>OY728160.1:1202242833-1203631224 GCA_963277665.1 Viscum album | reverse complement strand
AAAATAAATAAATTATAGATCGTTACATTCTCACCCCATTAAAAACATCACCCTTGAAATTTGTGTCCTTCCTCAAAAAAATTGATATAATTTTACTTATTATGTTCATTCATATCCCTTGATTAATCTTTGAAATTGTGAATTCTTCAAAATATATTTACAATTTATGTTGTCATTTACCCAAAAATTGGTTACCATTCATTACAAATAATTATTATATCTTCTTTATAAGACATGTTAGTTTCATATTCAACACCATTTATATTTATTGTATGTGTTGGGTCTAACATATACATTATGAAACAGAAAAAGAAAATGTTTTCATGGTAATTGAAAAGAATTAAAGCTATTTCTAACTAATAATACTTTTTCCAATGCAATAAATAATCTAAAATGGAATAATATACCTTTTAATAATTTTCCTATTCTTTCTAAATATTAATCCACCTTTCAATTTTTATAATTTTATGAATACAATGTCACAAACATTAAATTATATTTCCTTCATTTCATTTTCAATATAGCATTTTCATTAATTCTGAGTTACCTTGATATGATTTTTTATCAATTGTATCTTCTCTGTCGTCACTTTCACAATGTATAGTACTAATAGTTTGACTTATACAACTTTATCCTAACATATTAGAGTATTATAAATTTTACTATAGTGTGATTTAAAAGGAAATATTTAATTACTTGAGTGGAAATTATTATGTTTATAGAATTCAAAAACTGAAATACAGTGATCCCAAATCCCTTGAATATAAATTGAGATTTCACATAACATGTATTTAAATTTTTAAATACTCCTTTAATCCTTTCAATCATTTTGATAATGATATGGTGTGGTTAGGTATAATTTTGCACTCATGGACTTTTGAAGGCACCTCACGAGCATAAAGGTAAATAAAAAATCATGGTTGAAATCAATTGATAGTGGAACTTCATAATGTATCAACACTTCTTAAATATATAGAGGTTTAATTAACTCAACGGGAAATACTCTCATATAGTGATAAAATTGTAAAACATCTTTAATTTATTCATGATTACCCCTAAGAAATGTTTTACCTTGTATTTATTTGGAATACCCATAGCAATTTCCAAAATGATGTTATCCCAATTAAATATAAGATAGGGTGCTTGTTATGATACTTCATTGGGAATTTGTCACTCCATATTAACTTTTTGTCATACCAAAAATCTTGTAGTATAATACAAATATTGCTTCCCTTATATTATCATACCAATGACGATCATAAAGATATATATACTTTTTTTCATTCACAAGGTATATAAAATTTATAGATATTATCTTTATCCACCAACTATATATCTAACTCTAGAATTGATGGGATCAAATTACTTTTACCTAACCTCGGTAATCCATATATAACAAGGTCAATCATGGGAAACATCATATTTCTCATAGCTTAAACATTCTTTTAAAAACTAGGATTTAAAATTTAACCATTCTTGACTTCCTACATTAATTATGGTTAAAAATCATATGGTGTAGGAAATAATATTTCCCATCCATTATGAAATAAAATTATATCATTATCAAATCATTGAACCATAGATCTCCTTCAAATTTCACATCACAGGAACACCTAGGTATTTTTGACATAATGCGTTAATGAATTTAATTTATTCAAAGGTGATATTTATTAAAATAGATAGTCTTTATAGAGCTAAATCATTCTCCTTTCTACCATGTTTAGTTCTTTTTTTTGAATATGTAAATAATAGTTTGTAGTATATGTATATATCAAACATATCCACATAATGATAGTGTCTTCATATCTTTAATGGAAATATAACATTCACTTACTCAAAACCAAGAGTATAATAATTCCATACGTGATACATAAACATTAAATATTTTTCTTCTATCATCTTTTCCGTCCAATCGCCTTAAGGCCTTAATTTTTTATTGATTTTTGATAATACACCTTTAATGGGGTGAGGTGGAATCCTTAAAAAGCCCGTAGGCATAAGTATTACATGGCTAGTAGCCCTTAGAGGAATTCATTTCCCATAAGCTTCAAATATTACATACATCCCAAACTAACTACATGGAAATGATGATATCAACTTTTCATTATGAATATTCACACATCTAAGTACATTCAATGATGGATTGATATAGATGAAAAATACTTCTCTATTAAAATGTAATGTTAGCACAGATGCACTAACCAACCACTTCTTCAATTCAGGAAAACATTCCTCATATACTTTTTTCAGATAAAATAAACTATGTTTCATTTTTAATTAACCAAAACCTTTTATTGGATCTTACTAGAAAATGTTATATATGAATATCAGTTACTAAAATATGATGGGGGAACTTCTCTAGATCCTTTTTTATAAATGTATTAACTGAGATTCGTTCATTGTTTAAAATGTGTCCCCTGAATGAAAATTATTTTAACTATAACTTATTTTTATGAATTTTATTAAAAAACCTCTCATAACGTATATATTTTTTGGAAATTTTTCATTTGTGTATCCATTTTAATAAACTACAACTAATGTTATCTATATTCCAGATAAACTATTGAAGAGAATTTAACCTCATTTAATTGGTCAAATAAATCACTAATTCTTATTAGACGTTATTTTTTCATTACAATGATCTAATTAATTTCTCTATGATAAATTTATAACCACACTGATCATTATTTACTCGTCAAAAATCAAATATTTTCCTCATATGGAGACACCCTTGTTCAAATAAGGCCTTTCTATAAAAAATCATATAGTTGATTCATCAATTCATCAAAATCCCAAATGGTAATTTGATATAGGATATTTGATTTCGGTTAGGATCATGGTGTTAGTTTAATTGTGAATTATAACACTCTTTATGGGGGAGTTTTAAATTATTATTTATCCAACACATCAATGTATTCCCAATTAATGGGTACATTCCCTATCACCATACTTTCACTTTATTAAAATTTATCCCCCCATTCACCAATAATTATAATAAATATGGCTAAAGGAGGTGGCTAGTGAAAAAATACATTCTAGGATATCTCTCATTTGAAATTGATTTTAGGTTTCCCTTTTCATAATATAAACATACATTACATTTATAGTTGACCATGGAGTTATTCATTGATAGAAAATCTATCCCTAGTATTATATCAAATTCCACCATTTTAATCACCACAAAGATTTTAAATATATTGAACTCAATAATTTCAAATGGATTATCTATATTCCCTTGATGCTTTAATGGAACGACCAAAAGTTTTAAATAATTCATAGATGTGATAAATTTACATATAGACATTTTTGGTCCAATTCAATGTTTTTAGAAAAATTGATTGAAATAAAAAAATGTAGAGAACCAAAATCAGATCTTTTACTTACTATTTTTTTGATCTCAATGTGTGTACCTGCTACTATAACATTTGGAGCCCAAATTTCATTTGTTGTGACTACAAATGAATATACATTCTCACTTAGAATTTGTTGGAGTATGTGGAAGTTTCCCTCTATTATCTTAAAAGTTCGTAATTATTTAGATGTATTTTCATGATATCCACACTTGAGATAGTTCTGTTATATACAACGATGCTTCAAATACAATCACATGTTTTGTGCTCATGTAATACGATAATGTAATATAATATTTCTCATGAAAATTGGTAATCCTTCAACAATACTAACTATCCCTTGTTCTAGATCAACTAGAAGTGATCCTATATTAAACATTGAGAAACATTACCTATATGGAGAGAAGTGAGCCATATATATGCATCATAATAATTTAATGTATGTATTCACATTGATGGAGAGTAACATGAATAAATAAATATTCACCGAGTTAATCAAGTATTTTGATTTCATAGTTTACTACCAAATTATAAAGTTGAATATAGTAGATAATTCTTATATCACAATGTTACCTAATATTATATATATGATGTGGATTTTCAAAAACCTCAACTTTTTGGATGTGAATAAAATTACCCTTTATTTTATGATTTTCCAAAAAAACTAACCATTATAAAATTATATTGGAATATGTGATGATCTAGAGCTTCAAAATATGGTGAAATAAACAATTAGGTGTTTGATGAAATCAATTTCATTTAAGTTGGAAACACATGGTTTGGAACTGTAGTCATTTTGACATCATTACTAGAGATAAAGAAAGTGATATTTTAGGATTCCCATAGATATTTTTTCAACTAAATTTTAAGTACAAAGATATACTATGATCTTTTAGAAAACATTAGAAATCATGGAAAATGATATTTATTTGAACACATTAATGTTCATGGAATGCTAACATGTTAAGGAAGACCCTAAAAAGTCCAATGGAATGATGCAAATATTACCCATACCATGATCGTAATGGGATATCAACAGCATTAACATTTTCATGAGTATTCCAAATATATCTAATGGATATAAATACCCATGGTTTATAATGGATTATAATACTAAGAATTTCTGCTTTATAACCATCTAGTAATATATTTTTCTTGATCAACATGGCATGATACATGTCTTGTATGTGATGATGCTAAATGGTAAACCACTTTTGATCACATATTATTATGATCCAAGGATCACTTATAATATATACAGGAGTCTCCAAAATTTAATGTATATTTAGTTAAATATTAGTATGAACTATATCCCCAAAGTTACTGGCCTATTTGAATGGATATTTCATAAACTTGAATACATGTTGAGATATTTCTAGATAGAATTTAAAGGAGGTTGTAATTAATAGCCTCATCTATTTGAGTTCTTATACAACAACAATTTCAACTCATTTATTTTGATAGACCCATATGATGTTTTATATGGGAATAGATGTTGAACTCCAAAATTTGTGGGAAATATTGGTGAATAGAATCTAGTTGGATTGGAATTTTGGCATCATATACCAAATATGTGTCCAAAAATTCATGAAACATAAAATCTATACATAGTTGATAAAATAGTTATTTTATATTCCATAGATGTTACATGATGTTTCATATTGGAGAGAAATTTCTCAATGAAATATCTATATTGAGTCCATGCTATTTTTTTGATAGATTGGAATTCTCATCCCAAGATGCATTAGACCCTTGAAGATGCATGACCATGTTTGATAGTTTTGTGCCTAGTAAGGTCCACCCATAATCTAAAAATGATCTTATGAATTCAGGAAAATCCATAATCAAATAAGTTAGGCTATTCATGGAGTTAAAATTAGTAACGTACGTAAAACCAAAAAATTTCTCCAACCTTACGTATAAAACACATGCTATGATGGACCACCACTTCGGATGGAACAATTGTGAAAAAAATAAGTGTGGAGAGTTGGTAAGGATAAGACCACTAAAAATGAAATTCTAATTTTTTGAATGAGGGGGTGATTCCATGTCCCCCATAAAATAATTTCTATTTTGTGGAAATAAGAAGTGAAATGAAACCGCCACCCCTCTTCCACACCCACCCCACCCACAAAAATAACTTTTCTAATTGGTGGTGGGATATATATTTCAATCCCCCTACTTAAGGATTGAAATTTTTATGGCATGATGCATCCCTTTCACATCCTAGTAAATAAATTCTTATTCTACAGTGTGAGGTTGTCTATCTAACAACACATAAACCAAAAAATCCTTTGTGGATGATGGTTTTATTACTCAACCACATGGCATCAAGTTTACTATACAACTAACTGGACATCCTGAGAAAATGATTATTTATTATGACTATAAATAGCTAGAATTTGAAATAATGAAAAGGGATAGTGTAATGTGAACATATTGAAAATTTACAAGATAATAGAAGACTCCTATAGGTAATTCACCCACTGTATGTCATGAGGGAGTCCCTCAAAATGGATTCTTCATGAGAGGAATTACCTAGACACTATAAAACGGTTCCCTTATGAAAACAAATGAAGCTCACTGCAACATATTCCCCTTCAAAGAACCCTTCATGATACCCCACAACACAAATCAATAGAAAATATTCAAAATTAGGAATCGATAGATTGTATTACCCTTTAAACCATTCATCCCTCATTCCATGTGGAGTGTGTCTCATATTATCCCATTATCTATTGATTTAAAAGTCTTCACATTCCTCGTATGAAAACATAGGAATGATAAAATTATGACCTCCAACATAGCCACCTGATACATTCATCCTAGGGAAAATACACACCAGCGTATCCCCCTTTCATTCATGTATTCTAATGGAAATAAACGCCTCAAATTTAACCTCTCTAATAAGAGGGATCCTCTGAATTCCCATAATATGACATTCCTATAGTAATGTGAACCACAGTATTAGGGATGCTAGTTGGTGACTTTTGGAGATCTGTTATGAAATATGTTGCATGTATCCCCACCCTCATCCTCTCTTATACTAGTTGAAAATGTAGGAAGGGGAAATTAAAAATGGAATCCCTCTTTGAGTAAGCCCTTCTTCCTTCTTGTGGGACATCCACCACCTTCTATATCCTCAACCTCATCCACCAATGGACGATGGAGACTTTGAGGTTTTCTGGATATTATACATCCATTCGTATCTCTAATCATTCATAACTAATGAGGACTTAGATATTATTGGTGATATTTTCAACATCATGTTAAAATACCATATATTCCTCCTACTTAGTTAATACCATCCTCTCAAACTGTCATATTCCACTTGATAAAAATCATGAATAGCTCATATTCAAAATGAAGCAGCCTTATGGACCTCCTCTATAGGGGTAAGGCACAACCTTAACTATGTGGTCATTGATTCCTATACAAATAGGATATGTTGGAATCCTCCCTAAGGTTCAAACCCATCCCCCCCCAATACTCACTGAAATATTCTCTTGGCCATATTTCGAAAAGGTCCATCTCCAACCTGGACTAATATATTCTATCTGGATCCCTACATCATCATAATTATTCGGATATATTCCATGTAGATTCATATCTATCCTAGGAGGTTATATTCTTCCTCAGTCCCTCGGGCTATTTTGACATAATTCCAACACAATCCTTTATTATGAAATGTTCTCGTAGTTTTCCCTACCGCATGACTTTAAAATAATTGGTATTTTCCTAGTATCATATCCCTAAAAGGAATGATCTGTCCCATTAAGTGGCATTTAACTATGTGAATTCATATTCTTCTTATGATAATATTTATGATGCACTTCTCACATGCCTAATACCAATATCAAAACAACTCCCATTTCACTAGATGATAGTAAATTTTCGAGCACCAAATTGTTTTTCTCAAAACCAGAATCACAAAAAAACATAACCATGATGGTGGGCCTATGATATGTACATATGGCCCCATCGATTGATAACCTCAATTACATTAAAATGGATATTTTTATGGATAAACTTCCATACATATAGATGTTTTCTGTCACTACCCATCCTTGGGGCTCGTGCCGTGACTAACCCAAGCCCGCCTTCCATAGGCCAGGGGCTGGCGACTAGCACCAAGGCGTAAATCCCGGTAAAGGGAACGCATTTCCTTTGTAATGTAAACAAGAACCATAGAGTAAGCAAGTGGAAAAAGTAAACACTATGTAAAAACTGGTACAAAAGTAAGTGTGGAAAGTAAGTGGGCCAGAATACAAACCCAAACTGAAAGTAAAGTACAACTCGAAAAGGGAAAACAACAACAGAAAAGTAAAGCCGCAACGTCGAGCCGTCCACTGGAAGTCCCACCTGAAGGGTGGGTACAGATATCCCCCACTGCTCCTCGGGTCCAGCTGACCGCTCCGAGTATGTCCCACCTAGTGTTCCACCTCCAGGCACCGTCCTGCTCCGCAAGCCTCTACCACGATCAGCTTTGTCCGTCGTCTACAACCAACACAATGTAGGGCGGGCATATCCCATGCAGGGGTGAGTATAAGCTACTCTGTAGGGACCCTGAGCCCCCCTAAGGTCTCCCAAAATCCACAAAGGATAAACCACAAAGGAAAGATACAATCATGAAATAACATCCGACACTGCTTAGGTATATGCCCATACATATACCTAAGTCATCAATTCTCACTCAGCTCCAACATCCGAGCTCGAGTACAACCCATTCCACACAGGAAAGCAAAACGTAAATCCACATAGGATAGCACAACACAATCCACAAAGGAAAGAAAACGTAAATCCACACAGGATAGCACAACACAATCCACAAAGGAGAGTAAACAGGATTCAGCTCACACAGGATATACTTCTTCGTAAGATGATAGAGATGATTAGATGTAGCCACTGATTCATCTAAGCCGTCAGACCCACAAAGGATCGGTAGGTACTAACCCCCGCAATGACCCACATTGGATCGATCATGAAGTTGAAACCATAGCTATTGGTAAACTCCTTCTCCATCAAGTACAATGGTTATGCCGCTACAAACAAGCGCTTCCCTCTAACATTGGACTACTGTAGTACTCCACCTATCGAGTACTGTGGGCCTGCTGCTACAACCAAGCGCTTCCCACCATGGGTCTGCTGCTACAACCAAACGCTCCCACTCATAGCCTCTATAGGTACTCATTATGTTGAGTACCACAAGTCAGCCGCTAAAACCAAGTTCTCCTCTGTCGTGGGACTGCCGCTACAACCAAGAGCTCCCCCATGCTGCTACAACCATGTGCTCCTCCGTCGTGGGTCTATCACTACAACCAAGCGCTCCCCCTCATAGCCTCCAGAGGTACTCCTTCTGTTGAGTACCTCGGGCCTGCCGCTACAACCAAGCGCTCCTCCGCTGTGGGTCTGCTGCTACAACCATGCGCTTCCCACTGGGCTATCCGTAACACACCGAGTCGTTCGATCATCAGTCGTCAAGTCTCAACCGGCTCCAGGGTTTCTGCACACAGCATGCTCATTCTGGGAGGGTCCACACCACGAGCTAAGAAGTCAATGCATCAACTAACATGTAGTCCGGAGTTGATGTATCCCAAGATGTACCATATTGGTCACTGCCAGAAACACGGAGGATTCCCATACTGTTTTCATCATCTTTGCAGTCTAATCCACTAAGGATCTCTGTACTGTCGTCGTCGTCACAGTAGCAGACGCAGCCAGGTCTAGGGTTCCCGCACACAACAAGCTCGTTCGGTAGGGTCCGCTCCATGAGCCGAGAGGCTGATACATCAACTGACACATAGTCTAGAGTTTATTTATCCAAAAGTTCTGTATCACCAACAGTAACCCAACGTCGTAGACGGCGCATCAATCAGACGCCCGGTCTGAGAGTTATTGGCCTTTTCGTCCCAGGGGCCCAGTTGGTTTTTAAGGAAAAACCATCCCGACCGTACTCCCCCTGCGTCCAAACCTCGGGCGGAGTAATCCAAAAGACCCGTCTCACTTAGAGGAAAACAACAAAGTCAACTACACGTCAATCAGACGTCCGAAGCTCAAGATATGAGCGTTTCCGCTCCGAGGGCCCGGTTGGTTTCGTGGACGAACCAACCCGGCCAAACCCAAAGTATTCCGAAACATTCAGTGCGATATACCGAAATTATCATCTCGATCCAAGGATCGCATCGCGGCTGACGGCGCGTCGTTCGGAGGCCCGTAGTTCATGTTATGAGCGAAAGACTGAAAAGAGTCTGGAAACGGGGGGTCTGGGCCCGGACCGACCCGGTATGGAGCGACCCGGCCCGGCGGGTCGCCCGGCTCGCCTCGGCCGAGCCGGCCGAGAGGAGGAACCGCGGGGCGCTGGCCCCCGTGGGATGAAGTGCTGCGGCCCCGCGTGGGGCCGCGCTGGGTCAACGGACGCGGCTTTGGCGCGTCCCCTATGTCACCAGACCCGCGCGGTCGCGGGTCTGGTCGGCCGCCACCGCCGCGCCGGCGACCCGTGCCGTCGGTGGGTTCCGCGGCCCACCGGAATTGCCCCAGTGGTCCGATTCCACTTCCGCCTATGTCGAAGCTCCTCTCGGGTCCCATTCATCACTTCTAGGCCCTCAAATCAAAATTGCAGCCCTGTTTGTCATCGTCTGCCGTTTCGTGCATCAATGAAGAACTGCGGAGGGTTGTCGAGCCGTGTTTGTTTGGGCCGCACCCTCCGCGTTGGGTGATAACAATAGGTAAAAAGTTCAACACAAGAAAACATAACAAGATACAATTTTAATAAATTAAAATTGTACTTTGATCCTGGGATCTTTGTTTTAGAAGGAATCAACTACGGGAATAAAATATTATTTTCAAACAAAATCCCTACCTCGCCATAGTCGTCGAGCGTGCATTCTTCGCGGAATTGATCGTCGCGGAAGAAGAGGATCTTCACGTTGCGGAAGGGAGTCACGTCGTCACGGTATACGGCATCGTGTCGACGATCTCTGAGGGGTAAAGATAACATACATATATAATTTACACAAATTAAATCCATTTCAAGCATAAAATCCACAAAGGAATTTAAAAGATTCGTAAACTCCTACCTCAAATGGATATTCAAAGATTCTTCGCGGAAGAAGGAACGTCGCAGAAGAACGTCGCAGGAGGAGAATCGTTGGCGTCGTGGAATAGGGTGTCGCGTCGTTGATCTCCGAGGGTTTGGCATTCTTCATCTCCTTTCGTCAAAGGCCGGCGTTCTTCGTGTTCTTCACGTTCTTTGCGTTCTTCGCATTCTTCGCGAAGGAGGATGAAGGATTAAGGTTTCTGTCAAATCCTCTCAACGAACAACACTCAAGAAGAAAAGTGTTGGTCTTATTTTATTAACATTCCAAAGAACAAAAAAAGATAAGTAACGAACGAAATTAATTCATAGAATTAATTTCAACGAAACTAACCACCCAATTAAAAGGAGCGTTTAATGGTTTAAGAAACGCCCCAGTTGACTTTCCTTTAATAGGGGTTTTCACGGGTGCGTTACTTAGCGGAAAAGAAACGGTGGGGCTCGTGCGGGCCCCACCTCACAAATATCCTACCAAGAGGGTATGATATTTTGGGTCGCACCTTATCAGCTTCAACTCATCTTATGCAGCTTAAAGTGGATTTTAAGTGGCTTTAAGTGAAATAAAATAATGTTTGTCGTACCACGTTATTTTATTTCTTAACTTAAAACCCAAAAATTAAAAACCACACCCGAGAAAACGCAACTCCGGAAGAGGAGTTTCTAAGAAAAAACTGGCGTTGCGATTCCATCGGTGCCCTCAGAATTCGATTCTGAGCACCGGTTCAAAAGTTAGAAAAACCCGCTCATTCGTTCACTGAACTTACCCGAGCCAAATTTCGGAAAATGATTCCGGGCACACCGGGCTTCGGAATCACATGCCGTCAGAAACTGCGTTCATGTAAAATTCCAAAGAAAATTATGAAAAAAATTTCCTCGAAATTTACGGGTCTTTACATCACTCCCACCTCAGGGCTTTACATCCTCGTAATGCTTTAACACAAACTAGGGTTACAAAAGCGGTACTGAGCACGCATCTGAGCCTTCCACTCCCATGTGCTCACCTAGGGGTTCCTGTGCTGCCAAAGAAAGTGCATAAGAGGAATCGACCGTCCTCCTGGTATCTGTTCCTCTCGATCCTCGATCCCCATTGAAACCACCGTGCAAGTCACCCCATCGCCATCATCCAGCTCCTCAAGGTCGATGTTGTGTGAAGGATCGCGCACGTATCTCCTCAGCTGAGATATGTGGAAGACGTCGTGCACCCGGTGCAACTGAGGTGGTAGAGCCAAATAATAACCCACCCTGCCAACCCTGCTGAGGACCTGGAAGGGTCCAATGAAGCATGGAGGCAACTTTCCGCCTCAGCCAAATATGTGTAACTCACGTCGAGGTGAGACCCGTAAGAAGAGATGGTCGCCATCCGCGAACTCCAGTGGCCTCCGCCTCCTGTAAGCATAAGACTTCTACCAGCTCCGAGCTATCCTCATCTGCTCCTGGATGACCTGGACCTTCTCTGTCGTGGCCTGGACCATCTCTGGTCCCACAAGAGCTGCTAAGATTTATTCTTTGCCGATAATAGAAATATGGTCTCATCCCATGGATGAACCACTTTCTTTGCCTAATATAGTCAATCCCGACATGGATGATACTAACCCATACCAAGGATAACGTCATAAGGCCTCGACGCTACTACCAAGAGATCCAACTGTTACTCTCGCCTCCAAGGGTTGAGTCACACTGTTGGCATCAGTGTGTGGTAATTGGGTCTCCTCCAGTAGGTATCTCTCATGTGAGGGTTAAGCCAACAGTCTAAACCGGAACCTCTTACTAACAACAAAAGAGAGGACATAAAAGTAAATTCCACAAGAAAATGTGTCTTTTATTACTGCAGCTCAAGTACAAAGACAAAAATCATCTATAAACACACATCAACAAAACTAGATGCAACATGAACAAAAGTCTCCAGGTCTAGAGCTAGTATCACTCCTGTACATCTGCTCCCGGAGCTCCATGATCGTAGGCCTCATCTGCCTGAAGATGAGCTCTCCCATGTCCACCAGCTCCCTGTGGTCGGGGTGGACCTCCTGGTGGTGGTGGTGGCAACACCTCGAACCATCGTCCACCCCCAGCTGCATGGTCAGCTCCCCTGCCACAGTCTCCTGCTCCTTGCGATCCGCCTCAATCGAACCTCTGCCTCTGCCTGGGAGGTCCTTCATTCATCTGCTGGTCATCCGTATGGCGGGACGGATAGTCACGAGCCATGTGACCAACCCCACCGCAGGAGTAACACTGTTCGCTCATGGTAAGTCGTTGTCCACCCCAGGTGCCTCGCACAAACGATCCTGTGTCACACGGTCGACCACCGGTAGGTCTACTCCTCATGGACCCATGCGTCATCTGTCTATTGCCTGCTGCAGAAGACTCTACCGCATGTCGGCTAGTGTTGGGTCCTGCTGCTAGAGACTGCTCAGCAAAGAAACTCTCCACTAAGAGGGTTCACTCCAACACTCCTGTCTGCGTCGGAATGCTGTGAGAAACAACTGATGCTATGATATCTCCCCTGATCCCCTGCTCGAAGGTTCGGGCACTGAAGAATGGGTCTCGTACAATGTCTATGGAATAACACGAGAGATCGGTAAACCTCGCCGTGTACTGGCCTACTGTCATGCTGCCCTTCCGCAGCTGTAGTAGCTCCTGGATGCGCACCGCTCGAATGGTGGATGGGACGAAATCTGAGCGAAAAAGGCTCTCAAAGTCCGTCCAATGTAGTGATGCCTCATGGTGCACCTAGAGCATCAAGATCCACCATCTGCCTGCTGTCGCATGAAGGAGGCTCACTGCAAGGACCACCATAATGTCTGCTGGTGTCCTCACTAACCGGAAAACTCATACAACCGCCTCCAGCCAGTCCTCGGTTGCCTGGGGGTCCGTCTCCCCGCGGAACCTGGGCGGTCGCTGGCGCTGGAACTCATGCAGTGCACTAAGGCGACGTGCATTGTCAGCGGCTGGCGTTAGAAGAAGCGGTGGCTCAGCGGGTAGAGGTACTGCCGGTGCCTCTGCTGTCAAAGGGCCATGTACCGAGGCCTCGTCTCTCAGCGGGCTATCGTCACGTATAACTCTCGGAACCCTAGCTGGCTACCATCTTGGGGCCATCCTGAAAGGAAACAGGTGAGCCACGGTCAGAACTGTATACCTGGTGAGCTGATACAAAGTAATCACAAATAAAACATGAAACACGCATGCAATCAATGTTTTCGGGCATTAAGTCAGAAATCAGAAGTCAGGGTCATGGTGTACGGATACGTCGGCCGCCGCACCAACACTGGGCTCCCTGGTCTGATAACCACACTCAATACGCTTAACACTATTGCTTCACATAGAAGAAAGATCAGAGTCTGCGATAGAACCGAACTTCTCTGATACCAATTTGTCACAACCCATCCTTGGGGCCCATGCCGTGACTACCCCAAGCCCGCCTTCAATAGGCCAGGGGCTGGCGACTAGAACCAAGGCGTAAATCCCGGTACAGGGAAGGAATTGCCTTTGTAAAGTAAACAAGCACCACACAGTAAGCAAGCAGAAAAAGTAAACACTAAGAAAAAACTGGTACAACAGTAAGTGCGGAAAGTAAGTGGGCCAGAATACAATCCCAAACTTAAAGTAAAGTACAACTCAAAAAGGGAAAACAGTAACTGAAAAGTAAAGCTGCAACGTCGAGCCGTCCACTGGAAGTCCCACCTGAAGGGTGGGTACAGATAGCCTCCACTGCTCCTCGAGTCCAACCGACCGCTCCGAGTATGTCCCACCCCGTGGTCCACCTCCAGGCACCGTCCTACTCCGCAAGCCTCCACCACGATCAGCGTTGTCCGTCGTCTGTAACCAACACAACGTAGTGCGGGCATAACCCATGCAGGGGTGAGTATAAGCGAATCAGTAGGGACCCCGAGACCCCCGAAGGTCTCCCAGAATCCACAAAGGATAAACCAAAAAGTAAAGATACAATCACAAAGTAACATCCAACACTGCTTAGGTATATGACCATACATATACCTAAGTCATCAATTCTCACTCGGCTCAAACATCCGAGCTCGAGTACAACCCAATCCACACAGGAAAGGAAAACATAAATCCACAGAGGATATCATTACACAATCCACAAAGGAAACCAAATGTAAATCCACACAGGATATCACAACACAATCCACAAATGAAAGCATACATAAATCCACACAGGATAGCACAACACAATCCACAAAGGAGGGTAAACAGGATTCAGCTCACACAGGATATACTTCTTCGTAAGACGATAGATATGATCAGATGTAGCCACTGATTCATCTAAGCCGTCGGTCCCACAAAGGATCGGTAGGTACTAACCCCCGCAATGACCCACATAGGATCGATCATGAAGTTGAAACCATAGCTATTGGGAAACTCCTTCTCCATAAAGTACAATGGTTATGCCGCTACAACCAAGCGCTTCCCTCAAACCTTGGACTGATGTAGTACTCCACCTATCGAGTACTGTGGGCCTGCTGCTACAACCAAGCGCTTCCCACCATGGGTCTAATGCTACAACCAAGCGCTCCCCCTCATAGCCTCTAGATGTACTCCTTACGTTGAGTACCATGGGTCAGTCGCTACAAGAAAGCGCTCCTCCGTCGTGGGTCTGCCGCTACAACCAAGCACTCCCCCATGCTGCTACAACCAAGCTCTCCTCCATCGTGGGTCTGCCGCTACAACCAAGCGCTCCCCCTCATAGCCTCCAGAGGTACTCCTTCTGTTGAGTACCGCGGTTCTGCGGCTACAACCAAGCGCTCCTCCACCGTGGGTCTGCTGCTAAAACCAAGCGCTTCCCACTGGGCTATCCGTAACACACTGAGTTGTTCGATCAGCAGTCGTCAAGTCTCAACCGGCTCCAAGGTTTCCGCACACAGCTTGCTCGTTCCTGGAGGGTCCACTCCACGAGCTAAGAGTCGATGCATCAACTAACATGTAGTCCGGAGTTGATGTATCCCAAGATGTACCGTAGTGGTCACTGCCAAAAACACGGAGGATTCCCATACTGTTTTCATCATCGTAACAGTCTAATCCACTGAGGATCTCTGTACAGTCGTCATCGTCACAGTAGTAGTCGCAGCCAGCTCTAGGGTTCCCACACAAAACAAGCTCGTTCGGGAGGGTCCGCTCCATGAGCTGAGAGGCTGATACATCAACTGAAACATAGTCCAGAGTTGATGTATCCAAAAGTTCTGTATCGCCAACAGGAACTCAACGTCGCAGATGGCGCGTCAATCGGACGCCCGGTCTGAGATTTATTGGCATTTTCATCCCAGGGCCCGATTTCTTTTTAAGGAAAACCCATCCCGACCATACTCCCCCTGCGTCCAAACCTCGGGCAGAGTAAGCCTAAAGATCGGTCTCACGTAGAGGAAAACAACAAAGTCGACGGCACGCCAATAGGACGTCCGAAACTCAAGATATGAGCGTTTCCACTCCGATGGCCCGGTTGGTTTCGTGGACTAACCAACCCGGCTGAACCCAAAGTATTCCAAAACCTTGAGTGTGATATACCGAAACGACCATCTCGATCCAAGGATTTCATTTCCACTGACGTCACGTCGTTCGGAGGCCCGTAGCTCATGTTATTAGGGGAAGACCGAAAAGAGTCCAGAAAAGGGGGGTCTGGGCCCGGACCGACCCGGCCCAACCCCCCCTGGGTCGGCCCGAACCAGGCGGACCCGACCCGGGTCCGGGTCCGACCCGGTTTGGCGTGACCCGGCCCGGCTCCGCTCAGCCGAGGTGGCCTAGTGGAGGAACCGCGGGGCGCTGGCCCCCGCGGGATGAAGTGTCGCGGCCCCGCGTGGGGCCGCGCTGGGTCAACAGACGTGGATTTGCCGCGTCCCGTGTGTCACCGAACCCACGTGGTCGTGGTTCTGGTCGGCCGCCACTGTCGCGGCTTCAGCCGCGGCATCTCCATCCGGCGACACGCCAGGGCGCCGCTGCCTCCGGCTGCCTGCGCCGCCGGTGGGTTCTGCGGGCCACAGGAGTTGCTCCCGGGGTCCGATTTCACTTCCGCCTGCGCCGAAGATCCTCCTGAGTCCCATTCTTCACTGCCAGGCCCTCAAATCGCCATTGCGGCGCCGTTTGTCATCATCCCCCATTTTTTTCATCAATGAAGAACTGCGGAGGGTTGTCGGGTCATGTTTGTTTGGACCGCACCCTCCGCGTTAGGTGATAACAATCGGGAAAAAGTTAAACACATGAAAACATAACAAGATACAATTTTAATAAATTAAAATTGTACTTTTATCCTGGGCTATTTGTTTTAGAAGGAATCATCTATGGGAATAAAATATTATTTTCAAACAAAATCCCTACCTCACCGTAGTCGTGGAGCGTGCGTTCTTCGCGGAATTGATCGTCGCGGAAGAAGAGGATCTTCGCGTCGCGGAAGGGCATCGCGTCGTCGCGGTATACGTCGTCACATAGACGATCTCCGAGGGGTAAAGATAACATACAGATTTAATTTACACGATTTAAATCCATGTCAAGCATAAAATCCACAAAGGAATTTAAAATATTCGTAAACTCCTACCTCAAACGGATATTCGAAGATTCATCGCGGAAGAAGGAACGTCGCAGAAGAACGTCGCAGGAGGAGAATCGTTGGCATTGTGGAACACATCGTCACGTCGTCGATCTCTGAGGGTTCGGCGTTCTTTGTCGCCTTTCGTCGAAGTCCGGTGTTCTTCGCGATCTTATCTTTCTTCGCGTTCTTCACGAAGGAGGATGAAGGATTATGGTTTCTGTCAAATCCTCTCAACGAACAACACTCAAGAAGAAAAGTGTTGGTCTTATTTTATTAACACGCCAACAAATGAAAAATGATAAGTAACGAATGAAATTAATTCATAGAATTAATTTCATCAAAACTAACCGCCCAATTAAAAGGAGCGTTTAATTTTTTAATAAACGCCCCAGTTGACTTTTGTTTAATAGGGGTTTTCGCGGGTGCGTTACTTAGCGGAAAAGAAACGGTGGGGCTCGTGTGGGCCCCACCTCACAAATATCCTACCAAGAGGGTAGGATATTTTGGGTCACACCTTATCCACTTCAACTCAGCTTAAGTAGCTTAAAGTGTCTTTTAAGCGGCTTTAAGTGAAATAAAATAAAGTTTGTCATACCCCGTTATTTTATTTCTTAATATAAAGCCCAAAAATAAAAAACCACACCCGAGCAAATGCAACTACGGAAGAGGCATTTCTAAGCAAAAACCAGTGCTGTGATTCCATCGGTGCCCTCAGAATTCAATTCCGAGCACCGGTTCAAAAGTTAGAAAAACCCGCTCGTTCGTTCACTGAACATACCCGAGCCAAATTTCGGAAAATGATTTCGGGCACAGCGGGCCTCAGAATCAGGTACCTTCAGAAACTGCATTCTTATAAAATTACAAAGAAAATTATGAAAAAAATTTATTGATTAATATGTATTAAATATATAAGATAGTCCAAGAGTATGAATCCATTCCCCACAAAAGGGTGTGATGTTCCGGACTTCTCATCCTCTTAAAAAATGTGAGTAATTAATTTTTATTGGTTAAAATTCCAATGATAAAATTCCGTTATAAATAAATAATATGATCCCTAATAAATGTTACAGTTGTTGTGTGTTTCTGGTTCCATGGACAGACCCCAACGAAAACTGACCTTCCACGAACGGGCTTCAAAACAAAATTGTTGAACCCAACATAAATCATTTTATTAATCATAATATATGTATATCTTAAATGATAGTTCCTTTTATAATATCACAAAATGGAAATTTTATAACATGTATCCTTTGAAATAATCAATTGTTCATGCACTCATTTGTTTTGATTCTACATTAATGGGTTGTCTTTTTATATATATATAGACCTATTTAGGTAGATTTTAAATATATATACATAATTAAAATGTATTATTACCAGTTAAAAAACACTTATGATTTGGTTGTTTCATTATCTAGGTACTCATTTGGTCATAGGATCCCATCACCAAACTAGAATCTTCATCATTGGGGTTTGGATAAACTGGTTTGGGAGTATCATCTAAATGGTATAGTCCCATCCACGGAGGCTATGTGAGAAGCCCTCTAATTCTTAAGACCCCACCAACCATCCACTCAACCATGATTGATGGTCCTAAACTAGATATCACCCATTTCCATCTCAAATCATTTCAGGTGATGTTCCCCAAAGTACAACAACATGCGCCTCCCTTACCATAGGGAGGTGGATCATGAGGTATCTAGGGCCTCTTCTTAGCACCACAGAACGTTCTACAAAGGTATAATGTAGCTACTTCCATTACCAATGACACTTGGAGTTATGTCATTAGTATTATGGGGTTTTATCCATAAGATCTTTAGCTTAGGTAACTCAAACACGAGCGCCCAGTAAATCCCATTGTGGGTGGTGATCAAATAACTTGGAACATGCCCATATCTCTGTCCCCACAAGATGATCGCACCCACAAAACATGTTAAATACCTATTATTAGGTCCATTTACCCACTCATGTACATCTATCCCTCTAAAATAGGTTTTTTTGAAACCAATGAAACCTATTAATTCATCCCATCAACAATTATGTGAAATACCTACATCTTTTCCACACATCTATGGTTTTTGAGAATGTCCGAATGAGAAATGGAGGCGAGTAGTATGAATGAATCCCTTATCCTTCCACAGAATAGGTATATAATCCTATCTCAAATATATAAGTCACCCCTTATATCCTTTAAATGATATAATGAAAATAATCTATTCATGTCTACATTCTACATGTCCATTAGTATATATGATTGTATCATAAGTGACTAGGAATCAGGAACCCAAATCCACGTCAAAATTTGATGTCTTGTATCAAAATGATATGATGGTAACTCAAGAGAATACCCAAATTCCCTCTCCCATTAAATAAGTTCATCAGTAAAATCCCATGATCAATGTACAACAGGATTAGTCACACAAACACTCTCCCACAAGAGAGTATCAGTCCACTTCAACGGCCACTCTAAGGTTGGCCTATATGTCGTCTAAAACTCTATAAGACATTCAGAATACTCCTACAGCAACTAAATATGTACTCAGACATGATCTAATGCATGAATGTCATTTTCCATAGCATGAGACTCTTAACATTCCACAAATATATTCAGACAAAGATGTCTCTCCAAATGGAATCATAAATCCATGAGTAGGTCCAATATATTTCTCTCTTCATGTATGGAGTTATAAATTCTATCAAACATATATCAATGATGTCTAAGGATCCTTCTTGTTCATTACCAAATTATGAGAGCTATAATTATAGTTGTAATTTCCCTCCACTGACCATTACAACTAGAAACTTTGGCGCTCCTCGACATAATATTTACCCTGTAAGAATAATTTGTGGTTTCAAAATTATTGATCACTAGGTACCATCTCTTGATGTGTTTCATGGAATCCCACCACATTGATAGAAGTGAATACCTCAAGAAGGTCATACCCTTTCCATCATCAAGCCTAATGTCCCTCCCCATGGAATACATTACATGAATGCCTCCTGTGGTTGGACATTAATCCCGAATGTCAGTCATCCCAATAATGGAATTTCATTCGATGGTCCTCACCATAGTGTAATCATGTGATGTGATTAAGAACCCTTTATTTTTGCATTAATTATATTAAATACCTCATATCATGGGGAGCTTGGGATGAAGGGTCACATCATGTATGATCCCTTATATTTGAAAATAGATATCCATTCTGAAATAGAAGATAACGCAAGGAAATATTCATTCTCTAAAATAACTTGTATTCTCTACCGTCCAACACATAAAAAGTAATTACCCATAATCCTAACACTTACAGTAATGAAACTTTGATTCCCCCTAATCCTTCCACTTTGGTCAGATCTGGTGGAGGAATATTTTTTAGAATGTGAAGAAGACGTATTTCTAATGATGATGAAATTAGATAAATACAACATACTCGTCATGGTTTGAAAATTACCACCACTAATATAGAATTCTAGAGGACTTTTTAGAAGACTGTGTGCATGTAATTCAACTGAACCTATAGAAAAATCCTTGAAACTAGAAATTTAAATTCATGCCTCATGATGGATATGTGAATCTATTCAAGTAAGTTGAATAACTTCATTGTCAAATTAATTTAACTTCCATTCCAATTCCTCAATTCTCGAAATCACGAAAACAATGGGAGGGTTTCCAAAATGCATGTCATGATGTGTTATGAATGTTATTGAAGCTAATCATGAATTACCCATATATTGTTCTTATAAGTGGATAAGAAAAACACATATCATCTCACATCACCCACTATGAGATCCACAATTCTCACCAAAGATAACATCATTTATTTCAATCATTTAATGTATTCTTTATGGTGTGAGTTCAATTCATGAGTGATTTTATGCTCAGTAGTAATTATCCATGAATGGATCATAGAAACATTAGGCCAATAATGAGATAGGAATCTATAATACTCTTACACAAAGCATCTGATATGTTTTAGAAATATTATCACATAATGAAGGTCAATCATCAATTAATAAAAACATCTTTAAGAGAAAATGTCTTGAGTGAAAAATATATAATGCACCAAAATCTTGTCAAAATGAATCTTCACATAATTAATAGGGATTCTTCATTAGTTTTTGCTATAGAAATATAAGATAAATCCCATCCCATTGGACTTGGGGAATTTTTACCAAAATATCCCCCCTTTGATACAGATAAATATAGTTTTAATTAACATAGAAATGGACCATGGGGAACCCTATGCCAAAGGTCTGAGATCCTTTTTTACCTCAACCTAATTTCTAATGAATATCATTCTTTTCTTGTTTAGGAGTACCATCAAAATGTAGACCCTCGTATTTCATCCCATCTCATGACCCAGATTCATCAATAGGAAAAGTTATTATAAAACTACTAGGATATTAACTTTGAATCACCAATATTCAATTGTCTCTGAGGAAATACATGAAGAAAAGGATATAACCCCATAGCTATTTCAAGAAGAAAAATTATCTACCATGAGTAAAAGATCTCCCAATAATCACATTTTTCCCTATATATATCCACTATAGAGGAAATCCCCAATCACAGTAGAACTAATGAGACAAATTCAATACACAATAAATTCTTGTAATTCCTTAATAAAACCCATAATGGTGCTATAAAAAATGAATATAATATATGAGAATAAGAGGATGATGATTCCATCCATAATATGGTTCGTATGGAAATTACTGAAGGAGAAGTGCATGCTAGAAACAAGAAACATGATATGAATTTTTGGATATCATCAAATGATCCACTCCTACCTCCTCAGCAAGAATCTACCAAAAAGGGTAAAATCATAGCCACATTACATGCACAACATAAAGAGGAAAAACATCTTATTCTTATGGAATCATTTTTTCATTATGATTAAGAGATTAAGGAGTATAGGAATCATATTGTGGAATTTCATAGAGGAAACACCATTTATAGGTATGTTCATCAATTAGAGCATTATCTCACTCTAATAACTGATGGACCATTTCAAGGATAATATTTTATGATAAAAAAATTATATATATAATCACTACTTGATGTGTGATGTTGAAAACTTTTCTATTTAGACCCCATGGTGGTGAGATATCATGAGATACCTCTATTAGGACCATAAGTTGAGAAATTTCTGATGCAACATCATTGGATAGCCTTTATATGTCTTCATTAAAGGATGAGAGAAGGAAAATCTTGACCAGCCTAGCATGTTGTTCCCCTTGTCTAGGTTATCTCTTAGTAGTCTATTCCCCTGAGCTCGTTGACACCATAGAATATTTTGAAACATGATTGGCAGTTGTAGAAGTTCAATGTGCACCATCTAAAATGGGGAGGAAGCCTTACCATGTATTTTTTGATTCAAATCTTAACTCTTTTAAATTATAGAATCATATATTTCCTATGTTAAATGTTTTTGGAGATCGATAAACCATTTTCAGAAATTTGTTTCCCAAAATACGTCCCAAGATGATAACACTTGAGTGGAAATAGGTATCCATGATTATGTGTTTTTTACAAACCTTATAGGTACCAAGTATCCTATGATATACTATTTTACTATCCAACTCGATCAATGTATGGGAAGATCATAACCAAAATATTCTTTGTCAATTCATCTCTATACTAAAAAAGACAATAGTCCTCAATATCTCAAATTGAAAATAGTATGAAAATGAGAGGGGCTCATATTTTATCTCCACGTGGAATGGTGTTACTTACTCCAAGAACATTAATCATCCTCTAGGGTTTTAGTCTGGTCTTTTAATTTAAACACTTTGAGATTAGGTTCAAACATCCCTTATCCCATTAATATATCTCAGAGTGTTCCAATTACTTTTAATAGTCTCACATAGGTTAGAAGATTATATTTTATGAACTATTGATAAATTATAACAAATTCTTGTGGATCTGGATGAAAGAATTTGAAAAATTGAAAATATTGACAACACATTAAAACCAACACATGTGATAGCTCTAATTCCCAATCCCACACCTACACACAACGCACCTCCACCTAAAAGAAAACATCAAAAAAATCCCCCAGTTATAATGAACGAAATGAATCTAAACCATCCCCATTTGAAAATTGAAACACCACATATTATTCCTTTAGAGAGTAGAATGTTCTAGAATACATTATTATATATGTATAAAAAAATAATTGATACATTCGGATACCAATATTCCCAGTAAAAGTTGTCTTTAAAATCACCCAAATTACTTCCCCCTTCACTGTGAATTGGGGCACACCATCTAGGATTGATTTCACACTGATGAAATATTGCAAAATTCTTGATTATGGGCATGTGTAGAAGGGAAAACACCCATGGAATGTGGCATGTTTTAATTCCAAAATTATAGAAGAATTATAAAAATGGAAGGAAGATAAGGGTAATGGTTAAATAAATAAATAATTTTAAAAATAGGCAAAAATTTAGATGGAAACATTATATCTCCTGGCATATTTAAACTAACAAACTGTACCCCTAGACTGTCATTTAATGGAACATCCAACTTCATCAACATCGTAGTATTCCAATATTTGGCCTTCTAGGATGAAACATTCCCAAAGGTGTAAAATTCAGGTACATGAAGATCAACATGTACAGAATCCAAATCCAAACCTGACACTCTTAGATTTTATGCCTCCAATCTTGATAAAACTAGAACATCCCCACCTAATGGTACCATAATGATTTTTTCACCAAAATGAATTCTAAAGGGATGAAAAATTATTCTTCATTTTTATTAGCATTATTCACTTAATGATTCTATTATCTAGTGATGAGAAATATTACAAATTTTCATACTCTATGAAAAATTAGTGAACTGTAGCTAGAGGCCATAGGGGATTAGGAGTTATGGGAAGACATAGTCATGGTGGAAGCCAATATTCAATCCAAATACCCTCTAGATACATTTACGCAACTATGGATCACTGAAAATACCTTTAATTAACATATATAGAGTAAGAAAACCCAGATACATTACCTAAATGTCTTCTAGAGCTGATTATTTTTTATGATTGACTAGAAGAGGTATTGTTGTTTTGTCATTATGGGAGGGAAGGAATGACATGTTGGACTAATCCAATATTATAAATATATACCTCAATATATTCTCAACCACATGACTCGAATACCTTAGGCACATCATCCTATAAAGTTCCTTCTAGGGAATAACCTTATATAGGAAGGTGGAGGTCACTGACTCAGATATTTGACATCCTAAAGAAATTAGTTATAGTTAATGAAAATATTTCAATTATAGGTTCTCTAATCCTATAAAAGGATCTCTATTAAATATTTTTATAATCTATACTAAGACCTGAAGAGTTTTCACTTTTTTTTCACTGCTTCTAGGGTATTATAAGAAGAGATCGACAATGTCGAATGTCATGCTACCATCTATTATACAATTCATGACAATGATGTTTTGATATAGGGACACATCATTCCCTTATATATGTCTGTAATACTATATGGAATTGACATAATATGATCCCTCATTGATAATGTATCAGGGGTAAATCTCATTCTTATATGAATTGTTCTATGGTTGGGTTACACTGAATCTGACATATCTCTTTCCCCTATGAATTCATAGGGATACGAAAAGATTAATCAACATCCCATGGGCGAGATCATGTTCAGAAATAGATTTGGGTTCCTATAATTAAATTATTATTTCAGGGTAATATTCCAATATATATCTTTTAGTGTGTTTCTTGTTCGAATTTGGTGTAACCAACAAGTAGAAATACCTTAATAATATCACCGATGCCTAAACTACTACATCAATGGGATAATTGGGATTCTATATGATCATAATACTCTATATTAATATTATGAGTCATAAAACATTGATGTAGGATTTTTTGGGAGTGAGTGGAATAAAACTATGACTACTGGTTTTGCTCTGGTTATTGACTTGAATTAAATTGAGAATATGGTTCCCATCAATTAAATTGAGAGTATGGTTTCAAAACTGGTTCTTGAATTATCGAACCTTATGATGTCAGTAATTATAGTAGAATTTCAAATTATGAAATAGGTCTCTAGTCCAACATTAATTAGTGATATTTCAGTTGGATATTCCCACACTTTTTCCCATGAAATTCAACAAACCCCAAATCCATCAGCTGGATGTGAATTAATTTTCACATTTCTTCTAGTGAATTGAAATAAATAATCTTATGAATTTAAAAAAAATCCTCCATGTATATTTGAAGATTCCACTTCTTCACTCATTCACACTAATGTGGACCTAGATGAAGAGTAATAGGTGGAAGTGGAAGAGGGGGATAATCTCAAAGATGCTCTAACAGCATTCTAAGAAGGTGTATATGCCACTTTATATGAACTCCAAAAAATAAATCTGGACATGGTGGAGGATCCATGACCTACACTAATCTGTATGGCTACATCAATCGAAGAGAAAGTTGAATATAATTCTTTATTAACAAATAATTAAGACGTATTGACCTAGAATTAAATATAAATTCGAGGACATGATCCTAATGTGTCCACTCACCACATGTGTCTACTCAAAGAACATTTTTGCTGCTAGAAGGTAGCCAGAAGGACACATCTAACCATACTACCAATGTTGAAGTCAATGTATGTATTCACATAAAATACAACATCATATAGGAAGTTCAATACAAAAAACATTTCACCAATATATATCCCTATACAAGAATAAAAATAGAAAGATCATATTTTTCATCGATTTCAATGATCTCAACTGTCACTATCCCAACAATGACTTTCTATTTGAAATTAACGAACTTTTGAATGATGAAATGGCTAGCTATCAGGCCCCATCTATCATGGTTGTCTAATTTGGGTATAAAAAATCTTAATAGCCTCTGAATATGATAAATCCACTACCTTTAGAACACATCAATAAGTATATTTCTACTAAATGACTCTCTTCAGCCGAATGAATTTTTGTGCTACATACTACAGTTCCATGAACCTCACATTTAAAAACCTTCTATTAAATTTTCTTATCATTTATGTAAATGATATTGTAGTAAAATATTGGTAATGCTCAGCCATATTTTTGACCACGAGAATTTGTTTTGTAATCTTTGACAACACATTTGAAAATGAACCTATTATAATTTTATTTTTGTGTTACCTTGGGAACTTTTCTCAACTTCTTAATGCACCATAATGGAAATGATTTTAATATACATAATATAAAAGTTGTCCTTGACATGTTACTTCTTCGAAATATCAAATATTTAAGAGGTCTATAAGTATGTATTTAATTCATTCAATTCCATATTGAAAATCATAAATGTAAGTGATTTTCCATCACCATGATGATGAAAAATGTTCCATGTATTAGTGGATTGATAACAATATAGAAGAATTAGATAGTCTCTAGAAGTAATTGTTGAGTCTACTAGTGTTGATGTTTTTTCCCAAAGATATACTGCTCATATTATACGTGATAGAATTAGATTGATCAAAGGGTTATTTCCTCACAAAAAAGGATGATTCTAGAAAAAACAGTCACTATTTTCTTAGTAGAACCATGGTAGATAAAGATATATGTAATAATGATTTTGAGAAGAACAAACTAACATAAATATTTGTGGTTCCCTAGTTTAGGAGCTATTTTCAGCATCCTGAGGTCCATATGCACCCTTGAAATAACCCAATCAAGTAAATCCTCAACAATCCAATGTTGTCAAATTTTTTGGCATGGTGGGATATAATCTTGTAATATTCTAAAATCTAGTTCGTACTAGAGAAGGAAATAAAGAGTAAATATTTATCTTCATTAATCACATATCACCACTCTATATAAGGAATTCTTTAGGATACCAAACTGTGGGATGAATAAATATTCCTTATCGAAGAATCCCTCATAACATGAGAGATGTATTTTTATAGCGCATCCATAATCTAAATGAGAAAGTTGATGGAGGACCTTTGGTATATAAAATTTATCTTTGGATCATTCTCATTTCTCTTTTTAATAATTTCCATCCTTATTCTTACCTGTTATCAAAAGGCTACATCAATATTGAGGTAGAACACCAGGACCTCATTATAGGGTTATAAATATATAAAAATATCATTTATATACATAAACATAAAAGGTGACTTAAAACTAGTTACCATGTTGGTCAATATTGATTACACTATTAAAAAAAAGCGATAATTCCCCTTATTGATTATGTATGAGTGTTGATGGTAGAATTCACCTCAGTAGATACATTCTCTCATATAAACAATTCATAGGATGGGCACATAGACTCATTTAAAAACATCATTAGATATTTGTAATATCTAGAAAGAGATAAAATAGTTATCAATATTTCAAATTTTAGAATTATATCATCTTTTTTTCAGAGTAGCATGGAAGGGGTAAACAAGTATAATTCTACCCTTGAACAAGATAATCCAGTAAATGGCTCACTGACCACCTCCCTCTTAGACTGCCACCATAGAGGAATTATTCCATCAATAATATCCCGGAAGTCACCAATCTAATGATGGGTGTTCAACATCATCATCTATGATATCCCTAGTCAACAGAAGTCCCCCTATACATAATGAATTGATGGATTTGTCCTAAAATACAATGATTGAGAAGATTCCCTGAAATTTATGGGAGAATTAAATGATTATGATTGTGGTTTCTAGTAGTATAGAACCAAGATTTCTCACTAAATTAAGAGCTATTTATATTTATGGACTTCAATAACCTAATATTGCACACAATTCACCCAAAAGTTTCATCCATGTCAAGTGAATTAAAATTTTATCCATAAACCCTAGGAGTTGATGCATTCTTCCAAATACTACATGTCATTCTCAATATAGTAAATGGGTTTTTTAGGTCCATAACCTCGCATAACAACCAAATAGTTGAAATATATTCTCACTCATACTGAAATCTTATGAAGATGGGCTGAAGTATTAAACCTCAATGATGTTGTGAAAAAATAATTCTCAATTTCATGAAGTCCAACATCATCACCAAGTATGGTGTCCCTCATAAAATACTAATAGACAATGGATCCCGATTTTATTCCTAAAAATTGAATAGGTTGTACCATGAATATATCATTTATTTGAACCATTCATCCCACTTTTTTCGAATGTATAATTGATAGATAAAATATATTAATAAAACCCAACTGAAGAAACTATTGAAAATTGCAGACAATGATATTAAATTATAAACGGATGTACATATACCTGAATTGTGATCCTACTATACCACAGACTATACTAGAATGAAGGTTACCAAATATTAATTAGTATGTGGGAATGAATCCATTTTCCCTATATATTTCTTGTTTCATTTAATCTATATTTTTATCTATAATTAGTTTTCCATAAATGAGATATCTCATAATAATTTGGATGAATCGGAAAGTTTGGATGATAAATGACTATGTACCTCTCATCATTTGGAGGTTCACCAAAGTTTAATTTCTTCCGATTTAAAAAAAAGGTTTTCCTTCAATAATTTATTCGATGGGAACTAGTTTTTGTCTGTATTACCCCATTGATACCTGTGAATAATCCTCCAAAATTATACAAAAATGGATATGACCTTTTTCTCTCCATAAAGTCTATTCTGAAAGAGATTTTTTGTTAATAAACATGGATTTTGAGCATACTAATCCCCTTAAAAAATTAATAACTATCAAAAACATATTTCTTGTGATTAAAAACTTATGGTCATATTTGGATATCCCAATACTTAAAGACACTATTAATCCGCATCACATGACATTAAACTGCATGGAGAGATCCTCATCTCATGAACCTAAATGGCATGACCCATACAATCCTAGTCATAAGAATTTAAAATTTATGACAAATTATTCTTCACATTATGTTAAAATGTTTTCTTACTCTATGCTCCAATCATAGGATACCTTGAGTGACAACTCTAGGAATTCGTGTTTGATGAGCATGG
The DNA here is from genome assembly GCA_963277665.1 of Viscum album. Taxonomy (NCBI): domain Eukaryota; kingdom Viridiplantae; phylum Streptophyta; class Magnoliopsida; order Santalales; family Viscaceae; genus Viscum; species Viscum album. Next base: position 1,203,602,281 of record OY728160.1, on the reverse strand, counting down.
GAAACTCTTACTATGAGATGTTTTCTAGAATTCAAGGTTATATTTTAATGAATAATCCATGAATCCATTGTTGAAACTTCTTTTAGGTCATATGAATCATTACCCCAAGATGTAAAATTACATGGAATATTTATAACAACATGTTTATTGATTATCACTTTAAGGATATATGTAGTGATGCTCGAATCCTACATCCAAGTGAAACCAAGATGTCATAAATGTTGACTCATTCTTTATCTATGAGTCATATCTATATAGGAAATTCATACCCAAAAATAAAAATATCTTCATTCCAATTACTATAGGATATGTATAGAGGCATATTCCATCTATATCATAACCATCCACATATTTAAAATTGTTTTATGATTTTCTTAACAATTGATTAAATCCTTGTATTTCATTCACATTAAATTCATTCTTACTATTCAATGAAACCACTCTATACCCCCTGGTGTTAATCCGTCAATGCACTAACATTATCTAAATCAAAACCATGTGATAATGAAATACCTCACCAATCCATTCTTCTCACACTTAGAATATTTCTTCTTGATATTTGGAGTTTGGGTAACATCTCCATTGCATTGTCAGGTCACTTAACGTTCCAAGCACCATAACCTTAAATCATATATAATTCATTCATATGGTTTTTTTACAATGTGGAATTTCATAACTCCACTCCATTTCAAGTAACATATTTACTTATAATAAGATGTTAAACTACATGTTGGTCTTCCATTTCATACGATGTTGAATTTCCCATTATTGTGGTCGTCACTTGAGAGAACCACCATTGTCTGTGTTTTTCCCTTACCAAACCTATATCTCAGTACATATGTGGCTCGATTATTATCCTATTGAGATATGAAGTGACACCTAGATCATGGCCCAAATGAAATATAATAAATTTACCATTCCCTACACAAGGACATGATTAGTGTGGGGAATCTATCCTAGAACTATATGTGGCTTAATTCCAATCCTAATGACAGATGTATTGATGCTTGGATTCCCAAACCTAGTCAGAGTCATAGAAAAAAGGGGCTTCCCAACTTTCCAATGTATGATCTAGATATTTAAAATAATTAATGTGGTTGGTTCTCATTTCATTCATGAACCCCTCTCCCAAAAAATGTCCATCTCTGCCTACAGACTGGATATGTGTAGAGAAATTTCCCCAAAACTATCTGCGGCTTGATTCATGTTAGTACAGGATACATAGTGACTCCCAAATCTCAAATAACTTGTCTAGTTACAAATTCTCCCCTCATTATATTTGATTTAGTATTGTGTAAGGATCACTCTACCAATTCCTAGACAATTATTACCTAAATTCACCCTTCATGCTCATAGTTTTTCTTTTCGAAAAAAATACTTCATGCCTTGAGAAATTTGGTTCATTATATGTTTTACTTAGGCTATTAGTAATAACAATATATAAATCTAAAAGAATCATTTTTTATGTATAATATCCCTAAAAACACATATTTTCATATTAAACATCCAAATATATATATTCAATGAAATCCATCTTCATCCCTTGGAAAATATCCTATTATCCCCATTGCTCTAACGACATTGTAATGGAAACAGTTTTTGAACATTATATGTGGTCATCCCTTACATTCTTATCCTATCCCACTCATTATGATTTTTGGACCCCAATTCCACAACTTATAAACATATCCATTTATGCCCATATAATGTTAGGGAATTTTTGGATGCATCATCATGAAATGGATGGTCTTGAATTCATGCCCACAAAAGGAACACTGAAAATCCATTTCGGAGGCATTAATATATAAGGAAATGTATTCATAGAATGAAATTAAACTACATGGTTCACATCCATATAATATGACATTAAACTATGTGATGGTATGGCCATCGCTTGACAGGACCCCCATTACAAGTTTCAATCTACCATCACAACATATCCCAAGAAGTTTATGTTGTTTAATTATCTATTTAATGAAATACAAGTGATTCCTGGATCATCTTGGGCCAATATGCAATACAAATTCTCGTATATTAATATTTATTAGAACTATGAAAGTAAAATTCTCTAGAATTACGTATGTATTTAAATCTATTACCATAGGATATTGAGTGAAACCCAAATCTCAAATATTGGGACAAGCTACAATATAATATTCCCCTCCCTATATGTATGGTATACTTACATAGATAATTTCCCATATAAGGACAATGCTAGGATTTATTATCATCCTAATGAGGTATGTAGTTACACATAGACCCTTATTTCTTGGTCGACCCATGAAAAAAATACTAACCACTTTTATCATCCCTATGAGATAGATCTATCTATGATATCGTCCACTCAACTATGGACACAACTGGTCTAACTTCCCATAGGGTAACCCAAAACATTTTCATTTCACAAATTAAACATTGTGTCTTTGGAAACTTATATCTGAAAAAATTCCATTAGTTATCATATATAAAGGCATCTGACTGTAATGGAAACCGTATTTACTATGAATAAAATGCCCAGATTTGGCTCTATATAATTTGTTCCATTAATGTGGTGTGTTAATAAAAAGGCATCTTCAATCTCTGGAAGAAACCATTTTATCACCATACATCCTATAAAAATCGAAATTGGAATCTTATTTTCAAATTTGGTTTGTATTCACCCATTTCATGTTTATAACATGTCACCCTCTTGGATCTTAGTATCCCCACAGTCATGATTTAGGAATTCCATCACTAGATTACCATCATGTATGGGCTATGAAATAGAGAGTTTGTCCACTACCAAAAAACTACATGGTTTTAGGGATAATTTCTTTCCTTTATGATAACATGATTATAAATTCCCCTGGGAACCAACCTGAAACCAATAATTTTCTCACAATCCAACGTATCCACCAATCTTATATTGTTTCTCACAATAAGAAAGGATAATGTGACCTTATTGGTTTTGAGTGAATATTATGATTTACCAGATCACACTATGTTATAACCGAAGCTAGTGAATATGTGTTCTATCCTACATTACCAAATAGTGTTTAGAGTTTATTCCTCTAGGTATTCCCTCATTACATATGGTGCAGATCTGCGTAGATAACCAATATCACAGAACTATGTGTCAGTTGATTCTCATAATAATGTGATATGTATTGATTCCTGAATTCCATATTCTAGACCCATCCTCGAAATAAAAAATATAAGTCTCAATCCATGCAAATAATCTTATCATAGGCTCCCCTCATATACAAACTCACAATTTTAGCTAAATACCTCCCCTCCTAGAAATATTTTTTTTTCAATTTTCACACCAATGTAATATGTAGACCAAAATGACCCTTATTATACTTCTGATATGCCTCCCTAATTTCTTATAATATAGTCTATTATTCATGGAAGCTCTAATTTCCACAAATCCTCCTTGCCTATTTGCGATAAGGGAATATAACTCTAATAGAAACATATGTTTAACTATGTATATTATTCCCATATCTGGCATATATAATATGTTCCCTAAATTAGGGAATGTCAACCAATTGAATATTTTATCTTATGAGAGAATACTATCATTTATGTTTCATAGATAGCATCATAATGAATTCTTCCATCCAATAATAGTATTTAGTCATTCCATGTATACATTCCCCATGTTATCCTCTTCATATATGAAAAACCAGGATTATAGTTTATTACTCCTCCCCAACATACATAATATTTGAATGTATTCTTACTAGAAATATTTTCCATGGTAATTCATGTTCACGGATTTTCAACCTAAAACATCATATTCATTGGTCAAATATTAAAGACAATAAATTTCAAATTGAAGGTAGGGAAACCGAAGAAAAATAAAAGTAATTCTTGTTAATTATTTTTAACATAATATTGAAATAAATTTAGTGAAGTGGAAGGAAATACATAATGTTTTTCAGTACCCTCATGTGGAAAAAGAAACATTCCAAATATTCTCCCAAGGTCCCTTAGATAGAGATTATATTGGAGTGTGTAAAACATCTATTCAATAATTTTTCCTTCATATATTAAAAAATTATGAAACAAGATTATTCAATCTTTCAAAAAATTGATCATAGGTTTTCATTTAATGGTAATTATACATATACATGTCAATGATCCATTTTCAAAGAAAAATAAACTAAATACATTAATATAATCATCAATAAGTATGAATGTTTATATTACTCGATAGTCAAATGATATGGTATATCTTAACATTAATATTTTGAGACATTTCTTATTAATATTAATATTCATGATAAAAATAAATATCAATTGATAACAACCATGTTTTTATACATTGTAAAAATTATAAAGTAGATATATACTTAATTTAGGAGCCTCTACACAAAATTAAACCTTTGTTATTACTATCTCTACTTGATGGATTCATAGAGCTAAATTATTACCTGATAATAGTGTTATATCACTCAATAGAGTTTAGAAAATTTTATTACCTCTATTTCTACATCATCATGATGTGCTTATACCTTCTCACTAGTATCTAGTATAATATTCTCATCCTCTTCCACTAGTTGTTTATCCCTATCAAATGCTACATTAATATGAACTAGTTCATTATTGAGTTGATCCAACCGTTGAATGATATATTCCTCCTAGACATTCTATTTTCTAACTCATGAGTTTTTTCAAGTGGAAGCATCCACTTGATTACAGGTCACATCAAGGGGTATAATCATGTTTATAGAAAACTAGGCCATAGACATCACAGTCATGATACGAGATTGCAACAAAATCACCCTCTCTAAAATAGTAACCACCTATTTCACCTTTGTGTGTATAGATCATTAGTGAAAAAACCATAACCATTAATGTATACCATACGATGTAGTTTGAAAAATTTATGGTATATTTGATAAGGGGGAATATGAAATCAGTTTCTATATACACCTCTATACCATATTCTGGGTGAATTGAAAATTTTAAAGTGTTTTTTGATCTTCTTCAAATTCGATTTTAGATTGAAAGACATGTTATAGAACCAGCTCAATTAATGGATTTCAATCATCAACATTTTAAAAATATGAAGGTTCATTAGTAGTCAAATTCAAGGTAGCTTTAGCTTATTTGAAATATTAATCATCTACAATTTCCTATATTTTTTATAATTCCCTAGAAACAATTATTCATAAATAAATCCCTGTTAAGGAAAAATATGGCATAAACTATAAAAAAAACACTTACTTTCACTAGTTGGCCTCCCCAAACATTATCACCTCATTGATAGGCAGAGCAGGTTTCGCATCTCCAACATGATGGTCAACCACAAAATAAAACCCTACTAGGGAGTCATGTGAAACATGTTCATGTTTAGCTAAATCAATAACATCTATAATGGTCATTATATGAATTAGGCCAATACAAATGATAATCAATGAACTCAAAGCGATAGTTTTTCCAAATCCACCTTGGTTCTAAGTCACAATTTCCTCCACATTTCTTCCTTTAGGAGGAATAAGATCCGTGATTTAAGAAGATTTTCTAAACCTCTAAATATCATATTCTAATGGGGTAATGTTCATTTGATATTATGGACCTAAAACCCTAGGGATTATAATCTCCATAATTTCACCAGGTGGCCACAAATTCTTACCTAATCCAGACCTCCTTGGAACTAACATATCTGGAATAGTGGGTACCTTAAGTATTTTAAAACATGTTTCGAACCCTTCACAATTGGAATCATCAACATTATGGGACATGCAACATGAGTATAATGTTAGAAGGGTATAATTCTCACTTTTTTTCCCTGCTTGGATTTGAATTATTAGCTTCCTCACCTATCTATGCCTTATGATTTCCCAATAAGATATTCTATCTAGGAACATTGTAGCTAATGTGTGGGTGGTAATGCTCTTATTGGGCCTATACTTACTTCTTATGGATTTAAAACTACCATAGGTGAGCCTTCATCCATGACCCCTTCTTCCACAGGAAAAATCAACCAAATAATTATTCCATCCTTATTATATTCTAGAAAAAGAATGGGTGACGGCTCACCACCTACCAACTAAAAAAGCGAGAGAAGAATATTATGTATTGTGGTAAGATTGAAAGGAGAGTTTGTATAAAAACCCATGTTGCCACTAAAAAATGGATCATTTACCCCTCTCTTCTGGCATTTTTTATTCCCTTTCAGTATAGTTCATCCTTCCATTGATGGAATGGATGGAAGTGTCCATCTCCTCAAAAAATGCAATGACATCCTTTGGATTTTCTTTTAAGGATATATGATTTAGTGTCCTGATGATCATGTATTCAGGAAGATGAATTTCCACTTCTTAAAATACTCCCACGAATTCTATAGAAAACACATTATTTAACTATGTGCCACATTTATACAATTTGATAGAAAATTATACCATGATAGGGTTGTATAGTAACGAGGAGGTCATTCTTATACCAGAGGTAGGATCATGTCCCTGCACCTTCTTTATTAGAATATCGAGTTACAAACACCATGGAATGGTGTTCTTCTAAGGACCCAATTATAAGGAAGATGACATATCTCATATTTATTGTCGAACTAGAAAAACTACATCATCAGTTTCAAATTAAACACAGTCAATTTCTTCACTATCACATTCATATGGTCCGAACGTGTCATGTACCCATTCAAAAAATATGAACTATCCATGAGGTGTGTGAATGGATGAATCAAGATCATAGATATAAACATCCACCAATTTACAATGTACCATATAATAAATTATTTCCCGTGCATATTTTCCTTCATATAAAATTAAAATGATTACCTTCCCTTGAAGAAAGAACCATATTTCAGTAACAGGAATAAAACCTCTCCAGCTGTCCCACTACCTTATATCCATGGGATATAAGTCCTCTAAAATCACAAACCCTTGGGGAGATAGTTTAATCGGTTGCTTCATTAGGATGAAAAAATTGTTTTGTGTGGCTAAATCCCTGATCCTCTACCGCTTTTATTTCATTTGATAGATGATGGGATTCATCGGTGCAACCAACTTTTTTGGAATAATTGAATTTTTTTTACATCACCTTCCCTCTCTAGTCAATGTCATAGGTTGATTCCTTAATAATTGGCCAAAATATTTTCAGCTATCTATGGGGAATGATCAGTTCTATGATTCATAAAAATAATTTACAAGATCAGGATTGATATTTGTGGGAAGGAGTTCAATTCGGGAGCTCATGTCTTCCTATTGACCATCAAACAAATATGACCAGAATCCATCAAAATAATTTCTATTCATAATGAATTAATTTTCATAGGAAACCTATTTTGGATACAATGCAATTTATTCCCAAACCTAACAAGTGAATACCCTTCATAGATTATTTTCCCATCGATACATGCAACCCGAACAACTTCGCTCAATGATATAGGGTACCCTTGACTTTTATTATTTCCAAATATTTCTTTTAACAATGTATAAGTAGGAGAAGAGTAAGGGTCATATACAAAATTATCAGTAAAGTTGACCCTTCTCATTACATTAATTGGATCCAATGAATATGAATTCGCCCTTCTTATGTACTTCATATAGCACTTGAATCAAGAATTCAATATTTTATGGTCGTTGATAAACTCATTAACCCCATGTGACCAACTATTCTCCCCTATAAGTGTTTGAATTGGCCTATGAGCCTATGGGGGGACCTCCCCTACCAATACACCCCAACATAGGGTATAATTATGAAAATACTAGGATATAAAGGTTAATTCATCTCCTAGTCCCCAATTGGGATTCGATTCTAATGTATGTAACTTTAACAATATTTCGTGATTCGAATACTAGTAGTAATCAGCTGCTTTTATACATTTCCAAGAAATTTCTAATCTAACAAAGAGATCAACCCCATGGGTGAATTTCCACCCCATTGATAAAAGATGGCTACATCATGTTTTTGGAAATAAATACCATAAGCCTACATCTATTGTGAGTTGGACATGTCCTCAATCATGTCACATAAGGCTCATGACCATTTGGTGTGGAAAAAACATTAATCCATTTAGATAAATGGAAATCCATATTCAAGAGAGGCTCAGACCCTAGAATAATTTTTTTCTATGTTAAGAAACTCCCTCTCGGGTGGAGGGGTACTCTCAATATCATCCCATTCTGAGGAAAAATGAAAGAACTCCTCAAACATATCACACATTATGGGAATCCCAACAAATATCTGGATATCCTAAAGACTAATACAAACCTCCCGTTTCTTCAGATCAAGCATGTTAATATCAAGGATACACCAGTTAAGACGATGTGGGGTGGTAGATCTATTCTAATGAGAAAAAATAAATGAGATCCAAATAGACATGTAAATTCCTATGAACTTCAACCTGTCCATGATCTCTTCATCGCATTGCATAACTACAATGGGGGTATCCCAAATCTAGACTAAATTATTCTCCATGAAGAATACATTTTTATATATTCATCTCAGCTTTTCATCAGCCATTGAATTCTTTATAATCATGTATTACCAATGGGTGTCTGATTTGGGAGCTCATGCCTATTCCACTAGATATTAATGGTTATATCATAAACAAAACCCATCAGAAAAGGGTTTGTTAACATATGACCTATTTGCCAATATATTTTCTTGGGTAACATTGTGGTATCTACTTATCTGAGCTATGTGTTCAGTTTTTTAACATGGAACAGATATAGGGACATCCAAAAATTGTCCAAATATGTAAAGGCATAGCAAATCAAAGACGGGTTACTTTTTAGATCCACCACCCATTAGTTTCAATGAGAATCGATGATGTGGGATAACATTATGATTCACACCATCATCAAAGATACCATTCATGGATTGTCTCCTCTAAACAGCAAAGAAAATATAATGAGCAAGGGCCATTTTATCCCCATGAAAAAATGTTATGAAAAATTTATATTATATTTATCAATGTGAAAATACCACAAAGTGTGGTACTAGAACTACATAGTGTGTCATGATAACAATATAACTACCGAAATAACTCTTTGGATTACCCATCACATAGATTAAATCATTCTTCTATGAATTAATTTTCTTTTAAATATACCATTTTATACACGAAAATGTTACAATATGCAGAAATAGTTTTTCAAAAAGGACAATCATTATGCGGGGACAAATGTCAGGTAACAAGAATAGAACGATTTTCAATTCACCAGTAGTTCACTAAGTAGAAAATATATCAAACTAACAACTTTTTATAATTTTGGTCCCTCATATGGGTTTACATGCTCCCCATAAAGAATTAAACTATGATGAATTATTCATAGTAATTGACTCCTCCTCCGAAATATCAGGCCCCATTCTTATGGGGGTATTTGTTGGGCCCAATAAAGTCTAAATCTAATCTAAGAATGATCTTATAAATTAGGAAAATATAGAATAACATTTGTCAATCCATTCATGGGGTTATAATCAGTAATGTACTAAGAACATAAAAGCGGACCCTATCTTCAACCTAGAACACATGTTAAGTGACAACATAGATTTTCATGGCAATCACAAAAATAAATAAAATATTTTTTGGGAGGGGAACCAAAGATAAATCCCTATATGAATTTTAATGTTATTGGAAGAGTTGGTGAATTGATGAACCCTAAAAATGACATAGGGAAGCTGGTAATTCAATCCCCCAGATATAATTTTATATCATTTGTAGTGTGAGGCATCCATCTCATAGCCTTGTAACTTATTTATCATTATTCAGTATGATCTAGTCACCCTACCCCCCAGCAAACTAAAAAAATCATTTCTTGATGATGATTTAATTACTCAAATTCACGACATTGGGTATACTATACAACAAACATTGAATCACAAGAAAAAAATTATTTACCATGCTTGTAAATAACTTATCATCTAAATAATGAAAACATATAGAGGATGACCGACATATGGAATTCGAAGAAGACTTGAGAAGACTCATGCTAGTAATTAAACTACTAAATATGCTGAGGGAGAATGTAAAAAAGAAATTCTTCAAGGAAGGACATACCTTGGCACCAATACAGGGTTCTCTTGTACCCATGAATGATGCTCACTCTATATTATTTCCCTTCATGGAACCATTTTTGATCTCTCACCCAGCATAGCAAGAGACAATATGAGGAATGTGTTCTCATTTACCATCCTTTTTTTATTCCCTCTTTCCACATAGTGTTCGGCACAATGATGCCCCCTTTGAGAAATTTCCAAATGTCTTGATGTCCCTCATACCAAAACCGAGGAATGTTTTCATTAAAACCTCCTCAATGTCCCCTGATTCATTCAAACAAGGGGAAGAACACCCCAGTGTGTCCCCAATTTAGTATTTTATTACCATGGAAATTGAATTTATTCATTTTTCCTCATTTTTAAGTAATATCCTATTAATTTTGAAAATGAAACATTATATGGTTATGTGGGTCCTAGCCCTAGAGATAAGAGTGAATAAATTCTCAATATGGGATAAGAAATCTATTGCCAATATCCACACCCTATTATTCTGATACAACATTTAAAATGGGTTTATAAGGGACCTTGAAAAAGGAATCCATCTAAAATTAATCCCCTTCCTTTCTTATGGAAGATCCACCACCTTCCATATCCCCACCCTCATCCACCAGCGGATGAAGGATATTTTGAGGATTGGATGTTCTTCCACTTCCTCTCGATTCCCAAACTAAGCATGAATCATGTATTATTTAGAATAGTGGTGATCATGTAATTAGTAGGATCAGACACCATTTTGGCCTCTTACCTGATGTAATCCCCTATAACATGATTCTATCCTCTCAAAGGGAAATATTCCATGTGAGATAAATCATCAAAGGTCCATATTCCGAATGAAGCATTGTTCTAGGCATCCTCTATATTTGTAAGCCCCAACATTTTGAACTACATGGGTTTGTAGTACTATTTAGGCAAGATATATGGGAAGCCTCGAAGAGTTTTAAATCCATCATCCCAAAATTACACAAATCATCTCTTGGCCATATTCCCAGTAGGATCATATCCAACCAGGCGGGCCATATTCCTTCCAAGACCCTCTATCAACATTCTTATCGGGATATATCTGTTATAGGGACATATCCAAATTAGGGGTCTATTTTACATCATGGTCCCTTCATTACATTCAGTGTAAGACCAACACGGCCCTTCGAAAATCCCCTTTCACCTAGAAATCCTTTCTACAATATGTTAAACTGTATGGACTCGAACTAATCACATTACCCAAAAGGTATAATGTGTCACTTTAACTAGAATGTAACTACGTGGATTCTAATTATTCCCACAAGGATATATATCAAGACCTTATCATGGTCCATATCAAAACATCCAAACAACTCCAATCAATTTGGATGACAATAAATTCTCGAGTTCCAAAATGTGTGCCTTAAAAAAAACATCACAAAATAATAAAAGTAATTAAGATGGAATTTCATTGATACATACACATGGTTCCATTTATGGATAACCTTATATACATATAGATGGTTCCATATATGGATATCCTCATCTAGATATAAATATGGTTTACCATCAATGCATATTTATAATTGATTTTTAATACACAATCGTGATTAGTTCTATATATAGAATTTAAAAATGGGACTCAAGAATATGTAAAAAATAAATAAGAGAGTGTCAAGGTAGGTAATAATTCCCCCCAATTTGGTGTGATGATCTCAACCTCTCATCCTCTCAACCAATGTGTCTTTTAAGTGTCATTGGTAAAGTCTCATAATGACCACCTTCCTTTAGAAAGAATAGGTATAAGCCATCATGGATGAGAGATTTATTGGGTGATTCTAGTTGTATGAACAAACCAAAATGGAAACCAACCAACCATAAATGATTCCCAAAATAGATATTTTCTTTGAAATCCAAATAGTTCATAATATAGTTCTCAAAAAATATTTTTGATAGATTGTGATACATGCAATATCGAGTCTAAGAAAACAGTGACAAACTATTAAATTAATGTTATATAATGTTATAGTTACGACCCCAAAATTGGATTTGAGGGTGTTTATAGGAATAACAAAATAATGATAATATTTATGGAATAAATACATAAAAAAACAATTCCATTGTTACCAATTAAAAATAAATGAAAAAATATCAATAAATAATAAAGGCGATGTTTGTTTAAAAAATCAATTTTTTTGGTGAATATGTTTTTCACTTAATAGATTAATTTATTCACTATTTGTGAATGATTTAATTAAAATTATAGATTCTATATTCAATCAATTATTTTATCATTCATCTACTATTTTTTAGGCCTGGCATGGGAATACATCTGGTTTTATTCATTATCATTTTGTACATTAAAAAATGGTTTTCATCAAATTTTTTGAAAATATTTTAAAAATAATTTCTAACACTTATAAATATTAAATTTTTATAAATGCATTCTATATTCAAAATCAATATTTCCATATTCGTTAAATAGTTACTATTATTTTTAGTCATTTTGAATAATAACTAGGGTAATATTTATCCCCTAGGTAATGTGTAAACCAGATTATCCTTTGTTAAAACTAAATGTTAAGGTCACCATATTTCACCGTAATACTTATTGGATGAATATAATTATACTCTTATCACATTAGTCTCAAAATTAAACTATTTATCAAACATTGTTCCCTGAAAATTACCTACATACTATTTAATGGAATAAAAAATATAAAATGTCACTCTCTTACATTTAAATAACTCTTATGAGTTTACATTGGGAAAAAGTATGTTGTGAACAAATATTAATTTATACATTGATAATTATAAAATTATTTACATGATGTAAAATTATTTCTAATTTTTACTTAATTATATAAATAAAATAAACTCTTATGAAATGCGGACATAGTATTTTTTCAATTAATAGAAAAATTTAGAAAATTATTTTGAAAATAGTCGATGTCAAATAATTTGATGTAGTTATAGTGTTACATGTATTTTATAGATTATTGTACCATTTTATTATTGTGTTGGAGGATTATATTAGAATTAATTATTTTTATTGTTGCCTTCAATGTCAAATTAAATGAATAGTTCCAAAACTGACTTTAATGGTATTGTTTAATAAATAATATTTTTTAAAAATGATTTAAAATTCACAAAAAATTTATATTTGGAAAATTGAATTTAATATGGTTAAAATTATCAACCATTGACCACTTATAAGTCCCTTTTACATTTTTAATAATAATATTAACCCTTTGGGATGGAAATAGTTATTATTTAAATTAAGGTCAAATATGGTTTATAAAGTGGTTTATAAAAAATAAGGTTTAAAATGAGCCCAAAACATATATAAATTTCAATTTTTTTATTTATTTTAACCATATTCACTTTATTTTTGAATTAATGGCCATTTGGAGGAATTTGTCTTTCAAAATCATTTATTAAATTTTAATCATTTAATAAATTACATTTGTTTTCATTCAGTCTCTTATAAAAGGACACACCAACATTATCATCTATAAACCAATCTTATCCTTATAGATTAAAGAAACCATAACGTTCCCCATTATAATAATTATTATACTTTTTATATATGGGACTATATCCCCAAAATACCGACCTTTGGGTCATTTAGAATATATATAAATTATTTCTTTTAATGAAGAGGTAATGTCTATAAATGATGACTTTATTTTTAATTATTCTATAACCAATACTAAATCATCATTGGTTATAATAAAATAAAAAAAGACTATTCAAATTATACTTAAATGTTATTATAATTATAAAACAACCATTATCCACCCTCTATCCCATCTAATGGGAAGTGAAAGTATCACTCGCACGTACATATATCTTACCATCTCCACAAAACGTTCAATTCATTTTTCATCACCAATTTTTATGGATGGGTATTTTGATTGGTTTAATATTTATTTACTATATCAATATAATAAAAATTATTTTGGAATTATTATATCAAATACACCTTCTTACCATCCAATATATTAGAAAACTATAATGTCACTTGTGTGTACATGTGAACTACAACCTACATGAAGTTATGTGATTAGTTTTTCATTTCAGTTCAGGATGGATGGTAATAAGAATGAATTTTATGAGTATATATTATTTATGTTATATAATAATTATGCATTAAATATGAATTATTATTTAAATTTATTTATTCATCTTCATAAAGTGAAAATATAATTCATGTGTATGTACGACCTACCATCTCAATGAATGATGTAATTAATTTTTCAACCTCTAATTTTATGGATGAATATATATATATATAATGAATATATATTAACTTTACATTTTTATTAAGATTATGTAGATTTATGGAACCATCATTAGAGTACAAGGACCAAAACTACTGAGAAAAAAAATACATGAAAAAATGTAGTTATCACAGGGAATAATGATTTTAGTAAATAATTTCTAATAAACATGTTAGAAAATGATATAAGTAAATCATATATGGTAATATATATATATATATATCTGTTAGTATGGATCTCTAATGGTATGCCCCAAAAAATCCAATAGAATAACATTTTATTCAATAACTTGTATGTCTCACAAAACCAAGAATATAATGGAATATAATATTCCATGACATTAAAATATATTTAATATTTAAATTGAATTAAATATATTATATATATTTAAATTAATTCAATACTCAGTTATCATTCATTACACACAATAACGACTTTATACCATATCTTTTTTACACACAAGACATGGTTTTATCGAATACTATTAAAATTAGTATTTAAAATGAAAATTATATTCAATTCCTTAAATTGGTGGTTATGAATAGGATTAAATATTTTATGAATATATATTATTTAATTCAATTGTTAAAAATTAATTAAAAATTAATATAAATACCACTTCAATAATAAGGAAATGTTTTTAAAAAACAATTTTTATAAGGCAAATCCATTTTAAAATTTTAAATTACATTAATTACTATTTTTCGATGAAAATAAATAATTATATATATTATATATCCAAATAATGTTTCAAAATTTATCCAATATATTTTATTTCCATATGATAAGAACAAATCCATCTTTATAGATAAAAGGATGTATTTTTCTAAAGGCGGTTTTGCCGCTTTTTAATTGAAAACATGTATTAAAACTATATTTTTTCAAAACTATATCTAATATTTGATATAATAGACATAAAAGTTCAAAACAATTGATGTAATAATTTCTCAAGAAATTTGTTTGGTATTTTTCATTGAAGTTTTAATTTTTAATAAATAAAAAAATGAATTTTAATTGAATACTTTTTCCTTCATCAAAATAATTTTAAAGATAAATTGTACTTTTAACTGGTTTTAACGTTATAATATTTTGATTATAAATAAATTAATCAAGTTTTTTGATTTGTAATAATTTTTATATTGAATATGTATATATATAAACTATGTAAACTTATGAACATTTTATTTTTAGAAACATGCTTTCTTGTTACATATGTGAGAATAATTTTAAATGAAACTCTTTCTTGTATGTGAATTGAATTTTGAAACATTGATTCTATATTTTGAATCAGAATAATTTATATTTTCTAATAAGTGAATTTTTTTTCCATATTTATTATAAAAAATAATCAATATTAATTAATGTTATTATGGTTAAAAAAGGGTTTTGTGCATTACCAACATTAGTATTAAAATTAATTTTACATGCACATATGATTTTTATTTAATGAATAAAAATATTATTTATAATTATTGGATCAAAATTATATAATATGTGTCTCTTAAATTATAATATTATTTATAAAATTACTTATGAAAATAAAAGATATATAAGTTATATTAGTAAAAACTATAACAAAAAATTTGAGTAGACATAAAGACTAAAATATTTATATCTTTTTTATTGTGGGGAAGGTATTTATCGACCAATTCATCCATACCCTCCATTATTGTTAAATTTATGAGTCACATGTGGTATGTAATACCTCCCAATAGTTAAAAATTATTGGTATTTAAAACAATACCACTCCACCCCCATTATAAAAGGTCATTTTCACTCCCCACTTATTTACACCTCCAAAGCCATTTGTCTCAACAATAACCTAACAAAATAAATTAAAAATTACTCAAACTTATCTTATAATCCTTAATTTTGGTATAAATCCAACCATGTAAATCCATTTATGCAATCCAAAAAGAGATACCCAAAGAACATGTAACATTCATCAACGATCATTTTTTTATTTATTACTCAAAACCAATAAAATATTTCGTTATCATGATTATATAATAACCTCAGTATCTTCAATATAATAAGTTTTAATTGTGATAAATTTATGACCTAAAATTCACACACTTCTACAAAAATGGTTATGAAGCCATCGTTCAAGTGTACGGAGGACTACCGCCTCATGAACCGATGTGGTTCCTTTTTTAATTACAGCCTTTCAAGATTGGTTATGATGATAGATTTATATTATATATATGATATATATGATATTAATGATTTTATTGTGATTATAGAATGATTATATCACACATACCTTCATTCTTTCCATTTTTTGGCAATACGATAATGTGACTCATGTGTATGACACACTACAACCTTATAAAGCGATGTGATTCGTTCAAGATTTACATTTAGAATATTAATGATGGGTTAATAAAAATATTTTATATAAAAAATAAAAATATTAATTTAATGATAATATATATATATATATATAATTTTTAATTTCATTGTTTCAATATTAAATGAAAATGGAAACATCATTCATGTGTTCGTACGGCCTACCGTCTCCATTAGTTGTGTATTTCATTTACTCTCACAAAATTTTATGGATTATTATAATCCATTATATACTATATATATTAAATTTAAATAATTATTCACATTATTGATATTATTAAATTATTAATGATTAAAAAAGACAAGATATGACTCATCCAAACATACTCAAAAAGGAAGGCAATTAACACCCAAAACAAGGAAAATATTGAAATATTATTAAAAAGGGTGATATGATGTTATAAAAGAATTATATTTATTGTAATAGTTAATTATATGGTTCTTTTATAACTTAAT
Organism: Viscum album; assembly: GCA_963277665.1. NCBI lineage: Eukaryota > Viridiplantae > Streptophyta > Magnoliopsida > Santalales > Viscaceae > Viscum > Viscum album. The sequence goes on along the minus strand of OY728160.1, from coordinate 1,203,585,224 downwards.
AACATTTTTAAAACCACTATATGAGATTTTAAATCATTTATGACCAAAAGGAATGCCTGAGGTAAGGGATTTCATCTCAATTTCATTTAATTGAGACATATTGTAATTTTATGCACCAAATTTATTTTATATTTTGTATATAATTCCCTTTAAATATAAAATCATGATTAATTAAATCTTATTAGTTTATTTGTTTTTTATTTTAATAATTTCCTATAAGGTGATTTCAATATGAAGATACAAAGTGGTAAAGAATTTCACAATTCAATTAATTTTCATTGGGTTATATCAGTTACTCATTTTAATTAATATTATATTATTTTTTTATTCCTACATTTGAATATATATATTAAATTATTTACATTTTTTTATATGGATTTATAGTTGATACACATAATATTTTCATTGATTAATTATCACTTCAATGTTATGATCATTTTAAGGCTATATTTAAAAATTTCATTCTAATTGAAATGGTTTGTTTTTGGATTTCCATTAATAAAAATTATATGATAATTATTTAATAAACCATTAATTTTTATTCTCCACTTGTTATAAATGATATTTTTCAATTTATAGTTCCATTTACCCACTCATTGGTACATAAAATTATTAAGAAACTTTCTTACTCAAATCAATCTTCATTTATCTCCTCAGTAGGATATATTTTTTAATTCCAAAACATGTTTTCTGGAAAAAAAATCAATAATGTATTCTTATAAATTTTGAAAAATATATATTATAATATATTTTTACCCCTATTTTCTATTAAAAAAATTAAAAGGAATATTATTCTCACATTCCAAAGAAGGAAATATTATAATGTTTTTACCATGGAAAAGTAATGTTCATTACGACATGTATGGAATTACATGATGAAGTGATTTTTTTGAAATATTCCTTTCCAATTATAATAGATTAATTTAAAATATAATAATTAAAAACTGATTTTCAGTGAAAATCGGTTTTTTGAAAAATAAAAAAGGAGAGGGTATTTTCAGCAATAATGTTTTTAATAAACACTTTAGGGTAATTATATTAATCAATTACAAAAAAATTAGTACTACACTAATGGGTATATGTTAATACCATAAATATTCTTCGTCTGGATGGTTTATGATTATTTTTACTATGTAATGTGATGACACTAACTTCCTTAATTATGTTTTGTAGTTCATAACATTCATTTGAAATTTTCACTTTACTTTCATCATTAGACATTAAAATTATACTAAATATGTATGTTATTTATCATTGATATGTTCATTAACTAAACCACATTCCATTTATACATACTTTATTACTTTTATAGGTATTGGATTATATGGTTAAATATTGATAAATCTATAATCTTTACTCAATGTATATATTTGATAAGGAAAATTGATTATGAATTAAATATATTATTAGATATATAAGGAATTATTTGGACAAATAGACATTGGTGGGGCCTTGATAATGATATCCCCTAAATGCATCAATAATATCATGAGATGAATTATTTGGATAGCCTTAGTAAATTGGGTTTCTACCCATAATTATTAAAGTATATCAGGAATAGATCTTGATGATAAAGGTATCATGTGCCAAAGAATCATAATGTAAAATAATTAAGAATTACTTCATTAAGATTTGGTTATTATTATCCATCATATTTTCACTATGAAAAAATATATGGATTCTTTTCATTCTCATTTTTTATTAAATAGAATGTGTTTTCAGTAAATTACAATTCCAAATTGATTATGCCTTATCCAATTGTTTAAATATAACGTGTGGTCATTTATTTAACTTTCCATATTTATTATTACATACATAGTAAATTAAATGGAATTTGTATTTCAATTTTTTTTAAATTGATATACTGATTATTCATTTTATATTTATTTAAATGGAATGCATGTTTAGTCATTTTCCTTTTCATATTGATTATTCATTATTGATTCCTGATAGATTCTGTTTTACTTAATCATTATTAACAATTTAAGCTCACCATTATATTATTTCCATTCCCCATGATTCAATGAAGTGTATTTAGAAATATATCCAAAGATACGTTATATAGAAAAAAGTTATTCTTGAAAAAAAAATGTTATGTTGTAATTTTTGTATTCAATTGTATTTTAAGACACTTGTATGTATATAGTTTACCATGAATACTAAATTATTTGGTCAATTGGGTTGTGTTTCCTAGAATCTTATTCCAATGTAACGGTTGTAAGAACTAGCTCCACGATACTGGGGTTTGGGTCACTACAGTTGGTATCAAAAAAATTGTAGAAGAATTGGGAAATATATTTGAGAAAACATTGATTTGGGATCATAACACAAAGATAGAGTTTAATGATAAGTATATATGAACATATTAGTATTTTATTAATGTATGTATTATTTAGTTATTCCTTGTAATAAATTTATGTATAGATACGACAAGTGGAAGTGGATCTAGAATAGTTGTACTTTGGCGTAATAACTCTGAAAAGGGTGCATAATTCTCAACTCAAGTGTAACCTTATACAAGATAATTTGATTTATTGAGCACCTGGTTGGACACTCATGGGGGATATTATTAAATTATTCACATTTTCTTTAGAAAACATTCTAAAAAATTGGATATATAATGAAAATTAATTACATACGGTAAACCCTAGAATATGGAATAGCCTATGAATAAATATATGGATGAAGTATTTATATATTGGGATTCATGAATTAAATCATAGATATATTTTTTTTCAAGTATACTTTTTCCTATAGCTTTTGAAAAATATCTAAGTACTGTGTTAAATTTTATAATCACATGTGTATTAATTAACTTAATAGTTATTGATACTGTCATGGATTAATGATTTTAAGACTGAAAATATGATAAATAACTTAAAAGAATTTTTCTAGTTATTATAGGATGAGGGCCTAACAAGATTAAAGTTATTTTGGATATATATATGGGAATACTATTTTTTAGTGGAAACATTAATTGAGGAATAAATAATTTACATTTTGTGGGAATAATATTAATGGAATTGATAAAATTTAGGGTTGATAATATCATTAATTAAATTATAATAATAATAAAATAACATTATTAGGATTTTTAAATAATATATAAACATTATTTTATAATTAATTTTATTTCAAGGATGTTCATAAGTTTTTTTGGAACGTCATAGGAGTTATATTGATGTAGTTTATAAAAAGGGAAACTCACAGCCAAGGTGACAACCCGCTGAATCTGGAAAGGGAGTGGGGATTGAACCTATAACTAAAGGATGATAATGGGTTTTCACCTACAAATATCCTAAATGATATCCTGATTAATGTGTTATGGTTTTTAGTTAAAAATTTTGATGAATAAATATTAATAGTGAACTAGTGGTATTACTTTTTGTGTATATAGATTAATGTGTTAACCATATTTGATTTCGAAAATATATAGAGACATATGGAAAGGCATTTCACTATTTTATGGATCTTATAATTTGTTAAATGTAGATTTAGTTATTCACACATAATAAATTCATTTATGATATTTGTTTAATAGAGTAAGAGATCGGTACATGACTAAATGATGGAATTATCAATATGAAATAGAAACATATCATGTTTTTAAATTAACTTATATTCATAGATAGTAAAATAATTCCTCAACATTGGAAAAATGATCTTGATATAAATTGTTATCTTATTACCTCATTTTTTATGTATCAATGGACTTATCATATATATTAGATTTAATGTTTTTAGCCCCTCAATATTCCATTGATCATTATTTTTTTATTAATGGAATATACCTTTGTATATAAATTTTTATGCATTTACCTGAAGTCCATATGTTCACTTTCCAACAATGTTATCCTACATATAAACCATGTTATATGATATTCCATGTGACCTCCATATTTCCTATTCTCATTTATTAAAATGATGTTTTATTAAAACTAATATGATGTGGGTTTTCTAAATAAAATAATTCAAATATCAAAACATAGGTTAAAAGATAAAATTTAATTTTTGAGGACATAATTTATTTAAGGTGGGGAGAATGTAACACCCCAAAAATTCAAAAATAATAACATTTTATTCAATGGAGTGTATGTCACAAAAAACCAAGTGTATAAGGGAATATAATATTCTAATACATTAAAATATATCATCTATTTTAAATAAATTTAATATTTAAAATACCATGAAATGCAGACAACAATAATTTTATAATGGGAAAATCCTTTTTAAAAATTTATTACATGCTTTTATGAATAATTAACTATCAAAGAAAAACCCTGGTTTGTAAAGTTTTATGACTTTGGATGATTAATTACATAATTCTGAAAATAAAGAAATATAATAAAACTCATTTATATTAATCATACAGAGGCATATCCTAAATTTATTTGAGACCTTACTTATATATAATATAAATTGGGGAATACATTGAAAAAAGGGGTGAGTTGAAATGCCTGGTGATGAAATAAACCTTGGAATAAAGCATAGCACATGGCATAGAAAGCATAAAATGATGACATAAAAGGCATTGGATATGAATAATAAAATGGAATAATATCATATAGTGAATTGGATCATGTAATAATGTCATAATAGGAATGTTTCAAAAATTAATACATGGCATAAGCATGATTCAAGGCTCACTTCCAAGACCATTCCACATGGCAGAAAAAGTCCCATAAAGGAATTAGGTTCACAATCAATCCAAACATGATGTCTCCTGAGACTAAACATCACCCAATTAAATAGTGTTCTATAAGGGTGAAACCATCATGATATTTTCATTCATATTTGTTCCAAAATAATAATCAAACATAAGGAATGAACATAAGGGTATCCCATGGAATGAAATGGGTATCATAATCATGTCATAGAGCACAAAAAATGGGTGTATCATAACTGTGTCCATGAAAGAGTGGATTTAAATCATAAATGGACATTCCAAAGGTAAAAGAGGCATTTATAATGAAAATTTATGTTCTAATGAACTGAACACATGTAAAAACAGTGTTTAAGAATCAGTAAAAAAGAGCCACTAATGTGCCATTTTAAGTGAAAATTTAAAATGTCTTCAAAGAGGAAACAGTTTAATTGTTTTCATCAAACCAAAAAAATACTTAAATAGTTTTTAATTATAAAAATAGAGTTTTTTTCAAATTATTTGAGGATTAAAATTCATTATGGAGTGTAATTTTAAATGTGAAATAAGTTTGGATGTTCCCAATAATCATGATTTCATATCAGGAATAATTTAGAAGGAATCCATATAAAAAATGTATTTCCCCATAAATGAAAGAATAATTGAGCTAGGTATATTTGATGTGAGCATATATAATAAATTAAGAGGTGTAAATTAGAATACTGTAAAATTACATTTGGGTAAGGATAGAGAAAGAAGAACCTGATGAAAAAATGGGGGTTTGGAGCGAATCCCTTTCCTTATATCAGAAATTGTTCCACAACTACAAATAAAGACATGGTTAATCAAATTAGATGTATTAATTACTGAATTATAACCCAATTAATCATTTATATTATTTATTATAATTTGATTAAGTTAATTTATGGATTTTTCAATGAGTTATAAGATTCAATTTTTTCCTTCCAAGAGAGTTTGTTTCATGATTGTTAATTGGATTTATTAAGATTAGTCTTGAGAATTCTATTCAAATGGTATAAAAGCTACAAAAGTAGAATTATATGACATTGAAGAAACTCCAGAATTTTAAATGATCACTTATATAATTTTATATTTAGATATTATAATGATTCATTAGATTAAAAAATAATCATGACTGTTAGTTTATTTTTGTGAATTTTTTGTCATCATGAAATAGTTTTGTTTTATAATTTAATTTTATACAAATTTATTATTTAAAGTACATGAAATAGAAAATAATATACATTTTAGAATATATTTCATCCATAATAATCATTTTATGGCCAACCATGAATTTTTTAAGAGAAAATAAAAACTCATCATCCATGACGGTAGTAAATCGACACATTACGAATGATGTGTTCATTTTTTAGAATAAAAAGAAGAATGAAGAGATTTTATTATGGATTATTTAATTAATAAAATAAAATTATTGTATATAACAAGAAACAATATTTATAATGTCACTTTTTTATACAGAGGTTAGTATAGGATAAGAAAATAAAATAAATACAAAATAAATTAAAAGAAAACGAAATAAGATTTTACATCTTGAACTTCTTCTCCTTGAGAACCACCTTAGGGAAATTGGTTTTGGTATTTTATTGGGAACAAAGTCTCCTAGATGTGGGAAAGGAATTTGGATATTATTTGGGCATAATGTATGTATGCTCTGTGGATTATAAGTTGTAATGAGAAGAGGTGTTGAGGGATTGTATTTATACTGGAGGAGAGGATTGTTTTTTGATTATTTTATTCATTGGTTTATTATTATGGATAATGAAAATAAATAATATTGAATATTGTGACTGAATATATTAATGGGTGCATGTAATTCTAAAATAATGTTTCTTACATTAACCATACATCAATAATGTCTCAATAATTCATGTATTTAGCTTATACCGTAAATTACTACATTTAAATATTCAACATAAGAAGATGGAAAAGAAAAAAATAGAACACACTTCTTGAACATAAACTATTTTGAATTTTTTGACCATTTTTGATGGGTTCTGTGTCTCCACTGGTCCATATCTTCCTCATCAGAAGATCCATTCTCATCTTCTATCATCATTGGATTATCCGTCAGACCTCTCCCGACACTTGTAGGACTTGGATAATCTGCTGGTAGGTCCTTCTTTATCCTTGGATCTGGGAGGTTTTAGGAAGGGCACCTCCTGCCTTCCCTGGCTAGACCATCTTCTGCTCATGGTTTTCCTTTTCTTGGACTCCCTTTCCCCAGCTCTACTTTCGGCCTCTTCCTTGCCTCAGCACACTGCTCCCATCTTGCCCCCACCCCAGGCTCCTGATGTGATTTTACCACCGTCCTCAGCCCCACTCCCATAATGAGGTGATCCTTCATCTCAATCCTATGGGCTCCCAGCCTCCCTTTCCCCACTATCCTTCCTCTGCCATCAGCTCCTCGTGCCTCATAAATCATCACACTGGTTATCAATTTCATGAACATTATTTTTGGGGAAGCCTCTGGATTTTACAGCTGAACACTAGTGGCCCGCTTTGGTACTGACATGCCACCTCTTTTATCCATCCATTCCTTTGTAGACTCTTGTGTCTGGATGATCTGGTGCTACTTTCACCCCTTATCTACAAGTCGTTCTGCATTTTTCTCTTATACAGGGTGAAATTTTATCAAAGATTTCTCCATCATCCCCAAATCTCTTGGAATTTGGTGCTTTACCTCATTTGGATGGTCCATCGAAGTGCATCGTGGGAGGGAGTTCCCCTGGAGGAAGTTTGTGTCAGTCTCTCTATCCTCCCTCTTTATCACTTTCACTCAAGTTTCCTCCATCTGATTGGGGACTCCATTAGTGAGTTTCTCTAAAACAATGATCAAACCCTTAGACTTTGGGATGCTTCTTCATCCCAGATCTATGTAATGATGGACATCTCTCTCCCCTCCTCGCCTCCTTCTCCAGATTACTGATGAATAATATTGGAGCCAGTATCTCTTATATCCCATCATCCCCTACTTACACTCTTCCTACTGCATTCATGGTCATGTTGTTTCGGAGAATTGACACCTTCAGTCTCACCCATACCCTCTTTCAATTTCTTCATGTGGAGATTTCCCCTTGCCCTCAGACTCGGTCCACCCCTTGCGGGATTCCTTTAGGGGTAGTTCCTCATCTTGGCCTCCTCCCCCTCTGGACCCTACATCCCCGCATAGTATCCCTTCCTTTCCTGATGGAGTTTCCCCTTTGCCTCCTTTATTCTAATGAAGGGTCCTTGTCCTCTAGAAGACTACTCCCCTACCCTTCCTCCCTTATCCCTCATGAGTGGTATTAATTCTTCCCACTAGAGTCCCCCCTTTCCCCCATCCATCCTAGCCCTCCACTACAGATGGATCCTCCTTACGAGTGTCTACTGAGTTACCACTCCCTTCCTCTAGTGTCTGTCTTCCCAGCCATCACCCCTATCTCCCCCCTCTCTCACGTGGTCTCTCCCTCGCCAATTTTCACCTCCAACTCCTATAGTAAGTTGGTGAGAGTAGATGATAATGGCTCCCTCCTCACCCCTCCACCTTTAGCTCCAATAAGCAGCATCTTCACTAGGTCTGGATCCAAGTGAGTAGAATCTCTCCCATCTCATCAATCCATCATCTTTGTTAATTCTGGGGACAAATATAGGCGCCCTATATTGAAAGTATTTCTATTATTTTATACAATTCCAGAGGGTGTGGTTCCTGGTTAAAGACCAATTTTTATCATTAGAATCCTACAAGAACTAGGTCACTTTATTTGTTATTCTTGATCCCAGGAATGCCCAGATTAAGGAATATATTTCCTTCTATAGGATGGGTATCAACCAAGCATGAATGTAGAACTTATAAACCCTCGTATATGGATTTTATATGGGAATCATCTTTCAGATGATCTCATAGAGTCCTCATAAAAATTTGTCACAATTTCAATCATTGAAGGAAATGAATCTCTCATCCACACCCTTGTGTATTCCAAATGTGATTTGGGTTCCATAAACCTTATTTGGAATCATCTCGAAAACTTAGACTCGAGAATCCATCCCAGGTTCATCGGCATGGACATCAACACGATCTTGGAGACTTCTATGAAGAAGGGAGGACGAATTGATTCTAGGAATGATATGAAATATTTTTTAGGGTTATCCTGTTGAAAGGGCCTAGTACAACTTGGTTTTGTAGGTGACATGTTTACATGGTGGAACAACCAAAGTGGAGCCCTATCAAATGTGGTGTAGAATTTATCGCTTCCTGGTAAACATTCACGCCATTCCATTATTCCCGATCATGAAGGTCACACATCTAGTTAGAGCCCTATCAGGTCATTATTCTATGCTGATTCAGATCTCCCATGGGGGAATTCCTCTGGGTACATACTTCTTCTCCAAGTTATGGACCCTTGATCTGTATTTCATCTTCATGGTCCAGGCGACGTAGGTCAAGCCTTTTGTATGATACTAAGTGGGTTAGTATTCATAGGAAACACAACATCCACTGAGAGGGAATCCATTCCTAGGTTAAGGTATATCTTGCGATTTATCATGACTTATCCAGGCTGGAACATGAAATCAAGAAGGAAGAAACTAGGCTCGAAGATGAATAGAATGATGATATCTTCCAAATCATGGCTGACCCGAAGAGTCATCTCTCTAGCTAGCTATTGGAGAAAGAGTGTAGTACCCAATAATGATCAAAAAAGTATTGGTTAAGAGATAGGGATAAAAACACTAGTTTTTTTCATTCTTTCCTCATGGAGAAAAAGTGGCCCTTCATCCCCAACATATGTCTTGAAGATGGATCCTTAAAAAGTGAAATGATCAGGGTGGGGAGTATATTTGAAGATCAATTTAGAAATCTCCTTGCTTGTGTGAATCCAACTATGCCTCATGGGTTTCTAGGAATCCACTCTCTGATTTGGAATTTAATCCATTGGGTGGTCCCTGATTCAATCAACCATGCGATTGGGATGCTCCCTGAAGTGGAGGAAATCTAGGAGACTGTTAACTCCCTCAACCAAGAAATATCCCAGGGGCCTGATGGGTTCCTAGGATCTTTCTATATTGACTTCTGGGATCTTATCATCGATGATATTTCTAACTATTTTTATGTCTTCATTCGTGGGGAAAACCTTACATGGGTGTTCTGTTCTATTACACTCATTCTCATCCTGAAGATAAAGGTCCCCACCTCTATTAATCACTTTAGGCCTATAAGATTGTGTTACGTATCATAAAAGGTTCTTTCTAGTGTCCCCAATAGAATATTATCTCTATATCAAGATGAGTGGGTCATAGTGGAACTACACAATTTCATCAAAGGGAGGTCCCCTCATGTGGCCATTACTCCTTCCCAAGAGATGATTACTGAGATTAATAGGGAAAAACCTAGATCTAACATCAACATTAAGCATGACATCACCATGTCTTACGACTGTGTCCAGTTGAGAATCATTATTAATATATTGTCTCAGATGGGCCTCTCCCCTTCAATGTCTGAACTCTTATTCCTGTGCAGTAACCCCCCCTTGGTGGCCATCTCCTTTTAGGGGAAATGTTGTGGCTTCTTTAAATCAGTGCACATCCTGAGATAGGAGGTCCCTTTTTCCCCAATAATATTCATCCTTATAGAAAACTCTTTTAGTTGGCTTCTCTCCAACCATCTTATTATTAGGTTGATTTCCCAGTTTCAAGGAAGTGGTAATATCTATGGTGTTTCTCATCTATTTTTCACTGAATAAATAATTATTTTGACCAACGGTAGTAGGATATCCATTAAGCAGGTCAATAATGTCTTGGAGGAGTAATATATATTTACTGGGAAGTGTATTAGTTATGATAAGAGAGGGGTTTATTTTTCAAAATTGTTCCTAGGTATTTGTGGATATGGTGTTGAGGATTTTATGGGGTTCAAGAGGAAATGATTCCCAATGGAATACTTGGGTCCACCTATTTCTCTAAGAGGGATCCTAATCCATCATTTTCACCCACTTGTTGTAAAAATCATAGGCTGAATCCAAAACAAGAATAGCATGTTCCTTTCATTCGAAGGTCGGATCACACTAATCAATGGTGTCCTCTCTTCCATCCCCATGAACACAGTTTCCATTCATAAGGTTATGAAAGATGTAATTTTAAATATATAAAAGATCTTTAATGCTTTCCTCTAGGATACCCACTCAGAGGTCCATTTCTTCTGGACTTATTGGGATCATCTAGCTAGGCCTATCAAAGATGGGGTGATGGGACTCTAGAATGTCTCCACCTCAATTCAGAACCTCCAAGCCTAGATTGTTTTGGAGGCTTGGGAGGGTAGGTCTCTCAAGGGTTCCATTATCTGGAAAAAAAATATTTTAATGGTCATGATCATCCTAGGGGAAGTGTATCTTGATTTTGGCAGACACTTCGAGGACATCTCCTGGTCTTCTAGTCTCAACCCCATTTGATTGTAGAGTGGTAAGATACCAGCTACTGGCATGGTAATTAGTCAGGCTCTTCCCTCAGAACCCATAACAACCTTTCTCCTGACATCTCTTTCACCCAAGCTACCGGTTACCCCATTATCAAATAGACCATCATGAACACTGCTCATGAACAATATTTGAAGGAATCACCATCAAGTATGTTCTGGTTTGGCTGGTGTTCACCAGTATATGTCGGGAGCTTTCTCGGCCAAGGATTTCATAAATCTCTAAATTACCAACCCAGTTCCCTCTATGGGCCAACTTTTCTACTATAGAGACATCACCGTCAAATTCCACTTCCTCCTATAGAACATATTAAATAACACCATCCCAATTTATGAGGAGACTTTCATGAATGGAATCCATCTCGTCTCAAAGATCTTTTGTTGATGCAAACCAAAAATGGAATACATTGACCACATGTTCTTTGAGTATGACCAGGCCTATAAAGTTGGGAGCAGCTTTGGTGACCTTTAAGGTTTCAATAATTTGGGGGGAAGAGGAAACTACATTATCCTAAAGTGGTTTCAAGGGGAATTTTTGAAGGATCCTAAATATTAGGCATGGGACATCCTCCTTTCTACGAGCTAATTGGCCATCTAGACAGCTAGAAATAAGCCTCATGTGGAGGGCTCCATCTATTCTATTATTCAAAATAGAATTTAGTACAGGTGTCTTATGGTTGAACTGGATTCTCTTGTTAATAATTTGGACTCCTCCCAAACCTTGAGGTTGGGTTTAAGCGGGACTCCAAAGCCCCGCCTTTCTAGAGGGTGCTTCGTCTTGGCAACTGGGATCGCTAGAGGCCTCTGATCTCTGGGATCAAAATCACTATCGACATCTCCTACAGTTGTAACCTCATGAAGGGAGGTGGTGTTGTGTGGGATCTCAATGGATCAGTTGTCTTAGCATTCAACAACTTCTATGGGAATGTAAATTCCCTTATGGTACAAGATAGAGCCACACTGAATGGGCCTGCGATCTGTATCTACTCCATCATCGAAGAGGAAGTAGTTGAAACTGGCCTGTCGATTCTCTTCATCACAATGAAAATAAATTGACATAATCCTAGATCTATCACCTACTTGGTCTGTAGATGTTGAATCCTTCTTAGGAAACCCTATGTTACCAACACTTGGTGAGAAGGAATCTTCGTCGCTGATGGGCTTGCCTCCAAGGGTAGCAAGGATCACCTCTCCACTATCTTCTCTACCTTGGGATCTCATCCCCTAAATGTAAAAAGTTTTTTAGAGTTTATGTTCTTGGGATCCACTATTTTAGGCCCCCCATGAACTGTCTGATACCCCATGTCTTGCATCCCACTTTTTTAAATAAAAGTTTCAGTGTCATGCAAGCATACTATTAAAAAATTCCAAATATTTTAGAAAGATACTAACAATTCACCATAAACATTTTTAAACAGGTAGAATTCTAAAATGGAGACCATTTTTTGAATTCAATATTTTAAATTAGAGAAATTTCATTTTTAATGAAAATCATCATTTATTCAAAAATTACCGATTTTAAATTTATAACTGATTTTATGAAACATTGAAAAATTAAATAAGGTTTCCTAAAATTTTCTTATAATAATGAGAAAAAAATATTAATTTAAGAATAATCATTATGAAAATGTTTTTTCATTAAAATTATTATATAAATTATAAAATTTTGAATAAATAAATACCCCTTACAAAAATACCAACCATTAATTTTTAATTTTTAAAAAAATTATTTACAAATTACATGATAAAAATATAGAATATTTTTTTTAATAAGATACCAAAACATTATGTATACTATCATAGTTGAGGTTAATATTCTACAAGATGAATTACTATTCCTAATGGTCGCATTACTATTCTAACGATCAAGTTACTATTCATTATTCATTTATAATGTTTTTATTGTGTTATCTATGTTTTTTTATGTGATTTATACTATAAAAAATAATTATAATAAGAGAAATTTGATGGATAAAATTAGGGCTATTACAGATTTAGCTTTCATTAAATGAAATAATGACTTTCTATAATAGCTTTTGTTACACGCAAGACTGAGTTTTACCAAATACTATTAATATTATTATTGAAAATGAAAATACATTCCTAGTTGTGAAATTGAAATTTATTAATAATATTTAATAACTTATGAATATATAATTATTTTGGTTACCAATTAATAGAAAATGAATATAAAATCAAATAGAATATAAAGGAGATTCTTTTATAAAAAAATCTGTGTATGCCCTAATGGAATTTGAACATAATAAATTAAATTATTTACTATTATTTTATATTATTAATGAATTATATATATTATTTATCTAGTAATATTTTTTCCATTCATCCAACATATTTTATTAGCTTATGATAAGAGGAAATTGAAATTTATGTATAAAATCTATTTTTTTCTAAAGGCGGTTTTCCTTCATTTTGTGAGGAAGTTGTTTTAAAACAAAAAATTTACACTCTGTTAATATTTAATTTGTGGATGAAAATTGTTTTTTAAAATTAAAATGTTAAAATTAATATAGGGGAAAATTTTAGTTTTTATGAGAAATTTAATTTTTTATCAAATAGTGAAAAAGTTCCAGTTTTAATTGATAACAATTTTTTCATCTAAATAATTTATAAACATAAATTATATGTCGAAATTGTTTTAAATTCATAAAATTTTACATATAATATTTTATTAAGATTTATGATATTATAATAAATCTTATATTGAATTGATATATTAACCCATAGTGAACTTTTTAGTATTTTCACTTTAAAACCCTACTTTCTCGTTCCATATCTGAAAAAAAATAAATCATATTCTTCCAATTCTATGACTGTAATTTGGAAAATTATATTTCATTTTTCTAATTACCATAATTTATAATATATAATAAGTTCCACTTAATTTTCAAAATATTCATTAGTTAAAATAGTTAAAAATAATTAATGCAATTAATGTTAAAAATGGGTTTTTCACATTACATGTCTTTGTAATAAAATTAATTTTACACATGCATAGATTTTTTTTATGAAATTTTATTAATGTTTAAAATAAATGGCTATAAATTATATAATAAATATTATTTTAGTTATAACAATATTGGATAAATTTCGTAGGTAATTAAAAATTTACCACTTACATTGTAAATAACTACAAATATTCAATTGAGTAAACATAAGGCCTAATGAATAACTTGCTAAAAAATGTATCTCATTTGTGTTGTGGAGATATTAATTGAACAATATATCTTTATCATCCATTATTGTTTAATTATGGAATCACACGATGTATGAGTGACCTCCCAATAACGAATATTGTTTGATATTTACAAGAATTCCACTCATCCTCAATTATAAAAGTGTATTCACTCTCCCAACTTCATCAGAGCCTGAAAAACATTTATATTGACAAAAAACTTCCATAATGACGTCACAAATTCCATCCCCTCATATTTTATGCCTTACATTGGGAATAAATCCAACCATGTAAGGACTTTGGTGAAAACCAAATAATGATTCCTGAATAAGAGGTAATGTTCATCAACGATTTTTTTTATTTATTACTCAAACAACTCCAATTATTTTATTATAATTGTTATATAATAACTTCTGTATATTAAATATAATAATATTTTTTTATTTATTTTATGACCTATAACTTTACACACTTCAATCAAACGGGTTAAAAATCACAGTTTGCGTGTATGACAGACAGCGCCTCATGAACCGATATCATTCTCTTTCAATAAACATATTTAAAGGTTTGGGATATGGTAGGATTTATAGTTTATATATGATATATATGAGAATTATTATGTTATTATTCATTTAAAATTACTATATAACATATAAGTTCAAACTTTCCATTTTGTGGGAATATGATAAAGTCACTCGTGTGTATAGCGAACTACCTCCTCATTAAGAGATGTGATTCATTCACACATTAATCCGAATTTATTAAGAATGGGGTTAATTAAAATTTTATATATATATATGAAATAAAAATGATTATTTAATGATTATATATATAGAGCATTTACTTTTCATTCTGTTAAAATTAAATGAAAACGGAATCATTGTTTATGCGTACATACAACCAACTATCTATATAAATATTGTATTTCATTTCCTATCACCATATTTTAGGGATTTCTATAAATAAATACATAATGAATATATATGACATTTAAATCATGGAATATATTAATTATATTATAAAATCTTGATCAACATAAGAAGAAGAAAAAAAGTCAAAACATTCTCGAAAATAAGAAAATTAACACTTAAAACAATGAAAATATTGAATGATTATTAACAAACGGTTAATAAGAAGTTATAAAATAATAATACATAATATCATACAAATTAAATCGTTATTGTTTAACATAATATCATGTTCAAAATCACTCTATTGGTGGTTAATGATGTATAAACCAACGGAATATGTGATTTAATGGATTTCCACTCTATTTCATTTCATTATGGCTTATTGAAATTTTTTGCACATAATTACATTTATATAGTGTATATATTGACTCCTAACACGTATTATCATGAATAATTCATTATTCTCGGTATAATAAGTTTCAATTTAAATTATTTCATATTAGGTGATTTGATCATAATGTTACCATGTTGTAAAGAATTTCATAAATCAATTCATTGTCATTGGGTTATGTCACTTCATTATTACCATTACTATTCTATTATTTTGTGTATATTGACTTTTGACTCTATATTTTTGTATATACAATTTTTTTATATCTATTTATAGTTAATACACATAGTTGATTCATTGGTTAATTCTCACGTAAAAATTATGTTCATTTTAATGGTTTTTTATAAAATCACATTTTAATGAGATGGTTCATTTTGAATTTCCATTAATGAAAAATTTATGATAATTTTTTAATAAAAACATTAATTATGAGATCCTATATATACTCAAGATATTTTTTTTCAATTTATAGAACCTTTCATCACTCAATGGCACATAAAAATTTTTAGGAAATATTTTAATAAAATCTCACTTCATTTCTCTCTTCGGTCAAAAATAAATTTTCTATCAAAAATGGGTTTTCTAAAAAAAATTAAAAAAAATTCATTAATGATTTAAAAAATATTTATGAAAATTTATTTTTATCCTTTTTTCTATTTACAAAAAAAATCAATGGAATCTTTTAGTCTCTTTCTTAATAAGGATGTTTTTAAACATTTTTTCCCATGTAAAAGGAATGTTTATTACATCAACTACGGAATTACTAGCCAACATGATTGTCATATATTTGATGATTGTTTCAGAATTTTACGAGATTATTTTTAAATATTTTTTTATAAATTTTATATCAAAATAAAAGGGATTTTCATAATGTTGTAAAAATTAAAAGGATATTTTCATCAATAATTTTTTTAATGAATTTTTTGTGCTAATTCTATTCATCAATAACAACAACAAATTATTATTACTCCAAAGGGTATATGTCAATACAATCCTTAGTATTCCATTGTATGATTTATGAGTATTTTCACTAAGGAAATAAATAACATTCACTTCCTTAATTTGTTTTTGTAGTCAATAACTTTCCATTGAAATTCAAAATTTCCTAGGATCATTCGACATTAAATTTTCCATAAATATACATATTATTAATCTAGGATATATTCATTACCTAAAATTTATCCCATTTTTACATGTGGCGTTTACATTGAAATTTATATGATTATCTAGGGAAATATTGATAAATCTATATTCTTTACTCAATATTTATATTTGATAAGGCTCATTTTTAATAAATTAAATCAATTACTCAATATATTAGGATTTCTTTGGACCCATAAACATGGGTGGGGCCTAGTTAATCTTATCTCATTAAGGCATCAGTATTATCATCGGATGAATTAGTTTTCTATCCATAGTAAAATGGTGTTTTGAGCCTCAATTATAAACAATCTAGATAATAGATCTTGAAAAATAAGGTTTCATGTGCCCAGGAAACATGATATCCATTAATTAAGAATTGATTCATTCAGATTCAGTCATTATTACCCATACTATTCTCACAGGGAAAAAATTTTGATATATTCATTTCATTCATAGTTTATTGATTAAATGGAATATGTTTTCCGAAATTTACCATTCAATATTGATTAATACTTATCCAGAAATATAAATGGAATGTGTGTTCATTTGTTTACCTTTCCATACTTATTATTACCTATCCAATTATTTAAATGGAATGTGTGTTTAGTTATTTACCTTTTAATATTAATTATTCCTTGTCCAATTATCTAAATGGATGGTTTTTTCTATTATTTACCATTCCATGTTCATTATTCATTATTAAGTCATTATATCATGCATTGTACTTAACCCTTACTGTGATTCTGAGATCAGCCTTATTATTTTCTTTTACCTAAGATTCCATGAAGATTAAAAAAGAAATATATGCTAGGAAATGTTATAGGTAATAAATTTATTATTGAAAAAAACTTATGTTGTAATTTGTGTAGTCAAATGTCTTTTAAGACTAATGTTTGTATCTAGTATCCCAGGACTACTAAACTACTCAGTTCTTTGTGATGTGATTCCTTATATATTATTCAAAAGTATTGGTGGAAGGAACCACATCACACTATTTGGATTTTCATCACTAAATGTAATATATTAATAATAAACCAGTATTTATTATATAAGAGTTACAAACATGTATGAATGATGTCTTGCCTCAAGTAAGGGTATTATGTTACAATATCTTTTTTATTAGGAATTTTTATGGTTCGGTTTTGTTGATAAAATATAATAGTCTATATCTAAATAAACTTTTTATTTTTATTATCCTCTATCATTTTTTTAAATTACCAGTTTTAATTAAAATTTTCTTCTATTATAACTCAATATAATAAATGATTTTTTAAAGGAAAATAGTATTTATTTATCTTTTTGGTCAAAAATAATTTCTCTTCCATGTCTATGTATTCAAAAAATGTTTTTAATATTATCTGATGACTGTTTATAGTCACTTTTATCCATTTTCCCCTTTTTATATTTTCTTTAAAATTAATCATCTTGTCATTTTCTAAATGAGATACTTTTTTTGAAAAAAAACATGAAAGGAATTTTTATTTTAAAATATATGGCATGAATGGAATTTCATTCTATCATGATGGCTCAATGAATTGAATATTACCTAAAATTTTCTTAGGTTAACTTCAAAGAAATTTTTTTATTAAATATTTCAGAAATTTTTAGATAATAAATAAGTTATTTCAATGTAAAATGTTTATTTTCCTCAATAAAAAGTCCAACTGGCCTTTTAAATCCATTTTCCTTATAATATTATATCCTTTGGTATTTAATAATTTTTAATATGGATATGGTTAAATTATATCAACCTTAATATTTTTCTGGATGGTTTATGATTATAGTTACAAGATTTTTATGAAACATATACCTTTTCCATGGGTTATGCTATAATTAAATGATGAAAAACTTTTATATATATATTTTTCCCAAGGAAATGATATAATAAAATTTTATGAAACATATTTTTATTCTATTGTATATGTTATGATGAATTGTTTATGATATTTTAGTATACATATGTGTGATATTAATTATTTTATTGGTGGTCCTAAGTATACATATTGTTTTAATGCATTGATTATAGTTTGATATCTTAAGAGATAAAGAGGACAATTATAGGGGTTAAACCCATTTAAATATGTATCTTTAGCCACTATTATATTCATGAGAGAGAACCTTGACAGCTAGGATTGTTTATGGAGTGAACCCAATCGGCAATGATTATCTTGGATGTGAACATTGAATACTTTGGAAATGATTTTCTATATTTATGTGTGTTCCATAAACATATGCATTATGCCGATTATATAATCTCATGGTTCATATTAATTGATTCTAATATCATTTTTGTCTTATTAACTCGAAATAAAATTCAATGACACTAGATTTGGATATATGATAATCATTTTATTGTTTTTGAATGTAATTTTTATGTTCTCACACACTTACACTCATCTTATCTTGATATATTTCTTTTTAACACTTATTGGGCCTCTAATGTCACCATTTCTTTTTTTTATATACATAGGTTATGAATAAATTTTGTATGTATGATATATATAACAAGGGTTCTAGTTATAAATAATATAGTGTAAGAGAATTTTGTGAACTTATGAGTTGGTTTTTTTATATATTCATGTTTCCAAAGATACTATACCTTTACCATTTTGGCATGGTTCAATATGTTATCTAAAGAATATTCATTTAATAAGATGTAGTATCTATATATAAAAAGTATGGTTAACTATAGTTCTTAATAGAGAATGTTTTAGTGAATTGAGTAACATAGGATGTGAAAAAATTATTGTGTAAAAATTGGATAATTATTGGTATAGGGGAAAGACCTGAGTTATGGTAAAGAAAGGAGTTTGGTTTTCCAAAGGAAACATACCTATCTGCATACTACAAGTAGATTGGTTTTTGAAGTAGATCCATAAAGGTGTAATAACCCTGAATAGAGTTGGTGGAGTATGTCATATCTAACATTCATGTGCATGGTTACTGTTCCTTTATTGTGAACCTTGTTTTACACTCCAAGGGGATATGATTGGGTTAATTAAAATTTTAACTATGAAACATTTTGATGGAATTGAATTAGTGACAACCATTAATACCCTTATATGAACCTAACGCTTCATATATTGAAAGTAAGTTGACATGATTTATCAAAATTATATGATTAATCAAATTGATTGATGATTTTTAATGATTATGTATACCTTTTTCTATTTTGGTATAGGATTGACTACATAAGGACGATGTTGGGATGGTAATATTTACTCTTAAATGTTTAATTACTCTATTTGGGATTAGTTATATAAATTAAATTATATCATAAAACATCTCTAAGACTTTTTATTCATATTCTTAATGATTAAATGTTACCTTTTTATTTAAAACCCATAATGGTATGATGATCGAAACTCAAGTATATGAATCTTATCTATTTGAGATTTATGGGAATGTATTTTTTTAAAATATCTTTAATATATATCTAGTTAAATTTGATTTTATTTTCAAATTGATTCATATTATTTACATAAGCTCACATCAATTTATATGGAAGCAATGTCACATTTTATATTACAAACTCACCTCCGATCATCAATATTTATGATGAAAAATATGAACATCCAATAGAAATTACAAACATTTTATAGGCCTTGATTACAATATAATATGTGTGTTTATCTCATATGGTTATGGAGAAACAAAACAACTATAATATTTATATTCTACAATAGTTTTCTAGTGTCTTTTGGGAAGAGTTTCCTAGTCCCCAACTAAATTGTGATGTTGATATAACAATAGAACTCGTAACGGGTGCTACGCCTATTTCCAAAACTCTATATATAATGTCTCTAATTGAGCTGTAGTAAAATAAGTTCCCACTCTAGGTAAATTGTGATAAGGTATTTATTCGGAAAAGTGTATCAACAACGGTTTCACCAGTTATTTTTTGTTAAGAATAAATACAGATCAATGTTCTTAATTATTGAATATCATGAATATAACAATATCATAAACGTGAATAAGTGTCATTAACCTCATGTTGATTACTTATTTGACCAATTGTGTGTGGAGAAATACTTTTCCATGATTTAACTTCATTCTGGATATCTTAAATTGTGATTCAATATGTAGTATATACTGAACATAGTATTCCATAGAATAAACGGACAATATAATGACATATTATTTTCATTTGGCTTACTAATTCCACCAATATGTCCATATATTTATTGAATATAACCATTATAGATTAATATGATCATTTTTTGTACTATTTATTAATGATATCATTATATATTTAAAGATTAAGGAAGAGAATGGTTATCATTTGGGGATTTTATTGAAGACCCTACAGAAGAAGAAACATGACAAATTTACAAAGTGTGATTTTTGGATACAAATACACTCATTTATGGGTAATATAATCACATAAAAGGGAATATCAGTGGATATATAAAAGATGGAAGTTAGTAAAATTTGGAAAAAACCTACCATTGTGACTGATATGAGAATTTTTATATGTTTTTTTGGATATTAGAGATACTTTGTCGAAAATTTATCACAACTATCTAATCCACTCACTAATGTAACTCACACGAGATCCATGTTCCATTAGAAATATGACTGTGAAAAATATTTTAACTAATGATAAGGTTAGTTAGTGATATTGTACGTAAATTATCTTATATTAGAGAAGTGTTTGTAATCTATTATGATACGTCAAATAAGGGATTGGTTTGTTTTCTTTTGTAGAATTATATGGTGGTATCGTATTCCACACAATAATTGAAATTTCATATATAAAATTACCAAACTCATGATTTGGTGTAAACTATGGTATTTTTCATTTAACATATGATGGAATTATCATCGTGAAGATAATTTGATATATATAGATCATAGAAGATGAAAGAATATATTCGCTAAGAAAGATATTATTATGCACCAAAGAAGATGTTTTGAGTTGATTAAAGATTATGACCTCTTAGTACATTACCACCATGAAAATTGAACAAGCTGTATGATTCTATGAGTAAAAAGGATCAAGCTACCATATCTATAATGAGGATCACACAAGATCTAATATTTATAGATTTGAAAACAATGGTTTTAAAAATCTTGAAGAAAGGGGAAAATATTATCTTTATCAAATGAGTGTTTGACCATCTACCAATGTTAGGAATAAAGAGGCATAGAAGAATGATGTGGAATTGTAAAAAAAGGTCATTAATTTTCCTAAATTCAACATTTACTGTGTTGTAATTATATAATATAAGAACCTTTTAGGTGTTCAATCAATACAAAATATAATGGATTTACTGGATGATTCTCATATATATTCATTCTCAATTAGTCCAGGAAGTTTGATGATTTATATAAATATGAAGGAGTATTTATGGTGGGACATCATGAAAATAGATATAGTGAAAAATGGATATCAATTATTTTTATGTCAACAAGTTAAGGTTGGGAGTCAAGAGTCTATGTGTGTGTGATAACAAATACCTATAACATAGTAGAAATGGGAAAACATCACAATGAAATTTGTCTTCAGACCCTTCAAAATGTCAACAGGTTGTGATTTTATTTGGGTTGTAGTCAATCACATTTAAATGTCGTTGTAAGAACTGGGATCTTCGTTTCAGGTATATATTTCCTTTTTCTGGAGTTTTGAAGAAAAATGGAGTTTCTGGAAATATTTGAAGTACATGTTGTGTACTCTTTTCCCACTTGAAGCCATGTGTTGGCCATGTCCGGGCCACACACACGGTGTGTTAGGGTGAGGTGGAGGCCGGTTAAAGCGGAGTACAGAAAACCTAGTACACTCCATGTACTTTTTTTTCATTAAACGGACAAGGGTCGGGCATAATCGATAGAAAGGTCTTCTTTTCTAGCTTCATCGTCCGAGAGCGCTGGGAGTCTGTGGATTGTCGATGAGCCCTCGTTCCTCCATCCGTTCTCGGAATCAATTGTCGTCAATGGCATTGGTATCGTAGCGGTGACTGCTCCCTTCTCTTTGAGCCTTGTTTTCCAATTTCTTCTTTTCCTCAAGTTATCATGGGATGATATTTTTTGACATTTTCTCAGATCTTTTTCATTATATAGGGAATATGTCATCGTGGATTGCATATATCGATCTCCTAGGATCAAGGTAGGTGGTTTGTGCTTTTCTGTAGAAAGTATTTGAATATTTTGTGCAAATTCCAGCAATAACCTTGAACAAGGTATTGCGTGTTCCTGTTTTTCCCTTGTTGCTTGTCTGCTTTTCTTGATTGCTTGAGTAGAGGTAATTACTTGTGAATAGGGTAGTTTTTACTGTACTTTGGATGCTTTTCCATTCTTTTTATGCTTGTTTTGCGTTTTTTCAGTTTCCATTCCTAGTTGTAGGATAGTGGAACTGCTATACTGTTATGTTGTTGTGCCTTAGAATGATAGCCAAGTAGTTCTTGAGGATTAATTGGGCCGATACACACAATATACATGTTTTTATACACAGGGCTGCGAGAACCTAGTCGAGTGGACCATAGGGAGAATGGATGTAATGGATTCTCCAGAGTGTCTTTAATTACGATGCGAGACCACACGGGGAATTGATATTGAGTGCTTCCTCAGATATTCTGTAGTTTCTTGACGCGGGCCATAGGGGGAATAGGTGTCGAGTTCTTCCCCAAGGATCCTTTAGTAGGATATGAGACTATACATGGAATTAACGGTGAGTTCATCCCTAGAGAATCTATTCATTAGCTTAACCATAGAGGTGAGACTGTGTGTGCCTCCCATAGGGTTGATAGTACTTGTAGGTTGAACCTTAGGGGTTAGACTATGAGAACTAACCAGAAGTTACCATTTTCTTCTACTTTCTTGAGTGGCTGTTTCTTGTTTGTGTGTTGTTACTACTGTGCATTATCTTGTTTCCTTCTTATTGTTACTGCTTACTGTACTTTACCTACCATATATTCACTGACTTTTAGGAATAGATCATTGGGTGGATGCATATTGGGACTTTGTCTCACACCCTGTTTGGGTGATGCTTTTATGTCGAAAACTATTATATTGTTGCTGGTATAGATAATGGAAAGCGCCCTTCTACATCAGGTTCTTGATTGTACTATAGCTGGAGAGCATGAGACCGAGCCGAGGATTGCAATGCAGAGGAGCTGCTCATCTATTTTTCTTTTGTACTTTGGTTTAGTACTATATTCATAAATGTGACTTGTTTGGCTGTTTTCCGAGAAATATATGTATCCTGCATCATTTACATATGTATGTTCCAGTTGTTTATTTGTTAGTCTTCTTCTGTTTATCATTTACTCTTGTATGTATGTCTACTACTTCTGCAGTTGTTGCTATTTGTTTCTCTTCTGTTGTGTATTCTGCTGATGAGGGCATAGTTACCCCACTATCACACCCAAGGCCCTCGCTTCTAGTCAGTAGCCTCTGGAATTTGGTGAAATGCGCTTGAGGCCATGTGACCAACCAGGTGTGGGGCGCCTCTGGGTGGCTTCCGGAACCGGGATGTTACAAAGTGGTATCAGAGGTTTTTCTTTTATCTTGATTTACTATTTAGATACTTTAGCCAGGGATAGGACGGATTCGGTACTTGGTGTTAAGCTGTGCTCGGGAGTAGCTAACCCGTGTATAGGGAAAAGCCATACTAGCTCGTAAATTGCCGTTTTCTGGTTTTGAGATTTTACGGTTGATATGATTTCACCTAGAGTGATTCACATGCTTTGTGTTGCTATTGTCTTGACTATTGCAGTTCTATTTCAATCGCAACCTGATGAGATGAGGGTATGTCATCTCAAGCATCATATAGGTACTTGTAGAAATCACATTCCATGCATTCCTTCCATGCCATCTAGGGTTCATTAGCGATTTCATGCTGTTGTGATAGGCTTTGTGTAGATTATGAATGTTGTTCTGATAGATGCTTGATAGAATCTCCACTGCCTTGTTAAAGGATTTTTTGTATTCTACTCTACTAAAATGAATGCCAATTTTGATTCTTGAGGTGTTATAGGCCATCTGGAATCAGAAATTGGTGGATCATGATCCTATTTTCTCTTTTCTATGACTGTAGGATATGCCAATAATTTATTCGTGGGGAGTATGGGCCCTCACGAATCAGAATTTTGCACCTCTTTGCCTTGTTTTCTGTGTTTTTTGGGCTTCTGTGCAGTTTTTGAGCTACTGCCCAGAAAAACCCAGAATATACAGCATTTAATTTTTGACTATACCTCGTGTAGTTTTTAGTCAGTGTCACTGACCGTGTAAGTAGGGACACGTTGCTGTAGAAATGCCTTCAGGGACATGCCGTGTACAGTAGGTACACGCCGTGTAGTAAAGAGTCGTGTAGCCGGTCATTTCACTAACAACACGGGCCAGAGAAGCTCGAGTAGAACACACCGTGTTGGTAAAGCACACGTTGTGTTGTCTCATTCTAGGTAAATGGTCATGTCACAAACAATAAGCGAAGGTCGTCTCTCCTCCTATACACGCCGGGTTTGTTCGGAACACACCGTGTAAGGGTCAGCCGTGTACTTGGCCGTGTTGCCAATAACACGTGTCGGGAAAATCTTCAAATACATGCCATGTCCTTAGGGAACACGCCATGTAGTCTCAGTTAAGAAGACTATGTGGGTTAGCCATACAGGGAGACATGTGCATGGGAGTGGAGTTAAGTACACGTCGTGTCGATTTTATACACGCAGTGTAGTCATGTCTTGTAAATCATGTGTGTTTCAATCATCTTTTTTTGTTTTGTACTCCTTGCTTCTCTGTCATTGATTTCCTAATCTAAGGTATGCAGTTGATCTTTCAGAGCTATGCCTCCAAGACATCCTTCTACTATACGTGAGTTGTCAGGCAGTGATCAGACCCCAAATATGGATAAATAGGGACTTCCTCGCAATCCTCCAATCGGGCCAGCCTTGGCAGCGTCTATCATACTAGTTACAGGCGCTGATGCACAGTTCATGGAAGGATTTATGAGGATGATGTAGACCTTTCAGGGAGCACTGCATCCTGCCACATCTATGGAAGACTTGATGCGGGTTTTCCAACAGCAGTATCCTCCTACTTTCTCAGGGGAAGAAGGACCACAGGCTGTACAGTCATGGCTGGGAGCCATGCTAACTATCTTCGAGAATCTGGAGACACCTTCAGAGAGGTGGGTCAGGCTCGCTACCTACATGCTCCGAGACTCCTCCAAGAGGTGGTGGGACGTGATCTCACAGGCGGGTCATCAGCAGGTTATGGCTTGGGAGGACTTCCAACATGTGTTCTACGACTACTCTTAACCAGAGAGCTTGAGGGCCAATCAAGCCTGGGATTTCATGAGTCTAGAGCAAGGTACTCTTTTTGTCATGGAGTATTCCTCTCTTTTCACCGAGCAGCTGCATTTCACACCACTCTGGGATGGAAGTGGGGTGTTCATAGTAAAATATTTTGAGGATGGCCTCAGGCGGGAGATCCGCTCGCAGGTGAATATCATCCAGTTGACTTCCGTCACATCCATCATCAAGCAGGCACTAATTGCAGAACGCAATATGAAAGACTCCAGGGCATTGAGCCAGGGCGGTTCTACATCTAGAGCTAGTGTTCCTCCAATTGACATTATAAACCTCCGTAGGGAGCCTACACATGGTGATCCGAGGAGGTGAGATACATTTTAAGGTAGCCAGGTTGTATGCTATCAGTGTGGAAGGGTCGGGCACATGAGGCCATAGTGCCAGAGAGACCTAGTGGAGTGCCAATCTTGCGGCATGATGGGTCACCCTCAGCATTTCTGCCATGTTTTCTCACCAGTAACTGGTTACGGGGGTTCTTCGATGACTCCTCGTTCAGGAGCATCACCACCAGTTTCTCACCAGTCAGGGAACTGGAGTTATTCCGGCCATTCAGGCCGAGGTGGAGGACGTGGCCGTGGTGGTTAGTTTCCGGTCTATCAGTGACATCAGGGCATATTATCTTAGTGCAGTCAGGCAGGGCCATAGGGTTGTGGTATAGGTCATGGCTTTGCATTGCAGCAGACCCAGAAGGAGTAGGATCCCAGAACATCTACAATTCGAATTATGACTTTAGTATCCTCAGTTTTATATTTTGCTCTTTTCGATACTGGTGCTACACATAGATTATATCTATTTCTATTTTGGATAGCCTTGGGCTCTATATCCTTTCTTCTATCGACTCGTTGACACTGGAGACACCTTTGGGGACGATGACATCTAGTGTACGCCAGTGTAGAAAGTGCCCTCTCGAGGTTGTAGGGTTTCGTTTCTTATGGAATCTCTATGTCCTAGAGATGACAGGCTATGATGTCATCCTCGGGATGGACTGGATGGTTCCCTTCCAGGCAGTCGTCGACTGTTATTTCCGCAGAGTGAGTTTAGTTTAACCAAAGGGTGAGTCTTTTCATCATAGAGGAGAATGGGATGTTTAGGCGAGTCGAGCAGGACTCGAGAATAATGGGCTAGGAAGGGTGACAACTCAGATTACTAGTCTTTATCTGGATGACTAGGGAACTTCATGGTTATACTTTCCTCCAGTAGTGGATCATTTCAGGGATTCCTTTCCAGTAGACTTTTCAGGTTTGACTCTAGAGCGTGAGGTGGACTTCTCTATTGAGCTCATGTCAGGAGCGGTACCAGTGTCCATTTCTCCATATAGGATGGCTACACCTGAGATGCAGGAACTCAAGAATCAGTTGGAGGAGTTGCAGTCAAAGTGTTTCATCCAACCTAATACTTCTCCATGGATTTCCCCTAACCTATTTGCAATGAAGGTAGACGGTACCCTTCGGCATTGTGTGGATTATCAGAAGCTGAACCGGTTGACGGTCAACAACTGATATCCCTTGCCAAGGATCAATGACCTCTTTGATCATCTTCGAGGAGCCCGGTTATTCTTGATGATCGACTTGGGGTCTGGTTATCATCAGTTGTGCGTTAGACTATTAGATATACCTCTGATAGCCTTCAAGAGCAGGTATGTTCTATCCGAGTATATAGTCATGCCATTCGGTCTCACGAACGTGCCTGTAGTTTTCATGGCACTGATGAACCGAGTGATCCATCCTTACTTGGACTCCTTCTTCGTGGTCTTCATGGATGATATATTGGTGTACTTTCACACTCGACACGACCATGACACACATTTTGATATCATTCTATGTACACTGAGAGAGCATCAGTTTTATGATAAACTCTTGAAGTGCCACTGTTGGATGGAACAGATTCACTTATTGGGTCACGTCATCTCAGAGGTAAGATTATATGTGGACCCAGAGAAAGTGAGAGCTGTAGTCACCTAAGAGCAGCCAAAGAATGTTTTTGAGGAACAAAGTTTTCTAGGGATGGATGGATACTAGAGATGCTTTATTCAAGACATTTCATGCCTAGCAGCACCCTTTACTGGACTGGCCAAGAAGGGAGCGAAGTTCTTATGGTTAGATTCTTGTGAGCCAGCCTTTCATGAGATGAAGGGAAGGTTGATGTCGGCACTGAAACTAGTCTTCCTAGAGCCAAGCAATAGCTATACAGTCTATTGTGATTCTTCAGGTATCGGTCTAGGAGCTGTGCTTATGTAGGGAGATGGAGTCGTTGCGTATGGGTCTCGGCAGTTGAGGCCACATGAGAGGAATTACCCTACGAAAGATCTCGAGTTGGCATCTATTGTTCATGTGTTACGCAGTTGGAGACACTACCTTCTGGGAGAGAACTTTGTAGTTTTGAATGACCAGAAGAGTCTCAAGTATATCTTCACTCAGCGTGATCTAAATCTGAGGCAGCGCATGTAGGTCGAGTATCTTCAGTCTTTTGATTTCGAGCTTACCTATACACCGAGAAAGGGAAATGATGTGGCAGATGCGTTGAGCAGGAGAACTCAGATTCAGGAAGTTCAGGATGCCAGCTGTGAGTGGCGGCTTATGTCTTTGTTCTCTGAGATGCATCTGGAGGTTCACAACAGATAGGGACTGACTTTCCTATCTTCTATAGTTGTTACCTCTATGCTTCTTGATTGGGTACGGATGAGGCAGCTATCAGAATCACATGGATTAGTCCTGCGGGAGGGTGTTTCATGAGAGGACCCTCTTCCTAGATGGACAGTGGGCGAGGATGAGATCTTGCGTTTCCAGGGACGCGTATGGGTGCCAGCAGACATAGGTGGGGAGGTGATATGAGACTTTCATTCCACATTTTTGGCAGTTCATCCTGGTGTCATCAAGATGTATCGGGATCTACAACGCCAGTACTGGTGGCCAGGTATGAAGAATGATGTTGCTGGTTTTTTCATGAGATTTTCTACTTTTCAGTATGTGAAAGTAGGGCATCAGTGACCAGCAGGGCTCTTACAGCAGTTACCCATTACGGAGTGGAAGTGGAACGATGTCACGATGGACATCGTGACCGAATTGCCGAGGTCACCTCGAGGGAACGATGCTGTTTGGGTGGTCGTCGATAGACTTACGAAGGTCACTCACTTCTTTCTAATTAAGGATACCTTCATTGTCGATGATATGGGATGACTATAAATCTGAGAGATTTTGCTTCTTCATGGAGTTCCACACTCCATTGTTTCAGACAGGGAATAACGCTTTACTTCTCAGTTCTGGAAGGGACTTCAGAAGGCATTGGGTACCCAGGTACTTCTGAGTACGTCATACCACTCCCAGACTGATGGCTAGTCTGAGCGTACGATTCAGGTTCTTGAGGATATGCTCTGAGCTTGCATTGTATAATTTGGAGGTTCTTGGGAGAACCATATACCACTAGTGGAGTTCGCCTACAACTACAGTTTTCAGGCGACTATTTAGATAGAACCTTACGAGGCATTGTATGGTAGGCCATGTTGATCACCCTTATGCTTGATGGAGGCAGGAGAGGCATCTTTTTTGGGACCTCATATTGTTCAGGAGACCTCAGAGCAGATAGAGTTGATTCAGAAGAGTATGGCTATAGCACAGTCTCGACAAAAGTCTTATGCTGATCAGCGGAGATGACCTCTTGAGTTCGAGGTTGGGGATCATGTTTTCCTGCATGTTTCACTGAGGTTGGGACTCAAGAGGATTCAGAGACAGGGTAAGAATTCACCACGGTACATCGGGCCATTTGAGGTATTGTAGAGATTTGGTCCAGTTGCCTATCAGTTGAAGTTACCTCAGAGGTATCGGGCCATGCATGACGTCTTTCACATCTCTCAGCTCTGACGTTACTTTTCAAACCCTTCTCATGTCATTCAGCCTGAGGAAGTTGAGCTTGAAGAGGATGCGACATTTGAGGTGAATCCCATCCGGATTGTCTATTATAGTATGAAGGTTCTCTATGGGAGGTCTGTTCCTCATGTATGGGTGCTATGGCAGCACGAGCGAGTACATGATCAGAACTGGGAGAGAGAGGCCGATGTACAATCGCAGCGGCCGGAGCTATTCGGGGATTCTCCTTCTCCGCCTCATTAGGGAAATTATGGTATGAAGTTTTTTAAGGGGGAAAGTTTGTAATAACCCGGATCTTCATTTCAGGTATGTCTTTCATTTTTCTGACGTTTTGAAGAAAAATGGAGTTTCTGGAAATTTTTGAAGTACACACCGTGTACTTTCTGAGTACACGCCGTGTACTCTTTTCCCGCTCGAAGCCGTGTGTTGTCAATGCCTTGGCCACACACATGGTGTGTAAGGGTGAGGTGGAGTCCAGTTAAGGTGGAGTATGGAAAAACCTTCTACACTCATTGTACATTCTTTTTGTTTTCATTAAACAGACCGAGGACACGCCTAATCGACAAGAAATGTCTTATTCTCCAGCTTCTTCGTCTGAGAGCGTCGGGAATCCCCGAATCTTCGACGATCCCCCGTTCCTCCGTCCATTCATCGAATCAATCACTGTTGATTGCGTTAGAATCATATAAGTGAGTTATCCCTTTTCCTTGAGTCTTTTTTTCCAATTTCTCCTTTTCCTCAAGTTATCGTGGGTTGAGATTTTTTGATGTTTTCTCAGATATTTGTCATTCTAAAGATAATCGGTCATCATAGTTTGCATATATCGATCTCCTAGGATCGAGGTAAGTGGTTTCTTCCTTTCTATAGAATGTCTTTGAATATTTTGTGTAAATTTCACCAATACCCTTGAACGGGGTATTGTGTGTTCCCGTTTTTTCCTTGTTCTTTATCTACTTTGCTTGATTTATTAAGTAGATGTAATTACTTGTGAATAGGGTAGTTTATACAGTACTCTGGATGCTTTTCCATGCTTGTTATGCTTGTTTGGAATTTTTTCAGTTGCCATTCCTAGTTGTAGGATAGAGGAACTATAGTACTATTATGTTGTTGTGCCTTAGAATGATAGCCAAGTAGTTCATGAGTTTTACATGGGCCGATACATGCGCTATGCATATTGTTATACACAGGGCTATGAGAACATAGTGTAGGGGACCACAGGGAGAATGATCATAGGGGATTCTCCAGAGTGTCTTTAATTACGATGCGAGACCACAGGGGGAATTGACGTTGACTGCTTCCTCAAAGATTCTATAGTTTCTCGACGCGGTCCACAAGGGGAATAAACATTGAGTGCTTCACCAGAGAGTCTATAGTTCCTCGACGCAGGCCACAGGGGGAAAAGACGTTGAGTGCTTCCCCAGAGAGCCTTTAGTATGATACGAGACTATATGGGGAATTGATGGTGAGTGTTTCCCCAGAGAGTATATTATTTAGCTTAACCAGAGGGGTGAGACTGTGTGCGCCTCCCAAAGGGTTGCTAGTACTTGTTGGTTGAACCATAGGGGTTATACTGTGAGAACTAACCAGAGGTTAACCTTTTTTATACTTGCTTGAGTGGCTGTTTCATGTTTTTTGATTGTTAATGCTATGCATTATCATGTTTCCTGCTTACTGTTACTGCATACTGTACTTTACCTGCCATATATTCACTGACTATTAGGAACAGATCATTGGGTGGATTCTTATTGGGACTTCATCTCACACCCTATTTGGATCATACTTTTGGGCCCAAACAGATTGTATTTTTGCAGGTATAGATAAGGGCTAACACCATTATACTTCAGGTTCTTGATTGCACTGGAGCTAGAGAGCATGGGACCGATCTGAGGCTTGCGATGCTGAGGAGTTTCTCATTTGTTTTTCTTTTTTACTTTGGCTTAGTACTGTATTCAGCATTGTGACTTGTTCAGCTATTTTCCTTGACATATGTGTATCATGCATCATTTACATATTTCTGCTCGAGTTGATTATTTGTTAGTCTTCCACTGTTTATCGTTTACTCTTGTATGTATGTCTACTGCTTCTGCTGTTGTTGCTATTTTTTTCTCTTCCGTTGTGTACTCTGCCGATGAGGGCATAGTTTCCCCACTATCACACCCAATTCCCCCACTTCTAGTTGACAGCCTATGGAATTTGGGGAAATTCTCCTGAGGCCATGTGACCAACTATGTATGGGGCGCCTCTAGGTGGCTTCTAGAACTAGGACGTTATAGTCATCACACTTATTACTATTAGATGAGTTTTTTTCATCATCACAAAATAATATATGCTAATTTTATATTATGGTTTAATGTAGTACCATATTATATTAAATATGAATGGGTTCTATTGTTTGCCTCAAATTTTAAGAATATTCTTTAATAATATCTAGATAGAGAGTTTGGTTTCAATAATAATTATCATCAGAAAAAATATTTTTAGTCTAAGAGAACCATTAAAACCCTAAAAATATTCTAATATCTATTTCATTAGACTTTATATTTGTTTTGGATCAACACCTTCATCTAGTTTAGTTTTCATACAAAAATTGGTTTCACCCAAACATTCATGTAGCTTCTAATGAGTCAATATCTGTAAATAGGTGTATAAATACTATGTATTGGGAAAAATTAAGAAATATAGAGATATTATAATGGGTTTTTTATTATGAAATTGAAGAGAATATCATATACATCCAATCGTACATCATGGAAGCTCATAGTTGAAGAAAATGTTATGTTGATTGTCATTATTGAAAACTATATTTTAAAGTTAATGAAAATGTATTCCTAGAATTGTTTCATTGAATATGGTTATAAAATTTATAAAAATAATCAAATTTGAGCCCTAGGTATATTTTTACCATTGATATTCTTGATCAAGTCGGGACATTAGCTTATCACTTGACAATTCCACTGAACATCTCTCAATGTCATAACGTGATCCATGTATCTATCATGGGAAAGCATATACCTAATATTTCACATATACTGAACTCATAGTTCATACCACTAGATAATGGTCTTCCCAATGAATCAAACCTAGTTTAAATAATTTATCCTAGAGGTAGTGTTTTTCAGAACAAGAATACTCACCTCATAAATTGTCTCTCAAGGAATCAAAAATTTGAAGCATCCAATAGAGAACAAGGGAATGTATTGAAACCAAGATATCTTCATTAATTTTTCATTGAATGAAATAATATTTAGGTAAAATCAATATTAATTGGGGGTATATTGTAATACCATAATATTTCATATCATATTTATCTATTAATTTTTTTCCTTAATATCTTGTGTTACACGGAATCTCAAGTTAAACGAACCACAATATGTAACTAAAATAAAATTATTTAATTTTATAGTTATCTTCCAAATACTGGATTTATGTGTATGAATGTTACTAAATAAATTATGAATAATTTATTATTTAAATTTATATAAATTTAATTCATTAAATATCAATTAATTATAAATGAAAATAAAAAATAAAAACAATAGAGATGTTTTTCTATAATACAGTTCTTATTCATGAAATGTGTTTTTATTAATAAATTAAATTAATTTATATTATTGGAAGATTTTAATTAAAGGTGTATAATAAATATTCAATAAAATTTTTAAACATTCCTTTGTTTTTTTAAGAATTGAATAAGAATAAATCTAACTTCCTATTTAAAAATTTAATTTCCTAAAATAACGATTGCAGTAGCTTTTGAACAATTTATTATGAATTAATTTATACCACTTATATAAAATAAATTATTAAAAATGGATTCTATATTTTCAATCAGGAGGTTTATATTTGGTAGATATATCCCTTTAATTTTTAGTCATTTGGAATACTGTCCATGTTAAATTTATCACCTCAATATAAGGTAAATAAGGTAAACTAAGGATAAAACTAAATTTTAGGTTAACCATTTTTCATAATAATCATTATTAGATGAATTTATTTCAACCATTAACACATTTTTCACGAACTATAATTTTTAACATATAATTTTACCTAAAAATGACCTATGTAAAATTTAAAGGAGGGAAAAATAAAAAGTGGCATTCTCTTAGGTCCAAATATATCTTACGTATCCGAATTTTTAAATAAAAAGTTATGAATTAAATTTAATTGATTTTTATTATAATAAAATTATTTTCAGGATGTGAATTTTTATATATTTTTTATTAATAATATAATTACATTAAATCATATGAAATGCTGACACAATATTTCTTCAATTAATAGAAAAATGAAATAGTTTTTGAAAAAATATTAAAATAAATAAATTAGAAGTAATTTATAGTGCTCCAAAAACATTTTAGACTAATATGAAATATTATTAGTTTGTTAAATGATTATATTCAAATTCAATATTTTTCTTGGATTCATTGAAATTAAATTAACTGAATAGTTCTAAAATAAAAATTAATGATATTTTTTAATATATATTATTATATTGTGTAATTTAAAATTCATATATAACTTTTCTTAATCAAAGTGTGTGAAACATTTTTAAATATATAATCCATTGTCTATTTTTGAGTCAATTTTCCATTTATGGTGACATTATTAAACATTCATGATTGAAATAGTTGTTATTTTGGCCAGGATCAATAATGTATACTAAAGGGGTATATTAAAATAATAAGGCTTAAAAAGATTTGGAAGCCTAAGTAAATTTAATTTTAATATATTATTTACAAACTATCGTACTTTTATTTAAATTTAATTCCATTTGGAATTTTTTTTTAAATCAATTTATTATATTTTAATCATTTATGAAACTCTTAATGTGTCCTCTCCCTCCCATACAAAAGGACAACACAGTATTCTCTTCATTACACCACATTGAGCCTTATATCTCAACAAACTCCTACCAAAATTAATTATAAACATTAATATTCACATTATCGTGGAGATGGTCTACCCAAAACACAAACCCTGGGATCTTTAAGAGAATATATAAAAGAGTTCTTTCAAATAAGAGGTAATCATCTTAAATGATCACTTTATTTTTTATTTATTCTCTTAGATCATATAATTATATGGTATTTTTCATAAATTAATAATTTATTTAACCTAAATACACATAAATGTTATTAGTTTTATTAAATATGAATTATTTACCCACTTTCAAATCATATGAAAAGTAAAAGTATCGCTCATGCGTATAAATGGCTTACCATATCCGCATAGTGATACAATTCATTTTTCATCACTATATTTTATGGATACATATTAGGATTAATTTCATTTTTATATATTATATTTTTTAAATAGTTATTCGTCTAGAATGATGATTTCATATCAACCTTATATCATTTTGGTATGTTGTAAAATGATTACATTTCTCTTGCGTACATAGGGATAACCACCTTCACAAGGTGATGTGACTGGTTTTTAATTTTTGTTATACCAGGATGGTAATAAGGATTTTTTGATGAATATATACTATTTATAAGATATTTAAAATATTATCTAAACATTAATTATTATTATCCATTTTATCAATACAGCTTTATAGGACTGGAAACAATAATAATGGGTATGAACAGACTACCGTATTCATAAATAGGGTAATTCATTTTCTTTCATCTACATTTATTGATATATATATATATATATATTTAATATATATTAAATTTATATCATTATTAACATTATGAGGACGGTGGAACCCCTATCAATTTACATTGACCAAATTTACTGGACCAAAACATTCTTGAAAAACAAAGGCATTATCACATTGAATAGTGATTCTAATAATGAATTATTGACAAAAAGTTGAAAAAAAGTTATAAGTTAATTATATATGGTAAGATATATATTATTATGGTTCTATAATATATTTATTATAAATATATTTTTTTATATAGTGGTTTTGAACACATACTAAATAAATAGGACATGAGGTAAGTGTTTTATATTAAAGTATCATTTTTTAGAATAATTTTTTATGTTTATGTTCCATTGATGAAATATAATGATATATCACTCAATAAAATCTTTTATATTTTTATTACAGTTATTTTGAAAATAACATGTCTTCCCTTAATTTTTCTCTCCTTATTTATTCAAGAGATAGAATGAAATTTTTTAATGAAACTCAACTTTATTACCTTCTCTGGTCGGGAATCCTTTCAAATCCATATCCATGTTTTCTAAAAAAACCAATGATGTTTTTAATATTATAAAAATTATGGTATAAATTAATTTTTACCATATTTTTAGGTTTTTACCCCATGTTTTATGTTTAATATTCTTGTCACTTCCTATATTCTAAACTTTTTATTTTTATTTCTTTAAAATTAGAATGAATTATTTTTTTAATTTATAAAAATTAAACATAATTTCCAAAAATAATAACCTCTCAATTAATGGAATATTCATTTTAGTATTTGATAGGTTATTATCGAATAAAATTTTTAATTAAATATTTGGTATGTTTTCTATTTTAAATTAGTTGATTCAAATATAAAAGAATATTTTCTTTAATAAATGTTCAATGTGATCTTATAAAATAATATTCCTTCTAATATTACATTAATTTATGTTTCCAAATATTTACTAGAGATATTTTATAATGATACCATCCCTATTATTTTCTATATATTTTATGATTATAATGAAAATATTTTTATGAACCCCATACCATTTCCATAGGTTATTCTATGATGAAATGATGATATGTTTGATAAACCCAATTTTTCCACGAGTTATGCTATGAAAAAATGACTGTGAAAAATATTTAATAATTACTGGTTATGAAATTAAAAATGCTTCATGATATTTGGGAACACATATAAATGATTTTCATTATGATATGGGTGGTCCCAGAATTTTATATCCTTCCATTACAATAGATAAATATGAATATATCATGGGATAAATATGACGTGAATGGAGAGTGAACCCAATTCAGTAAGGGACTATATCTATGGTGAAGTAATTGTATGAGAACCATGACTACTACGATGGTTTGGGGAGTGAACCCAACTACTATGATAGTATTGGATGTGGTCATTGACTACAAATAGAATGATTTTATATGCTTATGTTGATTCCACAAACTAATATCTAATAACAATGTTGAAACATCCCTAGATATGACGAAATATATTATTTAAAATTAATTTAAATTTTTTGATTGATTATGTTACAAAAAATACATAATCTATTATGAATCACAATCAACACCTTGTATTTAGGTGTATCACGGAACATCAAGATCCTTTGTTGACTTATGTTACAAACAAGCCCAATTCTACCAGACAACAATATACGATTAAGATTATTATGATAGTTATCACCTAGGCATAAAAATGATAGAAATTAATGATATTAACTTAATTTTGAAATTATAGTTTACACATGTTTATATAATTAATCCTTTTCTAACCAATTAATTAGAAATTACAATTATGATCAATTAATTATAAAGGATGTGTATTTATTAAAAACTATTTTTATGCCCACAAAGTCATTCTATCTTATCAAAATAAACTAAAAAATATTAGTGAGTTTTAATAATGAAATATATATATTATATAATAAACCATATATCTTTAAATTCATCTAAAAACTTTTATATTCATAAAATATGAATAAATCCAATTTGAAGCATAAAATTTGTATTTTTCTAGAGGCATTTTTTTGATTTTTAATTGAAGACTTGTTTTAATACTATATTTTGAAAACAATTTAATTTTTTTCAAAAAATTGTAATTATTTTTTTAAATAATTATATAGTAATTTAATTTGGGTGAATTTATCTTATATTTCTATGAACATTCATATTTTTTTTAATAGTGAATGACAAGAAATTTTATATGAAAATTTATTTTTCATCTAAATTATAGTGTGATAAATTATATTTATAATTATATTTATATTACAATTAGATAAATTTTATATAATTTGAACAAATTCAGGTTATTTTAAAGAATTTTACATTGAAATTGGACGTAAAAATATTTCAAACATTTGAACTTTTTTACATAAAAACCCCACTTCCTCATTCTCTCTACAAGATTCATATTAAATTAAAAATTTCGACTTCTATGATTGAGATTTGGAAAAAATGATTAAATATTTTAAATATGAATAATTTATAATGTATAATAATTTGGAAATAATGTTTGACAAAAAATATTAGTGAATGTAATTAAAATTAATTAAATTGACTAAGATAAAAAATGAGTTTACACAGTGGTTAAACATTAATTATATATTATAAAAATGACCCTACACTTGTCTTAACCCTATTTAATAGCTATATTTCAATTATTAATCTTATATTATCTAATATTATTTGTTATTAATGTCTCTTGATAGGTAAAAATGTGGTCTCACCTAAATTTCATTTCAAAAATACCATGTGTTTCATCTCCCTCACTTATAAAAGTCCACAACCTCTTCCCAGTTATAAACACATATCAATCTCTTTAGATATTAAAAACACATACAAATTAATCTCTAAACATCTATAAACTCATCATATATACCACACATTGGGATTAATGAAAACCAAGGAATCCCTTTAGTGTAAACCAAAAGTAGTTTCCCGAAGAAGAGGTATGATTCTTCTACGAGCACATTTGTTTTATTTCATGATCTACCACTTAAATTATTCTTATTCAATTATTATATAATAAAATACTTAGATTAAATATACTAATTAATTTTTATGTTAATATTTTTAGGTAAACCTACACAAACATTCATCAAATGGTTAAATAGATCATTGTTCGGGTGTACAATGAACTACCACATCACAAATTGATTTCATTTGTTTTTAATTTTCCACCTCGCATGGTAGAGAATTATTATGTACATGGTATTTTTATATGATAATTTTTAATTTTTTAATTTATTCATAATTTTTAAATTATTATATTAAATAGACCACAATGATTTCCATTTTTTGGGAATATGATAACCTCGTTTATGGACGTGTGGACTACCTCATCCTAAAAATGATGTGATTACTTCAGAAATTTTAGGGAATTTATTAAGGATGGGTTCATTAAATTTATATAATAAAAAACATGTATGATATTCATAACATAATTATCTACTTGTATATAAAACATATCATTTTCACCTTTTTTTTATACACTAAAAAAGTGATAACGTTGTTTGTGGATGTGTGGACTACCACCTCCTCGATGTGATGTGAATCTTACTTTTCATAAAAAAATCACAAAACCGATATCTATAAGTATATAAATTAAATAAAATGGTATATATGTTGTAATGGACTGTTTGTGTTGTTAAAAATAACAAAACCCATCTCTCTTTTACACACTTTAACATGATTTATTACATAAACTTGCACATAAGACAACTTTGAGGATCGATAGGTCTAGTGTCTTAGAAAATTATGAACATTAAATGAAAACATAAGATATAAAATACAAAATATTTTTTGAAAAAATCTTTTACATGACCATAACATTTCTTCGTATTTAGCATTGCATGGGATAAATTGAGGACATACAAAAGAAAAGGGTGAGATATAAAGCCTTGTAAGGGATCAAAAAAGGAATGACATGAAGAATAAAATACATGTTAGGAAATAGGAATATCTATGTAGTGTAAGATAATCATTAACATAAAGGCATGATATAGCATGATTATCATAACATGGAGATGTGGCAACAAAATTTAACATGATATTAGCATGATCCAGTTCTCATTGCACATGGAGCATGAGTAAACCCTAATTTCACTTGAATTAGCACGAGTAAACCCTCATTTTAGTTGAATAATAATGATTAAACCCTCATTTCACAAGGCATATCATGATACTATTCATTACCCAATGCATTAGGGTGCTATCAGGGTTCACCCTTCTTAATAATTACATTTCATTCATAAGTGTTCCACATAGATCATACAACATAGATTCGTTAAACATCATAATTTATTACATGAATAAGAGATGTGGAATACATATATGTAAGTCCTAAATAAAAACATATAGGTTCATAAAGGTGAATAACCTTGATTGATAAATGGCTATGTTATTCACTTACACGATTATTTTAGAAAGGGAAATTTTGGTGTAACTTTGGCAGCACAACGACGTCAAATAGAAATCGTAAAATGGGCTGCAGAAAGAAAAACAGGTCTCTCCTCATTTATACATGAAATGGA
The DNA here is from genome assembly GCA_963277665.1 of Viscum album. Classification (NCBI taxonomy): domain Eukaryota; kingdom Viridiplantae; phylum Streptophyta; class Magnoliopsida; order Santalales; family Viscaceae; genus Viscum; species Viscum album. The sequence continues at coordinate 1,203,545,095 of OY728160.1, read as the reverse complement.
TAGTAAGGGGGTCATCGAACATAATATTTCAACATATGTAATTGAATTTAGATGAATAACAAAAAATAATTTCTTGAATGTAAATTAGAAGAGAGAAATCTCTTATGAAATGATGGCATGGTAACGGGTGTACCTAGGAGGCATTAATAAGGGAGAAAGGGGTATCTCATCATTAAAATATACAAAGGGGAGTATAGGGTAGGTGATAAATCATACCCAAACATTTTAAATTGATAATAAAAGGTAATAACAATATAATGAAACTTTGACATAAATAATTAAGGATGGAAAGTGAGGATCCCAATGTCTTGGGACAGGCTTGAGAGAGGATTTTTGGGATCTTAGGGAGCCTTGGGAGGACTATAGATAGATGAAGGAAGAGTTTGATCGAGTTCCAAATGGTTTTAGTGAATAAGAATGAGAAATTGAGTTGTTTTATATAGGAAAGGAGATGGAATTATTTATTATTTCTGTTTTGGAAAGTACACATTAATCTAATCATAACCAAAAATAATCACACCGTTTTTGCCCATGGTTTTTTCAAAACGGGAGTGGAAAACATTTTTTTATAAGGAAAATGTTTTTAACGTATTAAAAGATTAGTCTTGATTATGTGGAGGTGATTTACACTCTCAAGGTAATCATTTTAAAATGTTAAAATGTTTCATATGTCTTGGAGGGTCCACTAAGGCATTGTAAAATAAATCAAACAAATATATTATCACTATATTTTAAAGGTAAAACATATATTTTCCAAATATACCTTTTATCTTATTTTATTACAACATTATTGGGTCATTATGGTGTCGTAAAGCATATTAGATATTTAAACGTTATTATATTTTTACCCAAAAAATAGAATATTTTAGAAAAATATGAAAAATTCACCATTAGATAATATTGACATCTTAAATCCAATAAAATCTGCATTTTCTCTAAATAATTTTCTAAATATGTGAATTTTATCTTTAAAAAAACTATCATTTATTGAAAATTCATGGGTTTTGACAAAAATGACTTGAAAACTATAATAAGAATTACAATAGTATTCATAAAAATTATATAATGATTTATTTTTATTAAAAATTAATATTGGAACAATATTTTATTAAAAAATTATTTTAGACAAAATTCCATTAATTCATCAAACTAGATTTTTATAATTGAATATTAACTAAAAATAATATTTTTTATTTAAAAACCATTTAATAAGTTACAATAATAAAAAGAATGTATATTATTTATACAAATATAATGCACATAATCATAATGATAGGGTCTTGTCACATAACCACTTATAACACCCATATAAGACCTAACGGTAAGGTTTGTAATGTTGAAAAACTCTTGGGGAAGCCCATATAACATTTATTAGGTGGTAGTCATTATTACCTTCCACTTCTCTCGTATGCGATTCTGTTCAAACTTAACATGTTGAAACTAAGATTTGTCTTGGTCAAGAGTGAAGCCTAGTGATTCTACCTCCTTTCTAAGCTCTGAAAATGGGGTTTATACAGGGAAATTATACTGGATGAGGCCATCACTTCCTTTTTCTGAGTTAATTCGATTTTTAAGCCCTATATTTATACTAATAATGTGATCACTATTCAAAGGTCATATTATCAATGGTAGCAATTCAAAACGGTGTTTTAAAATCAAGAAATTGAAAACCAAGGAATTGCATATGTCTTATATAACCATTTTACATTATAAAACATTTAATTAGATGAAGAGTGATTTTCATTAATAAATGATGGGGTAGTTAAAAATAGTATATACCTTCTTTCTATAACTATCATTAAAAAAATGGGAAAGTTACTCATGCGTACCTATGACCTGCTGTCTCCATGATCTTAACATTGGTTCATCGTTCATAACCATATTTCCTACTTGATTTTAAAAGTATTATTAATGTACAAATTTGATAATTATGTCATCGTTATTATACTTTATTTGTGAAAATAATGACTTTATTGACCTTATTAGACATATTAATGTCAGTTTTGACACTTAAGTCGAATACAATCAAAACCTAGGGCATAAAAATTATTTATCAATTAATTTTATAAAACTTGTATATAAGTAAAATAAAATTTATAATAAACTATTACAAGGTTATGAATTAGTAAAAGTTACATAAGTTTATCATTCAATAAAATGGAGGACCAGAATGATAAATCTAACTCAAGGTAAAGGATTTCATAACTTAATTTCTATTCATTAGGTGAAGCTTCTATTTTATGTGTTATGTTATTACAAGAATATGTATAAAATTACCTATGATATTTTACCATGTTATTCTATTGATTTAAATTTTTCACAAATAATGATTTGGTTGATTTTTTCTCAATCCAATTATACAATATTCGTAATATATTTTCATCTTACTTTTTTACATCAATGAGATAAATGTAAAATTCACCACTGACTTATTTTTTTTCTATATAATGACCCTTTTGATATATTAAATCATGAATTGTTTTATCATCATGTTAATTAAATTATTGTTTCGATTATTATTACTTTTTGTGTTTTCGATTCAGATGATACAATAGTTTTAAAGGGATTTGTCTCAATATAAATTTCATTTAGATTTATTTATTATTAAGAACCTATTTTATTTTATTAGGTGTATGTACTTCTACTTTTACATGAAATATCATTACTCTCCATATTCTCATTATATTCTATATTTCATTTAATGTTATTTCATCATGGGGAATATGATTCAATGGATTTAAAGTGGTATGGGATGCTTTGTATATTTAAATATTATTTTCCTCATGAATTTTGTTAATTATATTATAATAGTATTTCCATTCATCGAAATCAACAACCCTAGTTGTTACTTATCCTCTATTGGGGATGTTTTTTACTAATATTAACTGCATTATTTATTTGGATAAATTATGTTTGTCTATAATATATTGTAATAAACATGTTCGATTTTCAAGGGTCAACCATGTTTCAAATATATTTTTATAGAAACAATTTATTTTCCATGGTTTAATCATGTTTCTATGATACTATTCGAGAACCAATTTATTTCACACTAGATAACCATGTTTCAAAGATATTATTAGGGAACCCATTTATTTTCAATGGGATATTAATGTTTAAAAGAGATTGAATTGAAAGACATTTCTTTTTCATTGGGTAATCATGTTTTTGGAGGAATAAAAATTGTGTTTTTGAGTTTAATTAATTTTTTAGTTCTTGGAATTCTTACACGTTGGTGAAGCTCAGACAACATCGTGTAATCCTATTATATCATACATGATGGGGTGGACCACATAGTACCGATTGAGCCCATTATAGCTCTCCAAGGCATTAGGTAATGATAATGACATAATTCAGCCATATGGTTATTCCAATTAAAAGGTTTTTGAAAGGTTTTTAAAATGATTTTCTGAAATTTATTCTCTAAGTTACTAAAAATATTTTTTATTTCTTATTATGAGTTTATATTGTTTCTAATGATTGAGATTGAGATCACATGGATTTTTGTTATTTATCATTATGACTCTAACTTTTCCAATGTAATCATATTTTATGATTTATGTATTGATCAGATTGAGTAATTTTATGATTCTCTCATGCACTTGGATTATGTCATTATACCATTATGGATTCTTATTCTCATTAATGACATTAATTTTTAATTCTTTTGTTTTCCCTTACTGAGCACTTGAGATGACCCATCTAATGTTTAATTTTCCCAAATTTTTAATGAATGGTGTTTAATGAGTTATGTCTATATGGGATAGAGTATTGATGATGATGAAGATTTCTAAATGTGAAAATTATAAGTTGGGTTAAGATGGATAAATGATCATTTAAATTCAATAAAATTGTTCATGTAGGATTTTTTTTCATAATTATACACACATATATATACATAAAATTTCATCTAGTCTATAATATTTCCATGTTTTCATTTTGATTTCCACTAGATGAAAATAATTTCTGTTGATCATCATCATGAAATCTAGAAATATGAATTTATATATTTTAGCATAGGATCCTAGAGTGCCGGTTTTGGGCTGTTATAGTGGTTATCAAAGGTTGGTTTATATAAATTTTTTATATTAAGATGTTATCATGTGAGTTTATACTTATATTTATGGATACCACCATATGTCTATCATGATTTCAATGTCTTAAGATACATTGATTTTTGTTTTTTATATAGTAGGAATTTTGAGTTTATCAATGAAAGTTTAGGATAAGTTTGATTGGGTTGATGTATATATATAACTTATGTTTAATTTGAATTATTCCATTATTTTTTTTATGAAATACGTTTTGAAGTATTTAAAAAATTTATGATTTATAATCCCTCATATATTGAGGAAATAATGGAAAAAAAATTTATCATATAATTATTGTGGTATTAATGAAGTGACATAGTGATCAATGTTTCTTCAAAAAAAGATATCAATATTTTGGATTAAAATATAAAATTTATGTGTTTATTTTTTTACCATAATAAATTATTTAATTTTGAGGTTTTTAGGATTGATTATGTTTGATCATTGGTTTTTTCTATTGAATAATGGAGATAAATGAATAATATAAAGGGTTTTATATTTTGGGAATTATGTTATCATGTGCTAACCATTCTGTTTTTAGTTAATTTCTAAAAAAATATAGAATAACAGAACTATAACTTTTATGGTTATATGGTATTTTAATGATTATTATATTTATTTTGAAATTAAAAATTCATCTTCAGTACTCATGTTTTGGTGAAAAAGATTATAATTTTTTAGTAATTGAATAAATGATGAAATTATAATTGTCACGTAATTATATTTCTGTAGTTTTTTAGACTATATGCAGAAATAAATCCTTTAACATTAGAAAATGGATCTTGGAAAAAAATTTATCATGTTACCATATTTTATGGTGATATCAATGACATTTTCCATAGATATATTGTTTTTCGTTTTTTGGTCATTGAATTCCCCATGACCAAATTATGTATAAATAAATACTAGTCCCTTAGAATTAGTTTTTCCTTCCATATCAATCATGTAATTCCACACAAATTTCATCCCTATATGGAATCCTAGTAATGTGTATATTTTAGTTAACATTATGTTTCCCACTTTTCCTTTTTATGATGTTGTTTTATTTCCTTTTGTTATGATGTCAGTTTTAATAAAGGTATTATATATTTGAAAATCATTTGATAAAAACGATGAATTTTGAGGGAGAAATTCATTTTAAACGGGGGAGGATGTATCTTCCAAATAGTTTATAAATTTTATTAGTTGAAATTAATTTAAATTATTTAATAAATTCTTTTACACACAAAAAATATTATATATTGCATCACTTAAAACAAAAAGTTAATCTTATATTTCACGCAACATCAAGTTCATTTGATGACTTATGTTACACACATGCCCATGTCTTACCAGACAATAACATGTGATTAATATTATTATTATAGTTATAACATATCTATTAGAAAGAAGGTAATTAATGAGATTATCAAAATTATGAAATTATATTTTACACATGTTTATATAATGAAACATTTGGTTACCAATTAATTATAAATGGAAATAAAGACCAATTGAATATAAAATATGTGTATTTATTAAACACTATTTATGTGCCCAGAAAGATGTTAAATTTTAATAAATTGAAATAATAAATATCATTGAATGATATAAAGGATATTTTTATTCTATATATTCCATAAATTATTTTTTAATTCATCTAATAAGATTTATAGGCATAAAATATGGATGAATCTACTTTACGCATCAATATTTGTATGTTTCTAAAAGACGGTTTCTGAAACTTTTAATGGAAGCCATGTTTTAAAGCCCGATTTTGAAATTTTTTTAAAATTTATTTTAAAAAATAAATTTATTTCTTAAAAAGTTTAATATCAAAATTTACATTCAGTGAATTTTAGGATCTTTTCTAAAAACATTCATATTTTGTTGAATTGTGAATTACACTGAATATTAATTGATAATTGATTTTTCTTCAAAATAATTTATATTTTTAATTTATATACATAATTGATTTTAAAGTATAATTTGATAAATTTTATATCATGTAAACCAATTTATGTCATGGAAATCAATTTCACATTGAAATTGAATATAAAAACAATTCAAACTTTTTATCTTTTGATAGTAAAAACTAGCTTCGTATTTCTGTCTGTGGGATTTTTTTAAATTAAATAATCTCACTTATGTGATTTGAATTTGGTAAAATAGATTCCATATTTTTAAAAAGAATAATTTATAATGTCTAATAAGGTCAAGATAATTTTCTACCATAAATATTAAGGAATATAATTAGAATTATTTATACCAGTTAAGGTAAGAATGAGTTTACATAGTAGTTAAACATTAAACATAAGACTTAAAAGTAAACCTACAATTATTTAAAAACAAGATATAGAAATATTTCGACCATTAATCTTTATAATCTATATTTTTATGTTATTGAATCCAAATAATATGTAAAAACGTGAGTACACCTCACTTTATTTTCAAAAATACCATATGTGTCCTCTCCCTCACTTATAATTGGCCCCACCTCTCCCTACTTCATCACACCTCGCTTTCCATTTGTCTCATAAAAAACATGAAAATATAATATCATATATTACCTAATATCATCCTAGAATGATCACTTTAGGAATAAATAAAACCAATAAATTCATTGGGTGGTGACCAAAAGGAGTTACCTAAGGAAGATGGAACATTCTTTCAATTAGCACATTTTTTTATTTGTTTTTACACCCCATTCATTCATAATATTAAATTATTATAAAAAATAGACTGCCTAGTAATATACCTATATGTTTTTATCTTATGGTTTTGACATATTCCTACACACACTTCCATCAAATGTGGAACAAAATCATCGTTCGTGTGTCTAATAAACTACAACTTTGTGAAATGATGTCATCTGTTTTTCCTTTACCGCCACTTATAAGTGGTAATAATGATTTACATAAATTTTTTATTTTATTTATACTATATTTATAATTTTTTAAATCTTTTTAAATTATTATATATCATATACATTCATTATTATATTTTTTTGGAATATAATAACATTGTTTGTGGATGTATAGACTACACCCATCTAAAAATGATGGGATTCGTTCCCACATTATATAAATTGAGTCAAGGATGGATTTAAAAATATATAATATAAATTACATATTTCTAAAATTCATGAAATAATTATCCATCATAACTTATAACATGTCATTTTTTTCTTTCTATTTTACACACTGAAAAATTGATAATGTCATTCATGGATGTGTGGATTTTCGCCTCCTTGAAGAAATATGCTTCATCCATTTCATAAACACATCACAATAATGATATATATAAGTATATATAATTAAATAATATAGTATGTATTAAATAAGAGTCATTTTGGATAGATAAACTTTTCTTTTCTTATTTCTAAAACGATCATTGAAAATGGGAACATTACTCATGCATACATACGACCTAGAATCCTCATGATCATAACATTGGTTCATTTCTCATTACTATATTTACAATTTGATTTTAAAAATATAATTGATTTAAATATGTGATAATTATTTCATATTTATTATTCTTATTATTTCTAAATTGTTACATCATTGACCTTAGTCGACATATCAAAGTAAATTTTGACACATAAGCCGAATATGGTCAAAACATCTAATTTAAACATTATCGATTTTTTAATTGTATAAAACATCTTTATAAGTGAAATAAAAGTTTTAATTAAATTGAAAACTGGAAAAAAATAAATTAAATAATTAACATATGTTTATTATTCAGAAATATAGAGGACAATCATGACAAATTGGGCTCAATGTAATGGATTTCTTAAATCAATTTCCATTCATTTGGTTAAACATCTATGTCATTACTTATGTTATTCCATGAATATTTGTGAAATGACTTCTTATTGTTTAATATTATGTTTCCACATTTATTTTTTGGATTCAAATTTATCACACAAAATTATTGTGTTGATTTATTCTCACTCTAATGATACTATCTTTGTATGGTATTTTCATCTCACTTTTTACATCTATTATATAAAAGTCATATTCCTCAGTTAATTATTTTTTATTTTGTATATAATTTTCCTTTTGATATATTATTTTATGAATTATTTTATTACCAGGGTATTTAAATTTTTCGTTATATTATTATTACTTTTGGGGTTTCTAATTTAGATGTTACCACAATTGTAAGGGGGTTCATCTCAATTTACATTCCATTGAGAGATATTTTTTTATTATGCACCATGTTAATTTTATGAGGTGTATATACTTATCATTTTACATGTTATATCATGAATATCTTTATTCTCATTATATTTTTATGTTTCATTTAATATTATTACTTCTTGAGTATTATGATTCAAAAAGGTCAATGTGGTATGGGACACTTTTAATGTTTAATGATCATTTTCATCAAGAACGTTGTTAAGTATATTATAATTGTATTTACACACATTATCATCAGAAACACTTGCTGTTAATAACCATCCACTGGGGATATTTTTAATTTATACCATCTCCATTAATTATCTAAAAGGATCATGAATGTCTTAAAAGGATTATAAGGAACCTATTACTTTTCCATAAGTTAACTACAAATCAATGTGATTGTTGAGAAACCATTTATTTTCTCGGGGTAAATCGTGTTTCAAAGTGACTGCTTCAAAACCTATTTATTTTCCACAGGATAACCATGTTTCAAATATATCATTATGGAAACCATTTTATTTCCAGAGTTTAATCATATTTTAAATAGATTAACAAGATACACATTTCTTCCATCGGTTAATCAAGTTTTAGAAGGAATAATGATAGTTTCTATGAATTTTACTCATTCTGTGGTTTATGAAATATTGCACTAAGGTGTGGCCAGGATAACACCAAGTGATCCTGTTACAACATACATAATGGGGTAACCATGATTACATTGGGTGAGCCCGTAATAATTTATATGATGGGGTGACCCAAATAGAATTATGTGAACCTGTTATAGCTCTCCAATACATTGGGAAATTATAATGTTGGAAGAAGGCATTATGGTTATTCCAATTAAAAGGGTTTTGAAAATTTTTTATGAATGAAATTCTCCATAAAAAAATTGAGTTTTAATTTCTTATATTGAGTTTATAATATTTATAAAGATCGAGACTGATATCACATGGAATTTGATTATTCAATTTTATGAGCCTTTCCACTACCACATTTTTATATTTGATGATTCAGGTATTAATGGTTTTTAGTTATTTTAAGGTTTTCTCATGCACTTTTATTATGTCGTAATACCCTTATGAACTCTTATTCTCATTGATGTCATTATGTTTTTTAATTAATAAATTTTCCCTTATATATAATTTGAGATCACCCTTATTATGTTTCATTTTCATCCCATTATATGTAATTATGTTTTCTGAGTTATGTATACAATGGATTTCATATGGGTGATGATGATGTCGTTATGTGAAAAAGAATAGTTGGTGTAAGCAAGGGAAATGATCATTGAAAGACATGTGAAAATTTTATGCAAAAATTTTCCTAATTATTTAAAACTCTTAACATAACATTTTCTCTAGTATATATGTGATCCATATCTTCCTTTTTATTTTGTATATTTTATTTGAAAAAAATGTTTTTCACAATTATATGCATCAATGCCAAAAATGTAATTTTATGGATTTCGGCAAATGATCGTATAGGGTTGGTTCCAGGATTTTATAATTATTAAGCTCTTCATACTCATGTCCATTTATTCCTTTAAAATTCATTTCATATAAAATTCCAAGTATTATTCATTATTATTTATTATAATATAATATGTGAAGGGTGTGATTTTCAAATTTTATACTCAAATTTACATACCCTTATGCTCATGTTAAGTTGGTGTCTCCCTTTTTTACCCATACTGATATTCTAAACTAACCAATTCATATGATTCATTTCACCATGTATTTAAAAAATTTATTAGTTATTATATATATAAGAAGTGTGATAGTTATAATGAACGTAGATGAGGATATTGGAGTCCACTTACGAACCAGTTATTTTGTATCTATGTTTCCAATGATATGATACAAATTTTATTCTAGTGTTTTCTGTTATGTTATGAAATGAATATTTATCTAATAATATAAAATTTATATATATGATAAGTATGTGTCTCTATAAATTTCAAATCACTTAACACATCCATTAAATTCATCTTATGTGAATATGGTGTAACATATATCTCTCATAAGGAAGTACAAACCTGATCTCCCACATGTAAAAATTTTAAAAGAGGCAAAACTGGAGTATTTCCACTACTATGATTTTTGGTCGGTGAATATTTTGGATTATATAGAAAAATAATTACATAACATGACATCTCATCATTTTAAAGTGTTTTAGTGAGACCATATGTCTAGAAAGGTAACAATGTAACCTAAGGATCCCATGAAACAGAAGTGTCCCATTTATTCTTGAATGGCGATACGAGTTGAAATATCAAGGATAAAATTTTTAAAGGGGGAGGATTTATAAGCTTCAAATATTCTATAGGACTTTTTCCTTTTGAATATAAATACGTTTCATGTTAACATATAAGGTATAGTAAAAAAAATAAATTCACATTTTAATAAAACAACAAAACTAAATTATTTCAATAAAATATAAAATTATATATTGATAGTAAATATAACCCAGAAAATTTAAAATATTATAATGGGATATTAATAAAATAACAATACCTATCGAATTTGAAAATTCAAATGGTCTTTTTTATGTTGAAATATCTCATTCACAAGAAGAATTATAAACAAACAAAAAAGAAATTATGATTTATATTTTTTTTCAACGATATTGAGACCATTAAAAATAATACTATTTTAAATATGAATGAAATAAATAATAGATATTTATAATAATTATAACTAAGTAATTATTTTTTGAATTGTAACTAGACCATTAGAATAGTAACATGATCATAAGAATAGTATCATGATCCCTATAAGAGAAAATGTAATTTTAAATTATATTTATCATGATGAAAATAAATAATTATTAATATTATAATTTGATTAAATAAATACCAATATTAGTTAACGTAATAATATTATAAGTGTATATTTTTAAAAAATTATATTTTTTTAAATAACCTTAATTTTATATAAATATTTAAATAGAAATATTATCAATGATAAGAAAAAAATATTAATTAAATTTAATTTCATGAATCATCACATTGAAATTTTATGAGATTTTTTTTCTAATTTTTTGAAAAACAATAAATTCTTAAAGAATTGTAAAAAATAATGTTCTTGAAATTCTGCATGTTTTATGACATGATTAATGTTTTAATGAAAATATAAGCTGTAAAATGTGTTTATAGTGTAACATCCCCACCTAGTAGAAAATATATGGCTCCTCAAGCCGATTGGTCGCATGGCCACAGTATACCTCCATGTATGCCAGAGGCTTCCGACTAGTAGTTAGGGTCCACATTGGTATCGTTGTGACAATATACCCCCAAGATTAGAGTAGAACTGTTGTAGAATGAATAAATAGATAATGGAAGAATAAGGATGAAAAAAGTAGATGTAAATCAGTAAGACAATAAAAATATATTAATATTCAATAGTAGTGTCATATACAAAATGATGAGTATGTCACATATCTATACAAAAAGTAGGGAATACATGGAAGATAAAATATAACACAGTATATGTATTAAAAGAATAAAAATTCCCAAAATGGTATCTCAAATAGTATCATGATCCAATGCTCAGGCTTATGCTCCACACTCACATGCTACAAATAATCATGAATCCCTGAATGTGCTCTTTCCCTTATCCCCACTTGAAATCAGCAGTCTATTTGGGTACCATTGGCATCCTAAATAGGGTGGGATATATTTTCCATATGCCACCACCAATGAAATCTATAAGATATATATCCAATGTATAAAACTGTAATGATGTTCATGTATAATAGGTAAGTTGTAACTTATGAAAATTATAAACAATTCATTGGTATAATCTATATGAAAAATATTCCAGAATAAATAAGTATCAATATATATATATATATATATATGAAGTGTCAAGAGAAGGTAGTAGGTGGTTCAACATACGCCACATGTGAATAAAGTAACATGCCTCCATGGTCCATGTCACAAGGTGATACCCTTGGCATCCTCATCGGGAGGTGTGAATGTGAACAATGGTCATAGGTTCCATACCTACATCCCCCTCATCGATTCCATACTGTAAGTAATTAAACCTGGGTGTCATAGTTTCCATAGCTCGATCCTCTTTTTGTTCCATATAATAAGTATTTATACCTAGGGTTCACATGTACCATACCTCTATCCCCTAGTTGGTTCTATACCATAATTCAATAGTTTACATAGCTTCATAAGAAGATGATGATATACCGAGATGTCCATCATCAAGGAGGAAATATAAAAATTCTTGGTCTATGTTAGTGTCCATATCATTTCATGTTTCATTTAATTAATCCATTTAATAATTTTGATAAAATTAATTAACTTGGAAAAGGAGGAATGTCCCTACCTAATTTCCTTATTTAAGATAAAATATGCCTATACTAATATGTGAATATATCACTCACCCAAATGGGTGGTTTAACGGTGGCTAGATAAAAGAACACACAACAAGGGTGGTATAGTTTGAGGTTGAAAACCACCAACTGAAGGTCCCCGAGACACCCTGAGAGGGGAGGGGTGGATCAAGGTGTCAACTTTTTCTTTTAAATTGACAGATCTTGTTCCCCCGTTTGTAGAAACTAGTTTAACCTGTATGATGGATATGAAAATAAATAAAACATTCACTTGCAAAGAGATGCCACATCAATTTTTACATGGTTCACCCCTAAGGGCTATGTCCAAGGAGCATACACCGACACGTTTTTAGTCATAGCAAATTCCACTATTCTTCACTCGTTGTGGATTACATTGTTTTGGGAACAGTCACTCCGTCCTAGTCTCACTACCTTTACAACTATTCAAGGATAGCCTACTGCATCCCTCGGGTCACTCCCATTGACTCCCCTTGGCTCACTGCCTTTTTTGAAGTCCCACTCATTTTTTAGATGTGAAGGTCTTTACATCGTCACTAATGAATACATCCTATGTTGTATGTACATGCTCTGTTGATGTCTAACTTCCACCCGTAGATGAATCTCACTTTGTACCGAAGGTATCAGGGAATCTTCCAGCTTTCACACAGACCTAAAATGACTGCCATGACTCAACCTTACCTAGCTCCCAAATATCGATGTGCAAGTTATAACTGGCGTGCAAGTCCACCTCAACAACTTGTGCGACACAACCTTCTGCTCCTCTAAACTTGCGCGACTCACACCCTTTTACGCCCAAACCAATTTTGGCACGCAACCAATACCTTTCACAATTCTTTAAAAAATGGCGCCCACATGTCACTAAACCACTTGCATGAAACCCCCTTCTTCAACTCAAAACATGGGAGAATCACACCCTTTCACGCAAAAACCACCTTGGATGCGTAGAAAACAACTGTCGCATAACTTCTACTTGTGCGGCCACACAACCACTTGTGCGACCACTACACCTGCACGACAGGAGCTCTGAATTTCTCTATGTCTCGAACATATCTTCAAAAGAGGAGGGATGGTCCTCTATTTATAGGAATTTTGGACACACTGTGTGATGGAGCGCATGTCTCCTCTCGACGCGCAAGTCCAGCCGCCCTAATCACTACCGCGATAGTCACTTACGCGACCAAACTAAAAACTTGGGCGAACCTTCTTCCTTTTAAATATTTTGATGTTCAGGTCTTGAAAAACATATGGCACACATGTTTCCAAGCCTCCATGTAATCGGCGCACAAGTCCTTTTTCCAAAAACAATTTTATTCTTTTTTCAATTTTGAGGTCCAAAAATTTGGCAAACACTGGAAAACAATGCCACCTTCAATACTATTATCTACTTGACCTGTATGATCACTTTGTTGGCACACATTCTGAACATCCACTGAGGATTGACAAAAAACAAAAAACAAAATCCAATTCATGAAAATATGTCCATGGTTCCAACAATCTCCCCCTTTGGGTTTGTTGGAAATCAATAAATATATTCAATAGAGCACCAGCCTTAGGAAAACCATAAACATAAGAATCAACTCAGCCAACACTCTAATTCTACATGAGAAATTCATGGTGTAGAAAACAATGTAGGAATCTTGAATTGGATTCCCATGTTTTGGAATTCTCAATGTCGCCCAAGAAATTCTATCAAAGTGTCAAAAAAGAATTACATGTCCAATGTATTCCTTCCCATCCAATCACCGACACTGAATTCTCATTATGTCACCAAAGCATTACATGCCATCAAAGAAGTATTACATGTCGGAATTTATTCCTTTCTCCCCCATTGACAATAAACCTAAAGACTGGTAATTTTTCATTGTTCAGCTCAAACCACACTTCCCCTGGATAGTATCTCCCCCACAAACCTGCATCATATCCATAAATAGATTAAAAACAATCAATAAAACTAGGTAGAGGGGTATTGTGTAACCTCCATATGCAATGGGAGGTGGATGAACACTGAGGTTCAACTGATGCATCTCAAACAGAGCTGCTGACATTGGCTTGATTAGGATATCAACCACTTGCTCATCAGTTCCCACATGATCCATTATAATCACGCCTTGCTCAACTTTTTCTTTGATAAAGTGATACCTGATTTCAATATGTTTTGTACGAGAATTATGAACATGATTCTTCATAAGATCGATTTCACTCTTGTTATCATAGTAAATTACCATTGGTTGCTTCACCTCATCACCAGTATCTGTTAGTTGTTTCTTCATCCGTAGCAGTTGAGTGCATGCCTTTGTGGAAGGGATATACTCTGCTTTAGTAGTATTAAGAGAAGTACTTTATTGTTTCTTTCTCAAACATCCAACATATTTATTCCCAATATATAATGCTCGACCACTAGTTGACTTTCTGTCCTCTACACCGCCAACCCAGTCAGCATCAGAAAATGATGATAATTAACTATCTCTTCTAGTAGCAAAGTATAAGACACAAGTGTGAGTACCTTCAATAGAACTCGTGATTCTTTTTATTGCTGTAACATTTTCCTCGTTTGTATTACTCTGAAAGAGGTCCCCTAGACAAGTTGCAAAGACAACATCTGGCCGTGTTGCAATCGGAGTTGATGCCTCATCCTCATGCTTTCCATGTTTGGTTCCAACTGCAATCGGAGTTGATATTGGTTTGGAGTCTTCCATATTAGACTTCTTCATCAGCTCTCTTTCATGATTTTCTTCAGAAATGAATGTGTAATTATTCCTTTGAATCACATGTAGCCCCGAGAAATATGTACCACCCCAATCATAGACAGTTCAAATTCTGAATTCATGTTATTGGAAAATTCATCCACTGATTTTTTCCTGCTGCCACCAAATATAATGTCATCAATGTAGACTAGAACCATGAACTAATCTTTTGGATAATTCATTACATATAGATTGTGATATACTCCTCATCTTTTTAATTCCATCTTCTTGAGATAAGAGTCCACCTGGGAATACCATGCTCATGGTTCTTGATTCAATCTATATAGAGAATTCTTCAGTGTGAAGACCATTGTTTCATCAGTACCAAGAAAAAAACCCATTGGTTGTTAAATGTAGACTTCTTGTTTTAGTACACCACTCAGGAATGTTGTCTTGACATCCATTTGATATTCTTTATATCCTATTTGGAGTGCCATGGAAAGGAAAAGCCTGATTGACTCCAGTCTAGCCACTAGAGCAAAGGTTTCTTCAACATCAACACCTTCAATCTGGGAGTATCCTTTACAAACCAGTCATTCCTTGTTTCTAATAACACTTCCATTCCCATCAATCTTTTTTTTGAAGATCCATTTTGTACCAATCACATTGTGACATTAGAGTCTCTAGAAAAGATACAATGTCTGATTCTTGACAATATGATCTAACTCTTCATTCATGGATTTCTCCCATGATTCATACTTTGCAGCTTCTTCAAATGTGGATGGCTCCCCAACTGACAGAAATATAGATTGTGTGTTATTCATCATCCTCCTTGTTTGATTGGGTGCACTCATGTCCCCAATTATGTTTGATGGATCAATCTCAGCTCAATGATTTCTCATCTTTGGTTTAGTTGCATTCTCTTCATCCACATTTTCTTCTTTAGATTCTTCTTATGAGTCAACATCATGATGTGACTACTGGGTGTTTCGTACAACTTCTTCTATTTCTATATTTTTATTTTCTCCATGTTCACTCTCTTCCTCACTTTCTATCACATCACCATATGATGTCTTTGAAGCATTTGTTGTTTTCTCTTCAATTATCTTAACACCAATGCTTTCCACAATCCTTCGTAATCACTTGTTAAAACACTTGTAGGATTTGCTGTTTATTTAGTATTCATCGAAAATTCCTTCAACTGCATTTTCACCATACTTCCCTTGATTTCCTTATTTATTCCTGATGAATCATTTACTTCCAAAAACAAGAAAATATTTTAATGAGGGCTTCCTTCCATGCCACAATTCATATGGTGTCTTCATCTCACCCATATAAAGTCCTATTAGATTTTTAATATACACTGCTGCTTGCACAACCTCTTTCCAGTAATGTAGTGAAATATGACTCTCAATCATCATAGTTCATGCCATGTTCTTCACCTATGCATTCCTACCGTCAACTACTCCATTTTTTGTGGAGTTCTTACAGAAGATACCTCATGTTGTATCCCATGCTTCTCCAAGTAATTTTCATATTCAATGGACGTGTATTCCCTTCCATTATCAGATCACAACACTTTGATTGTTCGTCCAGTATCATTCTCAGTGATTCACCGATATGATTTCATGCAGTCAGGAACATGTCGTCTCCTGTTAATGACCATTACACATTCCATTCTACTATAATAATCTATAAAAATGACAATGTACCTTTCTCCATGAGTTCCAGCAACATTTATCGGCATTCATACATCTGTATGAATTAGATCAAGAAGATAATATTCCATTTTCTTTTGTGGCCGATAGGAACAACAGAACAACTTCCCCCGAATGCAAGCATCACAAGACTTTTCACGCTCACACTTCATGTTGGTAATGTCCATGAAAATATTCAATTTTGATATTTTCTCCATGTTTCGTTGATTGATGTGTCCCAGTCTCGGATGCCACAAATTTTTTTATTCTTAATGAGTAATGTCACAAACATTTTCTTTAATATCAACCCGATACAAGTTTCATTCTTTTCTGCATCCCTTAATAAGTGAATTCCACGTCTTTCACATAATAGTGCAGCCATTCTAATTAAAAGTAGCTATAAGTCTCGAGTCACAGAGTTGACTCACACTGAGTTGATTATGACGTAGGTCATCTATATAAAGGACATCAGTTTTATTTATCTCTCCATTAGCTATTTTAGTACTTCCACTACCTTTAATTTTATATCTCCATCATCACCAAACAGCATTGTACCATCAACCTTCCTTTTGATATCCGTTAAAAGGCCAACATTACCAGTCATATGAGATGAAAAACCGCTATCCAGAATCCAGGTACTGTTGATTTTTGTAGCTTCGAGGGCCACCTCTGTAAGGTTGGATTTTTCACAATTTTCTTCCTTTCGTTCCATGAGACACTGGATTGAGTATAGAGCACTGATGGCCTTTCAATTGTCCCATGTGTGTACATTGGTTCTTCATAGTCAAAGTCTTCATCAAGAGGAGAAAACCTGTTTGAAAGAGAAAAACTATCTTTTTGATGAGATTTGACTTGCCTCAAACTCATGTATGAGGTTTCCATGTCCCTTCTCTGCCTGCAATTAACAACCTTATGTCCAATGTTAGAAAAATGAAACCAATATACATCATAATTGTTTCTTCTAGAAGAATTAGGATATTAATTTATTCTCCTTCATTGAACTCCCATATCTTCACCATTCAGGTAGCTTCTTGCCTCTTCAGAATAAGACATGGTATGGCTGAAATATCCACAGAATTGAAACTTCATGAGAAGAAATGTCTTCTCACTTCTGTTTATTGTCATTCCTTCTTCGGTGGGATAATAGATTGAGGTCACATTTTTCAAGGAGACATGATGATAATATTCTTTTCTTCTTTCATATTGAATTGGGGGGTTATGTTTCAGCACATCAGGTGAATTTTCCACATCACCCACTTTCATCTTGCCTTTATGTTGGAAACCTTTATTTTCAACATATGACGGCTCTGCCTCACAACCAATTACACTATGTCCCATGCATGAAAGTATTTGACCATTTAAAATATTTTCATCTTTATTAGGGCCACGTTTTTCTCTCTCTTATAGCTCAGCATCTGAGAAGCTTCCAAACTATATTTTCTTCATTGATTATTTTGAAATTAAATCATTTTCAAGTTTACTCCTAATAGTAACAACTTCCTCCTCAAGGAGATCAACAGTCTTGGACTTTTCGTCTAGTCTAGAGGTGAGGTCATTGATGACCTTCGCATACTCTTCAATTCTCAGCTTTAGATCCACTTAATCATAATTTGTTTCAAGTAATTTAGTCTGTACAATCACCAATTATTCCAGTCGTTCAATTTTAGCTTCAAGTTGATCAACATATTCAGTTGATTCTTCTACAATTTATTTCCACGTATTGAAACTCTTACATATGATCTTAACCTTACTAAAAGCATACTTAAGTTGCAACTCGAGATCTTCACTAGTTTTCAACAAATTTCCTCCACCATTATCTTTTGATTTTTCAATAGTGGCCATCATGGAAGCATGGTTCCCTATTTTAAATTCTTGTTCTTATTCATCATAGAATTCATTATCAAATTCTTTCTATTCACAGACAAAACTCATATTTGGTACTTTCTTTCATGATTTGAAGTCTCCACTGTTGAAAAACCTTTTTTGAGGCTTCTCAATGTTTTCAGAATCGATATTCTCATCAACGACCTTTCTTTAACACTGAGAGGCAATGTGACCCAATTTTCCAAAATGAAAGCAAGCTAGAGGTAACATCCATTTGAATTTTCCTTTTCACTTCTAGAACTTCATTTCAATGAGAGAAAGAATTTATTTTCCCTCATCATCTTCACCACTACTATCTTTTGAGATTTTCAGTTTATCAATGGATTTGAATTCCATTTCCTTGGACAATCGAGTCGTAGAATCTTCTGGTTTGACCCTCATTTCATATGCCACTCGGATGCACAGTAGATCATCTAGAGAAATTTCGGAAAGATCTCTTTCCTCATAGGATGAAACCATTGCATTGTAAAGCGGTGGGTTTCTTCTTAATATTTTCTTCACAATGTCCACATATTTGATTTCTCCACCTAGACCTAGAATTGCTCCAACCACTTCAGTAATTCGATTGAAGAAGGAATCTGCATACTCATCAGGATGCATCTTCAGATCATCGAACCTATTGTGCAGGACATATAGTTTCACCACCTTCACTTTTCTATCCCCTTCATAAATATTTTCATGTTTATCCCACAAGGACTTTAATAAGGTGAAACTCATCACTTTTAGATAGATCTGATTAGAAAGTGCTACGGTGAGAGCATTCTTTTCTTTAGCATCTGCATCACGAATTTTTTTATCTGCATCAGTCATAGCCAGCCCTATTGAATCAGTAATATGTATACCTTTCATAGTGGAATAAAGATCATCCATTCCAAGGGATATTAAATGAGATCTCATTCTGTTATTCCAAATCTGAAAATTACATCCATCAAAGAGGGGAACTCCCCAAACAACGACTGAATTTTCCATGGAGGTTTGAAAAAGATCAAACACCAACAACCTCCCTTTGATACCACTTGAAGTACCACAAGACAAACTGAGAGGGGAGGGGTGAATCAGGGTGTCAAATTTTTCTTTTGAACTGACGGATCATGTTCCCACATTAGTAGAAACTAGTTTAACCTATATGATGGATATGAGAATAAATAAAACATTTACAAGAAAAGAGATGACACAACACTTTTTACATGGTTCACCACTAAGGGCTATATCCAAGGAGCATACGCCAACAGGTTGTTGGTCATACTAAATTCCACTATTCATCACTCGTTCTGGGTTACAAATTTTTGGGAATAGTCACTCTGTCCCAGGATCACTACCTTTAAAACTATTCAGGGATAGCCTACCACGTCCCTCGGGTCACTCCCGTTGTCTTCCCCTGGCTCACTACCTTTGGTGAAGCCCACTCAGTTTATATACGTGAAGGTATCTTCATCATCGCTAATTAAAACATCCTTTGTTGTATATAGATTCTCTGTTGAAGTCCAACTTCCACCCTTAGATGAATGTCACTTTGTACCAAACGTATCTTTCAATCATCAAGCTTTCATGTAGCCCTAAAATGACTGTCGTGAATCAACCTTACCTGTTACCCTTCTCTAAGATGGCGCGCAAGTATCTACACACAATTTATAACTACCGTGCAGGTCCACCTCAACCACATGTGCGACACAAGCTTATGCTCCTCCAAACTAGCGAAACTCACACCCTTTTACGCCCAAACAAATTTTGGTGCGCAACCAACATCTTTCATGCTTCTTCAAAACCTAGCGTGCAAGTGTCAACAAACCACATGCACGAAACCCAATTCTTCAACTAAAAAAATGGGCGAATCACCCCCTTTATCGCCCAAACCACCTTGAACATGCAAAAAACAACTTTCGCGCAACTTCTACTTATGCGACCACAAAACCACTTGCGCGACAACTACACCTGCGCAACGAGAGTTCCAAGTTTCTCTTTGTCTAAAAATTTACATCAAAATAGTAGGGGGGTGTCCTCTATTTATAGGCATTCTGGACACCCTATGCGACTTCGTGAAAGTCTCCTCTCGGCGCGCAAGACCAGCAGCCCTAGTCTTTGTCGCGCTAGTCACTTGTGTGAACAAACTCAAAACATGGGTGCCCCTTCATCCTTTGACATATTTTGATGTTATGATCTTTAAAAACATATGGTTCCCAAGTTTCCAAGCCTCCATGTAATCAGCGCGAAAGTACCAAGGCCAAAAACACTTTTATTCTTTTGTCAATATTGAGGACCAGAAATTTGGAAAACACTGGAAAACGATGCCACCTTTAATACTATTAACTTCATGAACTGTATGATCAATTTACTGGCACACATTCTGAACATCCACTGAGGATTGACAACAAACATGAAACAAACTCCAATTCATGCAAAGACGAACATGGTTCTAACACCAACAACATCTAGGTGAAATAATGGCACCATAATTATTGTGATAAAATTAAATTAAGTATTATCATTTACTTTTGGGGAATCATCCGGAAGGTTAGGAATGTGTCACAATGATGGTAGATTTAATAAATATGATAACTTATTAAAAATGTATAGACCAACAACCTGAACCTTGTGGTAGAAAATTCATCCAGTATTAGCCATTGTTGGTCTAAATAGGAAGAAAATGGAAGAATAGATGAATTCTCTAGAAATAGGCAATAAGATATTGCACCAAAATAACTCGATCAAAAAAAATGTAACTGATAGTGAAATATGAGGAATGTAGAGATTACATGTGGCTATCTAATGTGAAAGAATATGCTTGAATGAAATTTTTGAAAAATGAGTTGCATTAGAACATAGGATAGGACTGATGAGGGGAATTCACTGGGAGGAGAGGAGGGTCGATGTCCACTAAAATCAAGGGATAAAATAGGGTTAGATTCCTTAAAAAATCAAGGGAAAAATATCCATTTCACACTAACAATAAAGGTAACATGTTTTGGAAACATAATGGGCCAAGTTGTGTTCCAACTATGCACACCCCACTATCCTGTGGACACACAACACATTACCTATAGCGCACAATTATAAGAATCATGTAGAACCAGTACACACCCTCTTCCTTATCCATTCACTAAAAAATTCCCCTTGTCTAGTTTATAAAAATCATGTGACCCCCTATTGTGATGTATAGTTTGAGGTTCACAGTTAGAAGTAACGATTTTCTAACTGTGGGCCTCTACTATTTTCTCTGAAAATAGGAGATTAGAGATCCAAACAAGCCCCTTAGGATCACCAATCCTTATTTAAATCATACGGAAGATTTATAATGATAAAATTATGACATAAAATCAAAATTAAGTGGTATTAACTACATTAAATCCCATAATATGATAGTATTCTCCCATGAAGAAACTTATCCCCGTGTTACCCTTCCTAGGGTGGTAAAACATCAACAGAAAATAACTCTATCCACTAAACATGCATGCCATCCTCTCTCTCCCAGGTCTCATCCTATACATAATCATTCTACCATATCACCCATACATAGTATTCACCATGACATGTAGTGAATCCATTCTCTAGTCTTCTATACAAAGAGTATGATCTTCAAAGGATTCATCTTCCTCCAACTAAAACACATATTGCTGAAATATATGTGATGGCTCTAAATAGTACATGTGATGCTGTGAATCATGGAAGATATCATTCATATCCTAGAAACTTTGAGCTAACTACAACCAAGAGGCTACTGGCCGGACTCACCAAAACTTAAAATTTCCACTGAACCGATGTGAAGTATTTCCTTACTATCTAAACTATTGATTCCCTAGTCCTAGAGAAACTTTTAAGAAACATACACTCCACACCTTGAATTCTAGTGGTTGACAGAACTGATCAATGTACAACTTATTCCCATACTGAGCTATATAAATTCTCTTCTTTTTAAAATTAACCTTCTCAGATGTGTCCAACACGAGATGAGGTCTAATAGTGATTCCACACCTACATCTTACCATAAAAGAGGAAAATGAAATGTTCTACTATAAAAGTATTCATAAGGACCCTTATGAATCATAACATGGAATTGGTCATTATAATATAATTCAGGTAGGGGTATTTATATCTCCTATGAACCTATAAAATCAAGTAAACATTCTTAGATCATTTCATCAATTACCTTTATATCATGTTTTGACTTATCATCGGTCTGAGGGTGAATTAATATGCTCAAAGATACATATTTACCGAAAGAATTCTATAACCCCATCCATAACCTCAACATAAAAGCATCTTCGCTTTTATAAATGATTGTAAAAGGATCCCTTGTAGGCATATAATCTCATGGAAATACATTCTCCCTAGATTTTACACCAAGAAGGTATCTCAAATAAAGAATGGAAATGGTTTTAGAGTCCCTATTGTTTTTTAGTGATCTACCTTCAACTGCTAACATGTGAAAAACTAAGTAACAAAACTAGATATCTCCCTTTTCATGTCATGAAAACACTATTGCTATGTTATATCATGATACATCTTTGTTAGCTCGGGGTGTATCTCCCAATTATAATCTTGAGACTCACATATCAATTCATATGGGATATACGTAGAAACCCAAATGAATCTATGGATGAAAAATACCTCATCATTGTTAATTATCCAGTACAGTGGTAGTTCTTTGCCTGAAACACTCTCACATATGAATAAAACCATGACATCCAATAGCTACCCCATCTTCACCTCTATTGAAAGGAAGAGTTCATTGATAGTGGTGAATGTAAATACTATATATGATTATCAAGAACCTCCAAATGTATCTCAAATATGACTACCATCTGCTTCTACTCATTACTAGACACCTGATCTTCCTGTGTCTAATTCATTCATCTTAGATCATGTACTACATCATTTCATTTTATTGGCATATAGGGAAGTTAAAAAACAAATTACTGTAGGTATTAAACACCCCATATAATTTTGAGGTTCAAGTAACATTGTTTTGAGATGTATTTGATAATTTCGTGATCTAGAAACACCAAAACACACTCTCCCAATAGTCAACACCATGAATGAAAAACAAATGACAACATGAGCTTGTGTGTTGGGTTATTCCTCTTGTGGTGTCTCAGAAACCAAGACCCATAGGGAATGACTCATTCATCCTACATCAAAAATACTCTTATCATGATGTCTAAGGCATCAAAATAGATAATATAACATCTAATCGGTTGTAGTAGAATCACAATTGGTGCAAAAGTTAATATCCTTTTCAACTTTTGAAAGGCCCCTCATAATATTCTAAACATAAAAAATTGCATCCTTTAATAGTGAACCCCAAGAGTGTCTCTACCATGAAAAATATTTCCTGAATAAATAATTTATAATATCCTTACATCTCTATGAATCAATGGATTTCAGTGAAATTCTTGGGATGCTAAGTGGAAACCACGACACTCACTTTCTCTTGGTGAATTTCCACTCCATCCTCGAGCTTATGTGACATAGTAAGTGAACATTATCAAACCAAACGAGAAAATTTTTATCTTATAATACATCAAATAATATCTTAGTATGTTTGAAATAATATCATAATAATTTACATGGTCATGTCGAGTGTGATAATACACCAAGATTCCATCTAAAAATACTACAGCAAATGAATCAAAAAACTAGGGGAAACCCCAATTCATAAGATCCATGAAACGGTGGGAACATTCAAAAAACTATAAAAAATAAAAAGGAACTCATAAAGTCTATACCTACTATAAAAAATACTACGAGGTGTGTTTGATGTTATAACATTCACCTGATGATAGTCTGACCTCAAATAAATTGTTGAGAAAACATGAGCTCCTTGGAGATAATAAATGAGGTCATCTATTAAATGAAAAAAAATAGAATCTTCATAGCAATCTAATTCATTTTTTATATAAAAAATAAAGACAATGGGTTCCATCCTCATTTTATGTTTAAATTAATTAATGAACCCCATTGAGAAGTGTTGGGATGTATATAACCATTATCTTCCAAATCGTCTACGAGTCTCTTGAGCTACTGTAACTAAATAGCATCCATCCTGTAAAGATTAATGGAAAATGGTGAAATACCTTGATCCATCTTAATAGAGAACTCCACCTCTCACTTAATAGGTATATAAGAAATGTTTCATGGTAATAAATCCATGAAATGATATACTACATGAAGAAAATAATCATGATGTGTTCCTTTATAATCCATATAAAGGCTAGTAATTAGGACTATCAATCCATGTATCCCATGATGCTCTGGTCCTGCTCTACCATCCTGGAAATCACATTCACCCTTGGGAATATAATTTCTACCCTCTAGTGTCATTAAGGACACCCTATGGGGAGTATAGTCCTCATAATCATGATTAGGGGCCAGAATGTCCGTCTTGAGAATAACATAAAATCCCATCATCTCTATGAAAAATTTGTTCTATAGGATTTGATAACTGCTGATCTCAAAGGGGTACTCCCCACTTTGGCATACACTCATAGAAATTATATCCAAAGGGGTTTCAAGAGTCATCTTCCAATATAAAAAATGAATTTAGAGCACGATGATTTCCACATAATCAATATTTATAATTTGAATCCCCTTTGTCAAAAAAATATATAAACCAAGGTAGATGCTACTAAAATGGTTCCTCAAACCATATACGTAATAGGGATATTCATACCATCATATATACTCAACTATATAAACATTGACTATTCCAATATGCTGAGATATATAATCACTTACTTGGGATGTCCAACCCTACTGATGTTGTGCGACAAGTGTATGGATTCCCTAACAATAACCACCTCCTCACCCTGATCTGTCGATAACCCTCTAAATGCCTAAATTATGTGGATTTGTTGATCCCTCAATGATACAAAGAGTTAGTGATGATCCTCAATCATCGTAAATTGGAAGAAATATTCTAATGAACCTCTATAAATGTCTTAAACTACCATAGGAGTGACACTGAACCGGGGCCCTCACATAATGAGGTTTTTCAATCCCTTACTTACTGCACATATTCAAGACTAATAAACTGATAGTATGTCCACTATGGATGGTAATACCCTATATAGGGGTCTCAAATCAATGCTTCCTACCCCCAGATAATGCACTTATTGGTCAAAAATATTTTCTACTCCACTAAGGACATCCATATTCCCAAATGCTCTACTCAGTAATAAGATCATAATTTACCATATCAAACATTATATTCAACTAAAAAACATTCACTTAAGAATGAATAGGATGCATAATATGATCCTCAAAAACTCTCTGTTTTACTGGAACGTTTGTGGAATAGATAGGCATAAATCACTAATGATATGTAAAATCAGATTTGATATCCATAACTATCATCGGTCCCTACTGAATGTTCATAGACACCCTATCACGGTCATCCTTTTAGGTATCACGAAATAAGTAGTCATTGGATAATCCATGAAATCCAACCCAATTCATACCTTGATGATGATCCACCTGTGTGATAACATTCAATAATCGGTTGGTATAATCTCAAATAAGTTACATAACAACATTCACTCTTCTATCAAAATGTTCCTCATGGAAGATAAAGATAGCTAGCATGGACTCCATATAAGAATCTATAACTTGAGGTCCACCATCCACCAAAATATTTAGGTGGATAATTCATCTAAAAAACTCATGTCAACTCTTCCAAAGATGTTCTAGGTCATGGATCCCCTTTCATATATTTTATAATTCATATGAAATCCTCGTAAAATGTGTCATAATCACACATGATAGTAATAGAAGGAGGTTCCACATGTGAAACAACAATAGGTAACATTAGAGACTCAAGGCCTACCACCATAGGAGCATGGTAGTCTGCACCCTCTTATCACATGATGTGAGGAAATCGTGGTGGAATTTATCTACATGTTCTAAGAACAATTCCCAATAAACATTAAATAATGATAACATTGCTGATACACTAATAGGAGTGGCAAAAGATTTTCTATTTAAGAGTTAAATAACTATGCCTACTCCAAAATCTAGGTCTGGGTGATATGATCTACCTTAAAGAATCTTGTGAGAGATTTCCTTCTGGCCACTAATATGGTTGGGTCTTGGTCAAGATCTTATTTCAATTGTAAGAGTTATAAGATATGGACTATGAATTTCATGTTATAGAGGAAAATACAATTTAAATTGAAATTAGAGTCTCTCTATTTGATGGATACCATGTTTAAATTAACATTTATTTTCCCTTGAATTTACATAGTAGACCAGTTCACTAAAATAATGTTCCCAATTTATGCATGTACATTCATTATAAGTTTCAATGGGAAGTTATGTAATTGCATCAAAATCCTTAAATTCAATAGCATATTGCAATAGGTATAATAATATGATTTGATTAAATTAATCTTCATTCTCAATTTATATATGTATATTTTCTCTTTAAATTACAAATAAAATTCAGGTATTGAAAATTAATAAATGTTTCCGTATTTGGAACCTAAGTTAAAAAAATCAAACATGTGATAATTATTTAATTATGGTTTCATCATTAAACTATATGGGGAAACAATTTAGTTTGATGTATAAAATTTAATAACTAATTATTTAATCTATTTTTTCTAATGAAAAGCGTGTTTTATAACAGATATATGTCAATCCAGGTACTGGTAGTAGAAATCATGCAATCAGACAATGCAACCCACATGGAATGAAAGAGTTAATGACACATTAATCCTATAAGGTGATTAAAATGATTCATGATCAATTATTTCATTCATTACCTATCCAAGGAGTATAACATAATCCATCATCATCAAAATAATAATAAAATCGCATATCATGTGCATCATCCAATGGTGAAATCGGTGAAATTATAATACACATAATCTAGAAAATTAAGTCTCATCCTAGGAAATTTGTATTTTTTATTATTTTGGGTTATATACTCTTAGTATATACGAATTATAAAATTCCATCACATCCTAGTCTCATATCCACTATCCCCAAATAGTATTCCAATGAAAAGAATGCTCTGGAACCGATTTATAATGACCCGACCTGGAACCTACCAAGAGATTCTCTGATATTGTTCATCACATGGCCTGAAGCACACATACCTATATCTCAAGGGCTAATGACTAGTAGTTAAGTTCTATTGTGTTATAGTGGGGATACTATATTCTTTTTATCAGAAGAAAACAACTATAAAATGCTATAATTGATATCACAATCATGAGGATGAAAATATAATAGTGAAGGTATATCATCTAGAGATTAATAGTATATCAAAAACCAATTTTATATTTATTTACAAAATAATTATTATGTCAGTGAGAAATAAATAAATTAGGGAATAAATGGAATCATGAATCCTAAAAAATACATTTTTCAAAAGAACAAACAAACCAAAAATGGATATCTCCAATAGCATTATGAGCCCAGACATGGTCTGGTGATCTAATGCTCCCAAGATACAATAAATAAAGTATCCATGAGCATGATCATTCTTTTGTCCCTACCTGTAATCATAATGTATGTTTGGGTACCATATGTATCACAAAGAGGGTGTCTGATATACTCAATTGGGCACCACCAATGGAGTCTATAAAAAATTTAGCCAGTGCATATAAATTGTAACTATGTGTACGTATAATAAGAAATCTATAATGTATGAATATTATATATAAATATAGGGAATCAGATGTAATAAATACAAGATATAATAGATGATCATCATTTCTGACAAGAATGTAGAGGGTTTCCTTTGTGAGAAAAATTTATTCCGGAGAGAACAGATCATTCTATCCTCCTTAACATGTCAAGGATATTACACATTTAAATGATTTCATTTCATGTTTACCATTATATTTCTGAAAAAAAATCTTGATTTACTTAGAATGATTTATTATAGGGGTTTGAATATTTCAGAATCATTTATCTCTAGTTCTCTATTCCCAAATGGCATCCAACGAGATATTCGTCAAGCCAAAATCACCAAACGATTCCCTCATTTGAGATGTTTCATGAACCTACCTTTCAAAAGAAGGAGGTTATTGAGAAATGGACCAAAAAAATCATAGGGACTCAAATTAGTCGAGAGGATGGGAGGTCTGTCACCTAATACCCTTTGGATGGAATTATTATGTATTTTAGGATTCTCTTATTGATTTGAGACATGTACAAAAACACTTTGTTCATTAATATGAATGGAGTGGATCACCCTGAATTGATGATTATTTATTAGAATTTATGATTTCGGAATAATCTATATGTATCAGAGGTTCATTATTAGTGGAGTGAACTTTTTTTACTCTTACCAAATGAGAATTAGAAAATCCGCAAAGGATGAAATATTTGGAAATGTGTATTATTTTTCCCAAAATAATTAATGGAAGAATATGGTGGAAAAATAATCACAGATCACATGAGACTATAATAGATATGAGATTGTGTGACCATAAAAAGGTCACTCAAAGGAACCATGAGGAACACATAGTCTATGAATTATCCTACGGGGACCCCTCAACAGACCATTTTTCTCCTGCGAAAGGCACCTTGAACAACCAGAGATCATGTGGATGATTCCATATAATCTCCCATGGGTCACACAGATTGTCAACCAACTAGAAACTGGAAACCTATCCAAAAATACGTTGAAAATTTGAGTGAAATATCAAAAATAAATAGGCGTCTTGGAGTAACAAAACGCACATGATGGATCACCGATGAGGATAATGGTTGTACTCAACAACTTTCATCCAAAATCATAAGACCCTGATCCTTTGTAAACTAAAAATATTTAAATGAACGAGAGGAGTTGGGATCCACTCACGGTAATAAACATCACACAACGTGCCCCTAGAAATAAATGGGACACCATAAGACCCCAGATACATGTCCACCTCATCTCACAAAAGCTCACCAGCATGTCATCTTCATCACATAAAGAGCCTCTGTTATGTCCAGGTGACCTCACACATCACATTGTGTTCCCCAAGAAAAAAAGAATGGATTTTCCCATTAAATGATTATGTATCTCTACTAGTCCTTTATTTTTCACACAGTGCATCATCAAGAGGTAGATTAATTAACTTTTACATCACTTATAAAATATCACATGACTCCCAACCATTGTAAAATCAACAAAAGAAATAAAATGAATAGAATGTGATAACCTCTCATGATCATGAATACATTATGAAAAATATGTTTATTCATACAATGGACACACAATAATCCTTGAAAAGACCACCTTATCTCAAGTAAAGACCCGTACAAGTCACCTAATATCATGTCAATGCCCTCTGATAGGCACCCTGATCATGTGAGGACACTTGGACATGATAGTATGAATATATGAAATTCCTTCAGCATGAATTCATGATTCAAAAATTCCCTATAAATTTTAGATAATCCAATAAAATAGGTGTTAATATTATGGACTTGCGGTCCCTGAAAAGAAGGTGGTGACCTCTAGGAGATCCATAGTAGAGACTCACTGATACGTATGATGTTGAATCCCTTATACAACATCATCTTGGACATGTGTGATATACACTACACAAGGTGACAAATAATTAGAGTTGTGAGCCCTTTAAATTACCCACCTTATGATGTAAATGGAGAACAAGAATGAGTAGGAATCTTAATATGATCATGATCACCACCACTATGGTGACCACAAGATATTGGAGCCTTGTACAGGTGATAGAGAGTATTTTTTGAAGTGGTTGATCTCATTACCGAAAAATATTCCCTTCATCTAATTTATATAGAACAACTAGAGAGATCATGCCCCATAAATAAAGAACATCCTATGATCACTCATGGATCCCATGAAGGCCCTATGTCAAGGCATGCGAAGAACAACCCACACACCAGGTAGATCACATGATACTTAATATAATATAACATAGAACAAATATAAGACATTCATAATATGAAGTATATAAAATGGATTAACATGGGAGACATATGACAAAAATATACAAGATATCACCCAGGCACTTTGAAAGAACCACCCATGACACACGATAGCACTAGGACACATCATCCATATATTACGAAATTCCTTCGGGGTACTATTTGGGTCATGTGAAGTCCTATGAACATGTCAAATCAAGTCACATTGTACCCCTATGAAATACAACCAAAATCTTGTGAAACCCTCCTAGATCTCCATTCATGAATCCAAATCTCCTTCAAACAAACTTTCAGATTCACATGGTGGTACCAATTTCAGTCCTCTGAGTGTTGTTGTAGCACTCAGTCATGTCAACTAACCCTCACAATGTCTTTCGAACATGGAATACAAGTCTCACGATTCCATCTAACATGTCATTCCGAACATGTGAAACCATGCGACACAAGTCACAATGACTCTCATGACCACCCTCTATATGTGTCGGTCATCTCTTGTGATGGCATAATGGGAACGTCAGCCAGTTCACATGACACCCTATAAACATGTCATCAAGGTCATGTGATGGATTTCCTAGATCAACTGATCATGACTTTTGATGCCCCCTCACATGTCATTTTGGACTTGGGACACCCTTCAATATAAAAAACTATGAATCTCATGATGTCCTCCATATGTTTCATCCATCTCCAACAATTAAACCATGGAAAGTTAGTTGGTTCTTCAAACACCCTCTGGAGAATTCATCCAATGTATGTGGTGGATTCCAGGATCCACCAGCTAGGTATTATGATATCCTCTGGGCAATCCAACCTTGATAATGAGACAACCATCAGACATTCCATTCAGATTATGAGAATTCATTAGGTTATATTAACTAGATCATACAATTTTCTTTGAACATTTCTGTTAGATAGTCTCTGACATGTCAAGTATATAATAGACGAATTTTGACTAGAAAATCAACACATATCTATCCAGAATGTAGTCCAGGACAATAGGGCATCCGAGTATTTGATGATACTATCTATACTCAGTGTGTAATACTTGGATATAAGGTCAATGTTATTGTGTATGCCTCAACAAAAATAAACTATGATGAATCTGATTCCTATCCTAACCAGGATATATAGGATTCCTTTATGAGGCTCGATATGTTTCCCACATATAAAAGCAGTGACATCGATTATTTACCAACCCTTATTTCTCAAATTGATCATAGCTCATGTGGGATTAGGGGGTTGCAATAATCATATCACCTTCACCATAAAACTCTGTCAGGACCAAGGATTCCACGTTTTGTAATCCCCAATTAGTAGCATAACATGATATGTCCCAAAAAAAAGGTAAAACATAGAGTGTAAGCTTCAACCAGTGGTATAATATGATATGTCTTGATTATAAAGGAAACATCTGTGTGTAATCCCCAAACATAAAAACCATGATAATTTTGATTCCTTCCATAACTAGGATACACATGAAGCCTCATTGAGGTGCAATTTTTATAGTAAACATTCTAACAGTGGTCCTAGAACATAATCCCATAATCTGTATGCATTGAAATTGATTAATTATAACCCATCGTTTCTCACACCGAGCATACCTAACATGGTATTAGAGAGTTTAAATAGTCATAACATTCACATTATGAATCTCTACCACATTGGGAAATTTATATATGTAAGCCTTAATGAGTTTCGTGATATGTTCACCTCTATATTAGGACATCTACCATGGGGCTAGTTCCAAGGGAAAAAGTAAAATATGATAAATTAATTCTTATTATAACCATGATACATATGACGTCTTTTTTAGGCACGAGATCAAATAATCCTCCACCTCAGTGTGGGCCATCCCATGTCTATGACATTTCATTTATCAAGACATAATCATTCTCATGGGATGATCATTATACATTATCTTTTAGTGGACTGAGAAACCAAATGAACTATGAAGACTCTAATTCTATCCATAATTGGTATAAAATGGTCACCATCTTTCGATTTGATCATTAATATTATGTTCTTTAGAGCACTAATATATATACTCTCTGAATGATGTTTAAACTCATGAATATAACAAACTTTCTAATTGTCGATTCCTACAATTATCAAGATACGTAGGATGCCTCATAATTATTGAATCCCCTCCTCAAAATATTAACCACCTCCCTTTGTGGATGAAAATAAAAAATTGTTGTCTATAAGGCTTTATTACATAATAAGTTGGGAAACAGAAGAGGAACTTTAGATACATACAGATGGATTCAGAAATGGGATCACTTTCTTCTACAAATGAGTTACTAAGGCCATAAAAATTTTAAGTATAACATGACCTCTATTGGTATTAGGAATAGATACAAAAACATATCTTAGATCTATAAGAGAGTCTTAGAATATGTGATAGTTCAGCCCAAAAGGTGGTGATGATCCCAACCCTCCATCATCTCCACCAATGTGAGTCCACAAGTACCATCAAGCCTAAAAACCCAAGTGACTTCATATCTTTATAAATAAATTTTTTACACATTAAAATATGGGGGGATTGTTGGGTGCTACCATTAAAGAGTGTAAATAGTAACTTGACGTTAATGATTGTGCAAGAAATGAACAACCCATAACAAGTTGATAGGCCCAGCCAAACTCACCACTAGTCATCCCTCTTTCCATTAATTGAAATATGGTGAATCCTATGTTAATATATCTCATTACAATATAATTATTTTATTATCATCCAATCCATTTTTTCAGTCCATACAGAAAAAATAGAAATTCTAACATGAGACTCTCAACTAATAGAATGATTAGTTACTAATATATTTGTACACCGTTTTTTTGCATTCCCTATACAAAAAAAGTTGATAATACTGACAAAAATCATATATGAAACCCCATGAAACTGAGGATCCCATAAATAAGTCCATTCTCTCATTGACAAGTCCAAGCCAGCCGAATGGTCGGATTAGGAATAAAATTCAAATTTTTTTAAACCAAAAAATCTGATTGAGAATATTACTACTATGATATTATACTAATCGGTGACCTTGTTTGATGTTTAATGTATGAATACACATACTTACCTCATAGAAAACATCCAAAACCAAGATAATGTGTTCTTCATATAGTGATTTCTCAGGTAAAGAACCTACAAATGCATCCTAATTGGGTGTAAATATAATCTCACCTACCAAAAAAAACTCTAATGTGTGGAGGAAAACACAATGGACTAAGAGTATCATCTATGTGGTACAGTATGGGCGATGGAAGATTCCCTTGGGGTTATCCATGTATGGAAACCAGTGAGTCTGAATTGATTAGTAAAAGCTGTATCTAGGCCATTGGCCCTCATCACCACAAACAAACTTTTCCAAGAGCCTATACACATAGCGTGACAACTACCCCCTTCAGTCTCTAATGAAGGTATATCAGGGAGTCAAATATAGATTCATTCTATTTCAGGTGTTGCCAAGGAGGGAACCTATCATCCCCCATCACCTATATCATCCCCCTAGTACCCACTAGTTTCCTACTGAGGGTACCACCTAACTTGATGCAACCTCTAAATCCCACATATGGGAATCATGGAAGACACATCAAGCAAGGAATATGATGGATATCTTGGATTGGGATCATATCCAAACATCTACGAGCTAATTCTAGCTTCATATTCTTGTGGTAACTAGCTAGCATCCAAATATCCCTACTCACATGGAAAATGTATCTTGGCATATTCCCATAAAATCTACGAGGGAAAAATCCCTACCCCAATGAATGAATAACATCAACATATTATGGTGGCACAATGGGGATATAAGTGGGTTCATATCCCCACAACAATCATAGGTATCTACTAGTATATAGTTGGGATGGAAAATATGTAATCTTATATCCAAGAACATTCTTTTCTAAAATTCCAATATATTTTATCAACAAAAAAATAACTCCATAAAAATATTCCAACATAGGTATATATAAAGGGAAAGGCACATATTCCTGTCTCCACATCCAGGAAATATCAACACTCTGATTGTTATGAACAAGTGTATTGTCTATATAAAACACACATTCTTGCTCACA
The DNA here is from genome assembly GCA_963277665.1 of Viscum album. Taxonomy (NCBI): domain Eukaryota; kingdom Viridiplantae; phylum Streptophyta; class Magnoliopsida; order Santalales; family Viscaceae; genus Viscum; species Viscum album. The sequence goes on along the minus strand of OY728160.1, from coordinate 1,203,510,233 downwards.
TATAGTGGTATTATCAACATATTTTGATAAAGGATGAGGCATAAGATCGGGGCCATACTCACAATCTTACCGAGTCGCACCAGGTTGGAGGAGAACATGCCTTAGGATAGGGGTACATGCTTGATGAAAAATTCTGGTGGCATATTCCAAATTCCCATGATTTGGCTCATATCCCCCGTCTTGTAATGGATAACTTAGTGTGATGGGATCAAACCCAAGGACATGCTCATATTCCAATGAATGAAATCCAAATGCATAGTCCAAAGGCCCAAGATCAAGAATATATCCTATTTCTAGTAGAGGATGGACATGTTAGAATGGAACATTCCTTTGGACATGATCATATCCCTATCATTGAATCTTAAAAGCATATTCCAACAAATCACAGAATCCAAGAACATATTCCTACATCCACTCACTAAAGACTACACCATCATAATTGTGAAGAAATTCCATAGGATGATCATATACCATCTCCTATTCTAGAGTTCCATTGGTATATTCCATCAGGTAATTCATATTCAGACCAGGCTCATATTCCTGTACCAACCGGGGCTCACTAGGTGAGAGAATCACATGTCTTATGAAGAGTATTATATCTATACAAAAAAAGGAAAATGGAATATCCCAAAGTCTTGGTATCATGATCATATTCTCATCCTTTATAAGGATCTCCAATTGAGAGTGAGCCATGCCTCAGATCATGATCATATTACTATCAATAATGAGACAACTCATAGGCATATTTCAGAAGCATCTGAGTAGACGGGTAATATTCTGACAACACCAGAAGAATAAAATAATGTTTTGGAATCCATCAAATATTTGGATCATATCCCAACACAATTCAAAAAAGTAGTTTGGAATACTGTAGACATGATGCATATTGAGGCCCATATTTCCAATCTGCTCAATGCCAGTGTCCTTGAGGTCATTATTAACACATTCTATGTAAGAACCCGGACCTTAATTTTAGGCATGTTTTCCTTTTCTTGTCGTTTTTTAGGGAAAAGGAAATTCTGGAAATTTTCTATGTACACGTCATGTACATTATGAGTACACATCGTGTACTGCCTTGCTGTAGAAGGCCATGTTCCGGCCATGTAGTAGCCACACACATGGCCATGTGGGAATGACTTGGAGGCATCCTAATACAGAGTACTAAAATTGCAAGTACACACTATGTACTCTAAAAGTACATGGCACGTATACTGATTTTTTTCATTAAACGCACTGGGGTCATGTCTGATGGAAAAAACATACATCATATAGGTCTCGTTTGTCCATGAGATTCTGTACGGCCGTGAATCTTTGACGAGACCCTCAGCCTCCATCCTTTCTCTAAACCGAACACTGCCAGTTATGTTAGAATCGCATAATTCATTTCTCTCTTCTGCTGAAACCTCGTTTCATGATTTCTATTCTTTTCCATGTTATTGAGGGTTGAATATTTTAGACATTTTCTTAGATCTACTGAATTCTAAGTAGATTCAGGCATTGAGGTTCAAGTATAGCAATATCCTAACCCCAAGGTAGGTGGTTTGTGCCTATATGTTCGAAATATTTGAGTATAATATGAAAATTTCACCAATTACCTTGAACGGGGTATTGGGTGTTTACTGTTTTACACATGTTGTTTTCCGACTATGCTAGTATTATTGTGTAGAGAATATGTGGGCATGAATAGGGTTGATTTCTATGCTTTGGTTTTGTTTTTCACATGCATGTTCTGTCTATGACTATTTGGTCCTGTTTAACATTCGGTTGCCTTGACTGTTTTCCACTCCTGTTGTAGTAGGATAGAGAGTTTTTATTCTTACCAACTTGTAATGCAGTAGACTGTTTAGACAAGTATTTCTGTAGAATTACTTTGTCTATATTAAACTTATATGCTCATTGACCTACATAGGACCATGAGAACCTGGTTTAGTAGACTATAAGGGGAATTTTTCGGGTCTGCTTCCTCAAATAGTCTTTGAGAAAATTTTACTATAAGGGGGGGTGAACGAGTGAGCATACTTAAAAATCCTAGAACCACCTGGAGATATAAGGGTAATTGACCAAGTGATCTTCCTCAGAGAGTCATTGATTTCTTTAGACTATTAGGGGATTGAATGAGTCAACATCCTAATAGAGTCTTTGATTTTATTCCTGAACTGTATATACTGTAACTGGAATTCACTGTGAATGATTCCTAAGAGAGTCTATGAATGACCTAGGAAATAAGGGGAATTGGCCAAGTGAGATTTATTAGAGAGTCTGTGACCTTAGCCTATAAGAGGAATTGACTGCATGAGCTTCCTCAGAGAGTTCCTGACTACCTTAGACATTAAGGGGAATCGACTTTGAGAGCTTCCTTAGAGAGTCTTCATATACTTAACTAGAGAGGATATGCTATATGAACTTCCTAGAGTGTTACAGTGCTTGATTGATTGGTTGACTTGTGGAACTGTTTATTGCTAAGCACCTTCCTGTTTACTATTTTTTGTACTTTTAACTACTATATATTCACTGACTATTAGGCACAGATATTCAGGTTGTTTCCTACTGGGATTTAGTCTCACACCCTATTTGGGTCATGATTTTGGGACCAAACAAATTATATTATTGCAGGTATAGATAATGAAAAGCACCATTCTACTTCAGGTACATGACTTTCTGTGGAGCTGGAGAGCAAGGGACCAAGCATATGCTTGAAATGATGAGGAGATGTTTAAATTTTATTTTGTGCCTTTCTTTAGTAATGTTTGTATTCCAGAATTGTGACTTGTTTGGATACTTTCCTAGAAATATGTATCATTTGTCATTTATATTTGTGCTCGAGTTGTTTTATTATTCCAATTTTCAGGTGTTTACTACTGTTTGATATTTACTGCTTTCTCTATTGTATTTATTTGTTTACTTCTGCTGTGTATTCAGACAATGAGGGCATAGTTTCCCCACTATCACACCCAAGGCCCTCGCTGCGAGTCAGTAGCCTCTGGCGTTTTTGGGAAATGTGCTTGAGGCCATGTGACCAACCGGGTACGGGGTGCCTCTGGGTGGCTTCCAGAACCGGGACTTTACAAAGTGGTATCAAAGGAATATTTTTCCCTTGATTAACTGTTTGGAGCCCTTATCCAAGGATAGTATGGAATAGGTACTTAGTAATAATTTGTGCCCGAGAGTTGCTAACCCATGTATAGGGAAAATCCAATCTACCTCATTTGTTGCAAATTATTTTGGTTTGCAATGTTTACGGTTGATCTAATTTTCACTTTTGGGTGACTCACATGTTTTGTGTTGCTACTGTTGACATTATTGAGGTTCTATTTCTGTCACAACCCGATGAGAAGAGAGTATTCCACCTCATGAATCATAGAGGCACTTGATAGAAATCACATGTATTTCATTCTGGCCTTGTCATCTAGGATGCATTAGTAATTGCATGTTGTTGTGATAGATGATGTTAAAATATGCATGTTGTTGTGTTAGTCGCCCTGATAGAAATAAATGTTGTTTGATAGGGTATTGTTTGTGTAGAGGTTTGCACGAATGAATTCCAATATTTGGTTCATGAGGTGTTATGGGAACTCATGGACTGGAATTTGGTGGTTAATTTCCTTGTTTACCATGTTATAATGTGTATAAGCTGCCAAACGTTTATTTGGAGTGATTATGGGCCCTCACAGATCGGAATTGGGCACATTCAATGAGTTTTTCAATGTTTTCTAAATTCCAGAGTATTTTCTGAGGATTAGTGTCCGGAAAAACCCAGAATACATGTCGTGTAGTGTTAAGTACATGTCAAGTGCTCTTCTGTTCGAGAAGAAACTATTTTTCTTAAGTACACACCGTGTAGTCTCTATCTATTTCATAGGTTGTGTGGGTAGAGACACGGGGTGGGGAAAACCTAGAGTGAACATGCTGTGTATTGTCTATACACACCGTGTAGTGTCATCTTAGGTACCCGACCATGTCACAAACAACATGGGTTGGTGTTACCTTTCACGTACACACTATGTCGGCCATGAACACGCCATGTAGTCTGACCTAGGTACTCGACCATGTCACGAACAACACAGGTTGGTGTGACCCTTTGACACACATGTTGTGTTTTACTTGAACATATCATATAGTCTGACATAGGTACCTGGATATGTGACAAACAACACTGGTTAGTGTTATCCCTTCTCATACACGCCGTGTCCATCTGGAACACGCCTTTTAGATTGAGTCGTGTGTTCGGTTGTGTCACCAACAACATGGGCCACGTGAATCTTGTCTAGTACACTCAGTGTAGGAATTTTACATGCCATGTAGTCTTGCCATAGGAGATCCATGAGGCTTAACCGTATAGAAGGACTCAGGTAGGGAATGGGGACTCAACTACACGCCGTGTGTTAAGACGACATGCCATGTGTCTGGGGTGTTACATGACCAGTTTATGTAGGAGTACACACCCATGTAAATGAAATCAGGGAACGCGTCGTCTAGGAAATGTACACACCATGTAGTCATGTTTTTTTACAACATGAGTGCTTTATTTCATATGTTCCCTTCTTACACTCCTTGTTTTCAGTCCTTGATAATATTTGTCTATGGATTGTGCTTGACCTTCAAAATTCATGCCACCGAGATGTTCTCCGGTTGTGCGCCAGTTTCCAGATGGAGATCAGACACCAGAAATAGCCAATAAGGGACTAACTGCAGATCCTCCCATTGTGCCAGCCTTGGCACTAGTCGTTGTACCTAACATTGGGGATGATGCACAGTTCAGGGAGGGATTTCTGAGGATGATGTAGACCTTTCAGGGGGTGCTGCCTCCTACCCCACTAATGGATGATTTGACACAGGTCTTCCTACAATAGCATCCTCCAACTTTCTTAGAGGATGGAGGACCCTAGGATGCAGATTCATGGCAAGAAGCCGCATTGACAATTTTCGAGCATCTGGAGATACCTCCAGAGAAGAAGGTGAATCTTGATACCTACATGCTCAAAGACTCCACCAAGAGGAGGTGGGATGTGATCTCACAGGCGGGCCACCATCGTAATATGGATTGGGATGAGTTTCAGTGTATCTTCTACGATTACTTTTATCCGGAGACCATGAGGGCCAATCGATCCCAAGAGTTCAAGAGTCTAGAGCAAGGTACTCTTTCTATTATGGATTATTCCTCTTGCTTCACAGATCTACTGTGTTTCACACATATCCTAAGAGGTGATGAGTTTTTCCATGCATGGAAGATTGAGGATGGTCTGAGGCACATCATCCAGTCACAGTTGAACATCATCAGGTTGACATATATATCTTCTATTTCCAACCATCCACTGATGACAGAGTGCAATCTGGGGGATTCGACAGCTGTGAGCCAGGGTGGATTGACATCTAGAGTTAGTGCTCCACCAACAGATAGCAGGAAGAACCATAGGGATGCTACACGTGGAGATCAGAGAAGGAGGGATGCATCTTCCGGTAGCCCGGTGGTGTGCTACCAGTGTGGAAGAAGCAGGAATATGAGGACACATTGCCCGAGAGACCCAATGGAGTGATGATATTATGGAATGATGGGTCACCATCAGCGCTTTCATTAGTTTTTCTCACCAGTAGCTCATGACAAGGGTTTTTCTATGACTCCTCATTCAGAAGCTGCGCTATTAGTTTCTCACTAGTCTGGGAACTGGAGATCTTCCGGTCGTTCGAGCCGAGGTTGAGGTCATCATCATAGTAGCCAGTCGCCTAGTTTTCAGCGACATCAGGGTGGATCCGCTCAGAGTGTCTAGGTAGGGTCACAGGTTCATGGTACATGACATAATTTTGCAGTGGAGCATAACCCACAGGAGAAGGATCACAGACCTTCTACCATTCGAGGTACGATCTTAGTAGCCTCAGTTTCATTTTCTTTCCTTTTTGATACAGGGGCTTCCCATAGATTTATATCTATCTCTATCGTTGAGAGACTTGGGCTCTGCATCTTTTCTAATGCTAATATCTTAATGCTAGACACTTATTTGGGGACTAAAAAGGCTAGTGTACATCATTGCAGAGAGTGCCCTCTATAGGTTTGTGGGTGTCACTATCTATAGGACCTCTATGTCCTAGGGACGAAAGGCTATGATTTCATTCTCAAAATAGAGTGGTTAGTTCTCTTCCAGGTAGTTTTCGACTGTTATCAATGTAGGGTGAGTTTTATATCACCATAGGGTGGATCTTCTCTTCATAGGGGTGAATGGGACGTCCAGGTGAGCAGAGCGGGTCCAGAGCATCATGGGTCGGGAGGAGTTACATCCTAGATTGGTAATCTTTATCTGGATGACTAGGGGACTTCAAATTTAGACTTTCCTCCAGTGGTGGATCATTTCAGAGATGACTTTCTAGATGACTTTTTAGGTTTTCCTCCGAAGCGCGAGGTAGAATTTTCGATTGAGCTTGTGCTAGGAGTGGCATAGGTGTCCATTTATCCTAATAGGATAGCTACAACTGAGTTGCAGGAGCTCAAGAAGAAGTTGGGGGAGTTGTAGGAAAAGGGTTTCATCCAACCCAGTACTTCTCCTTGGTTTTCACTTATCATGTTTGCGAATAAGGCATTTTACACCTTTGGGATTTTTGTGGACTATTAGAAGTTGATCCAATTGACTGTCAAGAACTGGTATTCCTTACCCAGTATTGATGGTCTCTTTTATCAGATTTTAGGTGTCTGGGTGGTCTAGATGATTTACATGAGGTTTCGTTATCATCGGTTTCATGTTAGACCATCTGATATACCTCTTACAACCTTCCGGAGTAGGTATGGTCTATACGATTATATGATTATGTCGTTCGGTCTCACGAACGCACCTGTAGTTTTCATGGCACTGATGAACTGAGTGTTCCATCCATACTTGGATTCATTCATGGTGGTCTTCGTGGATGATATCATGGTGAACTCTCACACTCTACACGACCATGCTACTCAACTTGAGATCATTCTTAGTACACTAAAGGAGCATTAGTTATATGCTAAGCTCTCAACTATCCTATTTTGAATGGATTAGATTCACTTCTTGGGTCATGTTATCTCAGAGGCAAGAGTATCTGTATCCCTAGAGAAATTGAGAGCTGTAGTTTACTGGGAGAAGCCGAAGAACGTCTTTCAGATATGGATTTTCCTAAACCTGGCTGGATACTATAGACATTTCATACATGACTTTTCACACTTAGGAGCACCACTGACAGGTCTGACTAAGAAGGTGGTGAAGATCTTATGGTCAGATTCTGGTGAGTCGGCCTTTTAGGAGTATAAGGGGAGGTTGACTTCATCACCGATACTAGTATTTCCAAATCCAGGAAAGAGATATACCATTTACTCTGATGTGTCATGAATTGTGTCGGGATTTGTGCCTATGCAGGGAGATTGAGTTGTTGCGTATGGGTCTCGGCAGTTGAGGCAACATCTGAGGAATTACTCAACGCATGATCTGGAGTTAGTAGTTGTTGTTCATGCCTTACACTGTTGGAGAAATTATCTTCTTGGAGAGCACTTTCTATTTATCAATGACCATAAAAGTCTCAAGTACATCTTCACTCAGCGTGATCTGAATTTGAGACAGCACAGTTGGGTTGAGTACATATAGTCCTTCGACTTTGATCGTTCCTATACGCCTAGGAAATGCAATGCAGTGGCTGATGCGTTGAGCATGGGGACTCAAATACAAGAATTTTAGGATTCTAGTAGTGAGTGGAAGCTTATGGATATGTTCTCTGATATGCATTTGGTGGTTCATGACAGTCGGGGGTAGATGTTTCATTCTTCTATAACGGTTACCTCTACTCGTCTGGATCGATTTTTTATGAGCCAACTATCTGATTCTGAAGGCCTAGTCCTAAGGGAGAGTGTGTCAGGAGGGGACCCTATTCCTGGGTGGACCATAAGCGAGGATGAGATCTTGCGTTTCTCGGGATGCGTATGGGTGCCAGTAGATATACACGAGGAGCTGATGTGGGATTTTCATTGCTCAGTTTGGGTAGTTCATCCTGGTGTCACCAAGATGTATCATGATCTACACTGTCAGTATTGGTGGCCAGGTATGAAGAGGTACATTGCTATTCTCGTAATGAGCTTTTCCACTTGTCACTAGGTGAAGGCGGAGCATCAGCAACCAGAAAGTCTTTTACAAGAGTTACCCATTCCTAAGTGGAAGTGGAATGATGTCGTGATGGACTTCATGACCGTTTTTCCAAGGTCCCCTCGAGGGAATGTGACATTTGGGTTGTCATCGACTGGATTACGAAGGTTTATCACTTCTTTCCAATCAATGATACCTTTAGTGTTGATGAGGTGGGAGGGCTATACATCCGTGAGATTGTACGTCTACAAGGATTTCCTCACTCCATTGTTTCAGACAGGGATGCACATTTTAATTATTGGGTCTGGCTAGGGCTTCAGAAGGTTTTGGTTACATATGTACTTTTGATACACCATGCCATCCCTAGACAGATGGCCAATCCAAGCGTACGATTTAGGTGCTTGAGGCTATTCTTTGATCATGCATTTTGGATTTTGGAGGTTATTGGAAGAAGCATATACTTCTTGGGGATTATAACTGCAACAATAGTTTTCAAGAAACAATTCAGATGGAACCTTATGAGGTTTTGTATGGTAGGCCATTCTGATCACCATTATGTTCGCTGGAGGAAGGAGAGGCAGCTTTTCTGGGACCTCATCTTTTTCAGGAGACCACAGATCCGATAAATATGATTCGGATGCAGATGGATACTGCACAGTCTCGATAGAAGTCTTATACTAATCAGCAGAGACGACCTCTAGAGTATGAGGTCGGGGATCATGTTTTTCTACGTGTCTTATTGAGGATGGGACACAAGAAGATTAAGAGATAAGGTATGATTTCACCGAGGTATGTCAGTCTATTTGAGGTGTTAGAGAGAGTTGGGACGGTTTCCTATAGGTTGCAGTTACCTCAGTGGTATCGAGCTATGCATGAAGTCTTCCACGTTTCTCAGCTTTGATGTTACTTCTCAGACTCGTCTCATGTGTTTCAACCTGAGGAGGTTGAGCTTGAAGTGGATGTGTCCCTTGAAGAGTATCCTATCAAGATTGTGAATCGAAGTACAAAGGTTCTCTGTGCCTGGTCTATTCCCCTGGTACGAGTACTATGGCAGCACGGGCGAGTGGAGAACAAGACATGGGAGAGGGAGGCCGATGTACAAACATAGTTGCCAGAACTGTTTGAGGTTTCTTCTTCTTCGCCTCACTAGGGGAATTCAGGGACGAATTTCTTTTAGGGGGAAGTTTTTAAGAACCCGGACTATATTTTCAGGTATATTCTTCACTTTCTGGTTGTTTTGATGAAAAAGGACATTCTTGAAATTTTCTAAGGACACGTCGTGTACTTTAGGAGTACACGATGTGTACTACCTTGCTGCAGGAGGCAGTGTGAGGGCCGGGTAGTAGCCACACTCACGGTCATGTGGGATTTACTTGGAGGCCACTTAATGCGGACTATGGAAACATCCAGTACACGCCATGTACACCAAAAGTACATGCCATGTATTTTTTTCATTAAACGCACCGGGGTCACATCTAATCAAAAAAACACACATCTTCTAGGTCTCGTTAGTCCACAAAAGTATGTACGTCCACAAATCATTGACGAGCCCTTGAGCCTCCGTCCAGCCTCTAAATAGAACACCATCGATTGCGTTGGAATGGAATCGGTGAGTTCTCTCTTCTGTAGGAACCACATTTCATGACTTCTCTTATATTCCATGTTATAAAGGGTTGAAGGTTTAAGAAGTTTTCTTAGATATATGATGTTCTAAGGATATTCAAGAATCGGGGTTCTATTATAGAGATCTCTAAACCCAGAGGTAGGTGGTTTATGCCTTTCTATTTAATGTATTTGAGTATTATGTGAAAATTCCAACAATAACATTTAACAGGGTATTGTGTGTTTACTGTTTTACCCTTTTTTGTTTTCCTACCATGATTTTATTCCTGTGTAGAGGATATATGGATATTAGTAGGGTTGATTTCTATTCTTTGGATGTGTTTTTCCCATTCATATCTGTTTATGACCGTTTGGCCCTGTTTAGACTTTGGTTTCCATGCCTGTTTTCCATGCCTATTGCTATAGGATAAAGAGTTTGTATTCTGACCTACCTATTATGCTGTAGACTGTTTATCCAAGTAGTTCTGTAGGATTAATTTGGATATATTACACGGCTATGCTCATTGACCTACAATGGGCCTTAAGAACCTGGTGTAGTAGACTATAAGGGGAATTGACCGGGTGAGCTTCCTCAGAGTGTCTGAGAAATTTTGGCTATAAAAAGGATTGACCAAGTGAGTATCCTCAGAGAGCCGAGAACCACTTGGGGATATAAGGGGAATTGACCGAGGGGGCTTCCTCAGAGGGTCCTTGATTGCTTTTGACTATATGGGGATTGACCGAGTGAGCATCCTCAGAGTGTCTAGGATTTTATTCTTGAACTATTTTGAATATAAAGGGAATGGACAGTGAGTGATTCCTAAGAGTCTCTATGAATGACCTAGGAAATAAGGGTAATTGACCAAGTGATCTTCCTCAGAGGGTCCTTGACCTTGGGGATATAAGAGGAATTGACTGCTTGGGCTTCCTTAGAGAGTTCCTGACAACCTTATACTATAAAGGGAATTGATTGTGAGTGCCTCATCAAAGAGTATTCATATACTAAATGATAGGGGATAGGCTGTGTGCACTTCCTAGAGGGTTACTTTGCTTGATTGATTGTTTGACTTGTGGAACTTTATACTGCTGAGCACCTTACCGCTTACTGTTTTCTGAACTTTTACATGCCATCTATTCACTGACTATTAGGCACATATATTCAATTGGTTGCCTACTGGTATTTAGTCTCACACCCTATTAGGGTCATTCATTTGGGCCCAAATATATTTTATTGTTGCAGGTATAGATAAGGGAAAGCTCCCTTCAACTTAAGGTACATGACGTACTGTGGAGCTGGAGAGCATGGGACCAAAAATATGCTTACGATGCTGAGGAGTTTTTTATATTTTATTTTGTGATTTGGTTTAGTACTATTTTTATTCCATCATTTTGACTTGTCTGGCTTATTTCCTAGACATACATATCATGCATCATTTATATATGTGCTCTAGTTGTTTTATTATTCTAGTCTTTCGCTGTTTACTGTAGTTGGATATTTACTTCTTCTGCTATTGTATGTATTTGTTTACTTCCACTCTGTACTTATCCAATGAGTGAATTGTTTCCCCACTATCACACCCAAGCCCCTCACTAGTAGTCAGCAGCCTCTGGCATTGAGGGAAATGCCTTTAAGGCCATGTGACCAACCAGGTATAGGGTGCCTCTGGGTGGCTTCCGGAACTCGGATGTTACATACCAAATTCAAGAATGGCCCATAAAACATCAACGGATTTATAATATGATCATTACAATTATAGTATTCCTCTTGGTAGTGTGGAAATGGATCGAAGGAACCCTACTCCATAAATCCACTATGGTCAACCTCCCCATTGTGACATCTCCGATGGACAAGGAAATCCTCCCCATTCCAAGACACCTCTATAATGAGAGGTGTTTAATACACTAACAACATCATATTAAGAGTTGATAAAAACATTTTGGTTAACTGCATATGGTTCCCTATCAACTTACTGCATCACTCCACTCCAATCTGATGGTGACCCTGAGAAGCATCTTCAATGGTATGACTATATTGGGGAACATATGTGTGAGGAGGAGGAGGTAGTTGTTGACATATAGAGAGGTTTATCTAGAAACACCCTCCCCATCACGTTCTGGCTCCTCTCTACATCATACCAGGGGATCCCTGATGAGTTAGAATATAAGTACATGCCTTATCTATGACAAAATATTTGGTATACATATCAGCGACTAAATCATTGACATTTCGCTTATCCATGATACAAATTTTACCTTTAAAAATCACGATAGTCTATTTTCAACTAGACCTGGACACTATATATATGTCAAAAAATAAAAAAGAGGAAAATATATATATATCAAACTGGTAATACGCTTGTCACTATTGCATCAAAACTCATCAATAACTTGTCTCCGAAAGCGCATCATGCATATGTATTCAAGTATAATGAATGGATGGAATGTTATATTTTTCTAAACCCTTGTAATAGAAGATCCCCTCAGATTTAGTGTCCTCTAATGTTATAGCCTCTAATGAAATCAAGGGATTAGGTAATGTTCGAGCCAGTTTGCCACTACAATAGAATTTCACCAATTCAAGAATTCCCATAAATTAAAAATGGATAGGTAGGACTTCCAAACACACCTTATACTGGGGACCATGAAGTAATGAAAATTCATTTTGGATATAGAGACAAAGGTTTTGATAACCCAGACAACTTCCCATAAAGAATGATTCTCATCATTTGATGTCATCGCACTCAGATCCTACATGATCACAACCACACCTCATCAAGTGGGATGTAGTAGTATCCACCATAACATCCATCCTAGGGTGGACACAACTCACCATGCTAGGGGAATATCTTCCAATGCCTTCACCCCTCGAATCATCAATTCCTGAGAGAAATCTAGACATATCCTCAGTAGATTAAAAAAACCCAACCCAATCAGATGATTGAATGCATATAGCAATAACAATATATAGGTTCATCATACCCTGAAAGGATACAATGAAGATTAATGGTGATTATAGATCACCACTATCCTAATAGGATGGGGGATTTTTTCTCACACTTTCCGTCCTGGGAATTAGCAAATACCTTACTGGATTCACCCGATCCACAACAGCATAACCAATCAATGCCAATTGTGGCCGTAAATAACCCCCAACCCTAGAGTGGGGGGAATTGTCCTCATCATCATCACTACATATGGAATCATTCTTCTCAAGGATAAGATGATAATATCAATGATCAAAATACATCTTGTTCCAACAGCCACAACAAAAACATCTACTACTAGGGAACATTTGGGGATCAACATTGGAAACTCCCTCATGTCTATTTCTCACATTCCAAAATAAGAGGCTTGTGCAGAAAATGAAATCATACTCTATCAGGGTTATAAGATAAAATGGACCCGGATAACGAAGGGTACAACGTACGATCCTGATGAAGGTAGTGAATAATCAACTTGTTTCATTAAAAGAAATGACACAACCATGATTTCCTGATGTTCCTATGTAAGTTTCCTCACTATAAATATGGAAGAAATTATGGATCAAGATGAAAATATGTAGTGCCACACCACAAAAAATATAACTCGAGAGGAAGGTGGTCTGGATGCACCAACCGAGGCTACAGACTCTCAGAACCATAGAAAGCTCCAAAATCTGGCACCTCCAGATAATGAGTTTCCCCTCCATGGTGGAACACTACAATGAAAAACAGGAAAGGTGTGGACACATCTCAATCACCACCCATAAGAGTTGAGGTTCCTTCCATGGAGGAATATGAGTCATAATATGTGTGTGAAATACAAACAATCTAACATCCAAATGAAGAGATACTTTGGGGAAGTATCCCCACTAGGTATCATCTTCTGGCTATGTCAAATATCCATCCTCGAATAAGAGCCAATCCACCTAAAAAAGAAACATCTGAGTTTCATGCTAGGATCATATCTAGGTAGCCATTATACATAGACAAGGATGTAAAAAATGATCATGAATTCCATTTTTTTAGTGATAACCACTCCCTCTTTAAGGAAACCATTGATTCCAAGGATGAATTGAGAATTAGAGATAGATGAATGAGGGTCCTCCTCATTTCCCCCACCTGCTCCCTACATATGGGAGGCTGCTCAAAAAGTAGTACCCCATGATCTATTCAACATCATCAAGTCCATATATACTCTAATGGAACTCATGGAAGGACTACAAAAACCTATGAAACCTAAGGGGAATATGTATCCCGAGTGGTTGGATGAAACATTTCCTCAACCCAATTTCTATAACCCCACATTCTGTAATATTGACTATGCATGAGATACTGAAAAAAATATCACAAACATTGTGTTCCAATGATAGCCGATTGTGATCCCTCAAAATTAATAGGAGGTGAAAAATCTAAGGTGTTTTGTGTAGACTCTAACAGGACTAGTGTTTGTTTGATACAGTATATTACCAATATTAACGGTTGAAGGATGGGAAGATCTTCATCATTATTTACTTTATCAATTCAGATACATTATAAGAAAAAAAAAATCAACCTAAAAAACTAAAAAAAATGAGATAATGGGAGGTTTTATGACATCAAATCCAGGTAGAAGGGTCTAAACTATTCAGTTATCACCCCATATCACATGAACATTACTTGGAGCTATGTGCTAAAAATATTTTGGATGAGTTGTAGATGCCTCTAATACTAATAATGTATCTAGGATGATTTAGTGAGTTCATAAAAAAAATTATAATGTGTATAATACTCCATTCAGTGAACCCGATCCTTATATTGACTCATGCCCTCATCATTGGGTAAATGTCTAGATAAAGAAGAAGAAACAACTATCAATCTCAAGCTAGCAGTGATTCCCATCCAAACAACTTGGTAGGCCCCAAACCTCCCAACACCTCCTATAAAGATTCAACAACCACAGAACCACCCACATCCACAAGAACAAATATATAAGGGTCATCCAATATTTGAGTAATGGATGAGTAAATCATACTCCTTCTGAAATGAACAATTCCCCGATTGTTTTTCAGCATATATGGACAATAAACTACTCAGGATCCCATAACCTAAGAACCTAAATGAGGTTGGTCTTATAGAATCTCTCGATTACTACACTTTCTACGTAAGTCAGGGTTATAATACCTAGGAATGATTCTCCTTCAAATACATCCATCAATGAATGGATGATTCTAGACATGTGGTGTTAGATAACTCCACATAACAGACAACTTGCATTACTGATTCCTAGTCTGAAGAGGAGGATGGTTGAAAAACATTCCCAACAAGGCATGTGTGAATTTTCAATAACAAGATGACATATAATGTAGTTGACTAAGCCAATGCCACCTAAATAAAATAGTAGAGAAAACCTAAAATAGCTCCACCAATTAAGGAGCTGACATCATATACGCATTTAATGGGCGGGCATGACTACCTGAAGCAGGATGATACAAAAGAGAGACAGTTGTGTTCTACTCCAATTCAGTCTCTAACCCTCAGATATTTCTTTCATGAAACATTTGAAGTAAGGGAACCGCCCCACCAAATGGAATCCTCGTTAGAAAAAGAGCTCATCTTCATTTCTTTAAATAGGTTTAAATTGGAAGAAGCATTAATGATAAATATGCCTTAGAATATGTGTTTCCTATATATAACTATGGAATGGGATGCCAAATGAATAGGAACTGAGGATACATGCAACAAAACAGGCATGGTCAGACCTGATATTATGGTCATTCCCCCATAGATGACTTTAGTATAGTTGACACCCATGTGAAGACAATCCAGTGAGCCCATCAAAGATGTTGAGGTCTCTTAGAACCTTCCAACATTCATCCATAATCAATTGTCTTTCTTGACCACCCTATGGGGGTATGATTGTATGAACATCCTTGAAAACATGGAAGGCTAACATGACCCGTGACACTAAGAGCTGATATTCCCACAAACTTTAAACAAGTACCAGTCCCATATTCCTCAAATACCTTATTTCTTGAGCCACATGTCCAGAAGAAACCCCAACTTGGGAAGCATCGGCCTCTAGCCCAAACTTATAAAATTATAAAGAAACTAGTGGTTGTACCTAACAATATTTCAATCAATGATGCACATCATCGTTAAAATGAACTTATGGTGGCACTTGTTAAATCCCTCCAAATCCGATAGGAATTCAATATATAATTCACTGCAATCACGCTCTATTGAATGGAGAACATATTTGAATAATGTAATATCACTATCTTTTTCCCAGAGCATGAGTAGAAGGATGTACTATAGGGACAAATAAGTACCCTATACATTATGCTAAGACTCAATAATGTCAATAGTTCAAGGGATCAAATTAATAATGATTTTTGGATCAACCTCATCCCAACTGAAACCCTCCGATGGTTCGGATATAAAAAATGTGATTTGACTGCCAAAAAAATGACCATTGAAGGGTATGAAAATCATGAGAAAATACCTATTTGAAAGGTCAAACATAGAACTCATTTTTTAGAGAACACATCTAAATTTTAGCATAGGTTTATCTATTAGGACCCTACATAAAATGTCTTTCTCGGAAGATCCTCGCTCTATAGCCACATGGTGGTTCCTTCAACATTCCATTAATGTATTAAACACCCCATTGATGAAAAGGTAAACATAATACATGGTGATACTTCCCCTTTAGATACCTAATAATCTAAATATATAAAGGAATGTTTATACAAATATGGGGGGAAAAATATAGATGATGACACATATTTTTTAGCTCTTAATGGGTTACTTATTACTCTTAAAAACTCTTGGAGTATTCTCAATAGTGACTATTTTCTCCCCATAAATCTACTTGAAATGATAGACCATGTACTATAGAACAAATCCCCAGATATTCTCAGTGATGATGTATAATGGAAATAATCTCTAGTATCTATCTACAACAACTCAGGTAGTACTACTAATAATATCCTTTCCCATGGCCTACCTAAGATTGATAGTGATGAAGAAGCCCCCATATTTCCATCTTCGTCTAAAAATGTCTCAACAGACTCAAAGTTCAACAACATTCAGGATGACCTCAAGAACTCCCCTCCTGCATTTTAGCAAGGCATATCCACAACCATTTATGATATTAGACAAATAATTATAGGAACATAACATGACCATTGTCCAAATCTGGTAAGTGCATCCATATCCCTCTAAGAGTAATATATGTACATCAAATTTCTAAAGTATCAATGATATGCGTTTTCTATGAAATATAAAAAATGTTATCCTTCATCTAGATGTGGATACAAACCATCTTGGACTATCCAATGACCATTGAGTCTTCATGTAAGAATCCATAATAATGAATCCATCTCATTCCACCAATGTAGAGTCCGAAGTTGGAAATTTGATCAAAGATAACCATTTTATAGAAGTGAAATACCCAATGTGGCATTCCAAAATTATTTGTGTCAAGAATATTAATGATAAGATTAGGGTCTACATTGATTACAGATACCTTAATCTGTATTTCCAAAGGAATATTTCCCATTAAATATCACATGACTATTGATTAATGAAATTGATGGATTCTGTGCCCTTTCTGCCGTGGAGCATATTCAGGGTATAATAAAATAAATCAGGCCCCTAGATATGAGGAATCCACTGCCTTAAATGTTCCTCTAGGGATCTTATACTACTGTGTCATGCCCTTTGGGTTAAATAACATTTTTTTCACATAACATTAAATAATGAATCATATCTTTATTCCATTCCAATGAAGGATAGTTTAATTTTATGTTAATGACCTGGTATTGAAATACTGACAATGATGTGATCACTTATTAGATCTTCAATCAGCCTTATACAAGATATAAAAACATATTCTGAAGGTCATTCTATAGAAATATTCCTTTGAAGTGACATCAGGGATGATCCTTGGACTGGTGGTATGCCACTATGGTATAGAGGTTAACCTAGAGAATACTACTATTATTTTAATAATGTCACCCCCAGAAATCTAAATGAAATAAGGTGTTCCAAGGTTACCTCACCAAAATTCATATATTCATATACAACCTAGCTAGAAATTCTATCCCCTTCACCAAGATAATGATGAATTGAATCACAAATCAATGGGATGATAAATATCAAGAATCCCTTGAAAGTATCAAGTAGTACCTACTGTAGCCACATGTTATGATGCATTTTCTGAAAGAGAGGTCACTCATCTTGTTTGTGGCCTCTATAGAATTCTCATTGGCTGCCCTCCTCACATTGAAAAATAATGTGCGATGCGAGAATAATATCTAATACCTTAGATAAATGATTCTAGGTATTGATACCCATTACTCTGATGTTGAGAAGAACTTCCTTTCACACATATTCACACTGAAAAATTTGAGGTATTACATGAAACCCCATTAAGTCCATTTGGCCACATGTATTTTTCTGGTCAAGTACATAATTATTTTTCCAATTCTTACAAGGTGGTTATCCATATGGGCAATCATTCTATAGTAATATTGAATTCATTTCATATCACAAAAGTCAATTAAAGGTAAATCCAGAAATGATTTCCTTGCAGCACATCCTTCCCCATAAAATACACCATTAAAAACTGAGATTTCATATGGGGAGGTATTATATGCCCATAACACTCCCCAGACATTGGATTTGTACTTTCACAGTGCCTCTTTAAGTCCTGTCGTAAATATGATGGAAACCCCTATGTTGAATTGGGTTGGTCTGGGGACGGTATTTTCTTGTCCTGATAATGAATTTTCTACTTTCTCAATCTCAATATCAAAATCCTTCAAAAAAATGGTGTATAATACCAAGCCCCCATTTTGGGTTGGAACTAACCCTGTAGCTACACATAGCCTACCAAAAATATCAAAGGGGATTTCGAACAAGTGAAAAAGAATATCAATGAATAATATTCCATCCAAAAGGAAGATCCTGATCCTATCACTGGATATTTCAAGGGACTGATGGTACAGTTCCCTTCTATTCCCACATTTCATCATGTTCCTTGATCATATAATGTTCATCCTGACACATTGGCTAATGCAACCACCATCTTCACTGACCCTGATTAGGAGGAAGAAATATTTTGTATCACACACAGAAGAATGTTCTCATCAATTATCATATGTGATATGTACGAAATAAATTGGGTTTTCACCACCCCATAGCGTAATGAACCAATGAACACCCCTAGAAGTATGAAACCCATAATAGGTTATCTTTAAAAAAGGATACTCCTGACAGAACGAGCCGAGAGGGAATAGATTCGACAACGTGCAGTGAAAATCACCCTACATGATGTTTCAAATGAGAAAAACTCCCACTAAATGTGGAACATTGATATAATCTACCAAATGTTAACAGAATAATGATATATTTTCACCTTCATGGAGGAAGTTCAATTTGGTTCTTGCAGTGCCCTTTATTATGAGATCCATATTTCCCACTAAATCAGGATATTGGGATATTACTGGAAAACCAGGATACAATTATTTTTTATGTAAAATTCAGTGGAGAAAAGGATCTTAATTAATAAAAACATATTTTTAATAGGATTATATTCATATTCAAAAATAATACAACAATTAAAAGTCATTTTCATAGAATAATGCCATATTTATTATTTGAACCTAAAATAATCCTCCCCTTCAAATATAAATTCCCCTTCTCAAAATCCGGGAAAATCATTACCCAGATCCAATACATTGAAAAATCACTACTCAATTACACTGTATGATTATTAAATATATCTTTATATATGTTCCGATCATTGCAAACCAAAATCAATTTTGTAATCAAGGGTCTTCCCAAAGAATAAACATTAAAAACCCAGCAATGTTACCCCTTTAATCCTTTTAATTTCTTATATAATTATTATATTCATTAATTCTTCCATAAATAAATCCTATTAAATAAATTAATTACAATATTAACATTATATTAATGTTATTGTAAAACTATAAAATTTTTTCATTCTATTTATAATACACCCACATATTCTCTTCCCCACTTTTGTTAATGTCTTGTTAATGGTTTGTTTACCACTAATGAGTTAATTGTAAATTTTCTAATTGTCACTCAATGTATGGTTTTGTATTGTATATAGTAAATAAATAATGATATTTATGTTATTATCTAGTTTTTATAATTAATCTATATTACCTCTATCCCCCTATTTGAAAAAGTCTAGTTAATTGTTGGTTTACTAAGAATGTGTTGTTTTTCAAAAAAATTACTTATCGCCACCTTCATGCAACATTAGTGTAACTTAATTATATTATATAAATATTAATTTTTATTATTTTTATTATTTTTATTATTTTATTTAATTTTAAAATTTTATAAATAAAAATGAATCCAAAATCATGAAATCAAAATGAAAACCTTGTAGTTTTACCAGTATGTCATCAAACCCTTTCATCTTTACAAAAATATTTATAAATAAATTATAATGATTATTATTGATCATTAATTGTATAAATGAATGTAATTTACTTTTTTTCATGTTTTAATAATCATATTTTGATTATACATGAGGTGTAATACTGATGAAACAAAATATACCCTAAGGTAAAGGGACACTTAACTGTTCTTTTTTTCTTATTTACTCCCTATTTTCCCAATGTTTCATAAAAAATAAACTTTAAATGTATTTTAGTTTTATATAACATATATTATTCTTATGATACCCATTTTTCAAATTTATTTAGATAAATTCGTATCCACCTCCAATGTCTAAGAAAAATACATTGTTTTCCAAACATCTGATGGATTATTCTTGTGTTATTTCTTCTACTATCCCTAAAATATGTTCTCAAATTCCACTGTTTAATTTCAAAATATAATTTTTAATTTTTTATATTTGGAACCACATAAAATATTCATTAACATATTCCTTCCGATATTATTATGAAACCCATTTTTCCTAATTCTTTATTTTATGTTTATCCTATGTTTACATTTAATTTCAATTTTTGCATGAATGATTGTGATCATATTTTAATGAAATGGGTGAGGCCTCAGTTATATATCCCTCAAATTAATTGGGTAAAGTATTATATCTAATGATATCAGTATCTATATACATGTTATAGTGGACTTTGTCTCTAATGATATGCATGGTAATGATGCATTTTATATTTTTTCATAATTTTATTATTTCATAGTGGTAATACATTACATATGATAAAATATCTATATTATAAACATAACTAAAATATAAAGAAAAAAATGCTGAAAAAATCAACATATATTAGACCAACTGTTAGGGATTTTAATTAATTATTTCCTCAAATAAGGTAATTTTTATACCCAAATAACATTATTAGTTGATTTATATTAGTTAAAGAAGTTTTCATATAATTGTCATAGTATAATTTATGCATATATCTTACATACCACTAAATATATATTGTATAAATCGATGTCAACACCATCTTTTGATCTGTACCTTTGACTATTCCAAAGTTACAAAATTCTATGTTAACATTCCTAAACCAAAAATTTTACTCTTAACTTGTGTGCCTACGTTAAACACTCATTCATTAATTGATAAATTTAGCTTCGTATATAAATTAGTTAACCAATTATATAAATGGTTTACTTATGAATTCCAAATAAATCACATATTTTATCAATCAAATTATAGAAAAAATGAAATCCACTTTGATTCCATTATGTAATTATCCAATCTAAATTCTTCATTAACCCAAACTAGGACACACCATACACCATGAACATTAATGTGTCACTTTAGACTACTTTTTTCAGATAGGTTCTAGGATTTTCACAAAGGAATGATTTACCATTTGTTTGAAACAATCTAGGCCAATACCAAATTCTACCAAAAATAATACATGACTCATCTACATATTAGTTATTTTCCAAAAAATAATGATATAAACAACATGCTTACCTACTACACTTATGTAAATAATATTATATAATCATTCTATTTCAATGATGAAAACATAAAACATAAATATAAATATAAAATCCTATAATAACACAATTTCAAAATACATGATAGATGAATCTAAAATTATGATACTTGATTAACAAGGTTATATAATCTATGACCCATCCTTATTTTTTTCTATACTCCAATTCATATTGGAGGGCTAGCCAATATACACAAGAGAGTTCTTGTTTATAGAATATCTTATCAGTTTCACCCATACATTCTTATACTTGAATCACAACATGTAAAATCGGATTTCATCCATGGAGTACATGTAATGTGGGAGAATGATTACATAATTGGAACCACTTAGATTCCTCAACACTCATATGTCGATAATCACCTGAATAAATGTGAATGCCCTCTTAGAATATTGATATATATTGATTGGTTGAAAATAGATCAAAAAATAACATGTATGTTATCATCTAATATATATATATATATATCAAAATCTTTAGAGTCATATCTCATACACAACTATGTGGATCTATATCTCCTCAATCCAAAATAGTAATCTATGAAGGTAACATTAAAAACTTTTAAATAGTGTAAAGGATGTAAAAAAAAATCATATTCATGAGATGCATCTATAAAAGGAATTTGATAAATATACCATCTAAAAATATGAACTCACATACGGGTAAATTGATAAGAATAACATGTTTCAACATTAAATTACATATAAGGAATGAAAAAAACAAATAAATCATGTACCATAATAATTATCATATTGTTCTCTGTATGCACCTATTTTAAAATAAAATTTCAAAAAATATAGGAGCAACTTGTAAAAAATAAATTGACATCTTTTTATGTCTAACCTAACATAAGTATTTGGTTAGAATATTATTAAAAAATAAAAAAATATATCTATCATAATTTATTTATAAAAATATATGGAATATTAACTATTAACAGCAGAGAGATTGAGCTATTTAAGAACTTCCCAACAATACCAGAAAATATGTTAACCACATAGAGGGATACCCCTCCAATGATAGGAAAAAAATAAAAAATATATATTAAAATCATTTATCATATAGAATGAATAATAAAAAATCATGATTTAACTCAAACAGGTATAACAATATAGGACAACAATTATAGTAAGGAAATAGGAGTAATTAAAGAAAATTATCCTGGAAAATAAGTAGTTTAGTAAATGTATTTAAAATAATGCACCAAATTAAATTTTATCTCATACTATATCTATATATATATTACCATTAATGAATATGATCAATAGATTGAGAGTAATCAATTGAAACCAAAAAAAAGGTTGGAAAATAAAATTCCCAATGAACAATAAAATTTACCCCAATAGTAACTAATAATAACAAGTAAAACATATAAGGACATGATATAAAATAAAAGAGGTGTAGAACAAAATGTGGTGTAAAAAGGTGAAAATCCATAATAACCCTAAAATTATCCATTTTCATTCAATTGTTTAAAATAATACCAGAGGATAACATCTAGAAATTCTCATTCATCTATATTTCATTAATAAGATTACTCAAACCATATAGAAGAATATTTTAAAAGTTAAATAATTTAAATTTTAAGATATAATTTATTTTTAAATTACTATCAAGGATAAATAATTAAACCATCTCTTTTATTCTATTAAAAACAGAAAATTCCATATCTCAAATTAATCCACCTAACTAATGTATATCTATTGTTTATTAATTTATATATCATTAATTTTATAGAAGGAAATGTTGGTTTTTAAACTTAAATTATAAATAAATCAACCCTAATGATATGTTTAATAATAAGTAATTGTTTGTAAAATCAAATCATATTTTAAAAAAAATCAATCATGCGGTTTTAGAATTGATATGTGAATTATGATTTAATGTAGTTTTAAACCATTAAGTTTGTATCTAAGACCAAGAAAACGGACTTGAGAACATTTTTAACAATTTATCAATTTAAATAAATGGTTGAAGACTTGATCATTAGAAAATAATCATGTATATTCTTTCAAATACACTAATTTATTTATTTACAAAAGTATTTATAATAGATATACATAAAAATGGATTTAACAAAAGGTAAGAAAATTATAAAAAAAAATATAAATATTAATGAAAAAATAATAACCAACAACCAAAAAGCACAATCATCTAACATTTCTAAATTAAATATTTTTATTTAACATAAAAATACCAATGAAAAATCTCTTTAATATCTCTAAAATACAAATTTTATTTTATAATATTTTTTAAAATCAATTGGTAGAAATATAATATTCATAAACCTAATAAAAACCAAAGTTTGTTTTGAAAACAAACCCATATAGATTTTTTGAGGACATTATACTTCTAAAACCGTAATAAAGCTCTATAGAAGCCCGAACGTTACATATATAAAAATTATGTTATTTTAGATGAATATTCACTAAATTTCACAATAATATATAGTCAAGGGATTTAAATGTTTCATGTATATGGTGAATGGATATATAATAATCTTATTTCATTAAATATCTTCAATATATCTAAAAAATTATTCAGACATACTACAATTATAAGTCATACACTTCATAAAACTATTCATTGTAACTTGTGGAAGGAAAACATAATAAAGAGTGATATTGGATACCTAGTGAGGGTAAACATAATATATATCAATAAAAAAATTCATAAGTGAGTATAATATAATAATAAGGGTATGATTAAATGATAAAAAAAATACTATAATCATACCCTATTAGTCAAATATAATTAATTACGAAGTAGGGATTAAGGATTTGCTAAAAAAGACATTAGACACAAGATGTGAAATCATACATAATAAATCAGGATGCATGGAAAAAAATATAAGAATAGGAAATATGTTTTTGAATACACATTATCTTGTAAAATCATTTCCTTAGTCAAGGTTCATAGTCAAGACTATAATAGTGGATTTTGTTCACTCCCTCCATCATTTCCTTAGTCAAGATTTACTCAGAATACAATATTATTGGAAAAAGTCACTTACTGAATTGGGATCAATCCAAATTTAGGTCTTATCAATATCATGATATATATATATACCAAATTAATTTAGGGGTATATAATTTTAATCTTATCCATCCTAATTAAGACCATACATATATGTGTAATAACATCCTAAAAAATTCATCATATAACACTACAACATAAATCACCTTTAGCGGCGGTTTACAAAACCGCCCCTAAAACATTCTGTAAAATGGTTTAGCGGCAGTTTATTAAAAACTGCCGCAATCCCATTTAATTTTTTATAGTGGCGACACTCCCCCCCCCACCCGAGACAAACCTCTTCCCTAACACCCGCAATGGTTCTCCCTCGACGAGCCCCAACCCTAGCCCTGATCCTCTCCCATGCCGCCGGTGACCTCTCCGCTCGTCACTACTGACCCCCCTTCTCATACTGACACTTGCGATGCCACCTTCTCCCCGGACCCCATCGAGTTCCTACCCTAGGCCAGCTCCCCTCCCCTGCCGTCTGTGGTTGTGATAGTCATAGGTATTGTTTTTCATATTTTTTTGGAGCCTTCAGTGCATAGTGTTATAGAAATATGCAACACTTTTGTGTGTATATACATGTCTTGGAAGAGGTTAGTGTTTACTCATGATTCATATATATTCACCATTGTTGGTTTGGATTTTGATACCAATTCTGTTTAATTAGGAACATATATTGTACCACCATGTGATGACTTGGGTCAAGGGTATGGATTTTTAATCATGATTTTATGTTATTAATTTGGCCCTACATAGATTTGGGATACACTGGGTTAGTTAAATAGCTACCAGATGGGATGTTTTAGTGCATTTTATGGGTGTGTTATTTTATGATCTTGATGTGTGCTATAATTTGAGTTTTTTTCACTAGTTATAGGTATATTATTCACTGGTTTTTAGCATCAGTTTTATATTATATAAAATGTGAGAAAAAACGTTTTTTATTACAGTATCCTGTGTAATAAGTCATTGGTTTACTGTCTACTGGGTGTACATACTCGCACCCCATATATGCATCTTGGGGCATATAAAGTTTGAAATGGTATAGGTAAAGTGAAGACCTCTTAATTCTATAGAGCAGAACCTTGATTTTTTGGTTATTTGTGATATAGGTAGGATATTAGATATAATAGTTGTTTGTATCTTGGTGTAGTGCCATGTTTTCATCCCTATTCTACCATATTATGTCTTTTGTCTTATAGACTTACTTGATGATATTTTTGATTATTGTAACCCTGATTATTATTATTATTTTATATTATTATAGTTTGGTTTTCCTTTCCCATGCATCATATTTATATTTTACCATTAGAGTTATTCCACTGAAGGTCATTTTTTTAAGGGTAAATCATCCCCTAGTAATATTCTTAACAGTGGGTGTTTATTTCCAACCTTTACGGTTTGTGGGATGGACCTAAGGTTAGTGGCATTCCAATATTATCTATAGTGATCGGTTGGGGTTGTGATATTACAAATGATATCAGTTTGGTATGATCTTTTAGATAGGAAGTTAGGGATGGATATAAGATGTTTTGGACATGATATATAGGGTATAAAAAGGTATATATGACCTCTTTATACAAATATTCAATTTAACTTGGTGGTCTGAGTATTAAAAGTGTTTTAAAACACTTCTAGGAGTGTTTTCTCCTCACCATCATGAGTTTATCCAATGAGAGTTGTGTATCAACAATATTAAATATACTTACCACCATAAATTCATCATTCAAATGATATTTAATGTGTTGTTACTTTGAAAATTTTCCATTTTAATGATGCTTGTGTATTACTGCACAATGTAAAACCTATAACTATAGTTTATTATAGTGAGTAACTAATGATTTTAATAACATCGACTATGGTTATAGAAAAAAATACCACATATTAGAAGGCCTATAAATTAGTAAGAGTGTGATACTAGGAATGTGGTCCCACCTAAACCATAAATAAATTACTATCTATTAATAAAATACTGAAATATTTTTCGGTAGTGGAAAAGAAAAAATCAGAATGAGGAAACACATTATATGGATCAATCATTGGAATTTCAAAGGAAAATCCTGCCAATATTATAGGGTGACATGGGACCTGAAGATTCAAAGTGATGGCTATGTTGGATAAATAGAATCATAGATTTTCTCGGAACTGTAGATGGGACTATATTAAATAGAATAGTGTGCATACTAAAAGGACTATCATGAAAATGGTGAGACTGAGTCATCTATGCCAAGGTTGATCAATACCTTACCTCGGATGGAATTGAGGATTTTTTAACAAAAAATAATACATACATGCCTTTCATGTATTAAGAAAAATATTTTTTTTATCTTAATCATATAGAAATCTCAAGTATGTAATATAGAGACCAATTTACTTACCTTCCTCACTTTGTACTAGAAGTGGCATCTACTTAATCTCTCAAATCATGTGTCTTTGAGTTGGTTCTGTGACTTAAGAATCACCCACAGGTTTTCATTTTTTATTGATAATTTCATTGATATTGAGAATAACTTGATGGTAGAAAATGTGTACATTATAGGGAATATTATTGGAGGCAATACCTCTTTCAACATGAGCATCGATGGAAACTCTGGCAGTAGAAATAAGTATAGAAGAAAAAATTATCCCTAGGGTAGAGAAGCACCAGATTCCCAATCCACAATGGAGGTTTACTTTTATCCACTTAAAAATAATTATTTGGGTTAATTCCAATATGTCTCTTTGGATCAATTAAAAAGGGAATGTATGATATTCCTTTAATAATTTCACAACTATGGTCGAATATGACATCTCAAATGTATCTATACTTATCCTCTGAATTCAAAATGAGTCAATGGTTTTAATCTAACTCAATCCTATGGCTGAATATGACATCTCAAATGTTTCTGGATTGGATTATTTATATCTCAGGTTTATGTAATTTTTCATCCATGATGTAATCTGACTGATTATATTTATCTTTTTATATATGAGAGATATTGTCTTGTTATTTTAGTGTGAAATCCCTCCCATGGTTATGTGTGTTGATACCCAGGTTCTTGTCGCATGGCCATGGTGATCAGAAATACTCTTTGGGACACATGTTGGTTCGTTAAAAAATAGTTTTATAGGAGTTTTTATTTCAATTCATGGTTGGAAATATGTAATTATTTTATAACAATCATTAATAGTGTGTCCATCAATGCTTCACCACACACATTTAACAATGTTATCTTTATGTGGAATCGATTCATTAACATTTTAACAGTCTATAACAATAATCTAATTCAAAATGAATGAATTTTATGCAACAACAACATTGATCCACAACCCATGATCATCTTATTTCATTTGAATAATGAAATTAGGTCTTGTTTATAACTTGTTTATATTTTTAAGTGCAACCAACTTCCTTAAATTTCTTATCCACCTTATCTAAAGTGGAATATTCCATCAAACATTTGAAAAACAATACTTGTATATAATTTTTTCTTACCCACTCCCTTCATAAAATGATCTTTACAAACATTATTACGAGGTGGTATGGATTGTACCTCTTCTTTATTAGTGGTCTAATTCAACTAAATTATCTGCTTGATATCCCTTGTTATAAAACAGATTAAATATTACATCATTGATTCTCTTAGTTAAAGCTGGGAAACCTCTTTTTATTCTAGAATAATCCAATTTTTATGTAATTATAATTTAAGTGACTTTACATCAGCATGAAACTTCTAGATCAAGTTTCGAATAAAAAAAGTGGTTTCTTAACACCACTTGTTGAGTCATGATCATCCATGAAACGTTTTTATCAAATTTTATATCAAATGTGACTTGAAATAATTATTACAACACTTATTTCATGCATTTTTTGGATTTAATCAGATCTTCATTTAGCTGAATAACATGCACATTATTATCAAATCCACCCCATGGATCATATATCCACCTAAATATTGGGCCACTTCAAACAATGGTTAGAATTATTTAATTTAATGGTAGAGGGGAACCTCTAACATTCATAAGTTTAGTAATATTGTTGGACTTTGTTCACTCACCCTAATATCCCAATTTAATTATAATCCTTTGTGATGGTACTACTTTAGATGACAACACTAGTGGGTGATTTACCATATGTATTGATATAGGAAAACCATATGTAACATATTTAAATATTTTTCCAACTATTATATATGAATCTCTTTCCTTATTTAGTAATAGTTATGTGTTTTAGTTTTTTTTATTGTGTAGGAACATTGTGATATACATGGACAAACGATGGATCACAATACCGGGGAACGCACCTCAGTATATTAAGCATTTGAATGAGTTTTTAGATTTTTCAATTTCAAATTGATCTGTTAATGGGAGAATGATATGCCCATGTCCTAAATGTAAATTTAGAAGATGATTGAAGAGAGATGAAGTTTATGAACATTTAATATTGAAGCAATTACCAGTTCATTATTTTCTTTGGATTTCGCATTGATAATCGAATGTTACAGAAAGGATGAGCACTGATGTCAATCCATAGAATGACATCCCAACTTCATCGACAATGAAAAATGAAATTAAAAACCTTATAAATGATGCATTCGACACATAAAGAGACCACCATCAACATCAAAACCTATCAGAACAACCAGATGAGGGTGCTACAAATAGAAACAAGACATGTGATGTTTTTGAGACTGTAACACAACCATCTCATGATTGTAACATATCATTGGATCCTCCCCTAGATTATTTGGGGCCAAATGTAAGAGAAAACTTCACTGAGGCAAATTCATTTCATTATTTAGTTGACGATGGAAATCAAGAGTTATATAGTGGGTGTTTGAAATATTCAAAGATTTATTTTCTGCTGAAGTTGTACCATATCAAATATCTATGTGGAATTACAAATAAGGCAATGTCCATGATATTGGAATTGATTCGTGATGCATTTCCTGAAGGAAAAATCCCCTAGTCTTTCTATGATTTGAAAAAATTTGTTAAGAGGCTTGGTCTGAATTATAAAAAATACATGCATGTCCCAATGATTGTATGGTTTATTGGGAAAAGGATTGAAGTAGACAGAATTGCAAAAAAAAATTCTTCTTCAAGATGGAAGTCAAAGGGTGATGTTGGAAGTTTGAATCAACATAATTTTATGGTGAAGAAAAAAGGAACACACCTACAAAATTTTTGTGTTACTTTCCATTGAAGCCTCGATTGCAAAGATTATTCAAGTCATTGAAAACCGCCGAACACATAATGTGGATTTCTGTAGATAATAACAATGATGTGTTAATGACATATCCATGAATTCACAATTTTGGAAGACATTTGATTCATTACATCCATATTTCTCAGCTGATCCTAGGAATGTTCGATTGGGATTGGCTGTCGATGGATTCAACCCATTTGGGAATTTCAGTACTAGTTACAGCATTTGGCCAATTGTTTTGATCCCTTACAATATACCTCTGTGAATGTGTATGAAAAAAACATCTTTTATCATTTCGATGATTATTCCTGAAAAAAATCCTAAAAATGATATTGATCTATACTTGAAGCCTTTGATTGACGAATTTCATGATATATGCAGAAATGGTGTTGAGACATTTGACGCTTATTCTAAAAAAATTTTTAAAATGCATTTTGCTTTATTGTGGACCATTAGTGACTTCCCTCAACTTGGGAATTTATCAGATTGGAACACTTACATGGGTTTGGCTTGTCCCATTTGTAACATTGATTTTGAGACCAAATGGATACCTCAAAATAGAAAATGGTTCTTCTTGTTCCATCGAAGATTTTTTGATGCATCTCATAGATTTCAGTGGAATAGATCAAAATATAATTGTTTCATTGACCGTAGACCACCTCCAATGTTGTTATCTAGTTCTGAAATATTGACACAATATGAAAATGATGAAACATAATTTGGGAAGGTTCATCATTTTAATGATAGCGAAAAACGGGTCTGAAGTGCATCATTGGGTGAAATCAGAACGCAAAAATGGATGAAAGAATGTTTAGTCTACAAACTTCCATATTGGGAAATTAATTTATTGAGGAATAATCATGATGTGATGAATATTGAGATGAATGTCTGTGACAATTTTATTTTCACATTACATAATGAGAAGGGAGAGTCGAAGGATCATCTCAATGCTCGCAAAGACTTACAAGTAATGAACATAAAATGTGATCTCTTTCTAGATGAAATGAAAAGTATGCTCTGGCAATTTTTTCAATGAAAAATAGGGATAAAGATACATTCCTTTGAATTTTAATGAATGTGAAGGTATCTGATGGGTATTTGAGTAACATATCGTGGTGGGTTGACTTGAAGAATCTTAAGTTACATGTATTGAAAATTCACGATTCACATATTTTGTTACAATAGTTACTACTATTATCATTACGTACATTATTACCTAAAAAAGCTACTGCTGTTTTACTCCAATTCTGCGCATTTTTCCGGAAATTATGTTAGAAATCTATACATCCATTTCATCTTGAAATCCTCCAGTAGAGGTTTTTATTGACCCTTTGTGCATTAGATATGATCTTTCCTCCATATTTTTTTACTGTCATGATGCATTTAACTGTGCATTTGGTTAAGGAAGCTAAATTAGGAGGCCCTGTTAATTATCGATGGATGTATCCAATTGAGTGGTATTTTTTATATGTTATTCAGTTAAGTAAAAAAATTGGCATTTAAATAAATGCATAATTATGATTATTTTATTTCACATATATCTTGGGTATTTTGAAAGCATACGTGAGAAATAAATCTCAACCAGAAGGCTCTATTGCTGAAGGCTATTTGGTTGTGGAGTGCCTTACCATTTTTTCCAGATACTTGGATGATATTGGGACAAGATTTAATTGAGTTGGATGTGTTGATGACACTTCCACACAATCTCAACTACATCATAAATAAAAAATATTTCATGTTATTAGTCGATCAGTTGGGAGGACCTCAAATGTGACACTAATAGAATTGGAATTATTACAAGCACATAGTTATGCGCTACTGAATACTGAAATTGCAGATCCATTTACTGAAGAGTTTAGGATACAAACAAAGAGACTAATGAGAGCCTGAACATGAAATGAGAAAGATATAATGATAGTTTTGAATAAAGAGCTTTCATAATCGTTTTCACGATGTGTAAGTTCATAAATATTACAATAAATTCGAATATTATCTTGACACATACATTTTGTAAATATAATAAATTATATTTATTTTTTTAGATCATGAATACCAATACTCAAGTAGAGTTGTTATAAGATTTGATGTTTCATTCTAGAGGTCCTATAAAACAAGTAAGAAAGTTCGACACTTACAATTTTAATGGCTTTAGATTTTGTACAGTCAAACGAGAAGTGGGTTTTAAAACAATTAATTGTGGAATATTTACATTTTTGAAATGGGATAATATGGAAAGATGCTTGATATTATTGAATTAAAATACCAATGGTATTTTTCAGTAGTTTTATTCAAATACAATTGGGTTGATATTATCAGAGGTGTTAAAATAGATTCCTTGAAATTTACTTTTGTGAACTTCTCTCGCTTGATGGATATTGGTGATCATGAACGACATGATCCATATATATTTTCATCACAAGTAAAAATTGTATATTATGTGAATGATGTTGTGGATGAATGGTTGAGTGTATTTTCTCATGTAATAAAAATAGATTTGTATGATATGGGTGATGATGTGGATGATTTGACCTCTGAAATTGAATCTCATCAACAACAAGAAGTAGAATAATTTTTCCATCATGATATTGAAAATATTAGTCTAGAAAGGATGAATGAAGTGGATGAAGTAATTGAGAAGGAAAAATACATGATTGAAGGGGAAAATGATTATATGTACAGTTATTTATTCATTCATCAAATTCTTATTTCATTTGTGCAGTAATTCATTATCATTGTTATATATATTTTCTTTATTAGTACTGGGCATCTATTATCAGTTTTTTCTGGTTAATTTTTTTAAAAATATATAGAATGAACATAATAATATTTGATTAAATTACAGGAATACCAAGGAGGAAAAGGTACACTATTAAATCTAATATCGCGATAGATGACGATCAATATGACTCCCTCCCCACGGCATCTGTGCCACCAACTGCCTACACCCCTCCACCATCTCCCCCTGCACCATCTCTCACACCCTCTGTGGGTGTCCCATTAGAGGCTGA
Source organism: Viscum album (assembly GCA_963277665.1). Lineage (NCBI taxonomy): Eukaryota > Viridiplantae > Streptophyta > Magnoliopsida > Santalales > Viscaceae > Viscum > Viscum album. The sequence goes on along the minus strand of OY728160.1, from coordinate 1,203,477,388 downwards.
GTCGTCGACTCTCTCTTCAGGAGCCTCAGCAGTGGGGCAGTAGCACACCCTTTGCAGTTCATCACAGGTATACTGGAGGGTCACTATCATAGGTACAAATTTTAATATAAATAAATTTATTGCATTTTTTTATACGAAATTTTTTCTCAATGAAGATGAAAAAAATGAAATACTATAGACACACATAAAAATTACAGATGTTTGTAATATGAATGGAAAGAAGATAGGTGTTCCATTTGATTCATTTTGGGTCCTTAAGGATGACGTTGTGGGGTTACTTGGCCAGATTCTAGGCCAACTGGAAGCGGAGCCCATTTCCCTACCTATTTCTTATAATGATTGGAGACATATTCCTCCATGTTGAAAAAATGATGATTTTTATTCCCAAATAAAGGTAATTTTAATACATTATCATTTAATTGAATGTCATGATACTAATATGTTCAAAATGAATTTCAGTATACAGATTTTCATCCACATTAGAGTTGTTGATGTGATAGCACAAAAGTGGACATTGAAAAATATTTTTAAGAAAATGAAAGAAATCAAATGAATATTATGGTGAGATTTCAATGATACTTCATTGACCGTGAAAAAAATGTATGAGAAGCTACTGAGTGGGGTACCAAAATAACAGTGGAATGTTTTTGTTGACAGGCATCGTGATGAGAAGCAGATGGTATTGAAATATATATTATTATCTTATCCTCATTTTAAATTTATACATGTATATAAAGATGATATTATATTGAATATATTACTTTTAAATTTAATTTTATTTATTTTAGGATCTCTCAAGACAGAATGCATCATATCGGGCTAAGCAAGTCATCCCTCACATTGCGGGGTCAAAAAGCTTTTCTAGAATTCTAACAACTCTGGTAATATTTTCATTATTTTATATATTTATAAGACAATATTATCTATTCAATATATTAAATTTTTTATATATATTTTCTTAATGCAGTCATAGAGTTTAGGGTACGAAGCATCCCGAACTGATGTGAGGTTGGATGTTCACAAAAAATCAGATTGGAGATTTGTTAATGATCCTACAAAAGAAGTTGGGGTTTGAAGTCAATTTTTTATTATAATCACTTATTATTAGTTTGTAATATGTTAATATATATTGATATTTTATTTATAGGTAAAAATTAAAGAACTATGGGATGTCAATCCTGGGTAGTCCTACTCAGTCTCCCAAGATGACCCGGTTGCTAAAGTCCTTGGGAAGGAGCATCTTGATAGAGTGTGTGGGATGGGTTTTGGACCTGTACCATTTGAGGTCCTTGGTAGGCCACCAGGGATTCCAGCTACATCTAATACTGATTATAGTCATTCCATACTCGAAGATTATCATAGGGAGATTTCTTCTCTACAAACAATAGCTCAAGACCAGGGGGCTCAGATATCCTCTTTACAGAAAGCGATGGCTGATATATATTAGAAGATGAGCAGATAATCCCCCAGTGGTAGTGCATCGACTAGTGGTAAGCAGGTAAATAAAAAAAATAAAAATCATTTAGTTTTCAAACATTTATTGGTTTTTAGATTAAATGTAAATTTGCAATAGTATTTAATTTTCAATATAATGTTCTTACAGGTGACATCATGATGTGGAGATGGAGGTGGAGAGGGTGACGATACGTGTTCATCATCGGACTGTGAGAAGTTGTATTATAGATGTGTTGAAAAAATATGGGAACAATTGGTTTTTATATGTATTGTTGATGTGTTGGACAAATATGGAAACAATTGTTTTGCCTTATAGATGATCCATCAAGGGTGATATGATTCGCGTTCGGGCACAATCACGTTGTCTGATCATAGGTGAATGTATTTTGGTTGTCCACCATATCAAAAATAAATCAGTTTGTCATTACATAAAAAATTTGAGGTATGGTTTGGGCACAATGTTGGGTAGTTCAGTTTGTTGACCCAATGGAAAACTGTTTAGTGGAAGGAAGTGACACTTTGTGACCTATCATTAACGGAATAATTTCTAGAGCATTGGTGTTGGTAATTATATTTTCTATCATTGGTGTGGGAAGCAGGGATACATGGGGAGACTGTGTGATAGTAATCAATTTGAGTGTCGAGATTGCAGTAGGATGAGCCATATATAGGTTTTTTGTAGATATTTTCCTATAGTATACAGTGAATGATTGTATGCAATAATAACACATTTATGAGTGGGTAAATCAGCTTAATGTTAGTAAGGGAGATATTTTTTGGCCAATCGATTAGTCCGAAGCGGTGGTCATGGTCAAAGAATCCAGACAAAAGACTTACATCATTGGCATAGAGGTCCTTATCAATGTGTATATGCTATATATTAGAGCCACAGGTCAGTATAGTTGTATAATGTGAGATCAATATGTGAGGAATAGAGTGTTGGAACTTCTATCATGAGAGGTACTATTTTGATAGCTTCCACTTTAGTATCTATTTTTTTTTGATATAGGTGGTACTCATTCCATCATATTTGTGCATGTTTTGTAGATCCTTGGGCTCCAAATTCAGTTTTCCTATGAAGTGATGAAACTCAAAAATTTGTTGGGGATTTGATTAGTGAATTTATGTTAGTGTAGGGAGTGGACCTTGATATAAGTGGGTGTCACCTCATATGGGACCTCATTTTCCTCGAGATTAGGGGTTTGACATCATTAGTGGGATGAAATGGTTGTTCCCCTACAATGATTACGTTGATTGATATCGCCAAAGGGTGTCATTCATGTCACAATTGTGTGTGTTTTCTATTCACAAGGGTGGATAGGATGTACAAGTAAGATGATATGGACTCGAGCATCGTGCGATGGGTGTGACGATAGACTGAATTACTTGATTATATCTGGAGCATAATGAAGGCATTGGAAAAATTTACATTCCAACAAGGCTCATAGAATCTAAACTCGGTCATGGGAATCCCTGTTGTAGTGTTACCAAAAAATTCATTTCTTATGTTCTCATAATATAGGTAGAGGAAAGTTGATGTTGAATAATTAATAATCATACAATCAAACAAAATTAACATCGAAACATAAGTGAATAAATGAGTTTATGTTTGTAGTTTGTCTTTGTGAATTTTTTATTTATATTACTAAAGGATGTGCTTTATTCTTATACATGGAATCACTTTTTATTCACAATATATATTACTAATTTTATTTTTTCCAATATACATATTTATATATGTGCTTAATTTTTAGTATACATTACTAGTTTTCACTAATATAAAAATTAATTGTGACATGACTACTGTATGCACTGTTTTTCCACTATTAATTACTAGTACTCGCTTTTATAGAATATAATTCCATTCATGTATGCACTTATTTTCAACTAATTAATTTTGGAAAAAATTCATATTATTTATATGTGAATGTTTAATTTATTGATCGTGTCATGTTAATTCACAGGTTGGGTAGTAGTTCTTTATAACCTAGTGGTTAGGTAAACAAAAGAATGTGTCAAATGAAATGTTCATTAAGGGTAAATTCAAAAGATATCAATTGATAATAATATGAAAGCATAAGATAAGAATAATTATATGAGAGAATGAGCATAAATTATGAATATCATACATAATTCATCATATATTACAAGTGGGGTGTATGTTAATATTAATTGTTATGTTAGGGTTGGAACTGGTATGGATGGAATAGGTTAAGCCTAGGCTTGGAATTGTTTTCATGAAATAAGACAGACATGCTTGTTTATAATTTTTTTTAAACGTATAATGGCCATGTGATAATTTAATATACATTCCATTACTGAAAGATGCATTTGATTGTGCTTTGTTAGGAACATCTTTTCATATTGACTAGTATGTATTCTGTTAGACTATTCGTATTTTTGGAATGGTATGTTTTTCAGGGCACTAGTGCAAGGGATGCAGAGCAACTATTTTTTTTTTCGGATCAGCTTTTAGCGGTCGTTTTAACCGCCACTAAATGAAACTGGTAAAATTTTAGTGGTATTTTTAACCGCTGCTAAATATAGATATTTTTTTTCAGAGTGGCGGTTAAAACCACCGCTATAGTGTCCCATCACTTGCATGTATTCCTTGGACGTTTTGATTATTTTAGCAGCAATTTTCCAGTGAGGGGGTGATTTTTATTCGCGGTGGTTATAACCACCAAAAATAAAACAGATCCACTGGCTGTAAAACCGCTGCTAAAATAACCCGAACCGCCGTGAAATGAGTCAACTATGACGATTAATTTAAACCGTCATGAAATGGATAAAACCACCGCTAATAGTTTCCCGATGCGCAATTTAGTGGCGGTATCCTAAAACCAACGCCAAATCATATAGGGGCGGTTTAAACAACCGCTAATAGGTTATTGCCCTGTAGTTATCATATCATAACACATCTAAAGGATATAAGTTTCCTAAACATTTAATCATCATAATAAAAGTCCATTAAAATAAGTAATCATGATTTTAATTTAAAATAATATTCACATTAAACCATTATAAACATAAAAGTATTTTTTAGACGAAAATACCTTTAAAACATCATTATAACATTTTTTAACGAAAATATCATTTTCATTTTGAAATCATTTATTTAAAATATAAAAGATAAAAACTATTGGGGAAATATTTTCACTGAAATAAAATATATAAATATATAAATGAATATGTAAAATAAATAAAATTCATGATAGTGAGAAAAAATAATTCATACAGGGTATGTTAAATCAAAAATTCATTTCACATTTTTTGTAAAAGGACATAAGCACCCTGTTCAAACCCCAAAAGGATATAACTTTTTCAAAAATAGATAATAATGCTTAGTTAAAAAAAATAGATCATGGAGAATATTAAAAAAATTCTTGTAAACATTATACAGAATATATGGACTTGGAATAAAAACATTCTCGTATTGAGAGAGAAATAGAGTCAGTTTTATTTAAAACCCTTCATTCAGTCACATGAGTACATAAGGAGATAAAAATTAAAGGAGATAAACTTAATCATAAAAAATCACTAGGGGGTAGAAAATAAATATTATTTTTGTGATATATATTAGATTATTTTCATTGTGGTAATTTTATGTATAAACTGTAAGAACCCGGATCATCTTTTCAGGTATGATTTTTCCTTTTCTGGTCGTTTTTTGAGAAACGGGGAAATTGTGGAAATTTTCTAAGTACAAGTTATGTACTTTATGAGTACATGCCATGTACTGCCTTATCATAAGAGCTCGTGTGCTGGCCGTGTAGTAGCCACATACATGGCTATGTGGGACTGACTTAGAGGCCGCTTAATGAGGAGTACGGAAAAGGAGAGTACACGTCGTGTACTCCAAAAGTACATGGAATATATTTAGTTTTTTGGTTAAACGCACAGGGGTTGGGTATAATCTCCAGAAGACCCTTCTTCTAGGCCTCATCCATCCGAGAGAGTCCATACGGCGGAGGATCATTGAAGAGCCCCCGAGCCTCCGTTCGTCCTCGGAATTGAATACCGTCAATTGCGTTGGAATCACATCGGTGAGTTCTCTCTTCTGCTGGAGCCTCGTTTCATGATTCCACATCTTTTCTATGTTATCATGGGTTGATTGTTTTAGGCGTTATTGTAGATTTCTGATGTTATAAGGAGATTCAATCTTCAAGGTTCACAAATAGCGATCTCTTAACCCCGAGGTAGGTGGTTTGTGCGTTTCTATTCAAATTCTTTGAGTATTATGTGAAAATTCCACCAATACCCTTGAACGGGGTATTGCGTATTTACAGTTTTACCCATGATTATTTTCTGTCCATGATTGTATGCTTGTGTAGTGGTAATTTGGATATAGATAGGGTTGATTGCTATGCTTTGGATGTTTTTCCCTTGTATGTTCTGTTCACGACCCTTTGGTCCTGTTTAGCCAGTTTGGCTACCTTGCCTATTTTCCATGCTTGTTGCTGTAGGATAGAGATTTTATATTCTGACATGATTTATATGGTGTAGACTAATTATCCATGTAATTATATAGGTTTACATTGGCCATATTACGCTGCCATGCTCATTGACCTACATAGGGCTCTGAGAACCTGGTGTAGTAGACTATAAGGGGTATTGACTGGGTGAGCTTCCACCGAGAGTCTTTGAGCACTTTCTGCTATAAGGGCGATTAAAAAAGTGATCATACACAGAGAGCCTAGACCAACTTGGGGATATATGAGGAACTGACAGAGTGAGCTTCCACAAAGAGTCCATGATTTCTTTAGACTATTAGGGGATTGACCGATTGCGCTTCCTCAGAGAGTCGTTGATTTTATTCCTGAACTGGTTAGACTAAAAGAAGAATTGACGGTGAGTGCTTCCTATGAGAGTCTATGAATGACCTATGATATAAGGTTAATTGACCAAGTGAGCTTCCTCATAGATTCCTTGAACTTGGGGCTATAAGGGGGATTGACCATGTGAGCTTCCTCAGAGAGTTCCTGACTACCTTAGACTATAAGGGGAATTGACTGTGAGTGCTTCCTCAGAGAGTCTTCATATACTGAACCAGAGAGGATAGGTTGTGTGCACTTCCTAGAGGGTTTCTATGCTTGATTGATTGTTTGACTTGGGGAACTTTTTACTGCTGAGAACCTTCTTATTTACTATTTTCTATACTTTTACCATCCATATATTCATTGACTATTAGGAATAGATCTCCGGGTGGTTTCCTACTGGGATTTAGTCTCACATCCTATTTGGGTCATTCTTTGGGCCCAAACAGATTATATTATTCTAGGTATAGATAAGGGAAAGCGCCCTCCTACTTCTGGTACTTGACTTGCAGTGGAGCTAGAGAGCATGGGACCAAGCATATACATGTGATGCTAAGGATCTATTTATCTTTAATTTTGTACTTTGTTTTAGTACTATTTTTATTCCATCATTGTGACTTGTTTGGCGACTTTTCTAGACATATATATCATGCGTCATTTATATTTGTGCTCTAGTTGTTTTATTATTCATGTCTTCCACTGTTTATTGGTGTTAGATATTTACTAATTCTGCTATTGTATATATTTTTTTACTTCCACTGTGTACTCTGCCAATGACGTCATAGTTTCCCCACTATGACACTCAAGGCCCTCACTGTATGTTGGCAGAATCTGGCATTTGGGGAAATACTCTTGAGGCCATATGACCAACCATGTATGGGGCGCCTCTAGGTGGCTTCTGGAACCGGGATGTTACAAAGTGGTATCAAAGGAACTCTTTTCTCTGGATTTACTATTTGGAGCCTTATCTAAGGATAGGAAGGAATAGGTACTTGGTAATAAGTTGTGCCCATGAGTATCTAACCCGTGTATAGGGAAAAGCCAATCTACCTCATTAATTTCAATTTTTCATCTTTTGAAATTATTACAGTTTATTTAATTTCACCTTGAGTGATTCACATGATTTGTACTATTGTTGTTGATATTATTAATGTTCTATTTCTGTTTCATCCTGATTAGATGAGGGTATTACATATCATGCATCAGATAGGCACTTTCTAGAAATCACGTGTCATGCATTTTTTCCATGCCATCTTGTATTCATTAGTGATTGCATATTGTTGTGATATATTTGGTGTAAAATATGAATGTTGTTGTGATAATTTCCTTGATAAAATAATAGTTGTTTTATAGGGTATTGTTTTCTGTAATTTTTTTCTTTAATGGACACCAAGCTGTGGTCATTGTGGTTTTACAGGCCCTCATGGACCAGAATTTGGTGGACTGTTGCTCTATTTTACTTGCTATAATATGTATAAGATGACAATCATTGATCCATGGGGAGTATTAGCCCTCGTAGATCGGAATTTGGCACTTTTAGTGTTCGTTTTAGTTTTTTCTGGGTTCCATAGTAGTTTCTAAGGATTATTATCTGGAAAAACCTAGAATACATGCCATGTAGTGTTTTGTACATGCCATGTGTTCTTCTATTCAGGAAGAAGATGTTTTTCTTAAGTAAACTCACTGTACTTTATGTACATGCCATGTAGTCTCTAACCGTTTCATAGGCCATGTGGGCTGGGACACGGGATGGGGAAAGTCTGGTGGGAACACATCATGTATCAGATGAACACTGTCCCTGTGTCCGCCCGTCTAACTGACAACAGAGACAAATAATTCCTTAAGCAATACACGTCGTGTATGCCTTTAACACGTCATGTAGTCTAACCCAGGTACCCATCCATGTCATGAACAACACGGGTCGGTGTTATACCTTCTCGAACACGCTGTGTTCATTCGGAACACGTCGTATAGTGTGAGCCTTGTGACAGGCTGTGTCACTACAACATGGGACATATGAAGCTTGTCTAGTTCACATCGTGTCTACCGTGAACACACCGTGTAGTTTTTTCTTAGGAGAGTTGTGTGTCTTAACCATGTAGAAGGACTTGGGAAGGGGAAGAGGATTCAGGTACACTCCATGTGTTAAGACAACACACTGTGTGTGTGGGGTGTTACAAGTCCAGTTTATGAAGGAGTACAAGACCATGTAAATGGCTTTAGGGAACACACTGTGTAGGAAATGAACATGCTATGTAGTCATGTTTTGTAAAATATGAGTGCCTTATTTCTCATATTCCCCTTCTTACACTCCTTGTTTTCAGTCCTTGATAACCTTGATATAAGGTGTGTGCTTGACCTTGGAGAGTCATTCCACCGAGACATCCTCCGGTTATGTGCCAGTTTCCAGATGGTGAGCAGACAACGGACATGGCTGATCAGAGACTACCAACAGATCCTCCTATTGTGCCATCCTTGGCACTAGCCGTTGTACCTGACATAGGTGTTGAGGCACAGTTCAGGGAGGGATTTCTGAGGATGATGTAGAACATTCATGGAACGCCGCCTCCTACCCCATCGATGGCTGATTTCACAGGAGTCTTCCTGTAGCAGCATCCATCTACTTTCTTAGAGGATGGGGGATGTCAAGCTACAGTGTCATGGCTTGAAGCCACACTGACAATTTTTGAGAATCTGGAGATACCTCCTGAGAAGAGGATGAAGCTCTCTACCTACATGCTTTGAGACTCCACCAAAAGGTGGTGGGATGTGATCTCATAGGCGGGATGGCAACATAATATGGATTGGGATGAGTTTCGGTGCATCATCAATGATTAATTCAATATGAAGACCTTGAGGGCTGATCTAGCCCAAGATTTCATGAGTCTAGAGAAGGGTACTTTTACTATTATGGTGTATTCCTCTTTCTTCACAGAGCTATAGTTTTTCACGCCTATTATAAGAGGTGATGAGTTGTACCTTACACGGATGTTTGATGATGGTATGTGGCGTGAAATTTGATCTCAGGTGAACATCTTCAGGTTGACTTCGATATATTCTATCGTCAACCAGGCACTGGTCACAGAGTGCAATATGAGGGATTCTGGAGCAGTGATCTTGGGTGGTTCGACATCCAGAGTATGTATTCCTCCTTCTAATAGTAGGATGAATCGTAGGGAGCTTTCATGAGGATATCAGAGTTGGTAGGATGCATCTTCATGTAGCCAGGTGGTGTGCTACCAGTGTGGGAGAAGTGGGTATACGAGTCCACGTTTCTCGAGAGACCCAGTGTTGTGTTGATCTAGTGGAAATATGGGTCACCTTCATCACTTTTGTCAGTTCTTCTCACCAGCAGCTGGTGACAGGGGTTCTTCTATGACTCCACGTTCAGGAGCGACGCCTCCAGTTTCTCACCTGTTTGGGAACTGGAGTTCTTCCAACCATTCGGGCCAAGGTGGAGGTCATGTCCATGGCAGTCAGTCACCGGTTCATCAGTGACAGCAGGGTGGATCAGATCAGAGTGATCAGGCAGGGTCATAGGGTCGTGACATAGGCCATATTATTGCGGTGGAGCAGACCCAGCAAGAGTAGGATCCCCGACCCTCTATAGTTCGAGGTACGATCTTAGTAGGCTCAGTTTTAGCTTCTTCTCTTTTAGATATAGGGTATTACCATAGCTTTATATATTTTGCGGTTGTGGAGTGCCTTGGCCTCTACATCTTTTCTTCTGCTGATATCTTGACATTAGACACTCCATTGGGGAATAGAACTGCTAGTGTACGCCAGTGCAAAGAGTTCCCTCTATAGGTGGGTGGGTGTCACTTTTTATGGGACATCTATTTCCTACATATGACAGGCTATGATGTCATTCTTGTAATTGACTGGATAGTTTCCTTCCAGTAAGTCATCGAATACTATCTTTGTAGGGTGATTTTCACATCACTAGAAGGTGAATCTTTTCATCATAAGGGAAAATTAGATTTCCAGGCAAGCAGAGTGGGTCTAGAACATCATGGGTTGGGAGGAGTTACATATATGGTTTCTAGTTTATACCAAGATGACCATGGGACTTCACCGTTATACTTTCCTCCAGTGGTGGATTGTTTTAGAGATGTCTTTCCAGATGAATTTTCAGTTTTCCCTCTGAAGCGTATGGTTGAATTTTCTATTGAGAATGCTTCAGGAGCGGCACCAGTGTCCATTCATCCATATTAGATGGCTACACCTGATTTTTAGGAGCTCAAGAAGCTGTTGGAGGAGTTTTTGGTAAAGGGTTTCATTCGACCCATTACTTCTCCTTCAGGTTCTCCTGTCCTGTTTGTGAAGAAGGAAGACGGTACCCTTAGGCTTTGAGTGGAATATCAGAAGTTGAACCATTTGACGGTCAAAAACTGATATCCTTTGCTAGGATTTATAATCTCTTTGATCATCTTAGGGGAGCCCTGGTGTTCTAGAAGATTGACTTGAGTTCCGGTTGTCATAAGTTTCATGTTAGACCATCTGATATACCTCTTACAGCCTTCCGGTGCACGTATGGTCCATACGAGTATATGGTTATGTCGTTCGGTCTCACGAAAATGCCGAGAGTTTTCATGGAACTGATGAACATACATTTCCATCCATACATGGATTCCTTTATGGTTGTTTTTGTGACTGATATCTTGATGTACTATCACACTCGACATGACCATGCTACCCATCTTGAGATCCTTTTGAGTACACTGAGAGAGCATCACATATATACTATTCTCTCAAATTGACACTTTTAGATAGATCAAATTTACTTCCTGAGTCATATTATTTTAGAGACAAGAGTATCAGTATACCCATTGAAAGTGAGAGCTATAGTTTCCTAGGAGCAGCCGAAGAACATATTTGAGGTGCGGAGTTTTCTAGGGCTGGAAGGATGCTACAGACATTTTATAAAGGACTTCTCACGCTTGGCAGCACCACTGACGGGTCGGACTAAGAAGCGTGTGAAGTTATTATGGTCAGAATTCTGTGAGTCATCCATTCAAGATCTGAAAGGGATTTGTAATTCCGCACCGATACTAGTCTTTCCAGAGCCGGGAAATAGCTATACACTTTATTGTGAGGCATCAAGTATCAGGTCGGGAGCTGTGTATATGCTTGGTGATGGATTCATTGCGTACATGTTTCGGCAGTTGAGACCACATGAGAGAAAATACCCGACGCACGATCTCGAGTGAGCAGCAGTTGTTCATGCCTTATGCTGTTGGAGACATTATCTTATGGGAGATCATTTTGTGGTTTTCACCAACCACAGAAGTCTCAAGTACATCTTCACTTAGTATGACCTAAATTTGAGATAGCGCATGTGGGTCGATTACCTAGAGTCCTTTGACTTTGAGCTTGCCTACACGCCTAGGAATTACAATGCAGTGGATGATGTGTTGAGTAGGAGGACTCAGATACAAGCAGTTCAGGAGGCCATCAGTGAATGGAAGCTTATGGAACTATTCTATGAGATTCATTTGGAGGTGCATGACAGTCAGGGGAAGACATTTTTTTCTTCTGTAGCTATTACCACTACTCTTCTAGATCGAGTTCGAATGAGGAAGCTATCAGATTATAAAGGACTAGTCCCAAGGGAGAGTGTTTTAGGAGAGGAAACTATTCCTAGATGGACCATAGGGGAGGATGAGATCTTGCATTTCCAAGGGTTCTTATGGGTTCTAGCAGACATATGCGAGTAGCTGATGCGGGATTTTCATTCCTCTGTTTGGGAAGTTCATCTTGGCATCACCAAAATGTATTGTGATCTACAGCATCAGTATTGGTGGCTAGTTATGAAGAGGGATGTTACTGGTTTCATCATGATATTTTCCACATGTCAGTAGGTGAAGGCGAAGCATCGACGACCAGAAGGGCTTTTATAACAGTTTCCCATTCCTGAGTGGATGTGGAATGACATCGCGATGGACTTTGGGACCGGGTTTCCGATGTCACCTCGGGGAAATGATGATGTTTATGATGTTATTGATAGAATCACAAAGGTTTCTCACATCTTTCCAATCAAGGATACTTCCAGTGTTGATGAGATATGATAGCCGTACATCCGTGAGATTTTACCTTTGAACGATGTTCCACACTCCGTTGTTTCAGACATGGATTCCTGTTTTACTTCCCGGGTCTGAAGGGGGCTTCAGAAGGCTTTGTATTCATAGGTACATTTGAGTACAGCTTACCATCCCCAGACAGATGGCCATTCCAAGCGTACGAATCAAGTGCTTGAGTACATTCTCCAAGAATGCATATAGGATTTTGGAGGTTCTTGGGAGAAGCATATACCTCTTGTGGAGTTTTCCTACAACAATAGTTTTCAAGAGACTATTTAGATGGAACCTTATGAGGATCCATATAGTAGGCCATGACGATCACCCTTATGATGTCTAGAGGCAGAAGAGGCATCATTGCTGGGACCTCGTCTTGTTCAGGAGACCACAGAGTAAATAGAGTTGATTCGGAAGAGGATGGCAATAGCACAGTCTCGACAGAAGTTTTATGCGGATCAGCGGCGATGACCACTGGAGTTCGAGGTCGGGGATCAAGTTTTCTTGTGTTTCACACCAAGGTTGGGACACAAGAGGATTAGTCGATAGGGTAATCTTTCACCAAGTAATGTCGGGCTGTTTGTTGTGTTTGAGAGAGTTGGGACGGTTTCCTATCGGTTGTAGTTACCTCTGAGGTACCAAGCTATGAACCACGTCTTCCACGTTTCATAGCATCAACAGTACTTTTCAGACCCGTCTCATTTCATTCAACCCGAGGAGTTTGAGCTTATATTGGATGCGTCATTTGAGGAGTATTCTATCTGGATTGTGGATTGTAGTACAATTTTTCTCCGTGGCCAGTCTATTCCTCTGGTACGAGTGTTATTGCAGCACGAGCGAGTACAAGATGAGACTTGGGAGAGGGTAGCAGATGTACGAGCACAGTGGATGAAACTGTTCGACATTTCTTCTTCAATGCCACTATAGGGAAATTCGGGGAAGAATTTATTTAAGGGGGAATGTTTTTAAGAACCCAAATATTCTTTTCAGGTTTGATTTTTCCTTGACTGGTTGTTTTTTTGAGAAAATAGGAAATTCTGAAAATTTTCTAAGTAAATGACGTGTACATTAAGAGTATATTCCATGTACTGCCTTGCCACAGGAGGTCGTGTGCTAGACATGTTGTAGCCACACACACGGCCAAGTGGGAGTGACTTGGAGGCTGCTTAAAGCAGAGTACGGAAAAGGTGATTACACACTGTGTACTCAAAATGTACATGTCGTGTATTTTGTTTTTTTCATTAAACACAATGAGGTCACATCAAATCGCATGAAGACCCTTCTTATAGGTATCATTCTTCCGAGAGAGTCCATACGGCCACAGATCATCGACGATCCCTCGAGCCTCCATCCATCCTCCGAAACAAACACTGTCGATTGTGTTGGAATCACATAGGGGAGTTCTTTCTTCTGCTGAAGCCTAGTTTCATGATTCCTCTTCTTTTCCACGTTATTGTGGGTTGATCCTTTTATATGTTTTTATATATCATCGACGTTCAATGGTGATTCATAATTCTAGGATAACATATAGTATTCTCCTAACCCCATGGTAGGTGGTTTGTGCCTTTATATTCAATGTCTTTGAATATTATGTGGAAATTACACCAATACCCTTGAACGGGGTCTTGCGTGTTTAGCGTTTTAACCCTGTTGATTTTCCTACAATGCTTGTATACTTGTGTAGAGGTAATTTTGATATGAATAGGGTTTATTGCTATGGTTTGGAGGTTTTCACTTGCATGTTCTGCTTACGGCCGTTTGGTCCTATTTAGCCAGTTTGGCTGCCTTGCATGTTTTCCATGTCTGTTGGTGAAGGATGGAGAGTTTGTATTCTGACATGTTTGATATGTTGAAGAATATTTAGACAAGTAATTATATAGGTTTACTTTTTCCATATTACACATCTACACTCATTGACCTACACAAGTCCATGAGAACCTGGTGTAGTAGACTATAAGAGGAATTGACCGGGTGAGCTTCCTCAGAGAGTCTTTGATCACTTTTGGATATAAGGGGGATTGACCGAGTGAGCATCCTTAGAGATCCTAGAAACACTTAGGTATATAAGGGTAATTGACCGAGGGAGCTTCCTTAGAGAGTCTTTGAATTATTTAGACTATAAGGGGATTGACCACATGAGCTTGTATAGAGAGTCCTTGGTTTAATTCTTGAACTATTTAGACTATAAGTGGAATTGATGGTGAGTGCTTCCTTAGAGAGTCTATGAACGACCTGGGAGATAAGAACAATTGATTGAGTGAGCTTCCTCATAGATTCCTTGACATTGGGGCTATAAGGGGGATTGACCGTGTGAGCTTCCTAAGAGAGTTCCCGACTACCTTAGACTATAAGGGGAATAGAATGTGAGTGCTTCCATAGAGAGTATTCATATACTTATCCAAAGAGGATAGGTTGTGTGAACTTCTTAAAGGGTTACTATACTTGATTGATTGGTTGACTTGTGGAACTTTTAACTGTTGAGCACCTTCCTGTTAAATTTTTTCTGTACTGTTACCTGCCATATATTCAACAACTATTAGGCACAGATCATTGGGAGGTTTCCTAATGGGATTTAGTATCATAGCCTGTTTGGGTCATGATATTGGGCCCAACCTGATTATATTGTTGCAGGTACAGATAAGGGAATGTTCCCTTCTACTTCAGGTACTTGAATTGCTGTGGAGCTGGAGAGCATGGGACCAAGCATATTCTTGCGATGGTGAGGAGTTGTTTATTTTTTATTTTGTATTTGGGTTAGTACTATTTGTATTCTAGCACTGTGACTTATTTTGATTATTTCCTAGACATTTGTATCATGAATCATTTATATATGTGGTCCAGTTGTTTTATTGTTTCTGTCTTCCGTTTTTTACTGTTTTTGGATATTTACTGCTTTTGATATTGTATGTGTTTGTTTACTTCCACTTTGTACTCTGCCAATGAAGGAATAGTTTCCCAACTATCACATCTAAGTCCCTTGCTGCTAGTCGGGAGCCTATGGAGTTAGGGGAAATGCGCTTGAGGCCATGTGACCAGCCTGGTACGGGGCACCTCTGGGTGGCTTCTGGAACCTGGAGGTTTCATAAATAATCCTAGTAAAAATGAGATTGTAACATAAAAAGCTTACCTCAAGTATGCCTTGAATCATAATAACTCATTCCTCAACTATAATAAATGTAAATTTATTATATTTATATAATAAATTAATACTCATAACTATATTAAAATAAATAGTTTACTTATAACATTTTTTCACCCATTCAATAATAGTGTTTCATTATCATCATCATTTTGGGTGTTAACTACTTCTTTTTTCATTAATTGTTTTCTTCATCAGTTATGGCTCTAGAACATTGTTCATTTTTATTTACCTATAGATTGTACATAATTATATACGAATAATATATATTCATTGTATAATTATTTATAACCATTCATATAATATAGTGAAGCAAACTAAGTTACATCACTATGTGAATATAGTAGTTCCTACGTACGCATGAGGGATGCTTGCATTTTTGGATGGATGGATTGAATCAAAAATAAATAATAATTCCCCTTTACATAATAATAATCATATAATAAATATATTATATATAAATTGATACTTCCCTAATAATGAACCATGAAATATGATTTTTTAAATTGAAACATTTCAATATGTGGTAGTGGGAGTCCATGTATAAGAATGAGTGATACTTCCATCCCCCATTTAAGAAATTATAGGTGGAAAATTTTTTTCATCATAATAATAAAAAATTATTATATTTATGATAATATATTAAAAATTATTTTTATATATGAAACAAGTTTTGAATAAGTATTCAATGAAATTAAATTGAAAGAGATCGACTAATATTTGTACCTCTTCATTGATTGACAACATTTTTCATACACTTTTAGCTTTGAATGATTGGTCACATGTTTGGAAAATAGTCTATAGAATGAAGGTAAGAAATATGTGAATTTTTTTAAAATTTATTGGTTGATCTATAAAGATCAAGTTGCGTGAAGAAAACTAGAGAAGTGGTTCACTTTTTTTGTGAGGGGAGAGATACACATGAATTTTATTGGAATTTTCAATGATATACAGTCACATTCATGGAAAGGAGGATAAAAATGGACAAGGATAAAAATTTAGGATATTAAAAGGTTAAAATATCTTTAAATAGTAATAATTATATAGGTGTGGTTGGTATTCCTACCCTCTTCCAAGTGGCATCCTTCTCTGGGCTAGAGACATCATCTAATGGTGGTAGAATATCTTCTATTCCTCTTTAGAGAATTTGTGTTTGGAATTCCATATTAAATGGAACAATTCTTCCACATTAAGGGAAAAAAATTATATTCATGGTTTCCTTCCACATTTCAATTTTTGATATACATTCTACAACTTCACCTCTAAGCCGTGATGATTAGGTTAGCATAGATCTACCAATTTTAGTTTCTTCTTCGGGGTGGATGATCCTATCTTTTTTTCTTCTCCCCCTCCAATGTCCCTTTCCCATATCATGAGTAATCGACCACTATAATGACTTCTAGGGACTAATCATGCCTTTATTTTCTCATCTATAGTCTGATGGTGGATCTCGTCAAATCTGAGGGGTTTTTCTTGACATATAATCTTGGGAAATATCATATCACTAGAAATTCAGTTGAGTTCCCCCCAATATCCCTTCCCATTTCCCTAAAGAGAGTCCATGTTACCTATTGAATCTATCCCATCCCCCTATCTAACGAATTTTATATATTATATAATGCATTATAGTGTCTATAAGAGTGTCCTGATTCCACCCAATTTACTAGCACATCATCTTCTCCTCCTAATGGTTTCTGCACTCATTCCCAAACTACTCATGATTTATCCTCACTTTATCACTTATGAAGAGAATACTTGACCTTGGTATGAAATTATAGGTGCCCCCTCCTATAATTATTTCCTTTATTATTCATAATACTTGTGGAATGGGTTCATGGATGAAGTCTCATTTTCCTTTTAAATGATTTCTATAGCAATATAATCCATCTCATAATTATGTTTGAATAAAACAGATACTATCTAAAATTAAAATGTTCAATCATAAGATATGTTTTGATGATTGTATTCATGGAAAACCCTAAAACCCAAACATATGTTTTTTTGGAAGTCCAACACATCTTTAAATAATATTAACATTTCTACGAAATTAATCACTACCAATGTATTCTCATGAGTTCTCTATTACTTCATCACATTAATTTATAACAAGTGAGACATGCCAGAAAGGGTGTCTTTATAGAAAGATCCTAAATCCTTTAAACTAAGGGATTCGATATGGCATGTTAGAGGATATTAAAATGTAATCAGGTATCCTTTAGAAAATTATGGTGGAGGATCCTACCCTAGGAAATCCATACAAGACTTATCTTATTTCATTACCTATAATAGACTCAAATACATGGAAATCTTATGGGATAAATACACACAGTGAAACAATTATAAGGTAAAAACCCACACATAATTCATCCTTGACTTCTTCTTTCCTATGTTCCAATACTAATCCTCCAATCATAATATTAATGTTCTGGATCTCCATTGGGAACTCTCCTTTCAACCCATAATCCCAATTACTATTTCACCCAGATGAGATGGAAATTTCCATTTTTTATTATTATTATAGAACCATAGGACACCTTGGGAGGGGACGGGTGAATTAGGGTGTCATATTTATCTTTTAGTGAGGCGGAACTTGTCCCCACATTGGTATAAACCTATTAAATATGTCTGAAGGAATATTGAAATTATCAAATAGCTAGATAAAGATGTAGAAACACAACACATTAGTTTTATTTGGTTAATCACAAAAGGATAGTTCAAGGAGAATATGCTCACAGTACATCGGTCTTACATAAAGCCACTATGCATTACTAGTTTTTATAGATTACAATTGTTTGGATTTGGTCCGTATTTTCTAGGACCACGAACATTACAATAATTTTATGAATAACACACTACCTCCCTCTGAAAAATTCAATAAACATCCCCTTTATCACTAAATTGGGTAAAGTCTCACTTATTTTATCATCTTTATGATCACTTCAATATATTGTGAAATTAATTTACTCCTTAACTAACATGATATTATTCTTGTAATATAGTCCTAAATAGATTAACATTAAATCATTTTTCCATTAGATTGTATCTTCTACACAATTTTTCATGAAACTTATAGTCTTCACAAAACCCCCTTATTATTTTAAATCAACTTCATCCTTCACAAATCTACTAATTTCCATGAATCTCCGTGCCTTTATAATGTTCACAACCATTAAGGAACTCCAAAAAATCAATATTCTCTTAGACTTAATGAAACTACATTTTTTGAAATTCCTTATGTTCAATTATTTCATAATATTATTTTTTTAAATCTTTTGTTCATGAAGAGTTATGGATTCAGGAAGAATTACCTTCCTAAAAGGTTCATCAAGAAATCATATAATTTCACCATTTTTCAAATTCACAATGTGCTTCCAAATGTTGGGGCATCACCTATTTATTGTCCAACTCTTCTTGTGAGGCTTTCGAGCTCACAAACACCTTTCCATGAACATCTATATTAACGTTCGTGACGATATTGGTATTTTTTAAGCTCTAGTGATATTTAACAATTCTTGATGAATCTCGTAGTAACATAGATTACATTCTTCCCATTAAAACTCAACCATTATTCGAGAAATAGTATTCGCATTGCTATAAACATTTTTGAAAATAGATTCCAGATTACATGAAAAATCTACTCATCTTTATAAAATATCAATCATCATAGAATCCATTCCACTTCCATGTTTGAAAATATATAATTTTAGAAATCCATACTACATGATTCTTTCTCTATCCTTCTTATTTTGAGCTACAAATATTTTCCAAGACACTGGGAAATGATTCCATCTTCATCACTAGGGACACGTAAATTATAATATCTCTTATCTTGAGAACTCCTCCATAATCTAAATGTTGATTGAAAAAAACAAAAAATAGACCACTTTTAGCAGTGAGAACCCATGGTTCCAACAAAATCTTCCATTGAATTTGTTGGAATTCCACAGAAAAATTCAATAAAGAACACACTTTAAGAAGAAACCTGATAAGGGTTAAATAAGTCATATATAACTATATGTCTAAATTATTAAAGTTTTTTGTAGAAAGAAAGAGTGGAGACGGATAATTTCAGACCATGATAGACAGGACGACCGACCAGTACTGAAAACCTGCAACAATTGAATTATACATATCTCCCCCTTTGTTAAAACCCAAATAACCTACATTGAAACCATAGTGTGTTAAAAAACACTCCCCCTAAATTGTATCTCCACAATAAAACTATGTCAAATATAAAAATCGATTAAACCAATTAATAAGAATGAGGATATGGTACGTACTAGAACATCATCATTTAATGGGAGGTGGCTGGGCACCAAGGATTGTATCAAAACCATATTAATGTAAGTTACAATTAATTTATGTTTTTTTAACTGTGAAGTTTATGGGTTGTGTTTGGGAGGGGTTTTTAGGACTTTCGAAATGTTTATCTCTGATTTTTAGGATACATGAAGTTTAATCGTGGTTAATAGAAATAATATAACACATACAAGAAATCGTGAAATGGAAGAAAGTGGGATCTGGGTAGGCGCAAAGTTAGGTGAATTATTTTTACAAACAATGTAGTAACCCCGAAATGTGAAGAGGAGGCTTTCTACCTGGTTGTCAAACAGTGTTTCTAACCATGAAATCCAACCATGCATAGTTATCCTTGAAGAAGAGTTTGGTCCACTGTTGGCCCATGATTTGACTAATCATCCAAACCTACCATGAATGATTAAAAATTAGATCCTAATAAAGTTTATTTAACTTAGTTTTGACTCAAATCCACACTTTTTTCATATATTTGAACCCAATATCTATTTTTATGCCTCCTAAAGGCTATGGATACCTTCCTCCTCAATCTGAGAGTGATCTATTGGAAAATCATTGTGCATGGAAGGCAAAATTTCTTGGTAAGTCTTCATAGTTGATAGTTTTTCTTAGATATGAACATATTTTTTATATTGGATTCATATATTTAATTTTTTTGGGATGCATTTATTATATTGTTTTCTAATCATAACATAATTAGGCTATTTTTATATTTGGTAACAAGATATAATATGGTTTTTTTAAGAGAATCAACCCAGATTTGTAAAACAATTCATGATGTTCTTCATTTTCACCATAACTCATGAGGTAGGTGGATTCCCTCTTGATTAATATTATTATAACAAGAAAGTTTAGTTACAAATTCATTTAATTTCATTAATTTGATTATGAAATTGATGTGAAAATCATGGTACAAACCATATTTAGTGACTGTTTGCTTCTTTGTGTAAATTGGTTGTTGAGTAAAGTGATTATTTGACTGTTTTTTAAATTATGTTTTCAAATATACATTTGGTTTCATTTATGGAAGAAATTATTGGGGAAATATTTTCCATAAAAATATTATATTATTGAAGTTTATTGAAATGGTTGGTATGACATGGATTTGGAATATGCAAGTTCATGTGAGTTCATGAATTTGACATGACCCAAAATAATGGGTGTGTACTATTGCGGTAGAAGGGAAGTGACCCTAGAAAAGAGGAATGATTCATTAGGGAACAAGAAGATTTTTCACGTAGTGATGACTTAGTGGATAGATGAGGAACCCCGCATGAGTATGAAATTATCTCTGATGAATTCATCTGTAGTTGTGGGTGATTGAAAGAATGGATTGGCCAAAAAGAACATGAAATCGTTTAAAGAATGGTCTGTTTGCTTTCCATGGAAGCTATTTTGGTATAGTGATGGTTTTACCTTCTAATAAAAACCATTACAATGGTTTTATATAAACTATTTTATATAATATTTATAACATATGTTATCCCAGTATCATGGTTAGGGAAGTAATTTGGGGAAAACCTACTGAGTTTCACTACTCACACCTTCTTTAGAACGTTGTTTCCTTGGCAAATGTTATTCACAAGGAACATGTAAAACCAATTAATCACCATTATTTTGTTATTATTAATAATATTTTGAGTATATCTAGTGGATTTGGATCTTTAATAATGTTGAGATCAGTTGAGTCAGTGACATTTGAGTGTTTGAGTTTTTTTCATTTAGTCTTCCACTTGGGAAGTTTGGTTTTGGTTATTGAGTGAATTGGTATTTTTTGATTTTGGAATTACTTGAGTTGTGTTATATTCATATCATAAAACTGATAGTGATTTTTTTTATTGTATAATTTTTTATGGTTATTTATTTTCAATGGGAAAATCATCCCCCAATTGTAAATGAATCCCTTGGCATTTATTTTCTATCCTTGGGTTTCTTGGGAATATCACCTATGCCTAAGTAAGATTTCTACCTAAACTCAAGACAATGAGGAGTGGAGGGATTATACATGTGGTATCAGTCTTGGTCGATCAAAATACATTTCTACAAAAATTGGTATAATCTTGTTCCGTCCTTGACTTACAAATGTTTTCAATTTTTTTGATTATTGGTTATCAGTTGTGTTGGTCTTGGAGATGAAATGTTTTTTGGTTTAGTCTTTATGTTGGGTTGGTAGAAAGGTGTGGGATTTTTGGGATGAGAAATTGATATTATAAATGCACATATTTAACCTATTTATACTAAACTACAAGTTATTAAGGATTTGGGTATGTACCAATTTTAGAGTCACTTATTGGAGTTGTAATATCATTGTCACGAGTTTAGCCAATGAGATAAGAATGACATGCATTATATAAATGACTTCCCACTATGAGTAAAAGCACAATTTTTAATAGTGATTTATGATTTTGGTTTCAAATTATTGATTTTTGAAAAGTATTTATTTTTTTTAATGGTGTGATTTTGATAAAGCATGAAATATGTATATTGATAATGGGTTGATTTTCAAAAATTTAGTGAAATTTTAAAAAATGGTTGAATGTGGAAAATATTTATTTTTGGGGAAGCATTATTGTAATAGTTATAATGTGATAATTTTAAATTTTTATGTCTTTAGTTTCTAAAGAGTGAGACTTATGGAAGTTATTCTATTTTTAGAAAATGTAACCTGGTAAGAATAAAAGAAATTGTCAAGAAGAAGTTGTTGAGTATGTGATTTCACGAGACCCACAAGTGAACTAAAAGCTTGTTTAGAATATATTATAAGCCTTTCAGGTAGTGGGTAGAGGGAAATGAAGGGATGAACCAAAGAAATTGGATCACCAAATTCTATTTCAGAAGCAAAATCCACCCAACTTTTGTGGTGATTTAGAACCAGATAAAGAAGATGTTTGGCTGAATAGGATAAATCGAATCTCCATTCTTTATAGACAACCAGTGGAGCTAAAAGTCATGTTGGTGAGACATATTCTAGAAGATCTTGCACAACGATTTATTGATTTAGTTATTCATTATAGATTTGAAAAATACATTTCATTGGAGGATTTTGATGAATTGTTCAACAAACAATTTTATCCTCTCCTTTTCAAGATTGCAAGATATATAGAATTTTTAGCCTGGATTAGGAGAATCTCTTAATTATAGAGTATGTTGATAAATTTATAGATTAATCATTTTTTCACACAAATTTTCTACAAGTGAATACTTAATGGCATGAATTTTTCAATTGGGGATAAGATATGAGATTCACTGGAATATTATTGTGATTTTTATAAAAAAAATATACAGAAATGGCCAATAGATCTACAATGGAAGACATGTACATATCAAAAAGTGTGATTATAGGGATCATTTTGATTCTTATGGGAAACATTGTGAAATATAATGATGTGAACTAGAAGATGAGGGAAACCTACTTCCAATGTACTGGGATGACTAAAATTCAGAATGGTAGATCAATGAATCTTCCTCCAAGGGCTATGAGTAAAGATATATATTTACAATATGGATCTTTTGACCGCATTAAAATAGAATATGTTGAACTAACTAGAGTATGCCATAATTTCAATTAGATGGGGGAATATTCATCACTATTTTCTCAGTTCTCCAAGGTTACGTGTTCAAGACACTTATCATGTGTTGTGGACATCATATGCATTGATTAGAGGATGGAAAGAGAATACTTATCATTAGAATAAATTAGCTATCCCTTTAGTGTCTTGGAATAAAATGACTCCTCAACCAGGGGAATATTAATTGGAAAATAAAGAACAATGTGCAGTGAGTAAGAAGTTGTTTAGAGCTTTGAAGGTGATTTTGGATTATCAATATAGACCAAATATTGTGAGAGTTATGATTATTTTGAATTCCACCCTTATAAAATATTTTCTTGATTTGGGTTCATCCCATTCGTTTATTTCTTCTCATGTTTTTTATATTTTGGTTTTAAATGTTAAGATTATTCCTTGTTTTTTGAAACTTCAAACTCTTCTTGGTTAGAGAGAATTTTGAGCCTTCATGTGTAATATATGTTCTATAACTATGGGTAAATTGGATTTGAAATGGGATTTATCTATGATTGAGATAGATTTATATGAAATAATATTGTGTATGGATTAGTTGACAATTTTCAAGGCTTGAATCAATTGTTATACCTGGAAGGATAATTTTACGATTGATGATGGCGTTGAGTATCTCTTTAAAGGAGACCATAAAGTTAAGGTAGGTGCACTGTTATTTTTGGAACTATTAGCTGGAACTATTTCATACCATTTGGTAGCGTTGTCCTTGGAATAAGTGGAAGAGCTCGAGAATAGATGTGTTCCACCGGTTTTTGATCCGTTTACAGATGTTTTCCTCAAAAATTCCTCAGGGTTTCCACCCATAATAAAATTGGTGTTGATGATTGGTCACTTTCAGGGGACCAATCCTATTTCACTTCTATATTATCAGAATAAACTAAATGAATTATTGCAATTAAAAATGAAATTGGATGTCTTCAAAAGCAAAGGGTTCATTCATCTAATAATGTTTCAATGCGTAGAAATGGTCTTTTTTTCAATAAGTTGGATGAAATTATTCGATGGTACTTAGATTATCATAAATATATATATGTAGAAATAAATACCCAATATCCACTAACAAACATTGATGATCTATTCAATAAATTTATGGGATCCCATTAGTCATATCAAATTTACTTGGGATCAGGATGTCACCAATTGCGTGTTCCAAAGGAGGATATCCCAAAGGAAGCTTTTAAAAGTAGTTGTGTATATTACAAGTCTGTTTTTATACATTTTCATCTTAAAAAATCACAATTAGTTTTTATTGAATTGATGAATCATTTATTTTATTGGTATCTAGAAGTTTTTGAGACAGAGTCTTTGGATGAAATATTGGTTTATTCCTGGAAAGTTTTTACCATGAGCAACACATGTGGATTCTGTTCTAAATTCTGTGGGATCATCATCTTTATGAAAAATTTTCAATGCATGTTTTTTTGATAAAATAGGTACGTTTTATTGGATGTGTATTCTATAAAAGAGATTTTTTTTGGATCCAGGAAAGATATAGTCTGTTATCTCTTGGAAACCACTAACAAATGTACTTGAGATACGCAGTTTCCTTGGTATAGTAGGTTATTATCGATGTTTGGTTCATGATATCTCATGAATAGATTAACCATTGGTAACTTTCACAAGTAATAATGTTTCATTACAATAGAACATGAAAGGTAAAATGTATTTTAAAGAGCATAATAACACCTTACATCATCACCGGTCTTGATATATTTGGAAACCAGATAAGGGTAGACGATGTATTATGTTACTTTATGATCTGGGTTGGGATGTGTTCTCTTGCATGTAGAACATGTTTTTTATTAGGGATCCTGATAGTTTGGTTTTCCAATCAAGAACAAACCAATAAAAAATTTAGAGTTAGTTATTGTAGTCCATGCCTTGAAGACTTGAGGTCATTACCACTTTGGTGATTACATTATAGTGTTTATGGATCAGAAGATCTTGAGAAATATTTTCCAATAAAAAACGATTTGAATCATAGAAAAATAATATGGATAGATAATCTCCAAATATCTTACATTGACTTCATGTATACACTAGGTAGAGGCAATTTGGAGGTAGATGCATTAATAAAAAATTCATATTATCAGTTGGAGAAAGAGGATTTAGAATAATTGCAGTTGATGCCGGTGATATCCAAACACAGAGGTGATGTTGTAATTTTTTTTCTTGTTTATTTATTTCCTAATTTTTTTATAATGGTTAACGAAGCATAGATGTCTAATTAAGAATGTATTGCAATGGGGTCAAATATCAATAGTGGGGAGACCATTTAAGGACAGAAACTGGATGGGATTTTAGTTTCACGGTTTCAAAATCAGATGGTCATACATATGTCTTTACATTAACAAATTCTACATTCTTACCACCATTCAAGATGTATTTTTTATCATCGAATTCATAAGATGTGTAAGGAAATGAAAGCATAGTTTTGGGGGGTCAGTATGAAAATAATGGGGGATGAATTTGATTCGATATGCTTAACATGTTTTTTGGTTACAGAAGAGCATCAAAAACCAGAAGGTATATTTTAGACATCACCTATTCCAATTTTGAAATGGGTGCAGATATACATTGATTTTGAAACTAGTACCCCAAGAACAGTTTGGAAACACAATTCCATATGGGTGATAGTTTATCATCTGACAATGTTTTACCTTTTAATCCTTATTCTAGAATCTCATATGTTGGAGGACATGTCAAAAATATATATTTGAGAAGTGGTAAAGATCCCTGATATAATACATTCCATATAAATAGGCCAATATCTGAGGCTTACATATCATTTATGAAAACCCTTATAATAATCCCTTTTGACTCAGTTGATAATGAGTACGGTGTTTCATCTTCAGGTGGATGGACAATCTGAAAAAAATTATTCAAATTTTGGAAGACCTGTTATGGGACAATGTAATGGATTCTGGTGGCTCAGTGGAGGAACACATACCATTGGTGGAGTTATCATATAATAACAGTTATCATGCCTCGATACATATGGATCCCTTTGAAGCATTTAATGGTTGTCCGAGTCGTTCTCTATTTTTTTGGGTGCAAAATGGTGAGACGTCACTAGTTGGGATGAGTTTTTCCATGAGACAGTGGAGAAGATTCAATTGGTTATGAAGATAATGGATACACATAAGAGTCATTATAAATCATATATATATCATCATTAATGGTCATTATTGTTCGATTTGGGTGATCATGTTTTCTTGAGAATCTCTCCAAGGATTGGGAATTTCCCTTTTGGGAAGGAGGGAAAGTTATTTTCTTGATACAAAGGATCTTTTGAGATACTTGAATTGGTCGGTGAGGCAGAATATCCATTATATTTTCCAACACGGATCAATATAGTGAAAAATTTGTTTCATGTATCTGAATTGAAAAGTATCATCCTAATCATGGCCATGTTATTTGATGGGACCATGTAGACCTAGAGTCGAATGATTTGTTGGTTCACATATTGATGCAGATTGATTATCAGAAATAAAAAGTCATTAATTATAAAATCATCATAAAGGTGGTGATTTTTTGGAAACCTGGTCATATTTAGGATGAAACATGAAAAGGGGAAAAATAATTGTCCATAAAGTTGCCTAAAATATTTTAGAGAAATGTCAATTTTTTAAATTATGGGGATGGAAAGGCCAATGGTTGGTAGAGTTCAGCACCCTCAGTTTCAGAAACAAACCCTAATTTTATATTTTATAAGTATATAATGTTTCTGGGTGATGCTTTTGAGTGTATTGAGGACATTGAGAATGTTTTTGGGGATTTTTTTGGAATCATAGGATTTGAGAATGTTTAGTTGAAACTGTGCAACACCTACCAGAAATTATGAAAGGGAAGACAATGGGCTCTGAGTAGGTTCACAATTAGGCACATGGTTTTTCAAAACCGTGTGACCACATAGTTATAACCATGAAATGTGAGGAATAGGGATTCTATATAGTTGTCACATAGTTTTTCTAATAGTTCCATCCAACCATACAACGTTCCCTTGAGGAAGAGGTTGGTTCATGGTTTTCCTAACCATGGAACACAACAATACATAATTAAAAATTAGATCCTAAAAAATGTATCTAACTCATTTTTTACTCTAATTCACTTTTTTTTCTCAATTTCAACCCTAAATAGATTATTCTTCCTACCAATGGTTGTGGTGACTTTCCCCTTCAATATAGGAGTGCCTCTTGGAAAATCATGGTGTGTTGAAGGCCTAATTTCATTGTAAGTCTCCATTCATGATTTCTTCTATTAGATATACACTATTGGAAACAATACTATTACAATGGTTTGGAATGGTTGGTATAGGTCCCATAACTTTTGAATTAGGTTATACCAATGGTTTGGATGAATATGGGCTTGTCTGGCATTAGTATAGACCTATAGGAGTGGTTTTTGGGAAACCATTGTTATAAGTGGTATAAACCAATCGTTTCTAAATTCTTGGTATTTGTAACATGAATTACATATACATACAGTTTTCAAAAGTATTGGTATATGTAATTCAGAAAAAAACTTGTCTAGTTTTGATCCTTGCACCTCTGATTTATATTTCAATGAATTAACCACTTTATTACAATGATTTTTGGATACATAATTCGATAATTATGTATATGTATATTTATAACTAAATTAATTTTTGATTTATTAAAATTTATTTGAGAAAATAATTCATTAAAAGTAAAAATATATATTCCAACAGTTATACAAACTATTGGTATAGGTATTTTGAATATTGGGATGTATAATAATGATTTTGGAAAAAAGGTAATATAGGGTCTTAAAATGGAGGTTATTCAAATAGTTTAAGCGAAACTATTGTTATAGACATCGCCTATACGAATTGTTTTTAAAAACCAATTAGTATAAGGACTTAAAATAGAGGCTATACCAACTGTTTTTTCCAAAATATTAATATATCCATCACCTATGAGAACATTTTTGAAAAAAGTATTCATATTAGGTCAAATTATGCTACCTATACCAACGGTTTTGGAAAATTATTGGTATAGGGTCATTTTTTGATAACTATACCAACATTTTGTCCAAAAGTGTTGGTAAGGGTACCCTACACCAATGGTTTTCCAAAATATTTGTATATATCTGTTGGTATAGGTCCATCTTCAAGTCATTATACCCTTATTCACTACCTTGGGATTATAGATCTGATATGTAGGGATAATATATATGATATTTTATTGTAATGATGATGTGGTTCAGTTGTTTTGATGTTTTGGAATGATATACAATGTGGTTTTTTAGAGATTCAACCCGGTTTTGTAAAATAATTTATGTCATTCTCTGTTTTCTCCATATCTTCCATGCTAGGAGGCTTCAATCTAAACTCAGCTTCTTATAACTGGAGGGATTATTTTCAAATAGATTTAATTTCAGGAATTTTGTAGAAAAATTGGAATTCAATGCACAATAGAACCCTTCTTTTGTGATCGTTTTTTGTTTTATGTAAATTGGGTTCTCTGTTATGTTCTTTGTTGATTTTTTTTTAAATAATACATTAAAATATGAATTTTGATTTATTTAGACATAATTATTTGGTTTAATGTTTTTCAAAAAAATAATGTTTTCTTTGAATTGAAATAAAATTGATATTTTGGCATAGTTTTGGTAAACATGGGTCTGTGTGAGTCCATACTGTTGATGTGACCCTGAATAAGGGGAATATACCAATTGGGTACAAGGAACGTTACCCTGGATAAGGGGAATCTGTCATTAGGAAACAAGGACATTGGACACTTAGTGATGGCTTAGTTGATGGATGAGGAACTACTCTTTAGTATGAAACTATCATTGAATCATGCATGTGTGGGCATGTAGGTTTTTGGGAATCATGTAATAGGTATTCCAAAAATGAATTTCAAATGGATTAATTTTTTTTCATTCCTTAGAATCTAGTTTTGTATAGTGAATAATATATCATTGGATATAAACTATTTCAATTATTTTATATTAACTATTTTACCTAAATGGTCTAACATGTTCAATCCTAGTGGTGTGAGTTGGGAAGTCATTTGGGGAAACACTACTGAGTTTTATTACTCACACAATCATTAGCACTTTGGTTCTTTTTCAGATGTTGTTTATAAAGACATAGGTAAACTCAAGGTATTAAATTTCATTAGTGTTTCTTAGTGATACCTTAAGAATGTCTTGATGATTTGGAGCTTAGATAATATTGGGAGAAGTGGAGTCAGAGAAAGTATAGTTTTTTTAGTTTTTTCTAATTTATTCATCCCCTTTGGTACTATGGTTTTAGTTATGAAGTAATTTGGTATTGTTTTCATTTGGAACTACATTAGTTACATTACATTGTTATCATGCATCATATAGTGGGTTTGGTTTTGGTTTTCCTGGTTGTGGTTTTTTGTTTTAAATGTTAAAATTGTTCCCCAATTTTAATGGAATCCCTTGGTATTTACATTAATCATTTGTAATCTAAAGGATGTCACCTATGGCACAGTAGCACTACCACCTCGACTCAGGCAAATGAGGAGGGGTGGGATGTAAAAAGGTTCAACTGATGTTTCTCAAACATTTTATCTCCTAATGGATTACATAGAATTTCATCAACATAATATTTAGTTTCAAAATTTAATATTTCAATCACACCCTATTCAAAATTTTCTTTTATAAATTTATATATGATCTCATTATGGTTGGTATGTGACTGTTAAACCAGATTTTTTATAAGATAAATCACCCTCTTGTTGTCACAGTGAACCACCAATGACTATTTCACCTCATCACCGATATTAGTCAAATTTTTATTGATCCACAAGATATGAGTGCATGTCATTCTCCTAGAGATATACAATTCATTAGCCATACTATGAGAAGTGATTTTTTTTTCTTTATCAACTAGCCCTCACATTTTTTTAAAATGAAGAGTGCACCCCACCCCCTTTCGACTCTCGATCCACGATATCTTCAGAACAATGATAATCATAAAAAGCATATAATTTATTATCTCTTGGTGCTACAAAGTATAAACCAAATTTGGGAGTAACTTGAATATATTATATGATTTTTTAAACTACTATAAAATGTTCCTCCATCATATTACTCTGTTAGAAAGCTATTATACATGTTATGAAGGAAATATCTGGCCATGTTGTAGTCAAATATAATAATATAAGAATTATACTCCTATATAAGGTGTGATCTATATATTTACCATCCTCATAACTTCCATGTTTTATCCCAACTATAATTAGAGTATACATTAGTTTTGCATCATGCATGATGAATTTCTTCAGAAGCACTATTTTATAATTTTCATTATAATTGGAAGTGTATATCTTATTTCAAATCACCTAAATCCACAAAAAGTTTGTGATTTCAACAATCATGGAAATTTCAAATTCTAATTTCATGTGATTATAAAATTCGTCCACTCAGTTGTGCCATATTGCATCAAAAATAATATCACTTACAAACACAAGCACTGTAAATTGATCACCTTGTAAATTCTTCACGTAGATATTAGATTCATCACCTCCTATTTAAAATTATAGCTTCTTAAAATAGGCATACAATCTAGAATACCATTCTCATGGTTCCTCCATTATACTATAAATAACCTTATTTAATCTTAAAACCTTGTTTTAGACTAAACAATTTGAGAACCCATCGGTTATTTGATTTAGACATATTATTCAATAAAAAATTTAAGAATTATATTTTTACATCCATCTAATAAAATTTGTATCCCTTTTGTATTTCTAGGTATTTTAATAGACTAATTGATTCTAGTCGATATACAAGGGAAAATTGATCTTCAACATCAATTCCTTCAATATATGCATATCATTTTCACACCAGTCAATCCTTGCCTCTAATCACATCTCATATATCATCGATTGTTTTGAATATACACTTTATTAGAATCACATTATGTTTTTCTCGTCCATTAAAAAGATCCTATGTTTGGTTTTTTTCAATCTGATCAAAACATTCATACATGGACTTCACCCATGTTTCGTTATACAGGTCTTCATGAATAGAGGTTGATTCTCCAATAGATAATAGGGAACACTATGCTTCGTTTCTCATTATCCTTGTTTGTATATGTTTTTTTATCACCAATGATGTTTGATTGATAAACATACACACTTTGATATCTCATGTGAGGATATAGTAGAGTTTCTTCAATAATGGTTTCCTCTTCTGGTTCTATATCTAAATCATAATTATTTTGAGAGCCCTGAATGTTTGGATAGTAATCATTAAATACTACATTTTAATCTATCCCACATCGAATTTAATATTCATCTTAAATCATAGTAACAAATGAGATCCTCGTGCTAATCATTGTTTTATTTTCAAATTTTTACATCATCTCCCTCCAAAATTGTTCCAAGATGATTATTATAACATTTGTAGGCATTAATTTTCAATGAGTATACAAGTAATATTCCCTTATCTATAGAATAAACATACTTTCTATTATTTCAATCTTTTTTTGGATGAAATGATTACTTCCAAAACCATGAAAATAATTTTCTAAGGGATTCCTTCACATATATATCTAATATGGTCTCTAGTACTTTCATATAAATGGCCCTATTCAATTTTGACTATACACGACAAATTCAATCGCCTATTACTAGTAATGATGAGATATACAACTCTTAATCAGGATAGAACTTGTCAAATTTTTCACATGTTGATTTAAACATTCAATGACCCCATGTTTCTAAGCTGTTTTCACAAAATACGTTTCATGCATGGTCACATGTTTTTTGAGGTAATTTTCAAATAAAATAGATTATTACTTAATTCCATTATCAAATAAAAAAATCTTGATTATGTTTCCATCTTCATTATCAACTCTTCAAATGTATTTATTCATGTCATCAGCCACTTTTCATTTGGGTTGCATAAAAATCAGACATGTCATTATACTATAATCATCATTAAAAATAATATATTACTTCTCTCTATATGTTCAATCCATATTTATTTGACCTCACAGATCTTGGTGGATGAGATCAAGAAAATTCAATGCCCTTTTGATCTTGGATGATAAGAATTATGGGTCATATTCGCTCATATGAATGCATCCCATGTATTTTCTCGATCACACATTCGATTAGTAATGTAGATAATAGCCTTTATCATGGATTTGTTTTCCATGATCCATTGATTAATTTGACTCAACCTCTAGTTCTATAAGTTGTTTTCCACTTTAATTGTTATGGAACATGTGTTTTTTACTATCAACATGGTATAAATTACCATTTATGTTGTATCCTTTCAAGATAGAATTACAAGTATTCCATTTGATAGTGCACCTTTTCTTATCCAATTTCACAACAATTCTGGAGTCATATATTTTCCTCATACTCAAGATATATTTGTTCAAACCATCCATGTTGAACAATTTTGTTTTCATTAGCACATCATTTTCTAATTCTTCATTTACACTACCTTTGTCCTTTAAAGAACCATTGTTTCTAAATTTCACAATTCTATTAACCCTTTTCACAACATTTATCAATAAATTTTCATTTCTTATCTTATGGGATGAGAATACAATTATCAATAATCTAGGATCTACTATTCAGTGTAACTCTGAGAGTGATATCTTCAAGGTTTTCGTTCTACATATTCTTTTTTTTCTTTCATGAGATGCCTGATTAATTAGAGAAAAATATGGCCTCTCCTATCTATTTTCACCATGAATGGTTGAATAATAATAATATTATTCTTCTACAGGATAATACATATTTCCAAGGGTACATCTTCTTTGTTTATCGGTATTAACTTTTCTCGGAGTTTTGTAGATAGTGTTCCAACCATTCCTTTTCCTAAAATGAATTACATTATGTCCAGAGTTAGAACCATGAAATTTATATCCAAATAAATTATTTCTTATATATGATTAAGGATATGGTATCATTATTATTTTATGACTTCCAGGTGCAACCCCATTCAGATAGATCCTTACCACTTCACAGTAAGACATGGTATGGACCAAAAATCCAAATAATGGTCAATTAATAAGAAGATATATAAATTCACTTCCATCCCTCTATATGTACCCTTATTTGGTATTTTTTTTGGGGGAATACTTGATGATAAATGAGGATTAATTTTATTTACCTTCCATATGTATTTTAAAGCTATCTCTATTAGGACATCTGGAACCATTTTGATATTAACGTCTTTCTACTTCCCTTTTCTTATGAATATCACATTCCCATAATTTGAAGTTTTTTGTATCATATCCCATTGCAATTTTTCTTATTAATTTAGGTATTTTATCATTCTTGTATTTCTCTACTCCTTTCGAGCCACATTTAACTCTTTCTGAAATCTCTACATAAAAAAATCTTCCAAACTATATTTTCTTTTTTTTCCATTGATCATGATTTATTTCCCAATTTACTCCTTATATAAATGAATTCTTATTAAAGGACCCTAACTATCTTAGACTTTCCCACTAGTCTCTATATAAGTTCCTTAATTATTTTTTATACTCTTCATTATTTATTTTAAAATCTACGACATTTTATGGTATTTAAATAGTTGTCATATGTTCTAATTTTTCTCCTTAAATTTGATGAATCTATGATTCATGATGATCCACATACATTGATGACACATCCAATAATACTCTCTATCCTTGAGAAACCCCATTTTATAAAATTCCTTATTGTTCAATCAGTTTATAAACATATTTATCATGAAGCTTGTGTCTGCAAAGAGGAATGAATTTGTGATGAACTCCCTTTACAAAATCATAATGTTTCACTATTTTTAAAATTCAATAAATTTTTCCAAATGATATGGGTTCATCTATTTATAGAACACATCCTTCAAAAGTCTTTTAAGATCACCACATAATATTTGATAACATATACATTTTTGTTCACAATCGTCGAAGTCTACCCAATGGTCCTGTGAAATTTACCTATTTATAAAGCTTCTCATAGTCATGTAGATTGCCATATTCCTCTTGAATCTAATCCCGTCATCAAAATGAAATCATTCAAAAAGCTTCAACCATTAATGATAACATATTACAAACTTATTTACAAATTTAATTTTCTTCATTAAACATTAATCCCAACAAGATCAATGCCTTTTCCATAATTGAAAGTAGTCAGTTCGGTAAATCCATCTGTCATGAAGCTTCTTCCTTTCTATAGATTTTGTGGTCCAAAAATATTGAAGACACTAGGAAATTATAATAGCTTTAACCCAAAGGCCACATACACTGTAAGACCTCTAATATTTCAAAATCATTTATCGACCCATTTTTGATTGAAAACAAACACAAAATATTCCATTTCTAGCTACGAAAACCTTGGTTCCAACACTTTTCCATAAGGGGGCCACTAATACCAACTACCACCACATGGTACACTCTTCCAATACCAAACCTATAATGTGATAATGATAGATTATCCTTCATAATAATCTAATTAAATTACAGGTAGATCTATAAACATAAAATAATAACCATCCCACTCCCCCCATTACCACCAGTTGGAATCTATTATAATTGACATCAATAAAATGGAGAAAATGGTTTAACACTGTGGGTATGATGATGTTTTTAGAGTCCAAATCCATAAAATCAGGCAAATAATAATGATGGTCCTTGAACATGAATAAATGTACTATGATCAGATCATATCTGTATTGGTAAACGAATGGGATGGCAAAAGGGTGTTCTATCAAGATTGCATTAAATAGAATAAGTGGATAATCCTTAAAAAATTCATCATAGATGATGGTTCATTCACAATGATCTCCAATTGGTGGAACATATGGTTTATCCCCATTTAATTTCCTTACAACATGTTCTTAAACCCTATATATAGAATGGGAATCTAAGTGGACAGTAAGACCTCTTTGATGTTATTCCTTGTGTGGTGTTAGATAAAAATAATACTTTATTTGAAATCGTCCTAGAGGAGATGGAGATCTATATGGATATTATTACTCTCAATTCTTAACATTCACTCAGCCCCAAAATCATCCCTTGATCTCTATATGTGGCATCATGGAACGTCGTGAATGATGATATAATAAAGGTAGTGTGAGATTTTTTTTCGATGAGGTAGCCTTCAAGTATGCAATTCTATCACCATGGTACTCAAACTTAAATTCAATGACCATTTATTGTTGAGAAATTTCTGAACAATTAGTTTGTGAAACATTCGATATAATTTTCTTAATAGAATTTTTGTCGAGGTAATATCCATACAAATTCATATATGGCTCTCTAGAAAGAATCATCATTTCATCAAGGGCAGGTATATCTTCGTAACTATTAGCTTAACATTGGTAATAAATATCCATGAGTAAACATTTCTATCAAAGTGTACATGTATAAATCATATGAAATGTTGAAGTGAAATTTCATTCTCAAGGTGATAGATTGCAAGGGACCCTCATCTTGGGATACTGGCATGTTGTTCAGATGAAACACCTCACCTTTTCATTTTATCACCATTATGTGGAGGAATTGAGGGTTCTTCAAACTGGTTTGGAGGTTGACATTGGGGAATCCACAATTTCACTAAATGTTTATATTAGATCAGGATTCCCTCAATAGATACCTGACCATGATTTTGCACAATATTAGTATCCTTATCTTCTGGTGAAGGCCTCACTTTCAGAGTGCCTCCCAACTCATGTTTGTAGATGATATTTCCCTTTTCATTAATGGTAATTTAAATTCTATGTGAGGTATAAAAAAGATCTTGGAAGAGTATTTTATTTAGAACAACAAACATATAAACCAACATAAAATAATATGTTACATCTTGATGTTATTTTCAATGAGGTGATATAATATTATTAATACCGATATAGGTATCCATTGGAGGATATTTTCAATGTATTTATTTGTATCCCTAATATATCCAAGTGGACTACATATCCCTCATATCAAGAGGTAGGATGAATGATTCTTAATCACAATATCAACTTAATTAATCTCTTCCTCTCTTTAGGAGGTATAATTACTCTTTTCAAGTCTGTCATTACTTTTATTCACATGCACATCTTTTCAGTTATCAAGGTTTTGATAGTTATCATAAGGGACATCAAATATCACATGTATTTTTCCATTTTTCATTCTCACATGGATGGAGGATGCCACAAGTTATTTTGGGAAAGGATGGATAAGGAAAACTATTAATGAGGGATAAAACTGAGGAAACTCTTTATCATGATTAATATATGTCATTATAATATGGAGTGAGAAGTTATGTAACTCAATACACTCTATCTAGGTTTATTTTGGGAAAGTATGGAAAAGTCAACCTATCACAAAATGGGTTAGTCTATAACATATAATATATTATCAAAATATCTATCCCTATAAATTATATCCATGTTTTTTGGATTCTTAAATGGGTAAATATTTTATTTCATGATCACAACATTAAGGGAGATATAAATAGTTTCTAGAGGTTCCTCACACTAGATATTACATTAAGGAAAGAAATTAACCATCATTACTTCATCCAAGAAATATTGAACAAGGAGAAATATGATATAATCAGTATTATAAAAATGGTATCTGACCAAGACAAATGATTTTTTATAGGATCATAATCGAGATTGATTTCCTGTAAGGCATATCAAAGTGGGTTTCATACAAACTAATAGGGTGATATCTAGGGTGATCTTCTCTGGCATAGGGATATACATGGGAAGCACAAAAAAATGAGAGTGTTAAATTCATAGCCATTCTTTATCCATAGATGATGAGTTCAAAAAAATGCGGATAATGCTTACATCTATGTTTTTTTGTTTCTAGAGTCCCAAAGATGAATTTTCCACCCATTTATTCTTTAAGGGAGTGTGGACTATTATAGTTTCTTACTTAGATGGTGAGTTAACTAGACTAGATACATTGGATATCAAAAGTGATATCTTTATCCATATTTGGTTCATGGTTGTGCGAAGTAATAATAATGAAATTAATTAAATATCTATCCCTCTGGTAACTATATGTTGGTGCATTTGGAATATGAGGAACAAGACTCAACTTCATGGATACCCCATCTCAAGAAGGACATAGTTTATTAGGAAAATAAGTCTACAGACAGGCCTAAGTAATATTCTAAAATAATGGTATAATGGCTCATCTTTATGAAATATCATAGTAAATAGGAGCCCCTCCAAATTAACCCATAGGGCATTATGATATGGCCAAAAGATATGCTGACATCCACTAACTAGGGTCCTCAAGATTAATATTGATGGAACTTAAAATCTTGTTTTCATTGAAGGGTTAGGTATCATTTGATACCCCAAAGGATCTTCTTTAATCTCCTTCACTACTTCCTTTTGGAATAGGACTCACTCCTTATAGTGGTGGGTTCCATGATTAATGGGATTGGGATTTTTAGTTCAAATCAGATATTATTGACCACTATTGAAATAGAATTTCTTCCCATTATCAACTCTCTCCAATGGAAAATATCCAACCCATGTCCCATTTTCTATCACATACATAGATATAAGAACCACATAAAAAATGGTTGGAATTCCTTCACACATGGTGCAATGGGAAAATTTTGTTGAACTTATCCCATTAAGGGATAGTCAATATGGAATGTTCACTTAAATTACTAGTATGGGTACCCCCAATTATTTGGATCTTATAAGATCATATGCTTTCATTCTACATTACATCATATCCATGTTATTTCATTAGGTATTTTACTTTTGTTTTTTATTTGTTGTTTCTTTAATAAAATTCATTAGTTTGGTATATTTTTAATGATTCTCTATGAAAATGTTATTAAAAAAATCATAAAAAATCAACTGTAGAATATATTAACATGATATTATAAAAAATATTCTTATTTCTGATCCTTTTATCAGGGTTCATCGGCTCATATCACATCATTTTTGGCTGAAACACTGTATTGTACCCCACATTCTTCTTTCGAATGGCAGGTGGCATTCATAACATTCTTAATGATATTTGATCCTTGATCAAAACAAGATTATTAGATTTTTGTTCCTCCATCCATTTATTACTTCATGGAACTCATTACCTAGTCTGGGTCTCCCACATATATTAAGACTTTTTTTGACACTCATTTCTGGTTCCATCTCTTTGTGGAAATTGGTTAATTACGTTTCCCCTTTCTATAAATTTTATGGGGTCTTGTCGGGGAAAAATCATTTGGTCAAGGAATTATCCACGCTAGGAATCAGTGGAATGTCTATAATATCGAACATTGGTAACCTATATTCTTCCTCATAAGAGGGATTTTCAATGGCGTGGAAACCTGAGGCATCTTTTGGCGATCAAAATGTATCATATGCCAGAGGCATGTCTTATATGGTTTTCCTCAGGCATCCCATGTTAAACATGGGGTAGAAGGCATGGATAACACCTAGAAGAGGCAAAATGTCATGAACTTAATATCTTGAGAAGATAGAATGTGTTGATCAGAGTAGTTGTGAAGGAACATAATATAGGTGCATCCTAATGATTAAGCACCTAGAAGTTTCACCTGATGGAACTATCAGAACTCTCATTGAGGACGGACCCTGGAATGTGTTTCTCTTAAAGGTAAGGCTTTACACAATAAAGGGGTACATCCCTATGAGGGAAGATCCAATGTTTAACATATGGATGGATAAGAACACCTAATAAGAACAGAACCAAGATGGTGTGTCTTATAAAGACATGATATCACACTATGAAGGCTAATTTGAACACCACTGAGGGAGGATTAAGGAAGGGAACCCCAATGTGGAGGACCATAAAGTTTTCCACTAGAAGGTATTGAATCTCAAGGAGGCTTCTTACATGTACTATTTAGAATACATGGATCAAAACCCTTGTAGATCAAAATGGTGTTGCGGTTCATACACATGGCTAGCTACCCTCCACAATCGGATCACTCTTGGTTAGATGAATGAAGATTGTGTGGGGCTTATGCATGGTTAGAGACTCGAGTTCTTCTTGGAGTAGTGGTGATGTAGATGGAATTATCTCACTAAGATGTGGTGGCCCAGGTAAGAATAAATATGGATATGGAGGATGTGATGATAGAATTGATGGAATGGATAGAGTGTGAGGGGTTGTTGAGATCGAACCTTGGGAAGGCTTCCTACACATCCCGTGGCTGGGAATCAATGTCCATGTAGTTTAGGAGTGGGGTTATGAGACACCTAAGGAAGCGTCTCATGATAATGGACTGTATGGATCAGGACCTGAAGGATGTTTAACCTCTAGGTTGAGTCTTGAACCTATCAAGATATAGCGACCCAAGGGAAACACCAGGATGGGAATAAATGATGGACT
The DNA here is from genome assembly GCA_963277665.1 of Viscum album. Lineage (NCBI taxonomy): Eukaryota > Viridiplantae > Streptophyta > Magnoliopsida > Santalales > Viscaceae > Viscum > Viscum album. Next base: position 1,203,437,693 of record OY728160.1, on the reverse strand, counting down.
TGAACCGTGGGGGGGGGGCTTCTTGCATACCATTTTTAGGAGATATGAATAAAATTAAATGTAGTTAAGGATATAATTGGGGCTTACACATGGATATATTACCTTTTACATGATAAGTATTGCAAATGGTTAGTGGCCAAAATAATGTAAGAATATTGAGTGATCTCACTAGGACAAGGGTGTGGGGATGAATAACATGATGGAGGATGGGGAAAAACATATTATAGAGGTTGATCAGGATGATATGTACCTTAATGGGTTGATTGTACATAATAAGGGTACATCACTTGGAGGGAGAACAATAGATTACCCTAGTTCAGGATTGGACCTCATGGATACTTTCTATAAACTCTATTTAGAATATATGGATCAAAACCACCCCAGTTCATAACTGTGGTGCATCTTATATATGGTTAGAATCCCAAATAATGGAGTTGTGGTCACTATTAATCTCTATACCAACTTTAGTCATGATCAGTGTGACAAAAGAGAGGTATCATTAGACCTAATGATCATGTCATGTAATATGGGGCCAGAAGAGGTGATGTGGGTCTTATGCACTGAGACATCAGATGGATATAGAGACTTGGGATTTCCCTAAGAGGGATTTCCAAATAGCATATTCTTTCATGAATGGAGGATCACATTCCCTATTAGGTGCATGAGGATTATCTCACTCCTGTGGATATGATTGGGAATTGAGAATGCCTGAGGAAAAGAACCTTGTGTGTATTTCACAGGGTAGGGATATAGTTTAACATCATCTCTTGAGGACAATGGGCCTTGGAAGTTTAATGTCATCCAACCCCAACAACGAGAACTCGTTCCCCACCCCCTGGACATACATAACTGATACCCACAAAATCATTGGAAATGAAAGGTTATTAAAACCTAACATGGGGTTTGGAAAACAATTTTTTATATTACCTAAGTGTAGTATAGTGATTAAAACTATGAAGTCTCTCGAAGGGGAGTGAACACAATTTTTTTTCACTTTTTAATTAGAGGGAAAATGTAGATATTTCAGAATTTTTAGGATTTAAATAAAATAAATTACTTATTAATGTAATTTAAATGAAATTGGAAACTCTCATAATTTATAACTATAATATGATAAGGGTGATTAGGTAGTGTAATTTTTTCAATTTCAATGTCATCCTTGTTCAATGTATTCAATCTTCTTCGGTTGATCTGCAAAAAGTGGGATTCCATGATCGTTTCCTCTCACTCCTTTAGTCAGATGTTGATGGTGAGATAAAACCATAACTAGATATTATTTTTTTCTACTCTCATTTCATTTATGAGAAATTTACATTGAATAACCATTATTTAAATGGAAAATCCCCGATCGGGTCTTGTTTATCCCAAACAATTTAGAACATCCATTACTCATCTCACACATACCGATGATTGTTGAGTACTTCACCACTAAGACTTGGGATATTATATGTTATATAATCCAAAACCTATTGGTGGGATATAATTATCATTTATCAAAGTAAAATAAATAACTAAATCAAAAATTAAAAACAATATCACTTGATAATAAAAACCTCTATATGAAATTGAAAACAACATTGCATAAGAGAGATAGAGTTTTCATTCTCTAAATTTCATGAACTCAAGCATAAAAAAATAGAAAACCTACCCTTCCCCAATAACTAAAATACTTACCCAACCATTTTAATGGTAATTGAGATGAATTGGTAACAGTAAGGCGTTAAAAAAATAAGATAATGCAAAGAGAGAAAATGAAAAACAGAAAAGTCATCCTCCTAAATATGTCCACTAAATGTTTGATCATGTTTGGTGAAACTCTCTTTTGAATCAACCCAAGGTCCTTTTTAATTGGATTCTATAAAAATAATTTAATATGATCCCTCTAAATTTTACATCAATTCAACACATCTATAGGATGTTATGGAATTGAAAATGATTGTTACTTTTTCTAATCGATAATTACAAGAATATTTTTTTCAAAGCATATCGATCAATATCCACATTAATTGCTATGTAACTATATGTAATTTATTTGAAGAACAAAAATATTAGTCTTAGATCATATTATTTTGTAATCTCCATAGCTGGAGGTGTGTAGACTGAGTTATCCTTCTGTTAAAAAGGTGGTTTCAACATAGTTTGCAAGAATAAGTTTCTAAAAAGATAAATTTTTTTGGTCCTCTAGATGGTAAAATATGTTATTAATATGAAATATAAATATTAATAACATTAAAATATAATTCCAAAAAAAATAAGATCAATAGGATTGACATTTTAAATTATATGCTTGAAATACAAAGCTCTATAAAACTGTTAAATCCCTATAATTAATCCATTTCCACAATTAAGCCCAAAAATCACCAATAATTCTTAAATGATGTAAATAATCTCAAATTTTTTTATTATAAGGGATTAAATAATTTAATATCATATGAATATTAATGAAAATATTATCTCTATCAATTTCCTCACACTTATCACTTGGACTCTTGGACAAGTAAGCAATGAAATCAAATCAAAGAAAATTAATAACAAAAACTATGAGATCTACCCAATCCACATCAACAAACAAAAAATATATCATGCCTCATAAAAAACTATTATTTAAATTTATCAATTTAGATCATTTAATATATTTCCACATCATTTCTCATCCCATTAAGACAATACATTGACCTCACATGAATTTTATCTCATATCACACATGTAAATTTTCAATATGGATTTTCTTATACAAACCCATTAAGGAACCCCCATAGGATAGAAAAATTCTTATGTCTCTAATAAATGTGAGACAAGGACATGTGTTTATTATGATGTAGTTTCATAGTTTTTCTATGGCTTCTGTTTGGTAGGATTTAGATGTTAAAAATTCTAAGGCCTAATAAGGGGGGATTGGTTCTTTTTGAAGAAAAATTCCAAGATTATAATTTTCAATCACATATTGTCTCCTCCAAACACCCCTTTGTATGAAATCAACTCCATCATTATGAAATATCAAGTAAAAGGAACACCATTTAACCATTCAATATCATAAATGTTCATTTTCTCAATCATAATTTTTCTTAAAAGCCCCAGATAGTAAAAAATTTATTTATCCTTTGGAAGCTCTTGAAAGGCACAACTTCTTTTATCATGAATGCTCTAGAAATGAATAGATTTCAAAAGAATGAATTATTCTGTAGCAGTATTGGATCTTCAACATATTATTTCCCCCAAAAGTATCATAAAATGAGATAATATAACATAGGATATCTTCCTCTACAGTCATGTTTAATAGGATCGTGCAATTTTACATAAAAAGTAGGTTCGATAGGGAAAATTGGCTTGTAATGTGGCCAAAATAATAGAATTTTCATGGAGTCTATGGTTTAAATGTATTAAATATACATGGTAGTCCGGAATGAAAACTATTTTCTTAAAAAGGGGGGTTTTAAACAAAATAAATTCCTTAATCATTTAAAATAAAAGTACCTCAAACCCTTATGTTTTGAAAAAAAAATCATATTCTGTTTAAAGAAATCATTGATTTGTTCTTTTAGAAAATTATATGAATTTAAATAATTTGAAAAAAGGTTCATAATCAACACTAGATTATGGTTTCAAATATAAATATTGTGAGTTGTTTCATGGGATTAAAAAATTAGATAACATTTCATGAAATTATCCAAAATTGATAATAATAAACCTCAAAGTTTCCATCCCCCACAATTAAATGTTGTAGTGTCCTCAATCAATTATCTTGGATTTTATCATATATTAATATTTTTAATTGAATTGTAACAACCATGGAAGAATAAAGGATAGGTACAACCAGACTTATGATCAGTGCAACATTGAGTTAAGCTACTAAGTGTTTCTCCAAAAAACCTACAAGAAAAAGTTATAAAAACATAATAATTTTCAAAAAAGTAAAGAAAATTTAAATAGAATGAGAAAATAATGAGAGATCTTGGTTTAATCCCCCATTTAGGTCATGAGTTTTTTATTACTCTTGATAGAATGTTATAATTGGTTATCCTTGATTTTATGGTGGGTGACGTTTATTACTCCTGAACCAAAAAAAAAATTGTTTTTTCCAGAATGCACGTGTTCATTTTTTATGAGGAATCGATGGATATAGTATTCTAAATCAACCACCATTGGAATGAGATAAAAATTTCATGGTGGGTGTATGAAAATTAATGAGTCCTCCTCTATCTTGGTTTCCACATTCACAACATATTCTTCATTCTCCAATTATTTCTCAAGGTATGCTACTTCAATGGATTCAACAGATGGAATTCCAAAGTTTAATTCTATTTAAGAAGAATTAAATCTTGAAGAATAAATTTCAAATTCAACCACATTAATTTGAGTATCATGCACCGTATTTTCCATTGAAAAAATCCCTATACTCTCATCGTGAACTCCCTATAATAACTATTCATCATGTTCATGGACTTCTATATGTTCTTCATCAGGTGTGTCTTATATTTCTAGTTCATTAACTAAGGAAATACATGTGTTGACCAAATATGAAAATTTAAGATGATTAGAGGTGATACTAATCTAATTTTTAAGAAAATTATAATATAGAGAGTTCATAAAAATAACATCTCCCTGAGTTGGTCTGTCATCAATCTCTTCTTCAGTGGAAAGCACCTCTTGGAGTTGAGTAGTAGCTAATCGAGGTAGGTAGTCAGGCTGGTCCATTTCATGGATCTAGTTATAAAAATATGGTAATTCTATTGGAGAATCTTTTTTGACCATTAAAACATTATAAAATATTGTAAGGTAATGGGAGAACTATTTTATCAATCAGTCCATCACTTAAAAAAAATCATGTCCTCCCTCAGTACATTGATATCTTTTTTGCATTCATACTCTCCATTATTTGACAGCTAAAATAATCTGACATGTCCAACAATAATAGTAACACTATAATCCATGGAAAATGGTGATTAAATAATTGGTACTTTCATCAATGGGTAATGTTTCCATGAATTGAATAATTAATCATTTGAACACATTATGAGAAAAAGTTTTCTTTTTTTAATTCGAAAGAGTAAAATATTTACAATTAGATTATGGAACATCCTTTTCAAAAACAACCCATGTTTGTCGTATGACTATCATGGGGTGATTAAAATTTTTAATATTCCATAAGTTCATTATAGTGAATAAACATAAGAAGTATGTGGAAGATGAGTGTACAGAAAATAGTTTTTCACATTTTAATTAGAGAAAAAATGTAGTGATTTTGGAATTGTTATGATTTGAATAAAATAATTAAATAAGAAGGTGATTTAAATGAAATTGGAAACTCACATAATTTATACATATGGTATGATAAGGGTGATTAGGTTAGGGTCAGATCTCAAATTTCAATGATATCCTGGTTGAATTTACTCAATCTTCTTATTTTGAGTAGTTTAAAGTGAGATTTCACGATCGTTTCCTATCACACCTTTAGTCAAATACTGATGGTGAGAGAAAACAATACCAAGATATTATTTTGGTATAATTTCCTGCCATGTGTATGAAATTTACATTGTATATTTTCTATTGACATGGGAAATACCCAATCAGGTATTGTTTATACCAAACAATTATGAACATCCATTAACCCTTTCACATGTACTGATGATCATCGAGTACGTTTCCACTAATACTTGGTCTAAATAATCAAATATAAACCAAAACCTAGTCGATGTAGATAATTAGCATTTACAAAAGAGATAATAATTTATATAATCAAAAATAAAATATGATTAAACTTAATAATAAAAAACTTCTATATAAAAATGAAAAAAACATTGCCGAATTGAGACAGAGTTTTAATTCAATACATTAATATAAAAATAGCATTAAAAAAATAGAAAACCTACACTTCCCCAATAACCCAAATTTTTACCCCACCATTTTAAATGTAATAGTGATGAACTGGGAAGAAAAGGGCATTACAAAACTAAAAATGAAAAAATGAGGGAAAATGAAAAGCAGAAAAGTTGTCCTCCAGAATCTATCCACCAAATGATTTCTCATGTTGGGTGCACCTATACATTGATTCAACCCATGGTCATTTCTTTTAGGATACTCAAAATTTAATTTCTTATTATACCTCAATATTTCACATTAATTGGAACTATCTAAAGAACATTATAAAATTTAAAAAGATCATAACGTTTTTTTTCCGGGAATTATAAGAATTTTTATTCAATGTATATAAATAAATTAACACATTAATTATTGAATAAATATATGGAAGATATTGTTATAACACATAAATGAGTCCACATTCATACCTTGGTGTAATCTCTTTAATTTAAAATTTTAAAAACTAGTTATGATTTAGTTATGAGGGTTGGTCCACATAGTCGTCCAGAAAAAGTATCAAAAATTATTGATTTTTAGGGCCCTAATATTGTTGAAATAGATCTTGATCCAAAATTAAATGTCTAATCCCATGAACATATTAATCCAATAACAAATAATCTGATTAATTGAATATATGTTTTAAATTTTATTCTCAAAACCCCGAAGAAACATAATATTTCTAAATTTTTAGAATAAAACAATTTTACCAATTAAGTGGAAAATTCACCAAAACCACTAAAATGATGTAAATAACATAAAATTTATTATTTTTAAGTTAATAAATAATTTAATAACATATGAATATTTATGAAAATATTTTTTATATTATAAGGAATTAACAATACTCGACGGGGGTACTGTAGAGGAGTTGTGAGTCATGGGGTCCATGTTACTACGGCTATGCCAAAAATCCAAATCCATTAGATTAACTATTACAAAAATCAAGAGGTAGGGAATATAAAAAAATAATTCCAAATTACGGACTTGGAAATTATTATGTACAAGCCTAGATGACCACACATAATAGGGTCTCGCAAAGAAAAAGGCCTCACTAAGAGCAGCTTCGCAAAGCTTGGTTGCTTCCTGAAGGAAAGGGGATCCATGAAGGAAAGGGCCACTCAAAGTTGGGGAACATTTACAAGGAATGGAATCTCGGCACAGTGGAAGAGTTACTCATGAAGGATTAATACTTATCAAAGCCTTAATAAACTTGAAGGGGTCTTTTCTCTATGAACGTAGTGGACCCCCACAAAATTCATCCCTACCATACTTAGGACAAATTAGGAACAAATACAGTCATAGACCATAATGCTCTATTACATTGGGTGATCCATTTCCTTCTAGTTTTCTGTGCATGGGAGCTTCAAGAAATAGGTTATTGGAATTTTAGAGGTCAAGGTAACTATCCCTCTAATGTGGTTAGAGGTGGGTATTTATAGGAAATGAGTCATTGCGATGGAGGGAAATGCTCTATGAAGTGAATGTGTGTCGTGAAGGGCTGGGCCTCCATCAGACTCCCAGATTCATCCATCAAAGATGCTCACGTGGTGTTAGGGCCTGTTAGACTTGTGGGATACCCTTATCTACATCCTCATGCAAATGGTGGCGTGGGGTCTCTATGAAGGGGTATCACAAGGTAGAATCCTGTGATGAATTTTGGGGTTGTTTGAGCCTGAATCAGCTTTGGACCAGCCATGACCATCACCATTTTTTCAGTATAACATATTACGGTGCTAAAAATTCACCCCCTCGGTATGCGAACTGATCGGGAAATTTTGTTCACATTATGTGGGTAAATCACCAAATAAGGGATGCTCGTGACACGAGATCATGAGAAATGAATGGACTGAGGTGTCACGATGATTAGTGGAACGAGGGCTGCCGCGATGCTTGGCCATCCCTATGCCTATAAATATTGAATCAAGGGCCCATATTCTATTCTAGATCTTAGTGAACCTATTCTCCTCATACTTCTTTCTATAAATATTTTTTTCCCTGGTAACACACATTGACGATCCATGTTTTATCATCATTTGCTCCGCAAATGCATTCTAGTGAACCGAGCATCATATTCCACATATTCTTCATGATTAATGCTAAGTGTAAGGCTTCTACAGGAAGTTATTCTATATGAAATACTAATTATCCAACACCCTTCACGATCAACATTCATTAATAGAATCATATAATTAGCTATTTCTCGAATAAATGGCTACATGGTATGCTACTCAAGAGGTTCTCGCAGATTGTTCCTAGAGAGAAGGAATGGTGAAAAACATTTTGATTAGGGTATATGTTTGGAGACACTCTAACCATGAATCACTGCTAGAGGTATTATTGAATGCTCAGAATGACTACCCTCTATGAAAAATATTTTTGGTATATGTCTTTGGATTTAGAGATGACGTCTCCATCCTTTCAGTGAGTTGAGTTGAAAAGTACTACTAGTGAAGAGGCATGCCATGATAGTATCATTGGTATAGGGCCACTGATGTCCAAATAAGAAAGGATCACACCACCATCAGAGCAAACAATCTCTATAATATCATCAATTACATTAATAGAAAGTCACTAGTGGTTGAGGTATCTAAACTACAATACTATACGATCATAAAATAGTGTCTATGAAACCTATAGAAGGGATGGGGTAATTATTGGTATCTGTGCCAGGGTGGAAACTTCAAAGGTGAGTGGTCATGGGATTGTTGTGTAACGACCAAAAATTTTATAATGAAATTTCTCTTGATCTAATTAAATGCCTTATTATGTAAAATGGTTAAATAAAATGTATGAAAATTCTTGGTATTATGTTTTTGGATTTTAAAACACTGTTATGAATTGTTATTGTTGGTAATAAAATTTTTGAATAGTGGTCACATGATTAGTATAAATATAGGGATTTAACAAATAAAATTTACTCGAAAAAGGAAGATATGGCCTCATCCAGTAAAATTTCTCCATATGAAACCCATTTATCTGAGCTCGAAAAGGTGGAAGCGTCACCGAGCTTCGATATTGACCAAGCAGAGCTTCAACATGTTATTCGTGAATGGAATTACACATGCCAGCAGTGGATATCAATAGAGATTATCACCTGAGCGATGTTATCTGAGCCACCCAAAAAGTCGGTCACCATCGCACACCATACCCTTAGATCATATACGGGTGTTATATGGGGTTATGTAACAAGACCCTAGAACTATGATTATGGGCATTAGTTTTTTACAGAATAAATAATATGCATTCATTTTATTATTGTTACTTTATAAATGGGTTTCAATGAAAAAATAGAATTTTTTGTTAAGAAATATACTTTGATGAATTAATGGATTTTTGAATAAAAAAATATTATTAATAAATTTATTTTTATTAAATATAAGTGGTTATATAATTTTTTATGAATACAATTGAAATTTTTATTATGGTTTAAAACTATTTTGGTTAAAACACATGAAATTTCAATAATTTTCTGTTTTTCTTTTAAAATTGAAAATTAACATATTTTGAAAATTATTTAGATATAATGAATGACAATTTTGGATTCAGGATGTAAAAATTATCGAATGGTGAATTTTTTATAATGTTCTGAGACAGTTGAATATTTTGGTAAAAATTAATTACCGTTTAAATATATAATGTCTTTTATGAAATCATAATGACCCAATAGTGGTGTAATAAAATACTATAAAAGGGATTTTCGACCATCATATATTTTAACATTAAAATAATTTTATTTCATGTTTGTTTGATTTATTTTTCAAATCCTTAGTGGAGCCTTCAAAACATACAAAACATTTTGACATTTTAAAATGATTTCTTTGAGAGTGTGACTCACCTCTACATAAAAAATCCTAATATTTAATTAAGTTTGGCCATTGGCCTTATAAAATAATTTTTTCCACTTCAATTTGGAAAAAACCATGTGTAAAACCCATGGGTTGTTTGTGGTTTTAAATATTTAATTATATAGATTCTAAAACCTAAGTTTGCGATATATTAAAGAATTACCCTCTATTTCCCTATATAAAATCACCCACGATCCAACATCTCTTCACTCAAAACCATTGTATCACGTACCTACTCTTACCTACTCTCCCTAGAATCCACTGAAGGAACCCCAATCTCCAAAGAAGCTTGTCTCAAGCCTCAACCAACCTATTGGGATCACATATATATGTAAGGGATTTCTTCCTCTCTCATTTTTGTCAAAGTTTATTTATGTAGCTATACAATTTTCATTTCAATTAAAAATGTTGGGGAATAATTTATCACTTCGCCTATACTTCCCTAATTTTGTTTGAATGATGATATACCTCTTTCTCTCTCATTAATGCATCCCATGTACACTTTTTACCATGCTGAAATTCTATAAGAAATTTCTCTCTCCTCATTTACATTCAAGAAATTATTTTATATTATAAATCTAAATTGTATAACATATTTTGGGACATGTGTCATTATTACCCCTTACTATTCATTTTATGTACAAATGATGAGATACCACTTTCCCTCTCATCAACCACTTTTATGAATTATTATTTCATGTCGTTATGCTCCCGAAATTGCACAGTGATTTTCCAAACCAAAGTCATTGTGTAGTGAATACCATGCCCATTTCTATATCAAGGGTATTCTTCTTTATTCACATTTACATATTTATTATATATTTTCATTTAGGAATTACACATTCCTTTATAGTGAAATAAATATTGATTTTTAATGAATACATGTTATAGGATCTATGTGGCACACTTATTCATGAAATGAATGGGTTAAAAAGGGTGTTCCATGATAGCTATCTAATGCACTGAGTAATGATTTGTATCATGATACGTCAAGAGAAATGAGGTTTTACTCATGATAAGTAAAGTGAAATAAGGGTTTACTCATGCTCCATGTGAAATGAGCCTTGGCTCATGCTAATATCTTGTTAAATGTTGTTTTCACATTTCATAGTTATGATAATCATGTTATTTCATGACTTTATGTTCATGATTCTATTGTGCTCCATTTCTATGCATATTGCCTAAAATTTACTATATTCTTCATGTTATTCCTTTTTTAGTCCCTTACTTGTCTTTATAGCTCACCCTTTTTTTATATATGTCCCCAGGTTATCCAATGCAATGCTAAGTATGAAATAATGTTGTGGTCATGTAAAATATGGTTTCAATAAAGATTTTGTGTTTTATGTTCTAATTTTTAATTTAATGTTTCTTGTTTTCCCAACGCACTAGAACTCTCAATCCCCTTAGTTTTTCATAAAAAATATTTTATGTAATAAATCATGTTTAAGTGTGTAATAATGATTAGGGTTGTTATAGATGCTATCAGAGGATAGGTTTAGTTTTTTGGGGATTAGGATTAGAAAACCCTCATGAAATCTTTAGGGATAAGACTAAGTTTAATAAGAAAATCCCTATATATTGGTGAGTATAGAGTATGTTTTTTATCAAGAAAATAAATCTATATCTAGATACGAGTATGTAGAGGCAGCTCTTACATAAAAGTATCTAGGGAAAAAACCCAAAAACACCGCTTTGAGCTAGAATCGAAAGGGAAATGGTGCACAAAAATGAGCCATGTTGCACTCTTAGTTGCAAAAATCTTAGGATAATTGCTTTGGTAAATTCATAAACTTGCAATGAACCATTATAAAGGGAATAAAAAAATACCCTAGGAATATATGTTGGGAATTAGATCATGGTTAACATAGATTGAATCCTATAAATTCATAAGATAATGAAATAAAAGTAATTTATATGTTTTTAGTTTTTTTCATTGGATTCCCCTTTATGTGTAACCCCTAACTTTCCTTTTATTACAACCAATGGCCAGTTGTAGGTGGAATCATTCTAATAACCGATGCAAATATCAATGTGAGAAATGTTATAATGAGATACCCAATATGATGAGAGTGGGAATCACAAACATTGTCATGATAATCACAGAAATAACTAATGTTCTGAATAAAAACATGAGTCAATTGGAAAGTTCAACCCCACCTAGGAAAGAACAAGTCTCAATAGAGAGCTTCACAAGACAAAGGGCTCCTACTTTTAATGGATCATCTGATCGCTCAATTAGAGAACAATGGATCAACTCAATTGAAAATATATTCTCCATTATTCAATGTTCTAAAAAAATTATGGTTCTTATGGTATCATATCATATATAGGGTGAAAATTATCAATGGTGTATATTGATAAAAAATACGAAGCCTGGGGAGGAGATCAAGGCGTTGGAATGAAATCATTCTTAAAATTTTTTTTCGATAAATATTTTCTATGCACTCTCCGACATAAGATAGAAAGGTACTTCTTTGTCGTGATGAAAAAAATGACCAATCCATCGAACCATATGAGGAAAACATCACAAGGATTTCAGGATACGCCTCCAGCATTGTCGTTACCCCTAAATGCAAGGTTTATATCTTCTTTGGTGGGCTAGAACCTAGCCAACAGAAATCCCTGGCGATTCAAGACATTGATAGCTATGAGAAAATCATCTAATGTTACCTCAAATTCAAAATGTAGATAATTGAATCTCTGGGGTATCATAGGGATAAGAATCGGAAAGTAGACTTTAATTCAAGTAGTTCGATTGATAAATCCAATGGTTCTACGAAATTCCAGCACCCCACTTGCCATAGGTGTGGAAAGATGCACCCCAATATTTTATGAAAGGGGATGAGGAAATGATTTAGGTGTGGTATAGAAGGTAATAAGGGAATTAACAATAGACAAGAAAAAACCCTCTACTTCGACAAAGGATAGGAACACTCAGTTCCACCCTCAACTCACTATTTATTTATTCTACTACAAAGAACCAAGGCACTTTGAAAATCAGTTCCCTGTGAAAATTGTTTTCAGAGGCAACTGAAATCCTCCAAGGTAGGACGGGTGAGCTTTCACCATCACTACCACCAAAAGCCCCCGAAAATAGAGTGGTGATAGGTATTCTAGTTATTCATTCAATAATAGAGAAATTACTATTTTATTCTTGTTTTACACATTATTTCATATCCCAAATGATTAGTAGAACAATCCAAACACCAAAACTAGTCATAGATGTAAAGATTTTGGTTAGAATGGAAAATGGGGAAATCATTGTATCACATAAATAGAAATCCTCCTTTCTCACAATTTTGGATTTATCTTCTCAAAAAACGTTATCATACTCCCTCTGGTGGAATTTTTTGCAATTCATGGAAGTGATTGGAATTATTTATATAGAGCCAACATTAATTGCCTTGAGAGGGGAAACACTCTCTATATGGAGAATCCACCCTCGATTTTCTACATGCGAAAGGAGGAGGAAAATTATTATTTATCACTATCATGTCAATATTGGATATTACAACACTATGATCATGTGTAACTTTCTCATATGATTGATTTTAGGGAAGAAACCATCCTTGAAGACATGCCTATTGTGAGGATATTCATTGAAGTGTTTCCAGAGGAATTATCTGGTATTCCTCCTAGAAGAGATGTAAAATTATGGATTGATCTTATACCTGAGGTGTTTCCAATATCCAATCATTCGCATAGAATGGATATTTTGGAGCTTGAGGAGATAAAGATACAACTACATGAGAATCTAGATAATGGGTTTATACACCCAAGTGCTTCACCATGAGTTGCACCATTCTTCTTCGTCAAAAATAAGGATCAGTCAATGTGCCTTTGCATTGATTATCATGAGCTCAAAAAAATCACGATAAAGAACAAGTATCCTATACCCTGAATTGATGACCTGTTAGATTAGCTATGTGGAGAAAAATACTTCTCCAAGGTGGATTTACTGTTGGGATGTTACCACGTAAGGTTGAATAAGGAGGATATCCGCAAGACTTCTTTTCGTACAATGTACGATCACTACGAATTCATAGTAATGCCTTTCATGTTGAGATGGTATGTCTGAGTATGATATACTATATAATACATAATACTAAATGTAGGATCTAAATAAGAATTAGATTCCCATGTACAAGTGGGGGGTAAATTGTATCTTTTAAAAATTCCTTTGAAACATTTAAATATAGTTATGTTTAAAAAGGTTAAACAAAATAATTCACAAGACCTATTATAGGTTATAAACACTTTCTAGATTCTGGGAAATTAATTCCAAAAATGAAACATAAGAAAATTTAAAATGATTAATATTCTACCTTAATGCGTATAGAATCTAACTATATCAGAGCAAATGAGTGAGGAAGTATAAGATAGTATACTTTCCTCAACAATGTGGAATGCAGTGGAAAAACTTGTAACAAAAACAAGTAACAAGTAATAAGTATCTTAACACAAAGAGAATGGTATCCAACAACCCTGGGTAAAGGTCCCTTGATTTATACTTTCAGGAAAGTATATCTTACCCACCCAAGGGTAATCCCTCGATACTAAGATCAGAGTGTGTCTGATATCCCTGTAAGCCCTCAACTATCAGGTAGTTGGCACCACTATCTTCCTCAGCATAGAAGCCCTTAACTTCAAGGTGTTGGAACATCTATCTTCCTATCCCCGGAAGCCCTCGATTGTACACAGCAATAATCAGAGTCGCACGAAGCAAATCTGCACAAGGTAAATTTTGAAAAAGTTATTCAAAATTTATGCACGAATCTAGAGAGTTGATAAGAGCCTCCCTATCTCTCTATAAATCTCTTTAATAGCATGTAGGCACATATTTCAATGTTCAGCTGACATGTCTCTTCTTCTTTTCAAGTGAACTCTTATTTATAGGCCCAACTCCAACAGTCGTCTCCCTCCTCCAATGGTAATATTCATCCTTGAATTTTGGAGGGACCTGTAAAATTGTCACTCAACCAATGATTAGTTGATAACTGAAGGCACACCATCATTTTATAATAGAACATGTGAAACTATAACATAAACTAATATTCGAAATGGATAAAATGAAAGTTCGGAGGGTTGATTGTTAATGTTAGAAGTCTAACTAGAAAATAAATTCCGAGTCTATATAGAAGAGATATTCAGATTCTATTTTCCTAAGGAATTCGTAATGAGAATTCATAACCAGAATTCATCATCAGAATTAGTAATGATAATTATTCATTAGAATTAATCATCATAATTAATAGTTATAACTTTATATATGTTCATAATCAGAATTTAGAGTTGAACTTCATAAAATTTCGTAACAGGGAATTCGGAATATAGCTTCATAAAAGTTCGTAACAAGAATACAGATCATAAAATAGAATGATTCAAATCTAAGTATTATACGATTCCGAGGTTTTAGATTTGAATCCGATTTTTAATCTTAAGAAAAAATATTTATGTGAACAATGAAAATAGGGTAAGGGTATATTACCTTTGGGAAGGAAATTTTCCTTATGGAAGTAAAACAGGGGTAAAATAGGATATTCCTTAAAATAAGGTGTTTGTGATTTTCAAAACAAGAGGAATGATATAGTCGTAAAAAAAACCTTATTGACTCAATAATATCCCCCTTTTTGGAAATCTCAAACATCTTTACGAAAAAAAATTTAAGGACTTAGAATAAATTTCTAGACTTTGAAATAAAAGATTATCTCCCTTTGTTTATGGAAAATGGTGAATACGACTAACTCCCCCTTAGGCTTTGGAACTTGAAGGATCGAATTCTAGATTTATGGAATGAGAAATTTTATTTGAATATAGAGATCATTGTAATGAGAACTCCCCCTTAAATAAACTCCCCCTTAATTAGGGATAGTTCTCCTTTACTTAGAAATTTTTCTTCTCACTTTTAAATTTTTCCTTCTCCCTTTTGAGTTCTTGTTTCCTTCTCCCACTATTTGATTTTCAAAAAGAGTTTGAGGGACTGGAAAAGAAATATAGAACCTGAAATATTAATTTATACAACCAAACAAACAACAATAATTATATTACTATTGAAAGAATTAGTACAAAGAAAAAATACAACAAAATATCGGAGTGGTCTATTTTGTTTCTTTTTCCTTGGGAATTAGCATTTTGACAATGGTATTCAACTTCTTCAGCTCTTTATGATCTTCCACAGCTTGCTTTTCTAATGCCATGATCCTGTCTTCATGTGCCTTCATAACCACTTCCTGATCAACCATCAATTCATCTTTCTTTATAAGATTTTATTACGTCTCGCTCCGGATATCCTTCCCTGTTTTCAGGATTTGAACAATATAACTCAGCTTCCCATTCAGATCTTTTACATCCTGAATCTGACTATTTTGTTCTATACTTTGCTTTTCCTGAAAACTATTTGATAGATTCTTCATTATGGAATCCTCGGTATCAAAAGTTTCGTTTACATCATTCTGCAAGTGATCAAGATCTGAAAAATCGTCATTGATTTTCTTTGACCATTGAGTCATTTTGCTACAATATTTCTTGTGAACCTCATAATTGATAAGAAAATTCTTATGATCTTCCTCAGTCTTCACACATTTATACATCACCATGGATATGGATTCTGACTTCTGATTCATGCTGTGCTGAAGCATCTAGCATCTGGAGTCTATTGTAGTAAAGATTGGAATTGTATCTACCAACTTCTTCAGGGACTCAACAACAAAATTGTGACCCAATGCAAATGACTCCGAATTAGACAACTTCCTAGGAGATTGTTATTATTCAATTTCCACAAGCTTCCTTTTAGAAGATCCTCCAAATACCTTATTCCTTATGATATCTTTTCTTGGGGAGTCAATAAGAACTTTCTTACCCTTTCTGATTTTCGGTATGGATTACTCATCCAGGGATTCATGCTCACTTTCAGATAAATGTACTATCTTGTCTTCATCGGGTTTTTCTTTTTGAGCTCCAGATTCAACTTCCTCGGGATGGATAAAGTCATGATTATGACGCTCTCTTGAAAATTTGTTCACTTATTCTTCTTCTTCATTCTCATCAACTCCTGGAGTAGCAATTTTTGAGGATCCGGCTTGAGAAGTCCATATTGACATCTTCTCTGATGGGGTTCTCTTATCTTGATATTCTTCAACTTGCTTAATTATATCATTAGAACCTCCACTCATCTCATCTTGTTGAAATTTCTCCACAACTTTCTGATCTTTCTCCATCACTTCTTTCTAAATTTCATTCTCCTTGTGATTTTCTGGAGTCTTCTTACCTAGATTCATCGGCAATTGTTCCATTCGAAAATATTTTGGAATATGAATATTTTCGGAATCTATTTTAGCATCCCTCAGAATAGATTGACAAATTTCAGCCTCTGTCATCTTCCTCTTCAGCTTCGTCTCTTTGGCCTGTTTCTCTAGCTCATCAGCAACTTTTTATTTCAAGGCCTTAGCTGCAGCAGGATCCAAACCAAACTATGGCTCCCCTGCTTTTCTATTCTTCTTGTCCTCTATCCACTTTTCTACGACCTCATCCGGGTGGGTATTTTTCTTCTTTGGTCTAGGGGGTGCGGATTGGACTTCCTTAGACATGGGAGTTTTATCTTGAGCTTGCCGTCATTTAATTTATTTTTCTTACCGTCTTCTATTGAGGGTTCATCCTTTTCCACATTTTCCGGAATGGGTTCTGCCTCCTCCTCTAGAAAATCATTAAATTCACCTGACTCCTTTGAAAAAAATTACTTTCATTCTCTTAAGGGTGTCATCACTGATCAGCATCACCTTGTAATTCCTCATCTTGGAGCTGCATTGTATTTTGAAGGACTCAAGACACTGAACTATCAAATTTGAAAGAAATGTCAGATACATAATTATCTGAGTGTTAAGATTTCCATTTTTGATGTTCTGAATCATAATGAGAATGTGTCTCATGAGATTAAACATCCTAAGGTTTAATAAAAATTCTAGAATATTCATATCACTCTTCTTGATGGTATCCTTATCTCCCTTCCTTGGAACAATGAATCCTTGTACCCATAGCTGTAGAATCCGATTATTTGTTGAAAGTTGGGCGATTTTTTTTGCCCGGTTGACATGATAAAGACCAAGGCACTCCATAGCCTTTTCCTTAACAAAACTACCCTGAACATCTGGAAACTTATGAGAGAAAAACACAGCCTCTCCTTCATAAGGTATGCCTACCATGCTAGCTTCCTTGGTATAGGATAAAGAATGCGTCTTCCCATAGCATTTGAAGGAGAACTTCTCCCTTCCATCTTATTTGAAAAAAGTGGCTGACTCATAAAACTCTATTAGCATGTTCGGATACACCACATCTTGAGCTTGAGTTTTAGAAATGGCTACATCTTCCCATCCATTTAGCTTGATGTTCTTGGAAATTAGAGAGTCATACATATTGAAGAAGTTTGGGTGTACCAACCTCTCCCTATATATCTGCCACTATGAGATCGTCTTGACTGAAGACATATCCTGAAAAGTAGATTCTAAAAAAATTAGGACTGAGCACTTATGAAGAATTCATAACGGGATTTTTTAGAGAAGCATAGCTTTGAGACGCGAGATCCTGGAAACCGATGTGGGGAAACCATCGGGGGTTCCCTTTATATAAGCATTGATGTAACCTTTCAGTATCCAAAACCAATCTAACAGTTGAAAAACTATTTTATCTGATCTGACAGTTGATATAAATTCCTCAAAAAAAATTTGGTTGATTCCGATCTTTTGAGGTTTTTTAGAAAAAAATCAGATTTGAGAAAACTAGAATAGGAGAATTTAAAATACAAAAGAAAATACAAGCAATGAAATAATGACTACGAAAAATTTAAAAAGGGAATCATACTGTTTGGATTAATTGGAAGGTTATTTGTAATAGATTATATTCTTCTAGAACAAATAAACATGACTAAGAAAAACTCATTATGAAAATAAACTATGAAAATTTTGAGTATGAAAAATTTTTATTACGAAAATTCGAAGTACGAAAAATTCTCCTTACGAAAATTGCAGTTCCAAAAATTTCCATTATGAAAATTTATGGTCTGAAGAATTCTGTTTCGAAAACTTCAGTTCCGAAAATTTCGTTACGAAAATTTTCAGTTCTGAAAATTTACTTTTCAAAAATTTTTGGTCTGAAGAATTCCATTACGAAAACATCAGTTCTGAATATTTCATTTAGAAAATTTTCAGTTCTAAAAATATCCATTATAAAAATAAAATTCTATTATTAAATCTTTTAAATATGAAAAATTTTCATTATGAAGAACATTTTTAAAAACCAACTATGAAAATCCATCATTACAAAAAAAATGAAAAACATAAATAAAATATGTACTCCCCCTATAAAAATGAGTTTATTACTGTAAGGAGAATGGTTCAACAAAAATTTAATGAAGGAATATTACCTCATGGTTATCATTCCAAACATCTATTTAATATATTCAAATGTATCAGAAGGTAATTATTTTGTGATAGTATTATCAAGTTGATCTTGCGTTCTGATAAATTGAAGAATGATATATCTTTTTTTGTGTGATCCATAAGAAAATGATGCCTAATATCTATGTGTTTTTCACGAGAATGATGTGAAGGGTTTTTACTAAGGGCAATGAAACTTGTGTTATCACACAAAATTTGAGTCTTAGTAAAACTCAAGCCATTTTCTGTGAATTTGTGTTGCATCCACAAAACATGAGCACAACAACTTCCAACTGCTATATATTCAACTTCAACAATGGATAGTGATACAGAATGTTGCTTCTTTCAAGACCAAGAAACTAATGAATCTTCTTTGAAATGAAAAGTTTTGGATGTACTCTTTATATCTATTTTACATCCACTAATGTCATCATATGAAAAACTTTTTATGAAAAATTCATTTCAAGAAGTATAAAATAGTCCTCAATCCATGGTTCCCTTTAGGTAGCGAAAAATTCATTTCACTGCCTTTAATTGAGATTTCTTAGGATTGGATTGATATCTTGCACATAAACATACTGAAAACATTATGTCTGGATGACTAGCTATCATGTAAAGTATACTTCCTATCATGCCTCTAAAAGAAGTGTGATCTACTGGTTTCCCAGCTTCTTCAAGATCAAGTGTGTTTGAGGTAGCGATGGGAGTACTTATACTCTTAGTGTTTTCATATCCATACTTTTTGAGAATATATTTAATATACTTATGTTGGGATATGTAGATCCCTTCTATATTTTGAGAAATTTGAAAACCAAGGAAAAATGTTTCTCACCCATCATACTCATTTCAAACTCATATTTCATTATATCTGCAAAGGAATCTATTAAATATTATTTAGTTGAACCAAATATAATGTCATAAACATAAATTTGAACAATAAAAACATTTTTCTTATCTTTCATTATAAAAAGGGTTGGATCTGGATCTCTCTTAACATAGTTATTTTGAAGCAAAAATCCTGTAAGTCTATCATACCAAGCTCGAGGGGCTTGGTTAAGGCCATAAAAATCATTGGTCAGCCTAAAAATTGATCAGGAATTTTTGTGTCTTAAAATCCACGAGGTTGTTTAAAAAAACATCATCTTGAACATAACCATTAAGGAAAGTACATTTTTCATCCATTTAAAAAATCTTGAAATTGATGAATGCTGCAATGTTAAGTAAAATTCGAATTGATTCAAGCCTAGCTACTGGAGCATAGGTTTCTTAATAGACTATTATTTCTTGTTGATTATAGCCTTCAGTAACCAATCTAGCTTTATTCCAAACAATGAATCCATTTTCATCACACATAGTTCTGAAGAACCATTTTACTCCAATTACAGAAGTTTCCTTAGGACTTTCAACCAACGTCTAGACTTTATTCCTTTCGAATTCATTTAGTTCATCTTGCATGGAATTAATCCAATCATCAACACCTAAAGCTTCATCAGTGCTTTTTGGTTCCACTTGGGAATGGAATGCTAGATTTTCTACTTCATTTCTTAAGGAAATTCTAGTCCATATTGGTTGATTCACATCACCAATGATACTGTCACTAGGATGATTCTTATGAAATGACTAATTTGGGTTTTGAAAAACCTATTCATCAACATAGGGTAGGAAATCTTCTTAGGTAAATGTTTCAGATGTATCTTCTTGTACATTTTCCATATCAGAAAGATCTTCTATCATAGGTTGATAATCATTTTTTGAAAACACATCTGATGTTGGAGTTTGAGGTTGTTTAAAAAAAAGGACCAGTTTCATCAAATTTGACATGTACTGTCTCTTCAAAAGTACAAGTGTTTTTGTTAAAAACTCAATATGCCTCAGAAGTTGTGGAGTAGCCTAAGAAAATTACTTCATCAGATTTTGGTGCGAATTTGTGTAAATTATCTTTAGTATTCAGAAATAATACCTTGAAACCAAAAACCATAAAGAAGGAAAGTATAGTTTTTCTACCATTCCATAACTCATAAAGAGTTTTATTAAGAAAAGGTCTAATCAAAACTCGATTTATAGTATAACAAGCAGTACATACAACTTCAGCCCAAAATTATTTGGCAATAGAATACTCACTCAACATGGTTCTAGTTATCTATTTAAGAATTGAATTTCTTCTTTAAACGACACCATTCTGTTGAGGTGTTTTGGGTGCTAAAAAGTTGTGAGTAATACCTATTCTACTAAAAAAAGTTTCAAAATCAGAATTTTGAAATTCTCCTCCATGATCACTATGAATAGTTATAAATGGAAGGTTTTTCTCATTTTTGACTTAGGCTCTAAAACTTTATAAATAAGAAAAACCTTCATACTTCTTTACTAGAAAATAAATCCACGTATATCTAGTGTAGTCATATATCAAAACAAATACATAATATTTCCCCCAATGCTTCCAGTTTGTGTAGGAAAAAAAAGATCCATATGCACTAGCTATAATGCATCAGTGGTTGAGACTTCACCAATGGATTTAAAACATTATTTATGTTGCTTGCCATATTGACAAGTTTCACAGACTTTTGAATAATCAAATCTAACGTCGGGTATATCCTTAACTTGTATTTTCTTAGATAGTTTTCATAGGTTTCTACGGTTAAAGTGTCTAACCATATATGCCATAACCAAGAAAGATCTTTCATTTCACTAAGGCAAGGAAAATATTGGCTTCTAAGGTCTTCTAAATTTAGTGTGTAGTCATTCTTTTTCCTATTGGAAGACAGAATAAATTATTCCGTGTAATTGTGTACTAAGCACTTATCATTCCTAAAATTCACAAGATAGCCTTCATCACATAATTGACATATGCTGATGAGGTTGTTCTTAATACCCTTAACAAAAAAAACATTTTAAATCAATGTTTTTCCAAGAAGAATGTTGTTACCTATACCAATAATTTCTCCCTGATCATTATCTTTGAAAGTTTCTTTTCCTCCATTCGTCTTGATAATCTTTTCAAAATAGTTTTTGTTACCAGTCATATTCCAGGAACATCCACTATCCATGTACTATGTATTGTTGTTGGTACTTTCCCCATTTTTGTGAAAATAAGAAAGTTAGATTTTCAGAATCCAGACTTTCTTGGATTCGGAAGTTTCAGAAAGAAATTTTTTTGGTACCCACATATTCTTAGAAAAATAATCCTTTTGAAATCATAAAGATTGGGTTTTGTTTAAGGATCAATTCTTTTCTTGGTGACCACCACACTGACATTTAGTACAGAATGGGGCACTTTGAGGAATAAAGTAGTTGTTACTAAAAATATGTTTAGAACTAGTGTAACCAAAACCAGAAGTATTCATTCTAGGAAGGATTTTTGAATACATTTTATCAAAATTTTCAATTCCTAGGGTAAATATTGGAAAACACTTCCTCAAATAAAATATTTCGGATTTGATTTTGATAACTATGTTCTTTTCTTCAAAGACATCTGATTTTGAGCTAGAGTTAGGCTCGAAAACATTTTTCATAGAAATTACATTTTGTAGATCTTTAGAAAGTTTATTCTTCTCAGAACTTACTTCCTCAAGATTTTTTGAAATACTTTCAAAATCATAATTTTTCTTACCACGATCTTTAGAAAGATCTGATATTTCCATAGTAGGAATAGTATTCCTTGAATTTGATTTATCAAGATTCTTCATGAGTTTTGAATTCTCATTCTCAAGGAGTTTGTCAAACCTAGAAACTTCTTCATTTGTAGGTAAAGTATTGTCTTCATCAGAAGAGGATTCTTCATCCGAAGAGTTATAATATTTATTATCATTAGAATTCAACAAAACATTGGTCAATGATTCCGCATTGTGTACCTTATCCATCAAGAAATGATTATCAATAGGTATCCTGGATAAAAGACCAATATTCTTCTCTTCATGAGATTCATAATCCGAAGATTCATCTAAAGAGTATCCACCACTAGCACTCCATGTGTCATTATCTTTCAACACTTTCATAGCATTGGATTTGTAATACTTATTTATTTTTTTCTCAGAATGCCGTTCCTTTCATTATTTTCTCTTAAGCATAGGGAAATCAGGTCTTATGTGTCCATCTCTTTTACATTCATATCATATAACTTTTAAATCATTCATGTCTTTCCTTTCCTTATTCTTATATTTGGATTGAAAGTTCCTCTATCCAGCTATCTTTTTCATCCTTCGAGAAAGATTTTATAATTCATTTTCTGAGGATTCACTTCCTATAGATTCATAATGGATAACAACTTTCTTATATCTGGATCTAGTAACTCTCTTAGGAGTCTTGGATTTCATATGATTGGAAGTAGTAGTAAAAGCTACACTGCCATTTCCATTCTTCTTCTTCACGGTATAAGAATCTCTCTTCATTTTAGTCTCATGGTGAAGAAGAGTTCCAAACATCTCATCAAGGATAATCTGAGTAACCTTTCTATTCTAATAAATTGTAGTCCTTTCAGATTCCCACTCATTCGGCATGATGTCGATAATCTTGTCAACAAGAGCTTCATTATATAATCATTTTTCACCCCCTGATTGAAAACTATTCACAACAGTCATGAATCTCGGTTGCACCTCGAATATGGGTTCACCATAAGGAAAACTAAAACCATGATATTCAGCTCTAAGAATGGCTCTTCTAGTCTCAATTACTTTTTATGTTCCAAAGTGAGTAACATCAAGTATCTTCCATATAGAATTTGCTGCTTTACAAGAAGAAATTTGGCTATATATATTTCTAGTCATTGAACAATGTAAAGTGTTGCATACATTATAATTCTATTTATATTCATGTTTTTCGTGATTTGTAAAAGAACTCAATTATTTATCTAGAATTTTGTATCCACTGGTAAGAATAACAAAATTTTCAAACCCATTGTTGATAATGAAGGTCTTCATACAATCTCTCTAATATTCGTAATCATTACCATCAAAGATTGGCGGTCTGGTTGTATTAAGATTGTCTATGGAACCAACATTGATTCCTCTCATCTTTATGAAAAGACTTTCCACAATGAAATGTTAGTAGAAAATGTTTGTAAACAAGGATAATATTCCTGATTAAGAAAATATAGTGAAATAGTATCTCTAAGTAAAAATGAATCCGAACTTTGAGTACGAAAAGTAGATTCCGAAAAATATCAATTCGGAAAATGTAATTTCGAGAATTTCCTTCTGAATCTAATTGTGAGATTAATTCAGATTGAACCAAATGCTCTGATACCAATTATTTATATGATATGTCTATGTATGATATTCTCTATAATACCAAATGTAGGATCGAAATAAGAATGAGATTCTCAAATACAAGAGGGGGGTGAATTGTACCTTTGAAAATTCCTTTGAAACTTTTAAAGATGGTTATGTTTAACAGGGTTAAAAAAATAATTCACAAGACCTCTTATAGGTTCTAAACACTTGCTAGATTCCGGAAAAGTAATTCTGAAAATGAAACCTATCAAAAGTTACAAAGATTAATATTATACCTTAAAGCGTATAGAATCTAACTATATCAGATTACAAGAGTGAGGAAGTATAAGATTGTATACTTTCCCAAACAATACAGAATGCATCAGAAAAACTTGTAACAAAAACAAGTAACAAGTAATAAGTATTTTAAACCAAGGAGAAGGGTATCTAACAACCTTGGATAAAGGTCCCTTAATTTATACATTCAAGAAAGCATGTCTTACCCACACTAAGGTTATCCCTCGATACTAAGATCGGATTCTGTATTGTTATCCCCGCAAGCCCTCAACTATCAGGTAGTTATCACCTCTGTCTGCCTCAAAAAAGAAGCCCTCAACTTCAAGGTGTTGGAACCTTTGTCTTCATATCTCCCGGAAGCCCTCGATTGTACATAGAAACAATCAGAGTCACATGAAGAAAATCTGCACAATGAAAAGTTCAAACAAGTTGTTCAAACATTTTTCATGAAGCATGAGAGTTGAAAATATCCTCTCTCTCTCTAGAAATAACTTCAACAGCATGTAGGTGTAGATGTCAAAGTTCATTTGTCAAGTCTCTTATTTTTTTTCAAATGAGCACCTATTTATAGACACAACTCCAATGGTCAGCACCCTCAACCAATGGTCATATTATTCCTTGAATTTCAGAGGGACTTGTACACATGTCATTCAACTAATGGTTAGTTGACAACTGAAGGCACGACATTTTTTTATAATAGAAAAAGTTAATGCATAACTTAAACTAATATTCAGAATGAATAAAATGAAAGTTCGGAGTGTTGAATGTTAATGTTCAGAGTGTAACTATAAAATTAATTCAGAGTCTATAAGGAAGAGATATCCAGATTCTGTTTTCCTAAGGAATTCATAATGAGAATTCGCAACTAGAATTCATCAGACGAATTCGTAATGAGAATTTGTCATCAGAATTGATCATCAGAATTCGTAGTTAGAACTGTATTTATGTTCGTAATCAGAATTCAGAGTCGAACTTCATAAAAGTTCATAACAGAGAATTCGGAATAGATCTTCATAAAATTTGTAACAAGAATTCGGATCCTAAAAAAGAATGCTTCATATCTAAGTATTATACGATTCCAAGGTTTTAGATATGAATCCAATTTTTAAAAATAAGAAAAAATATTGATATGAACAATGAAAACAGGGTAAGGTTATATTTCCTTTGTTAAGGGAATTTTCATTATGGAAGTAAAAGAGCGGTATCATAGGATATTCTTTAAAATTAGGTGTTTGTGATTTTCAAAACAAGAGGAATGATAAATTCATACGGAAAACCTTATTGACTCAACATTTCAAACTCACTAATGCTTCAGCAATCATCATGGACTTGATGAATATAGTCTTTAAATATTACCTCAAAACATTTGGTGTAGCCTTTATATATGATATTATAATATACACTAAATCCAATTAGAAGAATGAGGATCATATAATCACTTTACTAGAGACTTTTTGAAATGATATCCTCTATGAAAAATGTAGAAACTGTGAGTTCTGGTTGAAGGAGGTCTCTTTCATGGGTCATATCATCATAAGAAATGGGATATCTATGGATACCTCTATTATAGCTACAATCGAGGGATGGTCAAGGAAATCATCGGTGATGGATATTTGTAGCTTCTTGGGGTTAGCTGGATATTATCACTGATTTGTGAGAAATATCTTAGGATTATCAAACCATCTTACCAAGCTTACTCAAAAGGGATTGATGTTTTATTGGAGTGATCAATGTGAATAGATATCCAAGGAGTTGTAAAGGAGGCTTATCACTGGTCATGTGCTCACATTACCCACAAGTGGATAAATTTGTGTGGTATTTAGTGACGCTTCGAATAAGTGAATGGGCAGTGTGTTGATTTAAAATGAAAAACTCACTAACTATGCTTTAATTAAATTGAA
This sequence comes from Viscum album, assembly GCA_963277665.1. Classification (NCBI taxonomy): domain Eukaryota; kingdom Viridiplantae; phylum Streptophyta; class Magnoliopsida; order Santalales; family Viscaceae; genus Viscum; species Viscum album. Next base: position 1,203,411,156 of record OY728160.1, on the reverse strand, counting down.
TTTTCATGAGAAAAACTATCCAACACATGATCTGGAGTTGGCTGCAGTAATCATTTCTATAAAATTTCGGCGGTATTACCTCTTTGGGGAGAAGTGTGAAATATATACGAACTACAAAATCCTCATTTATATATTCACAAAGAATGAGTTGAATATTTTACAATGAAGATGGTTAGGGATGATCCAATTCTATGACTACTAAATCCATTACCACCCCTAGGAAACTGAAGAAGGTTATGGATTCTCTAAGTAGAAAGGACCTAGAAATTCTATAATTTATGATAATTTAAAAGGATCCAGTCTTCTTAGATTTCATGATGATCGATGTGGGAATCATACGCAAGGGAACATCATCAATACTTTCACAAATGATTTCTCAACCTTCTTTTTTGAAAAGGTTAAAGGATGCTCAAAAGGATGATGTGGAAATAGAGAAGAAAGTGGAAACTCCTAAAAAATGGAAATCCTCATAGTTCAATGTTAATGAATAAGGAATTGTGATATTTTGGACAAGAATATGTGTTACATCAAATTATGAGTTAAGGAATGTTCTTTTGGATGATGCACATGGTTCCTATTTCTCCATCCACCAAGAAACAGAAACATGTATCGACATCTATGAGAGAATTATAGGTGGCATAGCATAAATAAGAAGGTCAATGAGTATACATAAAAGATCCTTGTGTAGTATAATGTTAAGGATGAGATGCAGAAGTCTAAGGGTGTGATAACAACATTACCCAAAAGGGCATGAAAATGGGAGAACATCCCCATGGACAATGTCATTGGAATTATGAAGATATCCAATGAAATCAATGCTATCTGGGTTGTTGTGGATTGTCTTAAAATGACTGCACACTTCATTGCAATTCAAGAGGATTTCTCATTGGATCAAATGGAACAAATACACATCAGAGAAGTGGTAAGACTGCATGGAGATACCCTATCTATTGTATCTGACTGAGATCCCAAATTTACCTCTATCTTCTGGAAGATTCTCCAACAGACTCTAAATACTGAACTAAACTTCAATATGGCTTATTATCTTCAAACTGATGTCCAATATAAGTGGACTACCCAAATACTTGAGGACATGTTGAGATCATACTAAATGTACTTCAAAGGAGTATGGGATCAACATCTTCTTAGGGTTGAGTTCTCTTAAAATAACAGTATCCACTCAAGAATCCAACTTGATATTTATGAAACCCTTTATTGGAATAGGTTCAAAACACCGACAAGTTGGGATGAAGGTGGGTAGTGAAAACTACTATGTACAAAAATGGTCGAGGGAATGGTGAAGAAGGTTAAGACTGTCTAGGAGAACATTAAAGATACTAAAAGTAAAAAAATCAGCTACGTTGATAATCATCAATGATACCTAGAGTTTGATTTTGGAGACATGGTATTCCTATGCATATCACATGGAAGAGAGTTATGCGATTTGGGCAGGGGGAAAGCTTAGTCCAAGGTACATTATACCTTTTGATATCCTTGATTACATTAGAGAAATGTCCTATCGATAAGCACTCCCACGTAACCAATCTAAATTAGATGATATATTCCATGTATCACTCATGAAGAAATACATACCTTACTAAAAGCATGTACTCAATTCAGAGGTGGTATCTTTGGAGAATGACCTCTCATATGAAGAGAATCCCGTGAAGATCTTATATATTATGGAAAAAAATCTACAAAATAGGAAAATTCCCCTCGTCAAGGTGTTGTGGTGAAACCACAAGTTTGAAGAAGAAATTTGGGAATCAGAGGAGGTGATGAAGTTGAGTTACCATCATTTGTTTTTAGTGTGGTAAAACTAACTTTCTAGGGATAAATTTATTAAGGGGGGAAGATTTTAATGACTAAAACTTTTATTAATGAAATTCCTCTTGATCTTATTAAATTTTTTATTATGTAAAATAGTTATATAAAACATATTAAATTCCTTGTTTTTATGTTTTTAGATTTTAAAATACCATTAATAATTTTTACCATTACTAAAATATTTGTTGAACAGTGATTACATGATTAGTATAAATTCAACACTTTAAAAAATCAAATTTACTCAGACAAATGAAGCGATTACTTCAACTAGTAGAATTGCTCTATATGAAGCCCGTTTTTTGGAGATTGTAAAAGAGTTAGCATCACTTAGATTCTCTCATGACCAATCCCAAGCCGAGATTCAACACATTAATATTTTTTAGAATCGCCTATAGAAGAAGGGAAATTTAATAGAGATTACCACCTAAGCGATGTTATCTAGGCCACCCCAATAGTCTGTCACCATCACACCCCTTACCCATAGGTATTAGGTGGATATTATAAGTGGTTATGTAACATGACCCTACCACTATGATTATGTTCAATTCTTTGGTATCGAATTAATAATATCCATTCATTTTATTATTTTAACTTTGTAAATGGTTTTTAAAGAACAAATATAATTTTTTTGGTTAGAAATATATTTGAAAAATTAATGGATTTTTCAATTATATAACATTTAAATAAAATATTTTTAATAAATTAAATTTTATTATATATAAATTATCATTTAAATTTATATTAATACAATAGAAATGGTTATTTATGTTTGAAAACTATTTTTTTTTCAAAACCCATAAAATTTCAATAAATGTCGGTTCTTATTTTAAAATTAAAAAAAATATATTTAGAAAATTATTTATATACAATTAATATCATTTTTGGATTCATGAAATCAAAATTATCTAATATTAAATTTATCATAATTTTCTGAGACAATCGAAGTTTTGGGTAAATACTAAATATCGTTTAAACATATAACGAGTTTTATAACATTATAATGACCCAGTAGTGATGAAATAAAATAATATAAAAGATATTTTAGGCCAAAATAGGTTTAACCTTTACCCTAATGTGATTTTAGGTTAGTTTGATTTATTTTAAAATTCATTAGTAGACCCTCCAAGACTTATAAAACATTTTAACATTTAAAAATTATTTCCTTAATCGTGTGACTCACCTCTACATAAGAAAACATAATATTCTAATAAATTATTCCATTTACCTTATAAAATTATTTCTTCCAATACCATTTTTAAAAAACCATGGGAAAATAAATGGGTTTGTTTTTGGTTTTAAATATTTAATTATACAGATTCCAAAACCTATGTTGGGGAAATATTAAAGAATTACCCTCTACTTTCTTATCTAAACCCACCCATTATCCAACTTATCTTCACTAAAACCCCGTTTATAACGTCTCTAATCTATCCTCCTTCCTCTATAATACACCCAAGGAACACCAAGCTCCAAATAAGCCCCTTTCAAGCCTCTCCCAACTGTTTTGAATCACACTTCCATGTTAGGGATTTCTTCCTCTCTCAATTTTGGCCATGTTTTTTTATGTTTCTATACCCATGTATATTCAATAAATAATTTTGGGGTATGATTCATAACCTCCACTATAATTCCCTCCTTATTTTTTTAATTATGATATACCCCTTTATCTCTCCTTAATTCCTCCCATGTACACCTTTTACCATTCTGAAATTTGGTAAGGGATTTCTCTCTCCTCATTTACATTCATGAAATGATTTTATATAATTAATCTAAATTCAATTAAATATGTCGGGACATTTATCTATATTACCCACATACTGTAAATTTCATGTATATATTATGAGATACACTTTTCTCTCTCATCAACCATTATTATGATATTTTATGTTACGCTATTATGCTGCCAAAATTGCACTGCTATTTTCCAAGACAAAGTCATTGTATAGTGAATACCATACCCATTTATCTATCAAGGATCTTCACCTATAGTAACATTTACTTATTGATTTTATAAATTCAATTATTAATTCAAAATTCCTTTATCATGGAAAAAATGACGATGTTTAATGAAACCATGTTGTATGATCTATGTGGCACACTTATTCATGAAATGAAATAATTAAGATGGGTGCGCCCTAATAGTGCTGCATTGTATTTTTGTAAGGATTATTATCATGATACATCAACTACAATGAGGGTTTACTTATTCTAATTCAACAAAAATAGTGGTTTACTCATTCTCCATGTGCAATTATCCTTGGATCATGCTAATATCATGTTATATGTTGTTTCCACATTTCCAAGTTATGATAATCATGATATATCATGCCTTTATGTTCCCATTTCCTTTGTTCTTCATTGATATTATTATTTCCTAACATCTATTATATTCTTCATGTTATTCCTTTTTTACTCCCTTTCTGGGATTTATAGCTCTCCCTTTTTTATTCATGTCCTCAGGTTATCCCCTGAAATGCTAAGTACCATGGAATGTTGTGGTCATGTAAAAGATGTTTTCAATAAAGATGCTATGCTTCAGGTTCTATGTTGTCATGTAATGTTTCTAATTTTCCCAAGACACTAGGACTATTGATCCACGAAGTTTCATTAAGTGCATTTTTATGTAATAAATCATTTTTAGGTTTGTAATAAATAGAAGGGTTGTAATATACTGGTGGTGCGCGTCTTGTGCTGAGTTCGAGGAAGAGCTTATGTGTGTTGTCTAGTATTAAGTAGCATGGGCCTCCCAGTCCAATTTTTACCAACTGAATGATATGATTCTAATAATATGGTCATCATAGACCAATAAATCCCATCTTCATCATGGGGAGGTTTTCATCAGCCTTTTATACCTCTATCATATTTCTGGGATCTCGATCCTAGTGGAGATGTAGGAATGATTTCTTCCCGTGGAGAATGTGTGGAGGTTTCGGTAGAAGATTGTGCATCAAGAAAATGCAATACTAGATCTGGTACCAGGAACTAATTGGGGATATCAAATGACGATGGACGTCCATTTCCAATGGTTGTTCAACCACTTTCAAAACTTCCGAGTGGAGGTTCCTACTAAAGAGGAAAAAGAACCCATGAACTGAAAATAACGGCTCGCACTTGTCCAAGGGGAGCTCAGTGAGATATGAATAGCTCTTATTGGTGGATTTATGTGGATAGAAAGTGTCAAAAATATGGGTATAATATCTACAATGAGCATCCTATGATATTCAGGCTGGACATATTTATCATGGTTCATATATTTGGGTGGGTGCTTCTAGTAATAAATGCACATATGATGGCATGGATGAGCATGTTTATCATGGATGAAATTTTGGCATCATGGAAGCAGATAAACATGGGTTTCCTTGTACTGGAAATTCTAAATAAGATGATTTTGAGTATCAGTTAGGGGATGAGGCCTCTTGTCATGTGTGGGATGCTTCACTTCTTATATAGCTGGATAGTGGTGAATATGGGGGGTTATGAGTACACAAATCCAATTATCCCTCCAATGATAAACATTCGGCCAGAGAATCAGAATATTGCACGGAGATTTCCATTCTATATTAGATAGTTGGATGTGCTTAGGAATGTTAGGAAGGCATATAACTTCACATTACATTCATTCCCTATACTGATTGGAATAATAACTAATGATGGAAGAGGAGCTGAAGAATAGTGCTCATACCTCCTAGCCTTCAAAGGTAGATTACTAGAGGATAGGGTGGATTCTGAGCCAATATTTGAGTCGTACACTGCTCACTAATACTTGAGGTAGTTTCTGTGATTATAGTGGATGATTCCAGCATTATACATGGAAGTATTACATGAGGACCATCCATGTGTTATGAGGAATCTCTGGAAAATGGTCACACATGAGGATGAAAAAATGAGTAATGAGTTTCCTCTCCCCACTTCTTCATTTAGGTTGGTTTATGAACACGAGAATATTTGGGAGGATACCTACCCAGGAAAAACATAAAAGAAATGAACCATTATGGCTAATGAAGAAATGTCTCATCTACCTTGAGGTGGAGGTCAGATGGAAACAAGGGAGTTCCATTGGGGTGGACTATTTCACATCTTGGCGTTAGAGTTATAACAGTGGACCTGACAGTTTAGAAGTCTGCGCCATCTTGGGGTGAGAGGGGGTGACAACACCAATTGAATGAAATCAAGTGGAAGTGGAACCATCAAGAGGGCTATAGAGGATACCTACCCAAGCTCCTGGATATCGACTGTGTTATGTTGATATTTTTAAGGATGTTTTATATCCTTAGGTGTGGGAAATTTGGGATGTCAACCGATAGTTCCTTAACACTAGTGTCATAGATAACTATACCAACCTATTTGGGATTGATCTGATTGGTGTTTTTCAGGAACAAGGTAATTTTTATATGACTCAAAGGGAAGGGGCAGAAGATGTTGCAAAATTGGATGACTTTGTGCATTATCTATGCACTGTGCACCCAATGACAGAGAAAGTGAAGGTGTTGCTGGGAAAGAACTCTCCTCCAGATATATCAGTGTCTTAACTGGTGGAGTGCTCTACTTTACCCAATGAACCAGATGGATATTGGGGGTATTCTAATGAAGGGAGTCCCTTGGAGTAAAGAGAGGCCATATCCTATGAGGATACTTCCTTGGAGGGATTTAGTTGAAGCTCTAAAAGTGAGATTTAAATCATCACTCTACAAAATTACCTTTACAACACATTATATAGACTAATCTATTAACATTTATTTGTGTAGGAGGACCATACATAATGGAATCCTACTAATGGGGATAGAGGAACCATGATGGGTGCTGAGATCCAAACTGCATAGGCTGTGTCTGGGGCAACAGCGATTACGAGGCGAATCAACGTTGAAGTGGATAGAGCTTCCACCTAGAATCATTAAATACCTCAATCATATATGGGGGGCCATGTACCAATTTCCCAAAGTTTATAAACAAAGAGGCTATATTACTGATCAGATTGCGTGAGAAATATTATTTTCTTACAGAACCATCTTTATTGTTGGTTAACTAGATTGACTGACTTGTTTCCCATATGAACAGTGTTGGGGTAGTGGGCTCTCTATTGTGGAAAATTCTTAGAACATCCAGGAGTGCATCTATGATCAAATACCAAATAGGGGTTCCAATATGTGTAGATCTAATTGTTCCAACCAACCGGGCCACAACCTCTGGAAATGAGTCAGTTGTGGTGGCTGGTAATGCCATAGGTAGAGTAGTAACTAAGGCTTCAAGATGAAAAATCGATGAAGTGGGGTCATGTGACGATTAAAAAATCATAACATAGAGGCCCTCCCATCAATTATAATTACAAATGTGGATCCTACCACTAAACTCTTAGTTGTATTCAAAATTTACAAACCTAAGGACTCTGAAAAAATAGACGGTTTCGACTCTGATATCGTTGAAGGTAGTCTCATAACCCAATATAGAAAATGTAAGTGGATTATGAATTTCATTGAGGACCCAAAGGAATAGTTTCTGAGCTGGATTGGCTAACTTCACACCTGGATATGATGTCTCTGTACTGGAGGGGTGGAAGCTGGTGATCTTCATATTCTTATATGCAACAATCTCACTAAGAAGATGTGATAAAGCAACTAACACCTGGATGATGCATGATGCTTGAGGAAAAATTACATCATCCAAAAGTTGTAGGAGGTCGAACAAGAGATCCAGTGCTTAGAAGAACAAACTAATGTATTCTTCTCCTTCTTCTCGGGTCAATAAAATCTCGTCATCCGATTACAGGTCAAACTGGCAGAGGTTCAAGGGAATCTGAAATAGGCATCTCACAAAGCGGTTGGTCTTCGGGAGGAGCTGAATCAGATACATATCAGGGATGATGAGATTCACCCTCTAATTGACTATTATGAGGGGAATCCTAGAAGGTGATACATATTCCTATAGGGGACATGCCAAAAGGTGGTGGAGATGAAGCGCTCCATTGAAGGGGAATATCCATAAGGTCCCTGTTTTTTCCAAACTTATTTAACATATTGTTTTTCAAATATTGAACTACACGCATGGAAAAAATATTACATCCATTAATTAAAACACCTTGATGATATATATGAAAAAATTAATGATAAATCACTATGCTCATATGGGTCAGTCTACATGTGAGAAACAAGATAAGGCCACAAAACTGTACACTTTTGTATGAGAGTGCTAGCTAATCATTGAATAACTAGGGAATGGGACTATTGACTGACAACCTAGAGTATTTGGGTAAAGAGTGGATATTTTTGGAGAATGGGGCCATCAATTAATCAAGTTCAAGTTTCCCAATGTGTGCTAGTAAATGAGTGGGATAATGATGGGGGTATTGTAATCAATCTAAACCAAGGGAAATAGATGTTGTGAATCACAATGCCTAGAATTCAAAACATAAGGAGGATGGCATGATGGTATGGGATAATTGGTGAACATATTCAAAACATAGAATTGACACCATTATCCTGAAATGGGGGTAAAAAATGATCTTTATCTATGGGAGATGTTCAAAACATGGTATGTAACTACAATTTTCATCCAATGCCTTTTGTAAGATTGGGCCAGGACAGTAGGTGAGTTAAATAGGCATGAGACCAGACTATTAGGGGCTCCCTTCAGACATGGAATATGATGTGGATAAAAATGTGGGGAAATCAAGGAATGGGGTTGAGTGATGGAATGTTTTAACTGATTCCAACACACTTGGAATTACACAACCATGACATAGCATGCATTTGTGTAGGTGCATGGGGCTGAACAAAGACCAAACCCATCTTTCATGGAGGACCTATCTGATGAGGGAATATGAGATATTTCTGGTTTAGAACATAAAAAATAAGGATGATGTACTTTTACATTAACATAATATAGTAAGTATTAATCAATGACCATTTTAACATCATTTGATCCAGACGTGTCTAGAAATATAACATCACGTGACTACGACGTTGCACATAGTTTAAGGTCATACTGACTGGACCCTAGACTAAAGTTTAGAGTCATGTTTCCTGGAGTATGGAAATGTTTATTATTATAATATTTTTGGGGAACTGAGTAAATAAACATGATGTTAATAATCCAAACAAGACTCTCACACAACACAAGTATCACAGAATAGATAGGTAGAACCACATGTGACATGGTGGGAGAGAAATATCACAGTGAGGATCATTGTTGACGGTCATAATGTTTGGACCATAATTGAGGGAAAAGGGCTCAGAAGGGTTAATGAAATCATGGATAGGAATGAGAAAAAATTATTGGCGTAATTTTATGTCCCATAATTATGGGAATGAATCCGAACGTAGTTCTTGGAACACATTATATATGTATACTGACAATGGCTGGGGGAATCATATATGGAGAGAAAGCTAAAAAATCCCAAAATTAACATGGGAAATCATAATGTTTTTAGGGAAGTATCTTAGTTTTGTGTCATGAGTTGTAGATATAAACTCTTAGTTTATATTCATAGATCTTATACCTAAGGGGAGGTTCTCCAAGAAAAATATGTGCAATGTGGTGGCAAAAAAAAGAAAACATGAATCAGGACCATGAGGACCACATGCACCACATATGCATTCCTGAGAGATCATTCATATAGTTTAAAGTCATGAATATATAAATATAAGTAATTTTCAACCCAAGGGTATATATTTTATATGTAAGAGATAGAACACCACACAATTGGGGCCATGATAATTGACATGTCACAAAGGTTCCTTAAGATGAATTGAATATAGTTTAAGGTCAAAGAGATTGGACCATGGTCGAGGCCAAGGGTCCAATGGTTGGAATGGGTTTTTGGCAAGTCCCAATGAAGAAGTGTGTGGGTTTAACTATGTATCCCATAATTATTGGAATCAATCCACATTTAGTTCTTGAATTCTGGTCATTTTAACATCATTTGGTAAGGAAGAAGGTGAATCGTCATGAAAAGGGGAAATATTGTTATGGAAGAAATCAAGATTGATGATCTGGTCACCATTATGTATCCCAAAAGGATGGAAATAAATCCATGTGTAGTTTTAGAAATGAAATCTCACCATGTGGGTCTGACCCATAGATAGAGAGATAGGTCATTAGAGATTTCGTGTTTGTCTATTTTTGTACACTCTTTTTTTATCAGTGGAACCAGGATATAAATTTTATGTGTTTCTATTAGAATCCATCCATATGTCGGTATTAATAGGTGGAATGGTATGTCACCAATGAAAAGTTTGATTTATTCTCAGGTGATAACACCAAAATTTTGTGATATTTTTTATTTTGTGGCCATGATGATGATGTTGCAATTTAAGGTCATATGAAAAGACCGGTCTGTGCATATTTGTGTGGTGTTGTATGGAAACTAATGTAGGAGTTCCAATAGGTATGTTCATAGAATAGATGATGGAAACTCAATTCAAATGGGGACTAATGAGGTCCACACCACACCACATAAATTCATTAAAACCATGGAGAAGATCTTAATTTATGGTTGTAGAGTTTACAGTATATGGTTCATCTTTTAAGGAAATAGAGTTTGGAGCATAAGGTTTCATTGATTCTATATGTGGGTATAGACCCTACCAAAACTCCTAAGCCCACATGAGCCATGCTTAGTGTGGGAAACAAGGAAGGATGTTAGGATTTCCCTATCAAATATAGTTGTGTTCAACACAAGATATTTTCACTCGTCATGCACAGGCGCACTGAAGAGAAACACCTAGGGTGTTGGAGTTAGACTAGAAAATTGGGAAGTTGAAAGAGTGTAAATTTAATCTTATAAGGTCCATATTTGGAAAGGGGTTACTGATGATTAGTATCATTATGGACTATGTTTTTAACATAGAACCCACAACATCACTAGCCTAGAGTGAGGAATGAAAACACAGAGTTGACTGTTTACCATGTTTGAAACTCATGTTTCGATGTTTGTTGTTGATAATCCATTAGGAAGATGGCCTAGAATGAGAGGTGAGCCAAAGCAGCATTCGACCCTCACCATTAGGGGGAACTATTGGATGTGAAAGATGGTGGAAATATGAACTCGTAAATACTGTAATTGTGTATAAGGGTTGAAGATATATCTACTTGGAACTCAACACCTTCAGTCTTGTGCTCCTGTATGTTAGGGAATGTATGTGTCAAGACCCAACTAAACCCAAGATAAAAGACCCTAGTATTAAAAATAGTTTACAATCATATTACATAAACAATAGGTGCCCATTTTAACATCGTGTTCATGGACCATATCAATTCAATTTAGCATCATGTGGTAAAGAATAAACATTGTAAAATTTAGATTCAAATAGTTGGGACAAAAGAGTTCTTAGTTTTGGGTCATAGAATTTAGAACGGTCGAGAGTTGGTATCTGTAGTAGACATATGCTATGAGTAGGAATGAATAATATGACATGAATGATCCAAATAGGCTCAATTTCATACGACATATTCCTAAGATAACAATGGGGAGGATCTTTTTTAAGGTCATAGAGTTTGGACCATAATAATGTTCAACTTTTCCATATGGGTAAAAACCCTACCAAGACTATTAATCACATGTGAGCAATGATCGGTGTGGGAAATAAGGAGGGATTTTAGGATTTCCCAATCACATGGGAGAATAAAACATTGGAATGGAAATTTTGGGTAAGAAAGTCCAAAACACTCCAAAATTTCCCATTAAACATGTGAGGATGTATGGAGCGAGAACACTAGGAGTGTTAGGGATACAACATAACATAAGAAGGAAGTGTGAGTCACTACACCCGATATTTGGAACCCAATGAGGTTGGCATGATGATAGACAATAATTTATGACCACATTTAAAACATATCTACCACATCATGTTTCCAATAACGAGGATTTACAAATGAGTGTTGATTGCTAACCTTGTTCGAAACATGGGACCTATCCCAAAATATCGTCCAATGTCTTTTAGGGGGTTGGCCCATGATGGTGGGTGAGCCGATACAACATAGTCAGGACATAAGGTGGTCCCTTCAGATGTAGAAGAGGGTGGGAATATCGGTAAATGTACATGTGAATCATGGAGAGGGATTGGGAAAATATTCCTAGAATCCAAAACTTCTGGTCTCATACTACCGTACATTTAAACATACCAAGGTGGAACATCCATAGAAAGGATCATATTTTTCTTCATGGTTATGGTTCTTGAGTGGGCTAATTGATAGGATTGAACTCAGTGTAAAGGTCCCCAGTGGTGCGAATAGTTTAAAGTCATGTTTATCAGGGAAACAGTGTAGTATAGTTTAGAGACGTATAACATTGACTATAGATTGTGTAGTTTAACATCATGATCTATGGAAAAGTCTGTGTAGTTTAATGTCATGAGGTAAGGAAAAAAGTTTTCATGCAGTTAATTTTCATGAAATGAGGACATTGGAGAGAGATTCATCCCAAAATAATAATGTGTGGTGCGAAAAATAACCCAATGAAAAGGGGGGCCATGGAAATCCACATTTCAACACACTCTCTCAAATGGTGACTCAAGCCAATGGGTTGGAAAGGTTTATGATTCAATGGCTAGGCCTACAGAAATAATGTATTTGTATCTCTACATATCCTATAAATATGGGAATCATGAAACATGTACATCATGAAGATCCATGAAGTTTAAAGTCACGTGGTGATGATGAGGAGTGGTATGGGATCTTCAAAAGGAGAATGCATGGTATGGCTGCCATAACTCAACGTGAATAAGGAATAAAAGGATCCACACCACACCACACATCATAAAGAAGGAATCTCATGCCAAGGGGCCAAAAATGATTATTATTCTGGAGTTGGGCCTGAATAAAATCTTGGAATTTCTACGTATCCCACAAGGATGGGAAACAATCCATACATATATTTTAATGATGGAAGGGTAGGGGACCGATGCTAGGGTAAATGTATTCTCAAGTGAAGAAATCATAGCTCTGTGTGGTTTATCGTCATACTGCCAGGTTGCTGGAGGTCTCATTTTGTCATCATAGAGCTTAGACCATAGTACGAGGCTTCTAAGGTGGAAATATTAAGTTCGACTCTATGATGTAATCTGATGCGAATGAGGTCCACGGAGGCCTAACACAGCACAACACATTCCTAATAATAACTCAAAAATATTTTAACGACATAAGGGTGTATGGAAAAAGGTTTTGAGAGTTTTTGGATGGTCCCAAAGATAAAGTGTCTGGGCATCACTACATATCCCATAATTATGGGTATCAATCCATACGTAGTTCTGAATTTCCATGAATTTTAAACATCATCTATTAACGATGAGGGGTTATGTTTAATTTCTTGTAGGAAGGAGGTGTTTCGTTTTATATAGGACAAAGGGAATTTTCCATTTTAGGTCATGTATAAAGGACCATTAATGTTGTTTACTTTAATATCATGTAGCTATGAATAAGTTGTTTAAAATCGTACCATATGCTATTGTATATAGTTTAAGGTCATGTTTTTTGGACAATAATGGAATTGTGTAGTTTATTATCATGAATCCAAGATTCTTATTTGTTTCAAAATTTAGCATCATGCTTTGAGGATGAAATAAAATTTTACCATCATGCCGGATAAGGCATCATAATTTAATGTATTTTTTATTGGATGAGATACTCATTCATGAGATGTTATTATTGAAGAACTAGGAATTGGTTGGAAAAGTAATTTTCATACCATCTATGGTGACCAAAGATTATGAACCCTTGGTATAGACCTTGTGGATGATGTAAGTTCCATCCCATTTGGGATCCAACTTTAGTAGTTTCCTCCCCAGAATCATTGGTGTCCTCATAGCCAATATTGTGTCACCATTAACGAAATAGTGAAGAAAAACTCTCTTGTAGAAAGATATCATCATCTTATTCATGTGCTATTCAAGATTATGCAAGGCCTATACCCTATTCTCGTTATGATTTTCCAGTTTAGATAGGGGTTATTCTACTTCTTTTTCTAATTTCTGCTAATCATAGATAGTTCTGTTGATTGATGAAAAATCAGTCTAAATGGGGATGACTACCTTTGTTCCATACACTAGAGAATATTGCGCCATCTAGGTGGAATTATTAGTCATCGTCTGATAAGACATGAGGGAATTGGGGAGGTTGTCTAGATATCTTCACTTGATTGGACCCACCATCTTCTGTGAAATATTGTAGAGGTATATATTGAAAGCATTGATATGTCTATTTTCTTGTCCATGGTTGTGAGAAGTGTGGTTAGACTGAATGTTGTACATAGCCTTAAATTTATTCATCTAAAATTTTCAGAAATTAGTGCCATTATTGGTGAGAATAGAATGATGTACTGCAAGTCGATGAATGATATTGGATCTCACAAACACAATAATGGAAAATGCATTGACTTCCTTCAGTGGAATCACTTTTTCCCACATGGAAACAAATTGTCTCTGGTGAGATGTTGCTAGTGGATATGGTCCTACAACATGAAGTCCCTAGACCACAATGGCCCATGTGTACTTTTTAGTGTGGTGGGGATCATGCAGTTGATATATGAAGTTACCATGGATTTGAAATGCATGGAACCTATGAATGAACTTGATACAGTTATGGACCATGGTGGCCCATAAGTATCCCACCAACAAATATGGTGGGATATCATTATCCCTGAATGATTAGAACTATAAGACTCATCATGTAATTCCTATATAAACTAGGTAATCTAAACTCCGTCAATGAAATAGAGGAGGATTCCATCAAAACCACTTCTATAGAGAGTTTTCACTGGTCTAGGACTGCTCTTGAGTGTGAACTCAACTACACGGTGACATATTCTCTCATGTTGGATCTGTTCAATGGTAGATTACTATGACGATGATACTTGATTAATGGAGCTATCTAATGGGAGGTTTCATCATCGATGGTGGTATCGAATGGTGCTGATGTTGATGCACTAGTGATACGGTGGTTTATGTGATCATTTTCATCATTGTCTAAACTGACAGGGGTGATGAATATTCGATGTGCCACATGAATTAATTGATCTTCTTGGTCATTCTCTATGAGAGAAGTAGTTGGACTGGCTAGGGAGTCATTCCAAAAATTTTGTGACTGAGGAAAATTTGTGACCACTTGCTGAGATGGGAGTTATTCCATCCATTGGTGAGCATGGTTGATCAAGGGTACAATCTCGGGCTTCTGGATGATGTAGTCACTATTGATCTACCTGATGACAAACTTGGATTCCCCCCTCACATGTTGGTGGGGAACAACAATCTCGAGTTACAACTCAAGACCAGTGATGAGAGTCTGATACCCTACCTCATTGTTGGTGCAACACTATGATAATTAGAACAAATAAATTTGAAAAAAATGTTTACGTGTGATGAAAACAATCCCCATGAATACCCTATTGAGAATGGGATCATTGAGACCTCTACAGGTTGGTCTTTAAGAAGTTGAATAAAAAATCATCTACAAACAAAACACGACCTGATATTTTTAGAGTATGGCCATGGCTAGAAAATCAAGATCTCTGAACTTCTCTATGGGGGGAAGATGAGCATCCAGAATGTTTTCCAGTGCCTAACCCTTTATGGCCTTTTGTAAAAAAATTATAATGTTGAACTATAGGGGAATCACCACCTAGCATGTTAGGTGGCTTGAAAACATGGGGTGTTTTAAAATTTACTTTATTGGATCCACCTGAGAATCATGTTGAATCTTGTGATGATGTAAGTAGTGTCACAACTACTACACTATGTAAAGAAGTGCAGGGAACCTCTTCTCTATTGGAGAATATTTGGAATCTATGTTAAAGAGCACGCTACAGATATAGAAAAAACATTTCTATGTCCCTTAATTTCTTTTCAATACAATAAAGGCATTGAGGGATCATTATAGTGTGGTCACATTAAGAACACAAAGCATTCGAGAGATAGGTGGTATCAAAACTAGTGGTCATAATTGATACTTATGGAACTTCTAAAATTCATTCTAGAACCCCTCATTACACTAGTAGATGACACCTATCATCATGATCCTAGAAAAGTTCTTACACTTTCAAGGGAGTTTCATAATGAATCGGTGTATGTAATCCAAGTGGCCTTGAAAACCTCAAATCTCACAGAGGTTTCATGGAGAGTCATCAAGATGATATCCTTGATCTTATATAGTTTGATATCAATTCCTCTATATCTAACAATGAAACTAAGTAACATCCCATAGGTAACCTCAAAATAACATTTCAATGTGTTCATCTTCAACTACCTAGAGATAAGGAAGTCAAATAAATTATAATGATATCTGAGATGTTCCTGGAACATGCATTATTTGACAACCAAATCATCCCTGTGGTATTCCAGTAGCATCCCATGGATTGTATTGATGTTTTGGTGTATACCACACTGATATGCGGTTCGCATATTCTTCATACCAAAAGGCATTAAATGATAATAGAAGGTACCCTGTGGCACCCTAAAGGTGGTTGATTTATTATCATCGAGGGTCATCCAGGTTTGGTTATACCCGAAATACCCATCCATGAATGAGAATTCCTAGAACCTAGTGGCGGAATCTATCATCAATTCCAGCACCAGAATGAGAAAAACCATCCTTCGGGTAGTGGATATTGAGATCCCGAAATTTGATATAAACTCTGATTTGTCTGCTCTTATTCATGATTGGAGTGATGTTGTCTATCCACCTAGGATACTGAACTTCCTTCATGAAGTTTTATTTGATGAGATTATCAACTTCATCATCGACCAATGCACCATGATACAGATTCATCATCTTGGGAGGCTTCTTGAACCCAAAATTACTTACTGGGAGGCCAAGAAAATGGACAAAGAGCTGAGGTTCTATCCCTAGAATCATTTCATGTCTCTAGGAAAATAAAAAATGATGTTTCTTTAGGTATTCCACATACTACTTTTGATACATTGAAGGCATTTATGCACTGATTAACATTGGCCTTATATCTATCTCAGAACCAATATTCACCTGTAAAAACTCATTTATGGTGGTGGATATGATCTCTTCAATAACATGAGGATTATCCTCCAAATCCTATTCACCGTCCAAGGTGAGTGGATCATCAGAAGGAAGAAATTAATCCTAATTAACTGACCTCTGGGGAGTGCCGGTACCGGTTTGGGCAGTGGTGTAATCATCATCCGGAGAACCATCCACTATTTAAACCATTAATACACTAGTTGTTGACCTGATTCCATTATGCATTCAACTGGGGGGGGCACACTCAACAATGTCAAAGCAATGGTGGCAGATCAGTCTATGTCGAATCAACCCTGATCAGTGGCATAAACAGGCAGGTAATACTACAGTAACCATGGGGAGAACATCCTAATATCTTGTAAGGGTAAGAGGCTATGGTATCACACTAGTTTTTCCTATATAGGGTTACAAGGTAATATTTTGACGTGCCATGACCTAGGAATGTGTCTTACCATCACCTCAGAAACAACTAATTAGTGTCCCAAGTCTAGTGTTGTTGCCTCCAACTAGTGAATCAGAAAGATTATAGAATCGTCCATGTATATACTTGGGTTTTACATTGTGATAGTGTGCTACAACTTTGTGCATGTTTTTCCTTTATCTATTCATAAGTCGCATCCATATAGTGAGCTTCAAAATGGGAAAAGGGTGAAACATCGCCTTGCAGAATGCATATTCGATCACTGAGGGAGTACTCGAGGCACTGGTGATATAAGGAAAAAACCACTATGTGTAAATGGATCAAGGGTCTATCTATCAGATCATTGTAGGCAGTATCCTTTATGACAATGATAAATTCTGTGCATTCAATCTGGCCACCGAATTGGGTCTTTTGGAAGATTCTTCCACATAGACTTTTTTTGTCATGTTATATTACTGAATCAATAGGTAAGAGGGACATATACATACTTAAGTTAGTCTTATCTTCTAGATAATCTATGTTGGGATGAGATTGATCCCATAATCTGTGTTGAAAAGAGAAAATCATACATCAGCATCATTGGACAATTTTTTGATGTATAGTAGGCAGATCTTCCCCTCTACGAGTGAAATCTCATATTCTCGAGATAAAGAGATGATGTTCTAAAATTTTGAAAGCTCAACGTATTCTTTATAGAAATCCTCAGCTACCTAAACATATTTCTTAAACTAGAGGGGGTCTTCATGTGATTATTGAATATCGTCTGATAGACAGAGGTCCTCAAGAATTGAGTTTATTATCGGAATTCAAAAAAGGTTCTTCAGAACATCATACTTTCATGCTAGGAACACATTTCTACTGGAAATATTTTTCTTTATGGTTGGAGGTATGATGGGAAATACTAGTGAAACTGGTGGATTCTAATTTTTTCTAGAGATGTATCATTTCTCATTAGTCGATCCTTGAAATATTATAACCATCTGACTATCAGAAGACAATGGTCTAGATACAACTAGGAATACTCGATCAAGACATGGCCATGGTGGCTATACTTGTCCGAGTAGCATGAATGGAGATAAAAATGAACCTAAAAAGGTGGGATGAGGGGTCTCTTCATTCCGGGCTCTACGCTGAGCCTTATGTATTTTCTTGGTACCATCTATGGATTGACATAAATCACTGGCTTTTTTATTTCAATTTTTTACATATACTTGGACTCATCAATGATGGCATCAATCGGGATCATTAGAAGGACCTAAATGGAACTATCCTTCATTGGGAATCATAAGGGGATCCAATAACTCAACAATATTCACAAAGGAATTCTCTTTTATCACCTTCAGAGGAATATTTTGATACTGGTTGGATAATAGGGGTTATTCTTATCTCTAGGGGAATGAAATCATTGAGAGTGCGATATGGTTTCAACAGCAGTGGGTAATTTTTTCCTCTTTCCCTATTGGAATCTTCTCTTCTGAGAGGTAGAATGCCCAGATCTGGATTTAGATGTGACAGTTGGAGTAGGCTTGGCAGTTTTAAGAATCTCGAGCTAATTCTGATGGGATTAAATGGCACCAATGATCATGAGAAACTTCAATGTTATACAACTAGTCATCATTCTTCTAAGATCCATGACTAGATACCTTCTTCCATTCACTTTCATTGTCACTGTATGGCTTTGTAAAAATTCATGATACATGTGTCAGGGCTGGACCCAATATGACTGCATTATTATTAACCTGGTCCTATAGATTGTGCTTCAATACATGTAATTACTTTATGGTATATCAAACGAACCTTTTTTATGATATATAGTCAGGACGATTATTTAGACCAGCCTCCTAGGGATTCTTATACTCTGGTAGCTTTAAAATCTCCTGATAAAAGGCACATTGGATGTAACCGGGGACTTGATCCTCATTGAATGAATTTGTCTAATTTCTCCTATCTAAAAAGGGAACTCTGGGGGCCTAGCGCTGGAGAGGCACTAGATCCTGATGATGGATTGGAACCTTATTTTCCATCCTAGGAGGCAGTGGCACATTATGTGGTATAATGTTCTGATTCGGCATCAGTTGATGCTGAGCCTAAGGTTGGACCTGATTTTATTTCCCTTGGAGATTCTATGGGTGATCCTCTATCAATAAAAATTTTTGGGACATGGGCTCCTATATCTATGTGACGAAGGTAGTATCTACCTTAGCATCTCTTCTTACTAGAAAAATATATTTCAATTGGTATTCCTATATAGCGTGCTTCAAGGATTTCTCTAGGAAAAGGGCTTTGTCAGAGAAACCCAGAAAGACACCTAATAAATTTTTAGTGATGAAGTAGGGGACCAATTCAGTCATAAGATTCCCCCTGCATGTTTTCAGTAGATTCTCTTTAGACAGTGACACGTTTATGGGATACATGATGCCTTTCCACCTAGTTAGAAAGTCTTCCACTCACTCATCTGGTTGTTTCTTGCACTTGAGAGGGTATTCAATACTTGTCTTATGGGTTAAGGAACTAAACTAAAAATGAAACTTCCTGTGAAGATATTCTTTACCATCAATGGACCTGATGAGTAGCTAACTGTAACAAACAAATGTAGGTCCTTCTAATGTCTATACAAAGAATCAGACCATTGCAGCCTCTGGCTAATCTGGGGTCCCCAACAAGGGTCCACACTTTGATATGAAATGGGGCATATGATGAATTGGGTATTCTATCCATTTTAAGGGGGAAAAGGTGGGATTATTGAAATCTGGGGGTTTCTCTCATTTTGTCCACCCATGCGAGATGTGTATTTACATAAAGTGGTCTCAGAACCTATCATGTTTTCAAGGATTTGGGTCAAGAAGCAATAGTATATATCGAGTCTTCCTCATAGGGGTTCCTTTCTTGTTGAGTATCCCTCACAACTATATCATTGATGGGATCATTGACATAATAATTGGGATCAATGACTTTTGAAGAATCTAGTGGAATGGCCTTTGGAATGGATCAATCCATATATCGCAGAGAGTATTCATGTCGATCACGTGGGATCGACAATAGATATTTTGGTCCTTTACCATAGACTCTGACATCTACCCTATCAGGATGCACAAGATTATATAGATCAATCGGGGGAATCTAAAAAAAGAATGAATCATGGATGCCCTTTCTATCCAAGTGGAAAATGAATGTTATTTTTATGAGGATCACCGTATTCCAGATGTTGTTCTATAAATAATTCGATAAGGATCTCGTCAATGAACATGCTTTGATCTAAAAACAACTAGAATAATTAGGCCAAAAAGTATTGAACCTCTATCTCTTATGCATTATTAATCAGGTTAAAATATTTTGATGCCCCATTATGATCTTTATCTTTATTTGTGTTTGTAGTGATAGGAAATTAGACGAAATATTCCCTAAGGCTGTGTAGCTACCACATCCAGTGAGTTATGATACATGTATGAGTGTCTAACTGATGTTACACTACACCAGGGGTGTTTCATCTTCCATGGATCCTAATATGGTGTCCCTCTCCTTGTGTGTACCTAGATTAACCATAATCCTCATGACTGTTCCTGGAGGCGTATCCCCAATGTCACCATAGAAACCCAAATTTTGTAGGATGGGACTAAATTGAATATCATCACCCTATCCCTAACCCCAAATCTCTACATGTGTAGACGCTTCCACAATAATTTTATGGAGATTAGTAAATCCCTAAAAACATTTTTTATGAAAGGATTGATGGTAGGTGAGTGATGCAGGATGCTAGGAAACTTGGAGCACTGCTAAATCGACTATGTGGTACTATTGGCCGATGTCGTTGAAATTTTCCAAGGTATTTGGGTAAACCAACCGATGATTGGGGAGGTAGAAATTTTTATCCCAAATGGTGCATCATGAGCATAAAAATGCATCATGAGTAAAGGAATCCCTAATATTGAAGTTGGGAGTTGTGATCGACCATATAATCTCAGTTAACTAATCAGCGGTGAGGATATTCTACAAACTCATCTATTCAGAAGTTGGGTCCAAATCCTCATTTCCACATGCATTGATCGGGGTCAGCTGAGGAAGTTTCACTATCACTAATTTAGGTCATTGTGGTGGTGGAATATAAGGTGGAGAAAATGGTTCATGAGCTGACTGACCACTTATTATTGGGTTATCTATCATTGATGGTACCAACAACATCATCATATTATGTAGGATGAGGTGCTGACCATCGCCTTGTGTGCGAGGGCTATAATTATTTTTGATGGACTTGGCGGGTTCTCAATGTCTATCATTCCCTAGAATTAATCTCTATGATCTTTTGTTGGGATAGAGAATGAAATTGGAGTTGATATGGAGGAGGGCATTGTAATACCCTCAAAGGGATCCAAATATTCTTCCTCATGCATGAACCTAGAAATGGATTCCTGGGACTTGTGCATCTCTCCTTCTAGGATGCTGAAACTCACATTTTAGGCTCCTCCCAAGAATCAGATGCAGAAGACTGGGGGAAATCCTCCATTAGTATGCTTCATTCCGCTTCATAATAAGATAAAATAACTAGATATACCATGACTTGGGGGTTCCTGGATTAATTCCTATGGTGGTGAAAGTTTTACCTTCTACCCCAAAATGGTTCAACGAGACGGGGAATATTTTCTTCATGAGGAAGACCTTCGTGTTGTTGTTGATTGTGTGGGGAGGACCTCTATTCTGATTTTTTCGGATATGAGGATAACTACTATTCCTATTATCGTCGAAGTGGGGTGGACCTTCTCTTTGACAAGTGTGAGAGTGGGGAGGAACTCTACTATAATGAGATGTGGTGCAAAGAGAACCTAGAAATATACTATATATAATACATGGAGGACCTCTGTATTGACTTCTAAACCCATGGGGAGGACCTCTGTGGTGATGGGTGCTAGAGCGAGGAGAACATGCTTTTGAGCTGTTGAGTATATGGGGTAGACCTCATTCTTGTCTTATTGCGGCACAAGGAGGACCTCTATTTTGGATATGAATTATTTCTTGAAGAGGACCTTCATACTAACTGTGAATGAAGTGCATAGGGCCTCCACATGAGTTGAAAATTACAGGAGGTGGACCTTCGCATGTTAGTATGTGACACGAGGAGGACTTTTATATTGGGAACCATATGGATGTGGACGACCACAAGACCATATGTCGATAAGAAGGGGAGGGACTCTACCTGGAGAGATACTGGGAACATGGGGAGGGCCTCCATGATCGACATGAGAGTGGGGAGGGCCCCCACTATGACTCGAGATGGTACGTGAAGGTTCTCCATACTAGATTTCATTTTCATGGGATGACCCATAATAACTTCTGGTGGTAGAGGTGACTGAAATAGTCAACCTAACCAACACATGGGGTGGATACAACCTCAATTTTGATCATTCACTGGTGAATCGCTACTCTTCAGTGGTAGGGATCTATTGTAAAACCCTGGTGCTAGCATGGTCCATTAGAGGCATTGAGAATGATTCCCCCAAATGGTAATCCTTCTAAGATTGATCTTGATTATGGTGTCGGGTTATCTGGACTGGGGCCGCCAGAGTAGGGATATAAACCACCTTCTCTTTGTCCTAAGGGATAGGTTGGTGAGGATAATAGGGGATCATGGGAGCCCTCATTAGCAGATCAGAGGTGGTTTTCATGGATTGGATGACTTATATATCCCTTACCTCATTCGCATAGTGGAGGGAGATGTATGATCACTCCAGGGAGACCCTCCTGAATTAGATGGATGTGGGAGTTGGGAGTAATAGCTCCCTATGTATCCCTTTGGGTTGGGGTGATGGAAAGGCACAAAAGTCTCCTAATCCTATAGGGTTATGTCCCTCATGAGAACATAACCCTCATGGGAACAGCCCCCTCTTACTCGTATCGATGAATAAGGGTGTATATCACCCTCCTCTTAAAAATTTAAAAGTGTGAGATGGGGTATGGTCTCCCTATATCTATGGTCATGGATGAGGTTGTGGAAGAGGTGGAGTTGTATGGGGCTACCACATTGACATTCATTTTTCCACGTACATCTACAGGTGGTGTTGATTGGATTCCTATAGCTTGGGTCCTGTTAAATAGAATGATTCATCCATAAATATGGATAAATGTAAATAAATTCCCAATTACTCGGGGATATTCAATTATCCATGAATGGAGAGAGATCCACGATGATGATGTCACAGAATAGAATCCCCAATGATTATGTGCATAAAATTATAGTGAGTTTCATTCTAGGACCACTATATTCATGGCTGGACCTAGTATCGAATAGCTATATTTCCTGCCACACTAATCTACCAATGTATCAAAACTACTAATCTCATATTGAGGATATGAGTTCACATAGGGTTCACCATTTCTATTTCAAACTATTTTTTCAGGGTCTGTCTGCTCGTCACGTGCCTTTTTTTTCTAACAGACTACATTTTACCATGCATTCCTACTTTCCAAAGATGGGGATCATTCATAACTTTCTTGGAAATTATTTCTCCTTAATCAAACAAGATAATGAGATGTCAGTTCCTCATTCCATGGATTCCACCTTCGAAATCGTATCCTAATCTGGGTATTCCCCATAGATTAAGAAATTGTTCATGAAACATGTTCTTAGGTTTTTCTCCTTATAGAAACTAACTTAATAATATTCATCTGTCTAGATGTTCCAAGGGGTCTAGTTATGGAGGCAACCTTTGGTCAGGGAAGTAGTCACGCTAGGAATCAGTGGCATGTCTTGATGATGGAGCATTTTACACCTATATTCTTCCTCAAAAGAGGGATTCTAAATGGTGTGGAAACCGGAGTCATCAAGTGTTGATCACAAGGTATTTTATACAAGAGGCATGTCTTCTGAGGTTTTCCTCAGGAATCCCTTGTTTAACAAGTGTTATTCCATGAGTTTAATGTCTGAAAAAGATGAAATATCATGTGTTTAACATTTACAAAGACAGAATGGGATTAACAAAACAAAGGTGAAGGTAGATCTGATAGGTGCGTCCCTAGTAGGGAGCACCTAGAAGGATCACCTAAGGGATGGTTCATAACGCCCATAGAATATGGAACTAAGTTGGTGTGTCCCATAAAGGTAAGATTTAACATTGTGAAGTGGTATATCCCTAGGAGGGAAAAACTAATGTTTACAATATGGATGCATCAGAATTACTCAATGAGGATAGACCCCGGATTGGGCATCTCATAAAGAAAAGATTTGACACTATAAATATTGATCTTGACACCATCAAGGGTGGATCAGAGAACTGCACCCCGAAGAGTGAGGCTCCAAGGTATACCATTCGCTGGGATTGGGCATAACAGAGGATTCATGTTTAAACTATTTAGAAGATAGGGATAAAAACCCACCTAGTTTGAAAAGGTGATGTGGGTCTTACACATGGACAGTTACCCTTCATAAGAAGATCACTCTTTGTTAGATGAATATGGATTGTGTGGGTCTATTGCATTGTTACCTGCTCGGGTTCTACTAGGAGTGGTGGTTATGTCGATGGAATGATCTCACCAAGACGAGGTGGCCCATGTAAGAATCATGATGGGTATAATGGTAGTGATGATGGAATGGATGGAATGAGTGGATTCTGAGTTGTTTTAGGATTGAACCACATAATACTTCCTTCATATCCCAGTGGGTGGGAATAAAAAATACACAATTTTCAGGATTGGTTTGATGAGAAACCTTAGGAGGAGGCTCATTAGAATGTATTACATGGATGGATTATCAAATTTAGTGTAACATCCTGGTTGAGGCTTGATACTCCTAAGACATAGTGACTCAAGGTAAATACCAAGATGGTAATGGATGATGGTCTTGAACCTCCATCAGGCTTCCTATATACCCTATTTGGGAGATAGGAATCAAAGTTCAAGTACTTCAATATGGAATTGGGTATTACACATGGTTTTGTTCTCATTGACATGTTGGGTCTTACTCATGTTTAGCGCCCCAATTAATGGATGAAGATGGAGTGATAAATCCCGGATAAGGGTGATGTGATGAATGAAGTGATGGTGGATGGGTCAAAACACCTCAGGAATTAGGATATAGAGGATGTGTCCCATAAATGTAATATGTCACATCATGATGGTAAATCCCTAGGAGGGAGAATCAGATATTAAAATTGGTTGGGATTGGACCATGTGCAGGCATATCACATACCCCATTTAGAAGATAGGGATAAAAACTGCATAGTTAGGAAGGGTGATATGGCTCACGAATGCTCAATGGAATAAATAATGGATTCGTAGTCACTATTAATCTCTATGCCCTTGTATGTTATACTTGGTGTGAGAAAGAATAGATATAAATAGACCTAATTATCATGTCATGAAAGATATGACCAAGAGAGGTTATTTGGGGCTTACACACTGAGACAACCTAGAGAGATGGATATTGGGACATACTCTAGGAGGGACACCCAAAGCAGATCTTATTCCATGCAAGGATAATATCATTCCATATGGGAAGGGTGAGGAATATCTCGCTCTCATGGAGTTGACTGGGCATGGAGAATTCCCAAGGTGGAGTACCCCATGTGCATTGGTTGGGGTGGGGCTACTGTTTAACAGCATGGTCAAAGGAAAACAGGACTTGATAGTTTAATGTCTATAGCTCATAGGGTCAGGTCTAACTCCTCACCTCTTGTACATACATAAGTGATACCCACCCACACTTGGGGAATGGAAGGAATCAAAAATTTCTGAAAGGATTGGTGTGGAGGAGTGGTCAGTCATGGGGACCACATTAGTGTGCCTATGAAAAAAAGAAAAATCCATTAGCGTACCTACGCAAAAAATAAATAAATGGGCATTGAAAGAAGGGATTCCCCAACAAGGACCAAGAAATCACTATGCACAAGCATATAGGGCTTTATGGAATATAGTCTCGTAAAGCAAGGGGCCTCACTAAGAGGAGATTTTTGAACCATGGATGTTTCATTAAGGGAATGGTATTCATGAAACAAAGGTCCTTGGGGAGAAGGGGATCATTTATTGAGTATGGATTCCCAACATAGTGGAAGAGTTATTCACAAAAGATTAATGCTTTACTCTGATTTGAGAAACTAGAAGGGGTTCCTCCCACTTTGAAAGGAATGGACCTTTATGAATGTCATCCCTACCATAGGTAGGGGAAATTTCAAACAATGGTAGGAATGGATCATGATGATCAAGTTGCTTGGGTGATCCATTTTCATTCTAGATCATAGTGCTTGGGATCTTCATGAAATGGGAGACAAAAGGTTGACATTCTTGGTAAACTGTCCCATTGATGTTGGAAGTTAGGTATTTTATAGGTAGTGTGGAGTATTGATACTTTGAAGAACATTGTGAAGTGAAAGGACACCATGAAGGGGAGGGACTTCATCGGACACGCAGAGCCTTCTATAAAAGGGGATAGTGCAATTTTAGGGATTTTATGACTCACAGGAGTACCATCTGCCACATCGTGATGACCGCAGTGGCATGGGATCTCTGTGAAGGGGATTTTTGAGGTTGACTCTATTAAAAACATTTTTGGACTATTTGAACCTAAATTATATTTGAATCCATCATGACCTTATCCATTTTTTAGTATAATGTATATACCCACCAATATATATATTCATTTACATGAATAATATTTCTAAAAAAATGTGGAAATTATATATAATGTTCGTTCTAAAATAGTAATGAAAACCTTTTGTGAATGAAGCATATTTATTATACATAAATTGACATTATTGAAAATTTTTACATATTTATAATAAATTAATCAATAAATATTCATTATTTAAAACCATTATACATATTTTCCATGTTATAGGATCTACTCTTCATACCATACAATTTTACAGTTATGTTATTAAAGATTAATATTTTTCTATTCATTTAGACTGAAGGTTCTGTATAAGGATATATATTGAAAACATCAGGATTATATCAATGTATATATATAGATATATAATCATGGGGTTTAATATCCCCCCCTAATATGTATTTCTGACTAAAAATTATATAACTCTTATGTAAACAAATTTGGATATCATTGTTTCATCACATCCTCAGGTTTCTATGTATCTTCCTCACATTTCTAATTACAATATAGAATTACAAAATAGTGGGTGGTATTAATCCATTGTACATTATCTATATGATTCAATATTTATACTAGTTTTTATTCCTAATAAATATCATTCTTCAATGGTAAAACCAATGAGTTCAATTCGTGAAAATGATCTATTATATACTTCCTCAAGTGAGAGACATGAAAAATGTCAAGAACTAAAGAGAGGTTTGGTTGGAGAACCAATAGTTAAGAAACCATTATAATATAATCAACAATATTAAAAAGATAGATATATTTTGGGATCATCTTTTATTTCATTCTAAATCTCATAACCTTCCTCTATTAAGAAACTTATAGGAATGTTGTCTCGTTAACATTGAATTCCAGATCACACTCACTATTATTGGAAGAACAATTTTTTCACTATTAGTTACCTTGATGTGATATAAATGTATCTAAATATCTAAACCATTTCTTAGGCTATATAATGCACCAATAGATTTCATTATCCAACATTAACCCAACATTTCATAGTTATGCACTTCTTTCTCTATATGGATTCATGTGGAGCCATCTGAATAATCTAGTGAAAGTTGTTATTGTATAAAAATGATAATAGAGAAAGGTATTGATCCCAACCACCTATTATTTCTATATAACAAGATGTCAACATATGTTCATGTGTTTTAATATTCCACTCTAACTAATCATCTGTCAAAGGGTGATAAGAAGTGCTAAAATATAAATCTCTATCTGGAGCTCGCGGAAATTTTATCCATAACGTCATTGTAAACCTATAATCTCAATAAGATACAATAGAATGTGGTTATATGTAAAACATACTACATTATTAATGTATATAATGTAAATTTGATCAATTGAGAAATCTTATATTATAGTAATGAAGTGTTCAAAAAAATTTAGGTGGTCGACTATAACAAAATTTTTGTTATGGCCTTTATACATCTTCAGGATTCTAAAGAAAAAATCATTGATGATGTATCCCTATTTCCATTATGGTATGGGAAATGGGTTTATCAATACCTTATAAATATATAACTCTACTCTAACACTCAAATATATGAACCACTAGGATACATAATCCAATATATCTCACTTCATGTTGTCCCATCAAAAATACATATACCAAACTAGCATTTCTTACAATACAATTACATAAATTTAAAGGGAAAACAACATAAAATCATTACACAATAAGAAACCAAAGGTTTAGTATCCAGTGAAAATTAGTACCATACATAAAATATAACAAATAAAACATACAAATTTAATTAATTCCGTCTTCTCTAGCTTCTTCTTGTCCCTTGTGATCTCTTTAGTCCATATAGTCACAAAAGAATATACATCAAAAAGAGGTGAGAAAAAAATCCTAGTAGGAGGAATGATAAGATCATGAAACAATAATACATTGGGTGACCATAATCATAACATCATTATCATGAGAGGAAGTATTAGATAAAGGCATGGAATGTGGCAATGAATAAAATTAAAGCATCATTTCTTAGTAGTCAACTACCACTCATAGTTGTGAACAAGTATAGCACCATGTTTATGCATATTCACATTCCCCATAAGATAAATAACAACAGAAAATAAATGGTAGAGATATATAATTAAAGGCACAGTAGTCACATCTTATCATTTAGTTTGTTCTATATAATTCCAGGGGAACTTTTCACATCATAACATTTACATTATCATGCCTGCCACATAGAACATATATAAATTTTCCACATAAAATAACCAATGGAAAGGAATTGGTTTCTTTTAAAAATTCATAAATTAAAAATATTTGGGTTCCCAAATTATATATTGAATAAAATACTTGATATAAGAGTCATCAACTTTTAGTGATGAAGAAACAATCTTGAGAAGTGTGTTTTTACGATGATTTCATTTAGAAGACATTATGTTTTTCATAATTTCAATTAGAAAGCTATTATATCCCAAAAAAATTAATAAAATGACGAAGAAGTGATATATATGTAATATTCAAACTAAAAATGGAGTCAAATATGGAAATCCAAAAGAAATAGAGTAGGTTTTGAGAATTCCCCTAACCTTGTTTCTGAATACTTTCTTCACATCAATATCCTATATAGTCACATTAGATTAATTAGTTAAAATTTTAAAGACATTTAATACATAATATTACTCATTATGGTTTTATTAATTTCTTTTATTGTCCTTTTTATGAGTTATAGAGTGTAATTTTGTGGTTCGAGAGTGTTCGTTTTCATAGTTTTCATGATCAGGTCGTTTGTATACATGAATGGAAGTTTGTTTAAAATGAGGATGAACATACGAAATTATAATTATACATTATTAATGATCCTATAAAATCTTAAATGATATTACAAAATAGTTTTTATATACCAGGATGATGATTCATTAGATAAAATTTAATGATGATCATTTTAGGTTAATTTTGGCGGGTTTACAAACACAATGATCTCCTTTTGTTTTATCATTTATTATTATGACTATAATTTATTTCCTGATCTTAAAATGGGTTATAGTGTACAATTTAAAAAAATTTAAACCATTTAATTGCCTTATTAATATCTTTGATTCTGTTTAAGGAAAATTAATGTGCTTCTCCCATGATGTCGGTAAATTGACGCATCACGAGCGACAGTTTCATATTTATGATTAAAGGGAGAGAGGTAGGAGTTTAACATGGGAAATTCCCTTAACATTATATAATTACAGTATATTTAAGGTACTAATGTAATAATTACGTTTTTATGAAGTGAGTTGAGGAGAGAATAAGAAAATAAATTTAAATTGAAATGAAAAATAAAATAAAAAAGAGAGAGGATTTATCTCATGGATTTTCCTCTTGAGATCCTCCTCGAGGCACCTAGGATTGGACTTGTGTTGAGACCAAAATCTCATATAAATGATGGAGGGGCTAGGAAAGATTGTAGAGTAGAATTTTTTTCAAGTCCAAAAGATTGAGATGTGTGAGGAGAAGAGGGTGTGAGCGGTGGTATTTATAGTTGAGGAGAGGGGTGTTTTCTGAATTTTTTTATTAGTTTCTTATTTTAATAAAGATATGAAATAGTGAGGATTATTATGAATAGATATACAAATTACTGCATTTATGTTATAAATAATGGTCACTTACATCATCCATTACTAAAGCATTACTCAAAAATTTAGGTTTTTAGCATTTATCATTTATTATCATATTTTAATATTCACCAAAAATTTATGTATTTCAGAAAAATCCCAAAAATTCACCCAAACCATTTTTTGATGAGTAGAATTAAAAAATATACTCACATTTATGAACATAATTTTATAAATATTTTTCAATTAAATTTTAATTAAAATCATAATTTAATTGAAAAATACATATTTTAAAATTATAAATTATTTTTTTAACATTTTGAAAAAGTACTTATGTTCTCATTAAATTGTATTAAAATAATAAAAAAAATAAAAAATATCAATTTATTAATACATTTTAAGAAAATAATTTTTATTATAATTAAATTTCTCATAAAATTCTAATTAAATATTTTTGTCCTATACAGATACCAAGACTTCATTAATAATTTTTAAAATATTTACTTATATATACTATGATATAATGGTATCATATAAAAGATGAAAAAACATAATTTATACATTAATGGTTGATTATACTAATCATTTTGAAAGTTTACTATTCATAAGGTTTATATTACTTTTCTTAAGGTCAAGATACTATTTAATAAGTATTGGTTCTTTAAATTCTAGAAATAATTATTTTTTATTTTATTCTTCATTTATTAATATTTTATTTTGATCTCTAAGTGATTTTATTTGATTTATACTATGTGACAATACTATAACAATGGAGAAATTCCATTGCTAATTTTTTTTTCATTACCTTCTTCCCACTTTTGAAATTTCTCAACCGAAATTTCATTTTATTTAAATAGGTGAGGGTACTTCTCCTTCTTCACCTCATTTGGTTCCCAAGTTTCTTCTTAATACATTTGGTTCCTCCACAACACATTGACATGGTGGGTTTTCTTGTTGCGTAGTACCATATCTATCTTATCCAAAATCATTACTAGCTGCAACTCATAAGAGAAATCAGCTTCAGACTGCACCACCTCTAAGTTTATTACATTTAAGGTGTCTAGTATGTACTTCCTCATGATTGATATGTTCAACACATCATGAACCTGAGCCATATTTAGTGGAAGTTAAAGCCGATAGGCCATGACACATATTTCATCAAGGATCTCAAAGGGGCCAGTGTACCTTGGGCATAACTTCCCATTCTTTCCAAATAGCATGATCATCTTCCAAGGTGATATTCTAAGGAAGAATTAATCTCCAACGCTGAACTCCAAGTAACTTAAATAGTTGTAGCATAGCTCTTTTTACAACTCTGAGAAGCTTTGATATGCTACTAGATGGGATGAAACATTTCTGTCATCTATTGCACAAGATTAGGACCAAGTATATATCTTTCACTAACATCATCCCAGTAAGATGGAGTTCTACATCGATTTTCATGAAGAGTTTCATATGGAGCCATATTATTACTCTAGGGGAAACTATTTTTGTATGAGAACTCAACCTATGAGACATGATGATCCCATCAACATTTGAATTCTAAATATAATTTTCATAGCATATTTTCAAGATTCTAAATAGCCATTTTCTACTAGACATCATTTTGGTGGACATATGCCATGCTTATATTCAATTCTGTACTCAAGTCATGTTGAAAACTCCTAAAAAATTCACATGTGAACCTAGGAGCATGATTAAAAAAAAATTAATGTGGTACCCCATGTAGTCTAACCACATCCTTCACATATATATTTTCAATTTGTTCAAGTGATAAATCATCCCAAATATCAATGAAGTGGTCAATGTTCATGAGTAGTCCCACCATAACCCATATCATATTATTTCATTTTGATGTCTTTGAGACACCTATGCAATGCCCATAATGACATTATCCCATTTACACATGATTATGAGAAATGGTATCATCATCTCTTTGGACTTTTTTCAGTTGTCTCTAATATACAAACATATCAATCACCTTGAGATATACTCAAAAATCTCTTTATTGATGTGGTCCCACCATAATTGTTCTCAGTGATCATGGTATATCATGGTACTCTCTGGATGGATAGAGAAAGATGAGGTATGTGCATTGTCTAATATATCCTAATTTATCTTAGGTGATGAAGGAACATAGATCCTCATTCCAAATAAAATCACACCATCATAATTAATATGGATCTCTTTCATCTTCCCTTCCATTAATTCATTGAACTTATGTTCCAACTCTATATCATCCTTTTATGCCTCCTTAATCATCTATTGGATATATGGTTGGGAAATAATTTGGTCAATTTAATATGTATTCCCTAATTTAATTATTTTCAAATGCATCCTTTTCATATCCCGGAATATATAGTATTTCTCAATCCACATCATGGATAGAGTAGTAGGATCATTTCTGCTAAGAGCATCAACAACCTTGTTTACCTTACCGGAATGATAGTGAATAGATAAATCATAGTCTTTGACAACATCAAACCAGCTCCATTGAATCATGTTAAATCTATTTTGTGTGAATATATACTTTAGGATCTTGTGATATGTATAAATTTCACACTTATCACCATAGAGGTAGTGATACCATATTTTCAATGAAAAAATCATAATTTTTATCTCTAAATCTTACTTTGTGTAGTTCTTTTCATAGATCTTCAACCGATGTGAGGTGTAAGCTATCAGACTATCATTTGGTATGAGTATACTACTCAACCCTTTCTTTGAAGCATCCCTATATATCACAATACATTATCCACTTTTCAATAATGTGAGTACATTTTTAGTGATCATCCTTCGATTAAGTTGCTTGATGCTTTCCTCTCAATCATAGATCCAGAGATACATTACTACATTCCTTATTAAAATAGTCAGAAAGTTTGACAATCATGATAAATGTCTCATAAAACATTGATAGTACCCAAAAAATCCATGAAAACTGTATATTTCCATGATATTAGAGGGTCTGGTCCATTCATCAATTTCCTTTTTTTAAGGGTCCATATAAATTCCCACACTTGTGATCACATGTCCCAAGAATGTGACATTCTATATCAAAACGTCACATTTCTTGAACATGGCATACAAAATCTTCGTCCTAAATGTCACCAACACAAGCCTTAAATGTTCATCATGTTACTCCTTGCTCATATATTGGATAATAATTTAATCAATAAAAACTACAACAAATTTATTGAGGTAATGCCTTAAGACTCTATTCATCAAATCCATGAAGATCACATGGGCATTTGTAAGTCTGAAGGGAGTCTCCCTAAATTCATAGTGAGCATACCTTGTACGAATGGTTTACTTATTAATATCTTCCATCTTCATGTTTATCTGATGATATCCAGAATAATGATTCTCCTTGGATAAGTATTGGGATCTTCTCAACTGATAGATTAAGTCATCAATCCTTGTATGTAACACCACGAGATTTTATGAAAAATAATTTTTTTAATTTCATTAATGTCTTGTGTTGTACGCTAAACCAAAACGATCATGCACAACACACATCCCTAACTTTCCTTGCATTACACGCAATCGCGACCTTCCTCGATAGCGTGTGTAGTACGCAATACCGAGTTTCACTAAATGAGATATTATTATAATATTATTATGAACTAGCCGTTACGAATAGTAATACCCACTTTTTAAAATTTTATAAATTTTATCATTGAAAATGGACTTCATTTTTGGATTCGGAATATCAAAATTAGCATTGGGTGAAATTTAGGTACTTTTCAGATAACATTTTTT
Source organism: Viscum album (assembly GCA_963277665.1). Classification (NCBI taxonomy): domain Eukaryota; kingdom Viridiplantae; phylum Streptophyta; class Magnoliopsida; order Santalales; family Viscaceae; genus Viscum; species Viscum album. Next base: position 1,203,377,014 of record OY728160.1, on the reverse strand, counting down.
ATTATGTGGAATAGTGAAAATTACTAAATTTTAATCAAAATAATAAATAGTGATAAATTATTAGTTTGTGTGGTTTTAAACTATATTTAGAATATTTTTTTACAATTTAATACAATGTTGGTCATTAGGTGTCATTTCATATTTAAACCAGACATAAACAAATATCAATCTTTTGATAGTTATTATCTGTTAAAATCACGCTATTTGTTTTTGACGACGGGAATTAATTATTAAATTATTTAATGTAACTGATATGTTGTGAATTTGGAAAAATAGACATCATTTTTGAATTCATAATATCAAATATATCTTAGGCCTAATTTTTGGTATTTTTCTGGAAACTTTCATTTTTTGATGAATAGTGAAACCACCAAGTGGTTGTTAAAAAACAGAATTTTTCATAAAACATAATTTTACCGCTTATGTGAGTGGAATTTAGAAAATCCGAGATACATGGATAATATCAAGGACTAAAATTTGGTTCAATGTGTAACACCCCAAGATTTCATAGTGTGTTAATTCTTTAAAATTATTCAATAACTTGCACTACACAGAAGACCGAGTTCAAGCGCACCATGACTTACCAAACAAGCAGTTCAAAAGAGGTTATGAATAGTATTAACTAAATTTTAAACTTTATATAATACCTATAATTTTAGAATCCAAATTATGTGTTTCTTAGACATAATGAAAGAACAAATTCATTTTTATTATTGCACTTTTACCAACTTTTAATAGTGAAAACCTTTTTAAATACAATATTTTAAACATTTATATATTCAATTTGAAAAAATGAATTTACTTTTTAGAATGGGGACATCAAAAAAAGTTAAAATTAAACATCCCAAGCTTCCATGGTACGTTTCCTGTTGAATAATGCAATGGCGTGCATTGTACGCAACTTCGAGATTCTAACACACCACAACCAATCAAACTAGTCGTTATGAATAGTAAAACCTACCATTTAAAATTTTAGAAATTTTATCTCTCAAAATGGACTTCATTTTTGGATTCGAAGTATCGAATTTAGCCTAAGGTTAAATTTTGGTACTTTTTGGATAACTTTCATATTTTGATGAATAGTGAAAATTACTAAATTTTAATTAAAAAAACTTTTTTAATCAAAATAATTAATAGTGATAAATTTTGATTTTGAGTGGTTTTAAAGTATATTTAGAATATGTTTTTACCATTTAAAACAATTTGGGTCATTGGACATAATTTCACAATTAAACCGAACATAAACAAGTATCAATCTTTTGATAGTTATTATATCTTAAAAACACACTTTTTCATTTGACAACGGGAATTAATTTTAAATTAATTTCTACCACTTCTGAGTTTTGAATTTTGAAAAATGTATTCCATATTTGGAATCCGGATTTTCAAATTGTGTAAATATTTAACTTTTATTTTTATACATTTTGAATAATTACTTCGGTAAATATTTTATTTACCATGGTTAAAGGGAAAATCCGGTAAATAAGGGTTAAAAAATAATATTATAATAATAAAAAATCACCCTAAAACATGTGATAACCATATTTGTTGATACATGTTCGACCATGGGAATCTTTGGGTCAATTTTGGGACCCCATGGTGCCACATGTAAGTGATAGGGACACTTTATTTTAATTAAGTTAAAATGAATACAAAAATAACACAAGCATATATCTTTTAGAAAAACAATTTTTACATAGAGTTATATATGTTGGATTTTCGAATTGAAATATTCATTAGAAAGATAATAAGCTTTCCTACATAATGATATTTTATTTATAATTTTTAGACATTAAATAATTTAATTTATTTATGACACAATGATGATGCAGTAATTACCATATTAGTGAAAAATTAAAATAATTGATATTATAAATACCCAAATAAATTTAATTTGAGACTTTTAATGAATTAAACTATATTTCTAGGATAATATTACATATTAGGATTTATATAATTTACTTTGTTAGAAGTAATAATTCTGTTATAAATTTCACAAAAATCAAATATTGAATAGTGTCAAAATTGACATAAAAGAGTTTTTAAAACAAATATTATATTATTAATTGATATTAAATTCCTAAAAATATAAGGTTCAGAAATGAGACTTATATCATGATATTTGTATCATTAATGGACCACTTGGGGGGTCTCTTGGATGTATATAGTACGTTTATTAACTATATAATATAAAAATACAAAGTGGCATGGTAAATGTCAAACTAATTAACTAAGAGTTAAAACTAAAAGATAAGGTTAATATAGTAACCCAAACCTGTATAAATTCTATTGGATGAATGGTTTTAGAACTATCCCCACCTTAACCTTTGAATAATCAAATTTGGATCCATTAGAAACAGAATATGAATTTATTATACATTAATATTTCTAGCTTTTCCAAAGGTGCTCCTCACCCCTCTTATAAAAGGGAACTCCCCCTTCTCATTACTTCACACCTTCAAATCCTTTTGGTTCGGCCAAACTCTGCTCAAATACTCTATAAACTTCCTTCAATACATCCTAGATGACTTATTTTGATGAGAAATCCAACCTAAGGGGGCCTTTTGATCAAATCAAAAGGAAGAACCTGAAGAAGAGGTAATGTTTTCACCACCCTTTTTCAAATTCATTTCTTCGTCCACTTATTCTTTCTCTGTTATTAACATTATAAAATAATATCTCCATTATCTTATATATACTGTGATTTTTTTTATAAATATGGTACATCCATATTCAGTATTCTATCCACCCTTTTAATAACATGTCACCATACGTGCGTACGTACGACTTACCATCTCCACGTCGTGGTGTAATTTTTATTCAATATTTTATTATTTGGATGGGTATAATAATGATGTGTAACTCATGTAAATAATAAATATAACATGATAATGATTCTTTATATATGATATACTATCGAATTATATATTATTTTAATATCAAAAGAATGATATTGTCGCTCGTGCGTACATACGGACTACCGTCTCCATGAACGCGATGAGATTCATTCTCCATCGTATACATTCAAGTACAAGTATCATTTGATGATTTAAAAATAATGTTTAAGGAATTGATATCATTATGGATTAGAATAATATACAACCTATCCATGAAAATCATGGCTTACGTAACAAAACATATAAAAGAAAATGAGTATGTTAACACCCGAAACAACGATAATACTAAGATATTATTAACAAGTCAATGCTAAAAGATCATATATGATATCATATTAATATATATGATTCTTGTATAATTTAATAACAATTATTTCACCATTATATAGGAGGTTAACCTACCCCAACAAAGGAAAAGTACAAGATAATGGTTTATTTCACAATCTCTTCAATATCTGAGGATGTTTATACATAATAATCTACTGGGATCTCTTTATCATCCACAACCATGTATCTTAAAAATGTATTTCAAAACATTTTTACTATTTACAAGAATATGGGTTAAAGACATTTATACCCTTGTTTGAATTTTTATAAGATGTTTATAATGGAATCTTTCTGTTGTTTTTCGAAACAAGTTACTTCTTAACCATTTTGACAAAATTAAGGTAAGAATGTCTTTTTTAACTTATACGGAGTGTGCGGTTATTCTCCGCCATTATTAAACCATTGAAGCTTACATACATTCTTATAAATATATTTTCAAAATAAAGGTTTTATTTTATAATTATATGATTTTTAAATTTTTTCAAGAAAGATATATTTCTCTAAAATATATGAAACTCAGTGAAAATGTATACGTATTTAATGCAAGTATAAAAATGTTTTCAGAAAACCCCACTCTCGAGTGTGGTAGACAGGAAGGGATTGGGCATGGTCCCATCATGACCTATAATTAGTCGAGCAGTCTCAGAATTAGTTATTTTGTTTTCAGAAGCTTGCATAATTTTTTAAGAAAAACACTGGAGTATATTTGAACAATTTTAAACGTAAGTAACATATAAAAAAATTGCATTGGTAGGTCTCATGAGACAAACTTGTGTCTTGGAACAAGGCCTTGAAAAAATATTATTTTTAGTCCTGGCATGAGGCCTTGTATATGTGGTTATGATAGTCTAGAATTATGCATTCCATCATTATGAAAGTGGTTATTGATATTTCATGTGATTATTATATTATTAGAATATCCATATGAATAATTAAATTGCATTATTTCATTTTATTTTTGTCATACTTTGTTGAAGTTCAAGTTTAAAAGGCTTTTGTTTTAGTTATACATTGCCTTAAATTTTTATTCTTATTTATGAAAGTTTCCACTATATTGTTATCCTTACTGGGCATTTGAGCTCACCCCTTTTCTATGTTTTATTTTTCCCAGGATGTGAAGAAGTTAATATTGAATGACCTGCAGGGATATTATGAGGGGATAATAGTGTGGACTATGGAGACAATATGATTTTGTAGTATTTTTTCACTTTATGATGTAATGTAAAACTTTATAAATATATCTAGTGTCTCCAAGGCTACTAAACAAATCAGACTTTCGAGATTTGATCTTTCTTGTGATCATGCCAATGTTATGTAATAATGCACCGACTATGGGTAACTGGGGTCGGGGAGTTACAGTTGGTATTAGAGGAAGTCTAGTACAAACCTTGGAAGCAAGATTTAGATGAACTCTGATTAGAGCACATAGATTTAAGATGGACTATGAGGATTAGTATAAAAGAACTTCCTAGAATTTTGGTATTGTAGATATTTTGTGAGTTTTCCGAGAAATACATCCCTGTCTGGATACAAGCAGGTGGAAGCGGCTCTGGCACAGATGTACCTAGGGGTAAAACCCGAAAACACTGCTTTGAGCTAGACTCAAACGAGAACTGGTGCACGACAACGGGTCTTACTGCACTCTTGGTTACGACACTCCCGGGGGATATTCTTAGGATAATTCTCATTTTCGTTACAAACCATTATTAAGGGTTTATGAGTATATACATCCTCAAAGGAGACATTCTTATGATTATGGATTATATCCATAAACTATTTAATTTATGTTATGTGTTTTACAGGTTTGGGATTAGGCATTGTTATTCATAAACTAATCTACTGTATGCCATGGTTTAGAAATGGTGCCTAGTAGAAGGAATGATAACTCCACCAATGCACATGATCCAAAGAGAAAGATGGATCATATCTTTCATGGTCTTAAGCAAGAATTTATAAGAGAAATAGTCTCCCATGTATTATCATCATATGAAGAAATAATATCATGTGTTGATAAGATAAGTAAAGAGTTTACTGAGTCCTATGGATTTGAAGGGAAGCAAGAGAAGAAAAGGATGGAAGAGAGAAAGATGGATAATGGGAAGAGGTAAAAGATGAATTTTCCCATATGTGATAACTGTGGGAAGAAACACCCTGGAACTTTCCTGAAAGAAATGATATTTTGTTATAATTGCGGAGGAAAAGGGCACAAAGTACGTGACTGCAAGGGTAAGAAAATGGTTTCAAATGTACAATTATTAATTTGCAAGGAGTTTGGACACTACGCGAACCTATGTCCCAGTCATCAGACTATGCCGCAAATGATAATATTGGATAATAATCATGTTATGATACTACCACAGATGAAGATGAATGATTAGAGTTCTTATGTTGATTATGTCATTTGAGTGTTGTATCAACAATGTACTTGTTATAATAATTATGGAGTATATAAGGATTGTACTGCAGTACTATTTCATTAAGGACTTGAGATTGTGTGGAACAAAGAAAAGTGACTCAATGGAAGTTTAATGTTTTGGAAAATATATGGTTAAGATAAAGATAAACCATAATATGGTTCTGATACCAAGGTAGTGATTTTAGAATAATACATGATTGATTTGGATAAATTATATTGGATATTTTTGACATCCTTAAAACTGATTATTGATTTGTATATTCCATCATTGTTGGGGTTTACAACATTTTTGGATTGAAAGAGTATATCTATTATTATATAAGGAATAAGGGATCATGAATGTAATCAATAAGATTTTATAGTAATTCAGGATGTTGTAGTGTTTTAAAAGAATACACGATGAAGGTGATAACATGTTATTACGCGAAAAAAGGATCTTCATTGTGTTTACCTTCCTTATAAATTTTGGACTAAAGTATTTTGGATAGATCTAGTTTGGATTATTTTGGATTGCCATAAAAGGACAACCCGGAGGTCGGGCGGCAACCCGTCATGTCTGGCAAGGCCGTGAGACTTGAACCCACAACCGAAGGGCGACAACGGTGTACCACCTACCACTGACCCACGTGATGTCCTGGTTTGAATAATGTCGTTTTTTTAATGGTTCTTCTAGATGAATTATAAATTCATTTTTTAACCCTATACGAATAGGATAAATAGAATATTATTTTTAAGTTATTTTATCTTTTAGAGTGAAAGATGATTTTGTGGTAGAACTTAGTTAAAGGTTGAGACTCTACTTGTCAAGTATATATTTTTCATCTTCTCTTATTCAATGAAGAAATTAATTCTTATTCCTTAGTGAAGGGATCTTAAAACAAAAAAACGTGTTATCCTAATACCATATGTTTTTCTGAACAGATGGTATTTTAAATCCTCATATATTGATGAATTTAAGGCCCTCAATAATACAGTTGTTTGTGATTGATAAACTCAATCAATACATATAAATATTTACGTTTTTCCTCCAATTATGTGTCTCTAATTGTCACCAATGTTCTCCGAATAGAGATCATAATTTGGTGGTGACCATTTAATTTTTCTTTTCCTCTTATTAAGACTAAATTTTATCAACCCAATTTCCGATGTGTGTTTTCCCACAAAGATATTTTCTATTTTTAACCTTTTATTTTCGAAGAACAATTTCAAATTGTGAGGATGCAATTTATTGAATGAGGGGAGAATGTAACACCCCAACATTTCATAGTGTGTTATTTCTTCAAAATAATTCAATAACTTGCACTACACGCAACACCGAGTTCAAGCGCACCATGACTTACCAAACAAGCCTTTCAAAATAGGTTATGAATAGTATTAACTAAATTTTAAACTTTATATAATCCGTATAATTTTATAATCCATATTATGAGTTTCTTAGACATAATTTAAGAACAACTTAATTTTCAGTATTTCACTTTTACCAACTTTTAATAGTGAAAACCATTTTAAATAAAATATTTTAAACTTTTATATATTCAATTTGACTAAAAAAATTTACATTTTAGAATGGGGACATCAAAAAAAATTTACAATTAAACATCCCAAGCTTCCACGGTACGTTTCCCTTTGAATAATGCAATGGCGTGCATTGTACGCAACTTCGAGATTCTAACACACCACAACCAATCAAACTAGCCATTATGAATAGTAATACCTAACTTTTAATATTTTAGAAATTTTACCTCTAAAAATGGAAAACATTTTTTGGATTCGGCGTATTGAATTTATCCTAAGGTGAAATTTTGGTACTTTTCGGATAACTTTCATATTTTGATGAATAGTGAAAATTACTAAATTTTAATTAAAAACAACGTTTTTAATCAAAATAATTAATAGTGATAAATTATGAATTTGAGTAATTTTAAAGTATATTTAGAATATAATTTTACAATTTAATAAAATTTTGGTCATTGGACATAATTTCACAATTAAACCAAACATAAAGAAGTATCAATCTTTTGATAATTATTATATCTTAAAAACACGCTTTTTGTTTTGACAGCGGGAATTAATTTTAAATTAATTTCTTCCACTTCTGTGTTTTGAATTCGGAAAAATGGTTTCCATATTTGGAATCAGGATGTTCAAATTGTGTAAATAGGTAACTTTTATTTTTAGACATTTTGAATAATTCGGTAAATATTTTATATACCATGGTTAAAGGGTAAATCCGGTAAATAAGGGTTAAAAAATAATATCATAATAATAAAAAACTACCCTAAAACGTGTTCTAACCTTATTGGTTGCTACATGTTCGACCATGGGCATCTTTGGGTCAATTTTGGGATCCCATGGTGCCACTTGTAAGTGATAGGGACACTTTATTTTAATTATGTTAAAATGAATACAAAAATGACACAAGCATATATCTTTTAGAAAAACAATATTTTCATAGGGTTATATATGTTGGATTTTCTATTTTAAATATTCATTAGAAATATAAAAAGATTTTATACGTAATTATATTTTATTTATAATTTTTAGACATTAAATAATTTAATTTATTTATGACACAATGATGATGCAGTAATTAAAATAATAGTGAAAAATTAAAATAATTGATATTATAAATACCCAAATAAATATAATATGAGACTTTTAATGAATTAAACTAATTTTATAGGATAATATGACATATTAGGATTTATTTAATTGACTTTTTTCTAAGTAATAATTATGTTATAAGTTTCACAATAATCAACAATTGAATAGTGTCAAAATTGACATAAAAGAGTTTTTTAAAAAACTATTATATTATTATTTGATATTAAATTCCTAAAAATCTAAGGCTCAGCCAAGAGACTTATATCATGTTAGGTGTATCATTAATGGACCACTTGGGGGTCTCTTGGATGTATATAGTACGTTTATGAACTATATAATATAAAAATACAAAGTGACATGGTAAATGTCAAACTAATTAACTAAGAGTTAAAACTAAACGATAAGGTTAATATAGTAACCCAAACCTGTCTAAATTATATTTTCTGACTGGTTTTTGACCTATCCCCAACTTAAACTTTCTATAATAAACTTTTTAGCCATTATAAATCGAATATGAATTTATTATATATTAATATTTCTAGTTTTTCCAAAGGTGCCCCTCAACCATCTTATAAAAGGACACTCTTCCTTCTCATTACTTCACACCTTAAAAGCTTTTTGGTTCGGCAAAACTCTTCCCAAATACTCTCTCAACTTCCCTCACTAAAACATAGAGGCCTTAGTTTGATCATAAATCCAACCTAAGGATACCTTTTGATCAAATCAAAAGGAAGAACTCGAAGAAGAGATAATGTTTTCACCACCCTTTTTCAAATTCATTTCTTCTTCCACTTATTCATTATTTGTTATTACCATTATAAAATAATAACTCCAGTATCTTATATATACTGTGATGTTATTATAAATATGGTACAACCATATTCAGTATTCTATCCACCCTTTGAATAACATGTCGCCATACGTGCGTACGTACGACTTACCGTCTCCCCGTCGTGGTGTAATTGTTATTCAATATATTATTATTTGGATCGGTATAATAATGATGTATAACTCATGTAAATAATAAATTCGACATGATAATGATTCTGTATATATGATATACTATCAAATTATATATTATTTTAATATCAAAAAAATGATATTGTCGCTCGTGCGTTCGTACGGACTACCGTCTCCACGAACGTGATGAGATTCAATATCCATCGTATCCATTCATGTATAAGTATCATTTGATGATTTAAAAATAATGTTTAAGGACTTGATATCATTCTAGATATGAATAATATACAACCTATCCATGAAAAACATGGATTACGTAACAAAACATATAAAAGGAAACGAGTAAGTTAACACCCGAAACAACGATAATACTAAGATATTATTAACAAGTCAATGTTAAAAGATCATATATGATATCATATTAATATATATGATTCTTGTATAATTTAATAACAATTATTTCACCATTATAAAAGAGGTTAACCTACCCCAAGCTAAGAAAAGTACATTGTAAGGGTTTATTTCGCAATCTCTTCATTATCCGAGGTTGTTTATACGTAATAATCTAGTGGGATCTCTTTATCATCCACATCCATGTTTCTTAAAAATGTATTTCAAAACATTTTTACTATTTAAAAGAATATGGGTTAAAGTCATTTATACCCTTTTTTGACTTTTTATAAGAGGTTTATAAAGGAATCCTTCTGTTGTTTTTCGAAAGAAGTTACTTTTTAATGTTTTTGACAAAATTAAGGTAAGAATGTCTTTTGTTAACTTATACGGCAGGTGCAGTTATTCTCCACCGTTATTACAACTTTGAAGCTTCCTTACATGATTATAAAGATATTTTCAAAATAAAGGTTTTATTTTATAATAATGTGATTTTTAAATGATTTCAAGAAAGATATATTTCTCTCAAATATATGAAACCCAGTGCAAATGTATACATATTTAACGCAAGCATGAAAATGTTTTCAGAAAACCCGACTCTCGGGTGTGGTAGACAGGAAGGGATTGGGTGTGGACCCATCATGTCCTGTAATTAGTCGAGCAGTCTCAGAATTAGTTATTTTGTTTTCAGAAGCTTGCATAATGTTTTCAAAAAAACACTAGATTATATTTGAACAATTTTAAACGTAAGTATCTTCTAAAAAAATTTCATCGGTAGGTCTCCTGAGACAAACTAGTGTCTTGGCACAAGGCCTTGACAAAATCTTATTTGTAGTCTTGGCATGAGGCCTTGGAAATGTGGTTATGATATTCTGGCATTATGAATTCCATCATTATGAAAGTGGTTATTGATATTGCATGTGATTATTCGATTAGTAGAATATCCATGTGAATTAATAAATTGAATTATTTCATTTTATTTTTGTCATACTATGTTGAAGTTCATGTTTAAAAGGCTTTTGTTTTAGTTATACATTGCCTTAAATGTTTATTCTTATTTATGAAAGTTTCCGATATATTGTTATCCTTACTGGGAATTTGAGCTCACCCCTTTTCTATGTTTTATTTTTCCCAGGATTTGAAGAAGTAAATTATGAATGACCTGCAGAAATATTATGAGGGGATAATAGTGTGGACTATGGAGGCAATATGTTGTTGTAGTAGTTTTTCACTTTATGATGTAATGTAAAACATTATGAATATATAGAGTGTTTCCAAAGATACTAAACCAATCAGTCTTTAGAGATTTGATCTTTGTAGTGATCATGCCAATGTTATGTAATAAGGAACCGACTCTGGGTAACTGGGGTCGGGGCGTTACGCAATGAGATGAAAATAATTTTTGGTGAATAGTATCTTTTTACTTTTTTTACCACGGTTAAAATTAAATAGGGTAATTAATGGTAAAAGTGTTATTATTATTACCCTATCACATGTACTAATTCTATTGTATAAGTTTAATTCGACCACAAACAACCTTAGGAATAAAATATGACCATTTAGGCCCCCTTGGATTAGATTTGGACATTTATTATTAATTTATTTAAAGAAGGGTTAAAATAGTTAAAATCAAAATTTAATAACTAACTAATTTTTAATATAGGGTTATAAATACGATAAATTCGACTATAAATATTCATTATAAAGATAAAAAGACTTCCTGCATAATGGTATTTTATTAGTAATTTTTAGACTTAATATAATTTAATTTATTTATGACACAATGATGATGCAATAATTATCTTATTAATAAACTGTTGACATAATTGATGTTATAAATACCCAAATAAATGTAATTTGAGACTTTTGATGAATTATAATACTTTTATATGTTAATATGACATGTTATTATTGATTTAATTAACTTTTTTCGAAATAATCATTCTGTTATAATTTTCAAAAAAATCAATTACCATATAGTGTCAAAATTGACATAAAATAGTTCTTAAAAAAATATTATATTATTTATTGTTATTATATTCTTAGAAATCTACGGTTCGTCCAAGATACTTATATCATGATAGATGTATCATTAAGGGACCAGTTGAGGGTCTCTTGGAGGCATATGGTATGTTTCATTACTATATAATATAAAAATACAAAGTGACATGGTAAATGTTAATCTAATTAACTAAGAGTTAAAACTAAAATATAAGGTTAATATAATGACCTAAACTTTTATAAATTTTATTGGATGATATTATTTCGACCCATCCCCACCTTAGCTTCGAAATATATCAATTTGGTTCTATTAAAAACAGAATATGTCTATATAGTAAAATAATATATTTTGTTATTCCAAAGTTTCCCCTCTCCTCCCTTATAAAAGGGCACCCCCTCCCTCTCTTCCTCACTCCACTTTGAGCCTTCAGGCTCGGACAACCACTGCCAAATTCCCTTCTCCAATTCCCCAGAAATATCCTAGAGGTCCTGGTCATCTTCAATGACCAATTTTAGTGCCCTAAGAGGAGGTCTAAAAGAGGCGCTTCAAAGAAGAGGTAATGTCTGTTACCGTTTTTTTCAACTTTATTTCTTCTTCCACTTATTCTTCATAGATTGTTTCATTATGAAGTAATAAATTCAGTATCAGTCATATAATGATATGTTATTATAATTATTAAACAACCCTATTTCCCCATCTATCTATCCTATAGAAAACGAAATCACCGCGCGTGCCTACGTACGAAATACTGTCTCCACGCCGTGGTGTAATCTATTTTCCAACACCACCTTACTTGGATGGGTATAATGGTGTAAATAATAACTATATATGATTATTGTAAAGTGATATTGATTCTGTAATAGTATACATACACTCTAATAAAATTCCACGATCATGGGAACGATATCATCGCTCCTATGTACGTACGGAATACCGTCTCCACGACGCGATGAGATTCATTCTCAACGATTAACCATTCATAAATGGTTATAAAGTATATATAATATGTAATAATGAAATATATTACATAATAATGATACTTAATTTATGTATATATATGTGTATGTCATCCAATTAATTCAATTAAATTCAATGTGGAAACAAAAACAACGTTCATGCGTACATACGGCATATCGTCTCCATGAACGGTATATTTCTTTCCATTTATTGATCTATTATATATATATATATTTTCTGAATATATATAATATATAAATCATGTTTTATATTCTGGAATTAATTAATCATGATCTAAGTAATCATTTGAAAAATTACAAGTCAAAACACGGACGACAAATGAAACGATTTTACCCAAAACGCTCTTTAACATGGAATTTACAAAAGAAAAGGTAATATAAAACCATATGTGAACCATATATGATATCATAACAATTAATATGATTCTGTAATAAGTCAATGACATTGTTTAAATCATTTTATAGGAGTTTCAGATACGTACGAAGCATATCGGACCTAAGGTAAGGGATAATTTTGAAAATCTCATTTTTATCCGAGAATGCTTATTCATATGTATTTACTGGGGTTATTGCAATAGTCCATTTCCATGTTTTATAAAACCCTTTTCATGTATGTTTAAAGTCATTTTTAACCATTTTGACTTATACCCCATGGTATGGAAGGAATCTTTCTTTTATTTACCCTATAAGGTACTTTTGGACTTTTCTGACAAAAGTACGAGAATAATGTTTTTTTAACGTATAGGGCATGAAAGGATTTATACTGTTTTATAAATCCTTATTTTCATGAAGCATCCTCCAAAATATTTCATGACTATTTTCAAAAAAATCATTTTATTTTAAAATTTCATGACATTTTATGAAAAGAAATTGATTTTGAAGAAGAAAGGATATTTTTCTCAAGAATTCATTTCAAATGTTTTATCAAAACCACTTTTCATCTAAGATGACATTATTTCATATGTGTTTGTTTCAAGTATCATGTCTCTATGATTAACATGTTTTCAATTTTCTTATTATGAAATGATATTTATTTCTTTTATATGGATTGTGTGATAATGGGATGATGTTTATGAAACCCATTTTATTCGTTGGGTTATTATAAAGAATGTATGTTTATTTTGTGGAAAAAGTAAGAATGATTTCATTATGATATAGGTGGGAGCTATATCTCCCTCCAATGAATTTGGTAAAGATTTATATCTCATGAGATTCACATGGCTGGAAGGTAAGTTAATCTGGTTCAGTATTACAGGACTGGAACGAGGAGTGAACTCGATTCAGAAAGGGACATTGTCCACTAAGATGGTCTTGGCAGCAATGCCTTGGATACTATGGAAATCATCACATGTGCTTAATGGATGCCACAATTAAATGTTTTATTCCCATGTTATGTTATCATGATTTATGTTCCATTATGATCTATACCTTATGTACTTCCATGTTTTAAGTCTTTGGTCAAGATTTTGATGTTTAAACATTATGTTTTTGTTTTTAAGTTCAAATGTATATGGTATGTTTTATTTTATCCATTCTTACCCTTACTGAGCATTTAAGCTCACCCTTTTTATGTTTTATTTTCCCCCAGGATTAAAAGAAAGGTTCTAGGTAAGGAAACAAATAGTGGAAGATCTTTATGGGAGATGTTGAAGATCTTTCACCACGATTACAAGATTACGTTCAAATTTTCCAAAGACACTAAACTATTATGGTCCTTGTGTGTCTTTTTTGTTATGTATTTTGTATTCCGCAAAAGTAATGTAATATCTATGTACGTCAAGCTTCGGGTCTCTACAATTCGTATCAGAGGAAAGGTTTAGTTAACCTTTGGAAACTATGATGCGAAAACTTTAGTGAGATCCATAGAGATATTTCTAAGGTATGTCTAGGGATGTCCCTAATGTTTAGTATACGTATAGGTTATAGTCCTAGAATTGCGCTAAAGATCTTAGAATTTAACCTAAGATGTTAGATATTGAGGGTACTCCCCCTTTACTATGTTGTTTTCCCTAGCATGATTTTTACCTCTCACACTATTCTTTTTGGGTTTTAGACGATGGATGGAATCCGAAGGAACCGTGATGATCAATTCAATAGACAATGAAATGATTGTCCTCTTGAACAAACAAATGTAATGGGAGATTGAGTGAAAAATATTATTGCTATACTTACACAAGAAATGAATCATTCTGGACTTCCAAATGAGCAGAGAAGGGAAAAATAGTCTATTGAGTCCTTCATGAGGCAACTTCCACCTTGTTTCAGTGGGTCTTCTGATCCACTTGTTGCTGAACAATGGATCAGTACCACTGAAAAGATATTTTCAGTTCTTCAATGTTTTGAACATGATAAAGTCATCTTACCAGTATATCGTTTGGAAGGTGAAGCTGATCAATGGTGGAATCTTATCAAGAATACGAGGCCAAGAGATGAAATTGAGTCCATGTAATGGGATGAGTTCAAGAACTTATTTTTCAATAAGTACTTCCCTCGTATTCTTCTAACAAAGATGGATAAGGAGTTTCTTGAACTAAAAAAAGGATGATGAATCTTTTGGTGTATACGAAGAGAATTTTACAAGGCTTGAAAGGTATGCATCTGTCTTTATAATCCAGCCTGAATGTAATGTTGATCGATTCTTCAGTAGCTTAAAACCAAATCTTAAAAGGGAATTAGCTATAAGATACTTCAGTAGCTATGAAGAAATTGTGTGTTGTGCTATCAAGGTAGAAATGGAAGTTGGTGTTACTTATCCATCTCATAGTTTTTATACGAAACAAAAGATGGAGTTCAAGGAGAAATCTCAGAATAATGGTGAAACGAAGATGAATGTTTCCTTATGCTCAATGTGTGGAAAGAAGCATTGTGGAGATTGTGTTAAAGGGACTAGAAAATGTTTTATGTTTGGAAAAGAAGATCATCGAGTAGCTGAGTGTCGAGGTAATGGAAAAAGGGTTTCTAATGATTTGAATAAAGAAAATACTGCAGAGAATGCACCACCAACACTTCAATGCTTCAAGTGCAAGGAAATGTGGAATTATGCTAATAAATGCCCTAATACAAGGGTTAGTGATGATCGACATGAGCAACCACATAAGGAAAAGGACAAAGGGAAGTCACATGCGATCACTATTAGTGATGTTGAATATGAAAACGATGTGGTGGAATGATTAAGTGTTTATGTAATGGGATTCCAAAATAATGTTGTATACAGTATCGTGGAATATTGGAATATTTATGTATTGGTGTATGGTGGTTTTCAATAATTTTATGGTACCGATAACCATGGAAAGTGATTGAGATATTTTTGGAAAAAATATGATATGCACATAATGAAGGGATAAGGAGAAAATGAAATGTTTGAAAGTATTCATGAACTCATGACTGATATAAGGAAATAGTTATATCATGGTTTGAGGTTTTGGTATGTGAAAAGAGTTAATTTTGGACAGCACTCATGTTTTCACTATGATTCAATGGGTATTCATTTTTCAATAGAATACATGATTAAGGCCTTAAAATGTTTGGAATGTGACCAACAAGACATATCTCATGATATATGGGGATCAACGATGGTATTGACATGCTTGTTATATGATCTCCTTGGTAATTGTTTTCACTATAATATGAGATTGGACAACAGTATATTGGATAAACCTAAATATTGGAATGGATTATGTTGGAAATAAGTTAGTATTGTTTAAGGATAGAAGCTTTTTGATATTATTGATGGGATTTTATAGTAATGTCGTTTTAGAAAAATGACAACCTGCAGGATGGGCGACAACCCATTGCGTCGGACAAGGCTGTCGGAATCGAACCCACAACCGAAGTGCGATTGGACTTTATTGCCTACCACTGGCCTACAGGGAGTCCCTGTTTAGTATAAACTAGTTTGATTATATTAAGCAGTATGATATACGAAGTATAAGTCCATTTTAGGAACCATATATGATTAATCTCACTATAGATGGACTGATGTATTTTTTGATAACTTTTCAAACCTTTTGTTTGAGAAAGAAGGAATGACCCATCATTCTATCACATGATCTTCTAACACATCACGAATGAAAAATTCAACCTCATTTCTTTAAGAGATGAAGTGGAAATTGTCCAAAGAATGACCAACGGTGATACTGTACTAAAATCATGAAAGTCTTTCTTCTAATTCCAATTTCATCAACTTTAGGGAAGTGATCTTGAAAACCAAAAATGTTTTCCTATTGCTCTTATATGTGATGAATCAGATGGTACCTTACATAGTCACAAAATTATGGCTTTTTGATTGTTGGCTTTTTCATTGCCATGTTCTCTACCACACTCCATCAGAACTTGATGGTTAGATTTTTCTTCCATATCCATATTTTCACCTATGTTATCCTATGTGGAAACCCATTGATGAGTTAATTTGGGTAACCGTTACGTTTCATACTTTAGTTTTTAAAGCCATGTTTTGGTGTTCCTTTTTACAATGTGGGTTTCTATTAAAGAAACTTTCGAGTAGTAAACCATTTATAACCCCGGCGAATTTCGAGGGTGAAATTCATTTTAAGGGGGTAGAATGTATACCCCGAGATTTTATGAAAATATTATTTTTAATTTCATTAATGTCTTGTGTTGTATGCTACACCAAAAGGAGCTTGCACAACATGCATCCCTGACTTTCCTGGTATTATACGCAATCGCGACCTTCCTCGATAGCGTGTGTAGTACGCAATACCGAGTTTCACTGAATGAGATATTATTATAATATTATTATGAACTAGCCGTTATGAATAGTAATACCCAAATTTTAAAATATTATAAATTTTATCTTTCAAAATGGACTTCATTTTTTTATTCGGAATATTGAAATTTTCTTAGGGTAAAATTTTGGTACTTTTCGGATAACTTTTATATTCTGATGAAGAGTGAAAATTACTAAATTCTAATCGAAATAATTAATAGTGATAAATTATTAATTTGAGTGGTTTTATAGTATATTTAGAATATATTTTTACAATTTAATACAATATTGTTCATTGGGTGTACTTTCACATTTAAACTAGTCATAAACAAGTGCCAATCTTTTGATAGTTATTATCTCTTAAAAACACGCTATTTGTTTTGACGACGGGAATTAATTTTTAAATTAGATAATGTAAATGATATGTTTTGAATTTGAAAAAATAGACATCATTTTTGAATTCATAATTTGAAATATATCTTAGGCCTAATTTTTGGTATTTTTCTAGAAACATTCATTTTTTGATGAATAGTGAAACCACTAAGTGGTAGTTAGAAAACCGAATTTTTTATAAAACGTGATTTTACCGCTTTTGTGAGTGGAATTTCAAAAATCCGAGAGACACGGTTAATATCAAGCACTATAATGTGGTTCAATTAGATGAAAATGATTTTTGGTGAATAGTAACTTTTTACTTTTTTTATCATGGTTAAAAGTAAATAGGGTATTTAAGGGTAAAAGTGATATTATTATTACCCTAACACACGTCCTAATTCTATTGGATAAGTGTAATTAGACCAAAAACAACTTTATGAATACAATATAACCATTTAGTCCCACTTGGATTAGATTAGAAATTTTTTTATTAATTTATTTAAAGAAGGGTTAAAATAGTTAAAATCAAAGTTTAATAACTAAATAATTACTAATATATGGTTATACATAAGATAATTTCGACTATAAATATTAATTAGAAATATAAAATTATTTCCTACATAATGGTATTTTATTTGTAATTTTTAGACTTAAAATAAGTTAATTTATCTATGACACAATGATGATGCAGTAATTATCTTATTAATAAAATATTGACATAATTGATGTTATAAATACCCAAATAAATGTAATTTAAGACTTTTTATGAATTAAAATAATTTTCTATGTTAATATGACAAGTTAGTATTGATTTAATTAACTTTTTGCGCACTAATCATTCTGTTATAATTTTCAAAACAATCAATTACCAAATAGTGTCAAAATTGACATAAAATAGTTTTTAAAACAAATATTATATTATTAATTGTTATTATATTCCTAAAAATATATAGATTGGACAAGATACTTATATCATGATATGTGTATCATTAATGGTCGACTTGGGGGACTCTTGGATGTATATGGTATGTTTATTAACTATATAATATAAAAATACAAAGTGACATGGTAAATGTCAATCTAATTAACTAAGAGTTAAAACTAAATGATAAGGTTAATATAATGACCTAAACTTGTCTAAATTATATTGTATGAGAGGATTTCGAGCCATACCCACCTTATATTCTAAATATATCAATTTGGAGTTATTAAAAACCGAATATAACTTTATAATAAAATATTATTTTTAGTTATTCCAAAGGTGCCCCTCTTGTCCCTTATAAAAGGGAACCACCTCCCTCTCTTCCTCACACCACTTTGAGCCTTCATGATCAGCCAAACCCTACCGAATTCCCTTATCCACTTCCCTAGAAACATCTTGTAGGTCTTGGTCTTCTTCAATGACCAAATTTAGTTCCCTAAGTGGAGGTCTTAAAGAGGCGCTTCAAAGAAGAGGTAGTGTCTGTTACCGATTCTTTCAACTTTATTTCTTCTTCCACTTCTTATTCATAGGTTTTTTCATTATGAAGTAATAAAATCAGTATCACTAATATACTGATATGTTATTATAACTATTAAACAACCCTATTTCACCATCTATCCATCCTACGAAAAACAAAATCATCGCGCGTGTGTACGTATGGAATACCGTCTCCATGCCATGGTGTAATCTATTTTCCACCACCACCTTACATGGATGGGTATAATGGTGAAAATAATAACTATATATGATTATTTTAAAGTGATATTTATTTTTTAATAGTATACATACACTCCAACAAAATTCCACGATCATGGGAACGATATCATCGCTTGTGCGTACGTACGGAATACCGTCTCCACGACGCGATGAGATTCATTCTCAATGATTAACCATTCATAAATGATTATAAAGTATATATAACAAGTAATCATGAAATATATGACATAATAATGATACTGGATTTATGTATATATATATATATTTATGTCATCCAGTTAATTTCATTCAATTCGATGAGGAAACGAAAACAACGTTCATGCGTACGTACGGCCTACCGTCTCCATGAACGGTGTATTTCTTTCCATTTATATATCTATTATATATATGTATATTATGAATATATATTATATATAAATCATGTTTTATATTCTAGTATTAATTAATCATGATCTAAGTAATCATATGAATAATTACAAGTCAAAACACGGACGACAAATGAAACGATTTTACCCAAAACGCTCTTTAACATGGAATTTACAAAAGAACGGTTAATATAAAGCCATAAGTGAACCATATATTATATCATAACAGTGAATATGATTCTATAATAAGTCAATGACATTATTTAAATCATTATACAGGAGGTTTAGATACGTACGAAGCATATCAAAACTAAGGTAAGGGAGAATTTTGTAAATCTCATTTTTATCCGATATTGCTTATTTGTAAGTATTTAATGGGGTTATTGAAATCGTCCATGTCCATGTTTTATAAAAGTGTTTTCATGTATGTTTAATGTCATTTTTACCCATTTTGACTTATAACCCATGGTATGGAAGGAATATTTCTTTTAATTACCCTACAAGGTACTTTTTGACTTTTCCGACAAAAGTATGAGAATAATGTTTTTTTAACGTATACGACATGAAAAGATTTTTATGGTTTTATAAAGCCTTATTTTCATGAAGATTCATCCAAAATATTTCACAACTATTTTCAACAAAATCCTTTTCTTTTAAAATTGCATGACGTTTTGTGAAAAGAAATTGATTTTGAAGAAGAAAGGATATTTTCCTCAAGAATTCATTTCAAGTGTATTATCAAAACCATTTTTCATCTAAAATGACATTATTTCATATGTGTATGTTTCAAGTATAGTGTCTCTATGATTTAAATGGTTTCAATTTTCTTATTATGAAATGATATCAGTTTCTTTTATATGGATTATGTGATGATGGGATGATGTTTATGAAACCCATTTTATTCATTGGGTTATTATGACGAATGTATGTTTATTTTGGGGTACAAGTAAGAATGATTTAATTATGAGATGGGTGGGACCTATATCTCCCTCCAATGAATGGGTAAAGATTTATATCTCATGATATAGGAATGGCTGGAACGGTAAGTTAATCTGGTTCAGTATTACAGGACTGGAACGAGGAGTGAACTCGATTCAGAAAGTGACTTTGTCCACTAAGATGGTCTTGCAAGCAATGCCTTGGCTACTATGGAAATAATTTTATGTGATTAATGGATGCCACAATTACATGTTTTATTCCCATGTTATGTTATCATGATTTATGTTCCATTATGATCTATGCCTTATGTACTTCCATTCTTTAAGTCGTTGCTCATGATTTTGATGTTTAAACATTATGTTCATGTTTTTATGTTCAAATGTATATTGTATGTTTTATTTTATCCATGCTTACCCTTACTGAGAATTTGAGCTCACCTTTTTTATGGTTTATTTTCCCCCAGGATTAAAATAAAGGTTTTAGGGAAGGAAACAAAAAGTGGAACATCTTTATGGGAGATGTTGAAGATCTTTCACCACGATTTGAAGATTATGTTCGATGTTTCCAAAGACACTAAACTATTATGGTCATTGCGTGTCTGTTTTTATTATGTATTATGTATTCTGCAAAAGTAATTTAATATCTATGTATGTCAAGCTTCGAGTCTCTACATTGTAAGGTGATATTTTTTCTTTATGGTGATCTTGTGGAGTTACCATTAATCGATACACAACCGCAATGATCCATCCCGCTTCCTGACAAATATCACTGGTGCTCCGCAAGGTGATGCAATAGGGAATATGAACCCTTTTTTCAAGTGCTCTTGAATCTACTTATTTAACTCCTCCAGTTTGATAGGATCTATCCTATAGGAACACATTGACATAGAAGTATATTCGAGTATGATTTCTGTTGTTAAACGTACCTCACAATCTGGGGGGAAGGCCAAGGTAACACTTTTGGAAAAATAACACTATATTCCTTCACGATGGTAATTTTTTCTAGGTTGACAATATCCTTTGACTCAACGATTTGGGATAGGTATGCTTCTTCATAAAAAATCAACACACACATTGTTGAAGGATTTTCAAAAAGAGATTCATGATCTGTCTTTCATTTGTAGGGGATGATGGGATGGTTCTGAATATTAAAATATATTTAATTTTCCTAACAATTGATATGTTCTCCAAATAACGAGAGAAAATTCATCCCCTATATAGAATCGAATTATACCAAGGTTAGTATTATGAGATCCCCTGGAAGTATATTCCACATATGTCAACAAGAGAAGATTCCAACACTTGGGCTGTAATGATTTCACCACTAAGTGTTTTTACTAATATATCTACATCATGGATTTAGGTATTCGATTAAATATTTCCAGAAAACTTGTTGGATATAATGGAATTCATATAACTAGATATAAATAATACATTTTCTATTCTAGAGTAAATATGATGAGTACCTTGTATGTATTCATTTTCATTCTCCACTTGTAGTAGTGGGGGAATATGACTTCCCTAATTATTTTGGATTTAGTGGATGATGATTCTGATTACTCTTGAAGACATGAGGTTTAGAGTAATAGATTTCATATTTCCCTTACTCCGTAGAGTTTTAGAATTGTACCATCGGTGGTTCTCTCCTTTCCTTTACCACATTGTACTGTTTCCCCATGTCTTTTCGATATTCACGATCATAATGTCCTTATCTACCACACATGAAGCATTCACCCATTCCATTGAGGTAGTTCTCATGCTAATTATTACCACATTTTTTACATGTTGTTGGTTTAGTTTTATTTCCCCTTTCTCATTAGAAACTCCAGCCTGAAACTCTATCTTTCGTTTCTTATCAACATAGCCTTGGTACCATTCGCCAAACTCCATCTTCAATTTGATAGCACATAAAAAAACATCTTCATAACTCCCAATGTCTCTAATTTCAAGATCCTTTCAAAGGTTTTGTTTTAGAAAACTAAAGAATTTATCAATTTTGATATCATTGTTGAAAAAACTCAAATAATGCCTTGAAATCCTTGGGAAAATTGAATCATAAGTCATGATGGATTCACCTTCCATTTTCTTCCACTATATGAATTATCTCTTCATCTTTGTATGAATAGTTTAAGGTGAATACATATTAAGAAACTTTATCTTAATGTCTTCCCACTCAATCTATTCAATTCATTCTCTTATGTAGGTGATCTTAATGAACACCCACCATTGGTTGGCCTCTTTATCTAGATGATAAAAAGATAGAGCCACCTTCTCTATCTCAGAATAGTGAAGCATATAAATGATCTTCTCCATTGGGTAGACCCACTTTTCCACAAATAGTGGATCAGAAGATACACTAAATGTTGCTGTTTGTGGCTGTATAAAACACTTGATGGACAGTTACTCCCCCTTTAGAGAAATAGGGTCTTCAACATTATTCAGATTATTTTTTATAACCTATGATAGATGGGTACTCATCACCATGAAATTTTGAGCACCACCTCCCAAATAATTGGGGATGTCATTAGAGCAATTTATTCACTATCCCTCATAGGGGTTGTTGTCATATTTTCTCCAAGTTCCTGCCATTTTCTAAAATAGAAAATGTTAGAACAAAACCTAAGTCAATAATTCATAAATAATATATCCCTTTGTAAAAGTAACTATAAAGGAATATCAAATGGGATAACTGTGTTTAGATAATATTCTTTTGTTCTTATATGTACTTAGTCTCATACTATGGGTTTCACTAAGTTTCTCTAATCCTAATTCCCAAATTAACTAAACATTCATCTAATTCCAACTATATAGACCCTAATTTTCTTATATTAATATTACATCAATTTAAAGAAAAACAACATAATATAATTAAACTACATGGATATGATTGTTTAGTGTCTTGGGAAAATTAATAACCAACATAAAATTTAAAAAATAATACATAAACATTTAATTAATTCCTTCTTCTCTAGCTTCATATTGTCCCTTGTGTTCTTCTTAGTACATATAGTCCCTTAAGGATATACATAAAAAATTGGTGATCTAAAAATCCTAGTATGAGTATAAATATTATCATGAAACAATATGACATGGGTCGAGTATAATCTTTACATCTTTATCTTAATAGGATGCATTATATAAAGGCACAGAATGTGGCAATGCATAAAAATAAAACATCATGACTTAGTGGTCAACTACAACAAAACATTATTAACAAATATAGAATCATTTTCATGAATATTAACTTTCCTAATGAGCTAATTCACATTAAACAATGAATTTGAGAACTACACCATTCTGATAAAATGCATCACATATTATCATTTACTTTATTCTATATAATTTCAGCCGCACCCATCACATCCAAACATTTACATTATCATGCATGCCACATAGAACTTATATCAATATTAGACATAAAATAACCCATGGAAAGGAATGGTTTTATTTCATATAACAATAATTCAAAAATATTTGGTCTAATATTTAAATAGGTAATCCCATAGTTGATATATAAATCATTAACTTTGAGTGCAGAAGAAACAATCTCGAGAAGTGTGTTTTTTAAAAGAAGTGTTCTTTTGGAAAACATTATGTTTGTAATAATCTCAATTAGGCAACATATATATCCCATAAAACATAACATAATTATGAATAAATGATATTTAAGGAATATAATTATTCAATGTGGCGTGAAAGAGGGAAGACCATAATAAATAGAGTTGAGTTTGAGAATTCCCCTTACCTTCTGTTCAAACACATTATTCACATTAGTGTCATGTATAATAACATTAGATTAATTTATTAATAATTAAAAAAAAAATTATACATGAATTTAATTCAATATGGTTTTATTAACTTCTTTTATTGTTCCTTGGTTGAGTTATAGAGTTTAATTTCATCGTTCAGGAGTGTTTGTTTTCATAGATTTCATGATCGGTCTGTTTGTATACATAATGGAAGATTGTTTAAAATGTAGATGAACATATAGATTTTTTATTATATGTTATTAATGATCCTTTAAAATCATAAATTACCTTATAAAGCATGTTTTTATATATCATGAGCGTGTTTCATTAGATAAACGTTAATGATGATGGTTTTAGGTTAATTTTGGCAGTTTTTCAATCCCAGTAAACTCATTTTGTTTATTCATTTAGTTTTATGAGTATATTTAATTTCTATAACATAAAAAGGGTTATAAAATAAAAATAAAAATATATTTTAAACCATTTAATAGCCTTATTAACATACTTTAAGGTTTTTAAGGAGAATGAAAGTGCATCGCCCATGATATTGAAAAATTGACACATTACAAGCGACGATTTCATTATTAAGATACATGAGAGAGTGGGGGGATTTTAATGTTGTATATTCCATTGATATGATAAAATTTCATAGTACATTAGAAAATATAGTTACCATTCCATTTTCAGGAAGGTATGTTAGGAGTTAAAAAGAATAGAAATTGAAATTTAAAGGAAATTAAAAGAATAAGATAGAGGGTTTACCTCTTGAATTTTCCTCTTGATATCTTCCTAATGGATCCTTGGATGGGTATTTTGATTATAACAATTACACCTTACCATGGGGTGGGTATAGAGAAGAGTATTAGGTCTAATTCACTCAGGTATAAATGTGTGAGAGGTGTGTTGATAAGAGAGTTTGAGGGGTGGTATTTATAGTGGATGAAATGGATGTTTTATTATTATTTTAATCATTAGATTTTTATTTTGATCCAAAAAAGAAATAATGATGATTCTTGTGGATACATATAGTAATTAGTGCATTTTAGTTTGAACTAATGGTCACTTACATCATCAATGGCTCAAGCATGACTAAATGTTTTTGGTTTTTAGCATTTATCTTAAATTATCATATTTTACTAGTCACCCAAAATTAATGTATTTTAGAAAAATACCAAAAATTAGACCAAACCATTTTAATTTGTGTAGAACTAAAAAATGAACTCCATTTTAGGAAAAGAATTTTATAAATATGATTCACTTAATTTTTAATTAAAATCATCATTTACATTGAAAATATAGATTTTAAAATTATAACTGATTTTGAAACACTTCGAAAAATTACATAAGGTCTGATAAAATTATCCTAAAATCATAAGACATCAAAATAATAATTTATGAATAAATTTTATGAAAATAAAACTTTCTTTAAATAATTAAATTAAGAATAAAATTGTAATTAAATATCAACGACTTATTAAAATACCAACACTTAATTAATAATTTTTAAAATATATACTTACTTATACTATGATATAATTATATCATATTTTCACTTATAAGAGGCCAAAATTTTATTTATAATTTCATGGGTGATTCTACTATTCATTAATCTAGTTTACTATTTATAAGGGTCATATTACTATTCTTATGGTCAAGTTAATATTTCATAAGTATTGGTTCCTTAACTTCTTAAAATACTTCTCAATTCATTAATTATTCATTTATGATGTTTTTATTTTGGTCTCTAAGTGATTTTATGTGATTTATAGTTTTTGAAATTTCGATAAAATGTGAGAAATTCCATTAATAAAAGTTTTGGTTGTTACAATAAACATTCAAATCTCTATACATATTCATACATATATGATGAATAGATAAAATTATCTATAAGTTTCATTTGATACTTATTGCATAAATGCTACTATTTATTGGATTCATACTTAGATCCTAAAAGTTATAATTTCATCACAATCATAGTTGAAATCCAGAACATTTCACGCATTCATTTATTTCTCAACATCCTCCTTCTACCATATTTATTCATTATAAAGATAGATGGTTTAATAATAATTTGAGAAAGATAAGATTTCTGCCCATTAATAAATATTTTAAGGTCCATCATTTATAAATTAAATAATATTTGATATTTTGTTATCCTCATCATAGATAAACTAAAATGCCCCCATTAACAAAAAAACAGCATCCTTCTTATTCTCTTTCTTAGGGGGGTAATGTATTGAGTGGTAATAATCTATAATTAGACATAACCAAATTCTCTAGTTCATAATCAACTCTTTTTATGTGAATATATATTTAAAATTTAATGTTCAATATAGTAAAACCATAATTTGTAAATTTATTTCCTCCATATCATTATTTTAAAGATTAAAAATACTAACTCAAAATCTAGAGTCGAGTAATTTCTCTCCTAAAACATAAATTATCATGAGGAAAGATATATCATTATAATTTTTTTTATATGAACACAACATGACCCATTATTTAACAAAATAATGTATATAATATACTCTTATCCACTACAGTATTGTTTGAACATTGGTTCACTATATATCCTTGTAATAAACCGAATTTTTATAAATGAAACTCATTTCTAAATAAATCAATGTATTATAATGTAATATAATTATTGAAAACATATGAACTAATTTGGTTATTAGGGACCAATTATAAAATATGTCTTTTAGAATTTGGTATACCCTTAATCATCTTAAGAATTAATAATATAACTATTGTATAGTGACCATTATTATTTGTATTTAATAATGGTTATGATAAAGTCCAATTATCATAAATATTATAAGTAGTGTCGTTTAACAGTAGGATCATACCCTATTAAGAAAATTTATCATAGCATCTAATTGATATAGTGTAACGAATTGACCTGGGTTTCCCTCAAACCCGGCACCCAGCCCATTCCATTACATACCCGAAGGGAATTCCTAATCCCAGCAGGCTAGAAGCAAGCACCTGGGAATTGAACAAAATAACAGAAGAAATGATTTTTCCAACCTAAAACACCATATATAATATATATATATATATAAATAATAAAAAATAGTAGAAGAAGAATACATATATTCCATAACTATAAGAAACCAACATTAACAAACAATTGAAAAGGTAGCTAAAATAACCAAGACGTGTCCCTCTACAAAGGACTAAAAACCAATTATCTACTTTAAATGATGGTAGGGATAGATTCTCACCATATCACCACCATCTACCCAACTAGCTGACATGATCCTCACTGCCTCACTACAGTGCCTTTCCTTTCCTTGCACAGGAATAAAAAATGGTTTACATACCAACGAAGAGGTTCATAGGCTGCGAGCTTACATGTTTAGAAGGATCCCACCAAGGTGTTCCATAAAATTTCTCTATATAAAAAACTATGTATCCTCATTTTAAATAAAACATGGAATGATAATCATTAAGAAATTTTTATAGAAAACTTGTCAAACATTTTACTTTTCCCATAGTTCTATACAATTGCAGGTATATCAATTTCGACGCACATTTTCTATATCATTTTCCAGAAGCATAAACAATCATATAAAGGATAAATGAGAAAAACAATAAATACAAAACAAAAGCACATGTATCATAACACCAAGGAATACTACTAGTCCCGGCTACATATTTCTCGTACCAAAATCTATCAAGTGCACAAATCTGATCCTAGAACATGGTCCTAAGTATCAGATGAGTACCCCATGAGTAAATCCCCCAAAATTTCAATATTAGTCCCCTAGAACAATGTTCCTTGGAAAAACATGAAATCCCCAAGATATGACTCCTTGATAATTACAAAATAGTGGATGATGGACACATGCTAAACCTTCCACCTAAGTAACCAAGGTTACCCATGTTCCCTTTTTTACAATTTATTTTAATGAATTGAATAAAATTTCAAAACCATTTCAAAAATTCCATTTCAATGATTTGAAAATTCCAATTTTCATTCCATCTATCAATATCTAGGGAAACCCCATTCCTCATTAAAACAACTTTTTAACAAATAAAAAAAATCATGCCACTTTCAACATAAAAAATAGTTTATAATGCAAAAAAATTAAGTTCACCGACATAGCCATGATATGGAACCACCTACCTCAAAACATGGGTCGCACACACTCATAATGGGATCCAAAACAAATTAAACCTAAAAACCCCAATTAAGGGCCCAAAATCGAATCCACATCAAGATTGATTCAATTTAGAGGACAATGGGTCTGTGGAAGAGAGGAAATCCACATACCTCAATGATGAATGCCTTCCGAACCACAACCAATGGAAGAAAAGGCCTCCTGAACGAGAACAAACAAAAAATCTAGGAAGAAACCTAGAAGAATCACTAACCTTAGACCAATGGATCCAAATATGGAATCCAATGGAGATAATCTGATCTAAAATAAAAGAAGAAACAGAAATTTTACTTAACTGAAGATACACACCGCAACTGAAACAGAGATTGAGTGTCGAATGGATCAATATAGAAGTGGTTCAGTCTTCCAAAAAAGCCCTGGAACTGCCTTAGTTTGAGAGCCATGAAGAACAAGAAATAAAAGTAGAACAAAACAGTCAGACACTATCTTTAAAAACTACATGATGGATTTTACACTGCATGTAACCCAGTTACACAACATGTAGCCCCCTTGATCCATATAGGCAGAAAACCCCATCACTTCATATTAAAAATTGAAATTTTAATAACTCACATCATGTGAGTCATGCTCATGGTGTGTAACATTTCACAACATGAATTAATCATTCACAACGTATATCCTATGATAATTACTTGGTGTATAACCTAGATAAATGGAGTGAAATCATTCAAAAGCCAGCAAAAATAACATGTCCTTGGTTAAATTTCAAAAAATCTAGAACATCACTGTTAGATGTTTCCTCCCAATCTTAATAGAGGGGAAAACCATGATGAGGTTAAGGGTGTACCAGATGAAATGGTTACTTGTTGTTGCGAACACCCCACCATAAATACATTCCATACCTAGGAAGTCCTGGGAAAGGTGTAATCTCAAAAAATAGATGAGGCCACTACTCCCTCATCCATGATTTGTGCTCCCAAGTGTCATGAGAATCTGATATTTTTTCCATAGAACTCTGACCAACAAAATTTAATTCCTATGCAATACATTCACTTGAGAGTCAATGATTGCAATCGGTTTCTCTAAAATACAAGTATCTATATGTAACTCTATTTCCTCCCATCTTAGAACGTGAGTAGGATCAAGGTGATATTTTATGAAATGAGATATATAGAAAACATCATGAATACCTATCAACTGAACCAATAATACTAACTGATAAGACACTTTTCTGAGCCACTCAGGGACCTCAAATGGTCCAACATATCTCAGATCTCACTTTTTCTATTTTCCAAATCAATGGTCTCCCTAATGAGAATAAACCTTCAAGAATAACCATTCAATTTATGAAAACTCCAATGGTTTATGCCTTCGATCTGCATAAAATTTATATCAAATCTAGTTTGTAAGTAGACATCGATTTATATCCTAAATCTTCGCAAACATTTCCAGAACCAAAATTGGTCCAACTAAAGATATTTCACCCACCTCATCCCATCAAAGAGTGGATAAACACAAGAAACAATACAATGCCACAAAGGGATCCATTAGGATTGAAAACTAATAACTGTTGTCGTAAACGAACTCAAAAAGTCCGAGATGATTATCCCATGATCTTCTGAAATCCAAGTCATAGGTGTGGAGCATATCTTCCAAGATCCGAATTACCTACTCCATTTAACCGTCTGTTTTTGGATGGTATGTTTTAGTCAACTTGACATGATTTTCCGTCACATCTTGAATACTCCAACAAAATATTGATATAAACCTAGGATCCTTATCTCAAACATTAGAAAAAGGACTCCCATGTAACCTCACAAATATATTTCTCATATATCTTACATAGATCTTCATCCTTAGTGGTATCCTTGATCAGAATGAAATGAGAAGACTTCATTAACCGACCAACTACCACTCAGATAACATTTATCTCTCAGGGAGTCCATGGAAATTCTGAAAAAAAATGGATACCACATCCCATTTTTTAATAGGCACCAAAAGAGGATTAAGAAACCCAGAAGGTTTCATGTCCTCTTAATTTTATCTGTTGGCAGGTGTAATAGCAAGACATAAACTCTGTGATGCCGAAATTCAAACCCATCCACCAGAATCACAGCCTCATGTCATAATACATCTTTTTAGTTCCTAGATATACATCCCTTAAAGAGTTGTGAAAATAAAATATGACTAAACTCATCCTATATCCTGGGATGAAAATCCTTTTCCCATAGTGCAGCATAACAGATGAAGAAAGAGACTAACCCAAAATTGCCTCCCCACCGTAAAGTCTTTCTTCAGTCTTTTGAAACTCATCATCCTACTACTGACTCTATAAGATACACTCTAGGAGACCTTATGATAACCAGACACTTGAACAAACAATGCCTAAAACATCCTCTTGAGAATATATATGAAACTGTGTTAAAATCCCCACAAGGGTCCACTCCGCCATTTATTCCAAGATAACCTATGATGGTACATTACTGCTAAGAGTGTACACAACAACATTCCCCTTTACTGGGGTGTAGGGAATATCAATGTCAAATATTTGAAGGTATTCTACACATCATCTTGGTCTATGATTCTAGACCTTCTGAGAAAATATATAACTCATACTCTTATGATCACTCAAGACCATGAACCTTTCCCCAAAAAGATAGTGTTTCCATCAATTAATTCCATGCATGACTACAACAAGCTCTAAATCCTGAGTGGGGTAATTCATCTCATGTGTTCAAAGTTGATGAGAGCCATAAGCTACCACATGGTCATCCTGTATAAGAATTCATCACAAATCATCAACAAAATCATCGCAAAACTACAATTATCAGTTAATGTACTTAGGTAAGATAAGAATAGGAGCTGATGTCAGCAGCCTTCTTTGTTCATCGAAAGAATTATGAAACTTTTCATCTTTGGTTAATTTCACCACTTTCCTTGTAAGAGAAGTCAATGGGGATGCCGACTTTGGGAAGTTCTTGACAAACTGTTAGAATTATCCTTAAATTACAAGGTAGCTTCATATCTAAACGACATTTTGTGGTTCCTTCCAGGAAAAAACATGATTTAACATCACTAGATCAACTGATAATCCATGCTCAAAAATTATTTTCCCTAATAATTTCAACTATTGAATCCAGAAAATACATTTTGAATGCTTTCCATACACATTTTGACTTCTCTAAATTTCCAAAACCAAACTCTTATGGTGCTCGTGATCACTCTCATTTTTTTAATAAACCAGAATATCAATAACAAATTTCCTATTTTAGTATTAATAATATGGGTAACATCCCATTAGACAAGGGGTTGTCATGGGGTTCTAAAATGATGAATCCCGAGAGCTTCCCCTTGCAAAAAATTATTACAATCCCGAGTTAATGATCCAAAACTTGAAAACACCATCAACATCTCCTCTTGACTAATTCATCGAGAATGTGAATCTGCCACCAAGTTTGCCTCCCTATTCCCATGTCCAACCAAGAAATCATGTCTAAGCTCCATGGAGAAACTACAAACTAGGTATGTAAGGTTCCAAGGAGGATCCACCAGTCCGTTTACAGCGCGTACATCAATTTCTGAATCTGACTGCACCCCCGAACACATCAACACTTGGTCCTTGCAAATCATGATACCTATGTGGATTACTTTAAACAACACACCCAAAAAACTCCCAAGCCCATAAAAACCACTGAATGGAACAACACTAAAACATACTCATCCCATAGCAGACCACCCCTACGCATTTGACCATTCAAAAATGATCCATCCACATTAAGCTTATATCTATGCAGCGGTGGGCTCCATCTAATCCAGAATCCCTATGATCTACTCAGGTCAGGTGTCCGAAATGAATCTCAAAATATTCATAATTCCATACCTTGTTCTAAAGTGTGTCTTGGGTATATCAGACTCCCATTCTTTGAGCTGATGATAAATTGACTGAAGATAGATATTTGAAAGCCATGTTTCCCCTTTTAAATGATCAAAAAGATCATCCACATGAGGCAAAGGATATTTGTTCATAACCTTCAACCAATTTAAATTTTGATAGTACACACATAAATGAAGTGAACATTCTTCTTTCTTGGTAATGATCATAGGTAATTTCAAAGGAAAAAATCTTGGGTGAACAAAACATTTCTCTAATAGGATATCTAACTAAATCCTAAGATCTTTCACCTCCACTGGTGCCATATGGTAGGAAGGTAACTATATAGGCTCCATGCCTAGAACTAGATCAATCATCAACTATACCTATATATGTAGAGTAAGACCAGATAAATATTTTGTGAAAACATCAAGAATGTCTCAAACAATAATGGGAAAAATAATAGGAACGACGTCATTGGGTAGAAACACAACATCAGAGAGAAATCTTCTTAGCTCTAGACATGAAGGTGCTCCATGACCTGACCTCAAGTCCCACTCCCAATGAAACACACAAGAGCACCCATCAGCAGCAAAAAAAGATGATGATTATAAAAATAAACCTCCACTAGATGAGCGATAATCTATTCCATATTGATGATGACAACAAAAATATCTAACTAATGAATTAGAAAATATCATACCAATTGGACATTTTCAATAAACAAGATGGTCACATGAACCCCTGCTCTTTTTCTCATACCAATAGGTGTTTCTAACTCCATTGTAAACAACATTAGTTCAATTGGATGTTTAATATCATAAAAAACATGAATATATAAATGAGTGGGAGGAAATGGTAACAAATAATGAAATTTCTACTCAAGATGTAATAAGGATAGTACATTTTAGTGTTCCCATACCTTCATTGACTTATGCTGTAAACTCATCTACTCTATGGAAATTCTTCACTAATGAGGCATATGAATGGAGCCCTATAGCCATTTAAGATTTTTACTAGACTACAATGGCCTTTGGAGCTGACAAACCCGGACCATAACAAGATGTAGTCCCAACCTGAATAAAGCGATGTAACTGACCAACACATCCACTAATTTTGCATTACTTCATGGGAATATTATAGTAACATATTGTGTGTCCTCCATGGACACACTAATAACATGTCATTGGCAGATAACATACAATAATAAATGGAACAGAGGATGGTCAATACTGAGACCCACCTCCACTACTATTGTGATGACATGTCCACTTCCAATTCTTTTTATGTGCCACACTAAAGTTCCCACACAATGGAAGAGTAGAGGTGGAAAATCCAACAGTGCCTTCCATATTTATTTATTCCATCATAGCTCTATCTACAGTCTCTGTATAGGTAGAAAGATTCAGTATAAATACCAAAAATTATATATTTGATCACAAACCCTGTAGGAACTTATGGGGCTCCATCTTATCATTCTTCACCACATCTCGGAAAAAATTGACAAACTCAGAAAAATGATTGGTGTATTCAAAAATAGAACTCTTGACTTTTCTAGCACCAATGACTCTGGAAAAAACTACTAAAAGACTAAGGTTTTGAAACCGTTCCAATCCAATACCATGTGTATATCTTCCTAGAAGAAATAATCCCACCACTTTTTTCTAGAACCCTCGAGTATAAATGTTGCACACTTCACCCTAATGTACTCAGGTGTCTCCATAATATCCAATATTTGATTAATCATTTACAACTAGACCTCTAACTCTTGAGGTTCAGTTGTTCCTTTAATAAATGGGGGTTTCTCATGCATGAACTACCATGATCTCTCTATATCTCTTATCCTAATATTGGTCATACCTCAACAAAAATGTTCTGAACTCGTGGTACACCTTTACCAACAACACAAAACGTCCATCTGAACATCTTGTTGAGATTATAATCCAAATGTTGGTTACCTTCGAGAGAATCAGCTACACCTTCCTGAGGAACTCATGGAAGGCATCTCAGAGGTATACAATTGAACACCAAAACATACGGAAGATCAAAAAAACAGAATGAATCTCATCACAATAAAGAAAAACCATATGAAAAAGAATATATTTTTAAGAGAATATCCAATAATAGATACACACATCCAAATGTACCATAGAAACATAAGTCTTGTTATGATTAGATCTGTCCATAAACTTATCAGAACATACCTCTAAAGTCCTGAAAGTCTTATCTCCAATCTAATAGATTTCCGAAGACACAGACTCTTAAGGATATACATCTTATGATAAAAAATTGAAAAAATTTGACCTGGGTTTCCCTCAAACCTAGCCCCCAACCCATTATGTAATATACCCAAAGGGATTCCCAGATCCCCACTATCTAGCAACAATCACCCCAGCATCGAACAACACAATAGATGGAACAATCCTTCCCAACCTAAAAAAACACATGGAATATATATATATATATATATATATACAAAACAAGAAACAAAATAGGAAGACAATGTAGACATATATGTCATAACTGTATGAAAATAGTGGAAACATAGAAATGAAAAAGTAGCGAAAAAAATCAAGAAAACCCCAACTAAAAATGACTAAAAACCAAATAGCTACTACAATTGATGGTCAGGATGGACTCCCACCATCTCAAAACTACCTACCCAACCAGATAACACAAACCTCCCTACCTCACTACGATACCTTTTCTTTCCCTACACTAGAATACAACCAATGGTCTACGCACCCCTAAATAGGTGAACAGGGTGTGAGCTCAGAGGATCAGTAGGATCCCACCCAGGTGTTCTGTTATCATCCCCTATATAACAGTCAATGTATGCTCATTTTAAATAAAACATGGCATGATAAGAAATAAGGTTGTTTTACAGAAAAAAATGGTAAACATGTCCCTTTTTACATAGTTCTACAAGGAAGTAGGTATATCAATTTCGAAGAACATTTTCTATATCATATGCCACAGTCATGAACATGAATATCAAGTATAACTTAAACAAAAAATAAATACAAAACAAAATCATAGGTATCACAACACCAAGTAATACTACTGGTTTTGGCCACAGACTACTTGTACCACAATCAATCAAGCCTAGAAATAGGAATATAGCATGAGTAACCCCCGCCCCAAGTAAAAAAATCAATAGTAGTCCCATAGAACAATAATCCTAGGAAAAAAAGAAATCCATAAGAAAAACATCCTTGATAATCTCAAAAAAATGGATGATATCCCCAAGCTAATCCTTCCTCTTAAGTTCCTAAGGTAACTCACGTTCACTTTTTCACTATTCATTTAAATGCTTTGATAACCATTTCCAAGACCTTTCCCAAATTCGATTTCAATGCTTTGAAAATACCCATGTTCTCTCCAACAATCAATATTTGGGGAAACCCCATTTCATTAAAACCTCCTTTTAACACACAAAAAACAATCATCTAAATTTCTATATAAAAAATAGTTTATAAAGATAAAACATATAGGTTCATCAACATAGGCAGTATACATAACCATGTACCTTAAAACATGGGTTGCTGAAGCCCGTAACAGAATCCAAAATATATAAAAACCAACAATGTCAATGAAGGACCTAGAATCAAATCCACATTAGGATTGATTCAATTTAGAATAAAATGTTCCATAAGAAGAGAGGAAACCCACATACCTCAAAGATGAATTCCTACCCCACCACAACCATTGGAATAAAAGTCCTTCAGAATGAGATCACACAATGGATCTAGGAAGAAGCCAAGGAGAATCACCAACCATATACCAACGGATCCAAATATGCCTCCAAACTGTGATACCGTGATCAAAAGTAATGAAGAAACGAAAAATATTACTTACCTGAAGAGAAACACTACAACCAGAATGTAGATCAAGTGTCAAAAAAATTGATCTAGAACAGTTGAATCTCTAAAAAATTCTATGGAACTACCTTAGGTTGAAATCTGCAATGAACCAGTGAAGGAACTAGAAAAAAATAGCTGCACGCTATCTGTAAAAACTGCAGGTCAACCATCAAACTATATGTAACCTAGTTACACAATGTGTAACCCACACGATCTACATACGTTGAAAAAACCATTGCCCTAGAAAAACATCACTCCCATCTGAGTCAGCATGGATAATAGGTTTGAAAATCATGATAAGTTTCTCAAAAATCAACACTAATAATCAATTAAACCTAGGAAACTACAGGTCTTTATCATTGTAGTTTATCTACTACATCCTTGAATTGATTCTATTTTTGGAAAAAACCAAAAATAAAACTTTATTGGATATAAAATGCCTTATGAATGTTACATTATCCATACAAAACTCTCGTTTACTATACTTAATATAGAACCTTTCCTTTATCAATGTATTTAATACATCATTAAAATTTTCCTCATGTTCCTCACATTTGGATTATATTAGAATATCATCTATAAATACTACCGTAAACCTATCAAGGCAATCCATAAAGAGTATATTAATTTATCCCATGAATATATTTGGAGAATTAGTGAGACGAAATTGAATCATAATGATCTTGTAGATCTTATTACACTTAGGAAAATATCTCTTGGGGATAACTTCCTACTTCAAGTTTACTTGATTATATCCTGACTAAAGAGGAATGGTGTACCCCATGGTGAATCAATTGGATATATGAACACATTATCATGATTCTACTGAAGTATATTATTTATATCTTTAAGTTCAATAGAGGTAATTTTATATAAAGTCTTGCATATTGTAATAGATCCTTTGATATGGTCTATATATAATTAAAACACCAAACATGGAGGAAAACTATGTAATTTTTTAGAAAACACATCAACATGTTTCTTAATAATGGTCATATAATCAAGGATGATCTTTCCCACAGTCTCAATATTTTGGTCGTGACATTCTTTCTTATAATGAAATAATATCAATTTTGTGATTATGATACAAAAGGAGAGCCATCATCCTTATTTGACTTGTATAGAATCTAAAGGTGATTCATGTTATAGATTGAAATTTCTTTTTCCTTGAAATCTATTGTTTCTATATAAAATTAATCCAATTAATACATAGAATAACATAAAATTCTTCTAAAGGGAGAATCATATGGTTTTTTTGGGAAATTCATCCTGAAAATATAGACACTGTTGAGTTATAAAAATGGGATTCAATAATTTTTCAATTTTATATTTTCATACATAGAACCACTTCAATGTTTTGTAGTGGTGTGTGAATTGTTCTACTAATGTTGTGTGAAATGAAATAATGTATAAACAAGAATCAAATAGTATGGTTTCTATTCCACAATGAATAACTAAAATATCTATAAAAAAATGTTGTTTGTATCCACCAAAACAATTGTAAATGAATATTAAATAACTTTCTATATTGATCATGGAGGTTTTTTTCCTCAGTTATCATAGACAGTCCTTGGAATAGTGAATTTATTTTCATAGTTTCCTTGATATTTATAGTCGATTCATTGGATTGTAAGGTGTGGAATGACTAGATAATTATTTTCTTCCATTACATTTATGGGTTTCTCCTATCGGCATTAGCTGACTAAATCTCATTCCTTCCCACACCTAAATTATTCCTTAACCCCCTTAAAAAATTTTTGGGATTCTTCTACCCATACCTTTGATAAGTGGGATGTTGGAATTTATTTATATCATGATATTTCTACATAACCCTTCCACAATTGAAATCCATTTTCCATTACCAATATCCTAACTATTGTGATTCAATGATCTCGATTTTGAATTTGAGGGAATGTGGATCAGTTTCCCTATTTCTAGAAAAGTATTAAATAACCAAATATTTTCAATGATTCAGTATTCTCCCGGTACATAATTGGTCAAATTAACTTAGTGGTTGATCAAAATATTAGAGTATTATCAACCACGTCTCATGGAGTTTTCCTCATACAAAATAATTGATTCATTTACCTATTTATCATGGCCAGGGAACTCCCTATCCATTTTATGTCAGTGAGTACGAGTGAATTATTTAGTAAAAAACATTTTCCAAAATTCATTACACTCCAACATTTTTATCTCCTCCATGTGATTCAAATTTTTGAACAATATACATTGTTGATTAACTAATACCTCTATACGATAAACATAAAACATGACATTCTATTTCGATGAGAATTGAAATATTGAGAATATCATTTCAATAGATTTGATTCATTGTTCTATGATTAATAGATGTGATGAACTACTAAAAGTAAAACACATTTGGCATATAAATGTCTCAATTACAACATGATCTTTCTTAGGGGGTTATAGGTTTTCCCCTAGATTCACATTTTTATTCATAACATTACATAATTAGGTAAGTATTTTCATGAATTTGTTGACTAATACTTCCATTGGGTTGGGTAGCTCATTTGGAAATCACCCATAACATTGGTTATTGAATTGGTTCCTCCAATTTATAGACAATGTATAAAATAAAGTAAAAAATTTAGGATGAAATTTATTAAACTATTAAGAATAGGAAAAGGAAACTATGAACATTGAGGTTATAAGTCTTAAATGACCTAAATTACTTAGAATATTAATTTCTAGGGTTCAATCTATGTTATCCATGATCAATTTTATAATATAAAATATTATATTGATTTTTATTCCTTTCATAATGTTTCATAAATATCTTGCCAAAATACCCAACAATATCCCCTAGGAGTGTCAAACCAGGTGTGTTAGAAGGCGTTTTTTCATACACCATGTAATGATCAAGTCAATAAACAATGCACTGTTTGTATCTAGACAAGGATTTGGTTTCTTGAAAACCAAATTCTGTACACATTTCTAAAATTTACGGTTTTTTCCATAGGTTTAATATTTACCCTATGTCTTTCACTATGGTTTTATAATCCAAATTTCCAATAAAAACTAATCTTAATATTTATACCAAACATGCCAACACATTCTTCAATACTCTTTAATCTATGATTTTTTACATAAAACACGAATAATAAAATCCCAAATGATAAAAATTGATAGTGTATTTGGGTAATTAGTTACACATCATAATAATTTTAAATAAGCATATTAAAAAATTATCTAAAACACAATAATTTTCTCTAAAAATTCATCCACTCTTCCAAAAATTCCTGGTAAAACTAGGGGACACCCATAAAAATGGTTGATCTATAAAACCAAGAAAATTATTGTGTTTTAGAGCTCAACCGTTTTTATGGGTGTCCCCTAGTTTTACAATTCATTTTTGGAAGAGTGGTGGAATTTTAATGGAAAATTATTGTGTTTTAGATGATTTTTAATATGCTTATTTATGTTTTATAGCTCAACCATTTTTATGGGTGTCCCCTAGTTTTACCATGAATTTTTGGAAGAGTGGTGGAATTTTAAGAGAAAGTTATTGTGTTTTAGATAATTTTTAATATTATTATTTAAAATTATTATGATGTGTAACTAATTACCCAAATACACTATCACTTTTTATCATTTGGGATTTTATTATTCAGGTCATTATGTAAAAAATCATTGATTAAAGAGTATTAAAGAATGGGCTGGCATGTTTGGTATAAATTTTATGTTTAGTTTTTATTGGCAATTTGGATTATAAAACCATAGTGAAAGACATAGGGTAAATATTAAACCTATGGAAACAACCGTAAATTTTAGAAATGTGTAGAGAATTTGGTTTCCAAGAAACCAAATCCTTTTCGGGATACTAACAGTGCATTGGATATTGACTTGATCATTACATGGTGTATGAAAAAACGCGTTCCAACACACCTGGTTTGACACTCCTAGGGGATATTGTTGGGTAATTTTACAAGATCATTATGATACCTTACAAAAGGAATAAAAATAGCTGTAATATTTTATGTTTTAAAATTGATCGTGGATAACATATATTGAAACCTATAAATTAATATTCTATGTAATTTAGGTCATTTAAGACTTATAACCTCAATGTTCATAGTTATCCTTTTCCTATTCTTAATAGTTAAATAATTTTCATTCTAAATTTTTTACTTTATTTTATTCATTGTCTATAAATTTGAGGAAGCAATTATACAACCATTGTGATGGGTGATTTCCAAATGAGCTACCCAACCCAATGAGAGTATTAGTCAACAAATTCATGAAAATACTTACCTAATTATGTAATGTTATGAATAAAAATGTGAATCTAGGGGAAAACCTCTAACCCCCTAAGAAAGATCATGTTGTAATTGAGACATTTATATGCCAAATGTGTTTTACATTTAGTGGTTCATCACATCCATTAATCACAGAACAATGAATCAAATCTATTGAAATGATATTCTCAATATTTAAATTCTCATATTAATATAATGTTAGGTTTTATGTTTATCATATAGAGGTATTAGCTAATAAACAGTGTATATTGTTCAAAAATTTGAATCACATCGAGGAGATAAAAAAATTGGAGTGTAATGAATTTTGGAAAATGTTTTTTACTAAATAATTGACTTGTACTCGCTGACATAAAATGGATAGGGAGTTCCATGGCCATGATAAATAGGTAAATGAATCAATTGTTTTGTATGAGGAAAACTCCATGAGACATGGTTGATAATACTCTAATATTTTGATCAACCACTAAGTTAATTTGACCAATTATTTAGTGGGAGAATACTGAATATTTGAAAATATATGGTTATTTAATACTTTTCTAGCTATAGGGAAATTGATCCACATTCCCTCAAATTCAAAATCAAGATCATTGAATTTCAATAGTTAGGATATTGGTAATGGAAAATTGATTTCAATTGTGGAAGGGTTATGTAGAAATATCATGATATAAAGAAAATCCATCATCCCACTTATCAAAGGTATGGGTAGAAGAATCCCACAAAATTTTTAAGGGGGTTAAGGAATAATTTAGGTGTGGGAAGGAATGAGACTTAGTTAGCTAATGCTGATAGGAGAAACCAATAAATGGAAGGGAATAAAATAATTATCTAGTCAATCCACACCTTAAAATCCAATGAATCAACTATAAATATCATGGACACTATGAAAATAAATCCACTAATCTCAGGACTGTCTATGATAACTGAGGACAAAAACCTCCATGACCAATATAGAATGTTATATAATATTCCCTTACAATTTTGTTGGTGGATACCAACAACATTTTTTTGATTGATATTTTAGTTATTAATTGTGGATTAGAAATCATGCTATTTGATTCTTGTTTATGAATTATTTCATTTAACACAATATTAGTAGAACAATTCACACACCACTACAAAACATTGAAGTGGTTCTATGTATGAAAATATAAAATTGAAAAATTATTGAACCCCGTTTTTATAACTCCTCAGTGTCTATATTTTCAGGATTAATTTCCCAAAAAACCTTATGATTCTTCCTTTAGAAGAATTTGATGTGATTCTATGTATTAATTGTATTTATTTTATATAGAAAAAATAGATTTCAAGGACAATGAAATTTCAATCTATAACATGAATCACCTTTAGATTCTATACAAGTCAAAGAAATATGATGACTCT
The DNA here is from genome assembly GCA_963277665.1 of Viscum album. Lineage (NCBI taxonomy): Eukaryota > Viridiplantae > Streptophyta > Magnoliopsida > Santalales > Viscaceae > Viscum > Viscum album. The sequence continues at coordinate 1,203,335,068 of OY728160.1, read as the reverse complement.
CTTTTTGTATCATAATCACAAAATGGATATTATTTCATTATAAGAAAGAATATCAAGACCAAAATATTGAGACTAAGGGAAAGAACATCCATGATTATATGACCATTATTAAGAAATATGTTGATGTGTTTACTAAAAAATTACATAGTTTTACTCCATGTTTGGTGTTTTAATTATATATAGACCATATAAAAGGATCTTTTCCAATAGGAAAGACTTTATATAATATTACCTCTATTGAACTTGAAGATATAAATAATATACTTTAGTAGATTCATGATAATTTGTTCATACATCCAATTGATTTGCCATAGGGTACACCATTCCTCTTTAGTCAGGATATAATCATGTAAACATGAAGTAGGATGTTATCCCCAAGAGATATTTTCCTATGTGTAATAAGATCTACAAGTTCATTGTGATTCAATTTCGTCTCACTAATTCTCCAAGTATATTCATTGGATAAATGAATATACTCTTTATGGATTGCCTTGATAGGCTTACGGTAGTATTTATAAATGATATTCTAATATAATCCAAATGTGAGGAACATGAGGAAAATTTTAATGATGTATTAAATACATTGATAAAGGAAAGGTTCTATATGGATTATAGTAAATGAGAGTTTTCTATGGAGAATGTAACATTCATAAGGAATTTTATAACCAATAAAGTGATATTTTTGGGTTTTTTCCAAAATAGAATCAATTCAAGGATGGAGTAGATAAACTTCAATGATAAAGATCTGTAGTGTCCTAGGATTAATTGATTATTAGTGTTGATTTTTGAGAAACTTATTGTGATTTTCAAACCTATTATCCATGCTAACTCAGATGGGAGTGAAGTTTTTATAAATTTATGAATGGGAAGAGATATATAAAGAGATAAATAAGAGTTCAATCACTACACATGATCTCACATTTTCCAGTGATGTGAACGTATTTTTATCTAAAAGTATGCATACATTTTTTTTTGTACTCATGTAACATGAAAAGGTAATAGCATATTCCTCAACCCTATTAAATATCCATGAGCCGAAGTACAAAAATACATGATCTACATTTTTCTACCAAGATCTTCAAAATAAAAATTTGTTGACATTATCTCCATGGAAATAAGTGTGATATATATACTAATAAAAAATAATCAACTATATATTCACACAAAAAGAAATTAATATGTACAAATGATGTTGGTTAGAGTTGATCAAGGATTTTGAATGTTCAATCTGTTACCATACTATGAAGGAGAACTTAGGGGTCGATGCTCTATGTTAAGATGATCCAACAACCATATCTTTGAGGAGGATTTAAAGGGAACCGATATTATTTAACATGAAACGGATGGACATAGGAATAATAAAAGTATCACAATCTTACCTTTCAAAAATAATAGGTCGACTATATATTCTTGAGTGGGTTAAGGAGGTCCAAAAATATGATGATGATGAATAGAAAAATGTAGTGAATATTCCAAAGATAAAAATTATTAAAGATGGAGTTATAAGGGTTGTAACACAAAAATGTGTCCCATAAAACCATAACTTAATTGGGGTCTTCTAGATAATACTCATAGGTCATCCTTATCTATTCACCCAGGAAGAACTAAGATATAGAAATATGTGGAGAAGAACTTCTAGTGTGATAACATATAGTGGGGGATTAAAGAATTTCTATCTCAATGCATCATATTCCAACAAGTCAATGGTGAATGATATATTTATAATTTTATCATTCAAACATTACCCATACCATTATGGAAATGGGAAAACATAACCATGGATTTCAAAACAGGATTATTCAAGATATCTAGTTGAAATAATTTCATTTGGGTGGTAGTTCATCACTTTATAAAGATAGTTTATTTCATTATTATCAATAAAGGATTATATATTAACTAAATCCTTATGATATACCTTGGAAATTTTGATAGAATTAATATAGTACCATTATCCATTGTATCTGATATTGATATGAGGTTAACATCGATGTTCTGAATAAGTATTCTACAAAGAACTTGATATAGATCCAAGTTTCCGTATTTCTTATCCCCCTTAGATTGATATTCAGTATAATAAATCTATTAAAACATTATATTATCTTCTAGGATCATGTTCATTAGATTTCCATGGATATTATGATTAGAAAATTCTACATGTGGAGTTCCCATATAACAAAGGTTTTCTTTCTTGTATTCAAATAGAACTTTATAAGGATCTGTAAGGGAAGACGTGTTAGACTCCAAAATAATGGGATGGTGTTTTATAGTATATGATTAAGGGAACGAATATTATCTAAGTGATGACATAGAAGGTTAAAACCATTCAATTTCATGTAAATCAAAATAATGTTTAATTAAAACATATACAGATAATCATTGATGAGACCAAGATTTTGAGGATGGGAATTATGTTTCCCTTTATATATTACATTGGAATAATTTCATGAGGTTCGGGTGGAAGGTAAATATTAGTAACAGATACATCAGACCCTTTGAGATCCTTGATCACATCAGACTATTGGACTATCAACTAGTACTCCCATCTATCCTTTCTCAAGTGTCTGATGTGTTCGATGTATCCTTATTAAGGAACTACATAAAAGACCCCCCCCCACATGTATTGAATCAATATGTTGTGACCTTGAAGAATTATTTTTCATATGAGGATAATCCATTGATGATATTTGATCATATAGATAATGGTTTAGGAAATAAGAAAACTCATGTGATCAATGTATTATGGTTGAACCACAATCTTGTGGATATAACATGGGTACCAGAAGTGGTGATGAAATAGAAGTAACCTGATTTGTTTCATTATATGAAATGAAATTTTTAGGATAAATTTATGAAATTGGGAAGAATATAACAACCCGAATTATTATATATGAAGTTCCCTTTTGAGTGAGTAAGTGTTTTTTAAGTAATACAGTTGTATAAAACACATGAAATACTCAAATTATATTGGATAAATTTAAAAAACTGGCATGCTAAATTTTAAATATTGTTAACAATCTTAACAATTAATAAAATAATAATTTTACCATGACCATTTATATTAATATATAACAATTTTTATAATAATTTCCAATTTCCACATACTGAAGAAGTGATGGCATTGACTAGTAGGATAATATTATATGAAGGCCATATATCATTGCTTCTAAGGGATATGACACCACTTGTCTTTTCTATGACTAAGAACAATCCATGATTCAATAATTAAAGCTCTAGAAATTCCATTTATGGGATTATTTCAAGATTGTTTATATCACAAACCAAACCAAGTTCACCAAACCACCCCAATAAAGCACCATCTACACACACCCTACCCTCACGTTTTATATTGGTCTAATAAGTGATTATATATCTAGACCCTCGTAATATTAATTTTAATATTTAATTTTTTTAATAAAATAATGATTGTATTTTCCCAATTTTTATTATTACATAATAAATGACTATAAAATGAGTTTGATAAATATTAGATTTCGGTACGAAGAAATCAAAATTGTATTTTAGGGAAATATATAATCTAAATTAAGACACCATTTTGATAATTTTAATAATTTAAGAAATAAAACATATTTTAATAAATAGTTCCTACTAAATAATATTTATATAAATATAAACTATTATATAATTTAATTAATTCCAATAAAAATTTTATAAGGTTGGGGGAGTTGTTAGTATCTCAAAAACTAGTATTTTCAAATAAATAAGGATATTTATTTCAATTATACATTGTCATATTTAAAAAGTAGTTTTGTTAAATCAAATATAATCTTTGAAATATTCACATTGTAAATATCCAATGGCTAATATTTAATAATTTTATGTGATAGACTAATATTTGGTTAAAAATTAAACAAGGTTTAAATACATGATTAATATTATTATATCATAATAGCCCAAAAATAGTAACGATCTAATGTGAATTGATTACCATGTATAAGTTCCACATTTGAAATAATATTTTTATTGAAGTTAATTAATTAATTTAATAATCTTTTGATTAATCCTCCAAAACATATTTTATGTTTTATGGGTTTTAAATCAATTATTTATGAACATGAATCACTTCCACTTGACCAAAAATATTATATTAATTTTATTTGTTAATTCCATTATAAAATATTGAAAATATCTTCTATTTGGTATAACCCAGGGGAAAAGCAATTGCATGGATTTTTTATCGTATAAATTACAAAAACGATGTCCAAAATTAATAACGCAACCCCCTCGGTTTTCAAATAAATATCCACCCAACCTCACACTCATATTCACTCAATGGCCATTTAGAAATATTTTATTCTCCATATCCCGCTCTAAATACCTCTTAAGGTGATCACATCCACTTATGAATATACTCCTAAACTTTTAGAAGTAGACATTGAAGATAAGTGATTCTCTCCTTTTCCACTTTAATAAGGAACTTTCATTGAGTTATGAAATTTAATTTCCAATTTTTCATATTGAAATATGTTTTTACAAATCCCATTTATATTCCTAATAATTTTCATGTAATTAAAGATCCCATGTCACTCTCATTAAACCTATCCTGAATTTTTATATACACTTGTTATGTTGGAGAAATTATCCTACGATTTTTCATCCCAAATATTTATGTCATGAACACCCATAAACATTTAAAATTATAGTTATTCACCTAAATATACCTATCTTCAATTGATTGGGTAATTGAATGTGTGTAACCTGCACTCATTAATTTTTATATCAAAATGGATTAATGGTTTTCTTATATTGCATGAACTATGTGGCACACTACCACATGTACATGAAATGAATGTGATGGGTGGGCCTAAAATTATATATCCCTCTAAAGCATTGAGTAATGTTTTATCTAACGAGATATAATTTACGGTTAATTATAGGTTATTCTATGAACTCTATGTTATTATGTTTCATTGGGTATCCTTGAAATATGTTTATGATGTCTTGTTTTTTGTTGTTTCCACATTCTTATGCTGCCTTGATGTTATCATCATATATCATGCATTGATATTTGTTTTTAAGATTATCATCCCTTTTTATATAATCTCGATATTTCTCCATATTAACATTTATTAATTTCATCTTTTTATGAATTAATTATTCCCATTTCTAGGATGGATACCTCAACCCTTTCTTATGTATATCCCCTTATTGTCCCATGTATTTTTATAAGATTAACATTATTTGGAATGAAATTTAACAAATTTTAAATAATGGTGTTGTATCACAATTTCTATGTATTATTTAATTTACATAGTTACCAAAATACAATGTTCCTTTCTATCTTTTGGGAATATTATGTGAGTTTATTTAGGTAATAAAACATGAGTTATGTTGTATTAATGATATGGGGTTTCATAAACATTCTCTTCAGTTCCATGAAATTTTATTCACACTCATCAATCTAATGTAACATAACTCCCTTTTGAATTTACAAGGTCTATAGATTATATATCAATGATAAATCCTTCACCAATAGTCTATAATATCCAAAAAATAGAATAAAACAATAGGTCTCAATCACAATAGTTATACTAGGCCAATGTTCAATAACTTTTTTATTTGATTTATTCACTTATAAACCCTTTCTTTAGATTAGGTGACACAAAATTTATAAATTTTATAGACAAAATTTTAAGTTGGTAAATGTTTCTTATAGATTTTCTTCTTTAGTATCTTTAGTTAAATCTAAAAATAAACTTTATAATCGACCTTTCTCTTGTTATATATAAAAATACCATCTATAAAGTCTTCCACAAACTAATCAAGGTATTATATAAAGAAGTTATTAATTAAATTCATTATGATAGTGGGGGAATTATTAAGTCAAAATGGTATAAGTAAAAATTTGTAAAGTTTATACAATGTACAGAAGATTGTTGTCGGTATTTCTTCACTTTTGACCCTCAGATGATTGTATCCATATCGATGATCAAACATGGAAAAATATTGTGCTCATCACAACTGATGAAAACAATTATCAATACAGGGTAGAGGATACTTATTATTTATCATGGTATTTTATGTTTTTAATAATAAATGTAGAGTTCATTGATCCATATGTCTTATTAAAAAAATGAATAGGTTACCCCCATAGTGATTCAATTAGTTGAATGGATTCCTTTTCAAGATTTTTCTAGCGTTTCTTCTTAAACTCATACACATCAATGGGTTCCAACAAAAAATTATTTAACATAGTTGTATGACTGAGGATGACTTATAATGAAAATTCAACATCGATATATGGAGTAAAAATATGATTTTATTCTAGAAAAAACATTATGAAATATCATAAAATATAAAATATCTTCTTTATTGAGTTTCTCTAAATATATCTAAGATAAACACAATCTTTTAATTGAAATCAAGATCTATATTTTATAGGAAATTTTCATTTGAATTTCACATTTATCCTCACACAAATAGATAACATAGTTTGGCTCTAAATATCATATGTTACATTACTTAATTGTAATTTAATATATAATTTATATACATAATGATAATCCATTAACAGGATCACATTAATTCAACTAGAGTGAGAATAGTAATATTTTCAGGGAGCACATTCACATATACATTAATTGAATAGGAATCATAGATATGTGATGTGATCATCATAAAATTAAATGTTTTTACTCGTAATTATACATATTATCATTAAGGATATGAATTAATATTACTTGAGGATTTTTAAGATATAAATTAATTATATTTCCAACGTTAAATAAGTTATTTTAATAGTTTATTGTACCGGTCACAGATAAACATCATAGTTTTATCTTTAATCCCTTACTAAAACTGAAAAGATTACATTGACAATAGAGTATTATTAATTAGATATATAAATCATGAAAAATAATTCATAGTATGTCTTATCATGATATATTATTTCCAATCCATGACACTATTGTTTTAACCAAGTCCATGCATGGTTATCATCTATTCAAATACCTCAGAATGGTTCATAAAGAAAATATGAATTAACCAAGAATATCCCCCAAGTGTGACAAACCAGGTGAATATTAAGGTCACATCCACTATGCTCTGGAATAATAGTTGAGTTATACTCTACCAACTCTTTTTATGGTTATTACCCGTGATTTATCTATTATAAAACCACATCCACTTGAAATATTTTAAAATGGATTTATTTTCATAGGAAAACCACACTCCCTACATTACAATAAATTAGTATGTTCTCCAATACATGGGATTATCCTATTATTTCTCAATAATTTTTTCAATTTCTAATCACCAAAATAACAATTACATCTTATGATACCAACTATAGTGATTGGAACATTACAAACTATAATATTATATAATTTAGGATTAATATTCAATACATTTCACAATGATACACTCATTAGGACTATAAAATATTTGTGTCTTTGGACACTAGAAACAAAATCATATTTTTTAATGAATAATATTTAACATATCTAATAATGTATTCAAATATATTATTCTATATTGACATAACATACTTAAAACCTTTACCCATAAACTAGTGAAGGGAAACATGAAAAAGGTTGTGAGCATTTATTCAGTAAGGATAAACATAAGATATATCAATAAAATGATCATAATTTACAATAAGATAGCAATAAAGGATTGTTTGCAGGATAAAAAATAAACATAACAAATCATTCAGATATCATTAATCATGAGTCCTTTTGTAACGTTTTTTAAAAATGAAATATGGAACAAGAATGTAAAATCATCAATAATCAGTCATTATCCATGATAACATTACATATGAATAACGTATAAATTTTTGGCATACACAAAATCACATAATATTTTTTCCTTAGACAACACCAACAACCAAGACTATCATAGTGTACTATTTTCACTCCTTATTCCATCATTTTATTAGTCAAGGTTCACTTCTAAGACTATCTAATTACACATAGAACATTACTAAAATATATCCACTCCAAATTTAAATCATTATTTTCTCATGATACACCGATCATGACCCAATTCATTGGATGGAAATATAATTCAATTCCCACCCATAACATAATTAATACAATAAATATGTGTCCCATAAGATTATAAATGATTTATCATATCATTTTATCATAACATGTGGAAACGATTCATGTTTAATAAAAAATATACTATTATAATCATAATTCCTCAAGAAAAAGAGTAAATATTCTCATTTTGAATCATATATGTGGAAAATCATATAAACATAAAATGATGTTTTTATAGATTAAAATACATTTAAAATGTCACAAGATCATTTATTGAGAAAATACCCTTTATATCTTGAAATCACTTATTTAAAATCTAGAAATATCTAAAATATTAAGGAAAATATATTAGTTAAAAATCTATGTAAATTTGTAATGGAATTTTAATGGTAATAAAAAATAATAATGGTGGGAAAACACCATTTATGCAATTTATATTAAAACAAAACTCCCTTTCACTTTTTCGGCAAAAAATCAAAAACACCTTGATCAGATAAAAAATTAAAATATTACGTTATAAAAAATATAAATTCAAAAAAAATTTAAGAATTACTGTAAAAAAATTTGGATAATAATAAAACATTCTTGAAAATGATTCAAATAAAATATTGACTTGAAAGATAAAAAATTCCCAAATAAATAGGGAAATAAAGTCGGTGACACATTGATGCATTATTTTGATCACTGGTGTGTATAAAGAGTGAAAATTTAAAGGAAATAATTGAATATATTTAATTAAATAATGGATAAGAAAACACATAATACATGGTATTCATAGATCATAAAATTTCATCAACTTGAATATATGTATTAATAATCCCGGAAAATTGATATTTTTACATAAAAACATTGCCTCAAGTCCATCTTTATTTTTAAGGACTCTAAATTCATATATTTTAAATATAAATTTATGATAATTAAATACCATGAAATTATTCATACCTATAATAACAGAAATTTTTTACTTATAAAATCTTGTCAACCATTCATTATAAATCATTAATCATCATCATCATTTCGCGTGTTAACTACTTTATTCTTCAAGTATGTTTTGGTTAGACAGTTATAGTCCTTTCACTTTTTTCAAGGTTTATTTATATAATGAAATTAAATAATGATATAAATATCATATATAATAATTATGTACCTAATCATAACCATTCATATAATTAAATGATAAAAAATAAATTTTATCACTATGTGGGGATATTAGTCTATACGTATGCACGAGTGATGTTTCCATTTTTTGATTAATGGAATAAAATAAAGGTAAATAATTTTTATCGTTTAAAGAATTATTTTAATATATTAAATATAAAATATATATATATACTCTAATTATATCTTAATTACTATCCTAGAATGATGGTGGTGGAAAATGAATTGTATCGTTACATGGATGCAGTTGTCCACACATACACATGAGTGATACTTTTATCTCTAGTTTTATAGATAATAGTTGAGAAATGGTTGTTAATTGATCATAATAATATTTATTATAATTATTATATCTTAGTCGTAATTTCTTTATAGATTCAAAAAATTTATATGAAGTGTAAAATGGAATAAATCGAAAGTTCTCATTTAATATTTATACCTATTCTCTGAGAGACCTCATTTTCCTTGCATATTAAGCCTCGTAAGATTGGTCATAGTTGTAATTCCCCTAGGTTTTGTAAATAAATATATAATTTAATTTTATAATCTATCCATTAAACAAAAAATTGCCTCTTCTATGGTTTGAATTTCGAAAAGTGGTCATCTAGAGTTGTGTTCAGTAAGTCATTTGGAGTCTGTAAGAAAAAACATGATTTTTGGTGAATAGTAACATACCCTTATAAATATTAATATGACCCTTATCAATAGTAAATAATATTATTATTTTATTTTCTTAAGGCAATAATATAATGAGATCTTAATTAGTTTTTCAATGAGAAATAAAACTAATTGCACATTAAGATTGTTATTTTTAGAATTAATTATGACCTTATTTAAAAACTAAATTAATAATATTTAGAAAATTATTTTTGAAAAATGGATTTCACTTTTGAATTCTACACATTGAAATATGATAGGTGTGAATTTTTGGTATTTTTCTGAAATTTTAGAATTTTTTATGAATAATGAAATATGATAAAAACTGTATATAAATATTTTCAGTTAAATACATTGATTATGACATTATAAGTGATGTAAGGCCTATTTTTACAAACTCACATGCACTTATTACTATTATGGGTCAAATGAAACAACACTATTTGTTGTGTTGAGGGAAATAATGAAATAATAAATTAAATATTCAAAATTTACTCCTCTCCTCCACTATAAAAATCCCTCAATACTCCCTCTTCTCTTCACTCCTCTAAGCCTTTAAGATTCTCAAATTTCATCCCAAATTACCCTTACCAAGTCTCTCCCCACGTCCAAGAAGATTCTGTTCATGCCGAAAGACCAAAACCCCTTCCCTTAAGGAGTTTTTCAAGGATTTTATTTCAAGAGGTAAAGCACCCTTCTTTTTCATTTGATTTCATTTTAATTTATCTTAATTTTCTATCCTCTCCTCAATTATTCTATTGAAATGACCATGATAAGGCTAGTATAATATATATACTGGATTTATATCATGTGAATGGAAGAACCATCATAAATATTCTTACTCCCTACCTTTTATTTTTAAAAACGAAATCGACGTCCATGAGGTTCCGATTTATAACCTTCCTGGACGACGAAGTTTCCTCCTTCATTATTTCCTTCATTACTGGTCATGAAACCATATTTATGGATGAACCAGACTATAATATATTTATTACAACCTAGTTAATATTCATGAACCAGTATATGTACATATTATAAATTTATATGACAAAACTAGTTCATAATAATCCAAATACCGCCAAGTAATCGAAGTGGTTGTCATCTAATGATTCATTCCCATTCAATGTAACCAAATGATATAAATTACCACTAAAAATTATTTATGTTCATAAATAATTCATAATTCCAATCCTGGAGATTTATAACCATTCCACATGAACTTCATTGCTTAAAAACAAGTGGACTGATTATGAAAATAAAGGAAACGAACACTCCAGAACGACGAAATTCAATAAAATAACTTATCAATAAGGACATAAATGAACTAACCATAATTATGGTAAATTAAATAAATGGATAATAGGTTATGAAATAATTTATTAAAAAGTATAATTTTATATTTCAGGAGCTTAAGTACAAGAGTGGAATACGTTTGGAGTTAAGGTAAGGGTTTTTCCACCCGAACTTCCATTTTCATTCGGGTTACTTTCATTGTTTGATTACCACAATTAAATTCTTATATATTGTTATTTACCCCTCATATATTCTATCCGAGTATTATATATTTGTTTACAAACCATAACCCTTCTTAATTTTATTGATTGTTACACATTTTAAAAGGAACTTTCAAAATTGATTCCAAAATAGAAGCACAGTTTAATGGAATTTCTCAAATTCTTATCTATTTTCTTGGGCACTATTTAACCTATTTTTGGAAACCTCTATATTTATAAAATCACAAATTTTATTATAAAAATACTATCTTACCTCACTTCTGGATTTATACAATTATTTTTCCAAAATAACTCTTCTTTTCAAAATAAGAGTATTTATTTCAAGAATTGATTAATGATTTTATAAGAGAGTGTTCGTCTAATTCAACACTCGTGTTTATTCCATGGTATTATTGGGTTTAAAAATTTATTAATTCAACTACAATATTTTAATTAATGGTTTATGACTAACTCTATTGTGGATGATCTATCCTAAAACCATTCACCATATTACCTGGAATGGTTAGTGTTTTATGTTTAATGATTGGGGAAAGTGAGTTACATTGCATATTATTGTTTCAATATGAATGTATATGTTGTTTATGTTGATCACAGCTTATATGAGGAATTCATTGTACTTATTATGTGATGTGTGGGGCCCACTACAGCCCCTCGTTGCATCAGTATGTCTCATGAGACAAATAGACGTGGAATTAGCCAAGGCCTTTCCCAATATGATTTGGATTTTGGGCAAGGCCTTAATCATTATATGTCTTGGACAAGGCCTTGAAAAAATGTTTTAGAATGTCCAGGAGATGAACTTCCCTCATTATTAAGATATTAATTGAAATTTCATGTGGTTATTTGACTATTAGAATAACCAAGATAATTTTTTATTATGGAATTTTTTACTCAGCTCATTTTCATGCCATAATGTGTTCATGTTTAATATTAAAGACATATGTTTTGAATTATTCCCCATGTCTAATGTTTATATTATCTTCCTCTATATTGCTTACTCTTACTGAGCATTTGATCTCACCCCTTTCTTATGTTTCATTTTCTCGGGACATGAAGAAGTAATTTATGAATGATTTTCAAGCATAATCTAGGATTCGTGATGTTTCTAGTAGAATAAAATAGTGTTTTATTTCCCTTCATGTTGTAATGTTAAACATATATATGTAACTTGTTTCCAATAATATTAAAATTCTTAGTCTTTCTAGATTTGTATTCCGTGTATGTATGCCAACATAATTAAATAAGGCACCACCTCTTGGAAACTGGGGTCAGGTCCTTATAGTTGGTATTAGAGGAAGTTTAGTAGAATACTTGGAAATTTGATTTAGAAAAAGTAGAATTAGGGTGGAGTCCCTAAGAGAGTCTTTGAAGATAAACATTCAAGAATTTCCTGGTATTTTGTTATGGAATAGATTATGTGTATCTTTCAAACAATACATCCCTGTCTGGATACGAGCAGGTAGAGGTTGCTCCAGCATAGATGTATCTAGGGGTAAAACCCGAAAACACCGCTTTGAGCTAGACTCGAAGAGGAACTAGTGCACGAAAATGATCCTTGCTGCACTCTTGGTTACAAAACTCCTTGGGGATAAACTTAAGAAATTCACATTTTCATTACAATCCATTAAGAAGGAGTTTAATGTAAATATTTCTCAAAGAAACAATTTTTGTGAATATGGGATTAGCCATGCGTAGGATCTCAATTTTTCTGATTATTTTAATGTTAAGATTATAAATTATGATTCATAACCTAATATAGTGTTTTCCATTATCTAGAAATGGTTCCTAGTGGACGGAATGGAAACCACATGAATGCACGTGTCACATGTAGATATTTTCCTCCGACACAAGATAATGATGTTGGCTTTAGTTCTGTGACTGGTGTTGAGTAACTCATAACTATACTGGGACAACTTACTCAGGTTATGAATAATAAACATACCCATATGGGGAATCCAGATCCACCACATGGAGGAGCCATGCTAGATCACTTTATGAGACAATAGCCTCCATAATTCAACGGGACTACAAAACCGTTTATAGGAGAGTCGTGGATATGTTCCCTTGAGAAGATATTTCTCTCTTTGGGATGTAATGAAAGAGAGAAGGTTGTCATGGAAGTATATCATCTATCGGGTGATAAAGATCAGTAGTGGTAATTAATCCGAAACACAAAGGAGGAGGAAGATATAGAAGAGGTGGAATCGATGGATTTTAAGGAAATCCTTTTATAAAAATATTTCCCTCGTGAGCAGCGAGTAGATATGGAGAGACAATTCATGAATCTGAGGCAGTAGGAAGATGCGAATGTTGCAAGGTACGAAGATAACTTCACAAGATTAGAAAGACATGTTGTAGACTACATACGAAATCCAAGGATCAAAATTGATAGACTCTTTGATGGCATAAAGTCATTCCTCTAGCAGTCACTGGTCTCCCAATGTTTTTAATCATATGAGGATATAGGTTTATATGCCATCAAGACAGAAAAAGATTTCTCTATGTCTTATGACTTTAAGGGAAAGCATGAAAAGAAGAGGGCTGCTGAAAACCCTTGGAAAGGAAATAATGAAATAGGGAAGAATGAAGAGTTGAATTTCCACCATGTGAAAATTGTGGAAAGAAACACCCTAGTTCATTCGTAAAAGGAAAAGGAGTATACTACAAATGTGTTCAGAAATGTCATCTTGCTGTTTATTGCAAAGGGATGAAGGAAGCCAATGATGTTCAATGCTATAGTTGTCAGGATATGGGACACTATGGTAATTATTCTCCAAAACTTCAAAGAAATATTCTATATAAAAGGCCAAGGGAGCAGGGAAAAGCTTATGCAATAACAATTGCAGAGGTAGAGGTTCCTAATGATGTGGTGGCTAGTAGTTTAATTGTTTCCTCAAGTTTATATAATGCTTTATTTGATCTTGGATCATCTCATTATTTCATATCTTCCCAGTTTTCTATGAAAAGTAGATATTTCCAATTTTATTTAACAAGGGAGTTGTCAGTCAAAACTCCTAAGGGAAGTATCATTGCTACAATGTTCTTTTAATCAGTTCCCATTAGGTCATATACATGTTATTTATCTGCTGATATCATCATCATCCCCATGATAGAATTTGATATAATCCTCAGTATGGATTGGCTTTCAGACTGTGATGCAAAAATTTATTGTAAGAAGAACGAGGTTATGATTTTTGATGACGATGATAAAGAACACCTTATCTTTAGAGCAGAATCATCACCCCCTAATTCTTATCTAGATCCATCCCCAGTAGCTCAACTAAATTCAATTATTGGGGAGGAAGAGAATAAAATAACTGTGGATGAGGAAAGGAATGATCAAATAGATGATGTACCTATTCTTAGAGAATATGTTGATGTGTTTCCAAAAGATTTACCTGGACATCCTCCAGAATGAAAAATTGAGTTCTATATTGATTTAATTCCTGGTTCAAGGGCCATATTGAATACCCCTTATAGAGTGGACACCGCGGAATTAGTGGAACTAAATAAACAACTAGTGGAATTAAGTAATAAGGGATTTATTCACCCTAGTGTTTCTCCATGGGGAGCCTCTATCCTTTTTGATAAGAAGAAAGGTGGGTATATGACGTAATGTATCGACTACAGGGAAATCAATGCTATAAAAATAAAGAACCAGTATCCCCTACCTCGCATTGATGATTTATTTGACCAACTTCATAGAGCTTAATACTTTTAAAAGATTGACCTTCAATTTGGATATCATCAGTTGTGTTTGAAGAATGAATACATTCCAAAAACAAAATTTCGAATGAGGTACGGTCATTACAAGTTTATAGTAATGCCTTTTTGGATTGAATAATGAACCATCTCTCTTCATGGAACTAATGAACAAAGTTTTAAAGGAATATCTTGATTATTCTGTAGTGGTATTTATTGATGATATCTTGGTATAATCCAAAAGTACAATGATCAATGAAAATCACTTGCGCATTATCTTGAAGAATCTTAGAAGACATGAATTATATGGGAAGTTTAGAAAGTGTGAATTCTGGATTCAGGAGATTTCTTTTCATGACCATATTTTCTCTAAGGATGGTATCCTATTTGATCCTGTGAATAAAAAGGAAATCCATGATTGGCACACACCAACAAACATAACTGAGGTATACAGTTTTATTGGCTTAGCAGGTTATTATCAACGTTTAGTACAGAATTTTGCCCGACTGGCTAGCCTACTAATGAAGCTCACGCGTAAAAGGGATAAATTTGTTTGGAGAAAAGATTATGAAGAATGTTTCGAAAAACATAATAGAAGATTAGTCAACGATCCTATATTGACTCTACAATCAGGGAATGACGGGTTTATTATTTATATTGATGCTTCAAAGAAAGGACATGGTTGTGTCCTTATGAAAAATGATAGGGTTATTGCTTATGCATCACGATAGCTAAAAATTCATGATCCAAACTATCCTACTCATGATCTTGAGTTAGATGCTGTAATCATTTCATTGAAGATATGTATACATTATCTCTATAGTGAATAATGTGACATTTATACTGATCATAAGAGTTTGAAGTACATTTCCTCACATAAAGAACTCAAAATGAGGAAAAGGATATGGCTTGAACTACTCAGGGATTATGATTTCACAATACACTACCACCCGGGGAAGGAAAATAAGGTGGAAAATGATCTGATCTGAAAGGATCATGGCGTTTTAAAAAAGATGAGAGTTGAAAGGGATCCTATTTTCATGGATCTAGTAAAGATGGATATGGGAATAAACATGGGAGGAGAAACATCAATTCTTTTTCAAATGGTTTCCAAACCATCATTTATAGGAATCATAAAAAGTTCTCAGGCTGATGATGAGGAGTTCCAAAACAAGATTAGAGCTGTGAATGATGGGAGATTGAGTGACTTTATATATGAAAATTGAATTTTGAAATTTGGGAAGAGACTTTCTGTTCTCAGTATACCTGATCTAAAAAGGGAATTCATGGATTATGCTCATAGTTCCAATTTCTTTATACACCCTGGTAGAACTAAGATGTATAGAGATTTGAAATAACATTTTCGGTGGGACAACATGAAGAGGGAGATTGCTGATTTTGTGTCAAGATATATGGTTTTTCAACAAGTGAAAGATAGAAGGCAACAGCCTGGAAGAGTATTAAAACCACTTCCCATACATTATTGGAAATGGGATAATATCACGATGGAATTTTTCATGGGACTATCAAAGAATCCTGGAAGGAATGATGAAATATGGGTCATCGTTGATCGTTTAATCAAGTCAGCACATTTTCTGACTGTAAGAGAAGATCTACCACTTGAACATCTATAAAGACTATATATTAATAAAGTTGTGAGACATCATGAGTACCCCATTCGATTGTTTCTGAACATGATCCACATTTTACATCAAGACTTTGTAAATGTTTCCAGAAGGCGCTCGATACTGATCTTCATTTGAGCACTGCCTACCACCCACAAATAGATAGACAATCAGAACGGACTATTAAAACATCGGAAGTCATGTTGAAGTCTTATTAACATGATTTTAAAGGCATGTGGGATCAGTATTTACCTCTCATAGAATATTCCAACAACAATATCTTCCATTCAAGTATTTATATGGCACCCGATGAAGCATTTTATGGGAGGAGATGTCATACACCAACTTTCTGGGATGATGTTGGTGAAAGAAAGCTCATGGGCCCAGAACGTGTTGGAGAAACAACAAAGAAGGTGAATATTATCGATAACCATATCAAAACAGGTCAATGTAGGCAAAAGAGATATAAAAATAACCGAAGGAAGTATATGGAGTTTCAAGAAGGTGATCATATTTTCTTAAAGGTATCTCCGTGAAAGGGTATTATACGATTCAGTAAGAAGGGAAAATTAAGTCCCTGGTACATCAGACCTTTTGAAATTATGGACGGAATTGGTGCCATAACTTACTGTTTAGAAATTCCTCTAAGTCTCTCCAAGGTTCACAATGTGTTCCACGTGTCAATGTTAAGAAATTACATGTAATATGTAACACCCCGAGCTTCCACGATACGCTTCTCATTTAATAATGCAATAGCTTGCATTGTACGCAACTTCGAGTTCTAAAACACCGCGACTAATCAAAGTAGCCGTTATGAATAGTAATAACCACTTTTTAAAATTATAGAAATTTTATATTTCAAAATGGACTTCATTTTTGTATTATTAATATCGAAATTATCCTAAGTTGAATTTTTTGTAACTTTCTGAGAAATTCTAATTTTTTTATGAATAGTGAAAAATACTTAAAACAACTTTTTTAATCAAAATAATTTATTGTGAAAAATTATACTATTTAGTGGTTTTAATGTATAAGTAGAATATATTTTTACCATTTTATCCAATGGTGGTCATTAGAATTAATTTAACATTGAAATTGGACATAAACAATTGTCAATCTTTTGATATAAATTGTTTCTTAAAAACACGCTATTTGTTGTGACAGCGGGAATTAATTATAAAATTAATTAATGAAACTTATATGTTTGGAATTTTGTAAAATAGACATCATTTTTGAATTCGGAATATCAATTTTAGCTTAGGGTGAAATTTTGGCATTGTTCTGAAAAACTTCAATTTTTGATGAATAGTGAAACCACTAAGTGGTAGTTAAATAACTGATTTTTCATTTAAATGAAATATTACCACTTCTGTTATTTGATTTTCAAAAATATGACATACATGGTTATCATTATGAAGTAAAATGTGGTTCAATGAGATTAAAATAATTTTTGGTAAATAGTAACTTTTAAGTTCTTAATCGCGATTAGAGGTAATTAGTGTAGTTTAAGGTAAAAATAATGTTTTAATAATATGAGATGAGCTTGACACTTGTCCTACTCATATTGGATGAGTCATGGCCGACCAAGAAAACCCATGGGTCAACTTGGGGACCCCATGGAGCCACATTGGTTGGAAAATGACATTAATATATATTTATTTAATGTTAAAATTAAATTGACACAAACATGAGTTGTTTTACTAAAACAGACTTTAAGTGGGTTTACACAAGTCCAAATTTTGACTATAAATATTCATTAGAAAGCTAAAAATATTTCCTACATCATATTATTATTTTTATATAATTTTTAGTCATTAAATAAATTAAATTATTTATGACATCATTATGATGCAGCGATGACCTCATTATTTAACGATTTTAATAAAATGAAAATATAATGTAAAATCCAAGTCTTACAGTTGTCCAAAGACTATTGGATGGGTAGATTTCAAACCCTGGTCACCTTATACACGAATTATATAAGTGTGGGACCTTTAGAATCCTAAAATCATTGTGTAATAATGTAACATTTCAATCTTTCCAAAAGAGCCCCTCCTCTCCACTTATAAAAGGCCCCCACCTCTCCCACCTTATTCACACCTTCAAGCCATTTGGCTCGGCCAACCTCTGCCCAAATACTCTCCCAACATTCCTCCCTTACTCCTAGAAGCCTCACTTTGGGCATAAGTCTTTCCAAGGAAGCCTTTGGCTCAAATAAAAAAGAGCTACCCTATTTTTAAGGTAATGTCTTCTCTAATGTTGTTTTGTTTCATTTTGCTTATCCAACCCCTTAAACTATTTTCATTCCTTTCTTTTGTAACTACACCAGTATATAAAATATACTAGGATTTTGTTATGATAAGGATTTGGTTTACACTTACACACACATTCGTCTAATGGTTAAAGAACATACTGTTTCTGTGGGTGGCGAAATACTGCCTCACGGAACGATGATTGTTCAAATATTTTTAACACCTATAATGGTGGCCATTTTGATGACACTATTTTCATATATGATATATATATTATGTTTATGTTTTACTTATGCTTCTGTATTTCTCATTTATGGCATACTTTATGATTTCCATTATGGGTAAAACGCGATAATTTCATTTTAGGAAGTGCGGACTACCACCCCCTCAAAGTGATTTGAATCGTTAATGCCATATGTGGGATGTATAAAGGATGGATTAAATGGTATTGTACACTATATTATACTGTAATTATATTATAAATTTATATCATTATGATTTCATTCCATTAAATACGAAAGAGAAATGAAAGTAGCGTTCATGCGTACGTACGACTTACCGTCTCCATGAACGGTGCATTTCATTTCTTACCTCTAAATGTTACGTGACATTATGAATGAATGTATATACTGTATATATATGATATATATGATATCTACATCAAGAATATAATTCTGGATATAATGGATATTTCACCACATGAACAACTTGTAATTATAAGAAGTTTATTTTTGACTCAAGTACCAAAGATCGACAAAACGACCGTTATAAACTTAAATAATTAAATAATGTTCATAAAATGGTAATAAGTGATATAAATGGAATAATGAACATGAAAAAGGTTCTTAATTAAATAGAAATTAACTCTAGTTTATTATTCAGGAGGTTAAAGAACGGTCGAGTCAGGACAAGACGCAAGGTAAGGGAACTTCTTAACCCAATTTCCATTCTTTGGGTTAATCTCCTACTTTCAAATTATGTCATGATATAATTATGTCCTATATTGTATTTTTACATTATTTATGTGTACTTATAGTGAATACACATTATAGGTGTACTTTATTTTAAAAAAATTATCTTTTTAAGGACTTCGTCTCAATCCCCTTTTATTGAGGCATATTTGGTTTTATACACAACTTTCTTTTATACGGGGTATAAACCCCTTTGACTTTTACGTTTATTCAAAAGGAATATTTTTTATACGAATCGTTTTTCTAAATGAAAAAAGGGAATGTTTTTCTTTCTGTACTTATGCGGCGACAACGACTTCTCCACCGCCATGACCATTATTTGAGTTTCGGCTTCCTCTACAAGCCATCTTTTAATGATAATTAAATACAAAGTTTTAACTTTCTTTTATTTTGGTATTGAAAATGGTTTTGAAAGCGTTTTTATTATATCAATGTGTTTTATTGATATCTTGTGATTGAAATGTGGAAATGTTATGTTTCCTTTATGCATGTTTTATGTGATACGATTATGTTATGGTTTATGATATGTTTAAACCTATTCATATGAGGAATGTATTGGACTTAATAAGTGACGGGTGGAGCCCGCTATAGCTCCTAGATGCATCGGTAGGTCTCATGAGACAACTAGACGTGGAATTGGCCGAGTCCCTTTCGCAATTTGATTTATGGTTTTGGCCGAGGCCTTAATCATTTTAGACGTCTTGGCCGAGGCCTTGACAAAATGTTTCAGAATGTCCGGCATTATACATTCCCACATTATGAAAGTGGTTATTGATATTGCATGTGATTATTCGACCAGTAGAATATCCCTGTGAATAAGTAAATGGCATTATCTCATTTTACTTTTTCCATATTATGTTGATGTTCATGTTTAAAAGGCTTTTTTTTAGTTATACATTGCCTTAAATGTTGATTTTTATTTATGAAAGCTTCCGCAATATTGTTATCCTTACTGAGCATCTGAGCTCACCCCTTTCAATGTTTTAATATTTTCCAGGATGTGAAGAAGTATTTTATGAATGACCTGCAGGGATTTTGAGAAGAGGATATTAGTGTGGACTATGAAGACCATATTATTGTAGTTTGTTTACTTTTTGATGTAATGAAAGACTTATGAATGTATCTAGTGTTTCCAAGGCTACTAAACTAATCGGTCTTTCGAGACTTGATCTTTTGTGATCATTCCAATGTTACGAACTAATGCACCGACTCTGGGTAGCTGGGGTCGGGGCGTTACAGTTGGTATCAGAGGCAGTTTAGTACTAACCTTGGAAGCTATATTTAGATAAACTCTGATTATAGCACGTAGACCTAAGATGAACTTTGAGGATTAATATAGAAGAACTTCCTAGAATTTTGGTATTGCAGAGATTTTGTGAGTTTTCTGAGCAATACATCCCTGTCTGGATACGAGCAGGTAGAGGCGGCTCTGGCACAGATGTACCTAGGGGTAAAACCCAAAAACACTGCTTTGAGCTAGACTCGAACGGGAACTGGTGCACGACAACGGGCCTTACTGCATTCTTGGTTACGACACTCCCGGGGGATATGCTTAGGATAACTCTCATTTTCTTTACAAATCATTATGAAGGGTTTATGAGTATTTACTTCCTCAAAGAAAACTTTTTTATGATTATGGATTATATCCATAAATAGTTCAATTTATGTTAAGTGTTTTATAATTATGGGATTATGTATTTTGATTCATAAACTGATCTAGTTTATGCAATTGTTTAGAAATGGCGCCTACTGGAAGGAATGTAAACTGTATCATTGCACGATCTCCGTGTAGGGATTTCCCTCCTGCACAAGATAATTATGGTGGAGCTAGTGATACAACTGGTGCTGATCAGCTTCTCACCGTACTGGGACAACTCACGCAGGTTATGAATAACAACCTTACTCGTATGGAGCACCCTGATCCGCAACGTGGAGGATCAATGCTAGACCGTTTCATGAGGCAACAACCACCAACCTTCAATGGGAGTACAAATCCTATTGTAGCTGAGCAATGGATAAATTCCTTAGAGAAAATATTCCATGCCTTGGGGAGTAGTGAAAGGGAGAATGTTGTCATGGTAGTTTAT
Organism: Viscum album; assembly: GCA_963277665.1. NCBI lineage: Eukaryota > Viridiplantae > Streptophyta > Magnoliopsida > Santalales > Viscaceae > Viscum > Viscum album. Next base: position 1,203,313,099 of record OY728160.1, on the reverse strand, counting down.
CGCCTCACTGGAGATGCCGATCAATGGTGGTCACTAATTCAAAAAACAAAGGAAGATGATGAATTAACAAACATGGAATGGCAGGAGTTCAAAGAGATTTTCTTAGAAAATTACTTTCCTCGAGACCATCGAGCGGATATGGAAAGGCAATTTCTGAGTATGAGGCAGAAGGAGGATGAGAATGTCGCAATGTATGAGGCTAACTTTACAAGGTTAGCGAGGCATGCTGCCGATTATATACGTAACCCAAGAAGTAAGATTGATCGTTTCTTTGATGGGTTAAAACCATTTCTCCGTCGAGCTTTAGTATCACAATCTTTCTCAACATACGAAGATATTGTCTCGTGTGCTATCAAGATAGAAAATGAATTCTCTAAGTCTTATGACAACAAAGTAAAGCAAGAGAAGAAGAGAATGGTGGAACAAGAGATAGATAAAGGGAAAAAGGGAAAGAAGGATTTTCCATTATGTGATAATTTTGGGAAGAATCACCCTAGTACTTGCCTAAAAGGAATGGGAGTTTGTTATAAATGTGGAGAAAAGGGTCATCAGGCTCGTGATTGCAAGGGAAAGAAAGAGGCTATCAAAGTTGAATGCTACAATTGTAGAGAAATGGGTCATTATGCAAATGAATGTCCTATGCGTCAGGGAAACTTACCTCAGAAAAGGCCAAGGGATCAAGGACAATCTTATGCTGTTACTACAGATGAAGCAGAATAACTAATGTATTGGTGCTTTTGGACTCATGGATTATATTCTGGTTATTAGAATAATGTGATATATATATAAGGATTATACTGCAGTACTTGTTGATTTCAGTAAGGTTTTAACATGATGAAGGTAATTATATTTTTAGTATGTGACAATAAGAGAGACTTCACTTTGTTTGGGGAATCTGATAAATTGATTTTGGAATTAAGAGACCTTTTAGAGAAAGTCTAGACAGAGGTATTTTGGATAACTATAAAGGTTGGAGTGGATTAAGTAGATCTTTGGATAGTATTTTTTAAGGTTAAAAAAATTTATGAAGATTACTTTTGAAATATTATGATACTATAATTTTAGGAAAAGGACAACCTGCAGGGTGGGGCATAACCCGTCGCGTCGGACAAAGCTGCAGGAATCGAACCCACAATCATAGTGCGACAGGCCTTTATTTCCTACCACTAGCCTACAGGAAGTCCCATGTTATTACAAAATAATTTTACTAATCTAAATGGTATGTGTTAACATTTGGAACCTTATACAATTAGGATAAGTATAATATTTTTGAGTTCTATTATCTTTTTGAGTGAAAGATGAGTTGATGGTTGAAACTCTAATTTTCAAGCATAAATATATATATACCTATCTCTTATTCAATGAATAAATTAATTCTTAAACTTTAGTAAAGGGATATTAAAACAAAAAAATGTGTTATTCTAATACCTTATGTCTTGTTGAACTGATGATATTTTAAATCAACATAGATTGAAGGCTTTGAGGCCCTCAATTTGACAGTTGATTGTGATTGATGACCTGAAACACTCCCTACAAATATTTACGTTTTTCCTCCAATTATATGTCTCTAATTTCCACCAATGTTCTCCTAATCGAGATCATAATTGGGTGGTGACTTTTTCATTTCCCTTTCCCTCTTATTAAGGCTAAATTTTATCAATCTTATTTGCGATGTGGGTTTTCCTCAAAGGTATTTTCTCTTTTCAACCTATTATTTTCAAAGAAAAATTTGAAATTGCGAGGACGCAATTTATTGAAGGAGGGTAGAATGTAACACCCCGAGCTTCCACGATACGCTTCTCATTCAATAATGCAATCGCTTGCATTGTACGCAACTTCGAGTTCTAAAACACCGCGTCTAATCAAAGTAGCCATTATGAATAGTAATAACCACTTTTTAAAATTATAGAAATTTTATATTTCAAAATGGACTTCATTTTTTTATTCGTAATATCGAAATTATCCTAAGTTGAATTTTTTGTAACTTTCTGAGAACTTCCAATTTTTTTATGAATAGTGAAAAATACTTAAAACAAATTTTTTAATCAAAATAATTTATTGTGATAAATTATACTATTTAGTGGTTTTAAAGTATAATTAGAATATATTTTTACCATTTTATCCAATGGTGGTCATTAGAATTAATTTAACATTGAAATTGGACATAAACAATTGCCAATCTTTTGATATAAATTGTTTCTTAAAAACACGCTATTTGTTGTGACAGCGGGAATTAACTATAAAATTAATTAATGAAACTTATATGTTTGGAATTTTGTAAAATAGACATCATTTTTGAATTCGGAATATCAATTATATATTAGGGTGAAATTTTGGCATTGTTCTGAAAAACTTCAATTTTTGATGAATAGTGAAACCACTAAGTGGTAGTTAAATAACTGATTTTTCGTTTAAATGAAATATTACCACTTTTTTGATTTGATTTTCAAAAATCCGACATACATGGTTGTCATTAAGAAGTAAAATGTGGTTCAATGAGATTAAAATAATTTTTGGTGAATAGTAACTTTTAAGTTCTTAATCGCGATTAGAGGTAATTAGTGTAATTTATGGTAAAAATAATGTTTTAATAATATGAGATGAGTTTGACACCTGTCCTACTCCTATTGGATAAGTCATGGCCGACCAAGACAACCCATGGGTAAACTTGGGGACCCCATGTAGCCACTTTGGTTGGAAAATGACATTAATATATATTTATTTAATGTTATAATTAAATTGACACAAACATGAGTTGTTTTACTTAAACAGACTTTAAGAGGGTTTACACAAGTCCAAATTTTGACTATAAATATTAATTAGAAAGATAAAAATATTTCCTACATCATAGTATTTTTTTTATATAATTTTTAGACATTAAATAAATTAAATTATTTATGACATCATTATGATGCGGCGATGACCTCATTATTTAACGATTTTAATAAAATGAAAATATAATGAAAAAGCCAGGGCTTACACTTGTCCAAAGACTATTGTATGGGTATATTTCAAACCCTTATCACCTTATACACGAATTATATAAGTGTGGAACCTTTAGAATCCGAAAAGAATTGTGTAATAATGTAACATTTCAATCTTTCCAAAAGAGCCCCTCCTCTCCACTTATAAAAGCCCCCACCTCTCCCACCTTATTCTCACCTTCAAGCCATTTTTCTCTGCCAACCTCTGACCAAATACTCTCCCAACATCCCTCCCTTACTCCTAGAAGCCTCACTTTGGGCATAATTCTTCCCAAGGAAGCCTTTGGCTCAAACCAAAAAGAGCTACCCTATTTTTAAGGTAATGTCTTCTCTAATGTTGTTTTGTTTCATTTTGCTTCTCCAACCCCTTAAACTCTTTTAATTCCTTTATTTTGTAACAACACCAGTATCTAAAATATACTAGGATGTTTTTATGATAAGGATTTGGTTTACACTTACACGCACATTCGTCTAATGGTTAAAGAACATACATTTTCTGTGGGTGGCGAAATACTGCCTCACGAAACGATGATTGTTCAAATTCTTTTAACACCTATAATGGTGGCCATTTTGATGACACTATTTTCATATATGATATATATATATTATGTTTATGTTTTACTTATGCTTCTGTATTTCTCATTTATGGCATACTTTATGATTTCCATTATGGGTAAAACGCGATAATTTCATTTTAGGAAGTGCGGACTACCACCCCCTCAAAGTGATTTGAATCGTTAATGCCATATGTGGGATGTATAAAGGATGTATTAAATGGTATTATACACTATATTATACTGTAATTATATTATAAATTTATATCATTATGATTTCATTCCATTAAATACGAAATAGAAATGAAAGTTGCGTTCATGCGTACGTACGGCTTACCATCTCCATGAACGGTGCATTTCATTTCTTACCTCTAAATGTTACGTGACATTATGAATGAATGTATATACTGTATATATATGATATATATGATATCTACATCATGAATATAATTCTGGATATAATGGATATTTCACCACATGAACAACTTGTAATTATAAGAAGTTTATTTTTGACTCAAGTACCAAAGATCGACAAAACGACCGTTATTAACTTAAATAATTAAATAATGTTCATAACATGGTAATAAGTGATATAAATGGAATAATGAACATGAAAAAGGTTCTTAAGTAAATAGAAATTAACTCTAGTTTATTATACAGGAGGTTAAATAACGGTCGAGTCAGGACAAGACGCAAGGTAAGGGAACTTCTTAACCCAATTTCCATTCTTTGGGTTAATCTCCTACTTTCAAATTATGTCATGATATAATTATGTCCTATATTGTATTTTTACATTATTTATGTGTACATATAGTGAATACACATTATAGGTGTAATTTATTTAAAAAAATTATCTTTTTAAGGACTTCGTCTCAATCCCCTTTTATTGAGGCATATTTGGTTTTATACACAACTTTCTTTTATACGGTGTATAAACCCCTTTGACTTTTACGTTTATTCAAAAGGAATCTTTTTTATATGAATCGTTTTGCTAAATGAAAAAAGGGAATGTTTTTCTTTCTGTACTTATGCAGCGACAACCACTTCTCCGCCTCCATAACCATTATTTGAGTTTCGGCTTCCTCTACAAGCCATCTTTTAATGATAAATAAATAAAAAGTTTTAACTTTATTTTATTTTGGTATTGAAAATGGTTTTGAATGCGTTTTTATTATATCAATGTGGTGTATTGATATCTTGTGATTGAAATGTTGAAATTTTATGTTTCCTTTATGCATGTTTTATGTGATACGATTATGTTCTGGTTCATGATATGTTTAAACCTATTCATATGAGGAATGTATTGGACTGAATAAGTGACGGGTGGAGCCCGCTATAGCTCCTCGATGCATCGGTAGGTCTCATGAGACAACTAGACGTGGAATTGGCCGAGGCCCTTTCGCAATTTGATTTATGGTTTTGGCCGAGGCCTTAATCATTTTAGACGTCTTGGCCGAGGCCTTGACAAAATGTTTCAGAATGTCCGGCATTATACATTCCCTCATTATGAAAGTGGTTATTGATATTGCATGTGATTATTCGACCAGTAGAATATCCCTGTGAATAAGTAAATGGCATTATCTCATTTTACTTTTGCCATATTATGTTGAAGTTCATGTTTAAAAGGCTTTTGTTTTAGTTATACATTGCCTTAAATGTTGATGTTTATTTATGAAAGCTTCCGCAATATTGTTATCCTTACTGAGCATCTGAGCTCACCCCTTTCAATGTTTTAATATTTTCCAGGATGTGAAGAAGTATTTTATGAATGACCTGCAGGGATTGTGAGAAGAGGATATGAGTGTGGACTATGAAGACCATATTATTGTAGTTTTTTTACTTTTTGATGTAATGAAAGACTTATGACTGTATCTAGTGTTTCCAAGGCTACTAAACTAATCAGTCTTTCGAGACTTGATCTTTTGTGATCATGCCAATGTTACGAACTAATGCACCGACTCTGGGTAGCTGGGGTCGGGGAGTTACAGTTGGTTTCAGAGGCAGTTTAGTACTAACCTTGGAAGCTATATTTAGATAAACTCTGATTATAGCACATAGACCTAAGATGAACTTTGATGATTAATATAGAAGAACTTCCTAGAATTTTGGTATTGTAGAGATTTTGTGAGTTTTCCGAGCAATACATCCCTGTCTGGATACGAGCAGGTAGAGGCGGCTCTGGAACAGATGTACCTAGGGGTAAAACCCAAAAACACCGCTTTGAGCTAGACTCGAACGGGAACTGGTGCACGACAACGGGCCTTGCTGCACTCTTGGTTACGACACTCCCGGGGGATATGCTTAGGATAACTCTCATTTTATTTACAAATCATTATGAAGGGTTTATAAGTATATACTTCCTCAAAGAAAACATTTTTATGATTATGGATTATATCCATAAATAGTTCAATTTATGTTAAGTGTTTTATAAGTATGGGATTATGTATTTTTATTCATAAACTGATCTAGTTTATGCAATTGTTTAGAAATGGCGCCTAGTGGAAGGAATGGAAACTGTATCAATGCACGAACTCCGTGTAGGGATTTCCCTCCTGCTCAAGATAATTATGGTGGAGCTAGTGATACAACTGGTGCTGATCAGCTTCTCACCGTACTGGGACAACTCAAGCAGGTTATGAATAACAACCTTACTCGTATGGAGCACCCTGATCCGCAACGTGGAGGATCAATGCTAGACCGTTTCATGAGGCAACAACCACCAACCTTCAATGGGAGTACAAATCCTATAGTAGCTGAGCAATGGATAAATTCCTTAGAGAAAATATTCCATGCCTTGGGGAGTAGTGAAAGGGAGAATGTTGTCATGGCATTTTACCGCCTCACTGGAGATACCGACCAATGGTGGTCACTAATTCAAAACACAAAGGAAGATGATGAATTAACAAACATGGAATGGCAGGAGTTCAAAGAGCTGTTCTTAGAAAATTACTTTCCTCGAGACCATCGAGCGGATATGGAAAGGAAATTTCTGAGTATGAGGCAGAAGGAGGATGAAAATGTCGTAAAGTATGAGGCTAACTTTACAAGGTTAGTGAGGCATGCTGCCGATTATATACGTAACCCAAGAAGTAATATTGATCGTTTCTTTGATGGGTTAAAACCATTTCTCCGTCGAGCTTTAGTATCACAATCTTTCTCAACATACGAAGATATTGTCTCGTGTGCTATCAAGACAGAAAAAGAATTATCTAAGTCTTATGACAACAAAGTAAAGCAAGAGAAGAAGAGAATGGTGGAAAAAGAGACAGATAAAGGGAAAAAGGGAAAGAAGGATTTTCCATTATGTGATAATTGTGGGAAGAATCACCCTGGTACTTGCCTAAAAGGAATGGGAGTTTGTTATAAATGTGGAGAAAAGGGTCACCAGGATCGTGATTGCAAGGGAAAGAAAGAGGCTATCAAAGTTGAATGCTACAATTGTAGAGAAATGGGTCATTATGCAAATGAATGTCCAAAGCATCAGGGAAACTTACCTCAGAAAATGCCAAGGGATCAAGGACAATCTTATGCTGTTACTACAGTTGAAGCAGAATAACTAATGTATTGGTGCTTTTGGACTCATGGATTATATTCTGGTTATTAGAATAATGTGATATATATATATAAGGATTGTACTGCAGTACTTGTTGATTTCACTAAGGTTTTAATATGATGAAGGTAATTATATTTTTAGTATGTGACAATAAGAGAATCTTCACTTTGTTTGGGGAATCTGATAAATTGATTTTGGAATTAAGAGACCTTTTAGAGAAAGTCTGGAAAGAGGTATTTTGGATAACTATAAAGGTTGGAGTGGATTAAGTTGATCTTTGGATAGTATTGTTTAAGGTTAAAAAAATTTATGAAGATTATTTTTGGAATATTATGATACTATAATTTTAGGAAAAGGAAAACCTTCAGGGTGGGGCATGACTCGTCGCGTCGGACAAAGCTGCAGGAATCGAACCCACAATCATAGTGCGACAGGCCTTTATTTCCTACCACTAGCCTACAGGAAGTACCTGGTTATTACAAAATAATTTTACTAATCTAAATGGTATTTATTAACATTTGGAACCTTATACAATTAGGATAAGTATAATATTTTTGAGTTCTATTATCTTTTTGAGTGAAAGATGAGTTGATGGTTGAAACTCTAATTGTCAAGCATAAATATATATATACCTATCTCTTATTCAATGAATAAATTAATTCTTAAACTTTAGTAAAGGTATATTAAAACAAAAAAATGTGTTATACTAATACATTATGTATTGTTGAACTGATGATATTTTAAATCAACATAGATTGAAGGCTTTGAGGCCCTCAAATTGACAGTTGATTGTGATTGATGACCTCAAACAATCCCTACAAATATTTACGTTTTCCTCCAATTATATGTCTCTAATTGCCACCAATGTTCTCCTAATCTAGATCATAATTGGGTGGTGACTTTTTCATTTCCCTTTCCCTCTTATTAAGGCTAAATTTTATTAATCTTATTTGCGATGTGGGTTTTCCTCAAAGGTATTTTCTCTTTTCAACCTTTTATTTTCAAAGAAAAATTTCAAATTGTGAGGACGCAATTTATTGAAGGAGGGGAGAATGTAACACCTCGATCTTCCACGGTACGCTTCTCATTCAATAATGCAATAGCTTGCATTGTACGCAACTTCGAGTTCTAAAACACCGCGACTAATCAAAGTAGCCGTTATGAATAGTAATAACCACTTTATAAAATTATAGAAATTTTATATTTCAAAATGGACATCATTTTTGTATTCGTAATATCGAAATTATCCTAAGTTGAATTTTTTGTAAATTTCCGAGAACTTCCAATTTATTTATGAATAGTGAAAAATACTTAAAACAACTTTTTTAATCAAAATAATTTATTGTGATAAATTATACTATTTAGTGGTTTTAAAGTATAATTAGAATATATTTTTACCATTTTATCCAATGGTGGTCATTAGAATTAATTTAACATTGAAATTGGACATAAACAATTGCCAATCTTTTGATATAAATTGTTTCTTAAAAACAAGCTATTTGTTGTGACAGCGGGAATTAATTATAAAATTAATTAATGCAACATATATGTTTGGATTTTTTAAAATAGACATCATTTTTGAATTCAGAATATCAATTATAGCTTAGGGTGAAATTTTGGCATTGTTCTGAAAAACTTCAATTTTTGATGAATAGTGAAACCACTAAGTGGTAGTTAAATAACTGATTTTTCGTTTAAATGAAATATTACCACTTCTGTTATTTTATTTTCAAAAATCTGACATACATGGTTTTCATTAAGAAGTAAAATGTGGTTCAATGAGATTAAAATAATTTTTGGTGAATAGTAACTTTTAAGTTCTTAATCGCGATTAGAGGTAATTAGTGTAGTTTAAGGTAAAAATAATGTTTTAATAATATGAGATGAGCATGACACTTGTCCTACTCATATTGGATGAGTCATGGCCGACCAATAAAACCCATGGGTCAACTTGGGGACCCCATGGAGCCACTTTGGTTGGAAAATGACATTAATATATATTTATTTAATGTTAAAATTAAATTGACACAAACATGAGTTGTTTTACTAAAACAGACTTTAAGTGGGTTTACACAAGTCCAAATTTTGACTATAAATATTCATTAGAAAGCTAAAAAGATTTCCTACATCATATTATTATTTTTATATAATTTTTAGTCATTAAATAAATTAAATTATTTATGACATCATTATGATGCAGCGATGACCTCATTATTTAACGATTTTAATAAAATGAAAATATAATGTAAAATCCAAGGCTTACACTTGTCCAAAGTCTATTGGATGGGTAGATTTCAAACCCTGGTCACCTTATACACGAATTATATAAGTGTGGGACCTTTAGAATCCTAAAATCATTGTGTAATAATGTAACATTTCAATCTTTCCAAAAGAGCCCCTCCTCTCCACTTATAAAAGGCCCCCACCTCTCCCACCTTATTCACACCTTCAAGCCATTTGGCTCGGCCAACCTCTGCCCAAATACTCTCCCAAAATACCTCCCTTACTCCTAGAAGCCTCACTTTGGGCATAAGTCTTTCCAAGGAAGCCTTTGGCTCAAATCAAAAAGAGCTACCCTATTTTTAAGGTAATGTCTTCTCTAATGTTGTTTTGTTTCATTTTGCTTATCCAACCCCTTAAACTATTTTCATTCCTTTCTTTTGTAACTACACCAGTATCTAAAATATACTAGGATTTTGTTATGATAAGGATTTGGTTTACACTTACACACACATTCGTCTAATGGTTAAAGAACATACTGTTTCTGTGGGTGGCGAAATACTGCCTCACGAAACGATGATTGTTCAAATTCTTTTAACACCTATAATGGTGGCCATTTTGATGACACTATTTTCATATATGATATATATATTATGTTTATGTTTTACTTATGCTTCTGTATTTCTCATTTATGGCATACTTTATGATTTCCATTATGGGTAAAACGCGATAATTTAATTTTAGGAAGTGCGGACTACCACCCCCTCAAAGTGATTTGAATCGTTAATGCCATATGTGGGATGTATAAAGGATGGATTAAATGGTATTATACACTATATTATACTGTAATTATATTATAAATTTATATCATTATGATTTCATTCCATTAAATACGAAATAGGAATGAAAGTAGCGTTCATGCGTACGTACGACTTACCGTCTCCATGAACGGTGCATTTCATTTCTTACCTCTAAATGTTACGTGACATTATGAATGAATGTATATACTGTATATATATGATATATATGATATCTACATCAAGAATATAATTCTGGATATAATGGATATTTCACCACATGAACAACTTGTAATTATAAGAAGTTTATTTTTGACTCAAGTACCAAAGATCGACAAAACGACCGTTATAAACTTAAATAATTAAATAATGTTCATAAAATGGTAATAAGTGATATAAATGGAATAATGAACATGAAAAAGGTTCTTAATTAAATAGAAATTAACTCTAGTTTATTATTCAGGAGGTTAAAGAACGGTCGAATCAGGACAAGACGCAAGGTAAGGGAACTTCTTAACCCAATTTCCATTCTTTGGGTTAATCTCCTACATTCAAATTATTTCATGATATAATTATTTTCTATATTGTATTTTTACATTATTTATGTGTACTTATAGTGAATACACATTATAGGTGTACTTTATTTTAAAAAAATGATCTTTTTAAGGACTTCGTCTCAATCCCCTTTTATTGAGGCATATTTGGTTTTATACACAACTTTCTTTTATACGGGGTATAAACCCCTTTGACTTTTACGTTTATTCAAAAGGAATATTTTTTATACGAATCGTTTTTCTAAATGAAAAAAGGGAATGTTTTTCTTTCTGTACTTATGCGGCGACAACGACTTCTCCACCGCCATGACCATTATTTGAGTTTCGGCTTCCTCTACAAGCCATCTTTTAATGATAATTAAATACAAAGTTTTAACTTTCTTTTATTTTGGTATTGAAAATGGTTTTGAAAGCGTTTTTATTATATCAATGTGTTTTATTGATATCTTGTGATTGAAATGTGGAAATGTTATGTTTCCTTTATGCATGTTTTATGTGATACGATTATGTTATGGTTTATGATATGTTTAAACCTATTCATATGAGGAATGTATTGGACTTAATAAGTGACGGGTGGAGCCCGCTATAGCTCCTAGATGCATTAGTAGGTATCATGAGACAACTAGACGTGGAATTGGCCGAGTCCCTTTCGCAATTTGATTTATGGTTTTGGCCGAGGCCTTAATCATTTTAGACGTCTTGGCCGAGGCCTTGACAAAATGTTTCAGAATGTCCGGCATTATACATTCCCACATTATGAAAGTGGTTATTGATATTGCATGTGATTATTCGACCAGTAGAATATCCCTGTGAATAAGTAAATGGCATTATCTCATTTTACTTTTTCCATATTATGTTGAAGTTCATGTTTAAAAGGCTTTTGTTTTAGTTATACATTGCCTTAAATGTTGATTTTTATTTATGAAAGCTTCCGCAATATTGTTATCCTTACTGAGCATCTGAGCTCACCCCTTTCAATGTTTTAATATTTTCCAGGATGTGAAGAAGTATTTTATGAATGACCTGCAGGGATTTTGAGAAGAGGATATTAGTGTGGACTATGAAGACCATATTATTGTATTTTGTTTACTTTTTGATGTAATGAAAGACTTATGAATGTATCTAGTGTTTCCAAGGCTACTAAACTAATCGGTCTTTCGAGACTTGATCTTTTGTGATCATTCCAATGTTACGAACTAATGCACCGACTCTGGGTAGCTGGGGTCGGGGCGTTACAGTTGGTATCAGAGGCAGTTTAGTACTAACCTTGGAAGCTATATTTAGATAAACTCTGATTATAGCACGTAGACCTAAGATGAACTTTGAGGATTAATATAGAAGAACTTCCTAGAATTTTGGTATTGCAGAGATTTTGTGAGTTTTCTGAGCAATACATCCCTGTCTGGATACGAGCAGGTAGAGGCGGCTCTGGCACAGATGTACCTAGGGGTAAAACCCAAAAACACTGCTTTGAGCTAGACTCGAACGGGAACTGGTTCACGACAACGGGCCTTGCTACACTCTTGGTTACGACACTCCCGGGGGATATGCTTAGGATAACTCTCATTTTCTTTACAAATCATTATGAAGGGTTTATGAGTATATACTTCCTCAAAGAAAACTTTTTTATGATTATGGATTATATCCATAAATAGTTCAATTTATGTTAAGTGTTTTATAAGTATGGGATTATGTATTTTGATTCATAAACTGATCTAGTTTATGCAATTGTTTAGAAATGGCGCCTAGTGGAAGGAATGTAAACTGTATCATTGCACGAACTCCGTGTAGGGATTTCCCTCCTGCTCAAGATAATTATGGTGGAGCTAGTGATACAACTGGTGCTGATCAGCTTCTCACCGTACTGGGACAACTCACGCAGGTTATGAATAACAACCTTACTCGTATGGAGCACCCTGATCCGCAACGTGGAGGATCAATGCTAGACCGTTTCATGAGGCAACAACCACCAACCTTCAATGGGAGTACAAATCCTATTGTAGCTGAGCAATGGATAAATTCCTTAGAGAAAATATTCCATGCCTTGGGGAGTAGTGAAAGGGAGAATGTTGTCATGGTAGTTTACCGCCTCACTGGAGATGCCGATCAATGGTGGTCACTAATTCAAAACACAAAGGAAGATGATGAATTAACAAACATGGAATGGCAGGAGTTCAAAGAGATGTTCTTAGAAAATTACTTTCCTCGAGACCATCGAGCGGATATGGAAAGGCAATTTCTGAGTATGAGGCAGAAGGAGGATGAGAATGTCGCAATGTATGAGGCTAACTTTACAAGGTTAGCGAGGCATGCTGCCGATTATATACGTAACCCAAGAAGTAAGATTGATCGTTTCTTTGATGGGTTAAAACCATTTCTCCGTCGAGCTTTAGTATCACAATCTTTCTCAACATACGAAGATATTGTCTCGTGTGCTATCAAGATAGAAAACGAATTCTCTAAGTCTTATGACAACAAAGTAAAGCAAGAGAAGAAGAGAATGGTGGAACAAGAGATAGATAAAGGGAAAAAGGGAAAGAAGGATTTTCCATTATGTGATAATTTTGGGAAGAATCACCCTAGTACTTGCCTAAAAGGAATGGGAGTTTGTTATAAATGTGGAGAAAAGGGTCATCAGGCTCGTGATTGGAAGGGAAAGAAAGAGGCTATCAAAGTTGAATGCTACAATTGTAGAGAAATGGGTCATTATGCAAATGAATGTCCTATGCGTCAGGGAAACTTACCTCAGAAAAGGCCAAGGGATCAAGGAAAATCTTATGCCGTTACTACAGATGAAGCAGAATAACTATTGTATTGGTGCTTTTGGACTCATGGATTATATTCTGGTTATTAGAATAATGTGATATATATATAAGGATTATACTGCAGTACTTGTTGATTTCAGTAAGGTTTTAACATGATGAAGGTAATTATATTTTTAGTATGTGACAATAAGAGAGACTTCACTTTGTTTGGGGAATCTGATAAATTGATTTTGGAATTAAGAGACCTTTTAGAGAAAGTCTAGACAGAGGTATTTTGGATAACTATAAAGGTTGGAGTGGGTTAAGTAGATCTTTGGATAGTATTGTTTAAGGTTAAAAAAATTTATGAAGATTACTTTTGGAATATTATGATACTATAATTTTAGGAAAAGGACAACCTGCAGGGTGGGGCATAACCCGTCGCGTCGGACAAAGCTGCAGGAATCGAACCCACAATCATAGTGCGACAGGCCTTTATTTCCTACCACTAGCCTACAGGAAGTCCCAGGTTATTACAAAATAATTTTACTAATCTAAATGGTATGTGTTAACATTTGGAACCTTATACAATTAGGATAAGTATAATATTTTTGAGTTCTATTATCTTTTTGAGTGAAAGATGAGTTGATGGTTGAAACTCTAATTTTCAAGCATAAATATATATATACCTATCTCTTATTCAATGAATAAATTAATTCTTAAACTTTAGTAAAGGGATATTAAAACAAAAAAATGTGTTATCCTAATACCTTATGTCTTGTTGAACTGATGATATTTTAAATCAACATAGATTGAAGGCTTTGAGGCCCTCAATTTGACAGTTGATTGTGATTGATGACCTGAAACACTCCCTACAAATATTTACGTTTTTCCTCCAATTATATGTCTCTAATTTCCACCAATGTTCTCCTAATCGAGATCATAATTGGGTGGTGACTTTTTCATTTCCCTTTCCCTCTTATTAAGACTAAATTTTATTAATCTTATTTGCGATGTGGGTTTTCCTCAAAGGTATTTTCTCTTTTCAACTTATTATTTTCAAAGAAAAATTTTAAATTGCGAGGACGCAATTTATTGAAGAAGGGTAGAATGTAACACCCCGAGCTTCCACGATACGCTTCTCATTCAATAATGCAATCGCTTGCATTGTACGCAACTTCGAGTTCTAAAACACCGCGTCTAATCAATGTAGCCGTTATGAATAGTAATAACCACTTTTTAAAATTATAGAAATTTTATATTTCAAAATGGACTTCATTTTTTTATTCATAATATCGAAATTATCCTAAGTTGAATTTTTTGTAACTTTCTGAGAACATCCAATTTTTTTTATGAATAGTGAAAAATACTTAAAACAACTTTTTTAATCAAAATAATTTATTGTGATAAATTATACTATTTAGTGGTTTTAAAGTATAATTAGAATATATTTTTACCATTTTATCCAATGGTGGTCATTAGAATTAATTTAACATTGAAATTGGACATAAACAATTGCCAATCTTTTGATATAAATTGTTTCTTAATAACACGCTATTTGTTGTGACAGCAGGAATTAACTATAAAATTAATTAATGAAACTTATATGTTTGGAATTTTGTAAAATAGACATCATTTTTGAATTCGGAATATCAATTATATCTTAGGGTGAAATTTTGGCATTGTTCTGAAAAACATCAATTTTTGATGAATAGTGAAACCACTAAGTGGTAGTTAAATAACTGATTTTTCGTTTAAATGAAATATTACCACTTCTGTGATTTGATTTTCAAAAATCCGACATACATGGTTGTCATTAAGAAGTAAAATGTGGTTCAATGAGATTAAAATAATTTTTGGTGAATAGTAACTTTTAAGTTCTTAATCGCGATTAGAGGTAATTAGTGTAATTTATGGTAAAAATAATGTTTTAATAATATGAGATGAGTTTGACACCTGTCCTACTCCTATTGGATGAGTCATGGCCGACCAAGACAACCCATGGGTCAACTTGGGGACCCCATGTGGCCACTTTGGTTGGAAAATGACATTAATATATATTTATTTAATGTTATAATTAAATTGACACAAAGATGAGTTGTTTTACTTAAACAGACATTAAGAGGGTTTACACAAGTCCAAATTTTGACTATAAATATTAATTAGAAAGATAAAAAGATTTCCTACATCATAGTATTTTTTTTATATAATTTTTAGACATTAAATAAATTAAATTATTTATGACATCATTATGATGCAGCGATGACCTCATTATTTAACGATTTTAATAAAATGAAAATATAATGAAAAATCCAAGGCTTACACATGTCCAAAGACTATTGTATGGGTATATTTCAAACCCTTATCACCTTATACACGAATTATATAAGTGTGTAACCTTTAGAATCCGAAAAGAATTGTGTAATAATGTAACATTTCAATCTTTCCAAAAGAGCCCCTCCTCTCCACTTATAAAAGGCCCCCACCTCTCCCACCTTATTCTCACCTTCAAGCCATTTTTCTCTTCCAACCTCTGACCAAATACTCTCCCAACATCCCTCCCTTACTCCTAGAAGCCTCACTTTGGGCATAATTCTTCCCAAGGAAGCCTTTGGCTCAAACCAAAAAGAGCTATCCTATTTTTAAGGTAATGTCTTCTCTAATGTTGTTTTGTTTCATTTTGCTTCTCCAACCCCTTAAACTCTTTTAATTCATTTCTTTTGTAACAACACCAGTATCTAAAATATACTAGGATGTTGTTATGATAAGGATTTTGTGTACACTTACACGCACATTCATCTAATGGTTAAAGAACATACTGTTTCTGTGGGTGGCGAAATACTGCCTCACGAAACGATGATTGTTCAAATTCTTTTAACACCTATAATGGTGGCCATTTTGATGACACTATTTTCATATATGATATATATATATTATGTTTATGTTTTACTTATGCTTCTGTATTTCTCATTTATGGCATACTTTATGATTTCCATTATGGGTAAAACGCGATAATTTCATTTTAGGAAGTGCGGACTACCACCCCCTCAAAGTGATTTGAATCGTTAATGCCATATGTGGGATGTATAAAGGATGTATTAAATGGTATTATACACTATATTATACTGTAATTATATTATAAATTTATATCATTATGATTTCATTCCATTAAATACGAAATAGAAATGAAAGTAGCGTTCATGCGTACGTACGGCTTACCATCTCCATGAACGGTGCATTTCATTTCTTACCTCTAAATGTTACGTGACATTATGAATGAATGTATATACTGTATATATATGATATATATGATATCTACATCATGAATATAATTCTGGATATAATGGATATTTCACCACATGAACAACTTGTAATTATAAGAAGATTATTTTTGACTCAAGTACCAAAGATCGACAAAACGACCGTTATTAACTTAAATAATTAAATAATGTTCATAACATGGTAATAAGTGATATAAATGGAATAATGAACATGAAAAAGGTTCTTAAGTAAATAGAAATTAACTCTAGTTTATTATACAGGAGGTTAAACAACGGTCGAGTCA
This sequence comes from Viscum album, assembly GCA_963277665.1. Classification (NCBI taxonomy): domain Eukaryota; kingdom Viridiplantae; phylum Streptophyta; class Magnoliopsida; order Santalales; family Viscaceae; genus Viscum; species Viscum album. The sequence continues at coordinate 1,203,296,128 of OY728160.1, read as the reverse complement.
GGACAAGACGCAAGGTAAGGGAACTTCTTAACCCAATTTCCATTCTTTGGGTTAATCTCCTACTTTCAAATTATGTTATGATATAATTATGTCCTATATTGTATTTTTACATTATTTATGTGTACATATAGTGAATACACATTATAGGTGTACTTTATTTAAAAAAAATTATCTTTTTAAGGACTTCGTCTCAATCCCCTTTTATTGAGGCATATTTGGTTTTATACACAACTTTCTTTTATACGGTGTATAAACCCCTTTGACTTTTACGTTTATTCAAAAGGAATCTTTTTTATATGAATCGTTTTGCTAAATGAAAAAAGGGAATGTTTTTCTTTCTGTACTTATGCGGCGACAACCACTTCTCCGCCTCCATGACCATTATTTGAGTTTCGGCTTCCTCTACAAGCCATCTTTTAATGATAAATAAATAAAAAGTTTTAACTTTATTTTATTTTGGTATTGAAAATGGTTTTGAATGCGTTTTTATTATATCAATGTGGTGTATTGATATCTTGTGATTGAAATGTGGAAATTTTATGTTTCCTTTATGCATGTTTTATGTGATACGATTATGTTCTGGTTCATGATATGTTTAAACCTATTCATATGATGAATGTATTGGACTGAATAAGTGACGGGTGGAGCCCGCTATAGCTCCTCGATGCATCGGTAGGTCTCATGAGACAACTAGACGTGGAATTGGCTGAGGCCCTTTCGCAATTTGATTTATGGTTTTGGCCGAGGCCTTAATCATTTTAGACGTCTTGGCCGAGGCCTTGACAAAATGTTTCAGAATGTCCGGCATTATACATTCCCTCATTATGAAAGTGGTTATTGATATTTCATGTGTTTATTCGACCAGTAGAATATCCCTGTGAATAAGTAAATGGCATTATCTCATTTTACTTTTGCCATATTATGTTGAAGTTCATGTTTAAAAGGCTTTTGTTTTAGTTATACATTGCCTTAAATGTTGATGTTTATTTATGAAAGCTTCCGCAATATTGTTATCCTTACTGAGCATCTGAGCTCACCCCTTTCAATGTTTTAATATTTTCCAGGATGTGAAGAAGTATTTTATGAATGACCTGCAGGGATTGTGAGAAGAGGATATGAGTGTGGACTATGAAGACCATATTATTGTAGTTTTTTTACTTTTTGATGTAATGAAAGACTTATGACTGTATCTAGTGTTTCCAAGGCTACTAAACTAATCGGTCTTTCGAGACTTGATCTTTTGTGATCATGCCAATGTTACGAACTAATGCACCGACTCTGGGTAGCTGGGGTCGGGGAGTTACAGTTGGTTTCAGAGGCAATTTAGTACTAACCTTGGAAGCTATATTTAGATAAACTCTGATTATAGCACATAGACCTAAGATGAACTTTGATGAATAATATAGAAGAACTTCCTAGAATTTTGGTATTGTAGAGATTTTGTGAGTTTTCCGAGCAATACATCCCTGTCTGGATACGAGCAGGTAGAGGCGGCTCTGGCACAGATGTACCTAGGGGTAAAACCCAAAAACACCGCTTTGAGCTAGACTCGAACGGGAACTGGTGCACGACAACGGGCCTTGCTGCACTCTTGGTTACGACACTCCCGGGGGATATGCTTAGGATAACTCTCATTTTCTTTACAAATCATTATGAAGGGTTTATAAGTATATACTTCCTCAAAGAAAACATTTTTATGATTATGGATTATATCCATAAATAGTTCAATTTATGTTAAGTGTTTTATAAGTATGGGATTATGTATTTTTATTCATAAACTGATCTAGTTTATGCAATTGTTTAGAAATGGCGCCTAGTGGCACTACAACATAAACAGTGTTTAGCGGCGGTTTTGTGGCGGCGGTTCACAAAACCGCCGCTAAACGTTATCCGTGAAAGATTTCGCGGCGGTTTTTAACAAACCGCCGCGAAACCCAACCTATTTTGAAAAACCGCGACGCTTTCCCCTCCCCTATCGCATACCCGTACCCCGATCCCCCTCACAAACCCTCCCCTCTTCCCCGATCCCCGTCCCGCTACCTCCGGCGACACCCGAGCCCCCCGGCGAACCCTGCACCCCCCCCTCGACCGCCGGTGACCCCCGCGCCCCCGCGCCCCTCGCGCCCCCCACGCCCTCCGGCGACCGCCACACCCCCCGCGGCCTCCATTTTGAGCCTCTCCTCCATTGATTTCTAGAAATTTATTGAGGTAAATGCTTTTTTCATCTTGTTCATCCCCTATACTCTCCCCTACACCCATTATTTCTTGTTTTATACTTATCCCATGAACTCTAGTAAATATGTTGGTGGATATTAGGGTATGATATGGTTCTAATATGGGGGTTTTATGTGTTTAGGGCTTCTAGAGGGCTCCCCTTTTCTTGGTTGATATTTTCTATAAAAGTAGACTCATTTTAACTTGACTTCCACTTGATTGAGGTAGGTAAATTTTTTAAATTTCCTTTAATTAGAAGATCATTGAGTGCCTAATGTTTTCTAATTCCTTTTATTGTTAAATTAAATCTATATGCGGTAATAGTAGTGGATTTAAAAAAAATATCAAGTTTTTCTTACTTTTCATAAAGGTTTTTCAATAGTTTACTCATTTATAAAGTGATATTGAATTTCAAGTATTTAAAAAAATGTGTATATGGATCATTTAATGTTGATTTTAATTATTATGGTCAATTGGCCATGTTTAAGTCTTGGAATGGTAAAAGGTGTAGTTTTAAATAAAAAGTTTAAATAAAAGGTGGTGTTTTGGAATTTCAAATGATTTAAATGAAAAAAGGAAATTGATCCTTTAAATGGTTTTATGTATGGATTTCTATTATTTTCATTTAAATAAATTTTAAATAAATATTTCAAAATGGAAAAAAATGGCTTGCTATCCTGGACTAATTTTGAAAGAAAGTCATGTTTGTCACCTTCAAGGAGGTTTTCTCAAAAATGTACACAGCCCTTAGTCAAGGCCCTTGATTTTGTACTGATTGATACATATATATTTTTGTTACTGAGGAGAATATTTTATATCTTTATTATAGGAATTTTTTGTGAAATGGGGATGTTTCTTAAGATGGAATTGAAGGTGATGTGATATTTAGTTAAAGTGTTTTAAAATTTATTTGTGTAATGATCATATGACTTACTTGTTTCCTCACATACCTTGAGTTTTATCATGGGGATCATAGGTAGCTATGTAAAAGATCTATATGATTGTGACCCTACTGTATATTATTCATTGGCTAGGGATTACGTCCCAATTAGACCGAGTGAGCTAATGGGATAGATTTGTGACCCAATGAGACCATGGTAGCTCCCAAAATATTTAGGTTCACATGTATTAGGTAGTGTTCTGATTAGATATATCCAATATCATTCATGTTATACCCTAGTGGTTTTCCCATGATACCAAGTATTTTTTATGAAATTAAAAAGGGTATTTTCATTTTCTTTTTCATGGTGTCCCCAAGATTGATTGGATTATGAAACCATTGTGTGTTTGTGTTTGTTACTCCTTATTCATTATTGGTTTAGTTATTTATTGATATTTTCTTTATTCTTATGATTTTATTTGTTTTATATAATGAATTAAATTATGGTGGATTTTAAATTGATTTTTTTTTCAAAGGAAATAAAATTTTATGTTTTATATTTGAGTTTTTAAGAAGATATAGATACATAGTAAAATATTAGTTTTGTTCTGAAAAAAAAAAATTAATGGTCTCCTATTTAAAGTTTTAAAGTAGTTATTTTTTCCTTATTTAGTTAAAAATGGATTAAATTTTTTAATATGTGAAATTTGGTGTGATATTTTATTTGATAATATTACATGTGAGAAACTTATTTTCCTAACTGTAGTTTAAACTAGAATTATTGAAATTTCATATGGAATGAATTTCACAGAATCTATAGTAGAATCCAAATGGGAATGTTTTTTCTCACACCCTACATACACACTGACATGTGTATATAGTTATCATGTTTTCTTTTATGTGCCCAAACTATAATCTCTTTCGAGTTATGTTCACTTTGCTTTAATTAGGGATGGTATTTGTAAAACCCCATATCTATACAGGTGTTTAGAGATCAAGGGAAACTTAAATTTTCAATTTAGTGGCTAAGTTGAATTTTGAAATGGGATTTAGAATCAAATTTTGAGTCTTTGAAAACCTCAATGGAGGAGTTTTAGATATGGTTGGAGGCTTTTGAGTTATCTCAAAGTATCATAGGAACCTTGGGAGAGGTCGGGTGGTAGATGTAGTCAAAACAGTTGCAGTGCCACCGGCTAGCTATTAGTGTCTGGAAATGCAAGAAACCACTTCCAACAGACACTAAATAGCTGGTGGTATTTTTAGAGTGGGGATAACTCTTTTTACCCCTTAATCTTTTGGATGGTGTAGCCAAATCTCCCAATTTTTTTCTCTCACACAATCTCCCAGCATTTCTAAAATATTACTTTTGAATAGCATGAATTGTCTTTAAAGTTTCCACATGATGAACTTTTTCCACATGAAGATCATGTAGTTAACTTGATTTAAAATGCATTATGATCAGTTTCGATCACACATTAAAGGGGTGTTGTTTGAGGCAACATAAATGTGTGATCGATGGTGTTATGATAAGTGTGTATCCCGATATTCTTATTGCTCCTAAATGAGGTGTTGACGCTGTCTCCTATGGACCAGACTTGTTCAGTTGGTCTGAAATGGTAAATGTGGTCAATGAATCATCTTTATTATATTATGCATACTTTATGGCCAATGGTTCATCTTTATTATATTATGTTTCTGTAATCTTACACTATCGTATATTTTGTGTAGGCACATTGTGATATACATGGATAAAAGTTGGATCACATTACCGAGGAACACATCTCAATATGTTAAGGGTTTGAATGGGTTTTTAGATTTTGCAATTTCTAATCGATCCGTTGAAGGGAGAATAAGATGTCCATGTCCTAAATGTAAATTTAGAACATGGTTGAAGAGAGATGAAGTTTATGAACATTTAATACTGAAGCAATTCCCTGAGCAATATTTGTGTTGGATTTGGCATGGAGAATCAAACAATACAGAAAGATTGAGGACTGATGTTAATCCACAGAATGAGGTCCCAAGTTCTTCGACAATGGAAAATGAAATGCAAAACCTCATAAATGATGCATTCGGCACTGCAAGACACCACTATGAGCATCAAAACATATCAGAACAACCAGAAGAGGGTGCTACAAATTGCAACGTGACAAGTGATGTTTCTGAGACTGTAACACAAGCAGATCAAGATTGTAACATATCATTGGATCCTCTTGATTCTGTGGAGCCAAATGTAAGGGAAAACTTCAGTGAGGAAAATGCATTTCATGATTTAGTTGCCGATGGAAATCAAGAGTTGTATAGTGGGTGTTTGAAATATTCAAAGCTTTCATTTCTACTGAAGTTGTACCATATCAAATGTCTATGTGGAATTACAAATAAGGCAATGTCCATGTTATTGGAATTGATTCGTGATGCATTTCCTGAAGCAAAAATCCCAGAATCGTTTTATGATATGAAAAAAGTTGTTAACAAGCTTGGTCTGAATTATACAAAAATACATGCGTGTCCCAATGATTGTATGCTTTACTGGGGAGAGGATTCAAGTAGACAGAATTGTAAGAAATGTTCTTCTTCTAGATGGCAGTCAAAGGGTGATGTTGGAAGTACGACTGAACATAATTTCACGGAGAAGAAGAAAAGGAACACACCTGCAAAAGTTTTGCGTTACTTTCCTTTGAAGCCTCGATTGCAAAGATTATTCATGTCATCAAAAACCGCCGAACACATGAAGTGGCATGCTGTAGATAATAACAATGATGGGTTAATGAGACATCCACGGGATTCCCAATCGTGGAAGACATTTGATTCATTACATCCAGATTTCTCAGCTGATCCTAGGAATGTTCGATTGGGATTGGCTGCCGATGGATTCAACCCATTTGGGACTTTGAGTACGAGTTATAGCATTTGGCCAGTTGTTTTGATCCCTTATAATCTGCCTCCGTGGATGTGTATGCAACAAACATCTTTTATCATTTCGATGATTATTCCTGGAAAACAAATGCCTGGAAATGATATTGATGTATACCTGCAGCCTTTGATTGAAGAATTGCAGGAGTTATGGAGCAACGGTGTTGAGACATTTGATGTTTCTTCTAAAACAATGTTTAAAATGCATGCTGCTTTAATGTGGACCATTAGTGACTTCCCTGGGCTTGGGAATTTATCTGGTTGGAACACTTATACGGGTTTGGCTTGTCCCGTTTGTAACTTTGATTTCGAGCCCAAACGGCTACCTCACAGTAGAAAATGGTGCTTCTTGTGCCATCGAAGATTTCTTGATGCATCTCATAGATTTCGGCTGAACAAATCAAAATTTAATGGTTGCATTGATCGTAGACCACCTCCAAAGTTGTTAACCGGTTCTGAAATATTGACACAACTTGAAAATGTTAAAACAGAATTTGGGAAGGTTCATCATTTGAATGATAGCGGAAAACGAGTGCGAAGTGCATCGTCAAGTGAAATCAGAACGCAACAATGGAAGAAAAAAAGTATATTCTTCAAACTTTCGTATTGGGAATTTAATTCTTTGCGCCACAATCTTGATGTGATGCATATTGAGAAGAATGTATGTGATAATTTGATTTTCACATTACTTAATGAGCATGGAAAGTCGAAGGATCATCTCAATGCTCGCAAAGACTTACAAGTAATGAACATAAAACGTGATCTCTGGCCAGATGAGAATGAAAAGTATGCTCCGGCCATTTTTTCATTGAAAAATAGGGATAAAGATACGTTCCTTCAAATTTTAAAGAATGTGAAGGTATCTGATGGGTATTCGAGTAACATCTCGAGGTGTGTTGACTTGAAGAATCGTAAGTTATATGGATTGAAAAGTCACGATTCACATGTTTTGTTACAACAGTTACTACCATTGGCATTGCGTACATTATTACCTGAAAAAGTTACTGCTGTTGTACTCCATTTCTGCACATTTTTCAGACAGTTATGTGAGAAAGCTCTACATCCATTTCAGCTGGACAACCTACAGGAGAGGTTTGTATTGACCCTTTGTGCAATGGAGATGATCTTCCCTCCATCGTTTTTTACTGTCATGATGCATTTAACTGTGCATTTGGTTGACGAAGCTAAATTAGGAGGCCCCGTTCATTATCGATGGATGTATCCAATTGAGAGGTATTTTATTTATATGTTTCCAGTTAAGTAAACATTTTTTGGCATTTAAATAAATGCATAATATTATTAGTATTTTTTCACAGATATCTTGGGCATTTGAAAGCATACGTGAGAAATAAAGCTCAACCAGAAGGCTCTATTGCTGAAGGCTATTTGGCCGAGGAGTGTCTCACCTTTTGTTCCAGATATTTGGATGATATTGAGACAAGATTTACTCGAGTTGGACGTGTTGACGACACATCAACTCAATCTCAAATGCATTAGAAATCAAAAATATTTCCTGCTATTGGCCGATCAGTTGGGAGGACCTCATACGCGACACTAACAGAATTGGAATTATTACAGGCACATAGATATGTGCTGCTGAATAGTGAAATTGCAGATCCATTTATTGAAGAGTTGAGGATACAAACAAAGAGACGAATGAGAAGCCGAACACGAAATGAAAAAGATATAACGAAAGCTGTGAATAAAGAGCTGGTAGAATGGTTTGCACGACGTGTAAGTTTATAAATATTGCAATAAATACGAATATTACTTTGACACATACAATTTGCAAATCTATTAAATTATATTTTTTTTTCAGATCATGAATACTGATACTCGAGCTGACTTTTCAGAAGATTTGAAGTTTCTTGCTAGAGGTCCTATAAAACAAGTTAGAAAGTTCAACGCTTATAATGTGAATGGTTTTAGATTTCGTACAGTCGATCGAGAAGTGGGTTTGAAAACACAGAATAGTGGTATTTTTACATTTGCTGAAGTGGAATACTATGGAAAGCTGCATGATATTATTGAATTAAACTACCACGGGCATTTTTCTGTTGTTTTATTCAAATGCAAATGGGTCGATTTTATCAGAGGTGTTAAAAGAGATTCATTGCAATTTACTTCTGTAAACTTCTCTCGCTTGATGGATGTTGGTGATCGTGAACTGCATGATCCATATATCTTAGCATCGCAGGCAAAAATGGTATATTATGTGAATGATGTTGTGGATGAACGGTGGAGTGTAGTTACTCACGTAATACAAAGAGATTTGTATGATATGGGTGATGAAGTGGAAGATTTGACCTCTGCAATTGAATTTCATCAACAACAGGAAGCAGAATTATTTGTCCATCATGATATTGAAAATATTGGTCTAGTAAGGATGAATGAAGTGGATGAAGCAATGGAGCAGGAAACCGACATGATTGAAGGGGAAAATGATTGTATGTACAATTATTTATTCATTCAGCAACTACTTGTTTCATTTCTGTAGTCATTCATTATCATTGTTATATATATATTGTTTGTTAATACTGGGCATCTATTATCATTTTTAATTTTTTTTCTGCATGAATTTTTTGAAATATATATTCTGAACTTAATTTTATTTGATTAAATGACAGGAATGCCAAGGAAGAAGCGGTACACTATTCCTTCTTCTTCTGCGACAGATGACGATCCGTCTGTCCCCACAGTATCATCTCCCCCTGCACCATCTCTGACACCATCAGTGGATGCCTCATTAGGGGATGAGTCATCGCCTCCCCCTACAGGAGCTTCAGCAGCGGGGCAGCGACACGCCCACTCCAGTTCGTCACGGACATTCTGGAGGGTCGCAGTCATAGGTACAAATTTTAATTAAATAAATTTATTGCATTTTGTTTATAGTAATTGTTTGCTCATTGCAGATGAAGACAATGAAACTGTGGAAAGAGACATAAAAAGTTCTGATGTTTGGAACATGCATGGCAAGAAGATAGTGGTGCCATTTGATTCTTATGGGGTCCCGACGGATGACGCCGCAGGTTTACTTGGTCAGATTATAGGTCAGCTGGCAGCGGAGCCCGTTTCCCTGCCTATTTCGTATGATGATTGGAGGCATATGCCTCCAAACTGGAAAAATGAAGTTTATGATTCTCAGATAAAGGTAATTTTATTACTTTATGGTTTAATTGAATGTCATTTTACTAATATATTCAAAATGAATTTCTGTATACAGATGTTCTTCCACTTTACCGTTGCTGATGTGATAGCACGGAAGTGGACATTGAAAAATCTTGGAAAAAAATGGAAAGATTTCAAATGGAGGTTGTGGTGTGATGTCAACGATTCTTCGTTGACCGTGCAGCAGATGTATGAGAAGATACCCAGTGGGGTACCGAAAGAACAGTGGAAGGTTTTTGTCGATAGACATCGTGATGAGAAGCGGATGGTATTGAAATATATATTATTATATTATCCTCATTTTACATTTATAAATGTACATGAAGAGGAGATAGACATTGAATACAATACTATTAAATTGAATTTTATTTATTTCAGGATCTCTCAAGAAAGAATGCTTCAAACCGGGCGAAGCAGGTAATCCCGCACACTGCGGGTTCAAAAAGCTTTTCAAGAAGCCGAATGTCATTGGTAATCTTTTAATTAGTTTAAATATTTATAAAATAATAATATCTATTTAACATATTTGATTGATGATTTATCTTTGTTTAATGCAGTCACAGAGTTTAGGGCATGAAGCATCCCGAACAGAACTGTGGCTGGATGTTCATAAAAAAACAGATGGAAGTTTTGTTAATGAACCTGCCAGAGAAGTAGGGGTATGAAGTCAATTATTTATTATAATAACTTAATATCAGTTTTTACTGTGTTAATATATATTGATATTTGATTTATAGGTAAAAATTAAAGAAAAATGGGATGCCAATCCTGGGCAATCCTACTCAGTCTCCCAGGATGACCCGGTTGGTCAAGTCCTTGGGAAGGAGCATCCTGGTAGAGTGCGCGGGATGGGTTTGGGACCCGTACCATCTGAGGTCTTTCGCATGCCATCAGGGATTTCGGCCTCATCCACTCCTGGTTATAGTCATTTCATACCTGAAGATGCTCAGAGGGAGATGTCTGCTCTACGAAACACAGTTCACCAGCAGGGGAATCAGATATCTGATTTGCAGAAAGAGTTGCTTGAAATACGTCAGTATATGAGCAGATATGCCCCCGGTGGTAGTGCATCGGGTAGTGGTGAGCAGGTAAATCACAAAAAAATCAAAATCATTTAGTTTGCAAACTTTTATTGGTTTTAATTTTTATTATAAATATGCAACAATATTTAATTTTCAATATAATGTTCTTACAGGTGGCAGCAGGTGGTAGAGATGAAGGTGGAGAGGGTGACGATGCAGCATCAGATGATGAGTAGTAGTATTGTTGATGTGTTGAACAAGTATGATAACAGTTGGTTTGTAGTAAAAGCATTTCATTTGCTGAAAATTATTTCTTTTTAGCACTCTAGTGTTGTTCTCTATGTATTAAGATGGTATTCTGAGACTATGTTTGGAGTAATTAATGTTTAATTATCATAAAATCAAGAATTATTACCCATTTTAATTGTAGATGATATATTACACCATTTAAAGGAATCTGATAGGTTTTTTATGATTGATATATGGTCTAAAAATCACCCGAGGTGGTTGAATGATGAGGTTATCTTGAATACATCCTTCCCTCATAGGTTTGAATACATCTGGTTTGTGGTTATATCATTCAGTGTTATAATAGAAGAAGATATATAAATGGGGCTCACAATATATATGATCTATGAATTCATATACTAGTTCTTAGATGTGTACATTCATGAAATCATTATATACCAATTGGAAGTGGGTGGAAGTCAAAATTGTGATGGTCACAATGTATCCCCAATATTAGGGAGGATATGTGATCATATATTGAATAATGATTTCATAACATTATATAGAAATCAAGGAGTCCAGTTAAATACATTATTAAGAATGATTGTACATGGATGAGGTTTTAGGACTCCCCATGATACCATAATTAATTGTTTAGAATGTAATTCCTATTTCATATCATCATTATTGGGAGGAATATGGAATCCCTCCATTACCTAAACTCTCTTTAAAATGACTTTCAATCCCCTAATCGATGGAAATCTGGAATTGAATTTCAATAAGTTGTGGGATTTTTTGGGAACATTAATTTTGACCTAGTTGCATTATGGGTGAATAAAACACCAATTTTTTTTTGTTTTCCGATAAAAATATACATCATTCATCTGTTTTTGTGTATATATTCTATGAGTTGTGTTGGATGTTGTATACTTTTACATTGTGATGTGTTTATGTTTTGTTTTGATTCTCAAGGATGATAATTGTTTAATAGATTTTTGTTTTGAGGGTCCAGAATTCAAAAGTCACTCCCTTTACTTTTTTCCATGTCTTGTTTCTACTAAAAGGAATTTTAGAGGTGTTTTAGAGTCTTGGTGAGAGTTATGTGCATTCAAAGGGTCACCATTCCATGTTGTTGGTTGTGGTGATGGTTGTTTTGGCCATTGGTTCTTGTAGGTTGTCTATGGAGATGGTTGTGTGATGTTAGGATATCACCACAAAGAGTGAAATGGTATGGTTGGTTATGTTGTTGGGAATGGTGAATGGATGTCCACCCTGTGTAACATGGGAAATAGAATATGCACGGTGAAGGGAATTATATTGTTCATTTCACTTTTGGGTACCACCTGTGTAGCACGGGGAGCTAGGTTTAACCATGTCGTGGTCTTGGGTGTGGTGAGGAGAAAACAACCAATCTTTTTATGTTATGTCATAGTGGATGTTCATGGAGGGAATCGAGGGATCCAGCACACCTTGGTCCATTCCATGTTCTAGGATATGGTGGTGGTCAATTTTTTTTAAAAACACATGAAAGGCAGGAAAGAGATATGGGTGACTTAGATCTCCTTTAACCAAGGGAGACCACAGCATATTGGGATGTCTCCACACTATGGAGAACCCATTTGGGATTTCCTCTATAAATAGAAGGCACATATGGACTTATTTTGATTTTCTTTCTTCTAATTTGATATTTGAATAACACCAAATCCCATTGATTACCTTTTACCATCTCTCTTAATGTTTTTATCCTCTTGGATTGTGGATAATTGAGTTCCATTTATTCAAGTTTCCTTCTTCTTTCCTTTCTACCTTTTATTATTCCCAATATTTTGGGTGTTTATTGTTGAGAACCCCTATATTTTTGGTTGAGTTATGAGTGTGTTTGGGTGATGGGATTCTGAGGATAGGTTTTGGTGGGTTTCTCTTATATCCTAGTGAAACTTGATCCTTTGTTTCTTCTGTTGCGATTATGGTTCTCCTTAAATCTCTAATTAAGGTAGGATATTTGAGTTCCCTCATTACTATTTTAAATATGTGATATTATAATACTACTATTTCATCTTGGGTGGAAGTTAAGATATTTCCTAATGAAAATAATTAATTGGATATATTAAAATTAATGGGAAGGGGTGATATCAAATGTGCTTTAGGTTTTTCATGATATTGCTTTTCTATGAATGTGTGTTGGTTGTTGTTTATTATGAATTGTTTTTACTTCTATGAAATTATTATTGTTTCTAAAATTTAATTTGATAAATCACCTCACATTAAAATGATAATGTCTTTACTTATGGTAATTGAATTTCCTATCTGTAAACAAGGAATCATTGTCTTTTCCCTTTTCTTGTGAGGTTGATTTAATTTGATAGTTTGCATAATAGATGGAATTATGGTTATGGTTACTTTATGAGTTTGGATTATGGATAAGGTGATGATTTGTGATGCAAAAATTGTGGGTTGGATGTGTTTGAATTTTATAACATTGTGTCTTGTTAGTTACTCAGTAGATATGGAATTCTTGAAATGGTAAATCCTAGTAAATGAATGATGATGGATAAATAGGATAATTTTGCTTAAATTAGGTTGAAAAAAATGTAGGTCTTGAATATATAATGGATTGTAATTAAATATATAAATATGGTAAATGATTATGTAGGTGGTTGGTAATTGATGTAGTTAAATTGGAACTATGAAACTGGTGTATGGTTGTGTGCTTGGTTAGTGGGGCAGTGGTGTAGCAGATGCAACGTATTTTTTTTTCCAGTTCAACGTTTAGCGGCGGTTTTAACCGCCGCTAAATGCCATACCTGTGAGCATTTAGCGGCGGTTTTAACCGCCGCTAAATAACCGGGAATCCGTTAGCGGCGGTTTTAACCGCCGCTAAATGATGAACTGGGCAGAATTTAGCGGCGGTTTTAACCGCCGCTAAATATATTATGTTGATATTTAGCGGCGGTTTTCACCGCCGCAGAATAGGCGCATCAAACGACAGAATTTAGCGGCGGTTAAAACCGCCGCTAAATAAGATACCCATATAACCGCCGCTAAATGAAGCAAAACCGCCGCTAAATGACGGACATACGACACATTTCTAAAACCGCCGCGGAATCAAAAAAACCGCCGCTAATAGATTGCCGACGCCAAACTTAGCGGCGGTTTTTGTAAACCGCCGCCACACAATATAGCGGCGGTTTAAACCGCCGCTAAACCGGAAAAAAACCGCCGCTAGGATCGGCATTTGTTGTAGTGTGGAAGGAATGGAAACTGTATCAATGCACGAACTCCGTGTAGGGATTTCCCTCCTGCTCAAGATAATTATGGTGGAGCTAGTGATACAACTGGTGCTGATCAGCTTCTCACCGTACTGGGACAACTCATGCAGGTTATGAATAACAACCTTACTCGTATGGAGCACCCTGATCCGCAACGTGGAGGATCAATGCTAGACCGTTTCATGAGGCAACAACCACCAACCTTCAATGGGAGTACAAATCCTATAGTAGCTGAGCAATGGATAAATTCCTTAGAGAAAATATTCCATGCCTTGGGGAGTAGTGAAAGGGAGAATGTTGTCATGGAATTTTACCGCCTCACTGGAGATGCCGATCAATGGTGGTAACTAAATTAAAACACAAAGGAAGATGATGAATTAACAAACATGGAATGGCAGGAGTTCAAAGAGCTGTTCTTAGAAAATTACTTTCCTCGAGACCATCGAGCGGATATGGAAAGGCAATTTCTGAGTATGAGGCAGAAGGAGGATGAGAATGTCGCAAAGTATGAGGCTAACTTTACAAGGTTAGTGAGGCATGCTGCCGATTATATACGTAACCCAAGAAGTAATATTGATCGTTTCTTTGATGGGTTAAAACCATTTCTCCGTCGAGCTTTAGTATCACAATCTTTCTCAACATACGAAGATATTTTCTCGTGTGCTATCAAGACAGAAAAGGAATTCTCTAAGTCTTATGACAACAAAGTAAAGCAAGAGAAGAAGAGAATGGTGGAAAAAGAGACAGATAAAGGGAAAAAGGGAAAGAAGGATTTTCCATTATGTGATAATTGTGGGAAGAATCACCCTGGTACTTGCCTAAAAGGAATGGGAGTTTGTTATAAATGTGGAGAAAAGGGTCACCAGGCTCGTGATTGCAAGGGAAAGAAAGAGGCTATCAAAGTTGAATGCTACAATTGTAGAGAAATGGGTCATTATGCAAATGAATGTCCTAAGCGTCAGAGAAACTTACCTCAGAAAATGCCAAGGGATCAAGGACAATCTTATGCTGTTACTACAGTTGAAGCAGAATAACTAATGTATTGGTGCTTTTGGACTCATGGATTATATTCTGGTTATTAGAATAATGTGATATATATATATAAAGATTGTACTGCAGTACATTTTGATTTCAGTAAGGTTTTAATATGATGAAGGTAATTATATTTTTAGTATGTGACAATAAGAGAATCTTCACTTTGTTTGGGGAATCTGATAAATTGATTTTGGAATTAAGAGTCCTTTTAGAGAAAGTCTGGACAGAGGTATTTTGGATAACTATAAAGGTTGGAGTGGATTAAGTTGATCTTTGGATAGTATTGTTTAAGGTTAAAAAAATTTATGAAGATTATTTTTGGAATACTATGATACTATAATTTTAGGAAAAGGAAAACATGCAGGGTGGGACATGACTCGTCGCGTCGGACAAAGCTGCAGGAATCGAACCCACAATCATAGTGCGACAAGCCTTTATTTCCTACCACTAGCCTACAGGAAGTACCTGGTTATTAAAAAATAATTTTACTAATCTAAATGGTATTTATTAACATTTGGAACCTTATACAATTAGGATAAGTATAATATTTTTGAGTTCTATTATCTTTTTGAGTGAAAGATGAGTTGATGGTTGAAACTCTAATTGTCAAGCATAAATATATATATAACTATCTCTTATTCAATGAATAAATTAATTCTTAAACTTTAGTAAAGGTATATTAAAACAAAAAAATTTGTTATACTAATACCTTATGTATTGTTGAACTGATGATATTTTAAATCAACATAGATTGAAGGCTTTGAGGCCCTCAAATTGACAGTTGATTGTGATTGATGACCTCAAACAATCCCTACAAATATTTACGTTTTCCTCCAATTATATGTCTCTAATTGCCACCAATGTTCTCCTAATCTAGATCATAATTGGGTGGTGACTTTTTCATTTCCCTTTCCCTCTTATTAAGGCTAAATTTTATTAATCTTATTTGCGATGTGGGTTTTCCTCAAAGGTATTTTCTCTTTTCAACCTTTTATTTTCAAAGAAAAATTTCAAATTGTGAGGACGCAATTTATTGAAGGAGGGGAGAATGTAACACCTCGATCTTCCACGGTACGCTTCTCATTCAATAATGCAATAGCTTGCATTGTACGCAACTTCGAGTTCTAAAACACCGCGACTAATCAAAGTAGCCGTTATGAATAGTAATAACCACTTTATAAAATTATAGAAATTTTATATTTCAAAATGGACATCATTTTTGTATTCGTAATATCGAAATTATCCTAAGTTGAATTTTTTGTAAATTTCTGAGAACTTCCAATTTTTTTATGAATAGTGAAAAATACTTAAAACAAATTTTTTAATCAAAATAATTTATTGTGATAAATTATACTATTTAGTGGTTTTAAAGTATAATTAGAATATATTTTTACCATTTTATCCAATGGTGGTCATTAGAATTAATTTAACATTGAAATTGGACATAAACAATTGCCAATCTTTTGATATAAATTGTTTCTTAAAAACAAGCTATTTGTTGTGACAGTGGGAATTAATTATAAAATTAATTAATGCAACATATATGTTTGGATTTTTTAAAATAGACATCATTTTTTAATTTGGAATATCAATTATAGATTAGGGTGAAATTTTGGCATTGTTCTGAAAAACTTCAATTTTGGATGAATAGTGAAACCACTAAGTGGTAGTTAAATAACTGATTTTTCGTTTAAATGAAATATTACCACTTCTGTGATTTTATTTTCAAAAATATTACATACATGGTTGTCATTAAGAAGTAAAATGTGGTTCAATGTGATTAAAATAATTTTTGGTGAATAGTAACTTTTAAGTTCTTAATCGCGATTAGAGGTAATTAGTGTAGTTTAAGGTAAAAATAATGTTTTAATAATATGAGATGAGCTTGACACTTGTCCTAATACTATTGGATGAGTCATGGACGAACAAGACAACCCATGGGTCAACTTGGGGACCCCATGGAGCCAGTTTGGTTGGAAAATGACATTAATATATATTTATTTAATGTTAAAATTAAATTGACACAAACATGAGTTGTTTTACTAAAACAGACTTTAAGTGGGTTTACACAAGTCCAAATTTTGACTATAAATATTCATTAGAAAGATAAAAAGATTTCCTACATCATAGTATTTTTTTTATATAATTTTTAGACCTTAAATAAATTAAATTATTTATGACATCATTATGATGCAGCGATGACATCATTATTTAACGATTTTAATAAAATGAAAAGATAATGTAAAATCCAAAGCTTAAACTTGTCCAAAGACTATTGTATGGGTAGATTTAAAAACCTTATCACCTTATACACGAATGATATAAGTTTGGGACCTTTATAATCCGAAAAGCATTGTGTAATAATGTAACATTTCAATCTTTCCAAAAGAGCCCCTCCTCTCCACTTATAAAAGGCCCCCACCTCTCCCACCTTATTCACAACTTCAAGCCATTTTTCTCGGCCAAACTCTGCCCAAATACTCTCCCAACATCCCTACCTTACTCCTAGAAGCCTCACTTTGGGAAGAATTCTTCCCAAGGAAGCCTTTAGCTCAAATCAAAAAGAGCTACCCTATTTTTAAGGTAATGTCTTCTCTAATGTTGTTTTGTTTCATTTTGCTTCTCCAACCCCTTAAACTCTTTTCATTCCTTTATTTTGTAACAACAACAGTATCTACAATATACTAGGATGTTGTTATGATAAGTATTTGGTTTACACTTACACACACATTCGTCTAATGGTTAAAGAACATACTGTTTCTGTGGGTGGCGAAATACTGCCTCACGAAACGATGATTGTTCAAATTCTTTTAACACCTATAATGGTTGCCATTTTGATGACACTATTTTCATATATGATATATATATTATGTTTATGTCTTACTTATGCTTCTTTATTTCTCATTTATGGCATACTTTATGATTTCCATTATGGGTAAAACGCGATAATTTCATTTTAGGAAGTGCGGACTACCGCCCCCTCAAAGTGATTTGAATCGTTAATGCCATATGTGGGATATATAAAGGATGGATTAAATGGTATTATACACTATATAATACTGTAATTATATTATAAATTTATATCATTGTGACTTCATTCCATTAAATACGAAATTGAAATGAAAGTAGCGTTCATGCCTATGTACGACTTACCGTCTCCATGAACGGTGCATTTCATTTCTTACCTCTAAATGTTACGTGACATTATGAATGAATGTATATACTATATATATATGATATATATGATATCTACATCATGAATATAATTCTGGATATAATGGATATTTCACCACATGAACAACTTGTAATTATAAGAAGTTTATTTTTGACTCAAGTTCCAAAGATCGACAAAACGACCGTTATTAACTTAAATAATTAAATAATGTTCATAACATGGTAATAAGTGATATAAATGGAATAATGAACATGAAAAAGGTTCTTAAGTAAATTGAAATTAACTCTAGTTTATTATTCAGGAGGTTAAAGTACGGTCGAGTCAGGACAAGACGCAAGGTAAGGGAACTTCTTAACCCAATTTCCATTCTTTGGGTTAATCTCCTACTTTCAAATTATGTCATGATATAATTATGTCCTATATTGTATTTTTACATTATTTATGTGTACTTATAGTGAATACACATTATAGGTGTAATTTATTAAAAAAATGATCTTTTTAAGGACTTCGTCTGAATCCCCATTCATTGAGGCATATTTGGTTTTATACACAACTTTCTTTTATACGTTGTATAAACCCCTTTGACATTTACGTTTATTAAAAAGGAATCATTTTTATACGAAGCATTTTGCTAAATGACAAAAGGGAATGTTTTTCTTTCCATACTTATGCGGCGACAACGACTTCTCTGCCGCCATGACCATTATTTGAGTTTCGGCTTCCTCTACAAGTCATATTTTAATGATAAATAAATACAATGTTTTAACTTTCTTTTATTTTGGTATTGAAAATGGTTTTGAAAGCATTTTTATTATATCAATGTGTTGTATTGATATCTTGTGATTGAAATGTGGAAATGTTATGTTTCCTTTATGCATGTTTTATGTGATACTATTATGTTAGGGTTTATGATATGTTTAAACCTATTCATATGAGGAATGTATTGGACTTAATAAGTGACGGGTGGAGCCTGCTATAGATCCTCAATGCATCGGTAGGTCTCATGAGACAACTAGTCGTGGAATTGGCCGAGGCCCTTTCCCAATTTGATTTATGGTTTTTGCCGAGGCCTTAATCATTTTAGACGTCTTGCCCGAGGCCTTGACAAAATGTTTCAGAATGTCCAGCATTATACATTCCCTCATTATGAAAGTGGTTATTGATATTGCATGTGATTATTCGACCAGTAGAATATCCATGTGAATAAGTAAATGGAATTATCTCATTTTACTTTTTCCATATTATGTTGAAGTTCATGTTTAAAAGACTTTTGTTTTAGTTATACATTGCCTTAAATGTTGATGTTTATTTATGAAAGCTTCCACAATATTGTTATCCTTACTGAGCATCTGAGCTCACCCCTTTCAATGTTTTAATATTTTCCAGGATGTGAAGAAGTATTTTATGAATGACCTGCAGGGATTGTGAGAAGAGGATATGAGTGTGGACTATGAAGACCATGTTATTGTAGTTTGTTTACTTTTTGATGTAATTAAAGACTTATGAATGTATCTAGTGTTTCCAAGGCTACTAAACTAATCGGTATTTCAAGACTTTATCTTTTGTGATCATGCCAATGTTACGAACTAATGCACCGACTCTGGGTAGCTGGGGTCGGGGCGTTACATAAGACCCAACACATGTACTCACTTATGAAGAGGTATAGCATGAGCCCGATATATCTTTTTTTCAAGATCCTATCAAGATTCATGATAATAGTGATAAAGTATTGAGAAATCAGATGACTCGACTGGTAAAGGTTCTATGGAGGAACCACAAGATGGAGGAAGCAACATGGGAGCCTGAGGAGAATATGTTAATGACATAACTGAATCTTTTTAGGTAATATTCTTTGAATTTTGAGGATGAAATTTTTGTAAGGAGGGGAGAATGTAACACCTTAAGGTTTTGTAAATAAATATAGAATGCAATTTTATAATCTTTCCATTAAACAAAACGTTTCCTCTTCTATGTTTTGAATTTTGAAAAATGGTAATCTAGAGTTGTGTTCAGTAAGTCATTTGGAGTCTATTAGAACAAACTTGATTTTTGGTTAATAGTAACATTACTTTATGAATAGTAATATGAATATTAATATGAACCTTATGAATAGTAAATAATATTATTATTTAATTTTCTTAAGGAAATAATATTTTGAAATCTTAATTAGTTTTTCATTGAGAAATAAAACTAATTGCACTTTAAGATTGTTATTTTTAGAATTAACTAAGACCTTAATTAAATATTAAAATAATAATATTTAGAATGTATTTTTTGAAAAAGTAATTTCACTTTTGAATTCCACACGCCGAAAAATCGTAGGGCTGAATTTTTGGGTTTTTTCTGAAATTCTAGAATTTTTGATGAATAGTGAAATACAATAAAATACCGTGTATATAAATTATCAGTTAAATACACTAATTATGACATAATAAGTGATGCAAGACCACTTGGTTTGAACTCAAATGCACTTATCACTATTAGGGGTCACATGAAACAAAACTATTGGTTTTCTTGAGGGAAATAATAAAATAATGAATTATATATTCAAAATTTACTCCTCTCCTCCACTATCAAAACCCCTCACTACTCCCTCTTCTATTCACTCCTCGAAGCTTTGAAGATACTCAATGTTCGGACCAATTACCCTTCCATAGTCTCTCCCCACATCCAAGAAGCTTATGGGCTTTCCAAAAGACCAAAACCCATTCCCATAAGGAGTTTTTCAAGGAGGTTTTTTCAAGAGGTAAAGAACCTTTCTTTTTCATTTGGTTTCATTTCAATTTATCTTCTTTTGCTATCCTCTCCTAACCTCCTATATCCAAATGACCATGATAACTCCATTATAATATATATACTGGATTTACATCATGTTAATGGAAGAACCATCATAAATACTCTTACTCCCTACCTTTTATTTTTATAAATGAAATTGGCGTCCATGAGGTTCTGATTTATAACCTTCATGGATGACGATGTTTCGTTCATCAATAATTCCTTTTATATGGGTCATGAAACCATATTTTTGGATGAACCAGACTATAATATATGTATTACAACCTAATTAATATTCCAGAACCATTTTACGTATATATTATTAATTTATATGACAAAACTAGTTCAAAATAATCCAAATACCGCCAAATAATCGAAGTGGTTTTCATCCAATGATTCACTCTCATTCCATGTATCCAAATGATAGAAATGACCAATAAAAATTATTTATGTTCATAAATAATATATAATTCCAATCATGGAGATTTATAACCATTCCAAATGATCTCCATTACTTAAAAACATGTGAACCGATTATGAAAAGAAAGGAAACGAACACTCCAAAACGACGAAATTCAATACAATAATTTATAAATGAAGGAATAAATGAAATAACCAAAATTATGGTTAAATAAATACATTTCTAACAGTTTATTGAATAAGTTATTAAAAAGTATAATTTAATATTCCAGGAGTATAATTACAAGAGCGGAACACATTTGGATTTTAGGTAAGGGGTTTTCAACCTGAACATCCATTTTCATTCGGGGTACTTTCATTGTCTAATTACCACAATTAAATTATTTTGTATTGTTATGTACTCCTCATATATTATATGTTAGTATTATATACATGTTTAAAAAATATAAACCTTATTTATTTTATGTATTGTTACACGTTTTAAAAGGATCTTTCAAATTTGTTTCCAAAATAGAAGCAGAGTTTAAGTGAATTTCACAAATTCTTACCTATTTTCAAGGGAACTCTTTAACCTTTTTTTAAACCTTTATCTTTATAAAATCACTCATTTTAGTATTCAAGTAATATCTGACCTCACTTTTGGATTTATACAATGATTTTTCCAAAATAACTCTTCTTTTAAAAAAATAGTATTTATTTCCAGAATTTCTTAATGATTTTATAAGAGTGTTTTCATCTAATTCAACACTCTTGTTGATTCCATGGTATTATTGAGATTAATAATTTATGAATTCATCTACCATATTTTATTTAATGGATTATGACTAACTCTATCATGGATGATCTATCCTAAAACCATTCACCATATTACTCGGAATAGTTAGTGTTTTATGTTTAAGGATTGGGGAAAGTTAGTTACATTTCATATGATAATTTCAATATGAATTAATATGTTGTTTATGTTGATCCCAGATCATATGAGGAATTCATTGGAATCATTATGTGATGGGTTGGGCCTGCTATAGCCTCGCGATGCATTGGTAGGTCTCATGTGACAAATAGACGTGGAATTGGACGAGGCCTTTCCCAATGTGATATGAATTTTGGCTGAGGCCTTATTCATTAGACGTCTGGGCCAAGGACAAGAAAAAATGTTTCAAAATGTCTGGTACATGCACTTCCCTCATTATGAAGATATTAATTGAATGTTCATGTGGTTATTCGACTAGTAGAATACCTATGATTATGTTTTATTATGGCATTATTTACTTGGTTCATTTTCCTGCCATAATGTGTTCGTGTTTATTATTAAAGGCATGTGTTTTCAATTATTCACCATGCCTAATGTTTATATTATCTTCTGCTGTATTTCTTACTCTTACTGAGCGTTTGAGATCAACCCGTTCTTATCTTTCATTTTCTCAGGACATGAAGAAATAATTTATGAATGACTTGCAAGTATAATCTAGGAGACATGATGTTTCTAGTGGAATAAAATAATGTTTTATTTCCATTTATGTTGTGATGTTAAACTTATTTATGTAACTTGTTTCCAATAATACTAAACTACTCGGTCTTTCGGGATTTATATTCTTTGTACGTATGCCAACGTCATCAAATAAGGTACCAGCTCTGGGCAACTAGGGTCAGAACCTTACATTAGTAGAATACCAAGAGATCTATGGAGAATTTTGTAATATATGAAGGTTTTTCACAATTAATTGGATGATATATGAGATTCATTTGTTTGAATAAGTGAGGAGGAGAGTTTCCCTTTTACTGATGAGGGGGGGACACAAAGAATTTCTTAAATGGTTTCAATGATATATGGTAACATTCATTAGAAAGTGGATCAACATGGAAAAACATTTAAATCTAGGATAATAAAATGTTGAAATATATTCAATAAATATTAATTTATTGGTGTGGGTGTAAATTATACCACTATATCTTGGTCCCCCCTCGTAAACCTATTTTAACCGTAATTGTGGTAAAAATTGATTATTTTTACTATTCACAATGAACTAAGATTAAGTTAAAACTATTAAAGTATATTAATTGAGAAGATTAATAATATGGATTAAATGTTACCTAGTTAAATTTATCTAACTGAAATAATTAAATTTTAATTAGGCACATAAACTGTAATCAAATATCATTTGTGAAAAATCCTTTTATATGAGTAAAATCGAAATTTATTTCAATCCATAACATGTATAAAACATTAAATTAATGATAAAATTAATAATTTAATATATAATCTATAAAATTATCTAAAATAATTATTCAATATAGATAAATTTAATTTACTAAGATGAAAACACAATGCACTCATAAAAACGGATATTAGAAAACTATGTTTTTATTCCAAAAAATAAATTGATAAAAATATAAAGTATAATGATTGTTCTCATTTAATTAATTAGATTTTTTATATTTAAAAGATAATTTTATTAATTTATGATAAAATACAAAATATTAATTATATTTTACTTGAATGTAAATGACAATTTTAAAAAAAATGGTATTTCTCACTATTCAATTAAAAAGGACATTTTAAGGAAAAGTAATTAAAATTTACCAAAAAATAATAATTATAATATAATTTAAATTATTATAATAATTTTTAAAAATAGAAAAATAAAAAAAAGTATAAATAAATTTTAACATCCACAGAAAAACTACAATGAAACCCATTTTTCAAGATAACATAATTTTGAAGAAGAAAATGACTTTACTAAAAATTGAATAACTATTTATTTTTATTTAATCATTAAATTTAAATTTTTTGAAACAAGTATAAATATTATTTCGGATGTGTTTATTAGTTTTCATAGCTTTTAACTTGATAGAATGCTTATAGTGGATTATTTTGTTACTGTTTATTTAGACATGGTGTTGCATATAAGGAAAGTTTTCAAATACATTAATATTATTTCAAAGGGAATACATATAAAATCTTGGGGTTTTAAAAATACTATAGAGTCAATAAAAAATAATACATGTAAAAATATCAATAAATACTATGAGTATTATTATATATACTACTCTATATATACACCCAACACTCTAAGAATCAAATTAATAATTTAATGAATGTTAAAAAATCATTAATTTTTATCCATATCTTGTAAATCCTTAAAATTTTATGTTAAGTAATTTATATCCACCCAAAAAATGATTAATGGATTGAAATTAATCTTTCCCAACAATATCAGACCATAAAATAAAAAATCTCAATAAATCATTATGATTCCACTTTGGTTCAGTATCAGACACTAAAATCCTTAACACCATCAACAAAAATTATAGAAAATGAAGAGGTTTGATGGGAGTGAAATAGTATTTTTTTCAAAAATAATTTGGGAAAAATCCTATGATATCATGGGTTTAAAAGATAATGAGGTAGAGGGATATAGATACTTGTGAGATATATCCCCATTCATTTGTGTGGTTTAGAATAAGTAAACTCGATAGAACACCTAATGCAGTTAAAATGAAAAAAGATAAAAATATTTTTCAATATTTTCTTAGAAATAATCTTATTGGACCCCACTATATACTTGATGTATCTCTATAAGCCTGATATTGGCTGTCTAGTGGGGACTTCCCCAAATTCTTTGATCATTGGGTATAGTAAAAAATGTCCACTAGCAGCCACTACCACATCGTCTCCGATTTTTCTAAACTCAATATTTACAGAAACATGGCTTCCTAATAATTGTTATATCTTGAAACACTCCATCCAATCTACCAAAAATACCTAATAATACCACTCAGTTAGTCTGATAAAAAAATTCGTACACGTTTATATTTTGCGACTATATTATATAAATCAATAAAAAAATTATCCTTAAATATCTAAATAAAGACATCCGTCATTACGAAATGCCCATTATAAATCTTTACATTATTGAAATTACATATTATAAACTCACTCTAGATTCTATATCTCTTTCAATAATCAATTTTTTATTAACACTTTTAATCCTATTTTAAAATAATCATCATGTTTATGATGAAAACCTCTAAAAACAAAAGATATAACTAAATATCAAAGGCTCTAATGAAAAAAGAGAATGATAAGAACATATAATAATCTAACAATATTGAAAATTAATTTGAAATTAACTTTATAGTACTAATAACAATATGAAGAAAATGTGTTTGGAAATTAATATTTCTACCAAAAAATTTAAAACTATATTATATACTTCTATTAATACAAATAGATTTCCTAAAATTAAATTTTATTTTATAAAACATTGATATATTTCATTTCAAAAATTCTATAATTTTTCCAAACCAATATACATTATAATTCCATTTATATAAAACATTTAAATATTTTTTTAAAACGAAAAAATGAATGCATAATAAATTTCACTTTTAAAATAATCTTATATTGAAATATCTCTTTATCGAAACTCTTTTCTTTAATTTTTAAAAACTATAATTCTCTAATAATTATAGAAACATCAAAATAATAGGAACATGTAAGAGTAAAATACAAAATTGATAACATAACATGAATATAAATTAAATACTTAAATAAAATTTATTAATTATAATTTTTGTTATGATATATTTAAGAAAAAGTAAATAATTTTATATGTTAATTATATTTAATTAAATCTATTCAGATATTAAAATATTAATAAAAAATTATTTTTTATTATGTGAAAAAACTCGATGATATAGAAATAATAATCATCATTAGATCGAAGAAAATACCTACGACTCTTCTTGAGTTCCCCCATTATGTTCTTGGGATAATAAAAAAAACATACTCATACATTTGTTTCCAAGACAAAACAACTATACATCCTAGGAAAGATGAGATTATTATTTAAATATATTAATCAAGCCTACTTTGGTTTTTATACTAACATCCCAATACATCATATTCCATGTCTATAAAACATAAAAATCTCAAATATTACTATAATACCTTGTTAAAATAGATCGACTTAGATCTTTCATAAACCCAAATAGGATTACCACATACCTTAAACACATTAAAAACTTTTATGTGGCTACTCACTAGTGTTATGGCTATAATTTTAACATTATGTAATTATTTTCCCTCACTTAGATAAAATCATAGCCGATACAAAATTTTGATTAAAATATGAAATGAAAAATAAATATATATAAAATTTATTAATATCTATGACATATATACTAGGGGTAAAATTTATACTGATGTAATTATATTACATAAAAATATATAAGAATGAATATAATATTTTAATTTTTTCTAAACAAAAATCATACATCTAACCATAGATGGAATACAACAGAACTATCTCAAATATAATGAAACAAAATTGACAATGTAATATTACTCATGACTCTTATATCCAAATTTATCCACAAATAATTCATGTTAATATTGAGATGTGACGTATATCCATCATATGGTACTACTGAATTGAATATCTAATCAGTTATCTCTATACCTTCTTGTACAAAAAAAAATTCTTACAAAAATGAATTTTCCCCAATGGTTATAAGTGAGGTATGAATAAAAAGAGTCAACAAGAACAACCAATTCAACATAAATCACATGGGTAAATAATCAATAAATTGATCGCTAAATGAAAATATATAAGAATTATGAATAATAAATCCCAAAAATCAAGGGGATTTATGCCATATATGGGTCATTCTTGGAATATATGATGGTGGAAAAAACATATCCTCATGTGGAAATCCATGAAAATTCATAATATTGATGAGGAAAATCTATATACATAATGGAAAAAACATATCTTATGTCATTATGCACACTCATATAGAGAAAGGTATAGATATATCATATATAAATATATACACCAATATATAGAATGGGTTAAAATTATAATGTTCTTACATGAAAAGCCATATGAAAAAATGGAAAATTAATTGGGTTCCCTAGAAAATCATGTATCATTCTTTATGGACACTATCATAAATGATATTTTTTTCAAATACTAGATAAACATGAAAAAACAAATTACATCGATATCTTTATTTTTCTTAGTTTCTTTTAATATTAAGATAGCATATGGATCATAAGAATAACTATAAAAACCATCATTATCATTATTTTCATTAAAAGTCTTAGGCACTATCATAAATTTATAGAGGTCGTATAATAATTAATTCTCAACAATACCGGACAATAGGCTAACTTGATTAAGGGATACCCCTTTAGTAATTTGAATAGTGTAAAAAACATATAATATTTCCAACTCTTATTTTGAAGGAAAAATATAAAAAAATAACTCAAACAAATGAATAAAATAATGAGTATAATTACTAAAAATGATGTAGGAGTAATTTAGTGAAATTTAAGTGTAAAATAAATTGTTTTAAGAAATTAAATAAAAAATACAATTATATCTCACACCAACCCCTCATATAAAATAAAATCCTTGAGAAATGAATTAAAATTTAATGGTCAATATAAAATTTTGATATTTTACAATAGGAATATCTTGTTTGATATAATATATGACATAAAACACGATGATTATAAAAGATTTTAACTCCTTGAGAAAGTATGATATATTAAATTTTACATAAATTTAATCTCTTAGATAGCTTGTAGACCATGCAACCCCGAATCTGAATAAATCATAATATAATAAAATGTTATAACCTAGGTGATATATTAGTGGGTATGTATATGAAAAAATAAATTATTAAAATTATATTATTTACTAAGGAATAAAATAAATTCAATATTTATCTACAAATTATAGATAAAATATTGACCAAAAAAAGAAATATAAATGTTTTCTAAAAAATATATTTTTTTCTAAAAGTTGGTTTAGTTATACATTGTAAACATAATTTAAAATTAATTTTTACCACATTTAAAAAAATTAAAAAAAATTAAAATTATTTTTAAAATTAGTATATATATTTTATCATAAGGTGAACTTTTGGAATTTTTCGTAAAATATTAATTTTTCATTTTATAGAGAAAATATTGATTTTTTTTAAAATTTCAATTTCAATTTAATAAATTATTTTCCAGTATTCATATAATTTTATTTAAAATTAAAATAATTATTATTTTTATATGAAACCGAATTAATTACATTTAAATCATCTTTATACTAGATTTTATTATATGTATATTGTTGTAATTAAAAATACATTTCCCTAACAACAATATTAAAGTGAATAATATTTCTCCATTCTAATTAATTAAAATAACCACTAATGAGTAATAATATAAAATAAATTTATAGAATATATATATATATATATATATATATCTGTGTGTGTCTGTGTTTAAATTCTTTTAATTATGACCACTTCTCATGTAGTTAATATGATATCATCTATTCTTTAAAAAATTGAATTTCTTGAAAACACATTTTTTAACACATCTATGGGTTTAATTGGAAATTAAAATCATCCACTTATGAGATATTAATTCAGAGAAATGGATTCCACATTTTGATCCATTTTAATTGGTATTGTCAAATGAGGTATTTTTAATTTATTACGATAATGAATAGTAAAAATAAAAAAAAAGAATATATCATGGGTAAGGAAAAATGGGATTACTGAGGGATAAAATAAACATTTAAAAGATAAAAATGACCCAAAACATTTCTAATTAGAATTTATGGTCTTATTTTTACCTTATATCTTATATGGTTAGAAAATTATCCATTTTTTAATATTTATTTTTGCGATAATATTGGGTGTATTTCATTCTTTTCAAAAATTAAAAAATCATCCTCTCCCCGCTTAAAAAAATCCACCCCACTCTTCTTCTTTACATACATCCAAAAACTATTTTTTGAAAATACTACCCCAAATAACATCCTTCATTCCATACCTTTATCCTATAATTCTTGGTTTCATTATGAATCCATCCTAGAAATGTTTTTGGTGTAAACCTAATGAAGTTGTCCAATGAAGAGGTAATGTCCATAACCAAGTGTTTTTTATTTCTTATTATGCATCTTTAAAATATTATTAAAAAATTATGATATAATAAAAAATTATGTTATATATAATTATATTTTTATGCTAAATGTGTGACCTAAAACCATCTCCTCCTCCATGAAATGGGAAATGAAACTGTTGTTCCTCTGTACGGTAGACAACCTCCTCCCAAACCGACATATTTTTTCCCATCACCACTTCTCATGGTTGGATATAATTATATATTTAATATTTATATATGACATTTATGATATTATTATACATATTTAACTATAATTTCACACATACCTTATTACTTTCCTTTCAGTAGTGAATATAATAATGACGCTCGTTTTTTACATACACATTACATGGAATCTAATATAGATTGTTTTTATTTTTAAATGTAATATTAATGAAATATTAATCTTTATATAAAATAAATTATTCTCTAACTTCCTTACCATTTCAACCACTAAATAAATGATAATTTCATTCATCTGTACGATGGACTACCACCTTGCTAAGCGATGTGATTTGATTTTACTTCTGTGTGACATGAATGTTAAGTGTAATGGTATTTATATATATAATATTATATATATGATATATTCAATCCTATAATTTTAAAATAACACTTACCTTATTTCCATTATGATCATCCTAAATGTAAATGTTACTCATGCGTATGTATGACCTACTACATTTATGATTATAACGCTATAGATTTTAAATAACCATATTATTTGGTTGCATTAAGAAGTATAATTTATAAATTAAAATGATACTTATTTCATGGTTACTATTATTGATATTATTAATTACTAATCTCTTTGACCTTAGTCAACTTACCCAAGTCACTTTGGATATATGATCCTTTTATCATTAAAACATCTAATCTGAAATTATTTTGATATGTAATTGAATATAACATGCTAAAAGTTAATGAAAATGGAATAATAAGAATGAAAAATATTATAAAATAATTAAATAATTGTTATGAATTTATTACACAGGTGTATATGGAACGTACATGAAAAATCCATCTCAATGTAATGGATCTTTCCAACCCACCCGTTACATTATCTTATGACCATTGTCTCTCAAATTCACTTTATCTATTCTTAAATATATGTAATGATTATAAATTCTGTCTATATGTCTCACACATGTATACCTATCTTATACTCCCTTCCATTTACATGGGTAATACATTTCTTTTGACATTTTATCAAATTGCATATTTTTGGAATCTATTTTTACTTTTTGATGGAAAAATATTATGATACCCATTTCTCTTCTTTGGTAATTCATTTGTTTATGAATTATTATTAATGTTCTTATATGGATAAAATATGCTTGTAAATTAAATTAATGTAAAAGTTCTACTTAGAATTATATATCATTTAAATTAATTGTGTAATTGTTTAGTCTCATGTGATAAAATTTATAGGGTTAGGGAGTGAGTATAATTCATTATATGACTCTTTACACCAACTTTTTTTTTGTCATGGAAGTTATCATTGACTTATGTTTATGCCATTTTTTTTGCTTTATCCGAATATCCTATGATTCCATGATATTAGGATACCATTTTTATTATTTTATGCTTCTACATTAATAATCATGATCCTTCTCTTTTATGATATCTTGTTATCACTTTTACACACATTTCATTATCTGTAAACATGTTTATTCCCTTTCTAGTATTTTTAGCTCATGAATTTATTTATGTATTCTCTAGTTCATCTCATATAGTTTTAGGATCTCTAAATAATTTAATATCTCATTACAGATAAAATGATAAATAGATTTATTTTAATTTAACTTTGATAATCATGAACCTAATATTCTAAATACATTAGGACACACAATCTTTGGTTTGTAACTAATGGATGATTATTTTGTAAATACTTTAATAATATATTTAAAAGGAATGGGTCACTATAATATGAATCTGATCAAAGTTTTAGTCAATCTATAGAAATTAGGATAATAAAAGATTAATAATAACCTTATGTATAGGTCTAGTGATAAGCCTAATGATAATACAATGTATGAAAAATATCCTAGAATCTAGGTGAAGTATAGAGCATGTGTTTTTTTTAAATTGCATGCTGTTATAGATATTAATAGTGGGTGTTGTTTCTTGAATAAATTTTCCTAGGAGTAATTACACTATAAAAAGTGTGTCGGGATTGAATCGAGTATTACATAGTAGATGAAAATGAACCTTACAGTGCACCAAGTTTGACACTCTCGGGGGATTGTCTTTCGAAATGTCAAAGAATCTTTATGAACCTTCATGATGGAATTGAATAGATGATAATTATTTATATCCTATTCTTATCCAATAGTGTATTGGTTTTATAATTCTAAGTTAGATCAATAGTTTAAAGGCATTAGTACCCCTTTGATGTTTTATGTTTTGGATGTTTATGATTATGATGATTATTTTGGGAGAAATATATTGTAATATCACCCTAGGGTTTAGTATGTGTTTTTACTAAAAAATAGGTTATTTTAGGGAGAATTAGTTTAGAATTTTTGGATATAAGATTAATGATACTGGTAACCTTTAGGGTTTATATATTCTTGGATGTTAAAGTAATAATATTCAATTAAGAATATTTTATGTTTTGAAAAAGAAATCTGTATAGAAAACTATTGTCCTTATAAACTGATTTCATGATTAATGTTATTTTTTAAATTTTAATCATATTATTTTTAATATCATAGGAATTATAATCTTAGAAAAAGTATATCCCATATTCTAGGTGACAATATATATTATCCAGTAAGACCGTGCAGCTTGATCTCACAACTAAAGGGTGATAAGTTGTGGATCCCACGACTGGCCTAAATGATGTACTAGATAGTATTAAATTGTACTTAATTAAATGATTTTGTTAATAAATATTATTTTGATCTATGGAAACATATTAGAGGATCGTTCTTTTTTGAAATTTTATATTTTTAGGAGAATAATTTTATTTTGTGAAATATTTTATTGGGTTATGATATATATATATATAGCCTTTAATTTTAATGTAATGGATTATTTTATAAGAATTTTATAACATTATAAAGATATAATATGAAAGGGTATTAGATAAACTTTTCAGTAAAAAACATCGTTCATACTGATGTTATTGAGGATATTTTGGATATGGGTATATTTAAATTAATAATAATCAATGTAAAAACATTTATTTTATTGTTTAGTTTTGTAGATTAACATATTCATGATGGGAATTATATTTTTTGGTACTAACAATTTAGTGATTCAGTAAATATAGAAGGCATATCATGTTACACTTCAATGGAACTTATTATTCTTTTAAAGTTAATTTTAATTATTTAGTCATAATAAAAAATCATATTGGTTATTCATTCCTTAGAGTAAGAGGTGATTTGAAAAGTGATGAAGGAATTACCAAATGATGAAATTATGGTTTTGAAATAAAAATATATCATGTAAATATATTATTTTTGGTTTTTGGAATCCATCAACACTATGGAAAGGGTATTGAAACCAAAATTTTATCTCATCACCGTCATATACGATGACTCAATGGTATTTTAATTCATCATATATTTATGATTTTTTTATCATTACCTTTCTCATGAATATTCAATTTCTTGCGATCAAGGTCCACTATCACTCTCTATAATTATTTATGACATTATTTAAAGTCTATATCATCTCTTTCCCCCAATGATATGCTATATAGAATCCATGTAATGTGATGAATTTCATATTTCCCTGTCAATATTTTTATGTCAAATATAAATTAACCATTTTTATGATTTTCGGGTTTCCACAATGAAATTTTCTAAATGAAAACCCTTGATTTATGAAATCGTGATTAAATTACAATGAGGTGATTTATTTAGGGGGTATAACGAAACACCGTATGATTTAAAAAGAGTGAAATAAAATTCAATATAATATATGACATGAAACACAAATAATATAATATGATTTAACACCCTTATAATTGATGATATATTTTGGTAAAAATAAATTCAATCTCTTCTATAGTTAGTAGAACAGACAATCTCGAATCTAATGGAATCATAATATAGTATATCGTTATAGCATATCAACTAAATTGGGGGGTTAAAATAG
This sequence comes from Viscum album, assembly GCA_963277665.1. Taxonomy (NCBI): domain Eukaryota; kingdom Viridiplantae; phylum Streptophyta; class Magnoliopsida; order Santalales; family Viscaceae; genus Viscum; species Viscum album. The sequence goes on along the minus strand of OY728160.1, from coordinate 1,203,262,965 downwards.
TGATAACTAAATTATGAAATTTTATGGTTTATATATGTATAAAATAAATTTAATGGTTATCTAAAAAATAAAAATAAAATATGATCTATTGGAATGAAAAATAAATCTCTTCTACCAAACATTATTTTTCTAAAATTTGATTTAGTCATTCTTTGAGATCATAAAAAAAATTATAAATTTCCCCTTTTAGAAAATTTATTTTAAAAAATTAACATAATTTATTAAAACAATAATATCAACACTAACTAATAAGAAAATTAAAATATTTTTTAAAAAATAAAAACTTTTTAGTGAATATTAACAAGTAACATTTTTATACAATATTCAATTATTTTTTAAAAATAAATTCTCATTATTATTTTAATTTAATTTAAATTTAAAATAAGTATTATTTAATTTTATTATATCCAATTATATAAATTTGGAATACTTTTATAATGGATTTTAGTATATGTTTTTTGTTATGCATAAAAAGGTATATTTTTTACATTATTTTAAAGTTCTTAATGTTTATCCATTTTAATTATTTAATATAACCACTAATGAGTAATGATTTAAATGATATTTATAGAATATATACATATATATATATATATATTAGATTAATTTTTTAAAATTATGATTATATTTCATATAGTTAATACCATATATTATTTCCCATAAAAATAACATTTATTGAAAACTCATTTTTTGACATGCCTCTACATTTAATTTTAAATTAAATTATACCAATTTTGTGAGTTGAATTTATAAAAATAGATTCCATAATTGGAATTATATTATTTTATGTTATCCAATATTGTAAATATAATTTTTACAAAAATAAATATTGAAAACAGTAAATAATTATTTACCATTGTAAAGGTAAAATGGGTTTATCGGGAGTTAAACTAAATAATATAAGAATTTGAAATGACCCAAGACAATTAAAATTCTTAATATAGAGTAATATTTTTACCTTTTCTCTTTTTAGGTTATTTTATGGTCCATTTTTATGTTTTTCTCATGTGAAAAATGTTATTGTAATTCTTTCTTTTCCAAAATTCAAAATGTATCCTCTCTCCACTTATAAAAGGCCACCCCATTTCCTCTACCTTCAACACATACAAAAACCGTTTGTATGAAAAATACCTACCCAAATCACATTATTTATTACATCACACCATCATATAAAACATATTTTTGTCACAAATCTATCCTAGAAATGATTTTTGGAAACCTAAATATTTTTTCGGAAGAAGAGGAAACGTCCTAAACTGAGAGTTTTATTTCAATTATTCTTCTGACTCCTTAAAATATTATTCAACAAATATGATATAATAACCTAATTATCATATTTATATTTATATTTTTTTAGGATACGGTAATGACCAAAAACTATCTCCTCCTCCCTCAAATGGGAAATGAAATCGTTGATTGTGAGTATGGTGGACTACCCCCTCATGAACCGTCATATTTCATTTTCCATAACCACTTATCACGGACAGATATTATCATTTATTTAATGGTTATATATGATATCTATGATAAACATATAATTTTTTATTAATAAAATCACAAATACCTTCTAACATAGAATTTTTTATAGAATATGATAACACTTCTCATGTGTACAATTGACTACTATCTCACAAAGGGATCTAATTCAATTTTCACTTACAATTTACATGTAAGCTGATAGAGATTATTTTGATGTTTATATATGTTATTAATGAAATAATATCCTTATAGAAAATATTTATATCACAAAATTTTTTACCATATAATCCATTGAATAAATGTTAGCGTTGTTTGTGTATACGGAGGACTAACACCTCACAAAGTGTTTTGATATGTTTTTATTACCAAACCACTTTGAAGGTACATGTAATGGTATTTAAAAAATTAATACGATATTAAATAAATAATTATAATCATATAAATATAAAATAATTATTTTTTATCTCCATCATGAACTTTGAAAAAATTGAAATGTTAGTCATGTGTACGTACGGTCTACCGTCACAATGATTGTTACATTTAATTTTTCAAAACCATATTACATGGTCCATTTGAAAAGTAATTTTTATGTATAAAAATTATAATTATTTCCTGATTAAAATTATTAATATGATTAAACAGAAATATATTTGACCTTATTTAACTTTCCAAATTGATTTTGGCCATATGATCTATTTATCGTTAATACATATGACGTAAAAATAATTGGACGAGTAATTGAATAAGATACAGTAAAAATGATTAATATACTTGAAAAATGTTTTTTAAAAAATTAAATTAATAAATAATTATTATTATTAAGGGATATAATGAATTCACAAGGAAAATCAATCTCAATGTAAGAGATCCTTCTACCACACCCATTTCTTCTGCTTATAACCATTCTCTCCCCAAATCACTTTATCTATCTTTAATGTTTTAGAATAATTCTAAATTCTACATATATTTATATCACATGTATGATTAGCTAATTATTCATCAATTTTAATTTTTAATACATTTATAGTGTCCCTGGATCAGCATACATGTATACTACATCATTTTATATGAATATTCAGTACATCACAAAAATAAATGCCCAAGGATTGTAATAGTTTAGTGTCCTATAAAACATGGAAAACAAATTATTCTATCCTAGTGAAAGATCATAAATATATCCCATAAATATATTCTCTTTAGTTACTACTACCAATAACCTTTATTTATAACCTAGGGAAAGGAAACATAAAAAGTGGTGATCTCAGATTCTAGTGAGGTTATACAAGGGATCCATGTAAGCATTAACAAGAACATAGATGTATGAGAATATGACTCTAAAATTAGGAAATCATACCGTACATATAAAATATCATAAACATTAGTTATGTTATAAATATTGGAAATTCATAATACATGAGTCACATGGAAATAATTTTCATGGTCCATGAAATCATAATGGATGAATATGACATAGGATTTGTGAAAAAAGAATATAAAATTCATGTCAACGATGCCTACGAATACCTTTATAACATTTCAGGCTTGGGATACAACTCGTGTACATACTGTGATTTTGGGATTCAACACATTTACCTTTTGCGGTATTCAGATAACATCCTGTATACCCTCTTACTTTTTGGCTTGGGCAACAACCCATATACCTTCTTCTTTTCAGGCATGGGATACAACATGTGTGCCCTCTTTCTTTTAGTTAAGGGCTACAACCCGTGTACCTTATTGTTTTTTGGTCTTGGGTTAAAACTTGTGTCCCCTCATTATTTTAAGATTAATATATAACACATATACCATATTTACTTTTGTCATGGGCTACAACCCATGTACATTAATTTTTTCAGGCATGGGCTGCAACCCGTATACCCTTTGAGCTCATATACAACTTAACGTTACCCATGTATTATAGGGATATATAGGTCCCACAAATCACATAATAAAATTATCCATATTTGTTTTATAATATAATAAAACATTCATCATATCATTACCTATACAAATAAATTGTTTTTATAAACATCTAATCATAACCCATGAAATTTAATGGGTATCATTATCATTTTTTCACATAATAACCCGTGAAATAGATAGGTTTCATAATCACATCATGGAAGCATATCCCATGAGAATAAGACTTTTTAAAAACATAAAACATTTTGGAGTAATACGGGTGTTATAAGATTCATTATATCAAAACATAAACCATTAATGATAGAATTTTAATGAAACCATCACATCATTTCCCATAAGGGATAGCATAACATCAACGGATATTATCATAGAAGGAAAATAATGTGAAATGGTAATTTTCTAACATTTCAAAAGGAAGATATAATTTCTTCATTTAAAAACAATCATTAAAACATAATACCATTTTGGAAGAAATTTCCATTTAAAATATTTTTTATACATAGAAAGAAAACTTGGAAACAATTTAAAAAAAATCTTTGAAAATTTGTAAAATATTCTTTAAAAAAATTAGAATACAAGTTTTATTCATAAAATATAAAATAATAATGAAAAAATTTCAAAATCCATTTTCCTTGAAAATTTCTAAAATTATATTGAAAAAATTTTGAAGCTATTTTCGTTTATAATAATTTTCAATATTATAAATGAGGCTTCATATCAGTTTGAAAACCATTTTCCTTGATAAATTATAAAAGAAGTTTGAAAACAATTTGAAAATTATTTTCGTTGAAAATTTATAAAATAAACATTAAAACCTTTTGAAACCCAATTCATTGAGACTATATTTAGAAAATATAAAAAAATACCTTTAAACATGAAAATAAATATTCAATGGATTGATGGAGGTAAATAATTAAATGTCATACAATGTATAAAGAATATTCCTTTTACATGTAAAAAAAGGGTTAGAAATTTTCCTCGTTCAAAAATAGACAAAAATATTCCTTTGAAAACATTCCTATAATACAGAGAGGGTAAATATTTGTTTTAATGATCATAGTTTATTAGTTGAATATTATTACAAACCCTTTTTATAAAACATTGTTTTAATGGAATACAAATTTTCGACCGAAGAAAGGGTAAAGTTGGGCTTTCTTAAAAACACTTTATGTAATATATTATGTAAAAAATATTGGAAAATGGTACTAATACAAGGATATATCATGAATATATAGAGGATATGGAAAATCATGACTGTTATTGAGAGATGGATTATAATATTTCCTCAAATAATTATAATCATTAACAATCTTGAAAATAGATGATATGGATTCAATAAACACTTACAACTAGGTTACTTGTGATCATACTCTCCATGTAAGAAAAGGAAATTAAATTAATATTAGTATATAATATAAATAACTATATTAATGATATAACATGTAAAAATTGAATATATAAGTCTTGAAAAAGAATTTAGATCCATAACAAAACATGAGTCTCTATGAAGGCAAAGGGAGACAAAACTATTTTACCGATTTGGTAACATTGGAAACATAAACCCCATGAAAGAAATATAATAAAATTGACATGTAATTACAAATAAATTTAGTATAATAGTCATTAATTACATCTAGAGGAAGTATACAAACCACACAAATGGAATGGGTGGTGAATAAAGAATGTCTCTCAAGGAAATAAAAAGTGAGATGAAATTACCTTAGCTTGCGTCTTTACTCTCATTGTACACATTAAAATCCTCCACATAATAATTATAAATTTATTATTAATATTATAAGGAAACATATTTTTATTTATAACCCCATATATTTATTTATTATGACTTTATATTACCGGCTTGTTTGGAATTTCATGTTAAGATTACGCTTTGGGTAATATTCACTCTATTTTTCTCACGTGTCCTAATTTGTTATATCATGGGTCCTTATACATATATCATGATTTATAGAATGTAAAACATCATAATAATATAATTTATATATAATATATTTTTATTATAATAATATATTGGATATATAATAATGAAACGAAATACACAGTTTATGGAGACGGTAGGTGTACGTACACATGAACACTATTTTCATTAAATTGTCATGTTGAAATAAATTAAGTATAAGAAATATATATATATATATATTATGTTGTATTTATTATATCATATATATTCTCTAAAACAATCCATAATACAATCCATGTAGTGTATGAATGAATCATATTGCTTTGAGGGGGCTGTAGTCCGTAATTTCTCAAACGAAATTATCGTATTAACACAAAATGTAAACTAAAACATATGTGTTTTAAAAAGGATTAAAAAATATTAAACAAAAAAATTAATATTTTAAATATATTAATATATTTTCTATCATAATTTCCACCATGATATGTGGTAAATTAAAAATAAACAATTATCATTTATTGACGTGGAAGTTCGTCGCACACATAAACAGTATATTAGTTACCAATTAGATGGATGTCTGTGTATTTATAGGTATAAATAATATCATAAAAAACATATGATATTTAATATAATATTTTTTTATACAATAATTTAATAAATATAGTTTATGGTTTAGAAAAAAAATTAATGGGGCATTAGATAAGAGCTTACCTCTAAGTCGGGTAACTCTTTTTGGTTTATGCCAAAAGGCTTCCTTGGGATGCTTTCATCCCAAGGATATAAATCTAGGAAGAAGGGGGGTATTTTGATAAGTGTAATGGCCATATATTATCTGATCCTATGAGGTTTTATATGTGTGAAAAAGTATGAGATGTGGTGGCATTTTATAGGGAAGGACAAGAACTCACTTGGATTTTTTGAAAACAAATTAGGTGTACAAATGTTATTACCGAAAATAAGTCATAAAAACAATCCCAAAAAATAATAGTTGTTTTATGTAATTAATATTTATATGTAATAGGTTTTTGTCACGTTTATAGGTCATTTGGGCCCCTAATATTAAGATTTAGTCCATAATTATGAATAATTTGACCTTAATCGCTGTGACTAATTTTAATCACTTTTACAAATCACTTTGCTCAAAATTTTAAATCAAATAATTATACTATTAATATCATAATGATTACAATGGTGTATGTATTTTTTTTTCTAAATTAAATTAACAAAAGCCTAAAAATTATGATAAATTTTAATTCCATATATGGGACAAAATAACATGTTTTTATAGTAGAAAAATGTTCAGAAGTTTTTTAAGTTTTTATATTCAATTTGAAAGTAAAATTTATTAAAATAACCTAAATCTTATTAATATATTTTTCATTGAGATAACGTGACCTTAAAAAATGTAATATATTATTTATCATTAATAAATATATGAAAAAAGGTATTTGTTAATTAAAACGCAGTATTTTTCACTATTCATCAAGAAAATGAAGCTTCTCAAAAAATTCCCAAAAATTTACCCTAAGATAATTTTTGAATTATAAACTCATAAAGGATTTTTCATTAGTCAAATTAAATTTAAATATGTGTCTAAAAAATTTATTTTTTTCCCTAGAAGGATATGAAATGTTGTTTATTTGAGAAAATAATATTTTTAAACATATAAGGTCTCTACAAAAATTTATATCTTTCATTGTAAATATGATTTATTTCTATAAGACCATTACATAAAATATTTTAAAAGTATTTATTAGTGTTAATATTTCTATTTTTATCATATTGGTTACAATTATCTCATTTAATTAATTATAACTATAAAATGATGTTTTTTACAATCATCATTGTTGTGTGTACTGTACGCCAAGTCATGGTTGCATGTAATGTATTCATAGTTTATGTTAAATGTTTAATACTCTAATTTGGTGTTTTGTAAATTATTTCATGTCGGTTCCATATAGACGGAATTTTTTACTTTGTGATTTAATAATAATAATAATAAAACAATTTTCTGAGTTGCGTGAAATGAAAAATTTCAAAAGATTCAATTATTTTGAAATAAAATAACAAAATATCAGAGTGTTACATTTTACCCCCCCATTAAATTAATTTTTCCCTAGATAGTATTATTGGTCATAAATGTTTTAATATTTTAAAGTTTAATTCATATAAACCCACATAGTAAAAATTAATACAAAAACAAACATTAAAAGAATGAAATTCAGAACCATAATGTTTATCCAAAGTAACTCATAACTAGCTTCCCACCTATGAGAATGTATGTGGGAATTGAAAACATGGATGTGGAATAAAAAATATAACTATCAAAGTTTTATGGATATTTAATGAGAAAAATTATAGAATAAATTTAACAATCATAATTACCTAAATCTATGATAAAATAAGGGACCATCTGATTCATCATAAACGGAGGTACAAGGATAAAATTTTTTGTTTCAATGAATTTTTTTCAAAAAGTTAATGAATTTTCATGAAATTATATACAAGAATGATTTTAGGACAACCTAACCCCTTGTTGTTCCTTGATACACTTCACTTATTTCTCCAAAAAGGAAGGTGAATTTTTTATTCACAAAGTAGTAACAGATCACGAGATCTATGATATGTCATCCCACATGTCCCCAGTTATCATTAACACAATGTTATTATAATAGTTTATAAAATGTGAATAAATCCACATGTAGTAAGGTAATACATTATTCTCACAAACTTCATCCAGTGTTTAGAATAATCTTTCCATACACTTTTAACCACATAACCCTTCCAAAAGATGACAATTCAATTATTTGGAATGAAAGTTGTGAAATAATAATATCATTGATCTAATATATATCAAAATGTATCACATGGTTATCTCATTTAAAACATGTGAATAAACTCATCGTATATTCCATTAAAACATGATAATAACCTTAATTACAATAAATCCTTTTAGAAATCATGCATGCTTTATTATTCAAATGATTAGTGGATATATTATTTAAATCCAAAATGTTGTAAACTGCATCCTTGATGAAATAGACTATTAGGTCAATAATATGTTTTAGTGTAATCCATACCATCCAATTTACTTACTCATATCTATCATATCATTATCCAAATAACATTCTCTCAATTTCAGGCATTAATTAAGGGTTACCTTCCCTTAATCTAAATATCGCCTTTCCATAAAATCACTTTTCTAGGTATTCATAACAATTAAACATGTCATTTTCAATCCTTAATGAAATTGTATACTAAAAATACTTATTCATCTCATGATTCATAAAAAATTTTATTTTAATTCCAAAACATCAATACTTAATTAATCCAAATTTATTTTTAAACCATTACCCTTGATTCATAAACTTAATCCTTAATACCTCTTTCGTAGAACAAGAAATATTAATCATGTCTTAAGGTTATCAACGTGAATGTAATCATGATTCTTATGATCAATGTCAAAAATACTGGTGGAACACCACATACCTTTCACATGTTGTTTGTTGTCTCATAATCCTTTGAAGTATAACCAATACCCATACTACCTTCCTGATTCTGTTTTTGAGTTTTCCACTTGGGAAATCAATTTTCATAATTACCATACATTCTACATCTAAAACATTCAATAAAAACAATGTTCCTTCTTGGACTCTCCATTGATTAAAACCATAATGTATGGGGTGAGAACCAGATATCATATAAAAAATCCATGTAATCCTGAAAAATTACTTGTAGGATGACCAAATCATGACACCTTACTTTTAATCGACGACACCATAGGTTTATACAAGGTTATTCTTAGTAATATTCTATTTAACTCCTTTATAATGGTTTGTGTTGTGTTTTTTTTTAATTTCCAAAGAATATCTCCCAGGACTGTCAAAATATGTCTTTAGTAAAGCATATTGTCATGTACTAGATTACCCTTTATGAGGCCCAAAATATCTTGTCATAATTGTTACCTCTAGGTACATCTGTTGTAGATCCAAATCTACTCATAATATCCAACTAGGTATGTATTATCAGGAAACCACCCACTCTATACTTTACTAAAATTACAATACATTTTTCTAAATGGTGACACAACCTTATATATATCCTTAGAGACATCCCAGACATATTCATTGAAATATACGTAGGAATATCACTAATGTTTTATCATTCTTGTTTTAAAATGTTCTCTACACCATTCCTTTGATTCTGACTTTAGAAACCCAGACATATAATACATGGATATTACATCATTTTAGATTAATATTCTGTACATTACAAAAAATACATGTCAGAGGAGTGTAATATTTTTTTTGTCTTTGGATATATGGGAAATTAAATCTTATATCCTGGTGAAGGATCTTCTACATCTCCCATAAATATCTCCACCATTAGAACATCTATCTAAAACCATTCTTTATAACCTAGGGAAAATAAATATAAAAAGGGGTGAGATTATATGTTCAGTATGGGTAAACAAGGGAGACATATAAAAATAAATGCGAACATAGGGGTATGAGAAGGTTCTTGTAACATTAAAATATCATTCCATGAATATTAATGATCATAAAAATGAGTAATGGGAAAAATCTTGGTAGTTAATAAGACATGAATGGTAAGGAAATAAACATCATGATCCAAGAAATATTGATGGAGGAATAAGACATTGGGTTTGTGGAATAATAATAGAAACTTTTATGCCAAGGCTACCTACCAAGTATATTATAACATGTTAGACTGGGGAAATGACTTGTGTGCCTATTAGGGGCTTGGGAGAAGAACCCATATACCCTCTTACTTTTAGTCTTGGTCTACAAACCAAGTTCCTTCTTATTTTTGGGCTAAGGATACAACCTGTGTACCCTTTTTCTTTTACGAATGGGATATAACTTATATACCTTTTTGTTTTAATTCTTGGGAAACAACCCATGTACCCTATTTCATTTATTCATGGGATATAACCCATTTACGTTCTTTTATTTAGTCTTTGGCTATGACCCATTTACCTTCTTGTTTTCTCAAATGGGATGCATCCCGTGTACCCTTTGAGCTTATATACGACTTAACATTGCCCAATGCATTAGAGGGAGATATATATCCCACTAATCTAATAAAAAAACTCATTCATACATGTCATATAAGATAATAAAACATTAATCATATCATGAACCATAAAAAGATATAGATTTTATAATAATCAAATCATAACCCCAAAAATTAAATGGGTATCATTAACATTTCATCACATCATAACCTAAGAAAGGGATATGTTTCATAATCAATTTATATATGGATAACTCAAGATAATAAGTGGGGTTCAAAAGAAGAAAACTTGGGGAAGTGAAATAGGTTTCATAAGATTCATTCTATCAAAACAAAAACCATTAAATAAATAATATGAATGGAACATTTGGAAAATTGCATAGAAGGGAATGTGTAAAATCTATGGATGTCATTTTAGATGGAAAACAGCATAGTTGTTTATTTGGAAAACATTTCCTGAGAAAAATATCCTTCCTTCATTGAAAAACACTCTTTAGAACATAAAACATTAAGAAAGCCATTTCATTTTAAAATACATTGAAATATTATAAATATGTTTTGGAAAATTTTTAAAAACCATTTTCCAAATGAAACTTATACAATAATCTTGAAAACATTTTCAAAACTATTTTCCTTGAAAAATTATAAAATATTATTGAAAACATTTCAAATATATTTTCCATAAAAATATATAAAAGTATCTTGAAATTGTTTTGAAAACCATTTCATTGAATATAGTTTTCCAATATATAAATGAGGTGTGAAATCATTTTGATAGCCATTTTCCTTGAAAACATATAAAAGAATATTGAAAACATTTTGAAAATAATTTTCCTTGAATATTTATAAATGAATATTTAAAACCTTTTTATGAAAATTTATTTGAAGATCTATATCAAAAAAATATTAAAAATTAACCAATAAAAAAATTATAACTACAAAGGATTGATGGTGTATAAATCAGTACATCTTGTACGAGGTAAAAAGAACATTCCTTTTTAATGGGAAAAAGGTTAAAAATTTCCCATTCAGAAATCATTGAGAAAAATCCTTTGAAAACATTTTCAAAAGTAAAAAAAAAGAAAAAATATTTTTCAATGACCATAGGATATAAGTATCATATTCTTGCAAAACCTTTTTCGAATACATGGTATGAAATGAACACATATTTATGACATAAGAGAGGGTAATGATGGTCTTTCGTAAAAACACTTTATTAAAAATATTATGTACGAACGAGTGTAAAAAATGTAATAATACATGTATATATATTTAATAAATTTTTGAAAAGTAATAACATGAATGTTCTTGGGATATGGTTCATAATATTTTCTCAAATGATCAAAATCATTAACAATCTTGAAAAGTGATGATATTGCTTCAATAAACTATTGCCAAATTTTTACATAGGATCATATGATCCTTGTAAGAAAAGGAAATTAAATTAAGCATAAAATATCATGAAAATAATTATATTCATTATATAACATGAAAAATGGAATTAAATTCACCTCGAAAAAGAATTTAGGTCTATTACAAAACATGGGTCTCTAAGAAGGAAAATTTGGACAAAACTATTTTACCGATTTGGTAACATCCAAAACATATATAAAATTTAATAAATACCATAAAATGGATATTTAAATAATAAAAAATTTAATTATAATAATAATTTAAAACAAACATTATTAGTATACACACAACATAAAAGTAATGGGTGGTGAATATATCATGTATCACGCAGAAATAAAAAGTGAGATGAAATTCTCTCACTTTGTATCTTTACTCTCACCGTACTCATTCTAACCTACATTATAATAAATATAAATTTATTATAAAACATTTAAATTACCATATTATTATATATAATATCATATATGTATTTATTATGACTTTAAATTACCCTCTTGTTTGCAATTTCATGTTAAGTATATGCTTCATGTAATATTTGCTTTGTTTTTCACATGTGTCTTAATTTGTTATATATTTGGTTCTTATACTTATATCATGATTTAAAAAATTTGAACCATGATATAAATATAATTTTTATACAATATATATTTATTATAATAATCTATATAATATATATGTATGAAACGGAATGCACTGTTCATGCAGACAGTAGGTTGTGTGTACGCATGAACACTATTTCCGTTTAATTATCATGATGAAGGAAAGAAATCAATATATATATATATATATATCATAATTAAATTATATTTATTATATCATATATATTCAGCTAAACCATCCTTAATACAATCCATGTAGTGTATAAACAAATCATATAACCTCGAGGGGGTAGTAATTCAACATTTCTCAAATGAAATTATCATATTAACACAAAATGGAAAGTTAATGATATGTATTGTAAAAATGAAGAAATAAGATTAAATTAATAATTAATATAGTATATAAAATTTTACAAAAAAAATATTGTTATTTATAATTTATACCATGATAATTAGTGAAGGAAAAAATGAACAATCATTGTTTAGTGAGGCGGTAGTTGGCCGTACACATAATTAGTATTTTCTGTACCGAACTGATGGATGTGTGTGTAAGTGTAGGTAAAAACCACAGAAAAAAATCATATTATATTGAAGATACTTGTTTTTTTACAATTATTTAATAATGATAGTGTAGTGTGGATAACGAAAATAAAAGAAAGTTGTTTGAGAGAAGAGGTTGCCTCTTAATTGGGTAACTCTTTTTGGTTTGTGCCGAAAGGTTTCTTTGGAGGTATTTATTCCCATGGATAGACTAATAAGAGTAAGGTGTGGATGTTGAGAACTTTATTGCGCCTATATTTTACTAACCTATATATTTTATAGGTGTAAATAATTGGAAGAGGTGGTGTCTTTTTATAGTGTTGGAAAATGACCCACATAGAATTTTTTAAAACAAGTTTGGTGTACACATATTATTTCATAAAAAAGTCATAAAAAACAAAAATAAATCATCAATTGAAGTTTTATGGACACAATATATACATATAATGGGATTTGGAAAAGTCGATAGGTTATTTTAGCCCCTAAGATTTAGGTTTAGTCCCTGCTTAATTTTTATAAGACCTTATTTCACAATGATTAAGTCTAATAACTTTTACTAATAATTTTGTCCAAAAATGAATATGATATAATTATAATATAAACATTATACCGATTATGATGTTTTATTTATATTTTTTAAAATTAAAATCATATAATCTTCAAACATTTGACTAATTATAATCCTACAGATTGGACAAAATAACATGTTATTAATGTAGAAAAATGTTCAAAAGTATATTATGTTTTGGTATTAAATTTCAATGTGAAATTTGTTATAATGAACTAAATGGTATTAATATATGAATAAATGTTAAAATTGTACCTTAAACAATTAATTTATAATTTAACATTAATAAATATTTTAACAAAAAGGTAGTTATTAACAAAAATGTAGTATTTTTTGTGTTCATCAAAAATGATATTTTTGTGAAAATCCCAAAAATTAACCCTAATAACATTTTGGAATTATAAATTAAAATATTAAATTTATATTATAAAATTAAATTTCAATATGTTTCTAAAATTATTTTTTTTATTTTTCATAGAAGGACATAAAATGTACTTTATTTGAGAAAATAGTATTTTTTTATTATATAAGGTCTTTACCAAAAATAATATCTTTCATTGTGAATATTTTTCATTCCTATTATAAAATTATAAAATATATTAGAAAATTAATTATTACTATTCATATTACCAATTTTAACTTCTATGTTGTAATTACCTCTTTTAAATAATTAAAATAGCAATATGAAGATTTGTAGAAACATTAATGTTGCCTACAATGTATGCCAAGTTGTGGGTGTGTGTAACGTATGTCAAGTTAATATTCCATCTATAATACTCTGATTTGTTTTTTGGTTACATATTCCAAGTATGTGTCATGTGGAATAAATTTTTGACTTAATGATTTACTAAAAAAACTATTTTTAGTTTTGCGTGAAATGATAAATATCAAAATATTAAATGTATTCAGAAAAAAATTATTCAAAAAATCTTAGGGTGTTAAAATATTCCTATTTAACTTTTCTTAAATGCATTTTTATGAAATATTTTTGATTATGTTATGATAATAGATTATGCAAGCAATTTCTTTACAAGGTTAAATCATGCATTTGGGCATTATCATTTATATCCTTATGTGGTATGAATATACATGTACATGAAATGAATGTGATTTGTGGGACTATAACTAGATCTCCATCCAATGTATTTGGGTATGTTTTAGTCTTATGAGACTTCATGTGTGAGATTATGGAGTAAAACTATTCTTTTATGGAACTCTATCCACCATGTGATTTGTCTTGGTAGATATTCATGACTTATGTTTATGTTATGTTTTTTGTTTATGTAAAATTTCATATGATTTCAGGAACTTATGATACTATGTTCATTAGGTTTTCCTTCCATGTGATTACTCATGAGCCCTTTATCTTTTGATATCATGTTATACCTTTGAAATATATGTTATGTTCGCCTATCATGTCTATTTCATTATTGGGTTTTTTATCTCACACTTTTTTATGTGTTCCCCATGTTATCCCATGATGTCTTAGGAGCATGAAAGGATTTAGAGGCTCATTAAATAGATCAATATAAAGAAATTGTCACACATTGATGTATCATGAATCTAGTATTCCAATGAAACTATGCCTAATGATATTTGGGTTGTAATTAAAGGATAACTATGTTATAAAACATGTAATAATATGTGTAAATGTCTTGGGTTTCTATAGTAACACAAAATTTCCTAACACTATAAATACACAAAAACACGCTCCCAGTACACTATAATGCCACACAAGTAATTCTCTCTACACAGCTACCACTACAACATCACACACTTCTAAGACACATATTTATCATTTTTCTAATAACTTATTCATACGGACTCCCACACACAAGAATAAATATGTATATATCCCTATGGAAAATAATTTTTTTACAATTTATTACAGAAATAATAGTATTTATTAAATATTACAGCGAAACCCTTTATAAATTAAGTGTTAGTGGGATTTTTTGAAGTGTCCTATATTTAGTTATAGTGATGAAATAGGAATTATTAATCATTTATAATGATACATTATCCTATAAGGTTACACATAAAGGTTTTTTTAATGATTATTTAATTTAATATATTCAGTTTTTACAAAACTAATATGGTTATTTGTATGTTTAACCGAAATTATTGCTGGTTTTTATCCAAAGAGGAATCATATAATTTTTTCACAAGTTATTAATGTGATATTTTATAATTATAATTCATATTAATTTCTAGGATGGTTTACTGTATATGGGAGATTGAATGATATTATATTTATTAAATTCATATCCTGATAATTATAAGATGACCCGGCCCACCGAGACACCTATTTGGTGGTGGTAAGCCGATTGTTCCACCCAAATACCACCATGAATTAGGTGTGGGATGGTGAATAACAGTAATTAGTAATATCTCACATGTTGGGAGGGCTTACCAAAATTAACTTGTATATTACAACCTCCTCAACATTGTCAAAAATAAGATAAAAAAATATTTGAAACAAATTATAATTTATATAATGCACATGACAAATACTAAGATCTGTAAGATAATCTATTACACAACCTAATTAAAATGTTGAATTACCCATTCTCAATAACCATATATTAATATCCATAAAAGAAGTTATGATGATAGAGTCCTCATTGTGAGATTGATATAAACATGAATACCACAACTACTATCTACTCTTGGGACCACTAAACTCTGTCAACATAGCATTTACTATTGTCACCACCAAACCTCTGCTCTGAATAAGACACGCCATCTCCAAATCTTGAAAAGACTTATCCTAACCCTATATCACCTTTATAGACACAACACATATAGGAATAAGTATTGAGAAATGGAAGAGTATATACATGCATTGTAGGATGGAATAGAACAAAAAATGAACAATGAGGAAGAAGTTTGGAAAAGAAGTTGTATAAGAAATTAATCAAAGTATGACACAGATGAATTTTCCATTTATGTTATAAAACTATAATTTCTTGGAACAAAGACAAGTCCTAGTCATCTCAGCTAAAATCCATGATGGTCGTACCTCACTAGTGTCTAGTAATACTAAAAGTAAAAAAAATCTCAAATACTGTGATTTCGATCTCCTAGTTTTACATATCACCTTGTGTGAAATTTAGCTACCTGAATAGTTTTTGGAATATGGTATAGTGGATGTTTCCTGTGAATGCATGACCAACTCATATTTTATTCTTACATCATGTGTAATCATTACTTTACATAATCATAAGATCATGTCCAAAAAATAGTAGATTAGTATACTAAATTACAATTCTAGAACAATAGTTTTAGGATCCTCACACGAAATTCAGAAATAATTAATAATCATATATAGAATTACCTCGACCTATAATTCTCTCAATGTTGATGATCCGATGGAATATATTCCTTTTCACCACTGCTGCGATAAATTATTCAAGTGCATAATCCCTCTAACGGTGATCCACACATGCACTGCAATCTCTAATCAATGTCTTCGAATCATTGGGTGTAATCATGGATGCTCCTGATCACATTTGTTGTTTATGGTTGACCACACCAATTGTTTTCTCGATGAAGAAGATGTCTTGTTTATCTATTGAAGATACAAGAGATGAGGAAGAGAGATATATTTATATAAATCTAGATTTTTATATAATGATATATCTCTAGACATATATATATATATATATCCAGATATATCTCTAGATAACATTATAGATATATTTCTAAATATATCTTTCTAGATATATTTTTCTACATATCCTTTTGGTGCCTCGCTTATCTATTGTGCACACCCAAAATTTCACTTTATCAAAGTGATATATTTATATATAGTTATATCTAATTAGAAATTTATTATAGTAGTTTTAGTTTTGTAAAATTTCAAATATGCCCTTTACCATTTCTAATATTCTTAATTGACCCCATGTTAGTTAATAATATTATTATTATTATTATACACTTGACATGTGAAATATTTTAATAATATAAATAAATATCAATTATTACAAATTGGACCATTAAACTCATTCTTCATTCCCTCATCAACATTTATTGATTCTCAAATTATGACAATTTAATTAAATAAATTTAACTGCATTATTTCTATGTTAAATATAGTAAATATTATATTCACTGAACATGAAAACTAATACTTATTAATTATTATTTTATTAAAATTATTTTTACAAATAACTTGTGAGTAAATTATGGTGATCAACAAGACCTTGATAAATATTATTTAATCTTACTTATTAATTTCATTATATGGATTTGACATAGATTGTGGATACACATAGTGTATGGCCCTCTAGGCCAATTTCTCAGTGGAATTATTCATAACGACATAATGTACAAGGATATAATTTATGAACATGACAATGTGTCTATAGGCAAAGAAGTTAACATCACAACAAGATACAACCTCCTACGATCATTCACCTTGTAATATAAACCATTAATCATGATATCTTTAATCAAGCTGGTTGCATACCCAAGCCATCAACAGTTGTACTTTTTTTTTGTAAATGAACTCTCCCACCAAACTCCATGGCCATATATTTATGAAGGAAATTATATTCTATCAAAGGACTTGTGATATCAACTTCCATTATTGTATTTAAATGGTAAATCCATTCTCACATTATCCATTAATTATATCACTCATAACTCACCCAAAAAATCATATATTTTCATGAAGATATTTAGTTAAGGTTTTGGTCAATACATCAATGAGTGTGAGTATTGATGTACATTAATGATAATATTTCATTCTATGGATCAATAAAAACATCAATAGAGAGGAAAAACCAATTACATATGGAAAGATGGATTTCCTATGGAAATGCATGTTCTCGTAACCTCTTATCATGAATATTACGAAGATATAATACCAAGATAGGGGGTCTCAATGTTTTATGACCCCCTACCCCTAATAGAACATATCTTATATGTCCTGTGTAAAAATATCATCAATCCATAGTATAAGATTCATGAATAATGTCACATCACCTCTTGGTTCTCAACATAGTGGGGAACTAATATGACATTCAGTGCATCATATATTCTAATGAAATTATCACAAACAAATATCATGTAGAAAATAATCAGGATGTTAAAAGATATAATCATTAATTATAAAAATCATGTTATCATGTACCAAAAAATTTTGTTATAGGGAACCAACTTCGATAGACTCCCACTTACACTAGATACAACTAAAAACTTCATTCAGTCTAGTATGTCACATATGATAATCAATATTATGATGATATAAATACTTCATTAAGGGCTCCACCATGTTTTCCTCTTTGGATTCTCCACTCACTTAATCATAAACTTGTTGATAAAAAAACCTAATTATTTAGAAGCTATAATATATATAATTTGTCATTTGGTGTGTCATTGGATCTATAAAGAGATCCAATGACACATTATTATCATAATATACAATCATAGGCTCCTTACAACTATGAACAACATCAAGAACTTTGAATTTTCTTTAATCAAAACTGATTCATTTGCTACTTGAAAAGCCTCAATATACTTGAAATCCATTATAGAATTAGTAATAACTATCTACATTAAACTCTTATTGATCATAACTCCTTTGTTGATACAAAACATATATCTAGACATTTAATTCTTATTATTATGACCAATTAAAATTATATAATTTTTATAACCTAAGATGAATTGGTCTTCATCACCCCCAAACACCAAGAATGTGTCCTCATTTCACCTCAAATACTTTATTATAGCCTTGATATCATTCAAATGATGTTCACCTAGATCTGTTCGATATATTCATACAATTATCAAAGGATAACAAACATAAAGCCTCATACATAACATAAAATAACATGATAGACCATATCATAGAAGCATATGGGATCTTACTCAATCACAGTCATTCAACATACGTATGTGGACACATATTTATCGAATGATATATACCATGTGACACTAGAACCAATCATATATTGTACATTTCCATACTAAACTACTTCTACATGTGTTCAATGTATGTACCTTGACTTAGTTTGAGAGGTCCCATTGATATATAACGCATGATATTGATCCCTAGAATGTAGGTTACGTCACCAAGGTCCTTTATAGAGAATCACTTTCACACCCATTCTTTAACCTCTTGTAAGGATGGAATATCATTTACAATTATCAATATTTCGTCAACATAAAATATTATGAACACAATTATACTACCATTAAACCAATTTTAATCACAAGGTTCACATTCAATTTTAATGAAAACAATCTTTTATAGATTCATCAAATAGAATGTTCCAAGACCTTGATTTAATCTTTAATCAATAAATAGATCTCTAGAACATGCATACAATTTTAGTATTTCCTGATGTCACAAAACCATCAGGTTTCTTCATAGGTACATCCTCTTGAAGGTTCTCATAATTGAATGTTTATTTTACATCCATTTTCAAAATCTCATTTTCATGGAAAGAAACTATTGAAAAAAATATAAACAGATTTCAACATGGAAACTAGAGAAAAGGTTTTGTCAAAATTAATTCCAAGGAATTTTATAACCCTGTAGCCATTATATATGATTTTTAGGTATTCACATTACCTTTGATGTCATGTTTTCTTTTGAATACACATTTACACCCAATAGGTTTTACAATAACTAATGAATCAATTAAAACCCATACATGGTTTAATACATGGGACCCATCTCATAATTCATTAGTTCTTTCAATATTGTAGCTTATGAACTCTTTTATGCCTCATTGTATGAGGGGGAATAATAATCATCAAAAAAATTTAAGTCACCATCATCGATGATTAGAAAAAAATATCTCTCTGGTCATCTTACCTCTCTAGCATTATAATATGGTACTTATGTTTCAAGAACAACTTCTTCCATGGGAACCTATGGAATTGGTTCATGTACTAACCCTTGTCTATATTGAGAATCAACTTCAGTGATTTCAATCTTACTCCCAATATCTTCCTTGAGTATGTTCTCATTCCCATGAAATGTATCCTATATTGAAATGGTACATTTATTTTATAAAGTTTGGTATAGGTATTATACACTAGTTTCATTGGTATACCCTACAAGGATACACTTCATGCCTTGGGGTGAGAGTTTATTGCTTGAGTTGTTCTTAAAAAACTGCTTGAAGCCCCATGCATGAAAATGTAAAAAAAGGTTTCTTTCCACTCCAAAACATGAAGGGAATTCTATTTTCCACATTAGATGGTACTCAATGTAGTATGTATAATGATATCTATAATTCATATTGTCAAAAGGATAATGTAATACTTTCATAGCTCATCATCGACCTAACTATGTGCAATAAGGTATAGCTTCTCCTATCACTAACACAATTACATTTTGGTTTATAAGGTGGTGTGAGTTAATATATAAACACATGGACTCATAAAAAAGTCTATAAATACATAGTTAAGATATTATCAACCTCGATCAGATTGAAGTTCCATGTTCTTCTTACCATGCGGATTCCTAACCACATGCTTGATCTCTTTGAATTTCATAATGGATTCGGATTGGTACTTAATTATGTAGATATAGCCATACGAACTCAAGTATTTGAAAAAAAAATTAATGTATGAGAATCTAAATGTCTCTTCTAATTGAAAATTTCCACACACATTAGTGTGTAAAAATTATAGAAGATATATGGGCCTTTTATCTTGACCATCTAATGGGGGTTTGGTCATCTTTCCTTGTAGACAAGAAATACATGTTTCAAGTGTAACTAGCTCAAATGAGTCGAAATAACTATCTTGACAAAGCTTTTTAAATGATTCTTGTTTACTGGACCAAGATAATAATTCCTCATCTAGTTTTCATATGATTCGAGTATATATGTTTCATTACCAATTACCAATATTTGTTTTTCATAACTCAATACATAAATACTATTATTCAATTGTTCCATACCACAACATATGATATCTTAATAGAAGTGGAAGCCTTTATTTTCAAACCTAATCAGAAATCCACCCATATCTAAACAAGAAATAGAAATATTATACATAGCGACACTAGGTAAATAATAACAGTTCCTTAAAACAAATATCAGTCATGTTGGAAATGTGAGATGGTAGTCTCCAATAAAAAGAGAATCTATCCTCACTACATTGGTAGCTTATAGATAGAACTCAATTCTTACAACATTTTAAAGTACACATGGCTCCAAAATTTTGATTAAAATTTGATAACCACATGCCTTATATAATTCAAAAATTTAATATATAAAAATTTTACAATTAGTGATTAATGAACCTACTATTTCCCCTTGGTTCATTGGATAACTGAAATTCCTCTTACAGTGGCCTTGTATGCCACCTGAAAGACATACAACATCTTATTCCTTTCCTAACCTCTGAAACTTCTTCTTCTAAGAGGGATGGTGCTCCAGCACCTTATATTTATGATGAGTGATTAACCACCATTTCTTATTCCTCTTATTCTTATTCACTATAAGGATAGTTGTTTTATCATGTTGCATGCCTTTATCATCATAGTTGATAAAAAAATATGTTTTGATAGTGTTTTTTCATTATTTCTCATATTATAATTCATAATAAAACTAAATAGGATTCTGGGGAGTGAGGATAGAATGAGAACTTTTTTCATCTCATTAAATAAATTAAACACAAGATGTCGATGTGGTTAATGTATCCATCCATCTTGACTATATGTTCCCCAGCTAGCACCAACTCTCAAAACATACAAGTGAATAGTGAATTGGAGATGTCATATCTCTCTGATATTTCCTTCTCTTGATAAGGATCCCCGAAGGTGACAAACCAGGTTATAAACATCCTTATCATCATATTGCTTTAAAATATCATTGAACATGGAAGATAAAATAAAAAATTGTACATATGTTTCATCTTCCGCATGCTTCAGGTAGAGAGATACCTCTTCCTCACTAACCTCTTTTTAAGAGAAACATAGGAGGTGGTGTATCTAGTATATAAATTTTTTTTTCCATGGCGTAATATAATTATAAAAATCCAATAAAATGATATGAAATTTTTATCAATTATAAGGTTATCAATCTATAGTACATATCACAGTTAAATTTTTGATGTCTCTTGATTTTACTTAATCTAAAAATTAAGAAAAAATAATTTTTACTTGTTTTGATTACAAAAATAGATTAATAATTTTAAATTTAATTAAATTAATTATTAATCACCCACTATATTTCAAAATCTAATATCCCTCGCCATGTATTTTGGATTATCATTTAACTTAGATATTATAGTTTAATGGAACTATATTCCCTAATATAACCTAGATATGGATCTAATAATCTATTTATAGGGTTTTAGGTAGGTGTAACATTACTACTACATTAACTCATTGATCCTTGATCTATAGAGGGGACTCCCTATTCATGAAATCAAATTTTATGATTTATTCGAACTTTTCCTCTTACAAATAGAATGTCTTACATGGGAATTCAACTATTGATGTAAACTAAGTAATACCCACCCAAATATTCAGGCAAAATTTTAAATGATAATTGAAATCACCCCAACATGGGTTAGTCAAGCACTTTTAACTATGAGGCCGATTCTTTCTTAAGTAGTGGAAGTTTATGTTAACATAATATTTTAATTTATATATATTTTTCCTTATGTATAAATCTCATTTTTTTCTATTTAACATTCCATGATAATCTTATATGGATTTAAATTAAGTTATTAACCAAGTTTGATAAACCATTTATGCATAATCCAATTATATTTTATTCCATATTTCATGTTTGTTGATTTATTTATTATTTAATCATGAAATCCTCATAAACATTATTAATTGAATCTTCCAATAGAATAAATAAATTATAAGTTTCATTATCATGATATTTTTATAATGGTCAATTCAACTATAGGACGATAAACCAACCCTCAACCCTATGTGAAAACACCTTGAATTGAGCTTGGTTCATACTGTAGTGTTCCTCCTTTGGTTCCTTTGTATCACATTAATTAATTTCACCTCAACTCCTTGAAAAATACCACCACCACTCACATAAGAGTTGTATCCTTACATAATATTTTACTCAGACATGGGTGAGGGCATCTAATGGATTAGATAAAATGAGGTTTACATTAAACAAATTGGGGACATGCAGGCCCAATGCATTATAAGGAGGAGGGGATGACATTAATACAATAAATAAAAATTTATTCATAATAAAATATAATCAATCAATCACACACAAGTGATGTTATAATCTCATGATCATTTACACATCATGAAATGATCATACATTTTCAATCTCATTTTCAGTTACTTCGATTCATTCTTTAAATAAGATAATGAGCTAAAATTAATACAATTAATTCAATTTATCTTAATAACATTAACTAATCATTAAATAACCATAATCTATTATTTATTTTAAAAATAACTCTCATCTAAATTTAATTAGGTACAAAAGTTTACTTGGATCTAAACCACATGTGTTCATAAAAATTTTAACATAGAAATTAATTCAATGTATAATTGCTAATCATATGAAATTTAATAGATTTTAATATGATATAAACACAAAACAAATAATAAATTGGATTAATTATACATTTAATTATACTTTATTAATAAAATTTAGAAGAATACAAAAAAAATAAAACATAATGTAGTATTTTACACAGTGTGTACTTGTATTTTTCCCATATCCACCTCAACTCAGTCCATGTGTCATGTATCTAATACATAGAACACTTGGGACACCTCCTACACTATGTAATTGAATATTAATTTTTAATCATTAACATATTTCAGGCTATGTTATATATGACCAATAAAACAATATTCCCTTATGTAGGATTATTAAAATGAATCATTTTATATAAAATAAAGTTAAAATTATGAAATCAATCCAAATAATGATAATTATAAATTGAACATATGATTTTTCTGATAGAACTTTTAGATTCCAATCATATATAATGTATCATTTACTATTATGACGGACCCATATTTTAGTCTTAAATAATTTGTAATTATTTCCCCACATGATCATAAGATCTTGTATAATGAAAACAATTGATTAATAGACTACATTAATAGGCCAGAACATTAGGTGGAGGATCCTCACATGTAATTCATAATTAATTTATAACCTGAAATATAATTTCCTTAAAATATAATTTTATCATTGTTTATGATCTCATATAATATATTTTTTATCAATATATTTGAGCTATATTATTTCACTACAAAATCCCAATAGCGGTGACCCGCATGTGAACCACAATCTCTGGTCAATGTCGTTGAATGACTAGGTTATAGCACAACCACACCTAATTGCTTGTTTTTTTTCATGTTTGACAATAAAACTCTTCTTATCAAATAGGGAGAAGACATTGTTCTCTCTTTAATGCGTAAGAGAGGAGGAAGAGAGGGATATTTTTAGAACTATAGATATCTCTCTAGATATATCTATCATGAAATACCTCCAGATATATCTATCAAGAATTATCTTTATATATATATCTAAATATATTTCATGATATATCACTGTAAATAAATATCTAGATATCATTCTAGATATGTACCTCAAAATACATCTCTAGATATCACTCTTATATGTTTTGCGCACTCAAAAACTCACCTTAGTAAGGTGATATATATATATAATTTGACATGATTATATATTTATTATGGAATGTTTACTATTGGAAAATTGCACACAAGCCCTTAACTATATCTAATATATGCAATAGACCCCACATCTATTATTAATAATATTATTATTACTAATTTCATTACATGTTTTCCTCATTAAGAATATAATTAAATATCAATTATTTCAAATTGGACCACTAAAATTGATCCTCTTTCCCTCATCAACATTTTTTAATCCTTAAATAAAGACTATTTAATTAAATAAATTTCATTATGTTATTTATAAATTAAATTTAATAAATATTATATTTTCCAAAATTGTAAACTAATATTTATTATTAATTTTTTATCACACTTTAATCATTTGAATCACATAAGATTAAATTACTGTTATCAACCAAACCTATATAAATATTATTTATTATTACTTATTAAATTAATTACTTGAATTTAACTTGGATTGTGGATTCAATTAATGTGTAACCCTCTAGGCCACTTTCTCAAGGTAATTGGAAACAACGTTATAAAATCTAAGGTTAGCATCTAGCAACACACCATGCTGACCATAGAGAAAGAAGTTAATGTCACAAAGTCATCCAACCTATTATGAATTTTTACCATGTAATATAATATTTTTATCAAAATAAATCATATCAAGAAGGTATCATAAAAATTCCATCAACCTATATGCCTTATTTCCCTTTATTTGACTTTCCAAAAATGAACACTCCCAACAAACACCATGGTCATGGATTTCTGCATAAAAATGTTTTCCATAAAATGGAATGTGATGTCAACTTCTATTAAATGATATATGGGATAAATTATTTCATTGAGTATATTTTAATTATAAATCACTCATGATGCAACCAATGTATCCTATATCACCATGAATATATGTCATCATGGTTTTTTTCCATAAATAAATTAATGTGATTCATGATATCCATTTTTGATAATTTTAAATTATAATGATGAATACACACATATATATATATTAATATTCAATAACACAAGGAAATTTGGATTTTCTATTGATGTAACTATTCTCATAACCTCATATCATGGATATTACCAAGGGTTTATGCCATGAAAAGTTATCTAAATGTATTATGATCCTCTTATCTATTATATCATTTATCATATGTATCCCGTCAAATAGTGTTATCTGACCATATTAAAATATTCAAGAATAATATCATGGAACCTATAGGTTCTCAACATAGTGAGGAAGTGATATAACCTTTAATTAAAACATATATTCTAATGAAATTACCACTTAAAATATCATACTAAATAATAATCATGATTTGATAATAAAATATCATTAATTAAAGAAAACACCTAATCAAGTACTAGACAAGTTATTTATGGTGTACCAACTTCAATAGTATTAATATGTCTTGAATTGTTTTCTCTTATCATAATCACCAACTACTACATAATGCCATGCATAATTTCGGATACTATCTCACCATTATAAAAACCCTATATGGAAACATTCAACTTGATTATGGATATATATTGGTTAGAAGAATACTAAACTCTACCAGCGTACCAACCATGTATGCGTAAACCCTTGTCAGCTCCCTAAAATTTAATAAGAGTACCCATGTTTCATTGAGTATAACACAAGTGATAATAACAACATGTAGCTGGAAGAAGTAGCCCACAAAAATCAAGAGTGAGGATTTTCACAAAAAAAATAGAGGACCTACACCCTGGGTAGAACACTACATACACAAAGAATATTGTGGGTTTCGTACATTCAGTGGGAGGATGATAATCAAACTTATTTAAAAATATGGGGACCCTTTTATCATTTAATAGCACATAGAAGATGAGTAGGGTTCACCTGACTCTATGAACACTATGATCGTCAACCCTATGAAGAAAACAATATCAAACATCCAATTTCACATCACAAATTGTTTTATATATCCAAACAGACCATGACATAATAATATACTTGGAACACTTGTTATGATATGATATTTATTTATTTTAAATGATAAATAAGTGAATATGTTTTGAAAACCCCCCATATGTAATAAAGCATTCCATGTGGAATCCCTTAGGCATTCCACGTGACATACTAAGTATATAATGACCCAACCATAAGAATTACATAATCTTGAATTAAATGAATAATTCACATTGAGGATCTTTTTAGGTTTAGAGTTTTATATAGTTAGGCCATAACTACTACATATAAAATTGAAAATTACATGTAGACACGACTACTCAGTATCCATTTTTTTCATAAAATAAAAAATCATAAAAAGAAACACGTCTAGTTCTTTGTTTTAGATAGCATAAATTTTCCTTGAACTCATCCTTGACCCTATTCATCTTTAATTCCTAGGGAATGAATTCCAAAAACCTGGGATGACCATAAAAATCTTAGTAAGGGTTGCAAAATAAGGAATGGAATCCTTAAATCATCAATAAATACAAATAAATGAAATTATACTTTTCGATCATAACATACCTCATGAAATCAAAAGATTTATGGATAAAACATAGAAATCATAAATCATAATGGTAACTTATGGAATTCATAACATTATAAAATAGTATTTATCATAGCTACATATGGATTCAAATTTTGAATACCCATCATAGTATATTCCCTAAATCTCATAGGAGAAACATTAACATTTACCTCTATCGTGTTAACCAATGCATTGGAGGGCTATCTCGGGCTCACCGACCCTAGGTTTTTCACCAAACCACCAATATACATAAATAATTACCCAGAACCATAACATATTAATAACACCTAAAACAATAATAAAGGAAATTTAATATTTCAACATTGAAATCACAACATATCATTTGAATATATAGACATAATTAATGATTTATCAAACCATTTTCTAAAAAATTTAAAACATTTAAAAAATAGATTTTTGAATCGATTTGTCACATACCACAATGAAGAATTTAAAATATTTATATTTTTAAAACATTAATGTCCATATAAATGAATCCTTAAAACCATTTTGAAAACATGTACATTAATGAAAAATATTTAGAAGATTAAATCATCAAAACATTTAAAACGATATTTTAGTTATAGAGTTTTTAACAAAATGATAGACTCTTGAATACAAACAATTGTGGAACACCATCAATAAAAGCCTATAATATCATTATAATATGGAGATTAATGATATAAAACGTCAAAGGAAAGTATATTCACCATATAAACGTGAATTTGTGTATAAGAATAAATAAGTTTGAATGGAATGTAAATTGAGACAAAGTACCTGGAAAAAATCAAATCCTTAGATTAAAGAAAAATCAATGACATAATTATGCGTGAAAAATAAAAATACACCCAATAAAAGTGGATATTAGGATTAAAACAATCATTGGACAATCACACATATTCATATCATGACAAAATCATGAAGTATATATTTAACCCAAAGAATTCCAATTGGGTTAAGAAGATCTCTTACAGAAATTCAACAGCCGTACGACGTCATGTAAAAATTAGGAAATTGATTTTATGAGAGAGAAAAGGGTGTCTCGTCATTTGGAAATAAAATTGAAAGAAATAAGGATATATAAGAACATATCCCAAAGTAAGAATCTGTAAATTTAAAGACATAAAAAAATAAGTCTTTTAAAAAGAGGAGGGTGAAAAGTTCCATTGCCGATTGGGTAACATACAAAAAATACCCCACATGAAAGAAGGATCATACAATGAAAATGTAAATACCCATAAATTTAATTATATTACACAAAGTGTATAATCATGGGAAGTCCATTCCCCACACAAAGGAAATAGTGACAAATATTGCATGAATCTCACAGGAATAAGAAGTAAGATGAAAACCCCTAACCACATTGTAATCAATTGAGTCGTATGACCAAAAGATAATAAAAACCCAATGAATCATAGAATACCTTTAATATAAATAGAATCAGGATAATGTATATCAAATTGTAGTACACAATACACCACATGCAATAAATAAGTGGTGAACAATGGAAATCTCACAAAATTAAAAGTGAGATAAGAAACCCCTTACCTCATGTCTGAGTTGAATTGTTTGTTCATTTTTCTTCCTGAATAATAAACATAAGTTAATTTATACTTTATTAAGAACAATTTTCAGGTTTATTATTCTTTTAATATCACCCATTACCTTGTTATAAACATTATCTAGTCATTTAAGTTAAAAATGGGGGTTTCTTGATATTTGGTACTTGAGTCAAAAATGAACACCTTATAATTACATGTTGTACATGTGGTCAAGAGTCCATTAACTCCATAATTATATTAATGATTTGGATATCATATATATCATATATATATATTATATACATATATTCATAACACTAAATAACATTTTGAGATAATAAATGAAATGCACCCTTTCTGGAGATGGTAAGCCATACTTACACATGAACGCTACTTTCATTTCTATTTCATATTTTTATTGAATTAAAACATAATGATACATAGTTATATTATAATTCCAGTATAATATAATATATAATTTCATTAACTCCATCCTTTATACTTCGCACATATGTCATTAATGAGTCATATCACTTTGAGGGGGTTGTAGTCCACACTTCCTCAAATGAAATTATCGCATTTACCCATAATGGAAACCATAAAGTTATAATATAAATGAAAAAATAAAGAATCATAGAGAAAACATAAACATAATATATATATATATATAAACATTTCTATCATAATGGCCACCATGAGAGGTGGTAGGATATATTTGAACATTCATCATTTTGTGAGGCAGTAGTTCGCCGTCCACAGAAACAGTATATTTTTACCCATTAGATAGAGGTGTGTGTAAGTGTAGTGAGACTATTTCTCATAAAAATGACCTAGTATATTGAGGATACTGGTTTGGTAATAAAAAGAGTAATAAAAATAGTTTAGGGGGTCATATAAGTAAAATAAAACAAAAGGACTTAAGAGAAGACATTACCTTTAAATTGGGTATCTCACCTTGGATTGAACCAAAGGCTTACTTGAAGGGCCCTATGACTAATGTAAGGATTCTAGGTGTAATAGAGGGATCTTGAGAGCTTATTTGGGTAGGTTTTTAATGAGATTAGGGTCTTGATATGTGTTAGGATTGGTTTAGAAGTGGTGACATTTTATAAGGGGGAGGAGTGGCTCTTTAGGAAAGTGTGAAAATATTATTTTATTATATAATGATATTCAGTTTCAAAAGATACAAAACACATTAAAGTAGAATATAAGATGAATCATGGTAGAAATAAAATCATATAATAAAAATTGGACATGTTTTTGATATTATTTTAATATTTATAATCTTATTTTTTTAAATCATTTATTAATTGGGTAAACACTGCATCATTATTCTGTCATTAATAATTTATTTTATTTTATTTCTAAAAATTATGAAAAAAATAACATGATGTAGAAAATCTATTTATACTTCCAAATAATATTTATAGTAGAAATGATAAATTACATAACCCTATGTAAAAATTTATTTACTAAAAGATATATGTTTATGTCATTTTTGACTTTACATTAAAAAAATTAATTTAAAGTGTCATTATAACTCTTAAGTGGATCCATGGTTTCACAAAAATCTTCCCAAGGATTCCAATGGTCAGAAATTTTTTATCCAATAGTATTAGGATAGATGTTAGGGTAACATTAACTTATTATAGTAATATTTTGTTACCCTTATTTACCAGATTTACCCTTTATCAATGGTAAATAAAAATTTTACTGAAGTAAATATTCATATTGTCTAAAAATTAGAGTTACCTATTTACAAAATTTGGACCTCCTGATTCCAAATATGGAATAAATTTTTACAAATTCAAAACAAATATGTGGAAGAAATTAATTTAAAATTAATTCCCACTGTCAAAACAAAAAGTGTGTTTTTATGACATAATAACTATCAAATGATTTAAACTTATTTCTGTCTAATTTCAAATTGAAATTACTTCCAATGAAAAAAATTGGATTAAATGGTAAAAACATAATCTAAATAAACATTAATACTAATTAAAAATATAATCTAAAAATATAAATAAATTATATTAAAAGGTAGTTTTGAATTAAAATACTGTATTTTTCATTATTCATTAAAAAATGTATTTTATCAGAAAATACCAAAATTTATCCCAATGTGAATTTTGATGTCCCAATTCTAAGGGAGAATTTTATTTTGTCAAATAGAATATATAAAATTGTCTAAAACTATATTTAATATGGTTTTTCCATCAAAAGGTGGATAATCAACTTTTTTAATGTAAATTATGCTTAAAATTATATTCAATCACATTTTAAGCCCTTATATTTTATTGGATAAATGTAAAAACATTTAAAAAAGATGTATAAAAATATTTAAGTTAGTTATGTTAATTTTATCCAACACATCAGCTAGGCGTTAACTACCATAGAAAATAATAATATTATATTATTATTCTGTAATGAAAGATTTCAAAGAAACACATTGTTGTGTATCAAGTACGCCATCGAACATAAAAACCTATTTAAAGTAAAATTAATATTTAATTAAAAAAATAATAATTAAAATGAAAATGTATTATTTTATTATTTATATAGGATGTTACATCCTTCCCCCCCTTTGGTAATTCCATCCTCGTATTTTTAAAATTATGTTTGGAAACTTCATTTAAGTTCCACATCGGAAAAAGAGTCGATAAATCTATCATGATAAAATTAAGGTAGAGAAGTACAGAGGTCACCCATGAAAAAAGATACTGGGATTCCCTAAAAACATGGATATGTAGGGGGGAACAAACCATCATGTTCTGATGGAGAGTGATATGAAACATGATTAAGAGAATGCTAACCACCATAAAATCCCGTACTAGTGATGGGTTAAACAGTCTATGATTCCCCAGTAAGAAAAGTTAACAGACAACATTTCTGTTTTATGTTACATTTAATTGAGGAATTTATTTATGAGCATAACTAATAACATATGGAAACATAATTACTTGTCCTGTAGACTTTCATAATTTACTGAATTTCTACCACAAACTCATCTTTTCTCCAATCGATGACTATTAAAACTAACTTGGTCACATTAAAAGCGTAAGAATAAACTTCTAGAATATCACATAATCCACAAAAGATGATCTGTATATTTTTCCTCTCTTTAGACATCAACAAAAACTATAATGGTTAGTAGAATGTCAAACAGTCCCGAAAAAGGATAATGTATTACAAAAAAAACTACTATTAATCTCCAAAAATTTTCAAACAGTACACAAAGTTTAACAAAGACCATTCAATACAAAACTATCCTTTAAATCCTTCAATGTAATCCAAACTAAGATTGAAACACAAAATTCAAAAGGATTTGATCACATAGTTTTCCCAAAAAACATAAAATTTATCTCTAAAACATCGACTAATCTTAAAGTCTCATATTGATGGGTAATTAACCTAAACACATATTCACTTTGACAGGTTAATAATTTCATAGAAAACCCAAATTGACCTTATTCTTGTTTCATAAAATCATCTAAATGAAAAGAATTTTTCATACTAACTGGGGACTTCACGTATTCCAGTAGGAGGTGACAAATCTCAGTTTCACTTCGGTTGTGGTTTTGATTCCCGCAACTTTGTCCAACGCAACGAGATGTCATGTGGTCTGTGTGTTGCGATTTTTCAAAAACAATATAATTTTATAACATTCCCAATAAAAGATAAATTCATAAAAAATAACTATAACATATTTTAACCACAATGTTTATTTAATAAATTTCATTTTTTATCCCAAAATGTATTCACTTATAATTCCCTCAAATTCGTGGATCATATAAACCGAAATGGTTCTTTTTAACTATATCCACACAAAATATTATTCCTTGAATAAAATTTTCATATATGAAACTTTACGGTTCCAAATACTATAAAAATTCTTCTAATGTAATCCCATTATCAAAAGAGCCTTAATACTTTTAAGTATTTCACCATTCTAAAATCTACCATAACACATGAATGACTTATATGTTGAATTCTTACTCATTAAACCTTCCTCATGTTCTATTTACCATTCATTTCCAACTTATTTTGAAATAAAACATTCCTACAAACTAAATCAGTAATCATATCCTAAGATTCAATATTTTATGAACATTAGTTAAGAAATAATCCATACCTTTCATTGGTCATTTTCAGTTTTCTCATCCACAATTTTAATCGCATTAGGTATTGGTAAACATATATTTGTATGATCCTGGTGATTCCATTACCAATAATTCTGTGTGGAACATCTATTTGTATAATGACCATGCACACCACATATAACACATTCAGTTGATCCCTCAGAAGGAACTTCATTCCCTTTCCTAGAGTCAGCTGGACGCTACCTTTATCCGTGGTAGGTTCCTACTTTTTGTCCTTCACTTCCACATCTATAGAATCTCCCCATCCCTTTGAAACATTTTCCTCTGTGTTTAATACCACATCCTTGACAAATAGGTTTCTGAACATACTAACCTTTAGTATTATTACATGAACATCAATAGGGATTTGTTTCTCGCATATATGTTTCCTTATTAAAATCACCATGGTTTAACTGGTCAATAATGACTCCAGATAGTTGGTTGAGAATAACCAAAAGAGTTCTCATTGCAGCTCCAATTTCATTTAGTTGTTCATTCACAAAACTGTCACAATATTCTTCACATCCACTGTTACTTTGGTGGCTACTAGATCCATCCATTTACTAAAACCAAAAATGTCGGTGTGAGTATTTCAGTAAGATCATCATATAATATCTTATGAGGAGGATAAATACTAAGATATACTTATTCTGGTTATCTAAAATTCAATCACTTTTTCTAAAATAACTATGAATCTTTCTAAAATCCTAACCATTGTGGAAATGTCACTTATGCTTAATGAACACCCTAACCTCTAAAGTTATATAAACCGACTTATAACACCAACTATAAAGACCCGGACATAAAAATTACAAAATATTGAATTAAATGAATAATTCACATTGATGAACTCTTCAGGTTTAGAGTTTTAGAGAATTAGGCCACAACGATTACATATCAACTCGAAAATTAAATGTATACACTACAACTCAATATCCAATTTTTTCATTAATCAAAAACTCTAAAAAACAAATATTTCTAGTTCCATGTTTTAGAAAGCACAATGTTTCCTTGATCCCATCCTTGACCCTATTCATCTTTACGTCTTGTGGAAAAAATTTCAAAAATGATGAATGAGCATAAAAATCTCAGTAAGCGTTATAAAATAAGGAATGGAAACAACAAACCATCAATAAAAATAAATTAATGAAACCATACTATTTGATCATAACATACCTCATTAAATCATAATATTTATAAATAACACATAGAAATCAGAAATCATAAAGGTAACATATGGCATTCATAACATACTTACATTGTAGAAATCAAAGCTACATAGGGAGTCCCATTTTCAATACCCATCACAGGATATTCCCTAATTATCTTAGGATAAACATTACTGTTTACCACTTTTATGTTACCCAATGCATTGTAGAGCTATATTGGGCTCACCTGCCCTAGGATTATCATAGAACCACCCATATACGTAAAAAATTCCCAAGAACCATAACATATTTATTACACATAAAACAAGAATAAAGAAAATATAATATTTCCACATTGCAATCACAACATATCATTTCACGATATAGACATAATCAACACTTTATCAAACCATTTTCAAAACAATTTGAAACATTTAATAATGATATTTATGGATAAAAGTGTCTCATACCACTTTAAAACATTTAAAGGAATTATAATTTTAAAAAATTAATGTCCATAAAAATAAATCCTTAAACCCATTTTGAAAACATGTACATTATTGAGAATGATTTATAAGATTAAATCCTTAAAATTTCTAAAAAGATATTTTAGTTAAAGAGTTTTTAACAAAATGAGAGACGCTTGAATACAAACAATTTAAGAATAACATCATTCAAATCATATAATATCATGAGAATATAGAGATTAATGATTTATTACATAAAAGGACAGTATATATTTACCACCCAAGATTTAATAGAATGTTATTTTATTTTAATTCAATATCTTGTGCTACACGCAACACCGAGTTCGAGCACCCCATGACTCAAAAAACTAGTCGTTCAAAAGCGGTTATGACTAATGTTAACTGGATTTTGAATTTTATACAATATATATAATTTTATCTTATGTATTATCTGTTTAATACACACATTATTGAACAAAATAAATTTTTCAGAGAAAAAATGTATTTTTCCAAAAAAAATCAATTTTACCACATTTTATTAGAGAACCCTTTTAAATCCAATATTTGACCCTTTTAGACATTCAATTTGACAAAATAAAATTATTACAAAGAATCTTTAAATCATAATTTACTTTGGGTGATATTTGTAATTTTTCAAATAATATTCATTGTTTTATGAATAGTGAGAAATACTGTATTTTAATTCAAAACTGCCTTTTAATTTATTATATTTATAAGGTTAGATTATATTGTAAATTGGTTTTGAAGTGTAATTAGATTATAGTTTTACCATTTAATCCAATTTTGGTTACTGTAATTAATTTCACTTTGAAATTATACATAAACAAGTGTCAATCTTTTGATAGTCAATGTTTCTTAAAAACACGCTATTTGTTTTGACAACAGAAATTAATTTTAATTTCATTAATGAAAATTCAATTTGTTTAATTTTTTTAAAATAGTAATAATTTTTGAATTCAGAATATCAAATATAGCTTAGGCCAAATCTTTGTAATTTTTCTGAAAAACATCAATTTTTTATGAATAGTGAAACCACTAAGTGGTTGTTAAAAATCCGAATTTTTCATTTAAATGAAATTTTACCACTTCTGCGAATTGAATTTCGAAAATCCAAGATACATGGTTGTTATAAGTAAGTAAAATGTGGTTCAATATGATGAAAACATTTTTTGTTGAATAGTTAATTTTGACTTTTATTTACCGCGGTTAAAGTTAAATAAGGTAATTCAAGGTAAAAAGAATATTATAATAATACAAAATTACCTTAACATGTCCTAACCATATTGGATGAGTCATGGACGACCATGGGAATCCTTGGGTCTATTTTGGGACCCCATGGTGCCACTTATTAATGACAATGACACTTTATTTTAATTCAATTAAAGTAAAGACAAAAACAACATTAACAAATATCTTTTAGTATATCAATTTTTAAATGGGGTTATATAATTCATATTTTTAACTATAAATAATCATTGGAAATATAAAAAGATTTCCTACCTTATCGTAAAAATTTTATCATTTTTAGACATCAAATAAATTAAATTATTTATGAAACAATAATAATGTAGTATTTACCTCATTAATAAATAATTTAAATAAATATGATTATAAATATTAAAATAATATCCAAAACCTATCCAATTATTATTGAATGATTTTATTTCGACCATGAGTCATCTTATATTCTACTATAATTAGTTTTTGACCGTTATAATCCGAATATAACTATATAATAAAATAATATTTTCACGCATTCCTAAAGAGCTCCTCCTCTCCCTTATAAAAGGACACCACTTCTAACCCATTCCGCACACCTCTCAATCACCATTGGCCCATCCAACCCCTGCCAAAATAATCTATCATGATCCACTTTTCCCACCTAGAAGTCTTAACTTATGTAGAAGACACTTCAAGATGTCCTTTTTGTTCAAACCAAATGTAGTTACCGAAATTAAAGTTAAAACATTCTCTTGAATTCTTTTGTTTTATTTTGTTTTATTTTATTCCTAAAACCCCCTAAAAACTTTTTATTACTTTATATTATAAAAAAATCAGTGTCCTCAATATACTATGATGTGGTTAGGATATGTATTAGAACTACACTTACACACACATCCTTCTAATGGGTGAAGAACATATTGTTTCTGTGGATGGAAAACTAACGCCTCACGAAATGATGATTGTTCGATTATCTCATACCGCCTCTCATTGTGTACATTAATATGGAACTGTATTTATATATGATATATATATTATGTTTATGTTTTCTTTATTATTCTTTATTTTTCATTTATATCATTATTTTATGGATTCCATTATGGGTAAAACGCGATAATTTCAGTTGAGGAATTGCGGACTACCGCCCCCTCAAAATGATATGACTCGTTAATGTCATATGTGAGATGTATAAAGGATGGAAATAATTATATTATATTTTATATTATAATATAATTATAATATACATATGTATAATTATGTTTTAATTCCACATAAATACAAAATTGAAATAAAAGTAGCGTTCATGAATACGTACGACTTACCGTCTCCAAGAACAGTACATATCTTTTCTTATCATAAAATGTTATGTACTGTTATAAATAGATATATATACACTGGATATAATATATATATATATATATATGATATCTAAATCATGTATATCATTCTAGTGATAATGTACTTTTGACCACATGGGAAAATTGTAATTATAACAAGTTCATTTTTGACTCAAGTTCCGAACATCGATAAAATATCCAATATGAACTCAAATAATTATCTAATTTTTATAGCAAGGTATTAAGTGATATAAAAGGAATAATAAACTTTAAAAAATTTATTAATCAAGTAGAAATTAACTTAGGTTTATTATTCTGGAATAACAAGGAACATAAATGAAAAGCCAGACTTCAGGTAAGGGGTTTCTTATCTCACTTTTAATTCAGTGAGATTTCCACTGTTCTCCAAATATTTATTACATGTTGTGTATTTTGTACTGTGATTTGATATATATTATCTTGATTATATTTTATATTCCTGGAATTTTGTGATTACTTTTTAGGTTATTAACTTTTGGTCATACTACTCAGTTGATCACAACGAAGTAAGGGTTTTCATCTCACTTTTTATTCATTTGAGATTCATGATATATTGGCCACTATTTCCTGTGTGGCATATGTACTATCCATGATTGTATTCATTGTGTAATATACATTAATTTATGGGTATTTACATCATCATTTTATGATCCTTTTTCATGGGTTGTATGTTTCATATGTTACCAAATCGGTAAGGGAATGTCAAATTTCAATTTCCACTCAATGGGATTTACGCATACATCATTGATTATTTTACTCCATCATTATTTGTAGAATCACTATTAATTATTTATGTATTAATTTCCACTCCCTTTTGGGTGGATATAATTTTAATACACATAATCACTCTATTGATAATTTCTCAAGTAATTTATATAAACTTGATCATAACTCAATTTACATTCATTGAGTTAAACATCCATGTCAATGGTTTTGTTTTTACAATAATATGTGTGAATGTCCTATGATTGATTTATAATGAATATCCAATAATATTTAGTGTATTTATATTTTTCACACATAACTATGTCATTGATTTATCCTTTACCTAAGGATACTGTCTTTATAAGGTATTTCATCTCCATTTAGATTCCTTTGAGGCTTCCTTTCTATTATGCACTAATTCACTTTTATATGGTGTATATATTGTCCATTGACATATTATATAACGAAATCCTTTCTTCTCATTATATTATAATGTTTTGATTACATCAATTATTTTTATTCAAGAGTCTCTCATTTGGTTAGGAACTCTAACTAAAAATCATTTTAAATGTTTTAAAATTTTATTCTTCTAAATCATTCTCATTAATGACCATGTTTTAAAAATGGTTTTAAGTATTTTTGTATATGGAAATTAATGTTTTAACATTAAAATTCCTTTTAAAATTTTCAATGTGTTATGGGACACTTCGATTCAAAAATCTATTTTTAGATGGCTTTTTGACAAATATTGTGAATTTTAAATGTTTTCAAGAAAAAGGGGATATTTCTCTCAAATATTTTTGATGATTATTTTCATCTCTGTCAATATCCTTCTTTATTCTAGATTGAGGTTAATCAATTAAAAACAATATTTTATGTTGTATTGAATGAGTTATATTTGACTGTGGATGTGCTATTTTTATACCATTCATGGTTTGTTGATAAATTATTGACATTTAATATGGTAGTTTTAATAGAAATGATTATGTTATATTTCAAATGTTTCATATGAGGAATGAATTGGACTTATTAAGTGATTGGGGAGCCGATATAGCTCCTCGATGCATTGGTAGGTCTCATGAGACAAACTAGTGCCTTGGTGCGAGGCCTTGATTAAATCTTATTTGTTATCTTGGCACAAGGCCATGACTATGTGGTTATGATGATTGGTACTATTCATACAATAATTATGATATTAGATATTGATATTTCATGTTGTTATTCGACTAGTAGAATATGCATGACTATGTTTTATTATTGAATTATTTACTTAGCTCATATTCCTGCCACAAAGTGTTCATGTTTATTATCTGTAATGTCATTTTTTTTCAATTATTCAACATGCCTAATGTTTATGTTATTATCCAATGAATTTCTTACTCTTACTGAGCATTTGTGCTCACCCCTTTCTCATGTTTCATTTTCCCAAGATATGAAAATGTTAGTTATGAGTGACTTGCAAGAATAATCATGGAATCTTGGATGTTTCACATGGAATAAATAAGTGTTGTTTTTCTTTTAAATTTTTAGTGTTGATCTTATGTAAGTACCTTGTTTCCAAGACTGTAACACCCCATGATTCCACAACATGATTCCCTTTTAATAATGCAATAGATTTCATTCTACGCAACTTTGAGATTCTGACACACCGCGACCAATCAAAGTTGTGTTTATGAATAGTACTATCCACTTTTTAAAATTTTATGAAATTTATCATTCAAAATGGACTTAAATTTTTTATTTAGAGTATCGAAATTTTCTTAGGCTAAATTTTTGGTATTATTCTAAAAACATTCAGTTTTTGATGAATAGTGAAAATTACTAAATTTTAATTAAAAACAAATTTTTTAATCGAAATAATTAATATTGATAAATTATGAATTTGAATGGTTTTAAAGTATAATTATATTATATTTTTATCATTTAATAAAATTTAGGTCATTATAAATAATTTCACATTTAAATTTGACATAAACAAATGTCAATCTTTTGATAGTTATTATTTCATAAAAAGAAAGTTTTTGTTTTGACAACGGGAATTAATTTTAAATTAATTTCTCCCACTTATATGTTTTTAATTAATAAAAATGGATTCCATATTTGTAATCAGGAGGTAAAAATTGTGTAAATAGGTAACTTTTATTTTTAGAAATTTTGAATAATTACTTCGGTAAATATTTATTTACCATGGTTAAAGGGTAAATCCCTTAAATAAGGGTAAATATTATATTATAATATTATTAAATTACCCTAACACGTATCCTAACCCTAATTAATTATAAATTTCCGACCATGGTCATATTTGGGATGATTTTGGGACCCCATGGATCCACTTGTAAGTGATAATGACACTTTATATTAATTAAGTTAATGTAAAGACAAAAATGACATACGCATATATCTTTTAGTAAAAAAAATTACATCGAGTTATACATGTTATCTTATCAACTATAAATATTAATTAGAAAGATAAAAAAATTTCCTACATCATGGTATTTCTTTTATAATTTTCAGGCATCTAATAAACAAAATAATTTAGGACACAACAATGATGTAGTGTTTAACTCATTAATAAATGATTTAAATAAATAAGATTATAAAGACTAAAATAATATCCAAAACCTGTCCAATTTTAATTGGATGATTTCATTTCGACGATGAGTCATATAATCTTAATCTTTAATGAGTTTGAACATTTATAAACTGAATATCATTATATAATAAATTAATATTTTCAATATTTCCTAAAGATCCCCTCCTCCCCCTTATAAAAAGCCCTCACCTCTAACCAATTCCACACACCTCTCAAGCCCCTTGGCTCATCCAAACTCTGACCAATTAATCTTCCTACATCCCTATACTCCTCCTAGAATCCGTACCTTATGCAGAAGGCACTTCTAGAGGTCCTTTTGGTTCAAACCAAAGGGAGTTACCCGATTTAAATATAACATCTTCTCTTATGTTCTTTTCTTTTATTTTGCCTCTCCAACCCCCTAAAATATCTTTTTTCCATTCCATTTATAGAAAAAAAGTATCCTAAATATAATAGGTTGTTTTTATGTTATGTATTAGAACTACACTCACACACACCTCCATCTAATGTGTATAGAACATAATCTTTCTGTGGATGACGAACTACTGCCTCACGAAACGATGATTGTTCAATCTTCTACTACAACCTATTATGCTGGTCCTTATGATAGAACTGTAATTAAATATGATATTTATGATATTTATTTTATGTATATTCTTCTGTAATTCCATTTTATAGAATCCCATTATTCGTTTCATGTTTTATATATATACGATAATTTCATTTGAGGTAGTGCGGGCTACCGCCCCTCAAAGTGATATGACTCCATCATACCATACATGGAGCGTAAAAAGGATGGTTCTAATGAACATAAGTAACATATATAAGATATTATATTATATTGTAATAATAATATACCTATGTTTCACTTGGTTTTTATTCCTTTTAAAATCAAAAATGAAATGGAAGTAGTGTTTGTGCGTACGTACGGATTACCGTCTCCACGAACACGATGAGATTCATTCCCCATCGTATTCATTTAATACTAATTTTCATTACATGGATATAAATAATGCTTAAATTACTTGATATCATTCTAGATATGAATAAGATACATTCCATCCATGACATATATGACTTATGTTACAAAGCTTATAAAGGAAAACGAATCAGTTAACACCCGAAACTACGATAATACTATGATATTATTAACAAAGAAATGATAAAAGATCATATATGATATTATATTAATGTATATGATTCTTTTTTAATTGAATAAAAATTATTTCTCCATTATACAGGAGGTTTACCTACCCTCAACCAAGGAAAATTAGAAGGTAAGGGTTAATTTCACAATCTCTTTATTATCCGAGGTTGTCTTTACATAAGTATCTATTGGGATCTCTTTATCATCCACATCCATGTTTCTTAAAAATGTATTTAAAAACATTATTACTATGTTATAGACAATGGGTTAATGTAATTTATACCCTTTTTTACTTTTAATATGATGTTTATAAAGGAATCTTTCCGTCGTTTTCCAAACAAGGACCTTTTTAACCTTTTCGTCAAAATTAAGGTAAGAATGTATTTGTTAACATATACAGAGGGTGCGGCTATTTTCCACCATTATAAAATCGTCGAAGATTCCCTTACAAGATTATAAGAATATTTTCAAAGTAATTGTTTTTTTTTATAATTATTTGACTTTTAAATGATTTCTAAAAAAGAGATATTTCTCTCAAATTGTTTTGATTTCATCTATGTCAACACCCTGTGATGGATTTTAAGCTTATTTAAAGTTGATTTATTATGATACAAA
Source organism: Viscum album (assembly GCA_963277665.1). Classification (NCBI taxonomy): domain Eukaryota; kingdom Viridiplantae; phylum Streptophyta; class Magnoliopsida; order Santalales; family Viscaceae; genus Viscum; species Viscum album. The sequence goes on along the minus strand of OY728160.1, from coordinate 1,203,220,388 downwards.
ACATCTATATTGTATTGAAGGTTTTGTGAAATTTTTTACTATGGATTTGTAATTTTTATACCATTCATTGTTTATGGAGAAAGTATTGACATTTTGTATGCTAGTTTTAATACAAATGTTTATGTTATGTTTAAACCTGTTCATATGATGAATGCATATGACTTTGTAAGTGAAGGGTGAAGCCCGATTTAGTTCCTTAATGAATCGGTAGGTCTCATGAGACAAACTTGTGTCTTGGCACAAGGCCTTTCCAAAATATTATTTTTAGTTTTGGCATAATGCCTTTACTATGTGGTTATGATAGTATAAAATTATGCATTCCATCATTATGAAAGTGGTTATTGATATAGCATGTGATTATTCAACTAGTTCAATATCCATGTGAATAAGTAAATGTAATTATTTCATTTTAATTTTTCCATGTTATGTTGATGTTCATGTTTAAGAGGCTTTTGTTTTAGTTATACATTTACTTAAATGTTTATGCTTACTTATGAAAGTTTCCACTATATTGTTATACTTATTGAGCTTCTGAGATCACCCCTTTCTATTTTTTTGTTTTTCCCAGGATGTGAAGAAGTATTTTATGACTCACCTACAGGGATAGTCTAAGGGGATATGACTGTGGACTATGGATACTATGTTGTTATAGTGTTCCATTTTATCATGTAATGTAAGTCTTATGAATGTATCTAGAGTTTCCAAAGCTACTAAACTAATCAGTCTTTCGAGACATGATCATTTTTGATCATGAAAACGTTATGTAATAATGCATAGACACTGGGTAACTATGTTCGGGGCGTTACAGTTTGAATCAGATGAAGTTTAGTACAATCATTGGAATCTAGATTTCGATAATCTCTGATTAGAGCACATAGACCTATGATGTACTTTGGGGATTAGTATATAAGAACTTCGTAGAATTTTTGTATTATAGAGATTTTGTGATTTTTCCAAGAAATACATCTCTGTCTAGATACGAGCAGGTAGAGGTTGATATGGCATAGATGTACCTAGGGGTAAAACCCAAAAACATCTCTTTGAGATAGACTCGAACGGGAAATGGTGCACGAAAACAGGCCTTACTTCACTCTTGGTTACAACACTCCCAGGGGATATGATTAGGTGAATTCTCATTTTCATTAAAAACCATTATGAAGGGTTTATGAATATATACATCCTCAAAAAAAACATTTTTATGATTATGGATTATATCCATAAACTGTTCAATTTATGTTAACTATATTACAAGTTTCGATTTATGTATTACGATTAAAAAACTAATCTAGTTTATGCCAAAGAGCCTAGTGGAAGGAATGGAAACTTTATCATTGCACACACCGCATGTAGGGATTTACCTCCTAATTAAGATAATTATAGTGGAGCCGGTGATACAACTGGTGCTGATTAGCTTATCACCATACTGGGACAACTCACTCAGGTAATGAATAATAACCTTATCCGTATGGAGCACCCTGATCCATAGCCTGGAGTATCAATGTTAGAACGATTAATTGGGAAAAAACCACCAAAATTAAATGGGAGCACAAATCCATTGGTAGCTGAGGAAAGGATAAATTCCCTAGAGAAAATATTTCAGGCATTAGGGAGTAGCGAAATGGAAAACGTTGTCATGGCAGTTTACTGCCTCACTGGAGATGCTGATCAATGGTTGTCATTGATTCAAAACACAATGGAAGATGATGATGTATCATATATGGAATGAATGAATTTTAAAGAGATTTTCATAGAAATATACTTTCATATTGACCATCGAGCAGATATGGAAAGAAATTTTTTGATTCTGAGGTAAAAGGAGGATGGGAATATCACAAAGTATGAGGCTAACATTACAAGGATAGCAAGGAATACTGCCGATTCTATATGTAATACAAGAAGTATTATTGATCGCTTATTTGATGGGTTAAAACCATTTCACCGTTGGTCTCACAATCCTTCTCGTCATACGAAGATATTGTCTCATGTGCTATCAAGACAGAAAAGGAATTCTCTAAGTCTTACGACTTTAAAGAAAAGAAAGAGAAGAAGAGATCTGCTGATCATTCTGGAAATTGAAATAAGGGGATTAATGGAAAATTTGAATATCTATCCTACAATAAATGTGGGAAGAAACACCCTAGTACATGCTTAAATGGAATGGGAGTCTGTTAAAAGTGTGGTGAAAAAGGCGACCAAGCTCATGATTGCAAAATGAAGAAATTAGATACCGATGTTCAATGCTAAAATTGCAGGGAGATGGGAAATTTTGGAAATGAATGTCCTAAGAGTTAATGAAACATACATCAAAAAAGGACAATGGATCAAGGACAATCTTATATGATCACTTCTACTGAGGATGAAGCTCCGAAAGACGTGGTGAAAGGTAGTTTAATGGTTTCCTCAAGTTTTGCCAATGCTTTATTTTATTCTTGATCATCGCATTATTTCATATCATCCCAATTTTTTTATGAAAATTAGATATTTTCGATTTGATTTTACAAGGGAGTTGTCATTCAAACTCCTAAGGGATGTATCATCGCAACAATGTATTGTGAATCTGTCCCATTAGAGATATAAATGTTCTTTATCTGCTGATCTCATCGTCATACCCTTGATGAAATTTGATATAATCCTCAGTATGGATTGGATTTCGGACCATGATGTGATGATTTATTGTAATAAGAAGGAGGTTACTATTTTTGATGATGATGATAAATAAGGCATTATCATTAGAGAAGAATCATCACCATCTAATTCTTATTTAGATCCACCCCCAATAGCTCATCTAAATTCAATTATTGGGGTGGAATATAAAAAAATAACTGTGGGTGAGGAAACAAATGTTCAAATAGAGGATGTACCTATTGTGAGATAATATATTGATGTGTTTCCAGAATATTTGGCAAGAAATCCTCCAGAATGATAAATTGAGTTTTCTATTGATTTAATTCCTAGTTCATGTCCCGTATCGAAGACCCCTTAAAGAATGTCCACTGGGGAAAGAGTGGAACTAAAGAAACAACTAGAGGAATTGATTAATAAGCGATTTATTCACCCTAGTGTTTCTCCATGGGGATCCCCTGTTCTTTTTGTTAAGAAGAAAGATGGATCTATGAGGATGTGCATTGACTATAGGGATATCAATGCTATAACAATAAATATCAAGTAACCTCTACCTCGCATTGATGATTTATTGGTCCAACTACATGGATCTCAATAGTTTTCAAAGATTGAACGTCGATTTGGACACTATAAGTTGTGTGTGAATCAGGAAGGCATTCTGAAAACAACATTTCAAACTAGGTACGGGCATTACATGATTACAGTAATGCCTTTTGGGATGACTAATGCACCCTCTATTTTCATGGATCTAAGGAATATAGTTTTCAAGGAATACCTTGATGACTTTGTATTGGTTTTTATTGATGATATCTTAGTATAATCCAAAATATACGAAGATCATGAACATCACTTTCACATTATATTGAAGACTCTGAGAAGACATGAATTATATGGGTAGTTTACCAAGTGTGAATTCTGGCTTCATGAGATTTCTTTTCTTGGCTATATTGTCTCTAAGGATGGAATATCTATTGATCCTTCTAAGACCAAGGCAATCCATGAATGGCCAGCACCGACGAGTATAACTGAGGTATGTAGTATTATTGGTTTAGCGGGTAATTATCGATGTTTTTTCCAGAATTTTTCCCGATTGGATAACCCATTAACGAATCTCACATTTAAAGCGATTAAATTTGTTTGGACAAAATAGTGTGAATAATTTTTGGAAGAACTGAAGAGAAGATTAGTTAATGATTCTATCTTGACTCTACCATCAAGGAGTTATGGTTTTGTTATTTATAGTGATGCTTCAAAGAAAGTACATAGTTTTTTCCTTTTGCAGAATGATATAGTTATTGCCCATGCATCAAGACAGCTAAAAATCATGAGAAAAACTATCATACTCATGTTCTTGAGTTAGAAGTTATAATCATTTCTTTGAAGATATGGAGACAATATCTATATGGTAAAAAATGTGAGATTTATACTGATAACAAGAGTTTGACGTATATTTTCTCATAAAAAGAACTCAGCATGAGGAAAATGAGATGTCTTGAACTACTAAAGGATTATTATTGCATGATACACTACCACCCAGGGGAAGAAAATAAGGTGGAAGATTCTTTGAGTAGAAAGGATAATGGTGTTTTGAACAAGATGAGAGTTTGAAGGGATTCTATTTTCATGGATCTAATGAAGATGCATTTGGGAATTACCATGGATGGTGAAACATCGATACATTTTCAAATTCTTTCCAAACCATCTTTACTAGAATGGATAAAAATTTCTCATACCGATGGTGACGAATTTCAAAAGAAGATTAATGCTGTGAATGATGGTAGATTGAGTGACTTTGTGTATGAAGATGGAATTTTGAAATTTGGGAAGATACATTGTGTTCTTGATATACATAATCTAAAAAGCGAATTGTTGGATGAGGCTCATAGTTCCAATTTCTCTATACACTCTGGGAGCACTGAAATGTATATATATTTGAAGGAACATTTTTTGTGGGACAACATGAAGAGGGAGATTGCTGATTTTGGGTAAAGATGTATGGTATGTCAATAAGTGATTGCGGGAAGGCAACTGCCTGGAGGAGTTATGCAACCTCTTTCCATACCTGAGTGGAAATATGATAATATTATGATGGATTATGTTATAGGACTACCAAAGACTCCAAGAAAGAACGATGCAATATTGTTCATTGTTGATCATCTTACCAAGTCAGCACATTTTATTGATATAAGAGATTATTTAACACTTCAACGTTTAGCAAGACTATATATTAATGAAGTTGTAAGACTTCACGGAGTACCACTATCAATTTTTTCTGATTGTGATCCTCGTCTTACATCATGATTATGGAAAATTCTTTAGAGATCCCTCGATACTGAACTTAGATTGAGCACTTCTTACCACCCCCAAACAGAGGGAAAATTAGAATTGACTATTAAATCCTTAGAATACATGTCCAGATCATGCTCACAGGACTTTCAAGGTATGAAGGATCAGTATTTACCTCTGATGGAATTTTACTATAACAATAGCTTCCATTCAAGTATTCAGATGGCACTATATCAAGCGTTATATGTAAAGAGATGTCTCACACCATCCTGTTGGGATGACATTGGTGAAAGAAAACTCATATGCCCATAACTGGTGGAGGAAATGATGGAAAAGGTGAAGGTAATCCAAAACAACATCAAAGCAGCTCAAAGTAGGCAGAAGAGCTATGCTGATAACCGAAGGAATGATTTGGAATTTCAGGTAAGAGATCATGTTTTAATGAAGGTATCTCCATGTAATTGAGTTATACATTTCGGTAAGAAAGGTAAATTGAGTCCCAGGTATATCAGACCTTTTGAAATTCTAAAACGTATTGGGGTTGTAGCATACCATTTGGAAATGCCGCCAAATCTCTCCAAAGTTCACGATGTGTTCCACGTATCACTGTTGAGAAAATACATGCCTGGACCAACACATGTACTCACCTATGAGGATTTAGAATTGGAACCTGATCCATCTTATTTAGAAGAGCCTTTCAAGGTTCATGATATAGGATAACAGGTTTTGAGAAACCGGACGACTCATCTGGTAAAAGTTTTATGGAGAAACAATATGATGGAAGAGGCAACGTGGGAACCTAAGGAACTTATGATTATGAACCACCCGAGTCTTTATATTTAGTAATATTCAAGAAATTTCAAGGACGAAATTATTTTAATGATGGGAGAATGTAACACCCCAAGCATCCATGGTATGTTTCCCTTATAATAATGCAATATCTTGCATTGTACACAACTTTGAGATTCTAACACACCACGACCAATCAAAGTAGCTGTTATGAATAGTAATATCCACTTATTAAAATTTTAGGAATCTTATATTTCAAAATGGACTTCATTTTTGGATTCAGAGTATCAAAATTAGCATAGGGTGGATTTTTGGTATTTTTCTAAAAACATTTTTTTTATAAATAGTGAAAATTACTAAATTATAATTAAAAATAACTTTTTTACATGAAATAATTAATATTGATAAATTATGCATTTAAATGGTTTGGTAGTATAATTGGATTTTATGTTTATCATTTAATTCAATTTAGGTCATTATAAGTAATTTTACATTTAAATTTGACATAAACAAGTGTCAATCTTTTGATAATTATTATTTTATAAAAACATGATTTCTGTTTCGTCAACGGGAATTAATTTTAAATTAATTTATGCCACTTATGTGTTTTAAATTTAAAAAAATGGATTAAATATATGGAATCAGGAGGTCAAAATTCTGTAAGTAGGTAACATTTAATTCTAGTCATTTGAAATAATTAATTCGGTTAATATTTTTTTAACATGGTTAAAGGGTAAATCCAGTAAATAAGGGTAAAAAATAATTTTATAATAACATTAAATTTCCCTAACACATCTCCTAACCCTATTGTATGATACATGTTTGACCATGGTCATATTTGGGTCGATTATGGGACCCCATGGAGCCACTTGTAAGTGATAATGACACTTTATATTAATTAAGTTAAAGTAAAGACAAAAATGACAGAAGCATATATCTTTTAGTGAAACAATTTTTACATAGAGTTATACATGTTATATCTTAGACTATAAATATTCATTATAAATTTAAAAATATTTCCTACATCATGGTATTTTTTTTATAATTTTTATACATCTATTACACTAAATTATTTATGACACAATAATGATGTAGTGTTTACCTCATTAATAAATGATTTAAATAAATAATATTATAAAGACTAAAATAATATCCAAAACATGTCCAATTCTTGTTGTATGAATTCACTTCGATCATGATTCATCTTATCTTAATCTGTAATTATATTTGGAACATTATAAACCGAATATCATTATATAATAAATTAATATTTTCTATCGATCTTAAAGAGACCCTCCCCCACTTATAAAAATACTTCACCTCTAACCAATTCCACACACCTCTCAAGCCCCTTGGCTCGTCCAAACTCTGCCCCATTAAGCTGTCTGCATCTCTTTCATCCTCCTGGAAGCCTTACCTTAGGCAGAAGGAACTGAAAAAGGTCCTTTCGGTTCAAACCAAAGGGAGTTACCTGATTTAAAGGTAACATCATCTCTTAAGTACTTTACATTTATTTTGCTTCTCCAACCCCCTAAAATCTATTTTTTCATTTCTTTTATAACAAAAACGGAATCCTAAATATACTAAGTTGCTGTTATGTTATGTATTCGAACTAAACTCGCACAGACCTCTATCTAATGTGTATATAACATAATGTTTCTGTGGAAGGCGATCATTTCCTCACGAAACGATGATTGTTCAATCTTCTACAACCACCTCTTATGGTGTCCATTATGATGAAATTGTAATTAAAAATGATATTTATGATATTTATTTTATATATATGCTTGTATGATTTCATTTAATAGCATACCATTATTCGTTTCATGTTGTATATATATACGATAATTTCATTTGAGGAAGTGCGGACTACCACCCCCTCAAAGTGATATGACTCGTTTATACCATACATGGCACATAAAAGGATGGTGGTAATGAGCATAAGTAACATATATAAGATTTTATATTACACTGGAATAATAATATACCTATGTAGCATTGGGTTATTATTCCTTTTAAAATAAAAAATGAAATGGAAGTAGCGTTTGTGTGTACTTACGGATTACCGTCTCCACGAACGCGATGAGATTAATTCCCCATCGTATTCATTTAAGTCTGATTTTTATTAGATGATTAAAAATAATGTTTAAAGACTTGATATATTTCTGGATATTAATAACATACATTCCATCAATAACATATACGACTTATGTAACAAATCATATAACGGAAAATGAATCTGTTATCACCTGAAACGACGATAATACTAAGATATTATTAACAAAGAAAAGATAAAAGATCATATATGATATCATATTAATGTATATGATACTTGTAAAATTTAATAAAAATTATTTCACCATTATACAGGAGGTTAACCTACCCTCCACCGAGGATGATTACAAGGTAAGGGTTTATTTCACAATCTCTTTATCATCCGAGGTTGTTTTTACGTAAGTATCTACTGGGACCTCTTTACCATGCACATCAATGTTTCATAAAAATGTATTTCAAAACATTCTTAATATTTTATAGACTATGGGTTAAAGTCATTTATAACCTTGTTTTAATTTTTATAAGATTTTTATAAAAGAATATTTCTATCATTTTCCATATAAGGTCCTTTTTAACCTTTTCGAAGAAATTAAGATAAGAATGTCTTTTTTAACTTATAGGGCGGGTGCGGCTATTTTCCTCCATTATAAGATCATTGAAGCATCCCTTAAATGCTTATAAAAATATTTTCAAAGTAAATTTTTTCTTTTATAATTATGTTACTTTTAAATTATTTCAAAAAAATAGATATTTCTCTCAAATTGTTTTGATTTAATCTATGTCAACATCCATTGATGGATTTTAAGCTTATTTGATGATGATTTATTATGATAAAAAACATCCATATAGTATTTATGTTTTTGTGATATGTTTGAATATGGATGTGTTATTTATATACCATTCATGGTTTATGGAGAAAGTATTGACATTTCATATGCGAGTTTTAATAAGAATGTTTATGTTATGTTTAAACCTGTTCATACGAGGAATGCATTGGACATAGTAAGTGACATGTGGAGGCTGCTATAGCTCATTGATTAATCGGTAGGTCTCATGAGACATACAAGTGTCTTGGAACAAGGCCTTGACAAAATCATATTTGTCGTCTTGGCACAAGGCCTTTGACTATGTGGTTATGATAGTCTGGCATTATGCATTCCATCATTATCAAAGTGGTTATTGATATTGCATGTGATTATTCGACTAGTAGAATATCCATTTGAATAAGTAAATGGAATTATTTCATTTTATTTTTTCCATGTTATACTTAATTTCATGTTTTAAAGTCTTTTGTTTTATTTATAAATTTCTTTAAGTGTTTATTCTTACTTATGAAAATTTCTTCTATATTGTTATCATTACTGAGCATCTGAGCTCACCCATTTCTATGTTTTATTTTTCCAAGGATGTAAAGATGTATTTTATGACTGACCTATAGGTATAGTCTAAGGGGATATGAGTGTGGACTACATAGACAATTTTATTGTATTTAACAATTTTATCATGTAATGTAAGACTTAAGAATGTATTTAGTGTTTCCAAGGCTACTAAACTAATCGGTATTTCGAGACTTGAACATTTTTTATCATGCCAATGTTATATAATATTGCACTGACTCAGGGTAACTGAGGTCAGGGCATTAAAAAGTCTACTAAACTGATCAGTTCTTCAGGACTTGATTCCTTGTAATCATGCATATGTATTAAAATAATGCACAACCTCCTAGATTTTGGGGTCGAAGAATTACATTTGTTATCCGATGATGTTTAGTAAAAACTGTGGAAACATGATTTAGATAAAATCTGATAAGAGCACATTATCCTAAGATAGACTTTGAGGAATAGTATGGAAGAACTTCCTAGAATCTTGGTAATGTAGACATTTTGTGTATTTTCCAAGCAGTACATCCCTGTCTCGAAATGATTAGGTAGAGGCGGCTCTGGAACAGATGTACCTATGAGGGAAAACTCCGACAAAGAGTTTTGAGCTTGAACCAGGGTATCCTGGTACATGACAACGGGCCTTGCTACACACTTGGTTATGACACTCACGGGGGATATGAATAGGATAATTTACATTCTCTTTACAAACAAATTTTAAGTATTTTAATATAATATGAGAATAAACGACCTTGGTTAATCCTAAGGTGTTTAAATTTAAAAATAATTAGTCATGATATTCTCTAAATGATTTTATGACTGTTATTACTCCCACAATTCTTTCTGTTTTTAGACAATGGATGGATTCCAAGTAAGTCATAGTAACTTTGAGAATGATGTACAAGGTTTGAACGGTGGTGGAAATGAGCAACAAAATAGAATGTAGATAGGTGTAAAAGATATCGTGTTTTTGTTGAATAATTTTTCAAAAAATATGGTCAAAAACATATAAATTAACCAACTCCTGGACTCAACAAGGAAGAGAAAAGTGGGGAATGATAATAGCTCCAGTAGTGAAGTCCATGGAGAAAAGAAAGCTCATTTTCCATCATGAAGGAAATGTGGAAGTAGACACATGGAAAGGTGTATTAATGGACCAAATAAATGCTTTTGTGTGGGAAAGAAGGACAAAAAGTAAAGAATTTCTGAGGAAAAATGAAGAGTAATATGGAAGAAAATAAAAATGGTCCTAAGAATCCATTTATAGTCATTTGCCGTAAATTTAGGGGACCAGGCCATTACCCGAGTGAATGCCCTATTCTATAAGATATCCTCTTGGTCAAGGAAGAATCTATGTTGATATAAATAGATGGAGAAATATTTAGAAAATACTAGTGCTTTTTGTTGATGAGATTACTTTGAAAGACCTTTCACTTATATTTGTAACCCTCAATTTTTCATGTGAAAATGATATTTGAGGAAGAATAGTATTTTCTCTTGTGGATATTCTAATAAATAAACATTTGGTTTTATATGATCATTGAGTTTGATGAAATTACAAGTTATTAAATTTTGGAATGAAAATGTGAGGTATGAGATAACATTTGTGATGAAATTATGTTATAGTTATTTTGATGAGCCTATCTTATTTTTGGGAATTTATAAAATTATATAGTTTTTGAAAAATGAAAACTTGTGGACCGTGTGACAACCTGTCGCATAGGACAAAGCTGTGGGAATCGAACCCACAACCATAGTGCTATTGGGATTTATTGCCTACCACGGGACTATGTAAAGTCCATGGTTTTTATGACTAATTATTTTTAGTTAAATGATTTAATTGATCAATAAAAAGTTGATTTGGTATCTTATGTCTTATCAAATGGATATCCATATTATAGGAATATGATTTGGTGATTAAGTGATAAATGTTATTTTGGAAGACATTCGCTCATTGGGAATAATATATGCCTAAGGAAAATATAATACTCTGTGATTTCATTTGAAGATTAAATGTGTTTTTTTACGTATGTTTTTATTGTGTATTTATAGATATTTGGGTTATTTATGGAAATAATTAACCTACCATAGAGAATATGTGATTAAGTTAATTATTTTTAAGTATGTGACTTTAAGAGTAGTCAATAGTATTTAGAGATACAATTTGACGTGTAAAACTATTTAAGAAAATTATTCTGGGTACTGGGTTTCAATATTAGTTTGGATTATATTAAAAGACTTTATGGACAATTGTTTATTGAATGAAATTTATTGAACTTTGGGTATTGTTGGTTTAATTTTTTAAATTAAGATTAGTATTTCTCTCTCAAAAGTAATATGCTTTTTGCAGACAATCTAATCATTTACTAACTATTTTGTTTTTGGTTAATCCTTAAAAAAGGTAAATATATAGTTCATCCATTGTGGATTATGGGATTCTCTATATGTTGATTCTAGCACTTTAGATGTGACAAATTCATCTTTAATACTCATCATTAATAGTGAAAGATGAGTTTGTTGTACGAAGTAGATAAAGGATGAAACTCTACTTGTCATGTATATTTTTTTTCTTATTATATTAATACATTAATTATTAAACATTATGAAAGGGATACAAAAAAATGTTCAATCTTAATTCTTTATGTTTTGTTTAACCAATGATATTTTAAATCATTATAGACCGATGGCTTTTAGGCCCTTAATTATTAACTTTTTTGTGATTGATGACCTCAATTACTCCCTATATATATTTACATTTTCCTCAAATTATGTGTCTCTAATTGCCACCAATGTTCTCTTAATAGAGATCATAATTTAGTGGTGGCTTTTTCATCTCCTTTTCCCTCTTATTACGATTAAATTTTATTAACTGAATTTCCGATGTGGGTTTTCCACCAAAGTATTTTTCTGTTTTTAACATTTTATTTTTGAATAACAATTTAAAATTGCGAGGACGCATTTTATTGAATAAGGTGAGAATGTAAAACCCTTTGATTTCATATAATGTTATTTTCTTTAAATTCAATAGCTTGTGCTTCACGCAACACCGAGTTCGAGCGCACCACGAGATACCAAACTAGTCGTTCAAAAGAGGCTATGAATAGTAATAACTAGATTTGGAATATTTTATATGCCATATAATTTTAACTTATGTATTGTGTGTTTCTTAGACATATTATAAGAACAGATTCAATTTTTCAGATAAAAATTGCATTATAAAAAAATCAATTTAAACACATTTTAATGGAGAACCCTTTTTAAATCCAATATTTTTACCCTTTACATATTAAATTTGTCAAAATAACATTCTTCATTAGAATAAGGACATCAAAATTTATATTGGATGAAATTTAGGAATTTTTCTAATAATATTCATTTTTTATGAATAGTAAGAAATATTGTATTTTAATTCAAAACTGCCTTTTAATCTAATATATTTATAAGGATAGATTATATTTTAAATTGGTTTGGAAGATTAATTAGATTATAATATTACCATTTAATGAAAGTTTGGTCATTGGAATTATTTTCACTTTGAAATCCTACATAAACAAGTGTCAATCTTTTGATAGTTAATGTTTCTTCAAAACACGCTATTTGTTTTCAGAATGAGAATTAATTTTAATTTAATTACTCCAGCTTATTTGTTTTGAATTTTCTAAAATATAAATCATTTTTTAATTTGGAATATCAAATATATCTTTGGCTGAATCTTTGGTATTTTTCTGAAAAACATCAACTTTTGAGGAATAGTGAAACCACTAATTGGTAGTTAAAAATCAGACTTTTTCATTTAAATGAAATTTTACCACTTCTGTGAATTTAATTTTAAAAACTCCAAGATGCATGGTTGTTATTAGTAAGTACAATTTGGTTCAATAGGATGAAAATAATATTTGGTGAAGAATAAATTCTGACTTTTATTTACCGCGGTTAAAGGTAAATATGGTAATTCAAGGTAAAAAGAATATTATAATAATAAACAATTACCTTAACACTTTTCCTAACCATGTTGGATGTCACGACCCGTCCTCGGGGCCCGTGCCGTGACTACCCCAAGCCCGCCTTCTATAGGCCAGGGGATGGCGACTAGCACCAAGGGAAGGCATTGCCTTTGTAAAGTAAACCAGCACCAAAGAGTAAGCAAGCGGAAAAGTAAACACTAAGTAAAAACTGTAAAAGCTGTGCTGAAAGTAAAAGGGGTCGGAAATACAAGCCCAATTGTAAAGTACAATTGAAAGAAAAAAAACTGCAACTGAAAGGAAAAGCCACAACGTCGAGCCGTCCTCTGGAAGTCCCACCTGAAGGGTGGGTACAGATAGCCTCCACTGCTCCTCGGGTCAACCTGACCGCTCCGAGTACGTCCCGCCCAGTGGTCCACCTCCAGGTACCGTCCTGCTCGACACGCCTCCACCACGATTAGCGATGTCCGTCGTCTGCAACCAACACAACGTAGTGCGGGCATAGCCCGTGCAGGGGTGAGTATAAGCTACTCAGTAGGGACCCCGAAAACCCCGAAGGTCTCCCGAAATCCACAAAAGATAAACCACAAAAGGAAGATACAATCACGAAGTAACAACCGACACTACTTAGGTATATGCCCATACATATACATAAGTCATCAATTCCCGTTCGGCTCCAACGTCTGAGCCCAAGCACAACCCAGTCCACACAGGAAAGAAAAACGTATACCCACACAGGATAGCTCAACACAATCCAAAAAGGAGAGAAAATAGTAAATCCACACAGGATAGCTCAACACAATCCACAAAGGAGAGTAAATAGTAAATCCACATGGGATAGCTCAACACAATCCACAAAGGAGAGTAACACAAGATTCAGCTCACACTGGTATACTTCTTCGGATGACGATAAAGATGATCACTGATCCATCTAAGTCGTCGGACCCACAAAGGATCGATAGGTAACTAACCCCCGCAATGACCCATATAGGATCGGGCCCACACAAGACCTGTAGGCGCTGGCTCACACAGAACCGCTGAGCGCTGACCCACACAGGATCGGACCCACACAGGATCGGGCCCACATAGGACCTGTAGCACTGATCCACGTAGGATCGCTGAGTGTTGTAGTCGTCGCAGTCCACTGAGGATCTCTGCACGGTCGTCGCTGCAGTCCACTGAGGATCTTTGCATGGTCGTCGCTGTCGAAGTAGCAGTCGCATCCAGCTCTAGGGTTCCCGCACACAGCAAGCTCGTTCGGGAGGGTCCGCTCCACAAGCCGAGAGGCTGATACATCAACTATCACAATGTCTGAAGTTGATGTATCCAAAAGTTCTGTATCGTCAACAAGAACTCAACGTCGCAGACGGCACGTCAATCAGACGCCCGGTCTGAGAGTTATTGGCGTTTTCGTCCAACGGGCCCGGTTGGTTTTTAAGGAAAAACCAACCCAACCGTACTCCACATGCATCCAAACCTCGGGCGGAGAATTCCAAAAGATCCATCTCAATTAGAGGAAATCAACAAAGCTGACGATGCGTCAATCGGACGTCCGAAGCTCAAGATATGAGCGTTTCCGCTCCGAGGGCCCGGTTTGTTTCGTGTACAAACCAACCCGGCCGAACCCAAAGTATTTCGAAACCTTGCGTGCGATATACCAAAACGACCGTCTCGATCCAAGGATCACGTTTCCACTGACGGCGAGTCGTTTGGAGGCCCGTAGCTCAAGATACGGGCATTTGACCGAAAACGGTCCGAAGACAGGGGGTCCGGGCCCGGGCCGACCCGAGCGACGCGGGGGGGGGGGGGGGAGCCGCCCCCACGTGACAACCCCGCGGAAACCGCGGGGTGTCGCCCTGGACAACCGGACATTGCGTCAACCGCATCCCGCGCGCGCCGGACCCGCGCGGCTGCGGGTCTGCGAGTGCCGCCGCCGCGGCTTCTACCGCGACGGCCTTGTCCGGCGGCGCGCCGGGGCGCCGCCACTCCCGGCTGCCGGCGCCGCCGCTCCCGGCTGCCGGCGCCGCCGCTCCCGGCTGCCGGCGCCGCCGCGCCGGCGGCTTCCGCGGGCCTCCGGAGTCGCTCCGGTGGTCTGATTTTGTTCCCGTCTACGCCGCTTCTCCTCCCGAGACCAGCTATTCACTACAGAACCATCAAACTTCCGTTAAGGCGCGTTCTGTCGTCACCCGTCAAATCCGTACATCAACGAAGAACGGAAGAGGGTTGTCGGGCCGTGTTCGTTTTCCCCGAACCCTCCGCGTTAGAGATAAGCAACGAAAGAAATAATCCAACACATGAATACATATCCGAAAACAATTTTTAATGACATAAAATTGTTTTATGAATTGGGTTCTTCATTTTGAACGGAAACAACATGGGAAAAAGGAATTATTCACAACAACCCCTACCTCGTAGTCGTCGCGCGTATGCACGTTCTTCACTGATTTGTTCTTCGCGGTAGGAGGGGATCGTCGCGTCGTCGCAGAAGGGCGTTCAGTCGGCGAACTCAACGGACCAAGAAACAACAGATTTAATTTAATTATCTAAAATTAAATCCGTGTTTTGTAAAAAAACACAAGGGAGATTTAAGAGAAACCTGAAGTATCTTACCTCAAATAGCTGATCGAAGATTCTTTGCGGAGGAAGAGACGTCGCAGAAGAACGTTGCAGGAAGGGAACTTCGGCGTCGCGGAACACGACGTCGCGTCGTCGATTTCCGGGTCCGGCATTCTTCATGTTCTTCGCGTTCTTCGCGTTCTTCGCATTCTTCGCAAAGAAGGATAAAGGCTCAAGAACCTCTGACAAAACCTCTCAACCAGTAATCCTCCAAAAAGACTTGTTGGTCTTATTTTATTATTACGCCAACAAAAGAAAGGTAAGTAATGACCCATCAATTCGTTAAATTAATTCAACGAAAGAAACCGCCCATTTAATTCACGAAATAAACCGCCCAATTAAATGGTGCGTTAAGGATTTAAGAAAACGCGTCGGTTGACTTTCATAATGACGGGTTTTCGCGGGTGCGTTACTTAGCGGAAAGAAATGGCGGGGCTCGTGCGGGCCCCACCTCACAAATATTTTACCAAGGGGGTAGGATATTTCTGGATAGCACCCTATCCATTTCAACTCAGTTTAAGTGGCTTTCAAGTGGCTTCAAGTGGCTAAAGTGAAATAAAATAAAGTTGTCGTAAAATTATTTTATTTCTTAACTTTAAGCCCGAAAATTAAAAACCACACCCGAGCAAACGCAACTCCGGAAGAGGCGTTTCTAAGAGAATACCGGTGATGCGATTTCATCGGTGCCCTTAGAATTCGATTCCGGGCACCGGTTCAAAAGTTAGAAAAACCCGCTCATCCGTTCACTGAACGTACCCAAGCCAAACTTCGTAAAATGATTCCGGGCACACCGGGCCTCGGAATCAGGTGCCGTAAAAAACTGCGCTCTTGTAAAATTTCCAATGAAAATTAAGAAAAAATTTTCCTTGAAATTTACGGGTCTTTACATTACTCACACCTCAGGGCTGTACATCCCCGTAATGATACATCATAAACTAGAGAAACAAATGTGGGTACTGAGCACGAATTTGAGCCTCCCGCTCCCATGTGCTCTCCTGGAGGTTCCCGTGCTGCCATTTAATGCGCACAAGAGGAATCGATCGTCCACGTAGGACCCGCTCCTGTTGATCCTTATCTCCACTGGGACCTCCGCAAAAGTCGCCCCATCATCCACGTCTAGCTCCCCATGGTCAATGATGTGCATCGGGTCGTGCATGTATCTCCTCAGCTGAGATATGTGGAAGACGTCGTGCACCCGGTGCAACTGAGGTGGTAGAGGCAGGCGATAAGCCACCTCGCCAATCCTGCTGAGGACCTGGAAAGGCCCGATGAAGCGTGGAGACAACTTACCGCCTCGACCAAATCTCCACAAACCACATCGAGGTGAGACACGCAAGAAGACGTGGTCGCCATCCTAGAACTCTAGTGGCCTCCGCCTCCTGTCAGCATATGACTTCTGCCGGCTCTGAGCTGTCCTCATCTTCTCCTGGATGACCTGGACCTTCTCTGTCGTGGCCCGGACCATCTCTGGTCCCACAAGTGCTTACTCCCTAGGGTCTATCCAGCACAAAGGGGATCTGCAAGGTCTGCCGTACAACGCCTCGTATGGTGCTATCCCGATGGTGGAGTGGTATCTTTTGTTGTACGTGAACTCCACCAAGGGTAGGTGGTCCTCCCAGCTGCGACCAAATTCGAGAACACATGTGCAGAGCATGTCCTTGAGCGTCTGAATGGTCCTCTCCGTCTGACCATCCGTTTGAGGGTGAAAGGCGGTGCTCAGACGTAGCCGCGTCCCGAACGCCTCCTGCAACCCCTTCCAACGCCGGGAAGTAAAGCGAGCGTCCCGATCGGAGACGATAGTCTATGGCACACTGTGAACCCGTACAACCTCCTGAACGTAGAGACGCCCCAAGCTCTCCACTGAGCCCTGCTCTCAGATGGGTAAGAAGTGTGCCGACTTGGTGAGTCGGTCAACAATCACCCAAATGGAGTCGTGACCTCTGGAAGTGCGTGGAAGTCCAGTCACGAAGTCCATAGATATCCTGTCCCACTTCCACTCTGGGACCTCCAAGGGTTGTACCAAGCCCTCTGGTACCTGATGCTCTGCCTTCACCTGCTGGAAGGTGAGGCACCGTGAAACGAAATCTGCCACAACCTTCTTCATGCCCGGCCACCAGTGCTGTCGTCTAAGATCCTGGTACATCTCCGCCACTCCAGGATATACCGCCAAAGGAGAGGTTTGAAACTCTCTCAGCACCTCCTCTCGTAAAGCGACTGGTACCAGGGTACGTCCTCTGAAAAGGACGTCGTGATCTTCTCCAAGGGAGAAACCATCAGGTTCCTGTCCCAAGGATATCTGTGCACACCGTGTCTCACAGTCAACATCCCCACGCTGAGCCTCTCTGACCTGATATATAAGTGGAGGAGAGATTGTGAGAGACTGAAGTAAGGTTGCTCCGTCTCTATCCACGAAGGATATCTGCAAAGCGGCTAGCTGCTCTGTCGCCTCCTCAAGTAGTTGGATGCCCGTCCTCCTGCTGAGGGAATCGGCTACCACGTTCCCCTTCCCAGGAGTATAGACTATCTCAAAGTCATAGTCCTGGAGGAACTCGAGCCATCGCCACTGTCTCAGGTTCAGGTCCTTCTGAGAGAAGATGTACCTGAGACTCTGGTGGTCAGAAAAGACTGTAAAGCGCTCTCCCATCAGATAGTGTCGCCATGTCATCAGAGCGAAGACCACTGCTGCTAAATCCAGGTCATGGGTAGCGTAGTTCTGCTCATGTGGCCTCAACTGACATGATCCATAGGCAATCACGGCCCGCTCCTGCATCAGGACACACCCGAGTCCGGTACCTGATGCATCTCAGTAGACTACGTATCCAACTCCTTCCTCAGGCAACCTCATGATAGGTGCGCTGGTCAATCTCTGTCTCAGCTTCTGGAAGCTCTGCTGGCATCTATCTGACCACAAAAAGGGTTTCCCCTTCATCG
This sequence comes from Viscum album, assembly GCA_963277665.1. Classification (NCBI taxonomy): domain Eukaryota; kingdom Viridiplantae; phylum Streptophyta; class Magnoliopsida; order Santalales; family Viscaceae; genus Viscum; species Viscum album. The sequence goes on along the minus strand of OY728160.1, from coordinate 1,203,201,748 downwards.
TCAAAGCTGAGGGTGGCGCCGCAACTCTGGAGAAGTCCGGCACGAATCTCCGATATTGTCCGGCTAGACCCAAGAAACTCTGCACCTCTGTCACGCTCCTGAGTGGCTCCCAAGCTAGTACTGCCTCGATCTTCACGGGATCCACTGTGACTCCCACCTCAGAAATGACGTGCCCCAAGAAGTGGACCTCACGTAACCAGAACTGTCACTTCGAGAGCATTCCATAAAGCTGGTGCTCTCGGAGTGTGTCTAGTACAACCCGCAAGTGGTAGGCGTGCTCCTCCTATGTGGTCGAGTACACCAAAATGTCGTCGATGAAGACCACGACAAATCGATCGAGGTATGGCTGGAAGATCTTGTTCATGTGGCTCATGAACACTGCTGGAGCGTTGGTTATGCCAAATTTCATAACCAAGAACTCATAGTGTCCATACCAACACCTGAAGGCCGTCTTCTGCATGTCCTCGTCTCGAACTCTGAGCTGATGATAGCCTGACCTGAGGTCTATCTTCGAGAACCACCGTGCTCCCTTGAGCTGATCGAAGAGTTCATCAATACTCAGTAGCAGATACCTGTTCCTCACTGTCACCTAGTTCAGGCGACAATAATCAACACACAGTCGCAAGCTCACGTTCGCCTTCTTGGCGAACAATATCGGTGAAGCCCTGGGTGAAACACTGGGTCGGATGAACCCCTTGCCCTGCAAGTCCTCCAATTGTACTCGTAGCTCGAGAAGCTTGGCGGGGGACATCCGATATGCTGGAGTAGATATCAGGGTTGTCCCGGGGTATAGGTCAATATAAAAGTCTACCTATCTGCGAGAAGGTAGCCCTGGAACGTCATCGGGGAAGACATCCGCATACTGATCCACCACTGCAGGAAAACTAGGACTCTGCACGTCAACTGCTCCCAGGATGAGGCTAGCCAATTGATGGGTGATGGGATGTCCTCTCCTCTACGTGAGTCCATCCTGTGCTGTGAAGGCTCCCTTCTCGTCGGTGAAGGTGAACCTGCTTCCATCGGTGCGCACACATAGCACCTTGCGCCTAATGCAGTCAATCTGTGCATGGACCCTAGATAACCAATCCATGCCCAAGATGACGTTGTAAGGCCTCGACGCCGCTACAACAAGATCCCAGCCGAAGCTCTCACCTCCTAGAGTAAGCTCACACTGCCGGAACTAGTGCGTAATCGTCGAGTCTGCTCTCGTAGGGGTCTCTAGCCGTAAGGATCAACCCAACGGCTCCGTCGGAATATCCGAGCTCCGAACAAGGGCAGTGGCTATGAAAGAGTGACTCGCTCCTGTGTCTATAAGGACTGCAGAAAGGGTGGAATAGATACAGATCGTACCTCGAATCATCTCTGGCGTGCCGTGGTCGTAGGCCTCCGCTGCCTGGAGCTGTGCCTGTCTCTGCCCGCCAGCTCCCTGTGGTCGGGGCGGACCTCCTAGTGGTGGTGGTGGCAGATCCTCAAAGCGTTGCCCACCACCTGCTGCTCAGCTAGCTCCTCTGTCTCATCCGCCTCCTCCCTGCGGACCGCCACGGTCGACCCTCTGCCTCTGCCTGGGTGGCCCCTCTACCATCTACTGCTCCTCGGTACGACGGGTCGGGCAGTCACGAGCCATGTGGCCCTGCCCGCCACAGGAGTAGCACTGCCTACCTCTCGGAAGATTGGCCCTGCGCTGTGTGTCCCGCACTGCTGAGCCAGTGTCCTGAGGTCGTCTACGAGAGGGTCTGGTCTGCCTGAAACCCTGAGTCATCCGTCGGCTACCAGCTGCTGAAGACTCTGCTACCGGCTGCCCTGCGGTAGGTCTCGATGTGGACTCATCCAGAAAGCTCTCGATCAGAAGGGATCGCTCCAGCACTCCTACCTGGTTCGGGATGCTGAGGGAGATCAGCGATGCCCTGATCACGTGTCTCAAACCCTGCTCAAAGGTTCGGGCCCGAAAGAAGGGGTCCCGTACCATGTCTATCGAGTATCGAGAAAGGTCGGTGAACCTCGCCGCGTACGGGGCGACCGTCAAGCTGCCCTGCCGCAGCTGAAGAAGCTCCTGAATGTGCACCGCACAGAGGGTGGCCGGGACGAACTTTGGGCGGAAGAGGCTCTCGAAGTTCATCCAGATGAGGGAGGCCTCATCGTGAACCTAGAGCATCAGGCTCCACCATCGTCCTGCTGCTGCGTGCAGTAGGCACGCCGCGAGGATCACCCTGAGGTCTGCTGGTGTCCTCACTATCCTGAAAACTCGGACGACCGCCTCCAGCCAGTCCTCGGTTCCCTGGGGGTTCGTCTCCCCATTGAACCTGGGTGTTCGCTGGCGCTGGAACTCGTGCAGAGCTCCGAGGCGTCGTGCATCGTCAGCTATCGGCGTTGGATGCATCGGGGGCTCGGCGGGTAAAGGTACCGCCGGTGCCTCTGCTGTCAACGGGCCCTGTACCGAGGCCTCATCGCTCGGTGGGCTGTCGTCGTGCTCTACTCTCGAAACCCTAGCTGGCTGCCGTCGTGGGACCATCCTGAAAAGGAAACAAGTGCGCCACGGTCAGAACAGTATACCTGGTGAGCTGACACAAGTAATCACAAAGAAAACATGAAACACACATGCAATCAATGTTTTCGTGCATTATGTCGGAAATCAGAAGTCAGGGTCCTGGTGTACGGATATGTCGGCCGCCGCACCAACACTGGTATCCCTGGACTGATAACCACACCCAATACGCAAAAACACTATTGCTTCACATAGAAGAAAGATCAGAGTCTGCGGTAGAACTGACCACCTCTGATACCAATTGGTCACGACTCGTCCTCGGGGCCCGTGCTGTGACTACCTCAAGCCCGCCTTCCATAGGCCAGGGGCTGGCGACTAGCACCAAGGCGTAAATCCCAAAAAAAAGGGAAGGCATTGCATTTGAAAAGTAAAACAGCACCACAGAGTAAGCAAGAGGAAAAGTAAACACTATGTAAAAACTGTACAAGCTGTGCTGAAAGAAAAAGGGGCCGGAAATACAAGCCCAACTGTAAAGTACAACTGAAAGAAAAAAAACAGCAACTGAAAGGAAAAGTCGCTGCGTCGAGCCATACTCTAGAAGTCCCACCTGAAGGGTGGGTACAGATAGCCTCCACTGCTCCTCGGGTCCACCCGACCGCTCCGAGTACGTCCCGCCCAGTGGTCCACCTCCATGTACCATCCTGCTCTGCACGCCTCCACCACGATCAGCGCTGTCTGTCGTCTGCAACCAACACAACGTAGTGCGGGCATATCCCGTGCATGGGTGAGTATATGCTACTATGTAGGGACCCCGAGACCAACCGAAGGTCTCCCGAAATCCACAAAGGATAAACCAAAAAGGGAAGATACAATCACGAAGTAACAACCGGAACTGATTAGGTATATGCCCATACATATACCTAAGTCATCAATTCCCGTTCGGCTCCAACGTCCGAGCCCAAGCACAACCCATTCCACAAAGGAAAGCAAAACGTATACCCACACAGGATAGCTCAACAAAATCCACAAAGGAGAGAAAACAGTAAATCAACACAGGATAGCTCAACACAATCCACAAAGGAGAGTAAACAGTAAATCCACACAGGATAGCTCAACATAATCCACAAAGCAGAGTAACACAAGATTCTGCTCACACAGGTATACTTCTTCGGATGACGATAAAGATGATCACTGATCCATCTAAGTCGTCGGACCCACAAAGGATCGATAGGTAACTAACCCCCGCAATGACCCACACAGGATCAGGCCCACACAGGACCTGTAGGCACTGGCTCACATAGAACCGCTGAGTGCTGACCCACACAGGATCAGACCCACACAGGATCGGGCCCACACAGGACCTGTAGCAATGATCCACATAGGATCGCTGAGTGTTGTAGTCGTCACAGTCCACTGAGGATCTCTGCACTGTTGTCGCCGCAGTCCACTGAGGATCTCTGCACGGTCGTCGCTGTCGAAGTAGCAGTCGCAACCAGCTCTAGGGTTCCCGCTCACAGCAAACTCGTTCGGGAGGGTCCGCTCCACGAGCCGAGAGGCTGATACATCAACTGTCACAAAGTCCGAAGTTGATGTATCCAAAAGTTCCGTATCGTCAATAGGAACTCAACGTCGCAGATGGCGCGTCAATCGGACGCCCGGTCTGAGAGTTATTGGCTTTTTCGTCCCAGGGGCCCTGTTGGTTTTTAAGGAAAAACCAACCCAAACGTACTCCACCTGCATCCAAACCTCGGTCAGAGTATGCCAAAAGATCCGTCTCACTTAGAGGAAATCAACAAAGCTGACAGTGCGTCAATCGGACGTCCGTAGCTCAAGATATGAGCGCTTCCGCTCCGAGGGCCCAGTTGGTTTCGTGTACGAACCAACCCGGCCAAAACCAAAATATTTTGAAACCTTGAATGCGATATACCAAAACGACCGAATCGATCCAAGGATCTCGTTGCCGCTGACGGCGAGTCGTTTGGAGGCTCGTAGCTCAAGATACAGGCATTTGACTGAAAACCGTCCGAAGATGGGGGGGCCGGGCCCGGGCCGACCCGACCCCACCCCCCCTGGGTCGGCCGAACCGGGTCGGCCCGGTCCGACCTGGCCGGACCCGGTCCGGCCCGGCCAGGGCGCAGCCAGGCCGGTCAGACCGGTCTGGCTCGGCTTGCCCGGCCCGGCTAGGCCGAGCGGCCGGGCGACCCGGGGGGGAGCCGCTGCCCCCGCGTGACACCCCCGCGGCACCCGCGGGGTGTCGCCCTAGACAACCCGTGCGACGCGGGGGGGAGCCTCCGCCCCCGCGTGACAACCCCGCGGCACCTGCGGGGTGTCGCCCTGGACAACCGGACTGGGCTTCAGCCGCGTCCCGCGCGCGCCTGACCCGCGCGGCCGCCGGTCTAGGAGTGTCGCCGCCGCTGCCTCTACCGAGGCGGCCTTGTCCGGCGGCGCGCTGGGGCGCCGCCGGCGGCTTCCGCGGGCTTCCGGAGTCGCTCCGGTGGTCGGATTCTGTTCCCGTCTGCGCCGCTGCTCTTCCCGGGACCCGCTCTTCACTACGGAACCATCAGCCTTCCGTTGCGGTGCGTTCCGTCATCGCCCGTCAAATCCATACATCAACGAAGAACAACGGAGGGTTGTCGGGTCGTGTTTGTTTGGACCGCACCCTCCGCGTTAGAGATAAGAAACGGAAGAAATAATCCAACACATGAATACATATCCGAAAACAATTTTTAATGAAATAAAATTGTTTTATGGATCGGGTTCTTCATTTTGAACGGAAACAACACGGGAAAAATGAATTTTTCACAACAACCCCTACCTCGTAGTCTTCGCGCGTATGCACGTTCTTCGCGGATTTGTTCGTCACGGAAAGAGGGGATCGTCGCGTCATCGCGGAAGGGCGTTGAGTCAGCGAACTCAACTGACCAAGAAACAACAGATTTAATTTAATTATATAAAATTAAATCTGTGTTTTGTAAAAAAAACACAAGTGAGATTTAAGAGAAACCCGAAGTCTCTTACCTCAAATAGCTGATCGAAGATTCGTTGCGGAGGAAGAGACGTCGTAGAAGAACATTGCAGGAAGGGAACGCCAGCGTCGCGAAACACGGCGTCGCGTCTTCGATTTCCGGGTTCGGCGTTCTTCGCGTTCTTCGCGTTCTTTCCGAAGAAGGATAAAGGCTCAAGAACCTCTGACAAAACCTCTCAACCAGTAATCCTCCAAAAAGACTTGTTGGTCTTATTTTATTATTACGCCAAAAAACAAAAAAAAAAGGTAAGTAACGACCCATCAATTCATTGAATTAATTCAACGAAAGAAAGCGCCCATTTAATTCATGAAATAACCCGCCAATTAAATGGTGCGTTAAGGATTTAAGAAAACGCGTCGGTTGACTTTCATAATGACGGGTTTTCACGGGTGCGTTACTTAGCGGAATGAAACGGCGGGGCTCGTGCAGGCCCCACCTCACAAATATCCTACCAAGGGGTAGGATATTTCTGGATAGCACCCTATCTGTTTCAACTCAGTTTAAGTGTCTTTCAAGTTGCTTCAAGTGGCTTAAGTGAAATAAAATAATGTTGTCGTAAAATTATTTTATTTCTTAACTTTAAGCCCGAAAATTAAAAACCACACCCGAGAAAACGCAACTCCGGAAGTGGCATTTCTAAGAGAATATCGGCGCTGTGATTTCATCGGTGCCCTCAGAATTCGATTCCAGGCACCGGTTCAAAAGATAGAAAAACCCGCTCGTCTGTTCACTAAACGTACCCGAGCCAAACTTCGGAAAATGATTCTGGGCACACTGGGCCTCGGAATCGGGTGCCGTCAGAAACTGCGCTCTTGTAAAATTCCAAAGAAAATTAAGAAAAACATTTACTTGAAATTTATAGGACTTTACATTGGATGAGTCATAGCCGACAATGGGCATCCTTGGGTTGATTTTGGGACCCCATGGAGCTACTTATTAATGATAATGACACTTTATTTTAAATAACTTAATGTAAAGAAAAAAATGACATTAACAAATATCTTTTAGTATATCAACTTTTAAATGGGGATATATATGTCAGATATTTGACTATAAATAATCATTGGAAATCTAGAAAGGTTTCCTACATTATGGTAATTTTTTTATATTTTTCTACATCAAAAAAATTAAATAGTTTGTGATACAATAATGATGTAGTATTTACGTCATTAATAAATAATTTAAATAAATATGATTATTAATACTAAAATAATATCCAATACCGGTCCAATTCATGTTGGATGATTTTATTTTGACCATGAGTCATCTTATCTTCGACTTTAATTAGGTTTGGACCTTTATAAACCGAAAATCACTATATAATAAAATATTATTTTCACACATTCTTAAAGATCCCCTCCCCCCCTTATAAAATGACACCACTTCTAACCCATTCTACACACCTCTCAAGCTCCTTGGCTCGTCCAACCCCTACCAAAATAATCACTAAATATCCCCTTATTCCACTTAGAAGTCTTATCTTAGGAATAATCCACTTCAATATTCTTTTTGGGTCGAACCAAATGATGATACCCAATTTAAATGTAACGCTTTCTCTTAAATACTTTTGTTTTTATTTGATTTATTTTACTTCTCCAGCACCCTAATTTTTTTTATTACTTTCTTTTATAACAACAAAAATTTCCTAAATATACTAGGATGTTTTTATGAGAAGGATTCTAACTAAAATAACACACACCATCATCTAATGGGTGAAGAACATACTGTTTCTGGGGATGGGAAACTAACACCCCACGAAACGATGATTGATTGATTATCTCTTATTGCCTCTCATGGTGGCCATTAAGATGGAACTGTATTCATATATGATATATATATTATGTCTATGTTTTCTATAGGACTCTTTATTTTCCATTTATATCATTATTGTATGGTTTCCATTATGGGTAAAATGCGATAATTTCATTTGAGAAAATGCGGACTACCACCCTCTCAAAATGATATGACTCGTTAATTACTTATGTGGGACATATAAAGGATGTAAATAATGAAATTATCTGTGATATTATACTTTAATTATAATATACCTAATTATTTTTATGTTTTAATTCCATTAAAACACAAAAATAGAAATGAATGTAGCATTAATGGATATGAACGACTTACCATCTCCATGAACGGTACATTTCATTAATTATCTCCAAATGTTATGTACTATTATAAATATATATATAAATTCTAGATATATAATATATACATGATATGTAAATATTTTATATCATTCTGGTTATAATGGACTTTTGACCACATTCAAAAATTGTAATTATAACAAGTTCATTTTTGACTCAAGTTCCAAACATCGATAAAATATCCAATATGAACTCAAATAATTATCTAATTGTTATAAAAAGGTAATAAGTGATATAAAATAAATAATAAAATCAAAAATTGTTTTTAATAAAGTTTAAATAAACTTATGTTTATTATTCAGGAAGAACATGTATCATACAAGACAAGTCGAACTTGAGGTAAGGGGTTTCTTATCTCACTTTTAATTCTGTGAGATTTCCATTGTTCTCCACTTATTTATTGCATGTAGTATATTGTGTACCGAGATTTGATATATATTATCATGATTATATTTATATTCATGGTTTTATGTGATTCATTTAGAGGTCATTAACTTTTGTTCATACGAATCGATTGATCACAATGAAGTAAGGGTTTTCATCTCTCTTTTTATTCATGTGAGATTCATGCTATATTGGCCACTATTTCCATTGGTGTGGCGTATGAAATGTCCATGATTGTATTCATTGTGTAATTGAACTTAATTTATGGGTATTTAAATCATTATTTAATGAACATTCTTTCATGGGTTGTATGTTCCATAAGTTACCAAATCGTTATGGGAATTTTAAATTTCAATTTCCACTCAGTGGGAATTACGCTTACGTCATTGATTATTTTACTCCAAGATTATGTTTAGAATCACTATTTATTATTTATGTAGTAATTTACACTCACATTTTTTGGATATACTTTTGATAAACATAATCACTCCATTGATAAATTTTCAAGTCATTGATATAAACTTGATCTTAACTCAATTTCCATTCATTGAGTTAAACAACCATGCCATTGGTGTGGTTTTTACAAGAATATGTGTGAATGTCCTATGATTTATTTACACTGAATATCCAATAATATTTAGTTTATTTATATTTTTCACAAATAATTATGTTATTTATTTATCCTTTACCTAAGGATGCTGTCTTTTTAAGGGATTTCATCTCAATTTACATTCCTTTGAGACTTCTTTGTTGTTACGCACCAATTCACTTTTATATGGCGTATATACTGTCCTTTTACTTTGTATATAATGAAATATTTTGTTATCATGATATTATATATGTTTTTATTACCTCAATTATTTTTATTCAAGCGTCTATCATTTGGTTAGGAACTCTAACTTAAAATCATTTTAAATGTTTTATAAATTTATTCTTCTAAATCTCTCTCATTAATCTCCATGTTTTAAAAATGGTTTTATGGATTTAATTATATGGACATTAATGATTTAAAGTTAATGTTACTTTTAAAATTTTCAAAGTAGTATGGGACACTTTGATTCAAAAATCTATTTTTAGATGGATTCTTGACAAATAGTGTGACTTTTAAATGTTTTCAAGAAAAAAGGGATATTTCTCTCAAATAGTTTTGATGATTAATTTCATCTATGTCAATATCCTTCATTATTATCGATTGAGGTTAATGTTTTACAATAAAATCTTCTATATTGTATTTAATGAGTTATGTTTGATTTTGGATGTGTTATTTTTATACCATTCATGGTGTGTGGATAATGTATTGACATTTCATATGCCAGTTTTAATACGAATGTTTATGTTATGTTTCAAACATTTCATATGAGGAATGAATTGTACATAGTAAGTGACTGGTGAATCCACTATAGCTCCTCGATGCATCGGTAGGTCACATGAGACAAACTCGTGTCTAGGCATATGGAATTGAAAAAATCTTATTTGTAGTCTTGGAACAAGTTCATGACTATGTGGTTATGATGTCTGGCATTATGCATTCCATCGTTATGAAATTAGATATTGATATTTTGTGTGGTAATTCGACTAGTAGAATACCCATGACTATGTTTTATTATTTCATTATTTACTCATCTCATATTCCTGCCACAAAGTGTTCATGTTTATTATTTTTAAAGTCGTGTGTTTTCAATTATTCACCATGCCTAATGTATATGTTGTCTTTTAATGTATTGCTTACTCTTACTGAGTAATTGAGCACACCCCTTTCTCATGTTTCATTTTCCCAGGATATGAAGATGTTATTTATGGGTGAATTTCAAGAATAATATTGGAATCTTGAATGTTTCTAATTGAATAAATTAGATTGTTTTTTCTTTTCATGTTGTAGTGTTGAACTTATGTATGTATCTTGTTTCCAAGACTACTAAACCAATCGGTCCATTGGATCTTCATTTATTTTAATCATGAACATGTATTAAAATAATGCACTTGCTCTTGGATTCTGGGGTTGGGGCGTTACAATATACACCATATAAAATTCAATTGGTGTATAATAATAAATATGGTTCAATGGAATGTAAATTGATACAATGTCCATTGAAAAAAAATCTTATCCATTGATTAATGAAAAAATCAATGACATATTTTTGTGTGACAAATAAGAATACAGCCAATATAAGTGGATATTAAGTGTAAACCAATAATAGTACATTCACACAAATTCATAGCATGACATAATAATGAAGTATATGTTTAACCCAAAAAATTGAAATTCGGTTAAGAAGATCTCTTATAGAAATTAGAAAGCCTAACAACATCACATAAAAATTAAGAAACTGAGCTGATGAGAGGGAAAAGGGTATCTCATATTTTGGACATAAAATATATAGCAATAAGGATATAGAGGAACATTCCCCAACGTAATAAGTTGTGAATTAAAAAACATAACAAAAATAAGTCTTTTAAAAAGAGGAGGGTGAAAACATCCCTTGCTGATTTGGTACCTTACAAAACATACACCACGTCAAATAAGGATCATACGATGAAGATGTAAATACCCATAAATGAAATTATATTACACAAAGTGTACAGTCATGGGCATTCCATACACCACACAAATGTAATAGTGAAAAATATAGCATGAATCTCATTGGAATAATAAGTGGGATGAAAACCCATAGCCATGTTGTAATCAATTGAGTCATCTGACCAAAAGTTAATAAAAAAATGAATCATATAATACCATGAATATAAATAGGATAATGATAATTTATATCAAATGACATTACACAATACACCACATGCAATAAATAATAGGTGAACAATGGAGATCTCAAGGAATTAAAAGAGAGATAAGAAACCCCTTACCTCATGTTCATCTTGACTTGTTTGTTGCTTTTTCTTCATGAATAATAAACATATGTAAATTTATACTTGATTAAGAACATTTTTAAAGTTTATTATTAATTTTATATCACTAATTACCATGTTATAAACATTATGTAATCATTATGTTAGTAATGGTCGTTTTGTCGATATTTGATACTTGAGTAAAAAATGAACACCTTATAATTACAAGTTTTCCATGTGGTAAAGATTACATTATCTCCATAATTATATTCATGGTTTATATATAATATATTTCATATATATCTCATATATATATGTATTTATAATAGTACATAACATTTGGAGATAAGAAATGAAATGCACCATTCATGGAGACGGTAAGCCATACGTACGCATGAACACTACATTCATTTCTATTTTGTATTTTAATTTAATGAAAACATAATGATAAATAGTTATATTATAATTAAAGTATAATATAATATTAAATTTCATTAAATCCTTCATTTATACGTCCCATGTATGGCATGAATGTGTAATATCACTTTGAGGGGGCGGTAGTCCGCACTTCCTCAAATGAAATTATAGCCTTTACCCATAATGGAAACCATAAAGGTGTGAAATAAATGAAGAAATACAGAATCATAAAGAAAAAAATAAAATAATATATATATATATCATATATCATATATAAATACAGTTCCATCATAACGGCCACCATGAGAGGCAGTAGGAGATATTTGAACAATCATCGTTTCGTGAGGCTGTAGTTCGCCGTCCACAGAAACAGTATGTTCTATACCCATTAGATGGAGGTGTTTGTAAGTTTAGTTAGAATAAATATCATAACAACAACCTAGTATAATTTTGATAATTTTTTTTTCATAAAAAATTGAATAAAAATAGTTTAGGGGTTTGAGAAGTAAAATAAATCAAAAGGACTTAAAAGAAGACGTTAACTTTAAATTGGGTATCTCCCATGGATTGAACCCAAAGATTTACATGATGTGCCTTATGCCTAAGTTAAGTATTCTAGGTGTAATAGTGGGATCATTAGAGATTATTTAAGTAGGTTTTGTACATGAAAATGGGCTTGAGAGGTGTGGGGATTGGGTTAGAAGTGTTGACATTTTATAAGGGGGGAGGGGCTCTTTAGGAATTTGTGAAAATATTATTTTATTATATAATGATTTTCAGTTTCTAAAGATCCAAAACACATTAAAGTATATGATAAGATGACTCATGGTCGAAATAAAATCATCCAATAATAATTGTAATGGTTTTGGATATTATTGTAATCTTATTAAATTTATTTATTAAAATCATTTATTAATGAGGTAAACACTGCATCATTATTGTATAATAAATAATTTAATTTATTTGATGTCTAAAAATTATAAAAAAAAAATGATTTAGGAAATATTATTATCTTTATAAATAATATTTATAGTCAAAAATATAACTTAAATAACTCAATTTAAAAATTGATTTACTAAAAGATATATGTTTGTGTCATTTTTGCCTTTACTTTAAATAATTTAATATAAACTGTCATTATCACTCATAAATGGATCCATGGGGTCCCAAAATTGACCAAAGGATGACCATGGTCGGAAATTTATTAAAAAATATTATTAGGACATATGTTAGATTAATGATATATTATTATAATAATATTTTTTTACCCTTATTTACCAGATATACCCTTTAACGATGGTAAATAAATTTCTAGAGAAGTAAATATTCATATTGTCTAAAAATAAAAGATACCTATTTACACAATTTTGACTTCATGATTCCATATATAGAATCCATTTTTACAAATTCATAACACGGAAGTCAAAAAATTTAATTGAAAATTAATTCCCGATGTCAAAACAAAAAAGCATGTTTTTAAGAAATAATAACTATCAAAATATTGACACTTATTTATGTCAGATTTCAATGTGAAATTACTTCCAATGACCTAAATTGGATTTAATTGTAAAAAAATAAAATAATTACACTTTAAGAACAATAAAAAAGATAATAAAACCATATAAATAAATTATATTAAACGGCAGTTTTGAATTAAAATACAGTATTCTTCACTATTCATCCAAAAATGAATTTTACCCGATAAATACCAAAATTTTACCCAAAGTTAATTTTGATGCCCTGATTCTAAAGTAGATTTTTTTTTGTCAAATAGATCATATAAAAGTGGAAAAACTTGATTTAAAGAGGTTTTTCCATCAAAATGAGTTAAATCAACCATTAAATGTAAATTATGCTTAAAATTTGATTTATTCACTTTTTAATCCTCTAACTTTTATTGGATAAATGTAAAATCATTTAAAAAACATGTATAATCGTTTTGTAGTTAGTTCTGTTCATTCCCACCAATACAACGACAAGGCATTAACTACCATTTAAAATAATAATATTGTATTATTATTGTGCAATGTATGATTTCAAAGAAACATGTTTTTGGGTATCAGGTATGCCATCAAACATAGCATCCCCTTTAATGTAAAATTAATATTTAATTCATAAAATATTAATTAAAGAGAAAATGTATTATTTCTTTATTTACCTGTGATGTTATAAATAGGGGAGGGAATGACTAATTTATTTCATCACAATTCTCACGTAGTGCACTATACATCCATATTAATCCCATGTTCGTAGTTCACCCAGAGTATCACCCACATTATTTGGTCATGTAATGTGGGATCTGACATAGTTCATCCACTCACTCGATCACATGGTATGGTCATGTGATCTAGCCACATAATGGGATATATTTCCTAGCCCAGCATATTTATACCACTTGGACCATCACCAATATAAATTAGGTGGAAGGTCCACCCACATGCCTAGTTTGACCACAGCACTACCACGCCATAGAATGAGGATCATCGTCTGATCCTAGCTAGAAAAAATGGACATGGTCAACTAGGGTACTTTCCCCTCTCCAAAACTCTAGTACTCATTTGACTATATATGATACAATAAATAGATCCATATATATGCATCATGACATGCCTCTTTTCCATAACCATCAGTCATCATTTTGGTCATCCCTCATCACACCATCGACCATCGACATGGATAGAATCTTACTCAATTGTAACTTCACTCCCCAATATCCTATACCAAACACCTCACTAGTCGACACTTTTTTACCTGAGAAACTGAGACATGGTCCTAGCATACCCATCCCTTCATCATTCTTCCCCCTCATTCCCATTTTCCACCTATAGGGTTGGCATCTCAGCATTCTATATTTGAGAGATAAAAGGAGAGAGGGAAGAGAGAGAATAGGGGTAGGTGCGGGGGAGTGGGAGCTCTTCTGCACCAATCCACCACCAAGAATTCAAAACCATAAACAAAAAGAATTATTGAACTGAATATTACCCCTAAAATTCCTTAGTATTATAAAATAGATACCAATTTTTTGATTTTATAAACAAAAAATTGTATAGAAAAAATAATAATTAAATATTCTACCATGATTTAGTATAAATAATAAATATCAATATATTAATAAAAATATCAATATATAATAAATGAATAATGAAGAAATGGGAAATCAAAATTCCTTACCTTGATATAGATTTATCATCACATTAATCCAACATCATATCAATAGGTTCATTTCTCATGTTAATTAAATTTGATCATCAATGTTCCTAAGTATATTTTCATGTTCCTATGATATTTCATCATTTATAATCAAAATATGGTTTCTCCCTTCTCTCCCTATTTACCTATCTATATTGTTCTTATTAAATACCCCAAGGTGGATAGTTTTAGAGAGGGATTATAAAATGTATTAAAGGGGCTATTATATTGTTTTTTCTATAGTTAGATTAATATAATTAAATCACTCCATTAAATAAACCTATCAAATCATATCAAACCCATATCATCTCATACCCATAAATTTTTATGTGATCCTAAATTATACTTATCCAAGTGTAAAACACATATATTAGTTGTTACAATGACTTTGAATTTCTCATCCAAGATTTTGATAAATAAGAAAAGTATAATTCATGAAAATTAATTTATTAGATGTAAAAATTATATTTTATACAAAATTTTTGCTAAGAAATTACATTTCAGACTATAAATTTCTTGGGTTCCCCACCCAGTGGAAAGAAATCAGACCAGAATCAATGAGTAAATCAAAACATTTATCTAAGGTAGATTTGTCAGTAAAATTTACCATTTTACATCTAAATACATCTCGAGACTGAAAAACTCAAAATTGATCCTTTTAGAGACTGATTAAAATCTATCTCACTACATCCACAACACATTTAAACCATTTCAACCTTGTAAATAAAAAAATAAGGGATTTTCAGTGAGGAGACACACAATATAACCTCATAAAAAAGAAATATACCTTCACCCTCACTCCCTCCACTATATAATATTCAATCTCCATGAGAACTAATTACATAACCATCCAGGAGGGAACATCATCTATCATCCAAAATGATTAATTATAGATAAAATGTCAAAGAAAGACCACAGTGGAAACTTGAATATTCTATAGGAAAATAATTCTAATGTATTTCATCAAAAAAAATTCCCATATAAAATGTCTTCATGTAACATGGGAGTAAACAAATCCCCCAACCATGGACATCAACCAAAAAAAATATTCCTTTATAAAGATATCACTAATAATAGAATATTGATCCAAATCCCTAAATTTTTTTCAATGTGTTTTTATGTGAGAACATCCAATCTATATATCATTCCAATATCAACCACTATAAAAAAAATTCAGCACTAACACGAGGGGGAAAATAGTAGAATCATCCCCTGGTTCAAAATTTATTTCATCATTATATCATGGGAACTAGGTATAATAATTAAAGAAACTAGCCCATTGATCAAGAGCCACACAACCCTTCTTTCCTAATCTCCCTACAACCATTTGTGAGAATCCCCTACCTTCACCTAATACTCCAAAAGGTCATTATCCACTATTGAATATATTCAAGTTATTTTTTAATCAATCATTTTAAAAATATACTAATGATCACATTAGAAACAACACCATCCACATCAAATTACTTAGTATCACACCAATTACCATTGGATTTCACATCCCACCATAATATGAAGTGTAATGTTTTAACTATTCAGATGGCCCTTTTCAATAATCCCAAGACCCAATGATAAATCCCGCTAAACATGAGTAATCAAAAATAAAAACGTACCAATAAAAACTCATATACCAAAGCATAAAGGGGATTTCTAACTGGATGGTAATCTAGAAAGAAATTTTCTGAAATATATCCCCTAAGGTAGAATTAAACTACAGCATTCCACCACAACATTTAATAGAAATAAAATTATAAAAACACAATTTATTGGTAGGAAAGTGTATAATGTTCTCCTCACATCCATGTAAACCCCTCAGGTCTGTCACCTCTGATCTCTTGATCACAAAAATACCACTAATTCTAGATCATAACCTTAGGCCTCTATCACACAATAAATATGTGCAGGGATTCACTCATCAATTGAACATTATCCATTTATCCCTCCCTAATATAGAAGTAACTATTCAAAGCCTACATTTCAAGTACCTACTCTATCATCAGGACATGGATCCCTTTACAATAAGTGTTAACTACCATGCTAATATTTCACAACTAAGATCTAGTAAAATTAAAAAACCTCAATTTCAGGATTATCAATACTACTATAAAAATCATGATGTCAATGTAAGATAGTTTACTTAAAATCTAACACTCTTACTATAACACAAGGAAAATTTACTCAAATTACAAGTAGGGTCCTCCTCCATCCAATATAAGGGGGTATTCAATATCATTTCATCATAATTCTATAAGGGTTTCCATAATTCAACTTCAAAATACTTGAAATCCATATCTAGAATAAAAGATGATAGATACAACATCATCTCATCAAGGTTTAACCTTTAAAAACCCTTCAAATCCATCCATATATTTATTTACATTTGAATTGAATTTTCATATATATATATATATAGATAAATCATATATCATTACTTTTTATTTTATGGTGAGTTGTATTTCACTTATTAATGGTTTTCACAACATACCTCACCTAATGGGGTTTGATTCACTACTTAGGGTTTATCACACCTCACATACATAAATATGAATTCCCATGTAGTTCCAAATTATGGATGAAATATATCCAATAAAGGTACCACTGCATCTTTTCACTACATTGAAAAAATATCATCAAAGAACAGTTCCTCAACTTAAGAAGAAATCACTTCACTAAAAAGAGTGACTGAAGGGAATTCATCATCCATGGAAAATCATACTGGTAAGGGTCTAACTAGGGGCTCATTATATTCTCCAGTATCTTCAAATATATTACAAAAAATTACTCTTGTTTACTCACACTTGTATGGGGGTCATTGAAATGGGACACAAAATATACTATGAACTCCACCTATTATCACCCGACATTTCTATTCATCACATTCATCATTATGAATCTCAAACTAACATCACTGTAACAATGAATAGAATTTAACAAAGTTTGTGATTTTTGGATTTGAACGACATATCATCCATCTCAAACTAGTCTCATGCCACTAGCTCTCCAACCGGAAGGCTTCCAAATTGGGAACTATGCAAAGAAAAAATTGTTCTCTGATATCAACACTACCTATTACTTGGAGGTACATCAATGGCATCACTTGTTATGTCTTCATTAATAATAATAATATAATACAACAATTATAGATTATCATCTCTAAAAATACTAAATCTACCAATGTTTTTAGGGGATTGAGGCACATGTTTTTTTATAACAAAACAACCATATCTCAATAACCCTTCATTTAGACTCATCGTCTAAATAAGTAAGTTTAACTATTTCAATTTTATAACATGATAAAATAAATTCTCTAGAGGTCTATAGGCCTAGAAAAATACTCATATATATTCATATTACCCCACATAGGGTCTGATATCCATGGTTAATACTCTATCCTAGACAAGAAGATAAACCCTAACCACAGTAGAGCATTAAAATCATGAGTATGAGAAAAACATCATTCACTAACACCTCAATATCTCAGGTAGGGAGATCAATCAAAAAATATTTATCTGGTCATTAAAATTCCAATCAATATAGAAACATCAGTCATAGAATTCATCCAATCCCCTATCACAGATGGATCATTCTCACCTCATTGACCCCCAAGACCACTGCCATCGTAATGTAGATAGCATATATATCACATGGGTAACACTATTTAACCCAATGTGAACTACCATCCTCTTTATAAAGAAAACCAAAACTAATCCTAAAGGGAGGAATAACTATCATAAATCACAGGTTAATAATATATCCTAACGAATCCTTGTAAAAAACACCTCAACTGTCACTTAATAGTAGTCATAGGCCCAAATATAGGTATGGGATGGTCCTTAACACGTAATCATAAACAATATATATATCAATGGTTAAATCCCTCAATCTATAGACCAACTTATAGTAGATAGAGAATATCAAGATGTTCTAACATGTGAAGGAAATAAAAGAACATAAATGACCATTATATGATATGTATTCCGACATTTGTATACCCTAAAATTGATTGCATATGGGTCCATGTCTTGAGACCATTGAAGTTGGATAGTATTTGATGTCAGTAAGGGGCTAATATGTGCTTAAAACTATAAGTGGACATGATGTTAAAAAGAATGGGGATTTAATATTCACTATAATAATTTGTGAAATTTTTTAACTGGTCTTAAACCACAATGAAATGTTCCAATTGCACTAGGAGAGAGTGCATATTGTCATGAACTAACATGAGTCGACCCCAAACCGGTCACCCGATTTAATCAATGGAAATGCTCGAGAGGCATTCCCAATCCTCAAAAACTGCAAACTAGTGTTGGGAATCAACAAAGTTACCAAGGTAATGATTTCTCCCAATATAAATGAATAGACTGGATATAAGAAATAAATAGGACATCCCTATATAAATTAAAATTCCAAACTGAACATTGCTAATACATAATTGAAAATACAACCAATAGAACATCAAAAAACAAACTGAACCTCATGACCATAAGTCTCAATGTGACCCTGAGGGTCACTCTCCAATAATAAAATCAACCATCACCAACAATTATTGAAACCAATCTAGAACCTCCACTAAAATATAAAAACAAGAAATAACTATAGGCGTGCATATTAAAAACCTGTAGGTATGCCTGAAAAAATCTATTCCCTATGCACTTCTTTTAAATAAAAGAAACTTCAATTTAAATTTTGAAATAAAATATTTAAAACTAGTCTTTTCACACAAAATTTCACTTTAAAACCAAACACTGTCCATTATGATTTTCTTTTAAAACCAAATATCTTATAAAGAGGTATCATTTTCACTTTAGAGAAGATGAATAATGTTTTAACTTAAAATGGGAGGAAAGAAATGTAAAACATTTTCAAATCATTTTTCTATAAAACATTGAAATTCATCTCACCACATCTAAAAAAAATACACCACACATCAGAGAACCAAAAATGATAACATAATAAGGGAAATTAAAATAATCACACAAGATTAACCAACCAATAATAATCTCAATCATTTATCATAGACAACTATGTTCCAAGAGACATGGGAGAACCTAGGATCTTGTAAAATAATCCAGAACATACTATACATCTTAAATCATCTCCAAAAGCATTCCTCACTTGATGAAATCAAATTTCACCCACATGTTTGATTTCACCTTATCTGGTCTGACCGAGGGGCACTATACCATAGACATAAAACAAAAAAAGCAAACCCCCAACTATGGGGAACAATCCATAGCATAATCCTAACTAGTGTAGCAATAATTCCTAGAATCTTTTCTACGTATAACAGGTTCCCATGTCATGACTATAAAGGGGATGATCCAAATGATACAATCCAAGAATCCAATAACATGCACATATATGAATATATAAATAATTCACACAATATGAATCACCCTTAGCCACCCTAATGATCAAAACATTTCCTTAAAACCAATAGATCTCAAAGGAGTACACATCAAGGATCACATATTCCACACAAATTAAATGGATCATGAGGATTCCACAGAAAGGATATCCAATCTATTCACATAAATGTAACATGATAATTCCACAAAGAATAATATTATATCCATTTAATATAAATAAGAACATTATACAATGAGAGTTTTCAAGATAAAAATATCTAGAAATTTCACAATAGTTCTAAATGGGCCATAAGAACCCTTTTTCAAAGAACCAATTCCACATTTCCAAGAAGTTCGAAACACACCAATTTTAATTTCACAATAATTTAGAAAAAACCCCATTTAATTACTCACACCATATGTGCAAACAAACACTGTTTTTAAGAAAATGCTCAATGGTCCACACATCACTATCACATGTCTTGTAACGACCCAATGTTTTTCAATGGAAATTACCTTCTTATATTTATGACGTAAAATAAAATGAAAACCCAAAATAATGAACTACTAAGTGATAAGTGACCTTTAATCATAAGTTTGTCACTTCTGTGATTGAAAGTTCAAAAATCTGACAGACATTGTTATGTTCAAGATGATTTTTGGAGTCTAATGA
Organism: Viscum album; assembly: GCA_963277665.1. Classification (NCBI taxonomy): domain Eukaryota; kingdom Viridiplantae; phylum Streptophyta; class Magnoliopsida; order Santalales; family Viscaceae; genus Viscum; species Viscum album. The sequence continues at coordinate 1,203,181,238 of OY728160.1, read as the reverse complement.
AAGAAAAATAATTTTTGGTGAATAGTGACCTACCCTTATGAATATTAATATCACCCTTATAAATATTAAATCATCCAACATAAGAGTAACATTACCTATAAATAATAAAATAAAATTTAGACATCTTAGAAAGTGACAATTTGACCTTAGTAAACGTTTTGGTATTTTTGTAAGCCATAAATAAATAATTATAATTAATTAATTAATTTAAAAGATTATTTATTTCCCTAAAATGTATTCATAAATTATTTATTCAATTTATTTTAGATTTTAGATAATTATATAATGCACTACGTAATTTTTGAATGCACTATAAATTCAGTATTAATCTTAAAAACTCTTTTTTTAAGTAAATTATGATTTTAAATAAATATTATATTAACAATATTTATAAACTTATTTCTCAAAAATGGACTTCATTTTTGGATTCCACATGTTGATAAATGGTTGGGGTAAATTATTGGGATTTTTCTGAGATACTTGAATATTTGATGAATAGTGAAATACTGTAATTTAAAAAATAAGCTAAATAAACTAATTATAGGGTCATGTGTGATGTTATACTGATGTAATCCCACTTAGTTCAGGATTAAATTATAAAATTACTATTATTGGTCTTTCAGGACTCACTATTCCTTGTCTTGTGGGGAAATAATAAACTAATGAATTTTATATTAAGGAAACTCCTCTCCCCTCCACTATAAAAGCAACCCTTCACACGATCATTTCCTCACACCTCTCAAGCTTTAAGACTTCTATAAACTCTTCCCAAACACCTTCCCTATCCCCTACCCCACGTCCAAGAGATGGTGGTCTCATCAACAGACCATGCTTAGGCCCTTAAGGAGGTTCCCAATTGAAGGATTCAAGAGGTAATATTCCTCCCTCTTCTCCATAAATTTCCATTAAAGTTCAAGTTCATTTCTTGATCTCTCCCCACCAATCATCATCAAAATTGTATTTTAAATAAATTATTATACATATAATGTAATTTTATTATTATAAAGGGATATTATATCATCCTACCCCCTTTACCTCTTTTATTTTATTAAATAGAACGTTGTTCATGAGGTGTTAATTTATCACCTTCAAGAACGACATGCTTTCATCTTCCATTTCTACCTTCATATCTGGTCATGAAACGATTTTTATGGTTGAAACAGAATATATTATATGTATTATGTTACATTTAAAGTTCTTTAAATAACCTATGGCCATATTACTAAGTGATAAGTTAAAACAAGTTCATTGTGATCCAAAAACTGCCCAAATTGACCCAAATAACCATAATTTAATTCTTATCTAATGATTCATCCACATGGATCTAATATAATTAATTATAAGATCATTAAAACTCATTTAATATCATTAATGAAATATAATATAATTTCTGTGTGTTTACTCATGTTCTACCCAAACTTCAATTTAAGAATACAAGTGAACCACCCATGAAAAAAACATAAAAACGAACATCCCCAAACAATGTTTTTAAACTATATAAGTCATAAAAAGGAACATAATATGACATAATGAAACCATAATGAACTCAATTAATGTACACATGGTTATTTATTTCTAATTAATTAATATAATGTCATTATACAGGACATTAAAGAGAAGGAAGCATTCAGGTACAAGTTTAGGGGAAATCTCAAACCTAATTTTCATCCTTCGGGTTCTCCCTCTTTCACTCCATTTTTGATATGGTTACTCCTTAAAGAACATTTTTTCATCATTTTATTTCTTTTTCCGGCATATACATATTTTTCACTGGTTTTTTTGACTTACAAAATTTTTTCCAAAAGAACTCGTCTTATAAGAACACCCTTTTTACATCTCACTCAAAGTGGACGGTTCTTGTAACATGTATGTTATTCCCTCTTTCTTTTGGGAACCCAAAGCTTATGAATGTGTTATTAGGAGATGAAACCCATTACATTACATGGGTTAGTTATGTACAATTTTTTAAATGTGTTCTATGTGGAAATCATGATAATGATAATGTTATGATGTGACAGGTGTGCCCCGAATTATATAGCACAATTATGAATGTTTCAAAGTGACGAGTGCGCTCGGAATTATATAGAGCTCCAATTCATTACGTAATTTTATGAATCTCATGAGTAAATGTGAAATGATGTGTTAACACGATTATATCTTGGTTCACAAGTATGTGTGGTAGTTAACACAAAAACATGATGTTTCATTTTTATGCATTGCCACATTTAAAGTCTTTTATTTATGCTCCTCTCATGTTCATGATATTTTGCCTATGTTATGATTATGCTCACCCCATGATATATTGTATTTATATATCCTCTTACTGTGCTTCTAGCTCACCCCTTTTGATGTATATCATAAGTGTCTACATGTACTAAGGAGAGGACAAGTTCCAATAAGAAGATAGAGAAGAAGAAATTAAATAAATGTTTATGCTAGATGTTGTATTTGTTATGTGTGGTCCTAGTTTTTCCATGACACTAAGACTTTGGATCCTCTTTTTGTAATACTATTATGTTGTTTATCATTGAAATAAAGCCATAGTAATGTACGAAAAGGCCAGGTCGCTATAGTTGGTATCAGAGGCAAGGTTTAGTTAATTTGGGAAATAGGATTAGTGAACCCTAGACCTATAGCATGAGACAAAGTACAAATATACACACAAAATATTTACCCAGGGAACCCATAAGTTATGTATTTGGTATAATTTTTTAAATGAATATGTTATTCATTACTTGTTTAGTTATGTTTTGTTCTATACTTTTATATTTTAGAAAATGGTGGGAACCAAGAGAAATAAGGCCAACAACTCATGCGAGGTCCAATATAACGATAGCCCGACTGACATCGCTAATGATTTCAGAGGTGGAGTTAAAAACATCATGGAGATTCTTACCCAATTATATCTGGTTATGAATAATAACCATAATAATGGGGAATGTCCTCCACCAAAGCAGGAGAAACTAGATATTGAATGTTTTATACGGCAACAACCACCGACGTTTTGTGGATATTTCGATCCACTAGTTGTTGAACTGTGGGTCAAGTCCATGGAGAAGATCTTTTCTATGCTTCACTGTTCTAAGATGGAGATGGTTACTCTAGCCATTTATCATCTTGATAGAGAAGAATATCAATGTTGGTATTTGATTAAGAACACCAAGCCAAGGGAAGAAATTGAACAGATGGAATGGGAAGACTTTAAGATATTATATCTTAATAAGTATTTCCCATGAACTCTTCGCACAAAGATGGAAAGAGAATTCATATAGCTCAAGCATAAATAAGGAGAATATGTCACAACCTATGAAGTGAATTTCAAAATGCTCTCAAGGTATGTTTCAGGTTTTTTTATCAATAATGATAGAAAAATTGATAGATTCTTTAGTGGATTAATACAACACCATCGAAAGGCTCTTGCAATTTGAGAATTTGGGAGTTATGAAGAAGTTGTCCGGTGTTCTCTCAAAGTAGAGATGGAGTTTGGAGAACGGTCTCATGGCTATGGTGATAAGAAAATAAAGATGGAGTTTCAATGTGGTGGATCTAATGACAAAGGTGGGAAGAAAAATCAACGACCCACATATAAAAAATGTGGGAAGTTGCACAATGGGAAATGCCTCAAAGGGATGGGTAAATGCTTCACGTGTGGGAAAGAAGGACACCATGATCAAGAGAGTCAAAAAGACACAAAAATGAAGGATAATGTTTCCAATGAAAGGATAGAACCACTCATGCTTCAATGCTACAACTGTAGGGAGCTAGGGAACTATGAAAACCAGTGCACCAAACCTCGAGTTCTCGAGGGCAATCAGCGTTAGCAGCCACCAAAGCCAACGGAACAAGGGAAGGCTTATGCCATCACTACTGCAGAGGTGGAGCTTTATAATGAACTCATACAAGGTACACATCCTATTCACTCAAGAATGGCAAACATATTATTTGATTCTGGTTCTATGCATTCCATTATATCTTACAAGTTTGATATAACGATAGAATCGAAGCACAAAACCTTGAAGTAGAGATATCTGTAAAAACACAAAGTGGTGCAATCATTGCAACCCAAGTGTTTGAATCTTCTTCTATTGGCGTATGTGGGAAGATTCTTCCAGCTAATCTCGCAATACTTCCCTTGGTGGAATTTGACGCTATAATGGGAATAGACTGTCTATCATTATATAGAGCTCATATGAACTACCGGGAAAAGGAAATATCATTTCATCTTTGGAACCATCGCATTCACCTCTACAAATTCAAGGAAGATCATGAATCACCTTTAAAAAATCCTTCAATGGTGTGGGTGATGATTCCCTATGATGAATCATACCTCGTCCAAATGGTTGAGTCAAAGGAATGTTCCAACCTTGAAGAAATTCCCATCATGAGGGAATACGGCGATATATTTCCCGAAGAGTTACCCAGAATTCCCTCGGACCGTGAGGTAGAGTTATCAATTGAACACATACCGGGTGCTACTCCTATCTCGAAGTTTCCATATAGGATGGATCTTATCGAACTGGAGGAGTTAAAGAAGCAGCTACAAGAGCATCTGGAAAAAGGGTTCATACACCCTAGTTCATCACCATGGGGTGCACCGGTGCTCTTTATAAAGAAGAAGGATGGAACCATGCGGCTATGTATCAATTGTCGGGAACTCAACAAGATCACCATAAAGAACAAGTATCCTCTCCCAAGGATTTATGACTTGTTAGACCAGTTAAGAAGAGCTCAATACTTCTAAAAAGTGGATCTTCGCTCTGGATACCTTATGGTAAAGGTGAAGAAGGAAGATATTCAGAAGACTGCCTTCCATACAAGGTATGGGAACTATGAGTTTTTGGTGATTCCCTTGGGACATAATAATTCCCCTGATATCTTCATGGATTTGATGAATAATGTCTTTAGACATTACGTCGACAAATTTGTGGTAGTGTTTATTGATGATATTCTCATATACTCCTAGAGCAAGGAAAAACATGAAGAACATCTAAGACTTGTGTTGGAGACATTGAGAAAAAAGAATTTTTATGCCATGTTCAGAAAGTGAAAATTTTGGATGAATCAAGTCACATTCATAGGAATATGATCACAAGTGAGGGAATTTCTATGGATCTTTCAAAGACAAAGGTGATTGAGGAATGTCCCAGGCCCTTTAGTGTCATAGAAATCCATAGTTTCCTGGGATTAGCTTGGTACTATTAATGTTTTGTGAGAAACTTCTCACGATTGTCAGGCCCGCTAACTAATTTAACAAGGAAAGGGGTAAAGTATGTCTGCATGGAAGAATGTGAGGGAAGCTTCATGGAGATAAAGAGAAGGCTGATCACTGCACCTGTACTCACACTACTGAAAAGTGGAGATTTTTTTTGATATACAGTAATTATTCAAAGAAAGGATTGGGTTGTGTACTCATGGATAATGATAATGTGATAGCCTATTCCTCACGACAGTTGAGATCCATGAGCATAACTACCTGACGCATGATCTAGAGCTGGCAGCCGTGATTTTTACCGTGAAAATCTGGCGACACTACCTTTATGGCAAGAAGTGTGACATATACACCGACCACAAGAGCATAAATTTTATATTCACACAAAAGGAGCTCAACATGTGTCAAAGGAGATGTTTAGAGCTAATCAAGGATTATGATTGCTCTATTCACTATCATTCTGGAATGGCGAACAATGTAACTGATTCTCTAAGAAGAAAAGAAACTGCTACTTTATCTATGATGCAGATTGAGAAAGACCCTATCTTCATGGATATGAAAAGAATGGATTTGGAAATCATAAGGGCAGGGGATACATCCTACCTAGCCCAAATGATTGCGCAAACATCCATCCAAGATAAGATTAAGGAAGCATAAAGAGATGATGCAGAGATACAAAAGAGGGTGATTGTAGTAAAGGAAGGGAATCTGCAAGAATTCCATATCAACGAAGATGGTGTTATTCGGTATGGAATGCGGCTTTGTGTGCCCTCATCACACGATATAAAGAATGAGCTATTGGATAATGCATATATCTCAAAATTCTCTATCCATCCTGGGAGTACCATGATCTATCATGATCTCTGGGAACTCTTCTGTTGGGATAACATGAAGAAGGAGATTGCGGAATATATATCAAGGTGCTTGGTATGTCAGAAAGTTAATTCTAAGGGACAAAAGTCTAATGGTATGATGCAGCCATTGCCTATACCCATGTGGAAATGGGAAAATGTAAATATGGACTTTACCACAGGTCTCCCAAAGACGTCAATGGGAAATAATTCGATATGAATTGTGGTTGACCGACTCACCATGACTGCCCATTTTATCACTATTCGGGAAGACCTCTCACTTGAACAACATGCAAAGATATATGTGAAGGAAGTGGTGAGACTGCACGGTGTCCCACTTTCCATTTTCTCTGACTGTGATCCAAGGTTCACATCTGTATTCTGGAGGAGCCTTCAGCATGCTTTGAGTACTAAATTAAATTTTAGAACAACCTATCACCCCCAAACCGATGGCCAGTCTGAAAGGACTATTCAGACGCTTGAATATATGCTAAGAGCCTTCTCCCTTTAATTCAAAGGTCATTGGGATCAGCATATCCCATTGGTTCAGTTCTCATACAACAATAGCTTCCACTCGAGTATTCAGATGGCTCCATTTGAAGCTCTATATGGAAAGCGAAGTAGAACTCCAACCTTTTGGGATGAAGTTGGAGAAAGAAAGCTACTTAGACCCTACCATGTTCAAGAGATGAAAGAGAAGGTTCAAGACTTCCAAAAACACATCAAAGCTACTCAAAGTCAGCAAAAGAGATATGCTGACAACCGTCGAATGGACTTGGAGTTCGACGTTGGAGATAAAGTCTTCCTTCGAATATCTCCATGGAAGAGTTTCATGCAATTCGGGAAGAATGGAAAGCTAATCCCAAGGTATATTGGCCCCTTTGAGATCCTTGACCACATAGGAGTCGTGGCCTATTGTATTGCACTTCCACCTAATATGGCTCAATTTCATGATGTGTTTCATGTATCACTACTGGGGAAGTGCATACTAGACCCCTCACATGTACTAAACTCAGAGGTGGTGCAGCTTGAAGATGGTCTCTCCTATGAGGAGCAGCCGGTAAAGATTCTTGATCAGAGAGATAAGGTTCTAAAAAACAAGAAAACCCATCTTTTCAAAGTGTTGTGGAGGAACCATAAGTTTGAGGAAGCATCTTGGGAACCAAAAGAGGCAATGAAGGGTAAGTACCCTCACCTGTTTTTGTAAAGTAAAATTTCGGGGGTGAAATTTGTTAAGGGGGGAAGAATGTGATGACCCAAAGTTTTTCAGTGGAAATCCCATTTTTATATTGATGTCATAAATAACATTAGAACACAAAATAATGAACTAATAAGTGATAAGTGATCTTTAAACATAAGTTTTTTACTTCTGTGTTTTGGAATTTCGAGAATCTGACATACACAGTTGTGTTCAAGATGATCTTTGGAGTCTAATGAAACAAAAATAATTTTTTTGTGAATAGTTACCTACCCTTATGAATATTAATATCACCCTTATGAATAGTAAATCATCCATTATTATAGTAAAATTACCTATGAATATTAAAATAAAATTTAGACATCTTAGAAAGTGTCAATTTGACCTTACTAAACGTTTTGGTATTTTTGTAAGTCATAAATAATTAATTATAATTAATTAATTAATTTAAAAGAATATTTATTTCCATAAAATGTTTTCATAAATTATTTAATCAATGTATTATAGTATTTAGATAATTTTATAAGACCCTACGCAATTTTTGAAAGCACTATCAAATCAGTTTTAATATTAAAAACAGTTTTTTATGTAAATTATGATTTTAAATAAATATTAAATTAATAATATTTAGAAAATTATTTTTCAAAAATGGACTTCATTTTTTGATTCAACACATCGATAAATGGTTGGGTTATATTTTTGGGATTTTTCTGAGATACATGAATTTGTGATGAATAGTGAAATACCGTAATTTACAAAATAAGCTAAATAAGCTAATTATAGGGTCATGTGTGATGTTCTACTGATGTAAGCCCACTTGGTTCGGTATTACATTATAAAATTACTATTCTTGGTCATTCAAGACTCACTATTCCTTTTCTTTTGGGGAAATAATAAACTAATTAATTTTATATTAACGAAACCCCTCTCCCCTCCACTATAAAAGCCACCCATCACAACCTCATTTCCTCACACCTCTCAAGCTCCAATACTTATCTAAACTCTTCCCAAACACCTTCCCTAGCTCCTCCCCCACGTACAAGATCTTCTAGTCTCATCAAAAGACCAATCTTAGGCCCTTAAGGAGGTTCTCAAGAGAACGATTAAAGAGGTAATTCCCCTCCCTCTTCTCCTTTAATTTCCATTCATGTTCAAGTTAATTTCATGATATCTGCCCACCTATCTTCATCAAAATTGTATTTTAACTCCATTATTATAAATATAATTTCATTTTATGATTATAATGGTATATTATATCACCCAAACCCCTTTACCTCTTCCTTTTATTTTATTAAAGAGAACGTTGTTCGTGAGGTGTTAATTTATTACCTTCAAGAACGACATTCTTTCTTCTTCCATTTCTACCTTCATATATAGTCATGAAACAATTTTTATGGTTGAAACAGAATATTTTATATGTATTATGTTATATTTAATGTTCTGGAAATAACCTATGTCCATATTACTAAGAGATAAGTTAAAACAAGTTCATTGTGATCCAAAAACCGCCCAAATCGACCCAAATAACCATCATTTAATTCTTATCTAATGATTCATCCAAATGGATATAATATAATTAATTATAAGATCATTAAAAATACTGTAATATCATTAATGACATGTAATATAATTTATGGATGTTTACTCATGTTCTACCCAAACATCAATTTGAGAATACAAGTGAACCACCCAATAAAAAACCATAAAACGAACATCCCCGAACAATGTTTTTAAACAGTATAAGTCATCCAAAGGAACATAATATGACATAATGAAACAAGAATGAAACCTATTAATGTACACATGGTTGTATATTTCTAATTAATGAAGATAATTTCATTATATTGGACATTAAAGAGAAAGAATCATTCGGGTACAAGGTAAGGGGAAATCTCGAACCCAATTTTCTTCCTTCGGGTTCTCCCTCTTTCACTCCATGTTTGATATAGTTACTCCTTAAAAATCGTTTTATCATCATTGCCTTTAATTTTATGGGATATAAATATTTTTCAATGGGTTTTATGTCAAACCAAATATTCTCCAAAAGAACTCCCCTTTTAAGAATGCCACTTTTACTTCTCACTCGAAGTGGACGGTTCTTGTAACATATATGTTATTCCCTCTTTCTTTTGGGAACCCAATGCTTATGAATGTGTTATTATGAGATGAAACCAATTACATTCCATGTTTTAGTTATTTAAATATTTTATATGTGTTCTATGTGGAAATCATGATATTTATAATGTTATGATGTGACGTTTGTGCCCATAATTATATAGCGCAATTATGAATGTTTCAAAGTGACGGGTGCGCCCAGAATTAAACAGCGCTCCAATCCATTGGGTAAAGTGATGAATCTCATGATTAAATCTGAAATGATGTGTGGACAGGATTCTAGATTGGTTCAAAACTATTTATGGTAGTTATCCACTAAAACATGATGTTTCATTTTTATGCATTGCCACATTTCAAGTCTTTTATTTATGCTCCTCTCATGTTCATGATATTTTGCCTATGTTATGATTATGCTCACCCCATGATATATTGTTTTTATCTATACTCTTAATAAGATTCTAGCTCACCCTTTTTGATGTATATCCTCATGTGGCTACATGTACTAATGATAGGACAAGTGCCAATAAGAATCTAGAGAAGAAGAAATTAAATAAATGATTATGTTAGATGTTGTATTTGTTATGTGTTGTCCTAGTGTTCCCAAGACATTAAGCCTTTGGATCCTACTTTTGTAATACTATTATGTTGTTTATCTTTGAAATGATGTAATATTAATGTATGAAAAGGATGGGTCTCTATATGTCTAACCAATTTTTCAAAGATAAAAATGCACACCAATATCAAGCCCAACACCATTTAAAAATACTTCTTTGAAAATCACAAAATAATTTTAAATGTTGAAAAAATATTCATAAATCCAAACCATGCTTGATAAGCCATAAAACACTTAAAAATACAATTGTTCATTTTATCAAACACTAAGTGTGCAAAATTTAACTAAACAATATCATTATCTTCATAATAAGGTAGAAATCACCACTATTCACACTGAATAATTATTTCAAAGATCGCACATAAATAGTTACCATATAAGTAAGGTGTGAAAATAAAGAAACCAATTATTCTTAGATTTAATGCGTATGTGAAAATGTAAACCTACCTACAAACATATGTGCTTAAATAATTCCATCATGAAACAACACCAAAATGGTTCCAAGAAGCAAGAACATACACAAGGAACCCTAATAAGTAAAACCCCACAATTTCCCTTCACACCTCTTTCATCATCGTCCAGACATGGCCAATATGGTTATAGATGAAAGTGAAAATGTTATAAAACCAATGGAGAAAGAGATATAATACCTAACCTTTTAATCCAGGTGAAAAATCGCCAAGAAACAACCTTGATTCCAACTATGAGGGGATTATAGGATCCAAAAAACAACCATGGGAGGAATCATAGTCATAGGGTTTGAATGTGTGTGAAATGACCCTATATTTTATTAATGAAAATTCCTCTTGATCTAATTAAACGTCTTATTATGTAAAATGGTTTTATAAAACATATGAAATTCCATGGTTTTATGTTTTTGGATTTTAAAATATAATTATGAATTATTACCATTGGAAATATATCCATTGAATAGTGATCACATGATTAGTATAAATTTAGGGCTTTAAAAAATACAATGTACTCAAACAATGGAAGTGATGGCCTCATACAGTATAATTAATCCATATGAAGCCTATTTATCAGAGCTCAGAAAGGAGGTAGTGTCACTGGGATTCTCTCTTGACCAATCCCAAGCTGAGATTCAACATGTTATGTTTTTTCAGAACAACCTATTGGAGAAGTGGAAGTTAACAAAGATTACCACCTGAGCGATATTTTGTAACAACCCTAAGAGTCTATCACCATCGCACACCTTACCCTTGGGAATTATGTGAGTGTTATAAGTGGTTTTGTAACAATACCCTATAACAATGATTATTTGCGTTGTTTTTGTTTAAATAATATATATTCATTTTATTACTGCTACTTTGTATATCAGTTTTAAAGCAAAATTAATATTTTATTTATTATTTAAAATCAACTAAGAAATATATTTTGATGAATAAATGTATTTTTTAATTAAATGATATTTTAAAAAAATATAATTACTAAATTAATTTTTATTAAATATATATAATTATTTTGTTTTTATGAATACAATTGTAATTATTATTATGTTTTGAAAGTTGTTTTTGTTAAAACACATGAATTTTCGATAATTGATGGTTTTTATATTAAAAGTAAATATTCACATATTTAGATTTTTTTTTATAAAATGAATATTATTTTTCTATTTAGGATGTCAAAATTATCTAAAAGTGAATTTTTCAGAATTTTCAGAGACAGTCATATTTTTCAGTTAAAATTATATACCCTTTAAATATATAATGTGTTTTATGACATCATAATGACCAAATAGTGATATAAAAAATTATATTAAAGGTTTATTTGGCCTATATATTTTTTACCTTTAAAATGATGTGATTTTATATATTTTGATTAATTTTTTGGTGCTAGAGTGGACCCTCCAAGACTTATAAAAAATTTTAACATTTTAAAATGAATTCTTTGTGAGTGTGACTCATCTCCACATTATAAATCCTAAAATATTAATAAGTTTATACATAAGAAATATAAAATAATTTTTTTCACTCTCCTTTGGAAAAAACCATGGGTTGGTTTGTGGTTTTGAATATTTAAATATAACGATTCCAAAACCTATGTTTTTGAAATATTAAGGAATTCCCCTCTCTTTTCCTATATAAACCCACCCATGATCCCACTTCTATTCTCTCCAAATCCTTTTTTCACGTCTCTACTCTCCCATCATCTATATATAATCCTTGAAAGTCACCCCATGCTCTCACGAATCCCCTCCTAAATCTCATGAAGTCACACATTACAAAGTAAGGGATCCTCACCTTCCTTCCTTACTCATTTATGTCCTAGTTTACATATATTGTTATGCCCATGTTATTTTCAACTAAAAATGTTGGATTACAATTTCTCTCGACTATTATACTTCCTCCTTATTTATAATGATGAGAGATCCCTTTATATCTCATTAATTCCTCCCATGTACACATGTTATCATGCGGAAATTTCTTTAGGGATTTCTCTCTCTTCATTTACATTTAATAAATTATTTTATATTATGCATCTAAATTACATTACATATGTTGTGATTTTATGTTATATGACCCACTTACTGTCAATTTCTTGTAAAAACAATAAGATATCCCCATTCAATTTCATCGACCCATTTTATGATATCTATTTGATATCGTTATGCAACCGAAGTTACACCAAAATTTACAATGCCAAAAGCATCATTTGAGTGAATACCAAACCCATTACTCTATCAAGGGAATTCACCATTATGAACATGTAATTTTTTATTGAGGTCTTACATTTGTGTATTCCACATTTCTTATTCATTTAATGAATTAGTTTGTTCAATGAATCCTTGTTGTATTATCTATGTGGCACACTTATGCCAAAAATGAAATGATTAACAAGGGTGCGCCCTGATAGTGCTCCAATGCCTTGGGTAAAGATTAGTATCATGATACGTCGTGTGAAATGAGGTTTTACTCATTCTTAGTCATGTTCAACGAAGTTATACTCATTATCCATGTTCAATGAGCCTTGGCTCATTCTAATATAATGTAAAATATTGATGTAAAATCTCTATGTTATGATAATCTTTCTAGATCATGCCTTTATGTTCATGTTTCTCTTATTCTCCATTGATATTACTATTTCCTAACATTTATTGTATTCTTCATATTATTCCATGTTTACTCCCTTACTAGGTTTTATAGTTCACTCATGTTTTTCTATGTCCTCAGGTTATCCCATGCAATGCTATGTATGATGGAATTTTTTGATCATGTAAAAGATGTTTTCAATAAAGATGTCATATCTTATATCATAAGTTATATTGTAATGTTCCTAATTTTTCAAGACAATAAACCTCTAGATCCTCAATTTTTTCTTAATTTTATTTTTATGTAATAAATATTGATTGTTTGTGTAATAAACAGAAGGGTTGTTACAGTTGGTATCAAAATATAAGATTAGTTATTTTTTGGATTAGGATTAGAAAACACTAGTTAAATACTTAGGTATAAGACTAAGTATAATAAAAATATACCTAAATTTTTGTGAGTATAGAGTAAGTGGTTTATCATGACAATTCATCCCTGTTTGGATATGAACATGTATAGGTGGCTCTGGTACAGATTTATCTCGGGTTAAAACCCAAAAACACTGCTTCCAATTATACTAGAACAGGAACTAGTGCACAAAAATGGTCCTTGATCCACTCTTTGTTCGACACTCTCGGGGATATGCTTTGGTAAATTCACAAGCTTAGTATGAATCATTATTAATGAAATTAAAAAATTCACCAAATAATATATGTTGGGAAGTAGATCATGGATAACATAGATAAAATCCTATAAATTCATAAGTTATTGAAATAAATGTAATTTATAAGCCATCCCTTTCTTTCATTGGATTACATTTTATGTGTTACCCCTAACATTCCATTTATTCCATCCAGTGGCCGGTAATAGGAGGACTGGGTCTAAAAACCGATGTGAAGACCAATGTGATGACTATTCTAATGATATTCCCAATCTAATGGGAGTGGGAATCAAAAAAAATTCATGATACTCTCTCAGTTAACTCACGGTTTGAATATAAACATGGGTCAAGAGGAACATCCACCCCCCCCACAAGAAAGAACAAGCTGTAATTGAGAGATTCATTAGATAAATTCCTCCTACTTTTAATGGATCATCTGGTCCCTCAATCGTCGAAAAATATATCAACTTTATAGTGAATATATTCCTAATCCTTAAATTTTACAAACAAGATAAGCTTCTTCTAGATGTAAATCATATGGTGGGTGAAGCTAATAAATTATTGAAATTGGTAAAAAATTATGAAGCCTGAGGAAGAGATCAAGGCATTTGAAGTGAAGGATTTCTAGAAACTTTTTTCCCATAAATAGTTTCTTCACACCGTTTGACTTAAGATGGAAGGGACTTCGTTTACCTCAATCAAAAAGATGATGAATCCATTATTTCATATTGGGAAAACATCACAAGGAATGAATGATATGCCTCAATCATTGTTGTTACACCTGAATGCAAGGTTGTAAACTTCTTTGGTGGGGTAAAACATAGTATACGGAAATCCCTACCAATCTTTGACTTTGACAGCATTAAGGAAATGGTCTGATGTACCCCTGAAGTCCAAATGAAGGTTGGAAAATCTCAACGGTATCATGGGGATAAGAATTAGAAAGTGGGATTCAATTCTAGTGGTACGTGGGATAAATCCAACAGTGCTAATAAATTTTAGAACCCCACTTTCCAATGGTGTGGAAAGAAGCACCCTAGAAATTGCCTGAAGGGGACGAGGAAATGATTTAGGTGTGGAAGAGAAGGGCACCTGACCATTAATTTCTGATAAGAAAAAAACTTCTACTATGATAGAGGAAAGGAATGCTTCATTTGACCATCAATTCATTGTTCATTAATACAACAGATAAGAACCATTCAAACTAGTTCCCTATGCCCAGGATTTCAGAGGCAAAAAAAACCTCCAAGGTAGTAAGGGTGATAATTTTCCATCACTACCGCTGAAGTAAATCCCGACAAAAAAGTGGTGATACGTACGATATTTATTCATTCCAAAATTGAGAACATACTTTTTTATTCTTGTTCTAAACGTTATTTTATATCCTGAAAGATTAGTAGAACAACCCCAACACCACCAAAAATCATGGAAGTGGATATGTCAGTGAGAACAGAAAATGATGAAATCATTGTATCCCATGAATATAACTCCTTCTATGTTAAAATTTGTGAATTGAAAATCCATTGAACCTCATGATACTCCCTCTAGTGGAATTTGATGTAATTCACAGCATAGATTTCCCTATATAGAGCCAACATAAATTACCATGGGAGGGAATTCACTCTCTATATGCTGAATTGACCCTCAATTCTATACAAGTGCAATGAGGAGGATGAATCTTCTTTATCAGCATTATATCAAGAATCGATATTAATTCCCTATGAGAATGTGTATCTTTCGTAGATGATTGAGTCTGAAGAAGAAACCATCCTTGAAGGCATGCCTATTTAAAGGGAATTCGTTAAAGTTTATCCCTTGGAATTGTTTGATTCTCCTCCTAGAAGAGATATTGATTTTTCGATTGATCTTATACCTAGGGAATTGCCAATATCCAAGACTCTATATAGAATGGTAGTTGTGGATTTTGAGGATATAGAGAAACAGATACATGAGAATTTGGATAAAGGGTATATATTCCCAAGTGATTGACCATGGGGTGCGCCAGTCCTATTCATCAAGAAGAAGAATGGATCAATGTTCCTTGGCATTTATTATCACGTTCTTAAAAAAATCAAAACAAAAAAATTATCCACTACAACGAATTGATGACTTATTTGATCAGCTACGTGGAGTAGAATACTTCTCCATCGTGGATCTACAGTCCGGATGTTACCATGTAAGGTTGATGAGGGAGGATATCCCCAATACTATTTTTTGTACAAGGTATGGGCACTATGAATTCATAGTAATTCATTTTGAACTCACTAATTCTCTAGCAATCTTCATAGATGTGATGAATGGAGTCTTTAGAGATTTCCTCGACCAACTTTTTGTGGCCTTTATAGATGTTATTGTAATTTACTCCAAAATCAAGGAGGAGAATCACGACTATCTAAGAACTATACTAAAGACCCTATGAAAGGAGATTCTCTAACAATAGTATAGAAAGTGTGATTTCTGGTTGAAGGAAGTATCTTTCATGGGTCACATCATCACAAGTAATAGGATATCTATGGACCCCTCAAAGAAAAATTCCATTAAGGGATGGGTGAGGCCAACATCTATGATGGATATCTCTAGATTCCATAGGTTAGCTAGATATTATGGTTGATTTGTAAAAATTTATCCCGCTTATCAAACCCTCCTACCAAGATAAATCTTAAAGAAATAAATTTTTCATCGAGTGATGATTGCAAAGAGAGCTTTATGGAGTTGAAAATAAGGCTTATAATTGAAATCATGCTCATACTACCCACAAGTGGATAATTGTTTGTGGTATTTATTGATGATTCTAAGAAGGGAATGGGATATGTGTTGATGAAAAATGGAAAAGTAATTTCTTAAGGTTAAAGGAAATTAAAATTATATGAGAAAAACAATTCAACACATGATCTAGAGTTGGCTTCAGTAATCTTCGCTTTAAAATTTTTGGGACATTACCTCTTCGAGGATAATTGTAAAATATATATCGATCAAAAAATCCTCAAGTATATATTCTAAAACAAATAGATGAATATGCACCAAAAAAGATGGTTAGAGCTGATCAAAGACTATGAAGGCTCAATTCACTACCATCTAGGGAAAGCGAACAATGTGGAAGATGATCTATGTAGAAAGGATCCCACAAAACATTCATTGATGAGAATTGAAAAAGATCGAATATTTTAATATTTGATGATGATGGAAATGGGAATCATAAATAAGGGAAAATCTTCAATCCTTTAACAAATTATTGGTCAACAGTCTCTTTTAAAAAGTCTAAAGGTCACTCAAATGGATGATGTGGGAACTCAGATCCAAGTGGAAACTAATAGAAAAGGTAAATACTCAGACTTAAATTTCAATGGAGAAGGAATTGTGATATTTGGGTCAAGAATGTGTGTTCCATAAAATCTAGAGTTATAGAATGAAATTTTGGATTATGCAAAAAGTTTGAATTTCTCCATTCACCTAGGAAAAATAAATATGTATCGAGATCACCGAGAGTATTTCTTGTGGGATAACATGAACAAGGAGATTGCTGAGAATAAATCAATGTTCTCGGTATGTCATCAAGTGAAGGATGAGAGGTAGAAGTCTAAGGGGATGATGCAACCATTAACCATAACAACATTGAAATGGGAGAACATCACTATGGACTATTCCCCAGACTTCCGAAGTCAACCAAAGGAAACAATGCTATCTGGGTTTTTGGGGATTGTCTACAAAGACTAAACACATCATTATAATTTGAGAGGATTTATCATTGGATCAACTGTCATGAATATACATCATAGAAGTGGTAAGGCTACATGGTGTACCACTATCTATTGTATCCGATCGAGATCCAGCATTCACCTCTATGTTTTGGAAGAGTCTCCAATATGCTATGAATGCTGAACTGAACATTAGTATGGCTTATCATCCCCAAACTGATGGCCAATTTGAGTAGACTATCTAAACACATCTAGACATGTTGAAATCATTCTCAAAGGAATTAAAATGAATATGGTATCAACATCTTCCTTTGATCGATTTCTATTACCATGACAGATTACACTCAAGATTCCAAATGGATCCTTATGAAGCCCTTTATGGGAAGTGATGCAGAACACTGGTATGTTGGGATGAAGTTGGGGAGTGAAAACTTCTTGGTCTAGAAATGGTTGAAGAAATGGTTGATAAGTTTTAGACAATCCAGTGGCACATTAAAGCTGCTTAGAGTTGACAAAATTACTATGTTGTTAATCGTCAACAAGACCTAGAGATTGATGTTGGAGACATGTTATTCAACTACATATCACCAAGGAAGTGAGTTATGAGATTTTGGAAGAAGTTAATGCTTAGCCTAAGGTACATCGACCCTTTTGATATCCAAGATGGCATTGGAGCAGTGGCCTATCTACTAACACTCCCACCAAATCTATCTCAAGTACATGATGTATTACATGTATCACTATTAATAATTTACATACCTAATGGATCGAATGTTCTAAATCCAGAGGTGGTACCATTGGATAATTACTTCTCATACCAAGAGAAGCCAGTGATGATCTTAGATCGGAGGGAAAAAGTTATACCAAATAAGACAATGCCTCTAATCAAGGTGTTGTGGATAAAACAAAATTTTGAAGAGGCAACATGGGAATTAAATGAAGTTGTGAAGAACAGTTACCCCCATATGAAATTGTATGGGAAATGGAAAATTTGAGGGTTAAATTTTTTAAGGGGGAAGATTGTAACGACCAAAAATTTTATTAATAAAAATTTATATTGATCTAATTAATTGTATTATTATGTAAAATAGTTATATAAAACATATTCAACTATGTGGTTTTATGTTTTTGTAATTTAAAATTCAATTATTAATTGTTACTGTTGCTAATATAGTCGTTGAACAGCGATCACATTATTAGTTTAAATATAGGGATTCAATAAATCCAATTTACTCAGACAATGGAAGTGATGGCCTCATTCAGTATAATTTCCCCATACGAATAACATTTGTTGGACTTCAGAAAGGAGGTAGTATCACTAGGATTTTCTCTTGACCAAGCCCATTCCTAGCTTCAACATGTTAATCTTGTGTCGAACTGCCTATGGGAGAAGTGGATGTTAATAGAGATTACCACTTGAGCTATGTCATCTGAGCCACCCAAAGAGTCTATCACCATAACAAACCTTACCATTAGGTATTATGCGAGTGTTATAAGGGGTTATATAAGAAGAACCTAGGACTATGATTATGTGCATTATTTTTTTATAATTAATAAATATTCATTTTATTACTGTTACCTTGTAATTGGTTTTAATGAACAAACAATATTTTTAGTTAATATTTAAATTCAATAAAGAAATAAATTTTTATGAATTAATGTATTTTTGAATTAAATAATATTTTTTAAAAATATTATTAGTAAACTACTTTTTATTAAATATAAATTATTTTATAATTTTTATGATTACAATAGTAATTGTTATTAAGGTTTGAAAGCTTTTTTTGTCAAAAATGATGAATTTTCCATAAATTTTGGTTTGTATTTTTAAAGTAATGATTCATATATATAAGAAATTATTTAGAAAAAATGAATATTATATTTCGATTCAGGTAATCGAAATTATCTAATGGTGAATTGTTCATAATTTTATGAGATAGTCAAATTTTTAGGTAAAAATTAAATTTTGTTTAAATATATAATGTGTTTTATGACATCATAATGACCCAATAGTGATGTAATAAAATAATATTAAAGGTATATTCGACCAATATATGTTTTAACTTTAACATAATGTGATTTTAGATTTTATTTATTAATTTTATGCTGCCTTAGTGGACCCTCCAAGAGTTATAAAATATTATAACATTTTAAAATGATTTCCTTGAGAGTATGACCCACCTCCACGTAAGAAAACCTAATATTTTAATATGTTATACTATTATACTTATAAAATATTGTTTTCCAATCCCCTTTGGAAAAAGACTTTGGATAAAACAATGGGTGGGTTAGTGGTTTTGAATATTTAATTATATAAAATCCCAGACAAAAGTTTGTGAAATATTAAAGAATTCCATTCTCTTTTCCTTTATAATCGCAGCCAATATCCCACTTCTATTCACTAAAAACACTTGGATAACGTCCCTAATCATCCCTCCACTCTCTATAGTCCACCCAAGGTGACCCAATATCTCAATAATGCTCTAAAAGTCACATATTACCATGTAAGGGATCCTCACATTCCTTCTTTCCTTACTTATGTCCAAGATTCCTTATATTGTAATGACCCTTTTAGTTTTAAATAAAAATTTTGGGGTTTGATTTTTATCCTCCCTTATACATCCCTCCTTATTTTTGAATGATGAGAGTCTCCTTTTTCTATCATTAATGCCTCCCATGTACACATGTTACGATACCGAAATTCTGTAAGGGAATTCTCTCCACTCATATACATTAAAGAAATTCTTTTATATTATTAATAAAAATTCCATTAAATATGTTGGTATATGATTTTCCATGACCCCTTTACTTTCCATTTAATTTATAAATTATAAGACTCTACTTTCTCTCTAATCATCCCGTTTTATGATTTCAATTTGATGTCGTTATGCTGCCGAAGTTACACAAAACTTTCCCATTCAAAAACCATTGTGTGAGTGAATACCATACCGATTTATCTATCAAGGGTATTCACATTTATGAAAATGTACTTGTTTATTGAGGAAATAATTTTAGTGATTCCACATCTCTTATTCATGGAATAAATTATGACATTTACTGAATCCATATTGTATGATCTATGTGACTCACTAATGCATGAAATGAAAAGATTAAGAAGGGTGTGCCCTGATAGCGCTCCAATGCATTGGGTAAAGATTATTATTAAGATAAATCATGTGAAATTAGGGTTTACTCATGATAATTCAAGTGAAATGAGGGTTTACACATGATATATGTGCAATTACCCTTGTATCCTGCTAATATCATGTTAAATGTTGTTGCCGCATCTCTATGCTATGATAATCATCCCTTTATGTTCATGTTTCTCTTATTTTCCATTGATATTCATATTGCCTAGCATGTATTGTGCTATTCATGTTTTAACCTGTTTACTCCCTTACTGGAATTATATCTCACCTTTTTTTATATTTCTTCTTGTTATCCCATGAAATGTTAAGTATGATGGAATATTGTGGTCATGTAAAAGTAGTTTTCAATAAAGATGTTCTATTTTATTTCTTAAATTGTCATGTAATGTTCCAAAATTCCCAAGACACTAAACACCTCGATCCTTAGAGTTTTCTTAAGTACAAGTTAATGTAATAAATCATGTGTATATGTGTAATAAAGAGAATTTTTTTATAGGGGTGGACAAGGAAATAATCCCCACTTAAAAATAAGGAGGAAACCCAAACTACCCTTTTATAAGTGGATTTCACGGTTAGCTCACAATGTGTAACAAATCATGTGAAAAAACTACAATTCCTCACTGCCCGTTGATGCACAGGCTACAAACATAAGCTATATGGTTTCTTTAACTATGAACCTTAACCATGTGTCATATCCACATTTAGTCTATATGGGTAATCTAACTATATTTTTAATCAAGAAGCCTAGAGAAAGGCCCCCAAACATCACCCCTTTCGACCTAACACTCTTTTAACACATAGGGGTTAAACCAAATATCAAAATATCCCATTAATAAGTGAAACTATGGTTTTATGAAACAATCCACTATGACGTTTCCTCGCAACACCATTCACACTAACCATTAATAAATCCAAATATTACCCAAAAACATCCATAACTCAAAATGTAAATCAAGAAAACTCAGAACTCAAGAGAAAAACAAAGAGCCAAAAGATAAGATGGAATAAGATGAAAATATAAATCTTGGGGTGAAAATTGTCCAAACCAAAAGGCTTTATTCCCCATGATACCCATGATTCCTATGGTTGACTGATCAAAGAAAAAGGCTCATGTATCCACATGACTCGATTTGAAAATCTAAAAATAACCACAACCAACACCGAAACATTACTCATACCAATCACTTGAATCTAACCAAAAAAACCAAAACACTATTAAAAATACAACAAAAAACACAAACTAAAACTTCTACAATCATGGATCCAACAAGACCATTGTGCATACTCCTAAAATACCAAATTTTACCCAAACTAAAAGGAAATCAAAAGAAGACAAATCCAAATGAAACCACCCACTACCAAGCCAACATCAGAAACTAAAACACATTACCTCCAAGGGAGGTCAGAATGGACTCTACAACATTAAAAACCAACGTTCACCGACCAACACTAGAAGAAACCGCAACAAGATCAATGTTGGGAATGCCCACCATTAAGGATCAACTGGATTTAACCAACCAACACTGAAAAACAAACCCCATAACAAGGGGTAATTGATGAAAGAAACTCCAACCGAAGAGATAAGAAAAAACCAACATACAAGGGATAACCACCCAAGTCCCACATACTTAGAAGTTCTTATTTTAAATGGAACACAACTATAATTTCAAGAAAATGAATGCACCATGAATCCTTATAACCGACGAGTTACATTTCAAAACACAAGGACCAGAATAATAAAATGAGGCCTCTATGCCTTTTCCCACAAATAGTACCTTACAGTAAAAATATGATACATTAGATAAGTTTATACTATTCTCATTCCTACACTGAAGACACAATCTAGACCAATGTCCCTCACACCCCAAATTCATGAATATGTACAAGTTTCACTCTGAGACTTATGGATGGATCCCTGATGTATTGTAACATCAATTGGCTCATGACTAGGAGCTGATAAACATCAATCTTAACACTTTTATACTGAATCAGGATTCATAAGATACAAAAAAATTATTATTTTTACATTAAATGAAGAATAGAAGAAGGAAGACACCCAAATATTTACACCTCCACTCAAAATGGAAAAAAATAAAAAATTCTAAATATAAACATGCTTCAATTGAAATAGAACTTCTCAAGATATCCACAACATCTACTTTTATAAATTAAACAGAGAACAATGACACAAAATTACACCAAACAAAACCATTACAAAAAAGGAGGCATACATATAATAGGTTTAAACTGAGCCTAAAATGGAGCTCTACTCTAACAAACTAGCTCCACATTGCTTCCAAGTAGCACCCTGATAGATCAGTTTCATGTTTCTGATGCACCCATAGGCACGAATGGTCTCCATATTACATGGAAATGATAGGTTCTTATGATCTATATTGACTCACTGATGACACACCAAGATCTTTCACTTATAAGAAGACGAAGAAAGAACAACATTCCTTTTAATACCATGGGAAGAACCAATAACTTTATGCCAATATTCAATATCTTTATAGGAATCTGTTTTACCACTTACTTAGATCATAGGAAGGATGGATTCCTCAAACACTCTCGCAAACATAGCCAAAACCTGAACAAATTTTCTCAAAACATTAGAAAAAGCGGTTAAAAAAACTCTTACACCTTTGACTATAGTTAATGATGAATCCCTCTCTCAAAACATCAAGCCTTCATGGAATAATCTGCATCCAAATCCTGGAGGAAAGGAGCCTAATATAAAAATTGAAAAAAAAAACTGGAACTCTCTGATCCATCACCTTGTTAGAAACAACATATCTCTATCCCCTAGCCCACCTTCACTATTTCATAGACTTACTAATGGATGAAAAAATCCTTGAAGAGCTCCCAGTTAAGATCTTATTGAGTCTTGGTTTGAGAAAACAAATTCCATCGCTTCCAGGTGATACCATCAAGCATAAAGTTCACAAACATAACCCTTAACAACTTAGGAAACTCAATGAAACTGATGTTTCTATCAATTTTCCACATACACTCTTCATCTTTGAGAGGATCCCCTATACCATAAAAGAGAGGAGGATTCGACTTCTGAAATCCAAGAAACATGTCTTTGGTTTGATCAACTGTAGGGTCCAAAAACGGTGAACCACCTATGGATTCCCCTCGAATATCCATGAAATCCATAGTTGGGGAATAAAATAAAAAACAATAGAACCAATAAATCAATCAAAACCAATTAATAAACAAGAATTATTGGACTCAAGACAACTCATAAAAATCATTCCCAAAATACATGAAAACAAGCCACACAACCACCATTTACCAAAACATCACAATTTATTTTCCTCTTAAAAACACCTTTTGAAAAGAAATTAAAATTTAATAGTTTTCACAATCAGCAATGGTAATCCTTAGAGCCTCACACATGAATATTTCCATGCCAATATGGTTACCCATCCACGCATGTCATCAACCATCACTGTTTTCACATGAACCATTGCATGTGGGTCCTCACAAGAATACCAAAGGTATATACCATCATATTCTAAACTTTTGAAACATATTATTCAACCCAATATTTCACATTTTACGACACATGGGAACTATACATGGTTTGGACAAATGGTTTGGGAATCCAGGAACCAATTGTGCATGCACACGCCTTCTCCACATTTTGTATAATGTAATGCCCCGACCCTAGTTGCCCAGAGACGGTGCATTATTACATAACATTGGTAGGATATAATTAATCATGTCCCGAAATACCGATTAGTTTAGTAGCCTTGAAAATGCTAGATACCTTCATAAGTTCTACATTACATTATAAAATGAAAAAATACAACAACATAGTCTTAAAAGGAAACCCTCATATCGCTTATACAATCCTGATAGGTCAGTCATAATATACATCATTGCATCCTTGGAAAAATAAAACATAGAACGGTCTGAACTCAAATGCTCAGTAAGGATAGAAATATTGCAGAAAAATTCATAAATAAGCATAAACATTTAACACAATGTAAGACTAAAACAAAAGCCATTTAAACTAGAACATCAGTATAATATTGGATAGATAAAACAAAAAAATTCCACTAACTTATTCACATTGATATTCTACTGGTCGAATAATCACATGAAATATCAATATCCACATTCATAACGATGGAATGCATAATGCCAGACTTCATAAAAACATAGTCAAAGCCTTGGGACAAGACTACAAATAAGATTTTATCAAGGCCTTGTGCCAAGAAACTATTTTGTCTCATTATACCTACCGATGCATTGAGGAGCTATATCAGTCTCCACCCGTCACTTACTGAGTCTAATACATTCCACATTGAAAAGGATTCAACATGTAAAAAATTCGTATAAAAAAAAGCATACTAAATGTCAATACAATATCTATAAACCATGAATGGTATAAAAATAACACATCCACAGTCAAACATATCACAAAACCTTCATTACAATGTGGAATATTTTTATCATAATAAATCAACCTTAATCAAGAATAATATCCAGTAATAACTGTTGACATAGCTGAAAATGATCAGTAAATATTTTTCGGAGAAATATCTCTTTTTGTGAAATCATTTAAAAGTCACACATTTATAAGGAATGTCATTTAAAAGATATTTTTGAATCAAAGTGTCTCATATAACTTTACAACTTTTGAAAGTAATTAACTTCTTAAAAAAATCATGTCCATATAAATAATTCCTTAAATCCATTTTGGAAACATAGACATTAATGAGAATGATTTAGAAGAATAAAAATTAAAAACATTTAAAATTATGTTTAAGTTAAAGAGTACCTTAAAATAATCAATTTTAAATTTATTTTATGAAACATGGACATAGACAATAAATATGTCCCTGAAAATACTTACACATAAACAATCTCAGATAAAAATGAGATTGAGGAATTGACCCTTACCCTGTACTTTTCAATAGTAGAGGGTCGGTTAACCTTATATATACTGTTGAAATAATTGATATTAAATTATACAGGATCCATATACATTAATATGATATCATATACGATCTTCTAATATTACTTTGTTAATAATATTTTAGTATTACCGTCATTTCAGGTATTAACTAATTCGTTTTCCCTTATATAATTTGTTATGTATGTATTATTTTTTATAGATAGGATGTATCTTATTAAAATTCAAAATGATAATAAGTCTTTAATAATATTATTTTTAATCATCAAATGAAAATTAGTCTTGAATGGATACGATGGGGAATGAATCTCATTATGTTTGTGGAGACGGTAATCCGTACGTACGCACGAGTGACAAAATCATTCTTTTGATATTAAATTCATATATAATTGGATGTTATATCATATATACAGAATAATTATAATGTTATATTTATTATTAACATAATTTATTCCAATTATTATACCCATCCAAATGATGATGTGTTTGAATAAAAAATTACACCACGACGTGGAGACGGTAAGCCGTACGTACGCACGTATGGTGATTTTGTCATTCATATGATGGATAGAATAATGAAATTGGTTATAAAATTTTTATAATAACATAAAAGTATATATAATATACTATATTAATTATTTTATAATGTAAAAAACAACGAAAGTGGATGTGGAAGAAGAAAAGAACTTGAAAGATGTGACGGAATATTTACCTCTTCTTCGGGTTATTCCTTTTCATTTGATCAAAAGGGATCCATAGGTTGGCTTTATGACTAATGTAAGGCCATTAAGATTAATTTAGGACATTGTAGAGTTAAAAGAGATAAAATTAATGTTTAATTACTAAACATTTTTCAAATAGGGTTATAAATGAGATAAATTCGATTATAAATATTCATTAAAAAGATAAAAATATTTCCTACATATAGATATTTTATTTATAATTTTTAAACTTTAAATAATTTAATTTATTTATGACACAATGATGATGCAGTAATTACCATATTAATGATATATTAAAATAATTGATTTTATAAATACCCAAATAAATATAATTTGATCCTTTTAATGAATTCGAAGAATTTCATAGGTTAATATGACATGTTAGAGTGGATTAAATGAATTAGGTTCGAATTAATAATGATTTTATGAATTTATCGAATAAAATACCCAATAGTGTCGAAATTGAAAAAAAAGAGTTTTGAAAACAAATATTATATTATTAATTGATATTTAATTCCTAAAAATCAAAGGATCTACAAAATAACTTATATAGTTATTGGTGTATCATTAGTGGACCACTTCGGGGTCTCTTGGAGGTATATAGTATGTTTATTAACTATATAATATAAAAATACAATGTGACATTGTAAGTGTTAAACTAATTAACCAAGAGTTAAAACTAAATGATAAGGTTAATATAATGACCCAAACCTATATAAAGTATATTGGTTGAAATTCTTTCGACCTATCCCCAACTTATACTTTGAATAATCTACTTTGGATCCATTAGAATCCGAATAAGGATTTACTATAAAATAATATTTCTAGCTTTTCCAAAGGAGCCCCTCACCCCTCTTATAAAAGGGAACTCCCCCTTCTCATTAATTCACACCATCAAATCCATTTTTCTTGGAAAAAATATTCCCAAATATCATCCAAACTTCTCTGACTTCAACTTAGAGGCCTTAGTTTGATCAGAAAGCCAAAATTAGGGGCCCTTTTGATCAAATCAAAATGAAGAACGCGAAGAAGAGCTAATGTTTTCACCGCCAATTTTCATGTTCATTTCTTCTTCAACTTCTTCTTTCAATGTTATTCCCATTATAAAATAATAACTCCCATATATTATATATACTGAGATGTTATTATAAATATGGTAAAACCATATTCAGTATTCTATCCATCCTATGAATGACATGTCACCATACGTGCGTCCGTACGGCTTACAGTCTCCACTTCGTGGTGTAATTGTTATTCAAATCATTATTATTTGGATGAGTATAATAATGATGTGTAATTAATGTAAATAAAAAATATAACATGATAATTATTCTGTATATATGATATACCATCAAATTATATATTATTTTAATATCAAAAGAATGACATTTTCACTCGTGCGTACGTACGGACTACCATCTCCACGAACACGATGAGATTCATTCCCCATCGTATCCATTCAAGACTAATTCTCATTTGATGATTAAAAGTAATTTTTAAGAACATTATATCATTCTGGATATGAATAATATACAACCTATCAATAAAAAAAATGAATTATGTTACAAAACATATAAAAAACGAGTAAGTTAACGACCTAAACGACGATAATACTAAATTATTATTATCAAAGCATTATTAGAAGATAATATATGATATCATAATTATGTATATGGTTCTTGTATAATTTATTAACAATTTTTTAACTATTATACATGATATTAACATACCATAGACTAAGTAAAAGTTCAAGGTAGGGGTTATTTCACAATCTCTTCATTATCTGAGGTGGTTTATACGTAATTATCAATTTGGACCTATTGATCATCCACATCCATGTTTCATAAAAATGTATTTCAAATAATTCTTACTATTTTACAGAATATGGGTTAGAGTCATGTATACCTTTGTTTTACTTTTTATATGATGTTTATAATGGAATCATTCCGTCGTTTTCCATACAAGGTCATTTTTTACCTTTTCGACAGAATTATGGTAGGAACGTCTTTTTTTCAACTTATACGGCAGATGCAGCTATTTTACATCGTTATAAAATCTTAGAAGCAAACCTTAAAAACTTATAAGAATATTTTCAAAGTAAATGTTTTATTTTATAATTATGTTACTTTTAAATGATTTCAAAATATAGAAATTTCTCTCAAATAGTTTTGATTACATCTATGTCAACATCCATTGATGGATTTTAAGCTTATTTGAAGTTGAGTTATTATGATACAAAACATCCATATTGTATTGAAGGTTTTGTGATTTGTTTGACTGTGGATTTGTTATTTTTATACCATTCATGTTATACAGTGAAAGTATTAACATTTAGTATGCTAGTTTTAATACGAATGATTATGTTATGTTTAAACCTGTTCATATGAGGAATGCATTGGACTTAATAAGTGACGGGTGGAGCCCGATATAGCTCCTCGAAGCGTTGGTAGGTCTCATGAGACAAACAAGTGTCTTGACATGAGGCCTTGACAAAATATTATTTGTAGTCTTGGCACGAGGCCTGGGCTACGTGGTGATGATAGTCTGGCATTATGTATTCCATCATTATGAAAGTGGTTATTGATATTGCATGTGATTATTCGACAAGTCGAATATCCATGTGAATAAGTAAATAGAATTATTTTATTTTATCTTATCCATTATATGCTGATGTTCATGTTTAAAAGGATTTGTTTTTAGCTATACATTGCCTTAAATGTCTATGGTTATTTATGAATGTTTCCGTTATACTGTTATCTCTACCGGGCATCTGAGCTCACCCCTTTGAATGTTTTATTTTTCCCAGGATGTGAAGAAGTAATTTATGAATTACCTGCATGGATAATATGAGGGGATATGAAGACAAGATTTTTTTGTTTTAGTTTGCATTTTTATGATTTAATGTAAGACTAATGAATATATCTAGTGTTTCTCATGCTACTAAACTAGTCGGTCTTTCTAGATTTGATATTTCTTCTGATTATGCCAATGTTATGTAATAATGCACCGAATCTGGGTAACTGGTGTCGGGTCGTTAAAGTTGGTATTAGAGGATGTTTAGTATAAACCATGGAAGATATATTTAGATAAACTATGATTAGTGCACGTAGACATAAGATGAACATTGAGGATTAGTATAGAAGAACTTCCTAGAATTTTGGTATTTTAGGGATTTTAGGAGTTTTCTGAGCAATACATCCCTGTCTGGATACAAGCAGGTAGAGATGGATCTGGCACAGATGTACCTAGGGGTAAAACCTGAAAACACTACTTTGAGCTAGACTCGAACAGGAACTGTTGCACGAAAATGGGCCTTGCTTCACTCTTGGTTACGACACTCCCGGGGGATATGCTTAGGATAATTATAATTTTCTTTACGAACCATCATGAATGGTTTATGAGTATATACTTCCTCAAAGAAATTTTTTTATGGTTATGGATTATATCCATAAACTGTTCAATTTATGTTAAGTGTTTTACAATTATGGATTTATGTATTTGTATTCATAAATTGATCATGTTTATGCCATTTTTTAGAAATGGTTTCTAGTGAAGAAATGGAAACCGTATCAATGAACACCCTCCAAGTAGGGATTTCCAGCTTTCTCAAGATAATTATAGTGGAGTTGGTGATGTAACTGGTGCAGATCAGCTTATCACCATACTAGGACAACCCACCCAGGTTATGAATAATAACCTTACCTGTATGGAGCACCCTGATCCGCAACATGAAAGATCAATGATAGATCTCTTATTGAGGTAACAACCACCAACATTCAATGGGAGTACAAATACCTTGGTAGCTAATCAATGGATAAATTATTTAGAGAAAATATACCATGCCTTTGGGAGTAGTGAAAGGGGGGAAGTTATCATGGCAGTTTACCACCTCACTGGAGATGCTGATCAATGGTGGTCATTGAAACAAAACATGAAGGAAGATGATAAAGTATCAGATATGGAATAGAGGGAGTTCAAAGAGTTGTTCTTAGGAAAATAATTTCCTCGAGACCATCGAGCAGATATGGAAAGGCAATTTCTGAGTCTGAGGCAGAAAGTGGATGAGTATGTTTCCAAGTATGAGGCTAACTTTACCTGGTTAGCGAGGTATGTTGCAGATTATATACGTAACCCATGAAGTAATATTGATTATTTATTTGATGAGTTAAAACCATTTCTCCGTCGGGAATTAGTCTCAAAAACCTTCTCGTCTTACAAAGATATTGTATCTTGTGCTATCAAGACAGAAAATGAATTCACTAAATCTTATGACATTAAAGCAAAGAAAGAGAAGATAAGATCTACTGATCAATCTAGAAATGGATATAAGGGGAAGAAGGGAAAATTTGAAAATTCATCTTGTAGTAAATGTGGGACGAAACACCCCAGTACTTGCTTAAAAGGAATGGGGGTATGTAACAAGTGTGGTGAAAAAGGCCACAAAGCTCATTATTTCAAGGGAAAGAGGGTTTCCTTCAACGTGGAATGCTATAATTGTAGAGATATGGGACATTTTGAAAATGAATGTCCTAATCATCATGGTAACTTACCTAAGAAAAGGGCAAGGTATCAAGGCAAAGATTATGTTATCACTACTGCTGAGGTATAAGCTCCGAAAGACATGGTGGCAGGTAATTTAATGGTTTCCTCAAGTTCAGAAAATGCTTTATTTGATTCTAGATCATCGCATTGTTTCATATCTTCCCAGTATTCTAAGAAAATTAGATATTTCCAATTTGATTTAACAATGGATTTGTTAGTTAAAACTCTTAAGGGAAGTATCATTGCAATAATGTTTTGTGAATCAGTCCCTATTAGATCACATAAATGTTCATTATCTGCTGATCTCATCGTCATACCTATGATTGAGTTTGATATAATCCTCGGTATAGATTTTCTTTCAGACCATGATGCGAAGATTTATTTATGAAGAATGAGGTTATGATTTTTGATGATGATGAAAAGGAACACCTAATCTTTAGAGCAGAATCATCACCACCTAATTCTTATCTAGATCCACCCCCTGTAGCTGATCTAAATTCAATAATTGGGGAGGAAGAGAATGAAATAACTGTGGGTGAGGAAAGGAATGTTCAAATAGAGGATGTACTTATTGTGAAAGAATATGTAGATGTGTTTCCGGAAGATTTACCTAGACATCCTTCAGAACGAGAAGTTGACTTTTCCATTGATTTAATTCCTGGATCAAGGCCTATATCGAAGACCCCTTATAGAATGGCCACTGTAGATATAGTGGAACTAAAGAAACCACTATGGGAATTGAGTAATAAGGGATTTATTCACCCTAGTGATTCTCCATGGGGAGCCCCTGTTCTTTTTGTTAAAAAGAAAGATGGATCCATGTGGTTATGTATCGACTACATGGAGATCAATGCTATAACAATAAAGTACAAGTATCCCCTACCTCGCATTGATGATTTATTTGACCAACTGCATGTAGCTCAATAATTTTCAAAGATTTACCTTTGATCAGGACACCATCAGTTGTGTGTGAATAAGTAAGGCATTCTGAAGATAGAATTTTGAACATGGTACGAGCATTATGAGTTTACAGTAATGCCTTTTGGATTGACTAATTCACCCTTTGTATTCATGGATCTAATGAATAGTGTTTTCAAGGAATATCTCTATGATTTAGGGGTGGTATTTATTTCTGATATCTTGGTATACTTCAAAATCTACGAAGATCATGAAAATCACTTGCGCATTATCTTGAAGACTCTTAGAAGACATGAATTATATGGGATGTTTAGCAAGTGTGAATTTGGGATTCAAGAGATTTCTTTACTTGGTCATATTGTCTCTAAGGATGGAATCTCTGTTGATCCTTATAAGACCAAGGAAATCCAAGAATGGATAGCATCGATGAGTATAAGTAAGGTACGCAGATTTATTGGTTTAGCAGGTTATTATCGATGTTTCATCCATAATTTTTCCTGATTGGCTAACCCATTAACAAAGTACACACGTAAAGAAGTTAAATTTTTTTAGACAAAAGAGTGTGAATAATGTTTCGAAGAACTGAAGAGAATATTATTCAATGATCCTATATTGGCTCTACCATTGGGGAATGATGGGTTCGTTATTTATAGTGATGCGTCGAAGAAAGGACTTGGTTGTGTCATTATGCCGAATGATAGGGTTATTGCCTATGCATCACGATAACTAAAAATTAATGAGCAAAACTATCCTACTCATGATCTTAAGTTAGCTGCTGTAATCATTGATTTGAAGATATGGAGACATTATCTCTATGGTGAAAAATGTTAGATTTATACTGGTCACAAGAGTTTGAAGTATATTTTCTCACAAAAAAACTCAACATGAGGCAAAGGAGATGGCTTGAATTACTCATGGATTATGATTGCATGATACACTACCACTCAGGGAAGGCAAACAAGGTGGCAGATGCTTTGAGAAGAAAAGATCATGGAGTTTTGAACAATATGAGAATTGAAAGGGATCCAATTTTCATGGATCTAGTGATGAATGGCATGGGAATAACCATGGAAGGTGAAACATCAATTCTTTTTCAAATGGTTTCCAAACCATCTTTAATAGAAAGGATTAAGAGTTCTCAGACTGATGATGAATAATTTCAAAAGAAGATTAATTATGTGAATGATGGGAGATTGAGAGACTCTGTTTATGAAGATAGAATTTTAAAATTTGGGAAGAGGCTTTGTGTTCCCGATATACCTGATCTAAAAAAGGGGATTTCTGGACGACGCTCATAGTTCAAATTTCTCTATACACCCTGGGAGAACCAAAATGTTTAGAGATTTGAAGGAACATTTTTGGTTGGACAACATGAAGAGGGAGATTGTTGATTTTGTTTCAAGATGTATGGTTTTCAACAAGTGAAAGCTGGAAGGCAACAACCTGTTGGTGTATTGAAACCTCTTCCCATACCTAAGTGGAAATGGGATAATATCACGATGTACATTGTCATGGGACTACCAAAGTCCCCTATAAGGAACGATGCAATATGTTTTATTGTTGATCATCTTACCAAGACATCACATTTTCTTGTTATAAGAGAAGATATACCACTGGAACGTCTAGAAAGAATATATATTAATGATGTTGTGAGACTTCATGGAGTACCCCTATCAATTGTTTCTAATCGTGATCCTCGTTTTACTTCAAGATTCTTGAAAAGTCTTCAGAAGTACTTTGATACTGAACTTCATTTGAGCACTGCCTAACACCCTCAAACAGATGGACAATCAGAATAGACTATTCAATCCTTAGAAGACATGTTGAGATCCTACTAACTTGACTTTCAGGGTATGTGGGATCAATATTTACCGTTGATAGAATTTTCCTATAACAATAGATTCCATTCGAGTATTCAGATGGCACCATATGAAACATTATATGGAAAGAGATGTCACACACCAACCTGTTGGGATGACTTTGGTGAAAGAAAACTCGTAGGTCCAGAACTGGTGGAGGAAATGATGGAAAAGGTTAAGGTAATCCAAAACCACATCAAAATCAGCTCAATGTTGGCAGAAGAGCTATGCCGATAACCAAAGGAAGGATCTGGAATTTCAGGTAGGAGATCATTTTTTCTTGAAGGTATCTCCATGGAAGATAATTATATGTTTCGGTAAGAAGGGTAAATTGAGTCGTAGGTACATCGGACCTTTCGAAATTCTTGAATGAATTGGGGTTGTGTCATACCGTTTGGCAATGTTTCCATGTCTCTCCAATGTTCACTATGAGTTCCACATATCACTAGTGAGAAAATACATTATTGACCCAACGCATGTACTCAACTATGAGGAATTGGAACTGGAACCCAATCTATCTTATTGCGAAGAGCCCGTCAGGATTCTTGATACGAGAAAACAAATGCTTAGAAACAGGACGACATGTCTGGTAAAATTTCTATGGAGAAACAATAAAATGGAAGAGGCAATGTGGGAACCCGAGGAACTTATGATGAAGAACCTCCTGAGTCTTTTTATGTAGTAATATTCTAGAAATTTGGAGGACGAAATGATTTGAAGTAGGGGATAATGTAACCCCTCAAGCTTCCACTATACACTTCTCTTTGAATGATACAATAGCTTGTGTTGTAGGCAACATTGAGTTTTAACACACCGCGACCAATCAAAGTAGTCGTTATGAATATTAATACCCACATTTTTGAAATTTTATAAATTTTATCTTTCAAAATGGACTTCATATTTGGATTCGGAATATCAAAATTAGCCTAGTGTGAATTTTTGGTATTTTTCGGAAAACATTCACTTTTTGATGTATAGTGAAAAACCGCTGAGTTATTATTTATAATAAATTTTATATTTAAATAATTATTTATTTTATTTAAATTTTATTAAGGTCAAAATATATACATAATACCTTTATATGTTTAATGTAATTAATTGGAGTTAGTTTAGAATAATTTTAGATATATAATAATTTTATTGAACTTTTCACCGTCTTTTACCCAACTCCTAGGAGAATTTGAAAATTTACATAAAACATAATTTTATAGCTTCTGTAAGTGGAATTTAGAAAATCCGAGAGGAATAGTTCATATCATGGAGTAAAATGTGGTTTAATAAGATAAAAATAATTTTTGGTGAATAGTAAATTTTTACTTTTATTTACCACGATAAAAAGTAAATAGGGTAATTAAGGGTAAAAATGATATTAATATTACCCTAACACATGTCATAATTCTATTGGACAAGTGTATCTCGACCAAAAACAACCTTAGGAATAAAATATTATCATCTAGGTCCACTTGGATTTGATTAGTACATTTATTATTATTTAATTCAAAGAAGAGTTAAAAGATTTAAAATCAATGTTTAATTACTAAACCATTTTTAATATAGGGTTATACATGATATAAATTCGATTACAAACCTTTATTACAAAGCTAAAAAAATTTCCTACATGCTGATATTTTATTTATAATTTTTATACATTAAATAATTTAATTTATTTATGACACAATAAGGATGCAGTAATTACCTTAATAATGAAATATTAAAATAATTGATATTATAAATACCCAAATTAGTATAATTTGAGACTTTTAATGAATTCCACGAATTTAATAGGTTAATATGACATTTTATAGTTGATTAAATGAATTAGGATCGAAGTAATAATGATGTTATGAATTCATCAAAAACAAAATACCCAATAGTGTCAAAATTGACAAAAAAGAGTTTTTGAAACAAATATTATATTATTAATTGATATTTAATTCCTAAAAATCAAATTTGCGGCCAACGGATTTATATCATAATTTTTGTATCATTAATGGACCACTTTGGGTCACTTTGAGGTATATAATAAGTTTTTTAACTATATAATATAAAAAACCAAAGTGACATGGTAAGTGTTAAACTAATTAACCATGTGTTAAAACTAAAAGATAAGGTTCATATGATGACCCAAACCAGTCTAAAGTCTATTGGTTGAAAGGATATGGACCCATCCCCACCTTAGACTTTGTATAATACACATTTTATTCATTAGAAACCGAAAATGGATTTATTGTAAAATAATATTTCTAGCTTTTCCAAAGGAGCACCTCACCCCTCTTATAAAAGGGAACTCCCCCTTCTCATTAATTCACACCTTCAAAGCCATTTTTCTCGGCCAAAATCTTCCCGAATATCCTTCCAACTTCCCAAACATCAACCTAGAGGCCTTAGTTTGATCAGAAAGCCAACCTAAGGATCCCTTGTGATCAAATCTATAGGAAGAACCTGAAGAAGAGGTAATGTTTTCACCACACTTTTTCATGTTCATTTCTTCTCCAACTTCTTCTTTATTTTTTATTCCCATTAGAAAATAATAACTCCAATATCTTCTATATACTGAGATGTTATTATAAATATGGTACAACCATATTAATTATTCTATCCATCCTATTAATGACATGTCACCATACGTGCGTATGTACGACTTACTGTCTCCACGTCATGGTGTAATTTTTATTCAAAACATTATTATTTGGATTGGTATAATAATGATGTGTAATTCATGTAAATAATAAATATAACTTGATAATTATTCTATATATATTATATACCATCGAATTATATATTATTTTAATATCATATGAATGATATTGTCGCTCGTGCGTACGTACGGACTACCGTCTCCACGAACGCGATGTTATTTATTCCCCATCGTATCCATTCAAGACTAATTATCATTTGATGATTAAATTTTTTTTTAAGAACATTATATCATTCTGGATATGAATTAGATACAACCTATCCATAACAAACATGACTTATGTAACAAAACATATAAAAAAATGAGTAAGTTAACACCTAAAACGACGATAATACTAAAGTATTATTAACAAATCATTATTAGAAGATCATATATGATATCATAATTATGTATATGGTTCTTTTATAATTTAATAACAATTTTTTAACAATTATATAGGAGGTTAACATACCATCGACTAAGGAAAAGTTAATGTTAAGGGTTATTTCACAATCTCTTGATTATCCGAGGTTATTTATACATAATTATCTACTGGGACCTATTTATCATCTAGATCCATGTTTCTTAAAAATGTATTTCAAATCATTCTAACTATTTTACAGAATATGGGTTAATGTAATTTATACCCTTGTTTGAATTTTTATGAGAATTTTATAAAGGAATCTTTCTGTCATTTTTCCAAACAAGGTTCTTTTTAATCTTTTCGATGGAATTAAGGTAAGAATGTCTTTTTTTAACTTATACATGGGATGCAGCTATTTTATTCCATTATAAAATCATAGAAGCTTCTGTTACAAGATTATAAGGATATTTTCAATGTAAATTGTTTATTTAATAATTATGTGACTTTTAAATGATTTCAATAATGAGATATTTCTCTCAAATAGTTTTGATTTCATCTATGTCAACATCCTTTGATGGATTTTAAGCTTATTTGAAGTTGAGTTATTATGATACAAAACATCCATATTGTATTGAAGGTTTTGTGATATGTTTGACTGTAGATGTGTTATTTTAATTCCATTCATGTTATATGGAGAAATTTTTAACATTTCGTATTCTAGTTTTAATACGAATTTTTATGTTGTGTTTAAACATGTTCATATGGGGAATGCATTGGACTTAATAAGTGATGGGTGGAGCCCGCTATAGCTCTTCAATGCGTCGGTTAGTATCCTGAGACAAAATAGTGTCATGTCACGAGGCCTTGACAAAATCTTATTTGTAGTCTTGGAACGAGGCCTTGGATACGTTGTGATGATAGTCTGGAATTATGCGTTACATCATTATGAAAGTGGTTATTGATATTCCATGTGATTATTCGACTAGTAGAATATCCATGTGAATAAGTAAATGTCATTATTTCATTTTATATTTTCCATGTTATTATGAAATTCATGTTTAAAAGGATTTTGTTATAGCTATAGATTTCCTTAAATGTCTATGCTTATTTTTGAATGTTTCCTCTATATTGTTATCCTTACTGAGCATCTGAGATCACCGCTTTCAGTGTTTTAGTTTTCCCAGGATGTGAAGATGTAATTTATGAATGACCTGTAGGGATAATATGAGGGGATATGAAGACAAGATGTTGTTGTTATAGTTTTCATTTTTATGATGTAATGTAAGACTTATGAGTATATCTAGTGTTTCCAAGGCTACTAAACTGATCGGTTTTTTGATATTTTATCTTTCTTGTGATCAGGCCAATGTTATGTAATAATGCACCGACTTTGGGTAACTGGGGTTTGGGCATTACAACATTTATTCCAGAGAGGCCTCTACCTACTTATATCCATACATGGATTTATTTCTTGGAAAACTCACAAAATATCTTCTATACCAATATTCTAGGAAGTTCTTCTATACTAATCCTCAAATCTTATCTTAGGGTAGTGATATCTAATCAGAGTTTTTCTAAATCTATATTCCAAGGTTTGTACTAAACTTCCTCTGATACCAACTATATCGCCCTGACCCTAGATACCCAGAGTAAGTGCATTATTACATAATATTGGTGGGATACAAAGAATCATGACCCGAAAGACTGATCCATTTAGTATCCTTTGAAATACTAGATACATTCATAAGTATTACATTACATTATAAAGTGAAAAAAATACAACAACATAGTGTTCCTAGACCACACTCATATACATTATACCATCTATACAAGTAATTCATAATATATTTTTCGCATCCTGGGAAAAATAAAACATAGAATGGAGTGAGCTCAGATGCACAGTAAGGATATCAATATAGCAGAAACTTTAATAAATAAGCATAAACATTTAAGGCAATGTAAGACTAAAAAAAGCCTTTTAAACATGAACATCAGCATAATATGGTAACAATAAAATCAAATAATTCCATTTACATATTCACATGGATATTCTACAAGTCTAATAATCAAATGCAATATCAATAGCCACTTTCATAATGATTGAATGCATACTTCCAGACTTCATAACCACACAGTAAAGCCATGTGCCTAGACAACAATTATGATTTTTTAATGGCCTTGTTCCAAGACACTAGTTTATCTCATGAGATGTACCAATGCATCGAGGATCTGTAGCGGGATCCACCTGTAACTTACTAAGTCCAATTCATTATTAAAATTAAAATGAATCGACATAACATAAACATTAGTATTAAAACTAGCATTAAAAATGTCAATACTTTATCTATAAACCATGAATGGTATAAAAATAACACATCCACAGTCAAACATATCAGAAAAACTTCAATACAATTTTTACGATTTGTATCATAATAAATCAACCTTAATCAAGAATAATATCCAATAAAGAATGTCGACATAGTTGAAAATGATCCGTAAACATTTTTTGGAGAAATATTTCTTTTTGTGAGATCATTTAAAACTCACACATTTATAAATGATGTAATTTAAAAGTTAGTTTTGTATCAAAGTGTCCCACACCACTTTGAATCTTTTGAAAGGAATTATCATCTTAAAACAACCATGACCGTATAAATAAATCCTTAACACCATTTTGAAAACATGGATATTAATAAGAAATATTTCAAAGAATAAATATTTAAAACATTTAAAATTATGATTAATTTAAATAGTACCTTAAAAATCATTTTGAAATGTATTTTATGAATCATGGATGTTGATAATAAATATGTCCCAGAAAAAAATTACAAATAAACAATCTCGGGTAATAGTGAGATTGAGTAATTAACCCTTACCTTTTACTTTTCCTTAGATGAGGGTAGGTTAAAATATTGTATAATAGTGAAATAATTGTTATTAAATTATAAAAGAAATATATACATTAATATTATATTTTATACGATCTTCGAATTTTTCTTTGTTAATAATATTTTAGTATTATCAGTGTTTCACTTGTTAAATAATTCATTTTCTTTTATATGCTTTGTTACGTAAGTGATGTTGGTTATCGATAGGATATATCATATTCATATTCAGATTCATTTATGTCATTAAACATTATTTTTTTAATCATCAAATGAAAATTAGTCTTGAATGGATATGATGGGGAATGAATCTTATAGCGTTTGTGGAGACGGTAATCCGTATGTACGCAAAATCGACAATATCAATCTTTTGATATTAAAATAGTATATAATGGGATGGTATATCATATATACAGAATAATTATCAAGTAATATTTATTATTTACATCATTTATACTCATTATTATACCCATCCAAATGATGAAGTGTTTGAATAACAAACAACACCATGATGTGGAGACGGTAAGCCGTACGTACGCAGGTATGGTGACTTTGACATTAATATGATGGATTGAATAATGAATATGGTTGTACCATTTTTATAATATCATAAATGTTTATAGAAGATACTAGATTTATTATTTTATAATGGAAACAACAAATAAAGATGAAGTGGAAGAAGAAATGAACTTGTAAGAGGTGATGAAATATTTACCTCTTCTTCAGGTCCTTCATTTTTATTTGATCAAAAGGGCTTCATAGGTTGGATTTATGACTAATGTAAGGTATCTATGATGAAGGGATGACATTTTAGAGGATATTTGGGCAGGTTTTGGCCGATACAAATGGCATTGATTGTGTAAATTTGTGGAAGCGGAGGTGCCCTTTTAAAAGAGATGTGAGGGTCACTTTAGGAAAATCTTGAAATATAATCTTATAATAAAATAATTTTCAATTTATAATGGCATAAAAATGAATTATTTAAGGGGTAAGGTGTGTATGGGTTGAAAACCTCTAATGCAATAGTTTTTAGACAGGTTTTTTTAAATATATTAACCTTATCTTTTAGATTTAACTCTTAGTTAAATAGTTTGATATTTACCATGTCTCTTTGTATTTTTATATTATATGGTTAATAAAATAATATAAACATCCAAGTGAACCTCAAGTGGTTATTTAATTAAATATATAATTTTATTTATGCCCTTTGGCTAAACCTTAGGTTTTTAGGAAAAGAATATCAAATAATATTATAATATTTGTTTTTAAAACTCTTTTATGTCACTTTTGACAGTATTTAGTATTTTGTTTTTTTAGTTCATAATAGCGTTATTAACATGAAAAAAATTCATTTAATCAACCATAATATGCCATATTAACCTATAAAATTAGTTTAATTCATTAAAATTCTCAAATTCGATTTATTTGGATATTTATAATATCAATTATTTTAATCTTTCAGTAATAAAGTAATTACTGCATTATCGTTGTGTCATAAAAAAATTAAATTATCTAATGTCTAAAAATTATAAATAAAATACTATTATGTAGGAAATATTTTTTTCTTTCCAATTAATATTTATAGTATAATTTATCTTATATATAACCCTATATTAAAAATTATTTAGTTATTAAATTTTATTTTTTGAACTCTTTTAACTCTTCTTTAAATAAAATAATAATAAATATCCTTGTCTAATCCGAGAGGACCTAATGGATCATATTTTTTTACTAAGTTTGTTTTTGATCTAATTTCACATATCCAATAGAATTAGGACAACAGTTAGGATATTTATGATATTATTTTTACCCTTAATTACCCTATTTACTTTTAATCGTGGTAAATAAAAGAAAAACGTGACTATTCACGAAAAATTATTTTCATCTTATTGAATTACATTTTACTTACTAATTTTAATTGTGTCTCTCGGATTTTTGAAATTCAACTCAGAGAATCGGTAAAATTATGTTTTATACAATTTTTGCAAATTCTCCTCGGAGGTGGGTAATATACGGTAAATAGTTCGATAAAATTTTATACATCTAAAATTATTATAAAATGATTCATATGAATTACGTTAAATATATATTTTTATTTGGTATCTATTTTTACAAAATAGAAATTAAAATAAAATAACAAATTTTTTAAAAATAAAGTCGGTTTTAACCAATAATGTTGCGTTTTTCACTATTCATCAAAATTAAAGGTTTTCAGAAAAATACCAAAAATTCACCCTAAGCTAATTCGATATTCCGAATCGAAAAATGAAGACCATTTTGAATGATAAAATTTATAAAATTTCAAAAATTTGGTATTACTATTCATAATGGCTAGTTCGATTGGTCGTAGTGTGTTAGAATCTCAAAGTTAAGTACAATGAATGTTATTGCATTATTCAAAGGGGAACATACCATGGAACCTTGGGGTGTTAAACCTAACCATGCTTAGGATATGCTCCCTTGGCCAGTAACTCCCAAAGATATCACATGATTTTCTTGGGAACCACATAGTTTGGCTTAAACCATGTGAATCCCATGGATCTCAAACTGTACATGTTCAAAATGAAATGAAAAGAGACTCATCCTCAGGATGTCACACCACTACCCCTTAACCGTGAACATGAACCATGCAACTGAAGAAAAAAACCCAAAACTAATAATTTAAATCTGAATCATCGAAAACTCAAGAAATAAATAAAGAATAAAATCATAAATCACAATAAAATAAATTCAACTCTTTCAATTCATTTCCATAAATTCTAAAAATATCATTTCATTAATAATATTTTGATTAAAAACTCATTTCTATACTAATAATTTTATTGAGACTCATTTTATAAAAAAAATATTCTTATTTAAATAAAATTTCCAAAAGCCTTTCCAAACTGAATATAAAAATTCATTTTCCATCTTCTAAAAATCCAAACCATTAACAAAAAAAATTTAATTTTCAATATTTCAAATCAACGGTTTTAAAAATACTAAATCAAGGGGGAACAAGTGTCGATGGTTTAGTTGGCCATATAGTTGGCAGCCATCTGTCAATCATTCCACCATCACAGGATGTCTTATAGGACCTTGTCCCCTGCTCTTCATGGATTTCCTAGCCTTGTGAAATCACTGAGACCATTACACCAACTCCCTTTTTTGTTCACCAAACTCCAAATAACCATAATAAATAACGAAACCGAACATTACCCAACTTAAAATGGAAACCCAAGGTTCGATATAGAACTTCTTGGCAAGAAACTCCCTCATACCTACACCCCATGGGGTGACTATACTTCCCTATCTACCTTGACATCAAAAATAACATAGGGCACTATGAACTCTAGGTCCACTAAAGAACCATCCCTCTATGATACCATTTTATGATGAACCAACCTGAGTTAACCCCAATCCGGTCACCTATGTTGATATGTGGCATGGCTTGAGAGGTGTTCTTGGTCCTCCCGAGCAGGAAACTAGTTTCGGGCATCAAAAAAGTAACTGAGGTAATGATTTCTCCCAATATAAATAAATAAAATTGATCGAGGATATAAATAGATTCTCCAAATATAAATAAAATATCCAAACTAAACTTCACTTATATAAAAAATGAAAATAAAACTAAAATAACAACAAAACCAAAACTAAACCTGATTATCACATGTCTTCATGTGACCCTGAGGGTCACTCTCTATTACAAATATCAACTATTTACCACGACGATTGAAACCAAGCTAGGACCTGTACAGAAATATAAAATCAAGAAATAACTATATGCAAGATTATTAAAACTTGTATAAAACTATTGTTTTCACACATATATTCTTTTTAGAACTAAACATAGTCTATTTCCATTTTCTATTTAAAAAAAATATCTTCCATGGAGGATAAATGTTCACATTACAGAAGATGAATACTATTCTCACTTAAAAAGGAAGGAAAGGAATGTAAAAAAAATTCAAACCATTTTTCCATAAACCATTAAATTTCAACTCACCACTTCCTAAGTAAATACGCAAAACATAAGATAACTAACTACGATAACATAATAAAGAAAAATGAAATAATCACACAACAATAAACAACCAACAATAATCTCAATCAACCACCATATACAACTAAGTTCCAAGAGACATGGGAGAACATAGGATCTCATAAAATAATCCAGAACATACTAAGAATCTTGTCTCATTCTCAAAAGCATGCCTCACTCGATGACATTAAATTTATCCTACATTCTTGATCACATCCTATCTAGTATGACCAATGAAAACTATCCCATAGAAATAAAATAAAAAAATCATATCCCCTACTATGGGCCACTAGTCAGAGTGTAATCCTAACAGCTGCAGTAATAATTCTCAAAAAAATGGAAAGATATTCCAAGTTCTAATGTTATGAGTATAAAAGTGGTTGGCCAAATGATTCCAACCGAGCATCGAATCACATGCACATATATCATATATAAATAATTCACCAAATAGGGATCACCCTGATCCACCCCAAGGATCTCTCCATTTCGTTAAAACAAATATATCTCAATGGATTCCACACTGGGGATATCCTATTCTTCACAATGTATATGGATCACAGGAGTCCATTGTAAGGATGTCTCATATATTCACATAAATTGACCTTGAATATTATGTAGTGATGAAATCCCATAAATTTAATATAAAAAAGGAAATATCATTATCCAAGGATAGTTTTCAGTATAATGTTTTTCCCAATTTCAAAAAAGTTCCCAACGGGGCTCAAGCCCCCTTATTCACAGAACCATATTTACCATTAAAATAAGGTAAAAACCCACCATTTTCCATTTCAAAATAATTTATAAAAACCCATTTACATACTCAGATTACATGTCAAAACCTACACCACTTTCATCATAATGTTGAATGATACATGCATCACGATCACATGCCAAACCATTTTTTCAAAGATTCGAACACGCAACAATTTAAAATCCAATTTAATTTTGAAATCCATTTTATAAACTGATACCACCATTTTAAATATCTCAAAATTATTCAAAAATCCAAACCATTATTTAAAAGCTAAAAATCACTTACAAAATTCAACCAAGCATTTTGTAAAAAACACTTGGTGTTCGGAATTTGACAAAACAATGCCATTCATTTCATTACATAGAAGAAATCACCACTTTGAACACCAACTTTTTTTTCTAAAGGACACACATAAATATTAAACATATAAAAAGGGATTTAAAGGTATGAAACAGAAAATTATTAATTTTAAGTTAAAATTGAAAATGGAAACCTACCTCAAATCACATGAACTTCATCAATGCACCCCCAAACAACTCCATAATGGTTACATGAAGAATGAACATCCACAAGGAATCATAAGATGGAAAACCCCCAATT
Organism: Viscum album; assembly: GCA_963277665.1. Lineage (NCBI taxonomy): Eukaryota > Viridiplantae > Streptophyta > Magnoliopsida > Santalales > Viscaceae > Viscum > Viscum album. The sequence continues at coordinate 1,203,136,425 of OY728160.1, read as the reverse complement.
TCACACATCCCTATTTTCCTAAATAGTTCAAACATGGACACTACTGTAAGATAATAAAAGGAAAATTGATTAAACCCAAAGGAGATATAGAGAGAGAAGCCCGAACCATTTAATCTTGGTAAATAATCACCAAGAATCAATCTTAAGTCCCACTTAGAGGGGATTGGATGAGCCAAAAACCAGCATATGAGGTGTCCTAGTATGAGGGTTATAATGTAGGAGGAAAATGGAATAAATCCCACATAAAAAAAGAGAAAGGCCCAAAATACCATTTCTTGAGTGGGTTTCCCAGTTAGCTCGCACAATTAAACAAATTTGGCACAAACATTACAATTACAAACTATTTAGTGATTCATCGGATGCACACTTAGGCTACATGTTTCGTTTAATCATGTTCCCTAACTGTGAGATCTATACACAATTAGGATGCATGGTTAATCTAACAATGAACCAAAGAAATTTGACCTAGATAATGGCCCCCAAAACTTACTGCTTTCACCCCAAAACTCTTTTAACTCAAGGAGATAAACCACCCATCAAACACAACCCATTGATAATTGAAACTAGTGGTTCCAAAAACTCTCCACCATTCCATTTCATCATTATAAATTTTACAGAATACATAAATAAGGATAAATACTTCCCAAAACGTTAATAACACAAAATTTTAATCTGGAACACCAAGAACACGAGAGAAAAAAAAGACCGAAAAGATAATTCCCATCAATGGTTGAAAATAAAAATTTGGATATGACACATATTTTCGGTATCATCTAATGAATAAAATTGAAGAGTTTCATGAAAAATATTACTTATTTTTCATCAATGTAAGTTGAGAATAAGATCATGAAAATAAATGTTTTTTATGATGAATTTTTGGGATGATAAAAATTTGGTTTGTCATGGTATGACAACGTTTTAATTTATTTTATAGAATTGTTAAAACAAATGTGGAATATTTCACAAAAATAAGGTAAAACATAATCAACCTTAATGTGAGAGTAAGCTCAACCATAAGTAAGTTCTAGAATATGTATATCACATGGCATTAAGGGTGAATCACATGCATACAAACAAGAATAGTGGGAACATTATACCTTCTAAAGAGTGTGGGTGAGTGTGTGGGATTGTGGGAATGCATAGGGAGAAATGGCCAATGAATCCCTTATTTGTGATATAGTTCTAAGACATAACCAAGGATAATCACATCTCTTGGGTCTAAAAAATTAAGAGTAATAAATATAAGTTCTCAAACAAGAGAAACCTCAATGTGGGATGAGTGATACGGGAAACTGTTCAAATTTTTTTAAAACATATGCATATATGATAATTCATATGATCTAATTAAAAATATCCATTTGATCAATCTGGTACATTGTATTATACATCTATCCTTGCTGAGGGATTCTATTTTTTAAAAAATTAATGTCATTAATTCCTCAACCTTGATCATGTTTAGATCCATATTATGATGCGATATCATAATAAAATATCCATTTATAGATTCTATGATGATCATTTGATCGAGAGTGAAAATAATATTCTTATTTCAAGGATTATAAGAAGTCACAATGAGGCAATGTAAAGGTACCCACATAATGGTACCTGTGAAAGGGTAAAGTGAGGAGTTCGTCATGATGACTATATGTCTTTCTATGTAAGTTTAATTGAGTAATGTTTGGATATTCAATTAAATTAAAATATGTTTGACATGAAATATTTTATAAGATATTATATCATTAATTGATTGGGCATGAAAATTGAAAGAGAAGTGGTGGAGACCACTCTATAAATACCTAAGGAATATGAATAATATGTTATGTTACTGATAGAGATATGGGGGCTCTCAATTTTCTGAGAAAAATAGATCATCCTTGAAAACAATGATTCAAAAAGAGGAGTTTCATTAAGCGTTTTGGTTTCATGAAGTTGATCCAATAACCTATTCATATTTTATTCTCTCACTAAAGTGTTTTGTGAATCAATTGGGATACCAAGAATACCATCATGATGAATTAGTTCCTTGACATCTTCTTAGTTAGCATGAACTAAATGATATATTGTGAAAATAGTAGGTATTTGACAAATAAAATTTTTACATTTTCAATTCAAAAATAAGAAAAAGGTAAATTAAAAGAGTCTTAGAGTATTATTTATCACCCAATAGGGATATACAAGCTTGAAGCATTTCATTCATGATATCATCAAATACATGCATATTCATTGATATACCCAAACCTTAATTAGTGTAAGGTAGAGTGAATTTAATGTGAGATAATGAACATAAAAATAATGTAAAATATTATGTAATGAAATAATAAGTGATAGGGTATAAAACCTTGAGAATTACATTCAATTAATAAATAAATATCTTTAATATATTTTGTGTATTAATTTCACACATTCAAATGAGGTTGTGAAATCATCTATAGAAGGATGAATTTTCTGAGTAGTGTGGCACAATGTAATTTGACCATATGTATGGGATCATATCTTTTTGATAGGGACTAGAAACTCATATTAATTAGGTGAAATAAATATTTATATTTAATTGAGAAAAATTGATCATGTAGGATTAGGGATGAAGATTGTTATCTTGATGATTTTATGTATTTAATTTGTTGGAAAAATGTAATAAACTTGAATGTTTTAAATAATTATTTTTTATTAAATGAATTGTTTTTATAATTTTAAATAAACTATGTTATGAAAACAATATTTTAAATAATATTTTTTAATTAATTTTATTAAATATTAATAATAATACATTAAAATAATTTTAATTAAGGGATTTAATTATTTAAATATTTCAAAATTTATATTTATGATAAGGGATTAGAATTATTTTTATGAAAATTATTTTTAAATTTGAATCTAGTCCCGTGTAAGTAATTATATTCATTTTATCCAAAGTATATTTAAATGTGAATTATTCTTCTGAAAGGGATATAAATATATATGAATAAAACTTATGTTCTAAATAATTTTTTTTCTATAAAGGTTCAATTTAATTTTTTAATTAGACATTTTATGTTTATATGCGAGTGATTATTATTTATTTATTTTAAATTTTGTTATGTTTAAATTATTTATCTAAGGGGTCATTTTGTTTAATTATTTATTTTTATCGAAGTATATAATTATATTTCTTTCTTATATATAAAGGAATTTTTATTTCGAAAATCATTCTATCCAGACCTTGATCTTGATTTAAAATCTATAAGATAAAGCGCAAAATATATACACATGTTTGAATATACCTATTTTTATCAGTTTTAATAAATTCATAACTATTTCTAAAACTATAAATTTTTTATTTAGGGTTGTTCAATTATATTTATTATGCCTATGGTTACTACATTGTTTTGATTTTATTTTTAATTAATTTAGGTTCAATTGATATATATATATATATATATATTATCTCTATTTATAATTATAATTAATGATAAAAAAATAATAGTATTAATTTTCCCAATTGTGTTCTAAATTTTTGTCTGATTTACAAAGAGGTATATATTCGTAGTCATCGTCAGATTTTTTTAGAGATGGATTTGTTTTTTTCTTAAGGAATTTAATTTATTTTCTTAATCTCGTGGTGTTTCAAGGGGGTGTACTATTATTTATAACACTTATGTGTGTGGTTTTAAATTTTAATTTAATCATGTAAGGATTTTTGTATATTTTATCATGTTAGTTTCATATGAAAAAATTAATATTGTTTACTTAATATGGTTTTATCTATAAATTAAATCCCCATGGATGTTGGAATAATTTTATAGATAAAATTAATGTGTATCATTTATTTTGTATTGAATTTATTATTATTGCTTCAAAGTAAGGTTTTTTTAAATCAAGGATTTCTCTGAATAATGGTTTTGCAAATTATTTAGGAAATTTTAATGAATTGTTTTAAAAAATGTAATTTTCATTAAAGAATTTTTTTATGTATATATTTGGAAGTTTTTTGGATTATTATTGTGAATGGTATTTATAATAATGGTCTTTTATAAATTGGTACTTATATAATGAGTGTTATGTTATGGGGAGTCAACCCATAAATATTAATGTGAACTTGTTCCCTATAAGTTATGACTAGTGGCCTTATATTTCTAATTCGATCTTCCATGTATCAAAATGACCCAAAAAAATACAACTTTCAAATGCATGAATGACATCTATCTTTTCAAATATAACTATTATGAGAAAATAACCATTTGATAAATTTTTTATTTTGTATACAAAAATTATAAAAACCTATTTTTAAGTACAACTATTTAATATAAGGAATAACTTTAAAATAATTTATTAACAATTTCAAAACCCTTTACTTGGGAAAATAATTTCTCACCTTATGTTTTAAATTTATTTTTCAAAGGTTTAGTAGAATGTTTTAAAGGAATCTTCTTTGTTTATGGAGTTTACATTCAGGATGATATTTTTTTATTGGTAAACTCTGATAAATTGAATTTTTTTATAAATCATCTAGATACGAGACTAGAAAATGAAATCTTTTTTATAATACACTATGTATTATTCGCTTAACTATTTATAAAAAATAAACAACATGTATTTAGAACTGAATCTGAATGTTCGGGTTTAGGGATTTACAGTTGGTATCATTGAAACGGTCTACATTTTTTTGGATATTAGATGTTTTCATCTAAGTAATAGTGTATAGGAGTCATAGTTTTATTAATTATGAATATGGAAATTCATAATTTTCGAAATTCCAAAGAATGAATTATGAGGGTGAAATTATTTTTATGGGGGGGAAGAATGCAAACACCCATAAAGTTTAAAATAATTATTTCTTATTAAATTACACATTTCAATAATTTTAAACAAACTATGTTTTGAAAAATATTAATTTAAATTATGTTTTTGAGTAATTTGATTATAAGTTAATAATAATACATATAAATAATCCGGAGTAAGAGAATTATTTATCTAAATCATTCAAAATTTATATTTATTATAAGGTATTAAAATTATTTGTACCAAAATAATGCATAAATTTGAATCTGGTCTACTATAAGGAATTATATTCATTTAATCAAAATTATATTTAAATGTGAAATCTTCTACTAAAAGATATATATATATATACATATATATATACACACACACCAATGATATGTTATAATTCAATATTTTCTATAAAGGATCCATTTTTGGTTTAAGTATATAATGTACGTTCATAACCAAGGGATTGTTATTTATTTAATTTACATTTTATTTGATGTTTAAATTATTTTTGTAAGGGATATGTTTTTATAATTATTTATTTTTATTGAAGTTTATAATTTTATTCCATGAATTTATGTAAGGGAATTGTTATTTTCTAAATTATGATTGAAATACATTGATTTTGATTACAAATCTATCACATAATGCATGTAAAATATACACAGGTAGGTATCTACGAATTTTTATCAATTTTAATAAATTCATAACTATTTGTATAACTATCAATTTTTTATTTAAGGATATTCAATTATAAATATAATTCTTATAGTTCATGAATGAGTTTTATTTCATATTTAATCAATTTATGTTCGATATATAAATATTTAGATATATATATATATATATATTCATCTATCAATATTTTTATCTCTATTTATCATTAGAATTTATGATAATTAAAATTTTAGTATTAATTTGTTTGAATATGTTCTAAATTTAAGTTTTAATTACTAAGAGGTATATATGCATAGTGATTATTAGTTTTTTAAGAGAGTTATTTTTTTATTCTTAAGGAAATTATTTTGTTCTCTTAAACACATGGTGTTTCAAGGTGGTGAACTTTTATTTATAATACTTATGTGTATGCTTCCAAATTTTAATGACAGCATGTAAGGATTATATATATTTTATCGTGTTACTTTTTATTGAAAAAAATTATTTTGTTTACATTATGTGGTTTATGTAATAAAATAAGTCCCTAGGGAAGTTGGCATCATTTTATTGACAAAATTTATGTGTATCATTTATTATATTATGAATTTATATTCATGGATTCCAAATTGTACCATTTTTTTAATGTCGTAATTTTTCTGAAATATTGTTTTTGAAACTCATACAAAAATGTTTATGACATGTTAAAAGAAATGTTCTTTTATTTTAAGTAAAATAAATTTTATTTATATATGTTGAATTTTTTTGAGATATGATTGTGAATGGAAGGTTCATTAAATGTTTTTTTTTTCAAAATATGGAACTATTATAAGGAATGTTATGTTATGGGTAGTGAACCCAAAAATATTAAGGGAAAATTTTCCATATGAGTTATGACTAGTGGCCTTAGGTTTCTAATATGGTCTACTATGTATCAAAATAACCCACCAAAAATTTTTATTTTTAAATGGAGAAATCACAAGAATCCTTTTAAGGATAATTATTTAGAAAAAATAATGGTTTTATAAATTACTTATTTAGTATACAAACGTTTTGGAAATATATTTTTATGTATATATGTTTATTTCAAGGAATTTTTTTAAAATAATTTATTATTTTTTTCAATGCCCCTTTTTGGTAAAAATACTTTCTCACCCTATGTTGAAAATTAATTTTTCACAGGTTTAGTTAAATGTTATGAAGGAATTCACTTTATTTAAGGAGTTAGCACACGAGATTAAATTTATTTTATTTTATTTTTAAACTCTGATAAGTTATATGTTTTATATAATCATCTAGAAGCTTGAATATAAAAGGCCCTTTTTATATAAAACAATTTGTATTTTTCAATTATATTTTTTTAAAAAAATAAAAAAAAATGTTTTTAGAACTGAATCTAGGAACGTTGGTTCAGTGAATTACAATCAACCCTAAATAAGGGAATAAATTATTATGTTGGTGATAGAATAAAAATAAGTATTTTAGTTGGATATGGTAGTAATAGAGGTCTTTTAGATTGATTTAGTAGTAGTAAAAGTATTTTAGTTGGTACTGGAAGAATGAGAATCATTCAGTTAGTGATGGGACTGGATGTATTCACTTGTGTGAAATTGAAGAATCTATAACAATGGGAAAAAACAATTTTAACAAGGAGTAGGATTTTATTCCGAACCATATAAATATTTATTTGATAATATATAAATTATTATAATTTCACATGAGTTTAAATTCAGATACAATATTGAGTGGATCAAGAACCATAAAAAGTTCTAGTGGGTGAATTGAAAGAAGGATGATTTATAAAAAATAATGACTTAATATCACCCCTCTCTGTGGACAATCCAACCTTGGGCTCTTCATTTGTTATCATTGTGGGATTACTCTAATGATCGAAGGATTATTCTGTGATATAGATAATATTAACTCTATCAATAGTCATGATATTCTTACATTTTATGGGAGTAATTATCATAGCTATAGGAATGGGATGCTACCCTATCTCTTATAACTTAGGCTATATGTGAGGGATTCTACAAAAATGGGGTTTTCAAACATTTTTTGTGATTCTTCCAACACACAAGATGATAATAGAAATATAGGGTTAGATTGGAAGGCCCAAAATTCCATCTTGATGGATGAATCAGAGAAGGTCTACACAATGGAAAAGGGACTTTAGTCATCCAAGGACATTTGGGAAAAACTGAGAAGTAGTTATTAAAGCAATTTTAATGATAAGGAATCTATCCTAAAAGTTTAGTGAAGTATGTTTAAGGACACTAAAATGACTTATAAAAAATATCTTAATGACTACATCCCCAAATAAAATGGTATTGAAATATAAATTCTATGATTTAGTGAGAAGTTTTACTAATAAATCCTTTTAGAAAATAATTGTGAGGACTTTTCTAGATCATCTAGATTCAACGATCTTAGCACGGGAAGAGAGATAGTTTGTCCCTTAATGAACTACAAAACAATATCATTTCTTATGAGATGATAAAAATCCTAGATTTCAAGAAGAATTATGTTTTGAAATGTATTTTTAACCCTTGAGGATAGGAAATGATCAAAAATAAGGGGTTGAAAAAACTGGAGACTTTGTTGATGAAGATGATAAATACTTCAATCAAATTGTTACTCATTTATCAAAATGATTAGGAAAGGTCATGTGGAGGGGAAAGAGTAAGAATCCATTAAAATGATTCAACTATGGTTACTCTGGCCATTTTACTAATATTTTATCCAAAAAGAATCCTGAATAACTAGAATTGGAATTAGAAACATATGATGAGGGTGTTTGGAAGCATAAACAGGGTAAAAAAATTACCAACACCTTAACTACAAGAATAGAAATTATATGATCTAGAATAACAATGAATCATCATCATGATGTTCATTGAATAATTGTGTTGGTTTCCTTGATCACATAAATAAATTAATTGGTTTATCAATCAGTATTGATGATGGAGATGAAATGATAAAACATGAGTGGGAACTGGAAAAAAAATTAGAATTCGACTTTAGAAAGATACAATTCCTTATGAAAGAAAAAATATTCTTGAGAAAGAAAATATAATCATGGTTTTTGAGATGGAATTGTTAATAAAGAAGGATGTTTCCTATGTTCATGAGATAAATAAACACAAGTTAATAAAATATGAACATGAAAAGATTTTCACATATCACATAAGGAACTTGTTGAAAAAGAAGAAGAATGGTCTAAGACACAATCCATATGTCTCATAGTACAACATTTGTTCACTACATAAAAATAGTAATTTGTGGAAATAGTTTTTTGGATTTTGAAGTGTTTTAAACCACATAAAAATCATTCTTTAGTTATTTTGAAAAATCACCATGAAAAGTGGTGTTGGGAGACATTTCACAGTAGTTTTCAAAATGCATCGGGAAATGGTTTTTCAGCGGTTCGTAATTTATTTAAACTTTTTAAAACTTTTATTAATTTTTAAATTTTATATATGTTATTATTATTTACTTATTATGTAATAATTATTATTTATTTATCATGTCTTTCTTTTCATGCTTAAATTTAGCATATACATGCATTGGGTGCGATTTGAGCACATGACCTCTTTGCTATTCTATAATGAGTCTACCACTCCAACATACTTTTTATGTGGTGAGTAAATCTAATTTAATATACTTATATTTATACAGATAATTACATGTAAATACTTATAAATAAAAAATAATACTAAAAAATAATAATAAATTATAAATAATGAAAAAAATAATTTAAGTTAAAATAAATAAGAAAAATTTAATTAATAAATAATAAATAACAAACAAATGATTACTAAATAATATATTATAATTTATAATTTATAATTCACAATTAAATAAATAAGTAATAATATAAATAAAAAATAAATCATAAATCATAAATCATTACATAATAAATAAATATTAGATAAAATAATAATATATACTATATAATATATAATAAATAAATAAATATAAAATATAAAATATTATTTAATAATATATAATAAATATGAGATTAATATTTGATAAACACATAAATAATAATTAATTAATAAGGTAATGATAAATATATATATATATATATATATTTTTAATAAATTATTAATAAATTAGTAATAAATAATAAATAAATATTTAATAAATAATAAATAACAAATAACACACAATTAATATTAAGTATTAAATATTAAATATAAAATACTTATTAGTAAATAATAAATATAATAATAATATATATATATAATTACATAAACATTCATCTAAATGTAGTTATATATATCTTAGAGATATATATTAATATAAATTAATTTACATAAATGTATATATATACAACATGAAGACAATAACATACACACTAACCAAATAAATACATATAATTATATATACTAATTTCATATAAATACATATACATAAATCTGATTAAATATACCTAAATTTTTATAAATATACATAACTTTATATAAATATATATTAAAGGATAAAAATATACATCTTATGTTATAGCGAATGTCAAACATCTAAACTATATTATAAAAATTTATGACATGGAATGAAAATCACTCCCTATACATACTATAAATAAATTTCATTATTATCATCAATGGTGTGTTGATATTAAATGAATGAGGGGGAGCTATATCCTTTGTACCTAAAATTTCAATTTTTTTGACGTCTGTCCATTATTTTAAATTTCATTGATTAATTTTATTATTTGCAATGCCTAAAATTAGAAATTATGTTTTTATCATGATTTCACATACATAAAAGATTATGGACAACATAGACAACCATGGTTATATCTGTCTTGGTGTGTGCACTAGGTTATCTCACATAGACATAGACTTGATTAACTAAATGCTATTTGTTAAGAGAACTATATGATATTATCCCTTGAACTAAAGTATTCGATAAATATTTATATAATAGAGGATAACTTGTTTTTGGAAAATTCCAAATATTATAATACCCCATATATTATTTATATTTATTTTCAATAAAGGGGAGAAAAAAGAAATTAAATTTGGGTATTGACATGATAAATTGTTGGGTGGTCTTGAAAATAAAATCAATGTTGGATTATTAAGAGAAATGAAGTTTAAATGTATTTTATTTTTAAACGGGTAAATATATATTGAAGATTATTAGATGATTATTTGTTAAGAAACATGGAGAATTACAATTAAACATATTAAATTATTATGATTATTGAATTGGATTAAAGCTTGATGAAATGTTCCATCTACACTAGTAAAGTGTGAACATTTTCAGCATCATTTTAAGAAGAATAATTAGAGAAGTTTGTGATTTTTTTAATTTTTCATGATGGTTATTTGATAATAGGACCATGGAAAATAATTTTTTTCATGGGTGATTTTTGATAGGTTGAGTATTTGTATTTGAATTATATGAGAAAATTTTTAAATCATTTTATAAAATAGTGTCAAAAATATATGGCCAACCACACAATCCATAAGGGGAAACATAATCAATAGTAATGTGATAGAAATATCCACCACATGGGAGATCCAACTTGATAATCTCACAAACTGGCATGGGTGAAGCACTTGAAATAGGTCAAGCAAAGTGGGAACATTTCACCACACATAGCACTTTCGGTGAGCACGTGGGTGGGGGACCTACATAGGAAGGTGAGCCCATGATTCCCATTTGTATAGTGGGGTTCCACGAGTGGTATCCAGAATACACATGCCTTGAGTGTTTATAGAATTTTATGTTATATATAAAAGTGCTCAAATGAGAAAAACATTGATGTGGGAATAGTGATGTAGGACACCATTTATCCAAATTAAAAAAATACACAGAAAGATGAGATTATTATCTTGTTCATGAGATCTGCCTGATCAAGCTAAGATATTTTCTTCTACCTCCAGCCTCACTGAGGGATTTTGTTCATATATTTTTATCTTGATATTAATTCATCATCCTTTATCATGTTAGATATTGAGTTTATGATGTGATAACGACATAAAATCTTCATGTATGGTTTTTTTATGGTCATTCTATCAAATTTTTAATGAATATTCTTTAGTTGAAGATGATATGAAGTTAAAATATGGATCTGTAATGTTACCCATGTCACAATTCCTATGTAAGGTTACAGTGAGGAGTTCATCATGAATTACCCATGTTGTTTTGTGTAAGATAATATAAAAAATACTTCATTTTTAAGGTAAATTCAAATATTTTTGAAACCAAAGTTTTTTGGGATATTATATCATGCCTTTAAATGATATAAATCTTGGAAGAGATGTGGTGGATACCTATATATAAATAGTAATGGACTATGAAGGATATGTTCTTCAACTGATAAATATATTGTGGATTTGGTTTTTAGACTAAAAATAATCATCCAAGAAAACATGTTTCATGAGAAATAGTCATTCAAGGATTTATTCTTGTCATAATAAGACCGTGTGGCCTATTATAATTCCATTATTACAATCAAGAGTATCATAAACAAACTGAGATACAAGAAAGAGCTTCATAATGAACTAGTTTCATGAAGCCTTCTGGGATTGCATGAACTCGTTAAGATATCACACAACAATTTGGTTACCTAAAGATGCAGTTTCATGTGGAGGTTCTAGTATACATGAATAGGAAGTTAGAAGATACTTTGACTATTATATTTAATGACGTACTAGAAGCATTGTATGAAAGTGATTATAAAATACATTCACATGTTATTAAGATACAAGAACCTTGATTAACGTAAAATAGAATGATGTTGAAGTGATAAAAAATCATAAATGGAATATAAAATAATAAAGTAATAAATATTATTTCATAAAGTCTATATCCTTGATAGTCCTATGAAATTATTGAATTATGTATCTTGGATAAATTGTGTGTGTCAATTGTACACATGAAAGTGAGGTCGAGACATCATTATTATAATTAATATTTACCCAATAATTATTACATTGACAAAATTGATTATTCATGGTTGATTAGATATATTTTATCAAGGCCATTAACTATGATTCATTAGGTGAAGAAGATCTTGAAGTGTATATGAGAAAATATGATCATGTAGATTCATGGAGGATGACAATCATCCTAAATATTGATGATATTTCTATTTTTTCATCATCTTTATAGTCTATAATAATTATTTATGAAATTTTTATAATCATAACAATTATTTCTGTTGTATTTGGTAGTAGAAGAAGTCTTTCATGTGGTTTTGGAATAAGGTGAAGTCTTTTATTAGTTCTTATAGAAGGAGATTCTTTCAGTTGGTGCTAGAAGTGGATGTAATAACCTATCTGGAAATGAAGAATATGTAACCTGGGGAATAATCAATTGCATCAAGGGATATTAATTTAAACAAAAAAATTTCATTATTTATGTTATTCTCTCTCTATTATAAAAATTTCACATGTGGTGAGATTGAGAGATAATATTTAGGGGATCAATAACCTTATCATGTATGTGAGGTTGAATGGAATGAAAGAGAATTCGTATAAATAAACCATTGATCCCCCATTAATTCTCAATAAAGAATGGGTATCTAAACCATGTCAACTAAACGGTCATCAAATTCCTGGTTAATAGAGACATCACCTTTCACACTTATTATGGACTCCGTATTTAGACACCCAAACTCAAATACCCTTTAACATATTTTCCCTACTTTCTTAGTAAACCCCTCACATGATAACTAATTTTATACTCTATTATTAGGGGAAAACCTCTTGGATACCACACTTATAAGGCCTAATACACCATGACCCCTCTTGGATATTTGGTAAGATGAGTGCTCGACCCCAAAACATCTTCTAATAGGTCAATGTCTGGTGACTAACATTGGGTAGGCATATCAAAAATAATGGGAGGCCACATTCTAAGGCTCCTAAACATAATTCAAATATGCACATAGAAAATACTATGTAAATAATGATAAATAAAACCATTTTCCACATATATAATGAAGTTGTCAAATTATACAGTCAATAAGATAAGAAAATAGATAATCCATAATAAAAAGTGGGAAATATAGACACCAAAAATCAAAAAAGGGATACAAAAATAAGAAGTTGTGATGATGGAATCATGATAGTGATATGGATAAAAAAATATATCATCTAATAGAACATCATGGTACCATTAATCTCTATTAACATCACGTCCAACCTGGTCACCGTCAAGTGCCATCTCCAAACAAGTCTCACTAAATCCACATCCACCAGTATCATCATTCAATCATACACCACATAAATGGTCACAACACATATGGGAACAAGGCATGTTCAAGGGTGAGTATAAATATTCATAGAAGTATAACCCAAAATAAAAAAACATATAGGAAAAAAGTAAACTCAAACTTCAATATTGTAAAGTAACCAGAGGAAGAAAGTGAATATTAACACAAATATTCTATATAAATATACCTCAAAAAAATATAATTAATTATTATAAATAATAGCTATAATCTATAAAATTTTAACATCATAAGAAACTAGAAATGATAAGACTACCAAAAATACACAACAATATGATGTTGATAGACTTGATATATGCCTCACCTCAACAAAAACCTAGGGTGTCTGGGGAATATAAAATTTCAATTTGTATAATCTTATTACACTCTTTAATTAATGTATCCCATTATCTGTAACAACTAACACTATGCCTATTTTATAGAAACCCAAAATAATAACTATGAATTAAATAAAGGGAAAAGTTTATCATTTTTGTACTAACCCCTACCATCAAACTAACAAGGTATGGGAAACACAACATTAACTATATATAATCATAAAGGAGAACCCATTTCACATTGGGGAGACTAAATTAAATGAAAATATAATACATAACATTTGATTTCAAAATTAAATATGATATAGAGTATATAACTGTATAGATAGAGGAATCATAGCCTGAGTAGAACACAAAAGAAGATTGTAGAACATAGGAGTTGTGATGAAGAGAATCTAACCACATTACAAATATAGGGATATTCCACATCAAATAATGCACATGAGATGAGGTAGAAGTACATGACCCCATGTATGCTTCGATCATGACCCTCGAACCTCATCAGCATCCTTATAGATCTATATAATTAAAAAATACTATATTACCTTGAAAATGTTCTTTCGTGACGAAACAGACAAGTATATCTAGATCTGCATGAAAAAATACTCCATAATATCTATTTAATTTTCTAAAACAAGAACATTGTATGGTTCTGAAAATCCTACATGACGAAGAAATTTTTCCAAATGGAGGCCCCCTAGAACACCACATGGGGCTCTAAGAGGGGGGAATTGATTTCACCCATAACCAAGTGAAACACACAGGCATACAGATCACATGTGCATTTTGAATCTAGTGTATCCCCCCTTCACAGGTTAGGTTGTGTATTACCCAACCACGATTAGCTAACCACCCATCTATGTGATTTGGACACATGTTGGTTCATATCACTAAACCCAATATGGCCAACCCATTTAACCCATCACCTTGCCAAAACAGTTTTTCTAGTCACCATGATGCACCTATTCCTATCAAGTGAAAAAATAAGCCTCATTTGATCCTTTCCAAATTGGATTGTCGAGGGTGGATAGATTTCTGACCTTGGTACTATTCCTTAAGCACTACGGTGACCAAAGAGGATGATACATCAATATTCTATAAGATACATCACTACGGAAACCTTTTCCATAACTATTTTAAGTCCCTATCACACTGTTGAACTATAATGTGAAATCATCTTCATTCCCCAACATCCACCACGAAAAACATATCCTGCTCACCTAAATCATTTGGACCACCACAACCAAAGACCATCATCCACCTACCTTTTTAAATTACCTCCATGCAACCCCCTCCCTACCTTCAGAATACTCTAATAATTACAGTTCAATGTCCAAAAGAGAGAATTTAATGGATAGAGGAGATATATATGTATATATATATAATACGAAAGGAGTAATTAATAGAGAGATCTAATCTTCATTGATTCGCCACTAATAATATAAATTCATAAAGATAAAATATGAAAAATTATTATTGCCCCAAAAAATCATTGGTGTATGGAATAGACCCCAATACAGGGATCCAATAATCAAAATACGGTTTGATAAAGTTAATAATGGGATAATACACCCTGATTCAACTTAACAAATAATGATTGATTATTTTATAACAAAATAAATATATTTTTCTAAAATAATGGAGAACCAATAAATAAAAAATCCTTATATAGATAAAGAATTTTTGTCAATATGATTTTCTATAAAATCCATATGTTCATTTACTATTACTACATAATTCAATCATTAATTCCATCACAAATACAATATAACTCCCCTAATGTAATGTTATTTCCTACCAAATTCTAGTCACACACCTCTCTATGTATATACATCTCAAAAGTTTTCATGTCAATGAACCAAGAGAAAAAATCCATGAGATTGGTAATAATAAAAATAAAAATAGAAAATATATGATTTTTCTATATTTAGATTAAGTAAATTAATTTAATTAATTATAATGACGTAGTTATTCATCTCCCACCTATGATAGATTAGATATAAAAAATACGATATAAATAGAAATTAGATAACTCATGGGGTAAAATACCCATATTATATGTAAACTTGGCCTCATATTTATCATCAAGGAAAATTTTTAAATTGAAAACAAAAATATCCATGTATGTCTGCATAAGGGTAATATAATATTTAACATTTAATATATTTTTATTGAGTCCCTATAGAGCTCCCAATTTCAAAATATCTCTGTCTAAGAATAAACTCCACACCATGGAATTTAATGATCCATATAAAAATATTTCAGAGGACATCAATTAATTTAAATTTTTTTATTTACCCCTAGAGAGGTCTAAAGACTAAAAAACATAAAACTGATCTAATCCATATTTAAGAAAAAAATATATTACAAATTGATGTGTTTATATCAATATATGTGATATATTGATAGGTATATGAAACATATATTTTAATTAGAGTGATATAATTTTCTTGTTTATATCTTTGATCATAATAAAGTTAAGCTACATAGATTGATATACCTAGGATAAGAGATATCTCACATTCTCAATTCATATCTTCTATCTAAATAGTTAAAATAATTTGATAAAATTAAATTTCATAGTAATTATGATATTTTTAAAATTTCATAATTAATATCTAATTAATATTATATAATGAATATATTTGTAACATATGAGATTTATTTTGAGAATCTATGTTTACTCAATCATAAGGTAATCAAAAGATTTATTACATAATAATTTTAAACCAAAGAATTAGAATATGATCTAAGGCATCCAATGAAAATGATATGTTATTTATTTATTCAATTTTTGATAGGAGGAATTAGTATATATTTAGAAAAATGAGTTCCTAACAAAGGAGTTTGATGATTGAAAATATATATAGATATATATAAAGATAATAACCAATGGGTTATTATTGAGGTTTTTTAATTAAATTTATAAATAATTTTTTTAGTTAAATTGAATGTATGTCCCTTATATTCTATTTCTTTATGATAAATGTATCATGGAATACATTTTACAAAAATGTGTTTTTTCTTTTTATCTATATGAATCTTTTTATAGATATTTCCCTTTAAACATTACAAAATGATCAAGGAAATAGTGGAATTAGAGAAGGGATTTTTATTTAGTTTTTATATATCATTATCTATAATATAATCTTGGATGTTTTTATTCCTCCATAAGTTTATTATTTTTTTTATTCCTTATTTCAATGATTATTATCGGTAATGTGTGATCCAAATTTCTTTAAAAATCATAGAGTTTGAGTATTTTATTATATTACATTATGAGAAGCTCTACGGGGTCTCATATTATGGTTTGGAGGAATTATTATCTCTAATAACTTAATAAATGGTTCATAGTAATGACCTATATAACTCTGGGTCATTATTTTGACAGGAAATTTGAATGTCATTCCAAGAGAGGGGACAGGTTCTTGAATTGGTATTATAATTAGAAATTTGAGCATTGTGACATCTCAATAAGATATTTTGAATGTAGATGTAGTCCCAATTATTGGTTCTAGTAATTTCATGAATGTAATAGAAGGGACATGTGTTTTAAATTATGAAATTTATCACCTAGATAAGTTATCATCACAACCTAGGTTAGTCAGGCCATTAGGGAGGCTGACTGGTGGGTTTTTCCATCTATCTGGTTGGATTTCCCGTCTATATAGTGGGTTTATTCAATAAAATGTGATGGGAACATGGATTTGTGAAGTGAAAAAGGTTTTGGATAAGGTAATGACTATTATGTAATCAGTTCACATTTTGATCCCCTAGTCACACTATGAAAATTTTGGTCAAAATAGAGGTTTGGGTTGCCACCCTCTATGTTCATTATGTAAATGCATCCTCGGTGGTTGTTTTTTGATATGGAATATTCCATATTTTTTGGATTAGTGTGACACATGATTTAACAACTTGGGGTGTCAGTAAAAGACTTTTTCAATCATGTTCTCTCTTCCTATATTAATCCAACAACCCCCTTGAAAGGGGTGGATTATTAAGTTTTCTTGGATCAGTTTCAAGAGTGGTCCTCTATTTTATCCTATGTTATTTTCTCTTATAGTATCCCTCTAATATCAGTTCGATTTGGTATAGTTTTTTAGAGTGTATTCCATCAAATAATTGTGTAATTAGGCCAGGTTAAAAAGTATTTTTTTCAACATTGCTAGATGATAGCATGGGAGGATGAACATGTGAGGCTCAAACTGGTTTTAGTGGGGAAGTGATTCCCCCATGAGTTTTATCATAAATATTTATTTTGTTTTAAATTGAACATTTAATTATAAATTTTAATAATAAACTATTTCTGTTTTTTAGTTTGAGTTATATTCATCGAGATATAGAAGAGGAATGGATTATCTTAATTGAGGTGTTGTAAATATTTTATAGGATGGAAAATCCTTGATAGAGGTAGGAGTACCTTTAATATTAAAATTTATCCTTGTTTATGCATGGGTGGTATTTCATATATGTATTTTGTGGGGTTTTGTAGTTATAAAGGGACTCTGATTACCCTAAAAAAGTGATAGGATGGTTTCCAACCTCTTATTATTGGGATATATTCCCTTAATCACTTTTACTATTTTGAGATATCTATACAATTAACTATAAAAGGTTCAGGGGTATCAAAAAAGTTTATAATAGGCCTTATGAGGGTCTCAAGTTGTGAAAAAAGAAACTTGTATCCTAAGATGATTACCATGTACAAGTTGGTTGTATAAAAAATGCTTCATCACAGCGACTATGGGTGAGATGGCCATATATCTCATGTATCATTAGTATCATATTATTAATGGTGTTTCATTGATTGGTGAGAGTTTTGATCTAGATAGTTTATTAGGGAATAGAAGGTGTGTAATGGAGAGGGGTTTCCATGCTGTAAAAAACCCATATGTCCCTTAGGATACATGAAACGATAATTATAAGTGGTTCATTGTAGCTACTTAACGGAATTTCAATTAGGATTTCAAGGGGTGTTTTGGATAGGATTTGGATTCGACTTAATGACAAAAGGGTTGGGGAGATCCTAATATCTATGGTGTCAACATGGAGTGATGAAAATCAGTTGGTATTAATGAGAATAGGAAATGATGGGTATGGAAGGTCATAGTGGTTTCCCTAACAAGTGAGATGATACATGTTCAAGATAAGGGTCCTGGTCCTGAATAAAAAATACCATGGTGACATAATATTGAGTTATGTGACAGGATTCAAGTACTATATATTATGTATTCGTATGATTTTTCTTATGATAGATGACAATCACAATATAAGAGAGGATCCAGAAGAATTTCCCTACCATGGGTAAGAAGATATGAGTGGTTCTTTCATTTTGAGGTGGATTCATTGATGTATATATATATATATATGTGTGTGTGTGTGTGTGTGTCTTATGGGATAGCCTTGACAGTTATTGTGTAGAATATGAATATTTTGGTCCACCTAATGAGTGATATTACACTCTAAGTACATCCATTGCTAGGATGGAGTCCGTGGTATATACATGAATGCATCAGATCTGATGATGGGAATACCCTGAGTTGAATGGTGACTTAGATGGGATGAGATGAGATATTGGATAATGGGATCACTAACAGTGATATGGGGTTTAGGATTAGAATATGTGGTTATGACTAAATGGTAGGACCCTACCTAGAGTGACAAGGTAGAGTTTGAGCCTTGTATGTGAGACCTTCCCAATGAAATGGGTTGTCCAGGATTTTTGGCATAGGACCCTACCATACCCCTTCAGGTAGCATCCAAGACATGGGCAATGTCGTATACTGAGTCATATGGTAGGTGTTTTGTTACATGGATGATTAAATGAGGTCACAATATGCATTCTGTAATGGAACCAAAGTGGGAATCATTGGGTTTTGTGGTGTCCTAGTTAGCACATGGTGACTCGGTGCGTAGGTAGTCATGGTTTCCCAGTTAGTACACGACACCTATATTATTATGTGATGTGTTTACTATTTATAATGTATACATGTATATGATGGATTGTATAGGGGGGACATAGAGATACAATGTATATATTTATTTCTCACACACTATAGAGTCTCCCTACTAAGCGTGCAATCATTTTTTCCTCTTCCAGGTTGAGTATAAGAGTGTAGTGGGCCAGGAAAGAGCATCTTGATGGTATTTAGAGACTAGGATGAGTTGATGTTTTGGGAGGGTCATAGGTAAAACATGTTCATTTATTTTATTTTTCACAGGACATCATCTTAATTGGTGATCAGTGTGGAATGAAATCACGATGATCAGCACATATTCTTCTACATTCATTTGTTAATGTAATTATTTTTATTTGATATAGGGTACTATAATATTTTTTATAGATTTCATTTGGTTATTTACACTGTGTCTTTTACACTTATTTTATGTCATAGTATTTTCATTTTATTGAATATTCCCTCACCTCTAGTCTAAATCCTTAAAATATTGGGAGGTGTAATTGTGGTCATGTGGCCATATGGCTTACTCATCCGTTCTATGTTAGCATACCATAATATTCTATGAGAACCCTTGTTTTTATTACTATTTTGGGTGATGGTAGAATGGTTTTATAGAAATATATAGTGAGAAACCATGTAATAGTGCATTTCTAACAACGTTCTATTAGGAATTCAAGTTTTCTTTTGGTGCAAGATTGTTTTTTTTCTATTAATTATTTTTTTGATAACTTTATTTATTGGTGAATTGTTTACTATAGTCATTGATATATTTTTTTTCTCATAACTGCTTTATAAGAATCCAATGTACCTGCACCATTTTTTGAAAATAGTATTCAAATGATATACATTTTATTGTGTGTGATTGTTTTATAGAATATGGATTAACAATTTTACATGTCATTAATAACTTATATGGTGTTTACCCAAATAACAGGTTAATGGAATTATACTCATACAGACTATGATTTTACTCAAGAGTGATTTTTTTATGCCAACTCATGTAGATATTATAGTTAGGTGTTCTCTAATTGTGGATATTTCATCCCTTGGGTATAGGATGTATAGGGACTCTAACTGGATTAGAAAAAGATATTGGATTCCTAACGAATTATTGGAGGGTATTTTTTCAGGTAACCCTTACGAGGGATGAGGAAAAGAATATAAAATCCATGGGAATTTTGGGATTTTATTAACATAGCATGTTTTTGTGTCGACGCATGGTGAGAGGGAAACATCAATCTGATACTCGGACCTATTCATTTTAGTTTCACTTTCACTAGCACAATTAGAGAATGGGTAGATGATTATAGTTTTATAATGACACCCAATTGGGGGTGATCATGTAGAGATCCATGGAATGAGATAGTTTCATTGGGATACTAGGTGAGGCTGAAATTAAATGGAGCATGGATAATGTATTTGGAATGTATTCCTAAGTACGATGATGTATGACTCATGGTAGTGTTAGTAAGGTGTTTCATTGGGTTTCACATGAGTGTAGAGACATTTAGTTCTAGTGAGACTATATAAGATCTTGAGAGAGAACCTATGATATGGGTCTCAATAGATCACTCTTCCTTAAGAGAGGATTTATCATTGGAATAGATTTTAGGACAATTATTGGTGTGTGAGGGTAGGTTCGCACTGAGTATGTGTATTGTCAATTGAGATCTAAAACAATGAATGTTTCATGTGTGTGACTATTTAGGGTTTTTATGTTATGGATGAAGCCAACAAATGTTTTGTCAATAATTAATAGGTGAGATACTTATATCCATGTTCATTATGAGTTCAATGAAAAATGAGATTTCCCTCAGTGGTAGGAGGTGATGTAGGAAATGAATCAGGGAATTTTGTTATAGTTGACATGAATGTATGCCTTGGAATAAATTTTCAATTACAATAATATAAGGAACCATTTGGGTTGTAACTAAAATATTAGTATAAATAATTCCATAGTTTGGGGAGTTCACCATGTGTTATTAGGGAATTTCATTCCTAGAAGGTCAGGGGTGGGCGGTGGTTATTTTTTTGTGCTGGAACGCTTGCATGAGTTTGAAGATCATTTAAATTAATTATGTGAGCTGATGGAAAAAATTATGATTCAAATAGATCAGGTGATTGGTTTAGAAGTGTTGTGATGAAGATACTCCAATGGTGGGGATAATCATATCAGTCATGGGTGTACTCTCTTCATGTTGAAAGTTTCAGACAGATGGTGTGGTCGATGGATGGTTGAGGTAATTTTAATTTCCTATTGTTTCATAATATATATTGATATTTTGTCCCATCGGTATTTCGATATTTAGGGTTCAGATGTGGATTTGATGTGATCTAAGAGTGCATTGGATTGGTGTTGATATGGTCCTCAGGGTGAGAGAATGATGGATAGTGTATGTGATTGGTGATCCAAACACATAATTATACTAGGATTTATGGATTTTACATTGGTGTGGGAATTTAAAAAACCATGTTATGCAGTAGTTCTTTTCAGAATCATGATCAGGCTATGTGGTAACACATCATTGGGGGAAATTTAGTGTTTTCAAGAAATAATGTCAATGAATAACTGAATTGTGTCGGTACATTGAATCAAATTTGGTGATATTGAACATTCCTCAAGATATTATTTTTCTAAATTTAGGTGGAATTTCAAAGGACTACTTGAAAAACATTGTGGGTAGGCGATTCGTATGGTGTGGAAAACAATAGAACAGAATTGGCCATTGTGAGTGGAATCTTATGGTGGGAAGAACTATAATCCTTAAGCTTAATTTTCATAATACATTTTGGTTTATAATAATAAATAGGTGTGGTGAGAATCATCTTGTTGTTAGAGTTGATGGTGCATGGTTGGATCATCTTTTTGGTGTAGTGAGCCTTGAAGTTTGAAGTGGTGTATCAGAAGTACATTTTTCAATTAGAGATGGAACAAGCCCTATTAGTGGTGAATTGATGACATTTTTTTGATTATGTGTTTTCTGTAAGATTACCAAATGCTTCTCACATATGATAATCCCTTGGATATGGAGTTTATAATGACCCGTCGATTTCCAAGTCAATGTTTTGAGAAGAAAATTGATTTCTTTACAAGAGCATAGGAACGTTATTGTATTTGGATATGGATTGGGAATCCATGAATTAGAATTTCTTAATATGATTCTCTTGGACATAAAAAGTGTCCTGATTAGAGATTTT
This sequence comes from Viscum album, assembly GCA_963277665.1. Lineage (NCBI taxonomy): Eukaryota > Viridiplantae > Streptophyta > Magnoliopsida > Santalales > Viscaceae > Viscum > Viscum album. The sequence goes on along the minus strand of OY728160.1, from coordinate 1,203,113,296 downwards.
TGTGCTCTAGTGAACATTAGATATGATTCGGGGCGGAAGACTATTTGTTATTAGCAGCCTATAGAATTTTGTGTCATGACCATGGTGTGACACTTTCTGATAGAGGTTAGCTGAGGGGTAAACTGCTACACCTGTTTGTTTTGTTCCATGAAAGGAAACATTCATAGGGTTCCATACCTCAATGGATTTTTTTATCTAAGACAATGACCATTAAGTAGGTGTCTCATGCCACAATCCCCTGGGCATTTTTTAGAATAATTTTGTGTTAAAGGGGGGTTAATGTCCTGACCCTCCTTATTTGCATCAAGAATCTAGTCGGGGTGGTTGTTTTTAGATGGGGGAATTATATCCATTTTGGGTAATGGTACCTTATAATTTAATGTTTTTTGAATTATCATAATGCCATTCCTAATTAGTTCTACCTCCAATAATCCCTCCTATCATCCATATTGACATATGATTTTTTATTATGCATTATTCCAATGGTTTTAAGTACTATCCATTGTTTATTACACTATTCTTACCTGTTAAAAGTATATATAATTTTAGTTCAATTTTTGATTGGGATTTGGTGTTGATTCCACAAGATCATTGTAGAATTAGGAAAAAACAATTGATCATTAACTCTACAAGGGTAGTAGATGACCCAGGAGGATAAACACATGTGGTTCCATGAACATTCAATGTGGTAGATATTCCTTGTTGGTTTTTAATCAAATATTCCTCATTTTTTTAAATTAAAAATTTTATTATATATTTTAATAATTAATTATTTATGATTTATGGTGTGAGATTGATTCCTGAGGGAATATATAAGATTTACCTAGGTGCATTATTTCTTAATTATGATAGTAAATACTTTATAGTGGTAGGTCCTCCCTTTAATATAAATTTATATTCTTGTGTATGAATACATTTATATTCCAAAATTAATTAAAATGGACCATAAAGATGGATAAGGACATATATAACCAAAGAAAAATTGATAGAATGGCGTCCAATATCCAATACTTGAGAATGTTTCTCCTTAAAACTTTGAGTGTTTTGGGATAACCCATTGGCTAGGTCACCTAGGGAAGAGGCTGTTTATTAAGGTGAAGATATTCATTATGTAGGTCTTGGTATTTGATGATATATAGGTATCATTTGTCGGCCGCTTCCTGATTGCGGATCACAAAACCCAAGCGGTCTGCCATCCCATTGAACCCCGAATATGTGTTGAGGTTGACATATCAAAACCTCCTTTGGACTTCATTTGGATAGATATTGAGGGAGAATACTGATACAAAAAACCGATTATGTATGAGTCGTGGACTCACTATTGTACCTCCTGCCTCCTCCAAGGACATTCAGCTCTAAGATGTCACCGTGGGGGAGAAGATATGCTTGAATCAAATCCGTTGAATGAGGATTTCACTCACCAGAAAGAGGCTGCCAGCAGAAAGGGGATGGTGGTTCTAGAGAGCAATGAACGATGTGATGTCAATCCTCTTTCTTATGTGGAAGTTGTGGTTCAATCGCCCCCCTCGGATACGAGACTAGGATCCAATTTGAACGAGACCAGACCTGAAAGGTCGATGGAATTTATTCATGTGGCTGGCTTGAGTCTTTCTGATGGAAAGGATAGGAGACATGAGGGCCTATTTAGTTTGAAGATGGACAGGGTCCAATCCAGCAAATAGATCAAGGGAACTGGATGTAACCTGAACAGGTTTTCAGTATTGGGTGATGGTTACCTAATTCCATTTGATGGAGGGAAATGCGAGGATGGAGGACATGAAGGGGTTACTTCTTAGGGAGGGAACAAGGATGGATTTGAAGCTGAGATGTATTCCGACACTTGTACATGGTCAACTGGGAGTAAGGAAGTGGAACAAGAGGAAGTTTATATTCAGTCTGCTGCCAGGAAGGGCTAAAAGACCATCATGGACTCAGATGGCTTCACCAAACATGTGAGGAGGCCGCGTCCTCGGAAAGACTACTATAATTTAACCAAACCACCAGTTAACAGATCTTCTAGTAAAAGATCTCTCATGCAAAAGAAATATCTCGATGATATGAAGACATTTACGAAAAGTGGAATAGAAAAAGATATGTCTTCTCTCCAAGAGGAACACGTTTATACTCCCAGTGAAGTGGTTGTGGGATCTCAGGCTGACACAGATCCCAATCAGAATCTGGAGCCTATGGTTGCTCCAGTTTCGAAGTGTCTCGAGAGATAATCTACCCCTGTTTCTTCTCTTGTTCCTATGCAATTGGGTTCAAAGGTGCATGAGACAAAGAACAAAAGACAAGACCGAGCTACCCTCCTAATGGCTTCTTCCGAGTTATTGGTGTAGGCTAACAAACAAGATCATGTGTCCCCTACAAGCTCGGATCTAAGCCTCTTATCCTTCCCCCACACTTCTCTGATTCAATGAAGAAATAGGTTATTACACACGATCTGGCATGGAAATATAGACGGGCTCCCTCGAGCTAGTGGCCATCTGTTTCCTTTGTTGTGCAAGGGATCAGAGGTGTGTAGGTTCACTCTTTCTTGTTCTACTTTTGTTCTTAGGTTTCCTTGTATTTGGGTGGTCTTTTTATTGGTGTACTGTTTTCTTGATGTTTTTCTGAATGGTTCCCACTCCCCCACAAAGTGGTTTCTTCTTGAAAATAAAAAAAATGTAATTTGGAGGGGGTAGGTATCATATGAAGGTAACGTTAGTGTTATTTAGATAGGATAGAGAGGCTTCATCCTAGTGGTGATGGGTGAGATGGTTGTACTTCTCATGTTGGGTTAGTAGCACACTCATGAGAGTGGTTTGGTGTTTGCTGAGCATTATGAGTTGGTTGAGTATTTAAGGACTAAATTGGGTGTAATAGAGAGTGATTTTTTATAGGTGAAATGCTAAGGTATCTTATAAGGGATGTGAGATGAGTAATAATTGTGGGTCATTGGAATTGCATAAGGGGTTTCTAATAAGGTTTTCAAGGGGTTTTGGATAGAAATGTGAAAGTTCTTCATGAGGTTATGGTGAGATGATCCAACATGATATGGTTTCAATAAAGGGTGGTGGATGTGAGTTAGTATCAATGATATGATATTGTGGCAGGTTTGTAGTATTATAGTGGATGCCTGGATGAGTAAGATGAGAGGTGTTTTTGATAAGGGGATATGTCCTAATTAACCAATTCCATAGTGATGATATATGAGTTATATAATAGTTTATGTGACATATGTGATGGATATATAGGTTATTATTATTATGATAGGTGGAAGTCCTGGTGTGGAAGAGGATCATGAGGCCTTTCCATTAAATGAGATATATAGTTTGTTTGAAACTATCATTGGGAAGCTTATTCATTCATAAGTGTATGATTCATGAGCTAACTATGTGTGAGATGGTGTGTCTTCGGACGTTCTTAATCCTATGTCCGAGTAAGGCAGCATTAGTGGGACTACTATGAGGGAGATAGAGTTCCCAGTATTGGAATGACGTCATGAGATCATATGATGTGACTATTATGGGTGATACAGTGTCTTATATGAGAAGAGATGCAAGATTGAATGGTGGGACTCCAATTAGTGAGATGTGGTCTAGGATTAACTTTTGATATTAGAAATGAATGGAAGGAAACTAACTTGGGTGAGAAGGTGGAGATATATCTACGGATATGTGAACTTCCCAATGAAAGGGGTTTTCTGTGATGAGAGGCATAGGACCCTACCCTACCCCTTTTTTTAGCTTCCAAGACAGAGATGACACCCTACCAAGAGTCTTGGAGTTTGTGTTTGGTTATATAGATAGTGGTATGCAGTCGAAATGGAAATTATGGCATGGAATCATAGAAAGTCTAGTTATGTGTTTTGGAAACCTTGTTAACACATGCTGACATAATGTGCAAAGAGTCATGGTGTCCTGGTAAGAACACTATGTCCACTCACTTATGTTGCATGATTACATTTCCTCATGTATAAATGAATGTGATATGGTGTACTAGAGGCACTTGGTGAGAACATACTGAGATGTATGTCGTAGAAAATGTATGGTAAAACCAGTGTGTATACATGCCTTTTGTCTTCTTTCATATTGATCATATGAGAAATAGTGGATCAAATTGAACTAGATCAAAGTTATTCAGTGACTAGGGTGAGTTGATTATTTGGGATAGTAATCATTCCATGAATTAATAATGTTTATTTATTTTTATTTTGTATATGTGGTCGGCCTAGGGTTTGATCAGTGTTATATGTTTTCATGAAAATCAGTGTGTATTAATCTATAATCATTTATTTTGAAATTGTCTTAATTTGATATTTTATACTTCACTGTTTGTAACAGATATTGTTTAGTTATTTTTGTTGTGTATTTTCTATGATTCATGGGATAGTCTATTGATTTTATCGATTAGTCCCTCATAAATTGATATAAGCCTCTAGAATACTAGGTGGAATGCTTGGGGACACATGTCTTTACAAATCAAATGGATTTTCTAGTTCAGTGTCTCACATTCATGAACCCTCAGTTATATAGTAACATAATTCAATGGATAAATAAATAGTCATTTAGAGAAGTTTTTAATGTGTTGTGATTGTGATATTTTTCATTTAAAATGTATCATTTTGGGAGAGCTTCAATATTCTTATGTGAATGATCTTAAATGTTATACAATTATTTCTGAACATTAAGAATGATAGAGTCTCCTAGTTAATGGTTTATCCCAGATGATCATTTTATAGTTTTAAACTATGATATCATGATTTTATATTATAAAGTTATTATTATTTAGTTAATTCATTTTAGTATTTTTTGGTTATTTTCATCTATATAAAAATCTATATTTGTTGTTATTTAATACTTTGGTGTCCTAGTTTGTAATTTTATAATCTCCCTTGCACTGGAACTTTAGTACTGGTGTACTCATAGATGTGTATTTTATTAATATTTTGAAGGAAATTAAATGGTAAATGATTAAGGGAATTATACCAAAAAATATATAAGATTCATAATATTATATGTTAAATTATTCTTCTTATCACATTTAAATGATTATATTTTTACTTTACATTTAAATTTTTTGGTCTCTACTCTATACGCTATAATATTTTTATTATGTTGAAATACTTTGTAATATGTGAGATTGAATTTATGTATTAATTTAATAATCAATTTTTTATTTTATGTTTTAATTTGAAATGATTTTTTTATAGTTTTTTCATGAGGTGATGTTATTGGATTCATGTTAAAATTTCTCTTGTTATAAATTTATCAGAACTTGGTACTAGTCTCCAACCATTAGCCTATTAAATTCAGGATTGGGGGATTAATATTTCCTTATCATTAACTCATGTACAATCCTAGAAACATTATATCATTACATTAATTTTATTATTTTTATCACGAAGTGAAATTGTATGTTATCATATTTTTTGATAAAATTTACTGATCTTTTTTCATCAAACGTATATATATTTTTTAGATAAAACTATGAAAACTTTTTATATATTTCCTTATTTTTCATTTTATTGATATACTATGTTACTATTACTTAAACTCCTTATTTATCTTCTGATCATGTTCCCAAGGGTATGTTGGGTCAAATATTTTATAATTATCTTGTATGATGTTATAAAGAATTATTTTCATATATAATAATTTTATATAATAAAATATTATTTAATAGTTCAATATGGGTTCTTTGTGTCTGATTGGGTTGTCTACTTGACCATCAGTTGAGGTTTTATGGGAGACATGAATGCATGATCAGTTCCATCAAGTATTGTATAACATTTGGGTGAGGTAATTGGAAATGGATTTCTTTACTATCATTGAGGCGTATTTCAGGACTCATTAACCTATCTGTATTTCATTCTAGGACAAATAGGGGATACAAACCTATTTGATATGAGAATATTTTATGAATAAATTATCTTTGTGGATGTACAGTCTAGCGATTCAGAATCTCACTCATAGAGTGTGGAGTTTGTCATTTATTCAATAATATCCATCATGGGTAGGTATCATTGTTCATTTTATCTATATATTTATTCTATATTGTTATATAATTTTAAAAAAATATGCATATTTACTTATATAAATAATGTGATATCACTTGTATACTATGTTTTATGTCTAAAAGATAATTTTTATTTACACTATAAAACATGTTTCAAAGTAGAAGCAACATAATATTATTTTTCATATATATTTTTCTTATTTTAATTATATTATTATATAAATATATATTTATTTTTAATATTTATTAATTATAAAGCCATAATAGTTGGAATATTAGAAATAGATTTGTTATATACAATTGACTCAGGATGAGACAAACAACATTGATGATATTATTGAGTATCATAGTTAGAAAATTTATTTTATAATGATGAAATATAGCATAGGACTACTAGTTTCATCATGAAACAACCAAGGTAAACCTTTTGCATAAACCCTATTACCCCTTCACAATACTCGATATGCTTTCTCAATCACAACAACTAGAGAACTAGTTTTGGGTCATTAAATTGAATACTATTTGTAATTTTTTTCCTGCAAAAACATCTATCAAAAGTGGAATTCCACATGGAACCCCAGAATGACCAATCCTTATATTGGGTAACCATAGATATAAAGATTCATTGATTTGAAACATAATTAAATAAAACATTTAATATGATTAATGTTATAACTCCTGAAAAAAATGTAAAAGATATATATTTAAACATACCAAGAGTATTGTGGTTATGTTGTATACAAAAAAAACATATGATTAAAAGGAAATAAAAATGAATAAATCATTTCATATTGATACATGTGAAATGAAATAAAATATACAACCAAATAAGATTCAAAAAATTATTAAAAAATATATATTTCAATGAATCAAATGGAAATACTTCACTTTCCACCGCCAACACACCTGAACCAAAATCCAAAGATCACCTACAACAAAAAAGTGGTACTTTTAATGAATATGCAATATATGTAAGGTGAGAAATAATTTTTAGTAAATATCATCCCCATATCCCAATAACATCCTTTAAAAACTGAAACCATTTCATGATATATTGATATAAAATTATGAAATTTAGATTTTATTTTTGGATAAAACAAGTATCGTGGTGTTATCACTTAAAAACATCTATACCATGGTATATAGGTTTCAAAATTTAATATAAAAAATATGTATATATTTTTTAATAAATAAAATAATTTGATGCAAAAAAAATAATTTTTGTGCCTTTGGTTGAAAATAATGAAGATAATGAAAAAATGAAAACTCTAAAAATTAGTAAGCAATTTATATTTATATAAAAACTAGTGTATTAAATTTATTCCCTTAAGAAGAAAACATTATTCAATAATACAAATTAATCAATTAAGGAAAATATTTTTTCTAAAAAAACCATTTCTATTTTAAAAGTTTCCATATTCAGAAAGAAAATATAGTATGAACTTATGTTCTTATAAAAATCACATTTCATTTATACCATAAAAATAAGGGTATGAAAAAATTAGCATACATCCACATAATGAACCAAACCATAGTAATTAAAAAATAATTATAAATAATAACATTAAATTGTTCATCATTTGAACACATAGGAGACCTAGAAAAATATTGAACAATATAATAATTTCACTCGTCTTAATTATAATTCTTATTGAAATGAGTAGATAAAAAAAATCTATTTTACCCTACATTCCCTAAAGTCTATTTTACCCTATATGAGTAGATAAAATTTCAATATTAATACCACAACATAAAGTCTCATCATTGCTAGTGGAGCACTCATAATATGATTTATCTAGTAACTACCAATGGTTTTCAGTGATATACAAATGATGTGAGAAAATACAATATATCACATATCAATATAGTAAGAATAAATAATAATTTTATGCCTCCCTTGCCTCAAAAAACCCTTCGTAGTGTCTTACACTTATATAATAGCATAAACATTAAAATTATATGCATGATATATAGTCAATCCATTAACATTAATAATCATTTATTAACTTTTCTATGTTTGGGTTTATCTTCAAGGGAAGGCATAACAAGAAATATTAATCCCCTATGGAAAAACTAATAAACATCGAATACTACATTTGAAAAATATATAGTAGGCACCAATCATTCCTTTTGAAACCTAACTAAAATATCTAATAAAATGATTCAAAAAATGATTAAATATTATTTTATATCATGAAAAGTACCTTTGAAGGTAAAAAAATGTAGTAAAATTGATTAGAAACCTTGATAAAAATGAAATTAATTCATTATAAATCATAATACATCATTTCATAAAAGTGTTCATAATTTTTAATGGTTTATTTTAATCAAATACCTTATGCTCATGAATTACATGTAACTAGGTTTTACGTATTTAAACATACAAAATAAGCCTTTGTTAATTAATGGACTCATAGAAACTGAAATAAAACAAAATATTTTCCAAATATATGAATTATAATATTTATTATATCATAAAACCTATATTTAAATTTCAACCACTCATGGTTATCCCATTAATGAAATTTACATGGATACATTAACTATAGAACCATTTAATCCTTTATAAATAGTTTTTTCTTCACCAAATTAGAATAGAAGATATCACAGAATAAATTTTGGAAGAGTTAAAAATAAATAACTAAAATTAAAATTCAATAAATTCAGACTCTTAGACTCCCATGGGTATTGGGTGAGAGTGATTTTGAAGAAGATTGAATAATAAATAACATTAGGTGAATGTAAGACACTTGCATAGATAAATATTGATGTTTATTTAATAAATCTAAGATTAAATCTAATCTGATAGAGATAAGATATTGGTTCTATATGAGGGAGGACTAGTATGGGGGATATGTAACTCAAAAATAGAAATTTATGACTTTTCAAATAGGTTACCCATTTAAAAAAAATATATTTAAACAAACAAATAAATGGTTTTATAAGTAAGTTTTAGGGGTAAGGGTCCCATGCATTCTACCCATTTTATTTAATTCCTCACTTGGGAATTTAGCATCTCGACTTTAATCATGGTGAAGTATATTTAAATTTTTAGTCCAAATCCCTAAACTGACATAGGGCATGCGCCTGCGCACCCTGTTACGGGCCCTAGGAAACTATTGAAATTATTTAAATAATTTCACTCATTTTAGGTAAAATATTACACCAAGCATTAGCACAACAATCAGGTTAAAAATAATCATAAAGAAAATAAATAGAAACAAAAATAATTTTAAGGAAATAAAAATAAATGAAAAGGAGATAAAAATAAATAATAATATAAAAGAGGATGGAGAAGAGTGGAAATAATTATAATGGGGTGACACATTTTATCTTTCTCCCTCCCTTATTATTATTATTATTTTATTTTATTTATTTTATTTATTTTCTCTTTTTCCTTATTTTAATTATTTTTTTCTCTTTATTTTAATTTGTTTCCTTTCATTTTCCCTTCTCCTCTCCTTTATGTTGTGTGTTGGCCCCCTATAGAACCCCTTGTAGTGCCCCAGCCTCATCCTCCTTCAAAAACCAATCACAACTCTATTCCTACTCTGATTTATTTTTCGTTAGGTGCGTAGTAAATATATATATAAGGATAACGTTACACACCAAGAATCATAGGATCTCATATACTATCTATCACACAGTCTTATGCAAAATGTGTTTACCTGGAAATGGGTTTTTTCTAAGATCATTTATTTACTTCTGTTTCAGGTCAAATCAATGATCATCACAGATCATAGGATCCTATAAAGTTATAAGGTATAGCATATACTCACTTACCCATCATTTTTTTGTTCCTTTTAGGTCACAAATTGTGCCACTCATTGGAGCCTGTTGGTGGTGTTCAATTTTTCATTTTTAATATTAATTAAATTACTTTCTTGACCATTGAAACTTTTTATGAGATGAACTACATTGTTTAATTTTTTGCAACATCATTAGATACCCATTTGGATCTATCGATGTAATTGGTCTATATTTTTTTATCCCCGAATAATTAATTTATTAACATCATGTGATGCACGACCATTATTTGGTTGAGTTTTAAATCGAATAAATAATTTAGGATAAATTGAACCATTAATTTCAGAGTTTTGGTTGGTTGTATATTCCTAGTGATTTACTTGTTTAAATGTCTTACCATTATATGCCCTTATAAAAGAGAAAAATGATTTATTTAATTTTACTAATAAGGATTTTTTATTATGACTATTATACTTGAATGATCCGGAAGTAAGAGGATATTTTTTGTTTAAGTTGTTTTGTTGAATTTATAATATCATACTCTGTGATATTGGCTTCCTTGAAATCTAATTAAATTCTGGGCGGTGAGACAACATGGGTTCCTTATTAAGGATCACACATGGACTCCCTATTCATGATTGGTTACCACACTATGTATCAGTGACGCGATGTCTTAGGATTTTGCAGATGTTGGTTTCCCTACGTTTTCCATATAATCATGAGTGACATTGGTTCCCTAAGGGATAATCGAGGACGGACCCATTGAAAAAGTGTTTATGCCATCCCTTAGGTGATACTCGACCCCTGATATGTGATACCTTTGATGGAATGATGATGAAACCATGCCTCGAGTGATAATTGGTATTTCAAATGATTTCTTTAGAGTGGCTGGATGGTACTGGAATAATTGAACGTTTTAATAAAGCAATACCTTTGGGAAGGGATCAGAATCCAACTATAAAAATTAATATAATAATAATGATAATCAGTGGATGGGTTTTTTACGAATATTTCGGTTCCTTGTGAATTGTGAATCCTTTATGGTTCCTTGAAGAACACTTTGTTGACACATGAATTAGACCCAAGATAAAGCACAAGACTGGGGATATGTTCCTGTTTTTCTATCATCTGTTTTTATTGCCTTTATATATATATACATCATTCTTATTATAGGTACTTTATTCAAATTCTTGGATTAGGCCGAAGCATGTGGTATGGGTGCATCCCATGGAGAACTAGGGAAAAGTTAAACTTATTTTGTCTTTTTTATTTAATTGATTTAATTTATCATATGTTGTCACACAGATTTTGTTCATGAAAAAAGGAAAGGTTTATACACCTTTGCTGTCAGCCTAATGGGATTTTATCTCTCACCCTACTTAGGTAAAGTTTCGTACCCATGTACACTATATTTTTATAGGTATGGATATAGAGAGATGTGATGCTCAAAATGATTGATTGATTTGCTATTTTGGATGGACCTGGGGGGCAGAGGACCAAAACTTTACTAGAGATGTTATTGTTTCACTTATTGTCATTTTCATTATAGTTTGATGTCATGTTTTTATTCTTTCGTTCCATACTTTTAGTTTAGTACATATATCATCGAATGAAATCATTGTGTATATATTTTGATTTATTAGCTTTCAAAATATTAATTTATTATATTGGGATTATTTATTTGCTTCTATTGTAGATTGATTATTTAAATTCTCCCGCTGCTTGTTATAATTTTCTTTTCTTCCTCTTTTTTATTACCTATTATTTATGAGGGAATAGTTTCCCTTTCTGACATGCTAAAAAGGTCCTTTCTTATATTCAACAGCCTCTGGTATTCGGGGAGATGTGTTTGGGGTCATGTGGTGAACCCGACAGAGATAACCCTTTCAGTGGCTTCTGGGAAAGATAAGTTGAAAAGTGTTCTCAGAGGTAGATATTTTTTCCTTTTGTCATACTATTTGGGTTGTAAAGGAGACTAGGACATAATAATATGGAATATACCTTGTTCATGGATGTAACTAACCCATGTTTAGGTGAAGCCCAAATTTTTGGGTTGGGATTGCAAATATTGATTATACCAATTATTGTTGATATGATTTCACTGTTGGGTGACACACTTCTTTAGTGTTTTTTTGTATTGGTATTAATGAGATAATGGGTTTTCTCATTGATTCATGATGTTATGAGGGTAATTAATTTTCATGAATTATATTAGCAAGTATATGGACTAAAATGACATGTCTATTTCCATGAAATATCTACTTTCAGTGTTCATCTGCCTGTTTTCATTTGAGTTTTGTTTGGCCTAGTTGTACAATTTTGATGTTCTTGGTTGTTAAATGTAATTTTCTGACTGTTTTTTATATGTGAAAATTAATTTTCCTCGGAAATGGGTGGTAGGCCTCATTCTAGTGATCCTTCTGAGATTTCTCTTCCTTATCTCGACCTATCTCTTGGAGAAGGATATCTATTTTGTAGTGCTCAGAGGCTGGATATGTACCTACCCTCATTATGGGACCATTACCTATTTTCCTCATCTACTTCTTTTGTTGAAAGACTTGGATTTACAATCGGGTACTTTGTGGTTTAATGTCTCTCGGAACTCTTCTAGGGATCAAGACAGAAATCATACGCCAGTTCCAGGGGTGCCCCTTGAGATATGAGGGTACTGTTTTAGTTAGAAGTTCTACCTCCTTGATATGTTTGTAAATGACGTCATTATTGGTATGAAATGGATCACTTCTCATCATGCTCACGTGTATTTATATCACAATTAGGTGTCCTTCATTTCCCATAAGGGTGACACAAATATCCATAATGGAGAATGGGATATACAGGGAGATCGGGATGGACTTAAATATATAGGACTGGGAATAGTGATATCTCAATTATCAATTCTATTCAATATCCATTAGGGAAGATGGGTAGTAGGCTTCCCTCCCATTATGGGTCATTTTAGGGACAACTCCCCTGAATATTTCTCTAGATTACCTCTCATGGGGGATATAGAGTTCACTATCGATCTAGTGTCAGGTGCATCGCTAGTGTCTATTACTCCTTATAGGATGGAACCTAGATAACTACATTAACTAAAAATTAGCATGAAGGCCTTGAGGCTAAGGGTTTTATCAGTCCTAGAACATCATCATGGAGCTCTCCAATTCTTTTCACCAAGAAGGTGGATGATACCCTGAAATTATTTATGGATTATCATCGAATCAACCAGTAACACCCCAAGCTTCCACAGTACACTTCTCTTTCAATAATAGAAGTTCTTGCAATGTACGCAACATCGAGATTCTAACACTCTACGACCAATCAAAGTAGCCGTTATGAATATTAATAACCAACTTTTGAAATTATATTAATTTTTAAATTCAAAATGGACATCATTTTTGTATTCGGAATATCTAAATTACCCTAAGTTGAATTTTTTGTAATATTCTAAGAAAATCCAATTTTCTATGAATAGTAAAAAAATTACTTAAAAAACCATTTTAATTAAAATAATTCATAGTGATAAATTATACTATTGAGTGGTTTTAAAGTATAATTATTATATATTTTTACCCTGTTATCCAATGGTGTTCATTATAATTAATTTCATTTTGAAATTGGACACAAACAATTGTCAATCTTTTGATTGATATTGTTTCTTAAAAACACGCTATTTGTTTTGAGAACAGGAATTAATTATGAAATTAATTAATGCAATGTATATGTTTCGAATTTTGTAAAATAGACATAATTTTTGAATTCAGAATATCAATTATAGCTTAGCGTGAATTTTTTGTATTTTTCATAAAAACATCAATTTTTAATTAATAGTGAAACCACTAAGTGGTAGTTTAAAAACTATTTTTTCGTGTAAATGAAACATTAACACAACTGTGTATTGAATCTCAAAAATCCAACATACATAGTTGTCATTAGGAAGAAAAATGTGGTTCAATGAGATGAAAATAATTTTTGGTGAATAGTAACTTTTCAGTTTTCTTAATCGCGATTAAAGGTAATTAGTGAAATTTAAGGAAAAAAATGATATTATAAAAATATGAAAATATCTTGACACTTGTCCTACCCTTATTGATTCAGTCATGGACAACCAAGAGAATCCATGGGTCAACTTGGGGACCCTATGGAGCCACATGGTTTAGAAAATGACATTAATAACTTTTTATTTAAATTAAAAATAAAATTGTCACAAACATGTGTTGTTTGACTAAATAAATTATTACATGTGGTTATATAAGTTAAATTTTAGAATATAAATATTTATTGTAAATATAGAAATATTTCCCACATCATGATATTTTTTCATAATTTTTAGACATTAAATAAATTAAATTTTTTATGACACCATGATGATGCAGCGATTACCTCATTAATTAACAATTAAAATAAAATGAAGAGATAATGTAAAATCTAAGACTTAAACATGTCAAATACCTATTGTATGAGTATATTTCTAACCCTTATATCCGTATCCTAGAAATATATAATTGTGGGACTTTTAAAATCCGAAATTCATTATATAATAATTTAACATTTCATAACTTTCCAAGACTGCCCCTCCTCTCCACTTTTAAAAGGCCCCCAACTATAACACCTTATTCACACTATCAAATCCATTTGGCTCGGCCAACCTCTACCCAAGTACTCTCTCAAATTCCCTCTCTTACTCCTAGAATCCTCACTTTGGGCAGAAGTCTTCCCATGGAATCCTTTGGCTCAAATCTAAAAGAGTTACCCGATTTTAAGGTAATGTCTTTTCTTATGTTCTATTGTTTTATTTTGCTTCTACAACCCCATAAACTCTTCTTATTCCTTTATTTTGTAACAACACAAGTATCTTAAATATACTAGGTTGTTTTTATGAGAATTTTTTTATTTAAACTTACACATACCATCATCTAATGGTTAATGAACATACTATTTTTGTCGGTGGTGAATTACTGCCTCACGAAACGATGATTGTTCAATGTTCTTTTAACACCTCTCATGGTGGACATTATTATGACAATATATTTATAAATGATATATATTATGTTTATGTTGAACTTATTCTTATTTATATTTCATTTATGGAATACCTTTATGATTTCCATTATGGGTAAACGCGATAATTTATTTTTGGAACTGCGGACTACCTCTCCCTCAAAGTTATTTGAATTGTTAATGCCATATGCGGGACATGTAAAGGATGGAGTAAATGATATAATATATGATATTATACTACAATTATAATACACCTTTATATCATTATGAACTCATTACATTAAATATGAAATATAAAGGAAAGTAGCGTTCATACGTACGTACGGCTTACCGTCTCCATTAACGGTGCATTACATTTCTTACCTCTAAATGTTAAGTAATATTATAAATGCATATATATACTGGATATATATGATATATATGATATCTAAATCATGAATATAATTCCTGATATAATAGATATTTTACGATATGAACAACTTATAATTATAAGAAGTTTATTTTTGACTCAAGTACCCAAGATCGACAAAACGACTATTATTAACTTAAATAATTACATAATATTCATAACATGGTAATAAGTGATATAAAAGGAATGATGAACTTTAAAAATGTTCTTATGCAATTATAAATTAACTCTGTTTTATTATTCAGGAGGTTAAAGAATGGTCGAGTCAAGTCGGACACGTGTTAAGGGACTTCGTCTCAATCTCCTTTCATTGAGGCATATTTTGTTTTATATAAAAATTTCTTTTATACAGTGTATAAAACCCTTTGAATTTTACTTTTATTCAAAATGAATCTTTTTATATGAAGCGTTTTTACTAAAAGACGAAAGGAATTTTTTGTCTTACGTATGCGGCGACAACGACTTCTCCGCCTCCATGACAATTATTTGAGTTTCGGCTTCCTCTACAAGCCATAACTTTTTTCAAATGAAAAATAAATACCAAGTTTTACTTTTCTTGTATTTTGGTATTGAAAATGGTTTTGATAGTGTTTTTAATATATCAATGTGTTGTATTGATATCATTTGATTGAAATGTGGAAATGTTATTTTTCCTTTATGCATGTTTTATGTGATACGATTATGTTATGGTTTATGATATGTTTAAACCTGTTTATATGAGGAATGAATTAGACATAATAAGTGATGGGTGAAGCCCGCTATAGCTCCTCGATGCATCGGTAGGTCTCATGAGACAAACTAGTGTCTTGGGACGAGGCCTTGACAAAATCTTATTTGTAGTCTTGGCACGAGGCCTTGGCTATGTGGTTATGATAGTCTGAAATTATGAATTCCATCATTATGAAAGTGGTTATTGATATTTCATGTGATTATTCGAATAGTAGAATATCCATGTTAATAAGTAAATGGAATTATTTTATTTTATTTTTCCATATTATTCTGAAGTTCAAGTTAAAATGATTTTGTTCTAGTTATACATTGCCATAAATTTTTATGTTTATTTATTAATGTATCCGCTATATTGTTATTCTAATTGAGAATATAATCTCACCCCTTTCAATGTTTTAATTTTTCCAAGAAGTGAAGAAGTATTTTATGAATGGCCTACTGGGATAGTCGGAAAGGGATATGAGTGTGGACTATGGACACCATGTTATTTTAGTTTTTCACTTTATGATGTAATGTAACGTTTATGAATGTATCTAGTGTTTCCAAGGCTACTAAACTAATCAGTCTTTCGAGACTTGATATTTTGTGATCATGCCAATGTTACGTAATAATTCATCGACTCTATGTAACTGGGGTCGGGGCATTACAGTTGGTATCAGAGGCAGTTTAGTACTAACCTTGGAAGCTAGATTAAGATAAACTCTGATTAGAGCACATAGCCCTAAGATAGACATTAAGGATTAGTATAGAAGAACATTCTAAAATTTTGTTATTATAGAGATTTTGTTAGTTTTCTGAGCAATACATACCTGTCTGGATACATGCAGGTAGAGGAGGCTCTGGCACAGTTGTACCTAGGGGTAAAACCCGAAAACACTTCTTTGAGCTAGACTCGAACGGGAATTAGTTCATGACAACGGGCCTTGCTGCAATCTTGGTTACGACACTCCCAGGGGATATGCATAGGATAATTATCATTTTCATTACAAACCACTATTAAGGGTTTATGAGTATATACTTCTTCAATGAAAACATTTTTATGATTATGGATTATATCCATAAATAGTTCAATTTATGTTAAGTGTCTTACAAGTTTGTTATTATGTATTCTGATTCATAAACTAATCTAGTTTGTGCCATTGTTTAGAAATGGCACCTAGTGGAAGGAATGGAAGCCGTTTCAATGCACGCACTCCATGTGGGGATTTCCCTCCTGCTCAAGATAATTATAATAGAGCTGGTGATACAACTGGTGCTGATCAACCTATCACAATACTGGGACAACTCACTCAGGTTATGAACAATAACCTTACTCATATGGAGCACCCTGATCCGCAACGTGGAGGGTCAATGATAGATCGTTTCATGAGGAAAAACCCACCATCATTTAATGGGGTTACGAATCCATTAGTATATGAGCAATGGATAAAATCTTTAGAGAAAATATTCCATGCCTTAGGGAGTAGAGAATGTGAGAATGTTGTCATGGAATTTTACCGCCTCACTAGAGATGTCGATCAATTGTGGTCGCTGATTAAAAACACAAAGGAAGATGAAGAAGTATCAAGTATGGAATTGTGGGAGTTTAAGGAAAATTTCGTAGAAAAATACTTTGCACATGACCATCGAGGAGATATGGAAAGACAATTTATGAGTCTGAGGGAGAAGGAGGATGAGAATTTCGCAAATTATGTGGCTAACATTACAAGGTTAGCTAGGCATGATGTAGATTATATATGTAACCCAAGAAGTAAGATTGATCGTTTCTTTGATGGGTTAAAACCATTTCTCCATCAAGAATTAGTCTCACAAACCTTCTCATCGTACAAAGATATTGTCTCGTGTGCTATCAAGATGGAAAATGAATTCTCTAATTCTTATGACTTTAAAGCAATGAAAGAGAGGAAGAGATCTACTGATCAATCTGGAAATGGAAATAAGGGGAAGAAGGGAAAAGTGGAATACCAATCCTGCAGTAAATGTGGGAAGAAACACCCCAGTACTTTTTTGAAGGGAATGGGAGTCTATTACAAGTGTGGTGAAAAAGGCCTCCTAGCTCATGATTTCAAGGGAAAGAGAGTTGATTTCAATGTGGAATGATATAATTGTAGAGAGATGGGACATTATGCAAATTAATTTCCTAAGTGTTAGGGGAACTTACCGCAGAAGAGGCCAAGGGATCATGGCCAAGCTTATGCTATCACTACTGTTGTAGTTGAAGCACCAAAAGGCATGGTGCCAGGTAATTTAATGTTTTCCTCAAGTTTAGAAAATGCATTATTTGATTCTGGATCATCGCATTTTTTCATATCTTCCCTGTTTTTTAAAAAAATTAATATTTACAATTTGATTTAACAAGATAATTTTTAGTCAAAACTCATAAGAAAAGTATCATTGCAATAATGTTTTGTGAATCAGTCCCCATTAGAGCACATAAATGTTCTTCATCCGCTGATCTCATTGTCATACCTATTATTGAGTTTGATATAATCCTCGGTATGGATTTCCTTTCAGACTATGATGTGAAGATTTAATATAAGAAGAACGAGGTTACAATTTTTGATGATGATGATAAGGAACACCTTATCATTAGATAAGAATCATTACCACCTAATTATTATTTAGATCCACCCCCAGTAGCTCAAATAAATTCAATTATTGGGGAGGAAGAGATTTAAATGACTGTGAGAGAGGAAAGGAATGTTCAAATATAGGATGTACATATTGTGAGAGAATATGTAGATGTGTTTCTAGAAGATTTACCTGGACATCCTCCAGAACGAGAAGTTGAGTTTTCCATTGATTTAATTCCTGGATCATGGCCTATATCGAAGACCCCTTATAGAATGGCCATTGTGGAATTAGCTGAACTAAAGAAACAACTAGAGGAATTGAGTAATAAGGGATTTATTCGCCCTAGTGTTTCTCCATGGGGAGCCCCTATCTTTTTTGTTAAGAAGAAAGATGGATCTATGAGGTTGTGCATTGACTACAGGGAGATCAATTCTATAACTATAAAGAATAAGTATCCCCTACCTCGCATTGAATATTTATTTGAACAACTACAAGGAGCTCAATAATTTTCAAAGATTGAACTTTGATTTGGATTCCATCAGTTATGTGTGAATAAGGAAGACATTCTGAAGAAAACATTTCAAACAAGGTACGAGCATTATGAGTTTACCGTAATGCCTTTTGGATTGACTAATGCACCCTCGGTATTCATGGATCTAATGAAGTGAGATTTCAAGTAATATCTTGATGATTTTGGGGATGTATTTATTGATGAGATCTTGGTATACTCCAAAATCTATGAAGATCATGAAAATCACTTGTACATTATCCTGAATACTCTTAGAAGACATGAATTATATGGGAAGTTTAGCAAGTGTGAATTCTGGCTTTAGGAGATTTCTTATCTTGGCCATATTGTCTCTAAGGATGGAATTTCAGATGATCCTTCTAAGACCAAGGCAATCTACGAATGGCTAGCACCGACGAGTATAACTGAGGAACATAGTTTTATTGATTTTACAGGTTATTATCGACGTTTTGTCCAGAATTTTGCCCAATTGGCTAACCCATTGACAAATATCACACATAAAGGGGTTAAATTTTTCTGGAAAAAAGAGTGTGAAGAGTGTTTTGAAGAACTAAAGAGATGATTAGTCAATGCTCCTATATTTACTTTACCATCGGGGAATGATGGGTTCGTTATTTATAGTGAAACATCAATGAAAGGACTTGATTATGTCCTTATGCAGAATTATAGGGTTTATGGCCTATGCATCATGATAGCTAAATATTCAGGAGAAAAAAAAATCCTACTCATGATCTTGAGTTAGCTGCTCTAATCTTTCCTTGAAGTTATGGAGATATTATATCTATGGTGAAAAATGTGAGATATATACCAATCACAAGAGTTTGAAGTATATTTTCTCACAAAAAGAAATATACATGGGGAAAAGTCGCTGGATTGAAAAACTCAAGGATTATGATTGCATGATACACTACCACCTGGGGAAGGAAAATAAAGTTGCAGATGCTCTGAGTAGAAAATATCATGGAGTTTTAAACATGATGAGAGTGGAAAGGGATCCTATTTTCATCGATCTAGTAAAGATGGATATAGGAATCAGCATGGAAGGTGAAACATGAAAACTTATTCAAATGGTTTCCAAACCATCTTTACTAGAAAGGATAAAGAGTTCTCAGGCCGACGATGAAGAGTTGAAAAAGAAGATTAATGGTATGAATGATGGGTGATTGAGTGACTTTGTTTATGAAGATGGAATTTTGAAATTTGGGAGGAGAATTTTTTTTCCCGATATACCTGATTTAAAGAGGGAATTGTTGGATGATGCTCACAGTTCCAATTTCTCTATACACCATGGGAGAACCAAAATGTATAGAGATTTAAAGGGGAATTTTTTGTGGGACAACATGAAAAAGGAGATTGCTCATTTTGTGTCAAGATGTATGGTTTGTCATCAAGTAAAAGCTGGAAGGCAACAACCTGGTGGAGTATTGCAACCTCTTCTCATACCTGAGTGGAAATGGGATAATATTACGATGGACTTTGTCATGGGACTACCAAAGAATCCTAGAAGGAATGACTCAATATGGGTCATTTTTTATCGTCTCACCAAGTCAGCATGTTTTGGTCCTATAAGATATGTTCTACCACTTGAAATTCTAGCAAGACTATATACTAATGATGTTCAGAGACTTCATGGAGTACCCCTATCGATTGTCTCGGATCATGATCCCTATTTTAGATCAAGATTCTGGAAAAGTCTTCAAAAGGCCTTGGATACTGAACTTTGTTTGAGCACTGCTTACCACCCTCAAACAAATGGACAATCAGAACGAACTATTCAAACATTATAAGACATGTTGAGATCATTCTCACTTGACTTTCAGGGTATGTGGGATCAATATTTACCTCTCGTAGAATTTTCCTATACCAATAGCTTCCATTAAAGTATTCATATGGCACCATATGAAGCGTTATATGGAAAGAGATGTCGCACACCGACCTGTTGGGATGAAGTTGGTGAAAGAAAATTTGTTGGCCCAGAACTGGTAGAGGAAACGATGGAAAAGGTGAAGGCAATCCAAAACCACATCAAAGCAGCTCAAAGTAGGAAGAGGATATATGCTGACAACCAAAAGAAGGATTTGGAATTTCAGGTAGGAGATCATGTTTTCTTGAAGGTATCTCCATGGAAGGGAGTTATACGTTTCGGTAAGAAGGGTAAATTGAGTCCCAGGTACATCGGACCCTTCAAAATTCTAGAACGAATTGGGGATGAAGCTTACCATTTGGCAATGCCGCCAAGTCTCTCCAAAGCTCACGATGTGTTCCATATATCACTGTTGAGAAAATAAATGTCTGACCCAATGCATGTACTCACCTATGAGGAATTAGAACTGGATCCCAATCAGTCTTACTGCGAAGAGCCCATCAGGATTCTTGATATAAGAGAACAAGTGCAGTGAAACCAAACAACTCGTCTTGTAAAATTTCTATGTAGAAACCATAAGATGGAAGAGGCAACGTGGGAACCCGAGGAACTTATGATGAAGAATCACCCGAGCCTTTTCATTCGGTTGTTTTCTAGGAATTTTGAGGATGAAAATATTTGAAGGAGGGGGAAATGTAACACCCCAAGCTTCCACGGTACGCTTCTCTTTCAATAATACAAGAGCTTGCATTGTATGCAACTTTGAGATTCTAACACTCTGCGACCAATAAAAGTATCCTTTATGAATAGTAATAACCAATTTTTGAAATTATATTAATTTTATAATTCAAAATGGACTTCATTTTTGTTTTCGGAATATTGAAATTACCCTAAGTTGAATTTTTTGTAATTTTCAAAGAACATCCAATTTTCTATGAATAATAAAAAAATACTTAAAAACACACTTTTTAATAAAAATAATTTATAGTGATAAATTATACTATTGAGTGGTTTTAATGTATAATTATAATATAATTTTACCATTTTATCCATTGGTGGTCATTATAATTAATTTCACTTTGAAATTGGACATAAAAAATTGTCAATCTTTTGATTGAAATTGTTTATTAAAAACACGCTATTTGTTTTGAAAGTGGGAATTAATTATAAAATTATTTAATGCAACTTATATGTTTGTCATTTTTTAAAATATACATCATTTTTAAATTAATAACATAAATTATAGCGTAGGGTGAATTTTTGGTATTTTTCTGAAAAACTTCACTTTTTGATGAATAGTGAAACCACAAAGTGGTAGTTTAAAAACTAATTTTTCATGTAAATGAAACATTACCACGTCTGTGTATCGAATTTTAAAAATCCAAGATACATAGTTTTCAATAGGATGCAAAATTTGGTTCAATGAGATGAAAATAATTTTTGTTGAATAGTAACTTTTAAGTTTTATTAATAGCGATTAAAGGTAATTATTGAAATTTAAGGTAAAAATGATATTATATAAAATATGAAAATATCTTGAAACTTTTCCTACTCTTATTGGATGAGTCATGGATGACCAAGAAAATCCATGGGACAACTTGGGGACTCCATGGATCCACTTGGGTAAGAAAATGACATTAATAACTTTTTATTTCAAGTAAAAATAAAATTGTCACAAACATGTGTTGTTTTACTAAAAAAAATTATTAATTGGGGTTATATAAGATAACTTTTCGATTATAAATATTCATTGGAATTCTTAAAATATTTCCTAAATCATGATACTTTTTTCATAATTTTTATACATTAAATAAATTAAATTTTTTAGGACACCATGATGATGCAACGATTACCTCATTTATTAACAATTTAAATAATATGAAAATATAATGTATCATCTAAGCCATAAACTTGTCAAAAACAAATTGGATGTGTAGATTTCTAACCCTTACAACCTTATCCTATAAATATATAATTTTGGGACCTTTAAAATCCGAAACTGATTATATAATAATGATACATTTCATGACATTCCAAGAGTGCCCCTCCTCTCCTCTTATAAAAGGCCCCCACCTCTACCCCCTTATTCACACCATCAAGGAAATTTGGCTCAGAAAAAAACTGCCCAAATACACTCTCAACTTCCATCTCTTACTCCTAGACTCCTCAAATTGGGCAGAAGTCTTCCAAAGGAAGCCTTTGGCTCAAATCAAACAGAGTTACCCGATTTTAAGGTAATGTCTTCTGTTATGTTCCTTTGTTTTATTTTTCTTCTCCAATCCTTTAAACACTTTTTATTCCTTTATTTTGTAACAAAAACAGTATCTCCAATATACAAGGATGATTTTATGAGAAGGATTTGATTTACACTTACACATACCTTCTTCTAATGGTTAAAGAACATATTGTTTCTGTGGGTGGCGAATTATTGCCTCATGAAACGATGATTGTTCAATATTCTTTTAACACCCCTCATGGTTTCCATTAAGATGTCACTATATTTATATATGATATATATTATATTTATGTTTTCCTTATGCTTATGTATTTTTCATTTATGGCAAACCTTTATGATTTCCATTATGGGTAAACGCGATAATTGCATTTTAGGAAGTGCAGACTACCGCCCCCTCAAAGTGATTTGAATCATTAATGCCATATGTGGGACGTGTAAAGGATGAAGTAAATGATATTATATATGATATTATACTGTAATTATAATACACCTTTATATCATTATTATCTCATTCCATTATATTCGAAAAAGAAATGAAAGTAGTGTTCATGGGTACGTACGGCTTACCGTCTCCATGAACGGTGCATTTCATTTCTTACCTTTAAATGTTATGTAATATTAGAAATGAATATATATACTGGATATATATGATATATATGATATCTAAATCATTAATATAATTTTGGTTATAATTTATATTTTACCACATGAACAACTTGTAATTATAAGAAGTTTATATTTGACTCATGTACCAAAGATCGACAAAACGACCGTTATTAACTTAAATAATTACATAATGTTCATAACATGGTAATAAGTGATATAGATGGAATTATGAACATTAAAACGGTTATTAATCAATTAGAAATTAACTCTAGTTTATTATTCAGGAGGTTAAAGAACAGTCGAGTCAAGTCGGACACGAAGTAAGGGACTTCGTATCAATCTCCTTTCATTGAGGGATATTTTGTTTTATACACAACATTCATTTATAGTGTATAAACCCATTTTTCTTTTACTTTTATTCAAAAGGAATATTTTTATACAAAGAATTTTTACTAAACGACAAAAGGAATGTTTTGTCTTATGTATGCAGCGACAATGACTTATCTGCCTCCATGACCATTTTTTGAGTTTCGGCTTCCTCTACAAGCCATAACTTTTTTAAATGAAAATTAAATACCAAGTATTAATTTTCTTTTATTTTGGTATTTAAAATGGTTTTGAAAGTGTTTTTATTATATCAATGTGTTGTATTGATATCTTGCGCTTGAAATGTGTAAATATTCTGTTTCCTTTATGTATGTTTTATGTGATACGATTATGTTATGGTATATGATATGTTTAAACCTGTTCATATGAGGAATGAATTGGACATAACAAGTGACAGGTGGAGCCCGCTATAGCTCCTCGATGCATCGGTA
Organism: Viscum album; assembly: GCA_963277665.1. Taxonomy (NCBI): domain Eukaryota; kingdom Viridiplantae; phylum Streptophyta; class Magnoliopsida; order Santalales; family Viscaceae; genus Viscum; species Viscum album. The sequence goes on along the minus strand of OY728160.1, from coordinate 1,203,088,786 downwards.
GGTCTCATTAGACAAACTAGTGTCTTGACAAGAGGCCTTGACAAAATCTTTTTTATAGTAATGGCACGAGGCCTTCGCTACGTGGTTATAATAGTCTAGCATTATGCATTCCATCATTATGAAAGTGGTTATTGATATTGAATGTTATTATTCGACTAGTAGAATATCCATGTGAATAAGTAAATGGCATTATTTCATTTTATATTTCCATATTATGCTGATGTTCAAGTTTTAAAGGATTTTGTTTCAGTTATACATTGCCTTAAATGTTTATTTTTATTTATGAAAGTTTCCTCTATATTGTTATCCTTACTGAGCATCTAAGCTCACCCCTTTCAATATTTTAATATTTCCAGGATGTGAAGAGGTATTTTATGAATGACCTACAGGGATAGTCGGAAGGGGATATGAGTGTGGACTATGGAGAACATGTTATATTAGTTTTTCTGTTTATGATGTAATGTAACGTTTATGAATGTATCTAGTATTTCCAAGGCTACTAAACTAACCGGTCTTTCGAGACTTGATCTTTTGTGATCATGCCAATGTTACGTAATAATGCACCGACTCTAGGTAACTGGGTTCTGGGGGTTACACAACCTAATTACGGTAAAGAATCGATATCCATTGCCTCATATAATATACCTCTATAACCAGATATGGATAGAAACTATTTTCTCCAATATTTATCTAAGGTTGGGATATCAGCAGGTGCATGTGCGACCATCTGACATACAGCTTTTGGCATTCTAGAGTATGTACTAATTGTATGGGTATTTGGTTATTCCATTCGGCCTCACGAATGCGCCAGTACTCTTCAGGGATCAAATGAATTAGGATTTTCACCTATACCATTATTCCATTGTTGTGTATTTTTTTGATGACAACTTGTTGTATTCACATTCAAGACACTACCATTTAACCCATCTTGATATTTTGTTGAGTACACAAGGAGAGCACTGACTATAAGAAAAGATCATAAAGTGCCACTTATGGATCGATATGGTTCACTTCATGGGTCATATAATATCTGATGCAGGCGTATCAGTTGACCCAGAAAAGGTTAGTTCCATAGTTTCATGGGAGTATCCCAATAATGTTTTTGACATACATAGTTTTTGGGGGCTTTCCATGTAACACCCCAAGCTTCTACGGTACGCTTCTCTTTGAATAATGTGATAGCGTGTGTTGTACGCAACACCAAGTTCTAACACACCATAACTAATCAAACTAGCCGTTATGAATAGTAATACCTACCTTTTTAAATTATATATATGGACTTAATTTTTGGATTCGGAATATCGAATTTATCCTAAGGTGAAATTTTGGTACATTTCGGATAACTTTCATATTTTGATGAATAGTGAAAATTACTAAGTTTTAATTAAAAACAACTTTTTTAATCAAAATAATTAATAGTGATAAATTATGAATTGGAGTGGTTTTAAAGTATATTTAGAATATATTTTTACCATTTAATATAATGTTGGTCATTGGACATAATTTTACAATTAAACCGAACATAAACGAGTGTCAATCTTTTGATAGTTATTATCTCTTAAAAACACGCTCTTTGTTTTGACAGCGGGAATTAATTTTAAATTAATTTCTGCCACTTCTGTGTTTTGAATTTAGGAAAATGGATTCCATATTTGGAATCAGGATGTTCAAATTGTGTAAATAGGTAACTTTTATTTTTAGACATTTTGAATAATTACTGCGGTAAATATTTTATTTACCATGGTTAAGGGTAAATCCTGTAAATAAGGGTTAAAAAAATAATATTATAATAATACTAAATTACCCTAAAACGTGTCTTAACCCTATTGGTTGATACATGGTCGACCATGGGAATCTTTGGGTCTATTTTGGGACCCCATGGATCCACTTGTAAGTGATAATGACACTTTATTTTAATTAAGTTAAAATGAATACAAAAATGACACAAGCATATATCTTTTAGAAAACAATTGTTACATAGGGTTATATATGTTGGATTTTAGATTATAAATATTCATTAGAAAGATAAATAGATTTACTACATAATTATATTTTATTTATAATTTTTAGACATTAAATAATGTATTTTATTTATGACACAATGATGATGCAGTAATTACTATAATAGTGAAAAACTAAAATAATTGATATTATAAATACCGAAATAAATATAATATGAAACTTTTAATGAATTAAACTAATTTTCTAGGATAATATGATATATTAGGATTGATTTAATTGACTTTGTTCGAAGTAATCAATCTGTTATGAGTTTCACAAAAATCAACTATTGAATAGTGTCAAAATTGACATAAAAGAGTTCTTAAAACAAATATTATATTATTAATTGATCTTAAATTCCTAAAAATATAAGGTTCGGCCAAGAGACTTATATCATGATAGGTTCATCATTAATGTACCACTTGGGGGGTCGCTTGGATGTATATAGTAAGTTTATTAAACATATTATATAAAAATACAAGGAGACATTGTAAAAGTGAAATTAATTAACTTAGAGTTAATACTTAAAGATAAGGTTAATATAAGTACCCAAACCTGTCTAAATTATATTGGTTGAGTGGTTTTAGACCTATCCCCACATTAACCTTTGAATAATAAGCTTTGGAGCCATTAGAAACCGAATATGAATTTATTATAAATTAATATTTCTAGCTTTTCCAGAGGTGCCCCTCACCCCTCTTATAAAAGGGCACTCCTCCTTCTCATTTCTTCACACCTTCAAAGAATTTTGTTTCGGCCAATATCTGCCCAAATACTATCCCAACATCCCTCACTACAACCTAGAGGCCTTAGTTCGATCATAAAGCCAACCTAAGGATCCCTTTTGATCAAATCAAAAGGAAGAACCCGAAGAAGATGTAATGATTTCACGACCCTTCTCCGAGTTCATTTCTTCTTCCACTTCTTCTTCCTTTGTTCTTACCATTCTAAAATAATAACTCCAGTATCTCACATATACTTTGATGTTATTATAAATATGGTACAACCATATTCAGTATTCTATCCACCCTTTGAATAACATGTCACCATACGTGCGTACGTACGGACTACCGTCTCCACGTCGTGGTGTAATTGTTATTCAATATAATATTATTTGGATGGGTATAATAATGATGTGTAACTCATGTAAATAATAAATATAACATGTTAATGATTCTGTATATATGATATACCATCCATTTATATATTATTTTAATATCAAAAGAATGATATTGTCGCTCGTGCGTACGTACGGACTACCGTCTCCACGAACGCGATGAGATTCATTCTCCATCGTATCCATTAAAGTATAATTATCATTTGATAAGTTAAAAATGATGTTTAAGGACTAGATATCATTCTGGATATGAATAAGATACAACAACCATGGCTTATGTAACAAAACATATAAAAGAAAATGAGTAAGTTAACTCCCGAAACGACGATAATTCTAAGATATTATTAACAAATCAATGTTAAAAGATCATATATGATATCATATTATTATATATGATTCTTGTATAATTTAATAAAAACTATTTCACCATTATACAGGAGGTTAACCTACCCCAACCAAGGAAAAGTACAAGGTAAGTGTTATTTCACAATCTCTTCATTATCCGAGGTTGTTTATTTGTAATAATCTACTAGGATCTCTTTATCATCCACATCCATGATTCTTCAAAATGTATTTCAAAACATTTTTATTATTTACAAGAATATGGGTTAAAGTCATTTATACCCTTGTTTGACTTTTTATAAGAGGTTTATAAAGGAATCTTTCCGTCGTTTTCAAAACAAGGTCATTTTTAACCTTTTCGACAGAATTAAGGTAAGAACGTTTTTTTTAAACTTATACGGCGGGTGCGGCTAATTTCCACCGTTATAAAATCTTCAAAACATCCCTTACAAGCTAATAAGAATATTTTCAAAGAAAATGTGTTATTTTATATGGATCTTAAATGATTTCAAAATAAAAAGAGCTATTTCTTTAAAAAGAATTTTGATTTCATCTATGTCAACATCCTTTGATGGATTTTACGCTTATTTGAATTTGATCTATTGTGATACAAAACTTCTATATTGTATTGAAGGTTTTGTGATATGTTTGACTGTGGATGTGCTATTTTTATACCATTCATAGTTTATGGTGAAATTATTGACATTTCGTATGCTAGTTTTAATACGAATGTTTATGTTATGTTTAAACCTTTTCATATGGGAATGCATTGGACTTAGTAAGTGACGGGTGGAGCCCGCTATAGCTCCTCGATGCATCGGTAGGTCTCATGAGACAAACTAGTGTCTTGGCACAAGGCCTTGACAAAATCTTATTTGTAGTCTTGGAACGAGGCTTTGGATATGTTGTTATGATAGTCTGGCATTATGCATTCCAACATTATGAAAGTGGTTATTGATTTTTGCATGTGATTATTCGATTAGTAGAATATTCATGTGAATAAGTAAATGGCATTATTTCATTTTATTTATGCCATACCATGTTGAAAGTTCATATTTAAAAGGCTTTTGTTTTAGTTATACATTGCCTTAAATGTTTATTCTTATTTATGAAAGTTTCCGCTATATTGTTATCCTTACTGGGCATTTGAGCTCACCCCTTTTCTATGTTTTATTTTTCCCAGGATGTGAAGAAGTAAGTTATGAATGACCTGCAGGGATTTTATGAGGGGTTAATAGTGTGGATTGTGGAAACATTATGTTGTTGTAGTAGTTTTTCATTTTATGATGTAATGTAAAACTTATGAATATATCTAGTGTTTCCAAGGCTACTAAACCAATCGGTCTTTCGAGATTTGATCTTTCTTGTGATCATGCCAATGTTATGTAATAATTCACCGACTCTGGGTAACTGGGGTCGGGGCGTTATAGTTGGTATCAGAGGAAGTTTAGTACAAACCTTGGAAGCTAGATTTAGATAAACTCTGATTAGAGCACGTAGACCTAAGATGAACTTTGAGGATTAGTATAGAAGAACTTCCTAGAATTTTGGTATTGTAGAGATTTTGTGAGTTTTCCAAGCAATACATCCCTGTCTGGATACGAGCAGGTAGAGGCGGCTCTGGCACAGATGTACCTAGGGGTAAAACCCGAAAACACCGCTTTGAGCTAGACTCGAACGGGAACTGGTGCACGACAACGGGCCTTGCTGCACTCTTGGTTACGACACTCCCGGGGGATATGCTTAGGATAACTCTCATTTTCTTTACAAATCATTTTGAAGGGATTATGAGTATATAATTCCTCAAAGAAAACATTATTATGATTATGGATTATATCCATAAATAGTTCAATTTATGTTAAGTGTTTTATAAGTATGGGATTATGTATTTTGATTCATAAACTGATCTAGTTTATGCCATTGTTTAGAAATGGCGCCTAGTGGAAGAAATGGAAACCGTATCAATGCACGCCCTCCATGTAGGGATTTCCCTCCTGCTCAAGATAATTATAGTGGGGCTGGTGATGCAACTGGTGCTGATCAGCTAATCACCATACTGGGACAACTTACTCAGGTTATGAATAATAACCTTACCCGTATGGATCACCCTGATCCGCAACGTGGAGGATCAATGTTAGATCGATTCATGAGGCAACAACCACCAACGTTCAATGAGAATAAAAATCCCTTAGTAGCTGAGCAATGGATATTTTCCCTAGAGAAAATATTTCAGGCTTTGGGGAGCAGTGAAAGGGAAAAAGTTATCATGGTAGTTTACCGCCTCACTAGAGATGATGATCAATGGTGGTCATTGATTCAGAACATGAAGGAAGATGATGAAGTATCAAATATGGAATGGAGGGAGTTCAAAGATCTGTTTTTAGAAAAATACTTCCCTCGCGACCATCGAGCAGATATGGAAAGGCAATTTCTGAGTCTGAGACAGAAGGAGGATGAGAATGTCACAAAGTATGAGGCTAACTTTACAAGGTTAGAGAGGTATGCTGGAGATTATATTCGCAACCCAAGAAGTAAGATTGATCGTTTCTTTGATGGGTTAAAACCATTTCTCCGTCGAGCGTTAGTCTCACAATTCTTTTCATTGTACGAAGACATTGTCTCATGTGCTATCAAGACCGAAAAGGAATTCTCTAAGTCTTATGACTTTAAAGAAAATCAAGAGAAGAAGAGACCTGCTGATCAATCTGGGAATGGAAATAAGGGGAAGAAGGGAAAGGTTGAATATCCATCTTGTGGTAAATGCGGGACGAAACATCCTGGTACATGCTTGAAGGGAATGGGAGTCTTTTACAAGTGTGGTGAAAAAGGCCACCAAGATCATGATTGCAAGGGGAAGAAGGAAGCTACCAACGTTCAGTGCTACAATTGCAGGGAGATGGGCCATTATGAAAATGCATGTCCTAAGCGTCAGGAGAACTTACCTCAGAAAAGGCCAAGGGATCAAGGCCAGGCTTATGCTATCACTACTGCTGAGGTAGAAGCTCCGAAAGACGTGGTGGCAGGTAATTTAATGGTTTCCTCAAGTTTAGCAAATGCATTATTTGATTCTGGATCATCACATTGTTTCATATCTTCCCAGTTTGCTAAGGAAATTAGATATTTCCAATTTGATTTAATAAGGGAGTTGTCAGTTAAAACTCCTAAGGGAAGTATCGTTGCAACAATGTTTTGTGAATCAGTCCCCATTAGAGCACATAAATTTTCTTTATCTGCTGATTTCATCGGCATACCTATGATTGAGTTTGATATAATCCTCGGTATGGACTGGCTTTCGGACTATGATGCGATGATTTATTGTAAGAAGAAAGAGGTTACGATTCTTGATGATAATGATAAGGAGCACCTTATTTTTAGAGCAGAATCGTCACCACCTAATTCTTATTTAGATCCACCCCCAGTAGCTCAACATAATTCAATTATTGGGGAGGAAGAGAATGAAATAACTGTCAGTGAGGAATGGAATGTTCAAATAGAGCATGTACCTGTTGTGAAAGAATTTGTAGATGTATTTCCGGAAGATTTACCTGGACATCCTCCAGAACGAGAAGTTGAGTTTTCTATTGATTTGATTCCTGGATCAAGGCCTATATCGAAGACCCCTTATAGAATGGCCACTGTAGAGTTAGTCGAACTAAAGAAACAACTAGAGTAATTGAGTAATAAGGGATTTATTCGCCCTAGTGTTTCTCCATGGGGAGCCCCTGTTCTTTTTGTTAAAAAAGAAAGATGGATCTATGAGGTTATGTATCGACTACAGGGAGATCAATGCTATAACGATAAAGAACAAGTATCCCCTACCTCGTATTGATGATTTATTTGACCAACTGCAAGGAGCTCAATACTTTTCAAAGATTGACCTTCGATCTGGATACACACAGTTGTGTGTGAAGAAGGAAGACATTCTGAAAACACCATTTCGAACCAGGTACGGGCATTACGAGTTTACTGTAATGCTGTTTGGATTGACTAATGCACCCTCTGTATTCATGGATCTGATGAATAGAGTTTTCAAGGAGTATCTCGATGAATTTGTGGTGGTATTTATTGATGATATTCTGGTATACTCCAAAACCTACGAAGATCAGGAAAATCACTTGCGCATTATCTTGAAGACTCTGAGGAGGCATGAATTATATGGGAAGTTTAGCAAGTGTGAATTCTGGCTTCAGGAGATTTCTTTTCTTGGCCATATTGTCTATAAAGATGGAATCTCGGTTGATCCTTCTAAGACCAAGGCAATCCAAGAATGGCCAGCACCTACGAGTATAACTGAGGTACATAGTTTTATTGGTTTGGCAGGTTATTATCGACGTTTCGTCCAGAATTTTGCCCGATTGGCTAACCCATTAACGAAGCTCACACGTAAAGGGGTTAAATTTGTTTGGACAAAAGAGTGTGAAGAATGTTTCGAAGAACTGAAGAGAAGATTAGTCAATTCTCCTATATTGACTCTACCATCGGGGAATGATGGGTTCGTTATTTATAGTGATGCATCGAAGAAAGGACTTGGCTGTGTCCTTATGCAGAATGATAGAGTTATTGACTATGCATCACGACAGTTGAAAATTCATGAACAAAACTATCCTACTCATGATATAGAGTTAGCAGCAGTTATCTTTTCTTTGAAGATATGGAGGCACTACCTCTATGGTGAAAAATGTGAGATTTATACTGATCACAAGAGTTTGAAGTATATTTTCTCACAAAAAGAACTCAACATGAGGCAAAGGAGATGGCTTGAATTACTCAAGGATTATGATTGTACGATACAGTACCACCCAGGGAAGGCAAACAAGGTGGCAGATGCTTTGAGTAGAAAAGACCATGGAGTTTTGAACAATATGAGAATTGAAAGGGATCCAATTTTCATGGATCTAGTGAAGATGGACATGGGAATAACCAGGGAAGGTGAAACATCAATGCTTTTTCAAATAGATGCCAAACCATCTTTACTAGAAAGGATTAAGAGTTCTCAGACCGATGATGAAGAATTCCAAAAGAAGATTAAAGCTGTGAATGATGGGAGATTGAGAGACTTTGTGTATGAAGGTGGAATTTTGAAATTTGGGAAGAGACGTTGTGTTCCCAATATACCTGATCTAAAAAGGGAATTGCTGGATGATGCTCATAGTTCCAATTTCTCTATACACCCTGGGAGCACCAAAATGTATAGAGATTTGAAGGAACATTTTTGGTGGGACAACATGAAGAGGGAAATTGATGATTTTGTGTCAAGATGTATGGTTTGTCAACAAGTGAAAGCTGGAAGGCAACAGCCTGGAGGAGTCATGCAACCTCTTCCCATACCGGAGTGGAAATGGGACAATATTACAATGGACTTTTTCATGGGGCTACCAAAGACTCCTAGAAGGAACGATGCAATATGGGTTATTGTTGATCGTCTTACCAAGTCAGCTCATTTTCTTACTATAAGATAAGATCTACCTCTGGAACGTCTAGCAAGACTATACATTAATGAAGTTGTGAGACTTCATAGAGTACCCCTATCGATTGTTTCTGATCGTGATCCCCGTTTTACTTCAAGATTCTGGAAAAGTCTTCAGAAATCCCTGGATACTGAACTTCATTTGAGCACTGCTTACCACCCTCAGACAGACGGACAATCAGAATGGACTATTCAAACCTTAGAAGACATGTTGAGATCTTGCTCACTTGACTTTCAGGGTATGTGGGATCAATATTTACCTTTGGTAGAATTTTCCTATAACAATAGCTTCCATTCGAGTATTCAGATGGCACCATATGAAGCGTTATACGGAAAGAGATGTCGTACACCAACCTGTTGGGATGACGTTGGTGAAAGAAAACTTGTAGGCCTAGAACTGGTGGAGGAAATGGTGGAAAAGGTGAAAGTAATCCAAAATCACATCAAAGCAGCTCAAAGTAGGCAGAAGAGCTATGCCGATAATCGAAGGAAGGATTTGGAATTTCAAGTTGGTGATCATGTTTTTCTGAAGGTATCTCCGTGGAAGGGAGTCATACGTTTTGGTAAGAAAGGTAAATTGAGTCCGAGGTACATCGGACCTTTCGAAATTCTAGAACGAATTGGGGTTGTAGCTTACCGATTGGAAATGCCGCCAAGTCTCTCCAAAGTTCACGATGTGTTCCACGTATCTCAATTGAGGAAATACATGCCTGATCCGACGCATGTACTCACCTGTGAGGAATTAGAACTGGAACCCGCTCTGTCTTATTGCGAAGAGCCCGTCAAGATTCTTGATACGAGAGAACAAGTGCTGAGAAACCGGACGACGCGTCTGGTAAAAGTTTTGTGGAGAAACCATAAGATGGAAGAGGCAACGTGGGAACCCGAGGAACTTATGATGAAGAACCACCCAAGTCTTTTTATACAGTAATACCCTAGAAATTGCGAGGACGCAATTATTTGAAGGAGGGGAGAATGTAACACCCCAAGCTTCAACGGTACGCTTCTCTTTGAATAATGTGATAGCGTGTGTTGTACGCAACACCAAGTTCTAACACACCATAACTAATCAAACTATCTGTTATGAATAGTAATACCTACTTTTTTAAATTATATATATGGACTTCATTTTTGGATTCGGAATATAGAATTTAGCCTAAGGTGAAATTTTGGTACATTTCGGATAACTTTCATATTTTGATGAATTGTGAAAATTACTAAGTTTTAATTAAAAACAACTTTTTTAAACAAAATAATTAATAGTGATAAATTATGAATTTGAGTGGTTTTAAAGTATATTTAGAATATTATTTTACCATTTAATATAATGTTGGTCATTGGACATAATTTTACAATTAAACCGAACATAAACGAGTGTCAATCTTTTGATTGTTATTATCTCTTAAAAACACGCTTTTTGTTTTGACAGCGGGAATTAATTTTAAATTAATTTCTGCCACTTATGTGTTTTGAATTTAGGAAAATGGATTCCATATTTGGAATCAGGATGTTCAAATTGTGTAAATATGTAACTTTTATTTTTAGACATTTTGAATAATTACTGCGGTAAATATTTTATTTACCATGGTTAAGGGTAAATCCGGTAAATAAGGGTTAAAAAAATAATATTATAATAATACTAAATTACCCTAAAACGTGTATTAACCCTATTGGTTGATACATGGTCGACCATGGGAATATTTGGGTCTATTTTGGGACCCCATGGATCCACTTGTAAGTGATAATGACACTTTATTTTAATTAAGTAAAAATGAATACAAAAATGACACAAGCATATATCTTTTAGAAAAAAAATTGTTACATAGGGTTATATATGTTGGATTTTAGATTATAAATATTAATTAGAAAGCTAAAAATATTTATTACATAATTATATTTTATTTATAATTTTTAGACATTAAATAATGTATTTTATTTATGACACAATGATGATGCAGTAATTACTATAATAGTGAAAAATTAAAATAATTGATATTATAAATACCCAAATAAATATAATATGAAACATTTAATGAATTAAACTAATTTTATTGGATAATATGATATATTAGGATTGATTTAATTGACTTTGTTCGAAGTAATCAATCTGTTATGAGTTTCACAAAAATCAACTATTGAATAGTGTCAAAATTGACATAAATGAGTTCTTAAAACAAATATTATATTATTAATTGATATTAAATTCCTAAAAATATAAGGTTCGGCCAAGAGACTTATATCATGATAGGTTCATCATTAATGTACCACTTGGGGGTCGCTTGGATGTATATAGTAAGTTTATTAACCATATTATATAAAAATACAAAGAGACATTGTAAAAGTGAAACTAATTAACTTAGAGTTAATACTTAAAGATAAGGTTAATATAAGTACCCAAACCTGTCTAAATTCTATTGGTTGAGTGGTTTTGGACCTATCCCCACCTTAACCTTTGAATAATAAGCTTTGGAGCCATTAGAAACCGAATAGGAATTTATTATAAATTAATATTTCTAGCTTTTGCAAAGGTGCCCCTCACCCCTCTTATAAAAGGGCACTCCTCCTTCTCATTTCTTCACACCTTCAAAGACTTTTGTTTCGGCCAAACTCTGCCCAAATACTCTCCCAACATCCCTCACTACAACCTAGAGGCCTTAGTTTGATCAGAAATCCAACCTAAGGATCCCTTTTGATCAAATCAAAAGGAAGAACCCGAAGAAGAGGTAATGATTTCACCACCCTTCTCCGAGTTCATTTCTTCTTCCACTTCTTCTTCCTTTGTTCTTACCATTCTAAAATAATAACTCCAGTATCTCACATATACTGTGATGTTATTATAAATATGGTACAACCATATTCAGTATTCTATCCACCCTTTGAATAACATGTCACCATACATGCGTACGTACGGACTACCGTCTCCACGTCGTGGTGTAATTGTTATTCAATATAATATTATTTGGATGGGTATAATAATGATGTGTAACTCATGTAAATAATAAATATAACATGTTAATGATTCTGTATATATGATATACCATCCATTTATATATTATTTTAATATCAAAAGAATGATATTGTCGCTCGTGCGTACGTACGGACTACCGTCTCCACGAACGCGATGAGATTCATTCTCCATCGTATCCATTCAAGTATAATTATCATTTGATGATTTAAAAATGATGTTTAAGGACTAGATATCATTCTGGATATTAATAAGATACAACAACCATGGCTTATGTAACAAAACATATAAAAGAAAATGAGTAAGTTAACTCCCGAAACGACGATAATTCTAAGATATTATTAACAAATCAATGTTAAAAGATCATATATGATATCATATTATTATATATGATTCTTGTATAATTTAATAACAACTATTTCACCATTATACAGGAGGTTAACCTACCCCAACCAAGGAAAAGTACAAGGTAAGGGTTATTTCACAATCTCTTCATTATCCGAGGTTGTTTATTTGTAATAATCTACTGGGATCTCTTTATCATCCACATCCATGTTTCTTCAAAATGTATTTCAAAAAAATTTATTATTTACAAGAATATGGGTTAAAGTCATTTATACCCTTTTTTTACTTTTTATAAGAGTTTAATAAAGGAATCTTTCTGTCGTTTTCAAAACAAGGTCATTTTTAACCTTTTCGACAGAATTAAGGTAAGAACGTTTTTTTTAACTTATACGGCGGGTGCGGCTAATTTCTACCATTATAAAATCTTCAAAACTTCCCTTACAAGCTTATAAGAATATTTTCAAAGAAAATGTGTTATTTTATATGGATCTTAAATGATTTCAAAATAAAAAGAGATATTTCTTTAAAAAGAATTTTGATTTCATCTATGTCAACATCCTTTGATGGATTTTACGCTTATTTGAATTTGATCTATTGTGATACAAAAATTCTATATTGTATTGAAGGTTTTGTGATATGTTTGACTATGGATGTGATATTTTTATACCATTCATAGTTTATGGTGAAATTATTGACATTTCGTATGCTAGTTTTAATACGAATGTTTATGTTATGTTTAAACCTTTTCATATGGGAATGCATTGGACTTAGTAAGTGACGGGTGGAGCCCGCTATAGCTCCTCTATGCATCGGTAGGTCTCATGAGACAAACTAGTGTCTTGGCACAAGGCCTTGACAAAATCTTATTTGTAGTCTTGGCATGAGGCCTTGGCTATGTGGTTATGATAGTCTGGCATTATGCATTCCAACATTATGAAAGTGGTTATTGATTTTTGCATGTGATTATTCGATTAGTAGAATATTCATGTGAATAAGTAAATGGCATTATTTCATTTTATTTATGCCATACCATTTTGAAAGTTAATATTTAAAAGGCTTTTGTTTTAGTTATACATTGCCTTAAATGTTTATTCTTATTTATGAAAGTTTCCGCTATATTGTTATCCTTACTGGGCATTTGAGCTCACCCCTTTTCTATGTTTTATTTTTCCCAGGATGTGAAGAAGTAAGTTATGAATGACCTGCAGGGATTTTATGAGGGGTTAATAGTGTGGATTGTGGAAACATTATGTTGTTGTAGTAGTTTTTCATTTTATGATGTAATGTAAAACTTATGAATATATCTAGTGTTTCCAAGGCTACTAAACCAATCGGTCTTTCGAGATTTGGCCTTTCTTGTGATCATGCCAATGTTATGTAATAATGCACCGACTCTGGGTTACTGGGGTCGGGGCGTTACATTCCCGCTATTACAAATTTTTCATCTAGTGTTTCCCTGGTTTAGCAACTCCACTTACGACCCTTACTAAGATGGTTGAATAGTTCATCTAATTAGAATCTTGTAAAAAAAAATTTAGGTGTTAAAGGGAGGATTAACCTCACCTCCAGTTCTAATTATTCTTGAGCCAGGTAGAAGCTGTGTTGTTTATTGTGACTCGTCAGATATTGGATTGGGTGGAGTTTTGATGCAGGGTCGTAGTGTCTTAGATTATGGATCATGCCAACAGATACCTTAGGAGAGAAACTATCCTACACATGACCTTGATTTAGTAGTTTTGGTTCACGATTTACATTACTTGAGACACTAATTTTTGGGTGAGAGGTTCATTGTTTACATGGATCATAAAAGTTTGAAATATATCTCCACATAGAAAGACATGAATTTGATTTAGCACAGGTTGATCAAATACATATAATTGTTGGGTTTCGGGTTTAATATACCCATGCTAAGGTAAATGTTGTGGCTGATTCTTTAATCCATAAAACATAGTCAAAATCTGCCAATGTAGCCCGAAGTGAGTGGGAGATGAGGACTTTGTTTTATTAGATGCATCTAATGGTTCAAGAAAATAACAGACAACTAGATTTAATAGCTATTATAGTGACATCATATATTCGAGAGAGAGTTTATATGTGACAGTTATCTAATACAGATGGGCTCATTTTGAGTGAAAGTGTCACAGGAGAGAACCCTCCTCTTGGTTTGGAAGTTGATAGAAATGAAACATTACTAATCATGGCCGAGTATGGGTACCTTCAGATATATGGGAAGAAATGATGAAAGAATCTCATACCTATGTTTAATCAGTTCATCTTGGACTTACCAAGATGTACAGAGACATGTTTCTTCAGTACTAGTAGTCGGGTATGAAGAAGAAGATAGTGGGTTTCATCAGTCGGTGCTCCACCTTTCAGTATGTGAAGTCTGAGCACTAAAGACCTTCTAGAATTCTACAGCCTCTATTCATTCATTAGTGGATACATAATTACATCACCATGTATTTCGTTAATGGATTCCCAAGATCACTTTGAGGTACTGATGCAGTATGGGTGACTGTCCATAGATTGACCAATGTCATGCACTTCATACCTATCTAGGAAAGATTCTCTATTTATGAGTGGGAAGGGATGTATATTCAAGAGATATTATGACTTCATGGCATGCAACATTCTATTTTATCAGGTAGGGAAACATTCTTCAATTCATGATTCTGGAAAGGGTTGTAGAAAGTGTTGGGATCGCCAGTACTCTTGAGTATTGTATATCACCCTCAGACTGATTGGCAGTCTGAGCAGACCATACTAGTGTTATAGGTTATGAAATGGGCATGTATCCTTAATTATGAAGGTTCATAGGATAAAAATATTCCTATTTTTGAGTTTACCTATAATAAACACTTTCAAGAGACATTTTAAATTTCCCTGTAAGAGGTCATCTATGGTAGACCATTTTGTTCACCTTTATGTGGGATCAAAGTCAGCGAGAAAACTCTATTGTGTTCTCATCCCATTCAAGAGACTTTTGAGAATTATCATCTGATTCCGAACCATATAGCTATAGGTTAGTCCAGATAGACAACTTCTATAGATCATCATCTCAGAACTCTCGAGTTCGAGGTCAGACATTGAGTATTTCTATGTGTTTCGACAAGGTTGGGTCATAGTCAGATCAGGATATAGTGGAAGTTATCACCGAGATACACTGATCTATTTGAGATATTTAATAGAATTGGGTTGATAGCCTATCAATTACAATTATCATAGAGGTACTATTCTACGCATGACCTCTTCCAGGTATCTGATCTTTTATTGTAGCATCCATACCTATATCATTCATTTTATCATGACGATATAGAGCTCAAAGCAGATGCATCCTTTGAGGAGTGTTAGATATGTATCGTCAACCATAGAATGAAGATTCTCTAGGGTAAGTCAGTTCCTCTGGTCTGGATGCGATGGTAGCATAGACTTGTTTAGGATAATACTTCGGAGTGGAATACCAATGTGCATGATCAAGGGTCAGATCTTTTCTCGTATGATGTTCCATAACCCTCAGAATGGAATCTCTAGGACAAGTTTCCTTAAGGAGGAGAGGTTGAAACATCCCATCTTTAATCAAGGTATATAATATTTAAATTTTTAGTCCAAATCATTAATTTAACCTAGGGCATGTGCATGTGCACCCTAGTACAGGTCCTGAGAAACTATTAAAATTATTTAAATAATAGCATGAGGTTTATGTAAAATATTACAGCATTCCCTAGTGCATCGTTTGAGTTAAAAATAAGTAAAAATGGATAAAAAAGGAGAAAAAATATAATGAATAAAAATAAATTAAAATGGGATAAAAATACATTATAGAATAAAAGATGTTGGAGAAGAGTGGAAATAATTAAAATGGCGTAACCCATTTAATTAATTATACTCCTTTCCCCCTCTATTTATATTATTATTATTTTATCTTATTTTATTTTATTTCTCTTTTTCTTAATTTTTTCTTTTCTTTTTTTCTTATCCCTTTTTCTTACTTTCCTTTCTTTTTTCCTTCTCCTCTCCTCTCACTTGGTGCATCGCCCTCATGTGGCACCATTTGCATTTCCCTGGCCTCCTCCTCCGTCAGAAGCCCACTACGACTTCGTTCATCCTTCATTTTATTCTCCCTCAAGTGCATAATAAAGATATTGGTATGGATAATGTTAATCTACTAGAATATTAGTATTTCATCTATTTTCCATTGCGCAATCCACCGTATAATATGTTTACCCAATTTTTTTTTTCTATAATCATTTATTTTCATCCATTTTATTTCAAATAAAAGATCGTCATTAACCTAGGATCCTATATGGTTATGAGGTAGGGTATCAATACTCTTTCTCGTATTTTCATTGCATAATTTATATTGAACATTGTTCAGGTCGTTGGTGCCTACCATAGATATTCAGTTTGTCCTTTTTTAAATTTAATTAAATTAATTTTCTTGACTATTTTATCCTTGTTTGAGATGAATTTTAATAATTAATTTGTTTCAACATTATTAGATACCCTTTTTGGTCTTCTGACATAATTGGTCTAAATTTAATTGGCCTCGAATAATTAATTTATGAATTTCATGTGTTTCACAACCCCTCTTTTGTTGAGTTTTAAATCAAATATTTTATTTAGAATACACTGAAAAAAGAAGTTTTCGGTTTTGGTTCATTGTGTATGACTAATGACTCCCTTTCATAAAATTATTAATGTGATATACTATTATAATATTCAAAAGTGTACTTTTATTCTTTTTCTGAGTATGTATTTTGACTTTTACTATTTGGATTGAATGATCAGGAAGTATGTGGCTCTTTGTTGCTTAAGTTGTTTTGTTACAACTATAATTGCATACTCTGTGATATCTGCTTCCTTGAAATCTAATTAAATTCGGGTTGGTGGGACAATGTGGGTTCTGTATTAAGATCCACACACAGACTCACAATTCCATATTGGTTACCGCACTATTAATTTGGATGGTGATGTCTTAATATTATTCAAATGAGGGTTTCCCTTGGCCTTCTATATATTCATGAGTGATACTGGTTCCCTAAGGGACAATTGAGGATGGTCCCATTGAAAACATCGCTTCTACATGCCTCGGGTGATACTAGTCCCCTGATGTGGAATACTCGGGAGTAACTCATGATAAGACCATGCATCGAGTGATACTTTCCCTTTCAGAAGATTTTCATGGATGGGCTCGATGGTATTAAAAGAACTGAATGATATACCATAGAGATACCTTCCAGAAGGGCTCAGACTCCAAATCCAAACATTAATTTAATAATAATGATAATGTGTGGAAGGTTTTATTTAATGAATCATTGGGTTCCTTGGGAATTGTGATACACTTATGTCTCCTTGAAGCACACTTTGTCGACACATAAATTCGACCCAGGCTAAAACACAATCTAGGGGTTTATGTTCTCTTTTGTCTATTATCTATTTTTATAGACATTATCTGTATATATATATATATATAGAACCAAATTATTATAGGTAATTTATTATGATTATAGGCTTAGGCCGAAGACGGTGGAGTGGGCGAGTGTCGTTGAGAGCCTGAACCAAGTTATACTTGTTTAATTTTGTTTATTTAATTTCTCGGATTAATCATATGTTGGCACACTACTTTTGTTTACAATATGAAATCGAAATTTATATACACTATGGTTCTTGGCCAATTGGGATTTTATCTCACACCCTACTCGGGCACCATTTGGTATGTGAGTAAACTTTATGTCTACATGTATGGATATAGGTAAGTCTGATGCTCCCAATGCTTGATTGGTGTACTATTTTGGATGGATCTCGGGGGCATAGGAACAATATTTTTCCCCATTTGTTTTTGTTTCAATTGGTGTATTTTATTTATAGTTTTATAGAATTAATGTATTCTTACTTTCAATTATTTTCATTCCGTATATAAATCATGGCATGACAACATTGTGTAGCTGGATTGATTTATCAATCTTCTTCACTTTTCATCTATTCGGTTGGGATTATTTAATTGCTTCTACTATAGTTTGATTATTTATATGCTTCTTATACATGTTATAAATCTATTTTCTTCCATTTTGTATTACCGATTACCTATGAGGGCATATTATTCCATGCAGACATGTTAAAAAGGCCCTTGTTGCTTGTTGGAATCCTATGGCATTTGGGGAGATGCGCTTGAGGTCATGTGGCCAACCCATCTCGGATAACCCTTTCAGTGGCTTCCGAGATGGGGAGATTACAAAGTGGTATCATAGGTGGATATTTTTCTCTTTTTTCTTACTTTTTGGGTTAAAAAAATGACCAGGACATAGGAATTTGGAATGTACCCTGTGCTTGGATGTAGTTTACCCATGTATAGGGGAAATACAAATTCATTGGTTGGGATTGTGGTTAATTATTATGACAATTATTGTTGATATAATTTCACCGTTGGATGACACATGTGTTTTATGTTGTTATTAATAGTGGTATTAATGAGATAATGGTTTTTACTATTGCATCCCAATGATATAAGGGTAATAAATTTACATGCATCATATTAGGTACCATAGGGATTAAAATGACATCCATATTTCCATCAAATATATACTTTCAGCCTGAATGATGTTGTTTTCTTCTATGTTTTATCGCACCTAGTTGTAAAATTTTAATGTTTTAAGTTGTTAAATATAATGTTGTGATTGTTTTTTAGACATTAACTTGTCTTTATATTGGAAATGGGCAGTAGGCGTCGTTCTACTGATCCTTCTGAGTTTTATATTCCTTATCTAGACCCAGCTCTGGGAGAGGGATATTTTTCTGTAGTTCTCAATGGTAGGCTTTGTATCTAGCCTCTTCATTGAACCATTTCCTATTTTCCTTGTCTGTTTCTATTGTTGAAAGCCTTGTTTTTACAATCGATTAATTTTTTCAGTTTCATGTCACTGAACACTCAACAGGGGATCAGAATCGAGTGCATACACCTGTTCCAAGAGTTCCCTATTGATATAGGTGGGTACAATTTCTTTTTGAATGTATAAATCCTTGATTTGTATAGAATTGACTTCATTATTGGTATGATCTATATCTCTACTTATCATACCCAAGTGGATTTTTATCATTTTAGGGTGTGATTCACATCCCTTGAGGGCTTCAAATATCTCAGCAAAGGAGAATGAGATATGACGGTATATCGAGATGGACATAAATGTGTGTGAATGGGAAGATGGATAGCTCAATTAACATGTATCTTCATGGACGAACATGGAACATATATAGTGGACATCCATCCCATTGTGGATCATTTTTTGGACGACTTCCCGGATGATTTATCTAGCTTACCTCCCATTAGGGATGTAGAGTTCAGTATTTAGATAGTTATAGGTTTGCCACTAGTTCATATTCCCTTTTATAGGATGGAACCTACAGAGTTACATGAACTCAAAAATAATCTTAATGACCTCAATGATAAGGGTTTCATATTACCAAGCACAAGGTCGTGGGGTTCTCTAGTTATCTTTCCCTATAATGTTTAAGGAACCCTTAGACTGTTAATGGATTAACATCGACTCAACCAGTTTATGGTAATGATTTCTTATTTGTTGCCTCATATAGAAGTCCTCTTCGAACAGATCTGAGGAGAATCTATTTTCTCTAAAATTTATCTGAGTTTGAGATATCACCAGGGACCTGTGCGACCATATTACATAGCACATACAACATTCCCGAGAAAGTACAACTTGTATGAGTTTTTGGTTATGCCATTAAGCCTCCTGAATGCATCAATACTCTTCATGTATTTGATGAATCAGGATTTTCACCTAATCCTTGATTCCATTTTGGTGGTTTTTTATGACATCGTGGTGTATTCATGTTCCATATGTAGCCATGAAACCCATCTTGAGATCATGATGAGTACACTAAGAGAGCACCAGCTATATGAAAAGCTCAGAAAATTACACTTCTAGATCCATTGGGTTCACTTCATGGGTCATATAATATTTGTGTCAGGAATATCAGTTGACCCAAAAAAGGTTAGAGTCACAGTTTCCTTGGAGCATCCCATGAGTGTTTTAAATATACATAGTATCTTGGGGATTGATGGCTATTACATTAATTTCATCTAGGATTTATCCCGCTTAATAGTACCTATTACTTCCCTAACAGAGAATGGTGTATAGTTAATCTTGTCAGAAGCTTGTGAAAAATATTTTAATGTGTTAAAGGGAACCCTAACATCAGCTCTGATCCAGATTATGGCTGAGCCAAGTAGAAGCTATATTGTTTACTGTGATGCTTCTGGAATCCGACTGGGTTTAGTTTTTATATAGGGTGATCGAGTCATGGCTTATGGATCCCACCATCAGAGAACTCATGAGCCAAACTATCTAACACATGACCTTGACTTAGGTGTTATGGTTCATGCTTTACACTGTTGCTGACACAACTTTTTGAGTGAGATGTTTAATGTTTATATGAATCATAAAATATTGAAATATATATCTATAGTATAACACTTGAATTTGAGGTAGTGCAGGTGGGTCAAATACATAAAATCTTTTGACTCTGATCTTTTTTATACCCCTGGTAATGGAAATTCCATAGATGATACTTTGAGCCACAAAACGCATACAGTAGCCATCTAGCCAGCCAGTAGTTAATTGAAGATGATGAATTTTTTTTGATATGCATATAAATTATTAGGAAAAGTGTTGATAAATAGATTTAATAGCTCTTAATGTGACATCCTCTCTTCTAGAGAATGTCTATATGTGATAGTTATCTTATCCATAGGGGGTCGTTTTGAGGGAAAGTGTCACAGAAGATAACCCTCCGCCTATTTAGGATATTTATGGTCGTGAAAAGTTACTCTACCATGGTATAGTATGGGTACCTTTAGATATATGTGAATAGAAATTGAAGGAATATCACACCTTTGATAGAGATGTTCATCCTAAACTTACCAAGATGTAAAGATACATGTGTCTTCATTACTAGTGGTTGGCTATAAAGAAGCAGATAATGGGCTCCATTAGTTGGTGCTCCACCTGTCAACAAGTGATGGTAGACCACTAACGACCTACTGGACTTCTAAATCCTCTATCTATTCCTGAGTGGAAATGAAATTACATCAACATGGATTTCATTATAGGATTTATAAGATATCCTCATGGTAGCGATGCAGTATGGGTAATTATTAATAGATTGACCAAAGTCTCATAGATCCTACCTATCTGGGAGACCATCTCTAATGATGATTTGGGAAGGCTATATATTCGGGAGATAGTTCTTCAAGGTGTACCTCATTTTATTTTCTAAAATAGAGAAAATTTCTTTACATCTCAATTTTGGAAAAGGCTATTGAAAGAATTGGGCTCTTAGGTACTCTTGAGTATTTCATACAACCCTCTGATCGATGTGAAATCCAATCGAAACATATGAGTATTAGAGGATATGTTATGGTCTTGTATCCTTGATATTGGAGGATCCTGAGAGAAATATATTCCCTTTTTTGAGTTTACCTATAATAACATATTTCAGGTGACAATTTGAATGGCTCTATATGAGTCCCTCTATGGTTGAACATTCAATTCAACTTTATGTTAGCTCAAATCACGTGAGGAAGATCTTTGGGTCCTCATATCATTCATGATACTTCTTATCATGTTTAGATAATTCATATGCCTATCAATCTATGTAGATATAAATATTATACCGATCGTTACCGAAAACCTCTCGAGTTCGAGGTGGGACATCGAGTCCCTCTATGTGTTTTTCCATGGTTGGGTCATAGGTGGATCAATAGATAGTGTAATTTATCACTGAGATATGTCGATCCATTTGAAATAGTGCAGATAATTGGGAAAATAGCTTATTGGTTACTATTACCTAAGAGGTATTGACCCATGCACGACCTGTAATGCCCCAACCCTAGAAGCCCAAAGTCGGTGCATTATTACGTATCATTGGCATGATCACAAAAGATCAATTATCGAATGAACGATTAGTTTAGTATCTTTGGAAGTACTAGATACATTAATAAGGTTTACATTACATCATAAAATGGAAAACTACAAAAAAAAATTCCATAGACAACACCAAGATCCCGTAGACTATCCCTGTATGTTAGTCATAATATCCTTCTCTGCATCCTGGGAAGAATAAAACATTCAAAGGGGTGAGCTCAGATTCTCAATAATGTTGAAACAATCATAAATACACATAAGCATTTAAGGAAATGTATAAGAATAAAACCAAAGCCTTTTAAACGTGATCTTAAGTATAATGTGGCAAAGATAAAATCAAATAATGCCATTTACTTATTCACATGTATATTCTTCTAGTCGAATAATCACATTCAATATCAATAGCCACATTCATAATGGTGGAATGCCTAATGTCAAACTTCATAACCACATATTCGTGGGGTCTTCCTATACTGGATGTAAATAATTTGTGATTCCCATTTCTAGTCATTCAATACATCAAATAGTGAAAACTCCAAAGTGAGAAATGCGCCCGTAAGGGGCTCCCCGCGACGCTAGGGTTCCCTCGTCACTGCCATCTAGTTTCTTGTCGGCTACGGCTCTTCTCATGGGTTCTCAGTGAGTGTTAGGCGTGCTCCTCCTACTGTGGCGACGTCGGGGTTCGATTCCAAATTTTAGCATCACTGAAGGCTGGGGCCTGTTGTTTCGAGGGTTTTTGGGCTATCTGGAGGTTTCGTGGGTGGTAGCCAACAATGGGCTTCTGCAGCGTCGATGGCTCACGATCTTCAGTGGGCTCGGCTTCCATGGAGGCGTCGTGAAATCAGTGGATGAGGGCATGTCTACTGCGGTCTGGAGTTGCAACCGCATGTCTTTCATGTGTTCGTTGGGTAGATCAGAAGTCTTTCATGCGATGCTGGTGATGGGGTTTTCCTCGGTTCTTTTTCGGTGGTCTTCTCCTAGCATGGATCTGTTTTGATCGGTGTTGGGCATATGGTTGTTTTGAGGAGTCATCTTCTTCGGTGTGGCTCTGCTTTTTCAAAGCCTATCCTAGGTGGGATGGAGTCTCCATCTGGTACTAGTTCGTTATCTATGGTTCAACTGTTTGCAGGGTCTAGGCTTCCCCTGCTGTTTTTTTTGGGTTTGTGATTGTTTTGAATGGGTAATGGTTTTGTGCAATTCTACTATTTTGTCTAACAATGGGGATTGGTTCTTTCTACGATGGTCATCACACCCTGGATGTGTTGGTACTTCCATGGATTGGATTTCCTTTTTATTGTTTAATTTTCTGAATGTGTGTATGCTCTGGGGCCCTGTAGTTGAAGGGACTTGCAACCAGAACTTCTATATAGTTTCTCAAGATGAGTTTGAAAGAGTTCATGTCATGAATGGTGGATATTTCTGGGTAGTATGGGTTGCTCCTGAAAGTGGGATGTTTATAGCCGGTCTTGACTTCATGGAACATACCTCATAAGAGGATTCATAGTTGGAGGTTCATCTTTTCAGAGATTTACAGATTTGGTTGTTTGAGAGGGTATGGCATTAGCCATCAGATCAGTCCTGTTCTTTGACACAGGACACTTGTTTCTCGTAATTCCTTGCAACAGTGAAGTACTTCATCATGCTCAAATTCTAGGGAGGGGGAGCTCCATGTTGTTAGTCTGTTTTTACTCTTCTGTCATTCGATTGCTTTTTGTTTTAAGTCCATGAAGCCTGTTAGGGTTCCCCCTTCCTCCCTTAAAAGGGGGCTTTATAATAATAATAAAATGTGAAGGCCTTGGGCCGTTGGATGGATAACCACATAGTCAAGGCCTTGTCCCAAGACTAAATATAAGATTTTGTCAAGGTCGTGTGCCAAGAAACTAGTTTTTCTCATGAGACCTACCAATGCATCGAGGGTCTATAACAAGCTCCACCTATCACTTACTATGTCCAAAGCATTCCTCATATGAAAATTTTGAAACATAACATAAAAATTTCTATTAAAACTGGCATATTAAATGTCAATACATTATCCAAAAACCATGAATGGTATAAAAATATCAAATCCACAGTCAAACATAACTCATTCAATACTATATGGAAGATTTTATTGTAATAGATTTACCTCAATCGAGAATAGTGAAATATATTAACATAGATGAAGAAAATCATCAAAACTATTTGAGAGAAATATACCCCTCATTCTTGAAAACATTTAAAATTCACACTATTAGTCCAGAATCCATTTAAAACTAGATTTTTTAGTCAATGTTTCACATACCACATTGAAAAATTTTAAAGGAATTTTAATTTTAAAACCTTAATGTCCATATAAATAAAACCATAAAACCATTTTTAAAACATGGACAATAATGAGAAAGATTTAGATGAATAAATTTTTAAAAAATTTAAAATGTTAGTTTAGTTAGAGTTAATATCCAAATGAGAGATGCTTGAATACAAAAAATTGTGGTAATAAAAAAATTATAATACCATGAGAATAAAGGATATCATTATAATCTATGTCAACGGACAGTATATACACAATATAAAAGTGAATTGGTGAATAAAAACAAATAAGTCTCAAAGGAATGTAAATTTAGATGAAATCCCTTATAGAGATAGTATCCTTACGTAAAGGATACATCAATGAAATAATTATGTGTGAAACATATAAATACACTCAATGTGATTGTATATTAAGTGTAAATCAATCAGAGGACATTCACACATATTCTTGTAAAAACAACACTAATGACTCGGATGTTAAACTCAATGAATGAAAATTGAGTTAAGATCAAGTTTGTATCAATGACGTGAGAAATTATCAATGGAGTGATTATGTGTATCGAATGTATATCCACATATATGGGAGTGTAAATTACTAAATAAAAAATAAATAGTGATTCCACACATAATTTTGGAGTAAAATAATCAATGAGTTATGCATAAAGCCCACTGAGTGGAAATTGAAATTTGAAATTCCCTTACCGATTTGGTAACTTATGGAACATACAAACCAAAAAAGAAGGATCATATAATGAAGATGTAAATACTAATAAATTAAATTATATTACACAAAAAATACAATCATGGATAGTACATACACCACACAAAAGGAAATAGTGGCCAATATAGCATGAATCTCACGGGAATCAAAAGTGAGATGAAAAACCCTTACTTGATTGTAATCAATCGAGTCGTATGACAAAAAGATAAAAACCACAAAATCAATCACATAATATCATGAATATAAATATAATGATGATAATATATATCAAATGGGAGTACACAGTACACCACATGCAATAAATAAGTGGCGAACAATGGAAATATCACAGAATTAAATGTGGGATAAGAAACCCCATGCCTTGTACTTTTCCTCGGTCGAGGGTACGTTAATCTCTTGTATAATGGTGAAATAATTTTTTTAAATTATACAATAACCATATACATTAATATTATATCATATATGATCTTCTAATATTTATATTTTAGTATTATCGTTATTCCTGGTGTTAATTCATTCATTCTACTTTATATGCTTGGTTACATAAGACATGTTTTTTAGGGATGGGATGTATCTTATAAATATTCAGAATGATATTAAGTCTCTAAAAATTATTTTTAATAATCAAATTAGTATTATTCTTGAATGGATATGATGGAATGAATCTCATCACGTTCGTGTAGACGGTAATCCATACGTACGCACGAGCGATAATATCATTCTTTTGATATTAAAATCATATATAATTGGATGGTATATCATATATACAGAATAATTATAATGTTATATTTATTATTTACACCAATTATACATCATTATTATACCCATATAAATAATAATGTATTGAATAACAACTACACCATGGCATGGAGACGGTAAGCCGTACGTACGCACGTATGGTGACATGTCATTCAAAGGATGGATAGAATAATGAATATGGTTGTACCATATTTATAATAAAATCACAATATATGGAATATACTGATGTTTTTATTTTATAATGTAAACAACAAATAAAGAGGAAGTGGATGAAGAAAGTAACATGAAAGAGGTGATGAAATTTTTACCTCTTCTTCGGGTTCTTCATTTTGATTTGATCAAAATGGATCCTATGGTTGGATTTATGACTAAATTAAGGCATGTATGATGAATATAGGAGAGTTTAGAAGATATTTGGGAAGTTTTTGGCTGATCCTAATGGCTATGAAGGTGTGAATTAGAGAGAAGTGGGAGTTCCCTTTCATAAGAGGGGAGAGGGGTACCTTAGGAAAAGCTAGAAATGTTATTTTATAAAAAAATAATTTTCGGTTTCTAATGGTTACAAAACGAATTATTAAATCATAAGGTGGGGATGGGTCGAAAAACACTCAACCAATAAGTTTTAGACAGGTTAGGGTCACTATATTAACTTTATCTTTTAGATTTAACTATTATTTAAATAGTTAGACATTAACCATGTCTTTTTGTATTTTTATATTATATGGTTAATAAAATTACTATAAGCTTCCAAGAGAACCCCAAGTAAGTAATTAATGATATGCCTTTTATTATATATGTATTTTTTCAAAACAATTTATTTTTAGGAATATAATATCAATTAATAATATAATATTTGTTTTAAAAACTCTTTTATGTCAATTTTGACAGTATTTGGTATTTTGTTTTTGTTAAATTCATAACAACATTATTACTTCAAAAACAATACATATAAAAAACCCTAATATGTCATATTAACTTATAAAATTATTTTAATTCATTAAGAGGATAAAATTAAATATATTTGGATATTTATAATTTCAATTATTTTAATATTAAATTAATTAGGTCATTAATGCATCATCATTGTGTCATAAATAAATTTAAATATTTAATGTCTAAAAATTATAAATAAAATACCATTATGTAGGAAATCATATTATATTTCTAATTATTATTTATAGTCTAATTTATATTATGTGTAACCTTATATTAAAAATGGTGTAGTTATTAAACATTGAATTTGATACTTTTAACTATTCTTGGAATTAAATAATAATAAATGTCCTAATCTAATCAAAGTAGACCAAAAGGATCATATTTTATTTCTAAGGTTTTTTGGTCAAATTACACTTATCTAATTGAATTAGAAAATTTGTTAGGGTAATAATAATATCATTTTTACCCTTTATTACACTGTTTACTTTTAACTGTGGTAATAACCGTAAAAAGTTACTATTCACCAAACATTATTTTCATCTTATTTAACCCCATTTTACATATTGATATCAACCATGTCTCTTTTATTTTTTAAATTAAACTCATAGAAGCGGAAAAACTACGTTTTATGTAAAATTGCAAATGTTCCTAGTAGTTGGGTAAAAACGGTAAAAAGTTCAATAAAATTTTATACATCTAATTTTATTATAACATGAATAAGATAAAATATATTGAACTTATAAAGGTATTATATATCTAATTTCACTTAAAATAAATTTAAATAAAAAATAATTATTATTTTATTAAAAATCCGGTTTTAAACTATAATGGAGGGTTTTTCACTATTTATAAAAAAATTAATGTTTTCAAAAAAATACCAAAACTCTACACTAATATATTTTTGATATTAGAAATTAAAAAATGAATTATATTTTACCAAATTAGAAACATATATGTTTCATTAATTAATTTAAAATTAATTCCCATTGTCAAAACAAAAAATGGGGATTTTAAAAAGTAAAAACTATCAAATGATTGACATGTGTTTATGTCAAATTTTAATGTGAAATTACTTATAGTAACCTAAATTGTATTAAATGATAAAAATATAATATAATTATAATTCCAAACCATTATGATACCTAATTTAACACTATAAAGTATTTCGATAAAAAAATGTTTTCAACCAAAATTTAGTATTTTCAGTATTAATCAAAATATAAAAGTTATTAGAAATGTACCAAAATTGTATCCAAAATAAATTTTTATATCCCGATTATAAAGAAGAACTTAATTTAATTATGTTTAATATATAAAAGTGTCAAATATTGGTTTTAAAAAGGGTTTTCCATTAAGAGGTGGTAAAATTGCATTTTTTGAAAAATACTTGTTTTATCTGAAAAAAATGAATTTATTTTTATATTATGACTAAGAAACATATAATATGGATTCTAAAATTATATGGAGTATATAAAATACGAAATTCAGTTAATATTATTCATAACTGCTTTTGAACGGCTAGTTTGGTAAGTCATGGTGTGCTCAAACTCGGTGTTGCGTGTAGCACAAGCTATTGAATTAAAGAAAATAACTTACTATGAAATATTTGGGTGTTACATTCTTCCCCCCTTTTGGAAATTGCGTCCTCGTAATTTTAAAATTGTTCTTCATAACTTCATTTGAAGTCCCACATTGTAAAAAGAGTCAATATAACTATCTCTTTAAAAGAAAGAAAGAGAAGTACAAAGGTCACCTGAGATAACCCACACTTGGATTCCATGTAAGAAAATATGGATATGGAAGATAAAATAAGTGTCATGTTCTAGTGGAGAGTGAAAGAAAACATGATTAGGAGAATGTTAAAAACAAGAAAACCACAAAATTATGATGATATAAACGTTCATTAGTTTCCTAGCAGCAAAAGTAAACAGATAACAATTTTTGTTTTAAGTTCCGTTTCATAATGTTGAGGAATTTATTTATGAGATTTACTAAGAACATAAGAATATATACTTACTTTTTAAGTAGATTTTCATCCTTTAATATATTCCTAATACTAACTCATCTTTTTTTTCAAACGATGAGTATTCAAGATGACTTGGTAACACCTGAAGCCCTAGAATCAACTTCTAGAGAATCACATAATCCAAAAAGGATAAAATATATATATTTACCTAGTCTTTAGAGATTTACCATTACCGAAATGGTTAGTACCAGATCAGATGATCCCCAAAATGAATAATTCTTTAGAGAAAGAAATACTTATCATAATTTCTAAAATTAATCCAACAATACTAGAAGTTAAATAAATACCATTCAATAAATTTTTTTCCATAAAATCAATAAATATAATCCAAACAAATATTGAATCCCAAAAAAATATATAATTTGATTACATAGTCTTCCACATTAAATTGTATTTCTAAATAACATCGACTTTTATTAAAGTCACATACTTAAAATTAATTAACCTAATCGCATATTCTCTATGATAGGTTAATCATTTTCAGAAATAACCCAAATCGCTATAAATCCACAATAAAAACATGGATAAAAATCCACCATTACTACTCAAATGAAATACCATAGTACTCTATTTTCCATAGGCATATAGTATTCCCAACAGAGCGAATGTCTTCCAAAATATCATTTATCACTTAATAGCGAAATCATTTTTCAATACCGAGGATACACATTTGATAAGACATAAGATCACAAATCAACTTATTATTGATAAATAAAATCATTTAACTAAAACAAATCAGTCACACTAACCAAGGACTTCACGTATCCTAGTGGTAGGTGATAAATCCCAATCACACTATGGTTGTGGGTTCGATTCCTATAGCTTTGTCTGATGTGACAAGTTGTCACATGGTCTGAATGTTGTCCTTTTTCAAAAAAAAATATTTCATAATGTTCCATAAATGATATAAATTCCTCAAAATAAATATAACATAATCTCACCACAAATGTTATCTCATACCTCGCATTTTCATCCCAAAATTTAATAACATATAATTTCCTCAAATTCAAGGATCATATAAAACCAAATGGTTATTTATAACTATATAAAAAATATAAAACACTATTCTTCGTAATGTAGCATTTTGACAAAATAAATAGTTGGGTTACAAATATGAGAAAGGTCTTTCAAAGTAATCCCATCAACAAAGAGCACTAATACTTTTAAACATTTGGCGACTGATTTATTTTCTATATAGGCTATTCCTTGACAAAGGGATTATCTTATAGAATAGGGAATTCACTTGGGTAATGCCTAGGTCCCCTAGATTTACAGAAAATGACTTTAAATGGATTCTTGGGATCATTTTTATTTTCTTCCATAATACTCTTCATTTTTCCCCAGTAATTCTTTACATTATGTCCTTCTTTCCCACACATAATGAATTTCTTTGTTCCATTAAGACACTTATCTAGGTGTATCCTTCCACATTTCCTCCATGATGGAAATTTAGATTTGTTTTCTCCATGGTCTCCACTACAGGAGCTCTTTTCATTAACCACCTTTCTCTTCTTTCTTGAGTCCGGTATTTGGTTAATATATATATTTTTAATCACATTTTTCGAAATAATGATTTGGAATGACCACAATATCTCTTACGCCTATCAACATTACATTTCATTCTCATTTCCTCTGTCATGCCCACCTTTTACATCATGTTCAATGTTATTATGACTTCCTTGGAATCCAGCCATTGACTAACACAAGAAAGCATAGTGTGAGTCATAAAATCATGTAGAGAATATCATAACACCTTATCTTCAATCTGAAACACCTTAATATTTAGGACGGTTATTTATTATCATCTTATATTAAAATTATTCAAATAGGTTTGTAATGAAAATGTGAATTATCCTAAGAATATTCCCAAGGAGTGTCGTAAACAAGAGTGCATCAAGTCCTATTGTCGTGTACCAACGTACCCCGTGTCAAGCCCAAAACTCCTTGTCTGTGTTTTCACTCCTAGGTACATCTGTTCTAGAGGCGCCTCTACCTATTCATATTTAGATAGGGATTTATTGTTTAGAAAACCCACATAATCTCTACAATACCAAAATTATAGGATGTTCTTATATACTAATCCTCAATGTCTATCTTAGGGTAATGTGCTCTAATATGAGTTTATCTAAATATAGATGTTAAGGTTTATAATAAAATTCCTCGGATACCAACTGTAATGCCCCAACCTCAAAAACCAAGAGTCATTGCATTATTACATATCAATGGCATGATCAAAAAGGATAAAGTCACGATAGAATGATTAGTTTAGTAGCCTTGGAAGTACTAGATACATTCATAAGGTTTACATTACATCCTAAAATGGAAAACTACAACAAAATTGTTTCCATAGACCACAATGAGATCTAATAGACTATCCCTGCAGGTCAGTAATAATATACTTAATCGCATCGTGGTGAAAATAAAACATATAAAGGGTTGAGCTTAGATTATCAGTAAGGATAACAATAAAGCGGAAACTTTCATAAATAAGCATTATAATTTAAAGCAATGTATAAGACAAAAAAAAACCTTTTAAACATGAACATCAGCAGAATATGTCAAAGATAAAATCAATTAATTCCATTTACTTATTCACATGGTTATTTTACTAGTCGAATAATAACATGCAATATCAATAGCCACATTCATAATGATGAAATGCATAACGCCAGACTTCATAACCACATTGTCACGGCCGTGTGGCAAGACTACAAATAATATTTTTTCATGGACTTGGGCAAGGACACTAGTTTGTCTGATTAGACCTACTGATTCATCGAGGAGCTATAGTGGGATCCACCCGTCACTTACTAAGTCCAATGCATTCCTCATATGAAACGTTTTAAGCATAACATAAACATTCATATTAAAACTAGCATACCAAATGTCAATACTTTATCCAGAAACCATGAATGGTATAAAAATACCACATCCACAGTGAAGCATAACTCATTAAACAAAATATGGAAGATTTTTTTTAACAAATTAACCTCAATTGAGAATAATGAAGGATATCAGCATAGATGAAAATAATCATCAAAACTAATTCAGAGAAATATCCCCCATTTTCTTGAAAACAGTTAGAAGTACCACTATTTGTCAAGATGCCATTTAAAAATAGATTTTTGAATCAAAGTATCCCATACCACATTAAATTTTTAAAAGGAATTTTAATTTTAAAACATTAATGTCCATATAAATAAAACCTTAAAACCATTTTCAAAACATGGACATTAATGAGAATGAAATAGAAGAATAAAATTTTAAAACATTTAAAATTGAATTTTAATTAGAGTTACAATACTAATTAGAGACGCTTGAATACAAACAATTGAGGTAATAAAAACATTATAATACCATGATAATATAGGATTTCATTATATACTCTGTAAAATTACATTTTATAAACCATATAAAAGTGAATTGGTGCATAACAACAAAGAAGTCTCAAAGGAATGTAAATTGAGATGAAATCCCTTATAAAGACGGTATCCTTAGGTAAAGGATAAATAAATGATATAGTTATGCATGAAAAATATATATACACTCAATATGATTGGATATTACATGTAAATAAATCAGAGGACATTCACACATATTCTTATAAAAACAACGACAATGACTAGGACGTTTAACTCAATGAATGGAAATTGAGATAAGATCAACTTTATATCAATGACTTGAGAAATTATCAATGGAGTGATTCTGTGTATCAAAATTATATCAACACAAAGGGGGGTGGAAATTACAAAACAAATATCAAAGAGTGATTCCATATATAATCTTTGAGTAAAATAATCAATGAAGTATGCTTAAAGCCCACTGAGTGGAAATTGAAATTTGAAATTCCCTTATAGATTTGGTAACTAATGAAACATACAACCCATGATATAAGGATCATAAAATTAAGATATAAATACTCATAAATTAATGTATATTACACCAATAATACAATCATGGATAGTTCATATGCCACACAAAAGGATATAGTGGCCAATATAGCATGAATTTCACAGGAATAAATAGTGAGATGAAAAACCCTTACTTCATTGTAATCAATCGAGTCATATGACCATAAGTTAATAACCACAAAATGAATCGAATAATACCATGAATTTGAATATAATCATGATAATATATATCAAATAGCGGTACACAATACACCACAAGAAATAAATAAGTGGCGAACAATGGAAATCTCACGGAATTAAATGTGAGATATGAAACACATTACATTGTAATTTTCCATGGTCGAGGGTATGTTAATCTCTTATATAATGGTGAAATAATTATTATTAAATTATACTATAACCTTATACATTAATATTATATCTTATATGACCTTCTAATGTTGATATTTTAGTATTATCGTCGTTTTAGGTGTTAAGTGATTCGTTCTCCTTTATATGCTTGGTTATGTAAGCCATGTTTTTTATGGATGGGATGTATGTTATTAATATTCATAATAATATTAAGTATTTAAACATTATTTTTAATCAACAAATGAAAATTATTCTAGAATGGATATGATGGGGAATTAATCTCATCGCGTTCGTGGAGAAGGTAATCCATACGTACGCACGAGCGACAATATCATTCTTTTGATATTAAAATCATATATAATTTGATGGTATATGATAGATACAGAATAATTATTATGTTACTATCATTATTTACACCAATTATACATAATTATTATACCCATCCAAATAACAATGTATTGAATAAAAACTACACCATGACGTGTTGACAGTAAGCCGTATGTATGCACGTATGGTGACATGTTATTCAAAGGATGGATCAAATAACTAATATGGTTTTAATATACTTATAATAACATCACAGTATATATATGATTCTGTAGTTATTATTTTAGAATAGAAGAACAAATAATGAAGAAGTGGAAGAAGAATGGAACTTGAAAGAGGTGATGAAATATTTACCTCTTCTTTGGGTTCTTCCTTTTGATTTGATCAAAAGGGAGCCCTTGGATGGCTTTCGGACTAATGTAAGGAATCTAGGATGAAGGGAGGAGAGTTGGGAGGATATTTGGTCAGGGTTTTGCCGATCCTAATATCTTTGATGGTGTAAATTATAGAGAAGGGTGAATTCCCTTTTAATAGAGGGGTGAGGGGCACCTTAGGAAAAGCTAGAAATATTATTTTATAATAAAATCATTTTCAGTATATAATGGATCCAAAATGAGTTATATAAAGGCTAAGGTGGGTATGGGTTGAAAACCACTCAACATATAGGTTTTGGATTGGTTTGGGTCACTATATTAACTTTATCTTATAGATTTAACTATTAGTTAAATAGTTTGACATTAAACATGTCTCTTTGTATTTTTGTATTATATAGTTAATAAAATTACAATAAAATTCCAAGAGAACCCCAAGTAGATAATTAATGATACACAATTTATTATATAATCCTCTTTTAAAAACATTATATTTTTAGGAATATAATATCAATTAAGAATATAATATTTGTTTTAAAAACACTATTATGTCAATTTTGACACTATTTGGTATTTTGTTTTTTTAAAATTCATAACAGCATTATTATATCGAAAACAATTCTTATTACCAACCCTATGTTGTCATATTATACTATAAAATTAGTGTAATTAATCAAAAGTATCAAATTACATTTATTTGGATATTTATATTATCAATTATTTAAATACTACATTAATTAGGTAATTACTGTTTCATCATTGTCTCATTAATAAATTTAATTATTTGTAGTATAAAAATTATAAATAAAACACAATTAAGTAGGAAATATTTTTATCTTTCTAATTAATATTTATAGTCGAAATTATCTTATATGTAACCCTATATTACAAATTGTTTTGTTATTAAACATTGAATTTAACACTTTTCACTCTTCTTCAAATTAAATAATAATAAATGTCCTAATCTAATCCAAGTGGACCTAAAGGATCATATTTTATTCCAAAGGTTGTTTTTGGTCGAATTACACTTATCCAAAATAATTAGGACATGTGTTAAGGTAATAATAATATCATTTTTACCCTTAATTTCCCAATTTAATTTTAATGGAGGTAATTAAAAGTAAAAAGTTTCTATTCACCAAAAATAATTTTAAACATATCGAACCACATTTTACATACTGATATTAACCATGTCACTCGTATTTTTGAAATTAAACTCACTGAAGTGGTAAAATGAAGTTTTATATAAAATTGAAAATGCTCCTAGCTGGTGGGTAAAAGACGGTAAAAAGCTCAACAAAATTTTATATGTCTATTTTTATTATAAAATGACTAAAATGAATTATATTGAACTTATATTGGTATTATATATCTATTTTGACTTAAAATAAATTTAAATAAAATTAATAGTTATTTAAATAAAAATTCGGTTTTAAACTATAACAATGTGTTTTTCACTATTCATAAAAAATTAAATATTTTTAGAAAAATATCAATAATTTAACCTAAGCTAATTTTGATATTCCGAATTAAAAAATGAAATCTATTTTACTAAATTCAAAACATAGAAGTTTCATTAATTAATTTAAAATTAATTCCCATTGTCAAAACTAAAAAGTGGATTTTTAAAAAGTAAAAACTATCAAAATATTGACATGTGTTTATGTCAAATTTTAATGTGAAATTACTTATAATCACCTACATTGTATTAAATTATAAAAATATAATCTAATTAAACTTCCAAACCATTCATATACATAATTTATCAATATTAATTATTTCGATTAAAAAATGTTGTTTTCAACTAAAATTTAGTATTTTGTAGTGTTCATCAAAATATAAAATCTATTAGAAAAGGGACAAAAATTTATCCAATATAGATTATTATGTACCAATTCTAAAGAATAATTTAATTTAATTAAATTTAATATATAAAACTATCAAATATTTGTTTTGAAAAGGGGTTTGATTTAAAAGTTTGTAAATTTGATGTTTTTAAAAAAATACTTCTTTAATCTAATGAAAATGAATTTTTTCTTATATTATGTCTAAGAAACGCATAATATAGATTCTAAAATTATATAGAGTATATAAAATTCAAAATTCAGTTAATATTATTCATAACTTTTTTTGAACGGCTAGTTTGGTAAGTCGTGGTGCGCTCGAACTTGATGATGTGTGTAGTGCAGGATATTGAATTAACAAAATTAATTTACTCTGAAATAGTGGAGTGTTACATGACCTATTACATATATATCTACTTCACCAGTATCATATAGACCCCTCTTATTCATTTGATCCTGATGACATCGAGCTCAATGTGAATGCATCCATTAAAGAGTGTCTAAACTGTATCATCCAATATAGAACAATGGTTCTATGAGGTAGCTTAGTTCCTCTAGTCTGGGTGTTATGGTAGCTTGGATGTGTCCAAGACGATGCGTGGGAATGGGACACTGATGTGTGTGCTCAATTTCAGGAGCATTTCTCAGATGATTTTCCACTACCCTCGGAAGGGAAACTCGAGGATGAGTTGTCTTATAGAGGTAGGTTTTAACATCCTGTATTAAATGAAGGTATAGAAAGTTTTAATTTTTAGTCTAAATCCTTAAAGTGTCCCAGGGAGTATGCATGTGAATTCTATTATAGGTCCCAAACAAATATTAAAATTATTTAAATAATTGCACGAGTTTTATGTAAATGGTTACACCAAGCTCGAGCACAGAGTTCACATTAAAAATTATTAAAAAGGTTTTAAAATGGAATAAAAAAAATTATGGAAATAAAAAAGAAATAAAAGGGGATAAAAATAAATAATAGAATAAAAGCAACTAGTGAAGATTAGAAATAATTAAAATAGTGTAACCCATTTTTTAATTATTTTACATTATCCCTACCTTTTAATTTTTATTATTTTGTTTTATTTCATTTTATTTATTTTCCTTTTTATTTAATTTTCCTTTTCTTTTGTCCTCTCCCATTTTATTTCTTTACAATCATTTTTTCCTTCTCCTCTCCTCTCCCTTGGTGCGTCTCCCACCCTATAGTGCACCTTGCAGTGCTGCAGCCTCCTCCTCCATCGAAATCCCACTACAACTCCATTCCTTCTCTATTTTATTCATTATTATTTACACATTAAAGCTATTTTAAGGCCAAATTTAAACACAAATAATATTAAGATCTCATCCACTATCCATAATTAAATCTTCAACACAAGGTTTTTACCTAAAATTGTGGTTTTTTCTAAACCCAACTTTTTTCTTCTGTTTTAGGTAAAATAAAAGATCATTGCAGAGCATAGGATCCTATATGGTTATAGGGAAGGGTGTCTACTCTCTTTCCAATAGTTTCATTAAATATTTTTTATTTCACATTTTTCCACTCATCAGTGCCTTCCAATGATATTCAATTTTTATTTTTTTAAATTTAATTAAATTAAAAGTCAAGACTATTGCAACATTGTTTGAGATAATCTAGCATTACTAATTTGTGGAATCATCTTTAGATACCACTTTAGGTGTGTGGACACGATTGGTTTAAATTTATTTAGCCCCAAATTATTAATTTATTAATAGAATGTGTTGCATGACCCCTATTTTGATGAGTTTTAAATCAAATAAATTATTAAGGATAAATTGAAAAATGAATTTTAGATTTTTGGTAGGTTGATTATTCCTAAAATTTTTTTAAAAGTCTTACCATGTTATTCCATTATAAAATAGAAGATTTGTTTTTTTGCTGATAATGTGTTTTGACTGTGACTATTATGAATGAATGATTAGGAAGTATATGGCTCTT
This sequence comes from Viscum album, assembly GCA_963277665.1. Lineage (NCBI taxonomy): Eukaryota > Viridiplantae > Streptophyta > Magnoliopsida > Santalales > Viscaceae > Viscum > Viscum album. The sequence continues at coordinate 1,203,051,122 of OY728160.1, read as the reverse complement.
TGTTTCTTGAATTGTTTTGTTGAAATTATAAATGCATGATATGTGATATCATCTTCCATAAATTATAATTAAAATCTTGGTGGTGAGACAACATTGGTTCCATATTTAGGATCACACATGGTCTCTCTGTTCCTGATTGGTCGCCACACTATGTGTCAAGGAGGTGATGTGTTAGGATTGTCTAAATTATGGATTCCTTGTTTTTTCTATATACTTATGAATGATACCAGTTTCCTAAGGGACAATAAAGTATTCATCCTTTGTAAAATTGGTTATTCCATGCCTTGTGTGATAATCGACCCTTGATGTGTGATACTAGGGAAGACACGTGATAAAAAAATTCCTTGAGAGATACTTTGCCTTTTTAAAGATTTCTAGGGATGAGATCAATGGTATTGGATAAATTGAAGGATATACAATAGTGATACCTTCATGACGGGCTTGGAATATAAATCAAATATTTAATAAAATCATAATGATAATGCTTGGAAGGTTTTATTTAATGCTGATTTTGGTTCTTTGTGAATTTTTATACCTTTATGGAGCCTTGAAGCACACTTTTTTGACTCAAAAATTAGACCCAAGATAAAGAACATGCATCGAGGTATGTTCCATTTTTTCTATAATCTATTTTTCTAGACATTATATATATATATATATATATATATATTCACATCCTGGTTATTACCATTACATTATTTAGATTACAGACTTAGGCCGAAGCGGGTGGTATGGGTGGTTCCCGTTGAGAACCCGAACCAAGTTATACTTATTTTATTTTGTTTATTTAATTGATTGATTTTATAATATGTTGGAACACTTATTTTGTTTACAAAATGAAATGGAAAGGTTTAGAGACCATTGGTGTTGCCCTGGTAGAATTTTATCTCACACCCTTCTCGGGCACCATTTGGTACCCAAGTAGACTTTATGTCCGTAGGTATGGATATAGGGAACTATGTCGCTCCCAATGAATGATTGTTTTTTTGTTTTGGGTGGATCATGGGGGTAAAGGGCCGAGTCTTTGATTGATATGTTTTTTTTCACATTGTGTCATTTTCATTATAGTTTAAAATCTTTCTAGTATTCTTGATTTCAATACTTTTAGTTAAATAAATCATATCATGGCATTATTGTGTAGCTAGTTTGATTTATGAGCTTCCATACTTTTCATTTATTAAGTTCAGATTATTTAATTACTTCTCCTATAGTTTAAATATTTATATTCTTCTAATACTTGTTATAAATTTCATTTCATCTTTTGTTTATTAGCTATTACCTATGAGGGAAGAGTCTCAACGCTATATATGTTGAAAATGCCCTCACTACTAGTTGGCAGCCTTTGGAATTTAGGGAGATGCGTATGAGGTTATATGTAAAACCTGACTCAGAGAACCCTTCCAGTGTCTTTTGGGATAGGGATGTTGTAGGAAATTCCTCTAAAATGACTAAATTTTCCCCAACATAAATCAAAATCTATGAATTATTACTAAAAATGTATAATAACAATAAATGACACCAGGGGTGTCGAATTTCTCCCCACCATGTCACTTTCTACCCCCCATAATGTTGCAATGAGAGTATTGTATCCAAAAATAAATGAGGATTGTATTCCTCATTTGATAAATGATATAAAATGAAATGTTACTTACTAAATTCTTATAAGATCATACTATAATGTTGTGAAAATTATGAAATGGTCAACATAAAATAACTTTTGTGATCATAGACAAAAATAATATATCAATAAAATTTTCAATGATTATTGTAACAATATAAAAACTGATTTATTTATGTATGAATAACATTATAAATTGAAGACGTTATTTTTAAAAATGAGGTCATATATTCATGGTTTTTAGAAAACCAATTTATTCAGGTTAATAAAACCTTTGATTCTCTTCTAGTAAAGGATAGATTTGGGAAGAACAAATTTTATAACTGACACAAATAAAATAAGGGGATCAGACTGTGCTTGTATCTCAATCAAATTTCATTCTTCTCATATAAAACAACATAAAATAATAGTTGATCGTTACTAGTTACATAATAAAATACAAGTTCAAAAGGCACTGTGGTTTACTCGGTTCTTATAAGAACTAGGTAATAAAATATCCAATTAGGTTATAATTACAAAAAATAGGAGCTAAAAAATATTCTCAAATACTTCACTAATTTTAGACACCAAGAATATCTATTAAAATCATGGCCATCACATAAAATTAAATAAAACATAAACAAGAATTTCTATTTCAGATACATAACATAAAATGAGATAAAAACATATTTAATTAAATAACACTATAAAAATTCAACATATCAAAATCATATTCAGAAGGTTGAAAAAATTGATCCCTAGAATGAATAATACTAGATCCGCCCTTATTGTGAAAATTTCCATTATAAATCCTTTGCTGATGACCCAACCAACCAAAATATGTGAGGTCCAAGAAGATAAATCACATAAAGTTCTCTAATACCCTATATTACCACACTGATGTGGAATAATATATTCCAACAATACCATATATATTTTATGTGCATTGATTCAAATCATATTTTGTTTATGGTTATGTAATATATAATGACATGAAAAAAAAATATTCCATTTTATATGAATTTGTTTAGGGATATCATATGGAATTTTATGTGATAACATGAAATTGGGTTTTCATGGTAGTTTATGTTAGAGGATTTACATTATATTCGTCCATGGTGGTTATCATTGTTGTAGATTCTTTATATGATAAAATACATAGGATTATTAATGCATGGATTTGATTAATTTGTGAATAATAAAGGATTTATAAATGTTTTTATTTACACATGATGAAATTCATGTGGCTCAATGAGTGTCCCTAAAGACTATATAAATAGGACAAATCCATTAATATAGGTTTTTATAATTTCTAGAAATTCTCCCTTGAATATCTCTTCTATCACCTCCCATGGATTCTATGAGATACTAGAATATCATTGGTTAAGGAGGGTCATTCCCAGACAATGACGTATAGAATATTGTATTAGATGATTTATTTTAAATCCTTCTGTTTTGGTGTCTTTTAATATATGGTCTATTAAATCATAGCAGAGAAAAAAAAAATTTCATATTTAGAAAAAAACAGTGTGTCATGTTACATAAGAAATATAGGTGTGCGTTGAAAAATAAAATTGAAAGGAACAAAAAATATTTATAATGTTCCTTCCAAATCATGTGTGGAAATAATTTTCTACTTAGTTATTCTTATACAGGAAGCCAAAAACTAAATTAATCTTATTCTTGAATTATCATAAGTCACAACAACCATTAATAATCAGTTATTCCTACATAGGTCCTTGATTTTGGTGTTGATGTTATGATGAAGCTATATCACATTTCATGACTTCCTATACCATGATTTTTTCCTTTGTAGAAAACTATGTTAGGGGTTTATTAACATTCCAGTGTTATATTGTGAAAATTTATAGCAAATCTTGATGTCTTAATCCAAAAAACAATTATACTATATTTTTAATGTCATTATCAATTGTTAAATATGATTTATAGTAATGTTGGTGTTATTTAGTTCTATGTCTAATCAATCACCACCTACGGCATATCATATATCGTTAAAAAAATATAGTGAAAAATATTCCCTTAATAACAATTATCAATTAAGGTAAATGGATTGTATGGTGCTTATAAAGAACAATAAAATATATTTTAGGAAATATTTTAATGTATAAATGTTTTTATAAATTAACTAATTATAATATATTTATATTTAATAAATTAATTTTTTTGGTAATTTAATAAGTTAAATTTACAAAAATATTAATTTTTAAAATTTAAAAACTCTTTTTAAAACTTCATGGAATTAATTATAATATTTATATAATACTTATATTTAAATTATATGGGTTGTTTATAAATCTTCATTGAATTAAATAAAAGGAAAAATATAACGGGGTTTATATTTATAATTTTTAATTGTTTAAAATTATGGGAATTGAATTGTTCCAATTAAAGGGATTATATATAAAACTTTTTGATCCAATTTAAAAGGATTTTTGATAATTTATATGATCATGTTTTAAATAATATTAAATATATCATATTTAGATTTTATAATTTATTTAAATTATATAATTGGAATATAATTTCTTTATTTCATTTAATATCATATGATTATGTAAAATGTCATTTAATGGATAATATTAATGATTTAAAATTAGAAATAAATAACGAATTATGTCCATAATGTATGAAAAAATTCAAAAGTAGTAATAATTTCTTGAATTGTGAATTGTTCATAAATATTTCATCTCATGTATAAATATATCGATTATTTATTTATATATTTATACCTTGATTTGTTCAATGATATAAATTATTTTTTATGAATATATATATTCTATAGTTTAACGAGTTAATCTACTTCTATAAATTTACATAAATGTATTTTCAGAGTTATGTTCTAGTTATGATAATTGATTTAGTATTCTTCTACCTTTACTTGTATTATGATGTGATATTTAATTAACAAGTTAATTATAGATTATACATATTAGGTGTTATAATTATGAGGTAATTGATATATCTCTTGGGTAAATTATATTTTGGTATATGGGATTTGGGTCAGTCTACCCACTGGCCTAGAGGCTTATATCAAATATAGAAATGTGGGGATGGTTATATGTCACTCGAAGATTACTCTTATGGGGAAAATTGATTTCATATAATTATAGGAATTAAAATGAATGTTTATATATACCTAATACATGATATTTATTTGTATTTGTATGAATATAGTTGAATTTTAATTTCAGTTAATTATAAAATGTATGATCTGTATAAAGAGTTTCACATTAATATGTTTCTACCATTCTGATTTGGTGTATGAGAATTATATTCCAAACAATATCACTATAAAAGTGAATATATATATATATGTAATGGTATGATATAAAATAGTGAAAATAAATCCCAATTAATAATATGTATCATTAGCTTCATTCTAATGTGATCACTTACTAAGACTTTAGTCAATAAACATGTATATTCAGACCAAAGATGGTTATCCATGGATTATCATGTATAAGAAAAGAAATTAATTGGGGGAACCTAATAGTTATGTGACTTATTTTTGAAATTTTCATTAGGATACACTAAGATGGGAAACCGTGGGAGGGATACCAAAAGAATTCAATTGATTTTATCCATATGATGGAATATATTTTAAGTTTTCCTCTCAACTATCAAAGAGTCAAATTTTATATGATTGACATAATTTCTTACATAAAAATTAATTAATGAGGTCGATGAAAAATATGGTTAATTTCATTGTGAAATATATATCTTCTAGCACTAATGGATCTAATGAAATTTAAAACAAGTCATCATTTTAGTATAAGTTAATTTAATAGAAGTCCTTATTAGATTAATTTCAAACATGAAACTCATCTAATGAAAAAATTATTATATATATAAATGATATATTAATTATTGATCATAATTTTTGAGATCAATCCATGAAAAGAGTAAGATTTAGGTATGAAACTCCTAAGAAGAATAACTGAAAAATCATTCTTATTAAAAATAATTATAAGATTTTGAGTAAACACTTCTTCAATAACCTACTTTTGAAGTTATTAAACATGGTAATATAGAAGCTTATGATAATATTAAAATGATTCACTTTTTGTTTCTATGTAATTAGATGGGAAATAACATAAGGTACTTTAATATCTACTGATATAAACTATATTTTTCGGTATGACAAAGATAAATGGTGGTTACTAAGGAAAATGTTCCTTATCAATTTATTTTTGGAATGGTTCTCAAATTGTGAATAAGTTATATAATGTTTTACCCCATTTTCTCAAATTCTTGAGGATAAATGAACTAGTCACGAGAGGTTTAAATTGTAATACTATATTAATTTTACTTGTGGGAAAATTTACAAACATGAAAAGGAAACATTAGTTAGAGAATCAAAAATTGTTTCATAAGAATATCAATTCAAGGTTATTAACGCCAAAATGAATATTCATGAAGGAGGGCGTTTCATTCTATGTGATGGAAATTGTCCATTTAACCGAAAGGGGTTTCTGGAGATTCTATTAAATCTCCACATCTTGTACCATTCTTATAAAAATTAATTATTTAATTTTTAAATGTATATGATACCAAATATATAAATTTTAAATTTTGTTAGTATTAATGTGTTAAAAATCATGGAAATAACTGATGTATCTTATAGTTTTCATTGGAAAGATGTGGGAAATGGTATCTAAACTACAGTATATATTCAAAAAAATTGATTAATATTAGACAAATATTAATAACATTTATGTATGTTTACCTAATTATATTATATTATAAAGAGTTTTTTTCATTAAAAGAGTTATTATGAACAATATAAAATGATATATTTGATATATATCCTTTATTATTCATTATAATATGTAACATGGTTTGAATGGAATATATGGATAACCAGAATTTTATCTATAAAAAATGGTTTTCAAATTATATTTTTTAAAATATGAGAGAAAGAGATCCCCCCACCTAGCAGTGGGTAATTTAAAAAAAATAAAGTCTTATTTTATCAATATTTATATAAACATATACAATATCATATATGATACTGGAATTTTTATAATTTATTAATATTCATACCAAAAAATAGGTTTAATTTCCTATACACAATGGAGTTCATGTATCGTAGAATGATATTTTGAATATTCTATATTTTCTTAGAGGCTAGTGGTAGAATGTTTTGGATTTAGAGAATTTTAATTTTAACACATAAAATATTATTCTATTATGTATTTTAAGGGAATATAACTCAATATCCTAAAATATTTTAAGGTATTATGGTAAAAATAAGTATAACATCCCCAACTCTAGTATCATGGGGACAATATTTGATTAATTACATTGGAATAGATACAAAGGGTCAAATAATTAATTACCAATCAATTTAAAAGTTTTTGAGAACTAGTTAAATAAATGATACTCATTTTACATAGGGTTATAAAATAAAAATCATATAAATGGAATACATTTGGCATCCACGAACTCATTCCATGAATTATTCTTCATATCATATGTAAAACAATCAAAATAAGTGTGAGATCAAAAAATAATCAATGTTTATGTATAGTGTAAGATATAATGAATAAATAATCATTATAAACATGTAAAATTATATAAATTAACACATACACCAATTAAATAACTTGACAATCATGATAAGGTAAGGCATAATCAATATGGCATGGTAAATAACTATACACACATTTTTCTTTTGTTACATGACTTTCATGTAAAGATAAGGCATAATAAATTTGGAAAGGTAAATAAATAAAAACACATTCCATTTAAATAACATTAATATCATGAAAATATAAGGAATAATCAATATGTCATGGTAAATAACTGAAAACACATGACATTTTATCTGTAACTAAGAATAAAATGCATCCAGATATAATATCCTTTTTAAAATATAATTGATAATAAAAACTAAACACTCAATGATATAAATTATTATATATTAGAAGTCCTGATATCATGAATTATGATACCACTATCATCAATATATTTCCCCCAGATAGTTTAAAACTATAGGTAGAAACCTATTTAACTTGTCCAACTGATTTTTCTCATATGAATTATCGATTCATTGAGGTGTAAAATAATTCCATGACCAACCCATCACTTTATATAAAATAAATTAACAAAATATTGAATAATATATTTCATTTTATTAACAATTTTCTTTATAATCAAATATCTATATTGTGTATGGAATAAAAATTTATAAACATTTCCCCAGTTGATCAAATAACATTCAAAGTTAACACCATAGGTAAAATGGTACAAAATTTTGGAAATAATCATATCTTTCATACAAGAATATGGATATTTAAAAGTAAATTTGTTTCCAATTATAAGCAATATAAATAAAGTTATTGTTTCAAGAGAAGGTTCAAAATCTCAAAATAATGTGGGATTGTTCAATAACATTTACAACTTGGCAATTTTCAAGTCAAATCTCCTTTGATGAAATTATTTAAATTGAAAATTAAAATAAAATTAATTATTAATGAATAATTATTTTAAAAGTAAAATGGGGAATTATATAAACCATATAAAATAAATTAGGTTCATAAAATTATAATATACCTCTTTAAAGGAAAATTTAGATGAAGTCTATTACCTTCAGTCTGACTCATCACGTATGTTCTTTATCTTCTGGAATAATAAAAATTTGTTAAATATTTAATTACATAAGAAAATTTTAAATTTTATTCTTCCTTTTATTTAATGTTTTCCAATGTTATATAAATTTAAATAATTAATTATTTCTTTTTCAGTTCATTCAATGATATTTGACTTTTCTGTAAATAGTGACTTCTGTAGGTTGATTATTTGACAAAGAGGTCTTTATTTCAACATATATAAAATAATATTTATTACATATTTATCATATCTATAAAAACATTTTACCTTTAATACCAATAATTAATGATTACGTTGAGAAATTAAGTAGTTTATGGTCCTGGAGATGGTAGGATATACATATACATGAGTAACTTTTCCATTTTTCAATGATCATTATGGAAAAGAGGTATGTAGTATTTTATCATTCTAAAATTCTAATAATTTCATAAATATTATATTATTTTTTAAAATATAATTATATATATATATATAACATACATTATTTTTGGTGATCCAAATAGAGTCATATTGCTTCCCAAAGGTTGCAGTCCACACATCAAAGAATGACATTGTCATCTTTCGCTGAGTGAAAATGTAATAATGAAAATGATATATAACATTTTTATAATGATATTTCATTAATTTAATAAAAATTAATTTTTATAAAATATATTTTTTAATATTATCTTCATAATCTTCCAGGTAAAGTGTTAGTGGAAGACGAATCACATCACTTCATGAGGCAATAGTTCACCATACACATGAGCGATGTTATTGTATAAACCACATAATGAAAAATAAAAAGGTATATATTATATAATCAATACATTTGTATGAATATAATATTAATATAATATCTAAACTTTATATATATCATTATACCTAACCATGATGGGTGGTAATAAAAATCCAATGGCATCGGTTTGGGAGGCCATAGGCTGTCCTACACACATATAATTATCTGGTAACCAATTTGATGGACGTGGGGATTGTTGTAGATCATAAAAATAACATAAAAAGTATTAGTATAATTAGGATACTGGGGTTATTATATCATCTTTTTTTAATTATAATTTAATTATTTGGAGGAAAATATAAAATAAAAATTCTCATCCAGGATGGCTACCTCTTCTTCATGTATCCTCCCTAGGTTTGCACCAAATCCCTCACTTAGAAGGAATTATTCCAAAAAATAATGCTAATAAGGTGATAGTATAGAATTTAAGATGTGTTTTGGGTGGGTATTTTCCAAACCAAATGGGTTTTAATGTGTGAAGAAGAGATTAGAGGGGTGTCTATTTATATGTGAGGTGATTGGCACACTTATAGTTTTTTAAAATAAAATTGTATACCCATGTTTTTCACATGTAAAAAATATTAAGGATACATTATTGTTATTATTTATACATTATAAAGTATATATATTACTATAAAATATAATTTATAAATTATTTGAGGTTATTTTAACCCTTATCCTTTTAGTTCACCCCTAAAAACCCATTTCTTCTTTAATCACGGTAATTAATTTTTAGTTTTTTTAGTATTCATTTTGGTAAAAAATTGATTTTATCTTATTAAATCATATACATTATGTTCATATAAAATATTTAATCCATTTTTCCAAATTCTATTCACATAATTGGAAAATGTAATTTAAAAATAATCTCACTACACGATGAGAAAGAAGGCTTATAAAGAAAAAAGGTTCAAAAGTTTTTGCAAAGTCTTTATATAAAAATACAATATAAAAATGATTCAAATGACCAAAATTGGATTAATAGATATATAATTTAACTAGTTTTACTTGAAACCCAATTAAAAATATTTTTTATCATCATAATTAATTAAAACTAAAAGGATTTTTTCAATTAAGATTCTTCATTTTTCAATATTAATCTAAAAATGAAACATTTCAAAAAAATCCGAAAAACACCCCCTACGAAAATTTTGATATGGTGATTTAATAAAAATAATTTATTTTTATCAAATTAATATTCTAAAATTAGGGAAAAATAATTTAAAATTATGTGTTTGAAACACGACTTAACGATATTTTTAAAAAACATTTTTTTTTCAGAAAACATATCTTTTTATTAAAAATGATTCTTATTTTTAATTATAATCATTATATAAAAAAATAAATTTTTAATATGTATTTTTTTATAATTTATTCATTTTTTTATACCCTCTAACTTAACATATATTTTATAATGATCATTTTTAAATAATATTTTAATAGAGTATCATGTTTTGTTTAAACCTAGTGTTGTGCGCCTCACAAGCATTCGAAGAAATTAAATTTACCAAAAAAATAAATATATTATAAACTCCTGTGCTGAAAAATTCTCCCATCCAATATAAATTTCATCCTCATAATTTCATGGATACAAATTTCTAAATAGATGAGGGTAGTTATTATTTAACATCATTTGGTTCCCATTTTTCATCCTCTATTTTTGTGATTTCTCAAAAGTAACTTTACTATATTAGTCATCTGATTCCTCAATAATTCTTATCTAGTATCAAGAATTTGGATGGGTTATTCATATTAACATATATTAGGTTCCAATTATATTTCATATGAGGTGATCACATTTGTCGGGTTTGGCATGTGGTTCCTTAATAATGATACATGAAACACATCAAGTACTTTTGTCAGATTAGGTGGAATTTCAAAATATTAAGCATCAACACTCATTCTTTAAAGAATTAAAAATGGTTTTATGTATATAGGTCTCGGTTTAAATTTCATACCAAACCTTAAAACACCCTTATGTGGAGATAATTTCAAGAAAAAATGATCCCTAACTTGTAATTCAAAATCCTTACTCTAATTATTGACATTGATCTTTTTCCTACATTGAGTTTCTTTGTATGAGAATGAATAATATTAACTTTTTCTTTGTCTCTTAAAATAGTTTTGGCCTAATGTTTTCCTTTCAACAATTTAATCCTAAAATTTTGGTGCATGACAACTCTGGAAATGTAATTCAACATACGACAAAACATGAATACGTGAATATAAATTATTATTATTATAATAATATACCAAAGTTAAATTTCCATCCCGTATACCATGAAACTCAAGTGATCATGACCTCAACATGCCTTCCATTTTTTTAATATTCCTTATAGACTCTCCATCAGTTTTAGTACGGTAAGCGGTTCTCAAATGAAGCTTATTATGATGTTTTTTAAGATTATTTCATAATTTGAATGTAAAACTGGGATAATAATAAAAAATGATTGAAAATAGTACTCAATGAAGTCTTAAAAATTAATTAATATTGATCCATGTGAGGTACTCAATAGATTAATCTTATCTTATAGTGATAAAATTTATGGATTTATTTAGGTTATGAATGATAATCCATATTGTATCATTTTTTATAAGAGTCTTTTGTTTCCCTATAAAAAAGTACATATTAATTTCATACAATTTACACATAGGAAGAGTCAGAGTATGTATGAATTCACAAGGATGTTATCTTACAACATTCAATTTTTTACAATCTAAACATTTTGACACAGAAACAAAAATTTCGGACTTCATTTTATCCTAAATTTTTTTTCCCTCATATCCCTATACATGTTGATGATACCTATGTGTATAGAGATATTTTGAACTATGAGCATCATCCAATATTCCCTTTCCATATCAATTTTATGTGGAACAAGTAATGTCATCTTTAATTTCAGAAAACCATATTCACAAATGAATTATTCTAATTTCCCATCATTCATAGCTTTAGTTTTCTTCTGAAAGTTAAATAATCATATTAATAACATTTTATCTTATCTAATAATGATGGTTGCACAATCATTTCAAAAATTAGGGATTTTTATTATTCATTAATTAATTCCCATATCCATAATTACTAGATAAATGAATATAGTATCTCTCTCAATCTACAATTGGGTCAATATTCAGTGATATTTCCTAATCAATTCTTATGATACCTTATTTTTTCATAGGGTGGCAGTGTATTGAGGAATCATAGTCCTTCAGTAGCTCGATCCATTAGCCTTTTCTTCGTAGGATCGACTAAGATTCCATCCATAGAGACAATATGTCCAATAAAAGAATCTTCTTGATGCTATAAAACAAAATTATTATGATTTCATTGTAACTAATTCCATCTAATATTATCAATAATTATTCATAAGTTATCATCATGGTCCATGTAGATTTCACAATACACAAAAATATCATCAGTGAATATCAATAAAATCATGAAATTCCTTGAATACTCTTTTCATTATATCTATAAAAATATTAGGTGAATTAATGAATCCAAATGGAATTACTATAAACTCACAATGTCCATAACTTATTCAAAAAGTATTCTTTAGAATTTTTCCTAATTTTATCATAATTAATGATACCTAGAACACAGTTCAGTATTTGTAAAATATTGTACTCCATTATGTTGATCAAATAATTCATCAAAATGTGGAATATAATACGTATTCTTAACTGTAGTATATTGTATTTCCTTAAAATCATTTCATAGTCTAATTAATCTGTATCTCTTGTTGACGAAGAGAACATGAGATCCATGTAGTGAAACACAAGGGAAATTAAATATCTTATCACCCAACTCCTCTAGTTGTATTGAAAACTACACTAATTATAATGTTGTCAATATATATGGTTTATTTGATATTTATCTTCCTCAAGGGTAAAATAAAAGGATAATAATCTTTTCACTAATGGTGATATCTAGGTAATTCTTCATAAAATCCATCAATATATTCATGTAAAATAGTAAGAGAATCAGTTTTAAGATTACATTATCCATCCATAAATTTTGTTTTCTCTTCATCCCTATGATTCTCATTCAGAATATCTACTAGTTATGGATATATATATGAACCATACAATGAATTATCCTCTCTAATATAAGGAATTTTACATAAATTCCATGAATTGTAATTTACTTCTTACAATAAATTTTTCGCATCATATTTTTATGGAAATTCCATGCCATGGATTATATCAAAGTTATCCATAAGTATGATAGTAAGGTCAACCAAAAAATCATGTTTATTTTTCCTAATAGGGATTTTCTGACACATCCTTATTGAAGTGAGACTCTCACAATGACTTTTGACCAACAAATCCTTTCTTACTTTTAGGATACATTTCTAAATAATGGAATATACTACATTAGGTCATATAATTATGAATTTTAAATCATAATTTATAATTATAAATATGGTGTAACACATAACATTGATTTTAAATTTATGTTTTTTATATCTCACAATCATAAAAATATAATCTTAAGGGATTTCTTTATTTTCAAATCATTCATATTGGTTTTTAAATAAAATGTGAATTATCCTACGAATATCCCTAGGGAGTGTCAAACTAGTTGTGTATTAAGACATGTTTACATGCACTATTTTATGATCAATTCAAGCCCAATGCACCCTTCATAAAGGTATTACCCCTAGGTACCTATGTTCTGGAACATAATATGAAAATAATATCAAGGTAGGGATGTATTTATTACAAAACCACATAATATTTTCCTTAAAAATCCATTAGGATGTTCTTATATTCTAATCCTCAAACTATATCATTTAGTTATCTTATATAATCTATTATTTTCTAAATATAGTTTTTAATAATTCTACTAAACATCCTATAATACCAACTATAATAAACCCGAATCTAGTAACCTAGAGTCAGTGTCTGGTTTATTACACTGTTATATATGTGAAGCGTCAAACCCTAAAGGGATGATCATTTTAGTAGTTTTGTAGAACTAATTAGAAAAATTATATCCATTTTATATAGGGTTATAAACTAAAAATAATATAAATAAAAACATTTGAAATACCTAAACGAATTCCAAGAATACTTATTCTTATCATTGGGAAATAAAAAAAATAACGGTGAGATAAAATGACCAATAAGGGTTGATTATAGTAAAATATATCCTAAATCAATAAGCATAATTAACATTGAATGGTAAATAACTGAACACACGTTCCATTTAAATAAAATTACAATCTTGATAAGATAGAGAAGAATCAATATGGAAAGGTAAAAACTAAAAAACTTGCCATTTAAATAACTTGACTATCATGATGAGATAATAATAATAAATATGGAAAGGTAAATAATTGAATGCACATTTCTTTTAAATAACTTCACTAACATTAAAATATAATTTATATTCAATGTGGAATAGTAAATAACTGAAAACATATGACTTTTAATCAATAAATAGAGAAAAAATTCATCCATAGTTAAAATCATTATGAAAATATCCTGGATAATAATAATTGATTTTTTGATCAATTTAATGATTAATTTTTGGCGGTCATGACTTAGGCAACATGATTCCTCTACTGTAAATATATTTCCCCAAGACAGTTTAAAACTATATGTAAAAACATGTATAATTTGTACAACTTATCTGTCTCATGAGACCTAACAATTCATTGAGGGGTCATATAATTTCATGAGCCACTTGTCTCTATATGTTCAAACCACTACTCATATATCAAACAATCAATTTAATTTCCTGAAAAAGTTTCTTGGTCATCAAATATCATTATTGTGTAATGTATTCAGATTTATCAATATTTACCCAGTTAATCAATTAACATTCAAAGTAAGTACAATATATTAAAATTTTGTAGTTTTAGGGAATAATCATAAGAATAATATTATAATATTTAAATTTAAACGAAATTTAATTTCCAATGAAATAATATCACAATAAATTGATTGTTTCATGAAAAGGTTATAAATCCCAAGATAAATTGAGAGTGTTCAATAACTTTTACCACTTTGTAGTATTCATCTAAAATACCCTTATATGAAATAATTCCAACTGAAACTTAACTACATTGTACAATTTAGGAATCCTGATATTACATGCCTAAAGGTTCTCTATGCACATCATATAAAATAAATTAGGTGCATAATATTATAATATGTATCAATGAAAGGAAATTGAGATGATGTCCTTTAACATTATTTAGACTCATCACAAACATTTTTCATCTTCATGAATAATAAACCAATATTAATTACTTATTTTATTAAAAAAATTCATTTTTATTATTCTTTTTATTTCACTTATGACCCTTTTATATAATATTACTTAATTTATTTTATTTAGGTTGGGTGTTTTGATGATATTCAACTTATGTATCAAAAATGACCTTGGTAGGTTGAATATTGGTATAAAAAGTAATTATTTTAACATCTACAACATGATAATCATGAAATAATTATCATATTTATACATAATTTTTACTCTTAAGACCAAACATGAATGACGGTTTTGAGATATTATGTATGTTATCATCAGGGAGTTGGTAGGTTGTATGTACACTTCAGCAATGTTTCCATTTTTCAATGATCATTATGGAATGGAGGTAAATGATATTTTATCATTATAGAAGGATAAAAAAATATAAATACCATATTATTTATTTAAATTTAGTTATACATATCATCAATTTTTTTTGGTTTTGAAAATAAAGCCACATTGCTTCGTAAAGGATTTAGTCTACATATAAACGAATGTCATTATCATATTTCACTGGGTGAAAAGGTATGAAATAAAATTGTATATTATATTTTAAGAATGATAAGTATGTCATTAATAAATTAATTATGTCATTTATATCATATATTTTCATTAAATTATCGTTATTACCTACCCAGTAATGATTTACAGAAAGATGAATAACATCGCTTCATGAGGTAGAAGTCAAATATACAGATGATCGATGTTATCATATACACTATGGGATGGAAAATAAAAAACATATTTGATATAATGAATATATATAAATATGTGTGTTTTAAATATAATATATGTACTCTATATTCATCATTGTCCTCAACTGTGATATGTGGTAATAAAAAAATGAATGACATCAGTCGTGAAGCGGTAGTCCACTGTACTCAAAAATGAATATTTTATAACCCAATTGTTGGGAGTGGTCATGGTTTTAGGTCATGAACATAACATAACATAATATATGAGTATATATAATCCACTAATTTAATTATATATTCATGGTTTAATAATAAATAAATATGGTTGAGGATGAAATGAAATAAAAGCACTTATTCAAGAATGTTACCTCTTCTTTATGAAACCACCATATGTTTAAAAAAAATCCATTCTAGGATTTATTTCAACAAAATATAAGTATTATAGGATGATATAATGGAATATGGTAAGTAATTTGGTTAGGTACTGGACAATATAATATGGTTTTGTGGTGTGAATAATGGAGGATATCGGTGGCCCATTATAAGTGTGATGAGTGGCACACTTGTAATTTTGGAAAAGAAAAAGGTTTACCCACATTTTTCACATGCCGAAAGGGTTAAATATGTATTATTATTGAGAATGATAAATTATACGGTCTATGTATTTCCATAAAATATAATTTTAGAATGTTCTTATATCATTTTAGCCCTTATCATTTATGTTTAACGCCATAGTAAACCAATTTTTACCTTCACCGTGGAAATTAATTTTTTATATTTTTACAATTCATTTTTGTGAAAAAATTTAATGGAAATATTATATAATATATATTATTTTTATTATAAATATGGAATAATTTTTTCTAAAATTATTTAAAATAATTGGTAAATTTTAATTTAAAATTAATATTTGAGAAGCGATAAGAAAGCCGGTTTTTAAAACAAAAATATTCTAATATTAACAAAGTATTAATATCAAAATTCACTATGAAAAAGATTCAAATTACCTAAATTGTTTTAAAAGATATATAATTTAATTATTTGTTATTTAAACTAAACTAAAAATATAATTTATCTTTATAAATAATTTTAATTAAAAGGTTATATTCAATTAAAAATTATAAGTTTCCATTATTCATCAAAAAATGAAACATTTCTAAAAGTAAAAAAATAACACCGTAAGCTATTTTTTATATATCGATACAAAAAGTAAGTTAATTTTATCAAATATAATTTCTAAAAGTGGTAAAAATTAATTTTCAATTATGTGCATGAAGCGCGTCTATACCATCTTTTAGGAAAAAAATTGTTTTTTCAGAAAATATTTTTTTTCTTTCAGATGAATCATATTTTTATATCTAGTAAATAGATAAAATAAATACATGTTTAAAATATATGTTTTTATAACTTATTTAATCTTATATATAGATTATAATTTAATAGGTATGTTATAATGGTTATTTTTAAATAATATTTTAATAGTTTATTGTTTTGTTTAAACCCAGTGTTGAGTGCATCACATGGTATCAATGAAATTAAATATATTCTAATGTAAAAATATTTTAAATTCTTGGGGTGTTATAAAAATATTAAATATTTTCACTTAGTTACAATAAACAATTAATTTTACCTTTATACCCTAATAGTGTATATAATGTCTTTTAGAGAAAAAATAAATAGTTACCTTAGTTACCGATTTGATTTTAATGAAAACATTTGATGGATGAAATAAAAAAAATAAGATGATGATAAAAATAGAAATAGTTCTTGGTAGTATACATAAGTCACTAACTTCCAATAATTTTGTTGTGTAAAATATATAAGAGTGAATATTTCATTTAAAGAGATGAATATTGGAAATATGATTTCTAAGCCTCACAATTATTAAAACTAGTTTACTTCATATATGTAATTCACTAAAGTTGTTTAGTGGGATGGTTGTATCATGTGGTCTCATAGATAAGTGGTATGAATTATATATTGATTTAATGAATTTACAAAAACAAGAAAGTTTATAAAAGAATGATTATCATAAATGATCAGATTAGATAGTTTCATTTGTATAGTATAGTTAATAATAATAAAAGTGATTAGGAATATAAATTTTATCATGTTAAACAAAATCATGACTCTAAATTAACATCCTTAATATTGGTTGTCTATATTTTGTGAAGTTAAATTATAATCATCCTCCTAAAGTGTAAAAATATTTTATCCCTAACTGATTTCCATCATAGAGTATTGTAGGTTGTGATTAAATTTTAATGTTAGAGTGAGTAATATTTCAAATAGATATATAAAAAATTCTCATAAATTACCAAAAGGGTTTTTTTACACCAGATGACCCCTAAATATATATGACATAGAGTCTCAAACACCATTAATTTTTTATACTTTCGTTGGATGATTTTTATTTGGATTTTATCCTACCAATGGTTTAAGATATACGTAGCCTGATAACCTTCATATTTTGATACCCTACATAATCCTTAAGGATTATATAATTTTAGGGTGTCTATGAGTGTTGTTGATTATTTAATTTGGTTGAGATTAACCAAGATGTTATTTTTCATCTCATATGATGAGTACTAAATTTAAGCAATCAATTGTGAAAAACTAAGGATATTCACAGTAATTCATAGATACAAAATATGATATTATTATATTTTTAGATATGGGTATTGTGATGTACTTATCCATAAAATTTAATGACATGTGGTGTATTCATCAACCTCATCAGTCTAAAGATGTATAATTGTTAATATAGGTGTTGATATGTAGGAATTACATACTTTGTGAGACATGGATAATTGATATTGTAGATAAAGTGACCATAATAATTTGCATTATTTCATATGATACAACTAGTTAGAATAGGTATAGAGAAATATGTGTTTTATATATATTTCAAAAAAAATTCCCTCTAATGTTTTTTATAATATATTCATTTCTTGAGATGTATCTTTAATTATATTTATATATTTGAGAATCCATATTTTCTAGCAATGCTATAATGGCATGTGGGGTCACTCTCTTTGGTTTAATAACTGGGGATTGAATAATACTTATTGACCTACACTAAAAAATTTGAGCTTATCCAAAATGAGTTATGGATTTGTATTAAAAAGGTATTTCATAATATTGGATACAATTTAAAGTTGGAATAGATTTCATGAATTTACTTAAAAGTTTTTCTAAATAATTTTTGGATATTAATTCCTATGTTATTATATATAATATAATATAATATGAAATGGAACTATGTTTATGAGGTATCAGTGAAAGTGGGAGATCATAAGAGATATATTCTAAAGCCCATAAATATTTAATTCATATTTGGTCATACCATATTGAATTATATATGTATATTGTATATATTGACAGGCATGATAACTCATGTATATTGTATGATATTTTATAGAGATATCATAAGTTCTACTAAGTGATAATATTACACTATATTAGCATGGAAGGGAAATTTTGAAGGATAAATGTTTTATATTTCTATATGGTATATCATTATTATGAGTGTTTTAAAATTTTAAGTTCATGGGAGGATTAATTCATTCATTTAATGAATAAATTAATTTATTGGTAATTTCCCATATATTTTATAATTCAAGAGTAAATATATAGCGGTCAAAAAAGTGTGGTAAAAACCTATATAAACAGTCTAAACCAATAAAGATAGGTGTTTGATGAATTCAATTTATTTTCCTCCAAATATCTCTTTTTTATCCTCCCTTATATTCTATTATATATCAACAAATTTTGGGATTAGGAGATTCATTTCCATGCAACGGGTCATTAAATTTCAACTCGTGGATACACAAAAAATGAGGGAGTAAAATGGAGGCCTCTTCATGTTCTTCATCAACCATATGGTTGAATACAAGTGTGGAATAATTCATACATTTAAGGTAAATATATTTTTATTATATTTTATATATAATGGTTCTAGTTTCATATAATGTTTTTTCTAGGGAATGATGTTTCTAATTATTTTTGGTATATTGAATAAGTGTTCATCAATACTTAGAAAATCATCAATTGGAAAACAAGATATTTACTCTAGAAATAAAATATACATCAAATGGAACAAAAGATTTTTACTCTTGCAATAAGTTAAATATATGTGAAATTTTTATCTCTTTAAACTACCCTTCATATATTGATATCTAACCAACTTTATTTTTTCTCATAGTAATTACCATCACCAATTTTAGGTATAGAGAATATTTCATCTATCCTATGAAATCTTTTCATGCTAACTTTTATTTTCACAGGCTTCTTCATCCCCTATATAAAAGAGGTTAAACCAAAAATATAAAAAAATAATGAAGAAAAAATAATGGTAAATTCTGAAATAAATTTCCTATAAAACATCATCTATATCCGCCAACTCAATCATGAACGTTTCTAACTTTCAAAAATCATCAACATACTTCGACATAGACTAACCATTATACTCAGAGAAGTAGAACTCAATTTCCTCATAAATGTTTCTGTGTTTAAGAAAATATTATTTAATATAATACATCTTTTAACCTTCCAATAAATGTTTCATTTTTGACTTATCCTAAATAATAGAATAAAAACAAAACTGTCTTCGGCCTTAGAGCGAAATTTATAATGAACAAGAGCTTAGAAGGATCAAAAATTCAAATAATTTTTTATATTCCATAAATCTTCCTATGATATAATTCTACCACATGGTAGCCTTTCTCTCATAGAAAGGTAGAAAGATTGAAAATTTGGGACTCTTGACGCTATTCTTAAGGTTCGACCAAACTAGAAAAAATACCAACATATATTATATAAATAGGTAAAAAAGTAGAATCATGAAGATTTTGATCAACAAGAGGGTATACATATATTAATTCATCCACATTTAACTAGTGATTATTTATTAATAATTATCTTAGAATCATGAATATAAAATAATAATTAACCCAATAGATAATAAAAATAAATTTATTTTTAGGAAAATTAGAGAAGATATCATAAAATTAATCAAAAATATCCAAAAAAATGAATGAGACATTTAAATATTAATATTACTCAACCATTTAATACCATTACATTGTATAATAAATATCCCACATTTTGATTCAAAAATATTCACCAATGAAACCATAAACTCCATTTTCATAATACATAATAATTAAATTGAATACATTAATTATAACAAGTGAGAAACAAAATAATAATATTCTTAATTAAATTTATAAATCTTTTTTATTTTTAAGAAAATTATTTTTTAAAATTGGAATACTAAAACTAACAACCTATGAAATGGATCAAAATATAATTATATAAAAATAATATATTAGGGAAATAATATCAATAATTCTAAAATTTAAAATAATATATGGTGATAAAAACATCAAACCGTATATACATCATAAATATCAATCATAATCAATTCATAAGATTAATAAAAATAAAAAATAATCCCTGAAAAGAAAATCACAATAAAATAGAACCCTTTTAAGTTGTATGGAATCTTTCCATGGTCTACAACCCATTCAAATTACCCATGAAACTCACCATTTTCACTTAAAAATTCTTTAAATATAAAATTATCCCAAAAAGGAAGGATAAATAAACCAAAAATCGAAATTGTAACTTCATGATATCCCCTATATTCTAAACTTTGTGTGTTAAAAGTTCTGGTCAGACACTTAAATAAACTTACATCTTGTATTCTAACGATGTAATATTATATCTATATTGACTCCCAAAATAACACCAAATAAAACTAGGATCAGATAACAATTTTCCTTAAACCAACCTAGTTCAACATAACACATAACCTGATCTATCATATTATAATGATTGTGGTCCATTTCTAGTTGTTTTGGGAAATAAATTGCTGTTTGAGGAATCATATTTTACACTATTCAGAATGATTTAGTAAAAAAAATTAATAAATGTGTAATTTCACCTGAATCTTGGGTGTGAACAACCTATAAGTCAATATTTTTTGATATATAAATAACTAATTTTAAATATAATTAAAATAAAAAATACATAGGAAAAAAGGAATTACCCATCTAAAAATATGTATAATAAAATATATATCCAAACATAAAAACAATATTATGGGTTCACTTCTATATAAGAGAATACGTAATATAAAAACGAAACAAATTATAAATGGACAAATTGGTTTGATACATGAGAAACTAAATATAATACATATCTTACTAAGATCTATAAAAATTCCATGAAAAAAATGGGTCCCTGTGTCATGTGAGTAACCTACAATTTTCACCTCTAACACACTGAAACAAGAATACTAGAATCATCAGATACATCTAAGTAGTACATATACTTAATCAATAATCTATATATATTTATAAATAATTCCCAATGGGAATCTTCCCTATTCCCCAAAAAATAATTTAAAAAGTGAAACCATTTTTTTCTAATTCCAAATGAAGTAATGAAAGTAATTTTTTATATTTGAAGAAATAACTATTGAAAGGTTACCACCAGAAGCCATTCTTACCAAGTTATATAGGTTTCAAATATTAAAATAAAACATACATTAAATATTTTTAATAATATAAATTATTAAATAAAATGAAAATAGTGTTTAAACATTACATTGAAAAAATACAAGATATAAAAATAATGAAAAGTCTAAACATTAGTGAACCACTCAAATTTAGGAAGGGAAATACAAGTATAATGTATTTATTCACTTAAGAAGAAAACATTAATCAATGATATAATTAAAGCAAGTAAGTAATTTATTTAATACAAATAATATATTTTTATTTTAATATAATCCTTGTACTATAAAGGAAATATGTTATTGACATAACTTATTATTAAATTCATACAAACATGAACATATAAAAATAAGGGTTTGAAACAATAAAAAGAGAACCACATATTAAACATCGAAATGGTAATATTAAAACATTTTTATATACTAAAAACTAATTATTAGAGAATATTCATATATTGATCATCTAGGGAACATATAAGATCCCTAGAGATAATCTTGGGAAATACAATAATGGAATTCATCTTAATTGGAATACATGATAATGAAACTTCTTAAGAACTTAGTATTACCCTAAATGGCCTGACCAATAGGAAAATTAACCTAAAAAGAATAAATTGGTGACATGGGTATACTAGATGGAGTATCCTCATGGCTAATCGATCTCTCAATTATAGATTTCATACCTAGATCCACATGTTTTCCCATGACATAAAAATAGTTGTGTGTGAATACAAAATTTTAAATATTAATAGATAAAGAATAAATAATTATCATTACTCACAATCATCTCTAAATGACCCTCCTAAATAAATATTATAAAATAATAACATAAATATGATAATGAAATCCACGATCATTGGTCAATCCATTAACAACAGAAATATAATTTGTACATTTAATACATGAGGGGATTAAATTCTTGAGCATTTATAACACAAAATATTAATTCTATTATGACAAAATTCTAATTATTTCTTAATAACTTTAATAATATATAAATGAACTATATATTAAATCAAACATTCCATTCTAAACCCAATTATATCATTTAAAAAAATAAATGAAATAATAATTCAACATTATTTTCTAATGTATAAAAAGATACCTTTGCATGTTTCCAAGAATATTCCAATTCTGATGAAACCATTAAAAATGTAAATATAATTTATTATAAATCATAGTAAATAATTCTATGAATTTTTTATTAATTTATTCAATAAAAATAAGAATGTAATTTCAATAAACACACCCTGTGTTTGTTTTCAATGAATTTGGTTTTATATATTTAAAAATAAAAAGTAAAACATATAAATAAATGAACATTGGAGAAACCAAAATAAGATCATAGATTAATCAAATAATAGTATTATAAAATTTATTGTAATTAAATAAATATATAAAATTGTGATTCACTCATGGTTAAAATATTACATAATAGTGCATGGACCCACCTACTGAATAATTATTAAATCTTATAGTAATTGATATCTATTAACAAAATAAAAAAAAGAAGATATCACTAAATAAACTTCATTATCCATAAGAATGAAAAAAATAAAAATAAAATTCATAAAACTAGAATCCTTGGGCTTTTATGGTTGTTCTGTGAGAGATAAGAGTAAGATGAGGGTATAACATAGAAGAAGAAGGGATGAGGAGTAACTTATATAGAGATAATGAGATTTTTGATAAAGAAATCCGTGATTTAATCCAAGTGGATAGTGGGATGAGAAGGGTCGATGTTAGGGATGACTGTGAGGAGAGATCCCAAATTAAAAATGTAATAGTTTTATTTCTAATTATGATACCACTTAAAAAAATAAAATTATTTAAAAACATATTGATCCATCTATAAGGTAAAGGGTATATATCTCATATAAGATACCCATGTATCTCACTACCTCCCCCATTAAATCCACACAAAACGCTAAATTTCGGTACCCAATCAAATGAAAATATAATAATAAAAAATAATAAAATAAAAAAAATCTAAAAAAAATCATCGGTGTGATAATTACCAAGAAGGGTTAGGAATTGTTTTTTGATTTTTGATCGACAGAGACAAATTTCCCTAATATTATAGTGACGTCACCTTTATAAAAGTCATGTAAAGTTTATGTGGATCATTTTTTAACTACGTCTATCCTAAATAGGTATTGGTACATCCTGAGAAGACCCTTGAGATGCTGATTAGGGAATGTTGGTCAAAAATCCCTTAAGGTATCATTAAAAAAATTTTGAGGTGACTGTCTTTGTTAAAAAAGCAGGCCTCCATGTTGTGTCACATCACAAAACAGACCACGATGTATAATTTGTTGACAAAGTGGGTTTACATGGTGATTTTTTGGGTTCAAAAGATTTTGTTGGCTATCCATGTTTTATAAAAAAGCCCTAACAAAGGAATGGACGATCTAGTGGCTGTACAAAAAGAGAAGATACAAGGTGGCACCGTTTACAAGTGTTTCAAATTATTGTGCCTGAAATTTGGAAAATGGAGAGATATGTTTTTGAAAAAGGATGTTTTGCACAAAACTAGAGTCGTGAATGAAAAATAAGGCGGTGCATGAAATATTGGTGTGGTCCACTAAATACAAAAATGGAGTTTTCCCCGAATGAGGTGTTTCAAGATCAAAATATCAAAAATTGGAAGAGACCTGAGGTGCGTGAAAAATTGGAGCATTATGCGAAATATGGTGTTGTGTGGAATATTTGTTTTCCACACTCAAATATGATTATGCCCAGAAGCAGGGTTTTCATGCAGGGGTCTATTTTTACTATAAATATGAAGTGACCCCTCATTCGAAGAAGCTCAAGACTTAGAGAGTATCCGCGCTCTTGAACACACAATTGGAATAGGCAAGGGAGTTGTGTGTAAACATCAAGTTTTCACGTAAAGTTAGGTGTTTTCATGTAAAGAAAAAGGTGCACATAAAATATGGTTGTGTGGAAAAAGATGGTTGCGCCTAAACATTAGGTTTCACATAAAATGTTTGTTCCGCAAAGAGAAAAAATAATTTTAAAAGAAGGTTATTGTGTGAAAAATAATTGGTTGTGTATAATATAGGTATTGTGTGAAAAGTGGATTTCGCGCAAAATTAGGTAATTACGCACTTGGCCCAGTGAAGGCTACATGTAAAAATTGGAGTTTCCTGGTAGACCCGGTGCAAAGTGAGATTCATCTACCAGTGAAAGTGGGATGTCAATAGAGAATTTATCAAGAATTCGTGATACTGATTTTATTTGAAATAATGAAGAGACCTATAGGTCTATAAACAGTGAGTAGATCTTCTGATGAAGAAGTGAGCACACATCAGTTGAGAGAGCACTGAGCTTTCATATCGTGATTGTTTGTAAACCATAAGAGATAGTGAGTTTTCTTCGAACATTGTAAACAATAGTGCGCTTTTAGTTGGTTTGGTACCTCGGCACATCGCCTGTGTATGCTCCTTGGATGTAGCCCAGTGTGTGTGAACAAGGTAAAAATTGTTGTGTCCTGTGCATAAATTTGCATCTATTTATACTTTTCTATTGGAAATAGAGAGAAGATATTTTTTCTTAACAACAAAACAAGATAAAAAGGATTAGTTGTTTTAATCTTTCTTACCCTGATGCACCCTCCTTTCGGAGTATGTAACCATATAAACCTAACAATTGGTATCAGAGGAAAAGTTTGATATCAGTGTTTTCTCTCTAAAATGGAGGTCATAAATCACAAAGGGATTCTGATCGTCAAAGAGAAAAATTTTCAGCTATGGAAGAATCGGATGCAACAGTACTTTCGATTTTGGGAAAGGATGTGTTCATTGAAGCAATGCATAGCATAACTGGTGATATTAATAGTGGTGCATTATCAATAGTCAAGCGAGGAGAATTAGATGCTTACACCAAAGGAATAAATGCTTTAGGGGGAGCCCTATATAATGCAATCTATACGAAGGTGATGCCATTCGAAACATCACAAGTTATGTGGGAAAAGCTATAAAATGTATATGAAGGAGAATCAAAGTTCAAAGAGGCAATGCTTCTTGTGTTGTAGAACAAGTATGAAGATATGATAATGACCCTGAATGAATCTATGGATTCATTCATTGATAGGTTAAATGTTTTACTGAATGACAAGCAAGGTCTTGTAGAAGTTATTAAGGACATAAAGAATGTGAAGTGCATCTTGAAGAAACTTCCACCTCTATTCAATCTGAATGTTTTAGATTTGGAATTTAATGACCCGAAAGAGTTGACATTGGATAACCTACATAGTAACCTTGTTTCATATGAAATGAGGAATAACGATAATGATGTTGTTTAAAAGGACAAATCTAAAGAGGTAGCATTCAAGGCCATGAAGAAGCTCACCATTGAAGATTATTATGAAGAAGAATAGATAGATGAGGTGATTTAATTCCTTTCATTGAATCTCCAAAGATGAAAATGAATATTCAAATGGAAACTTCCACTTGCTTTCTTTTGTGTTGTAAAAGTTGGTCACCTTTCAGAAAGGTGCCCCAAGAAGATTCAAGAAGATGTGGAGGATGAAATCAAAATTCCCATGAAGAAGAATTTAGCCTATGTGAAAGGAAAGAAACAATTAAAGAAATATTTCATTACGAAAAAGTATATTCTCTCACAAGAATGTGATATTTTTTATTTTTATGATGCTGAAGACGATGAAGAGAGAGAGAAATGCATAGATCGTGGAGAGAAATATGTGGTGGAAATTGTAGGTGTCTCAAAAAAAGGAAGAAACCGACAATATTGAAGAAGAAGACGTAATTGAAGGAAGAGTCTACATAGAATCTGAATTAGAAGTATCTCTTGAAGAGATAGATGTTTTGAGAGATAAAACAAAAAAATTTAACAAAGTTCTTCATGACGCCATGATCTATATGTAGTAGCAAGAAGAAGAGAAGTTTGAGTTGATGGAATATATTTAAATACTAAAATCATCAAAACTAGAGGACTCAAAATTGGTAAATGAGTCTAAAATTAGGATTAAAAATTAGAAAAGGGAGATCTATCGTTTTAATAACACAATGTAAGATATGATCAAGAGTATCAATTAACATGAAGGAGAACTTGTCAGTCTGTGACAAGAAGTTAAGGAATAAGAAAAACATATGAATCCCAGAATGTTATTTGGAAAGCAGATCATTCAAGAGACCGAAAATATGAAATAGGAGCCTAATATATCACCCAAAAAGAAGAAAACATTGAAGTATGATGTTAAGGATTATTTGGGGCTCAATCAAAAATAGAAAGAAGTTAGGGATAAATTCAGACATCAAGAACTTGTTCTGAGGATGAAAATTGATGTGGGAACAAAGAAGAATTAGGAAATTCAAAGAACCCAAGGGAAAACTGACAGTACATAAGTGACATATAGGAATTTTACTTTTATTATGTGTTATTACTATGTAAATATGTGACACTCACAAAATGTGTGTTCTTTAGCTAGAATATATTGAAAGGAACAATAATAGAGTTTGTAGCCAAACAGAGAACAATTATCTAGAACATATATCGTAGGAAACACTTTTTTTGGTGTACAGAACATGGGCATATAACCAGATACTGTACCTCGACCACACTGAGAATTGTGCCAAAGCAGAATCCAAATGTTCGCAAGCAGCAGGTTAATGATCCAACAGGTGAGTTAAAGACAGAAAATATATTTTCAACTTTTCCAGATGAATCTAGTCCATCATAATCCTAGAAATATTAGAAGTCTCAATCAATACCAAGTTTGAAGACAAAAATATATACCAAGAAGAAGAGAATAGAGAAGGAAGTGGCTGCTGAAATTTCCCTTAAAGAATTAGACCGTTCAGGTGTGTGGATCTCTGACATTGGTTGTACATCTCACACGACAAGCAACAAGAATCTGGTTATAGGAATAAAATATGACAAAGAAGAAGTTAAAAAGTTTGGAAATGATAAAGGCCTGAAGATAATTGGATCGGGAAAGGCTGGGCTTTGGGGAATAGAAATAATATGTGTTGATGTTTTGGTTGTAGAAGGTCTCAGTCACAATTTTCTCAGTGTTAGTCAAATGTGTGACTTAGGGAATTATATACGGTTTACCATGAAGATTGGTGTCATCAAGGGAAGATATGGAACATTGGTACTACATGGAAAAATATGAAATGGGAATCTCTACCTTGTATGAGGACTACAACATATGTGATTTTTATCTAGAGAGGAAAAAATTATGGCATAAACGACTTGGTCATATATATCAACCATCTCTTGATGATCTAGTAAAATGTGAGTTAACAAGAGACCTCCATAAGATATCATGTGATCATACACATACAGACGATGCTTTTCAAAAAGGGAAGATCATTAGGAAGATGTAAAAATAAAAGGAAAATAATTCAACAAGAGAGCTTGAATTAGTGCATGCTGATGTTTATGGACCTATTTCACCAAGAGCCATTGATAGAAAAAGGTATTAGGAACTTTTAATTGGTGACTATAGTATAATGGAATGGGTATTCATCATTTCCAATAAGTTTTATGTGTTCAATTTCTTAAAACAATATCAGAGGGAATCTAAAAGGATACTTGGGTAGGAAATTATGAAGTTTCGTACTAATAATGGTACAGAATTCGCAAATAGTCGGGTTTAAGACAATCTCCTAAAACATGGGGTAAGTCATCATGTTTCATTAGTAGGAATTCCCCAATATAATGGAGTGGTTTAATGGAGAAATCAGATCATAAACAACATGGCCAGAGTGGTGCTTATAGAAAAATAACTACTAGAGAAATTTTGGAATGAACCCATGCTGACATCAGTCTACATTTCTAACAGAGCTCTGTTGCGTCTGATGGAATGAATGACTCCCTATGAGATGTGGTATGGGAAGAAACCAATAGTTATGTACTTTAAAATATTTTGATGTAAGTTCATTATACTCATCAAAGAAAAACATGGTAAATATGATTCCCATGGTGATGATGGAATATTTCTTGGCTACTCAAGAAAAAGAAAAGCATACAATTACTTTAACAAAAGGCTGGGAAAAGTAGTCAAGAGCTATGATGTCACGGTTGTGGGAATTGATGAAAATGTTCAATAATACAATGAAAAATTTCCTAATGAAATTGATGAGGAGGAAAGCAATGTTGGGAGAGCTGAAGAGGACGATATTGATTTAGAAGAGGATACCAATGATGAGCACAAGGAAGTAAAATCTGTATCTGTGAAGAAGCTGAGAAGTCGAGTAGAAATTGATGAGAAGGATATCATTGGTTATCAGTAAGCTCCATCTTACACAAGAAAATGAAATCCCTATAGAAGACATCATTCCTATCTTAGGAAGAGCCTAATTGTTTTGCTGATGCAGCTGAATAATAAAACTAGGTTAATAATAGGAATGAAGTGCTGGATCGGATTGAGAAGAATCAGACATGGGTGATTGTTTCCAGGCCCGCAGATATGAATGTCATCAGGACTAAATGGGTCTTGCACAACTAGATGAATGGATATGGAATAGTAATTTGAAACAAATCCCAACTAGTGTGAAATGGATACTCCCATATAGAGGGTATAGATGTAGATGAGTCATTTTCACTGGTTTCAAGGCTGGAGACAATCAGATTATTCTTAGTAATTGTAGTGCAATGAAAGTCGAAAGTGTTCTAGATGGATTTCAAATCTAAATTCCTGAATGGGGTTCTAGAGGTAGAAATGTATATCGAGTAGCCATATAGTTTCATCATTCATGAGGATGATAACAAGGTTTCGGCAGAATAAGGCATTATATGGGCTAAAACAAGCACCAAGAGCATAGTACTCAAGGATTGATCAGTATTTGAAGAAACATGGTTTCCAGCGTAGTGGAGTTGATTACAATCTCTATTTCAACAATTACAATAATCAAAGGATGGTGTTGTTGTTTTATGTTAGTGAAATAATATTTGGCTTATCATATTATGCTCATGGCAGACAATTTTCTGAATTCATGAAAATTGAGTTTGAAATGTCAATGATTAGAGATCTGACGTTTTCCCTTTGTTTACAGGTGACACAATGAAGGAATGGAACATTAATTTCTCAATCTAAATATGATATGGAGGTTCTGAGAAGATTTGGAATGGAAAATTCCAAGGAGATGAAGACTCTGGTTGCTACCATGATGAAATTATCAAAAGACGATAGTGGAAAGGTAGATAATATCACCGAGTATAGGGAGATTATTGGGAGTAACCTGTATTTGAAAGCGACAAGGCTTAACAATGTATTCGCCACATGCCAAGAAGTGATATATCAGAGTAATCCCATGGAAATATACATGATAGAAATGAATATAATACTTCGACATATCAAGGGGACAGTGGATTTCAGCTTGATGTATAATGACAAATCTCAGACAGAGTTATTGGGATATAATGATACAAATTAGGTCAGTTCAGCGGATGATAGGAAATCAATGTCAACAGGTGCATTCTATCTTTGTGGACTATGTATTTCATGGCTAAGAAAGAAGAAATATTTCATATCATTAAGCACCACAGAATCTGAGTATATTGCATCCGCTAATTGAAGCACGCATTAATTGTGGATGAAGAAGAAGCATGATGATATGGGAGTCAATGTGACATATCTGATCAAAATCCAGTTTGATAACTCAAGTGCAATAAATCAATGAAAAAATATAATCCATCACTCAAGGAAAAAGGACATTGAGAAAAAATATCATTTAATCAAGGAGAAAGTGGAGAATGGGCTAGTGAAGTTAGAGTATGTGCCTACAAAGCTACAAGTTGCAGACATTCTAACAAAGTCCTTACCCAAGGATGCATTTGAGAGGCATTATCTAGCTCTGGGAGTCTATTAGACTCCATGCACTTGAAAAAGTGTTGATGTGGGACAACCCCCCTCCCCCTGAGGTATGGTGTGTTTTCCTTACTATAATAATATGTTATCTCTACTCTGTTGCAGACCACAAATGAGTGACGTTTGGGTTCTTTCACAATGGGGAAGAAAGGGTGACTCATAAAGAGGGAGAAACTACATCTATAAAAGGGATACAATGTCGTTTTCAAAGACACGGGGAGAAGATGAAAGGTAGAGCAACATGATAGGGGGAGTTGAAAGATGAAGAGGAGTTGAAGCTATAAACTGATAATAGGAGTCTTAAATATGATGATTCTTGAAGTGATCGATCAAAGAGTAGATATCACGACAACTAAGGATCATGATAAATGCACAAGAGTGTTGTTGGAATGGTGTCAGAAGTTTTCTAGCTATCACCATTTGGTGTCAATGTGGTATCAACAATTGGTATCAGTTTAGAAATTGGTATCTGTTTGGTGTCAACAATTGGTTATCTAAAATTATGTGATTCATTGATTAAATTTTCATTTACTCTTCTTTCTCATGCTGAGCATTGCTCATGTGGGCTTAGAGTATCTGTCGAGTAAATACTTGATTGCTATCTAAATCGCAATAGGCGAATGGTCCTAGTGATTGGAAGAAGAATTAATGAGGTATCAAATTGAAGTGATTTTTTATAAGGGTTTTTAACAAACACAAAGCATTTATTGTTCAGAAAATTCCCTGAAGGTATCATTGAATCATTTTTGAGGTGATTTTTTTTGTTGAAAATGTAGGACTCCATGCTATGTTTGTTCATAAATAAGACCAATATGTATAATTTGATGACAAAGGGGGTTTACATGGTGATTTGTTAGATTCAAGAGATGTTGTTGGATATAATTGTATGATAGAAGAACCCTGAAAATGGAATGGATGATTTGAAGGTGGTAAGAAAGAGAAGATACAATGTGTTTCTGTGTTTCCAGTGTTTTCCAAATTTTTGGGCCATAAAAATGGAAATTGGAGAGATGTGTTTTTTCCAAAGGAAGGAGTACAATAAAATTAGAGTGGTGGAAAAAAAATTGTTGTGAGAAAAATTGGTGTGGTTCGCAAAATAGAAGAATGTATTTTTTTCGCACAAGAGGTGTTTTGAGATCAGAAGCTCGAAAATTGGAAAAGGCATGGGGTGGGCCAAAAATTAGAGCATTGCACGAAATATTGTATTGTGCGGAAGATGTTTAATTTGTGATCAAAAAGGATTACGTGCTGAAGGAGGGTTTTTCATGTACATGTCGATTTATCCTATTAATTTGAAGTGACCCCCTCATTCGAAGAATCTCAAGTCATAGAGAGTTTCCAAGCTCTAGCAGTCGAAATTGGAATACGTGAAGGAGTTGTGCGTAAACATCATGTTTTCATGTAATGTCTGGTGTTTTCATGTAATGAAAAAGGTGTGCATAAAATAAGGATGCACAAAAATAAAAGGTTCCACGTAAAGCTCAGGATGCGCGTAAAGACGTTGTTGCGTGCAAACAAAAATGTGCATGTAAAATAAGGATGTTGTGCGTAAAAGAATTTGTTGTGAAAAAAAGTGGTGTTGCACAAAAAGTGGATTTCACACAAAATTAGGGAATTAAATGCAAGGCCTAGTAAAGGTTGTGCAGAGAAATTGGAGTTTCCCGGTACACCTAGTGAAATGTTAGATTCATCTGTTGGTGAAAGTGGGACGTCAACAGAGCATCTATCAATAGTTAAGGATGCATATTTCATTAGAGATAAGGAAGAGACCTACAGGTCTATAAACATTGAGTAGATCTTATGAATATGCAGTGACCACACTTCAGTTGAGAGATCTGTTAGCTTTTAAATTGTGATTGGTTTTAAACCAGAAGAGATAGTGAGTCTACTTTGAAAATTGTAAACAACAGTGTGAATTTAGTGGATTCGGTACATCGACACATTGGCAATGTATTCTCCGTGGACATAGCCAATTGTGGGTGAACCAGGTAAAAATCATTTTGTCATGTTCATGATTTTTTTCATTTTATACATTTTTATAGGCTATATATAGAAGAGAGATTTTTTAACAACATAACAAGATCAATAGGGGCAGTTGTTTTAATCTGTCATACCCTTATCCCCCCACCCCTCTCCTGGTATCTAACCTAGTAGACCGAACATGTAATAAGAATATTTGAAATAAAAATTAGATAATCTATATTGATTATTTGGGTGGCATGTGTCCTTTCATGTGGTTTTTGATATGTAGTTATCTATTCTGATATAACACTAATTAGCTCATCTGGATGACACTATCATTCATCCCTCTTATAATGATTCCCCAATGAATGGTTCACCATAATAGTAAATTAAGAATTAATTTTTATTATTTAAAATTTATAGTGTAATAATTTTTTTATCTATTTCAAGGAATATTTATTTATTTCTCTCAATATATTATGTGAATACATTTTTTGATATTACATATAATTTTTTATATTTTTTAATTATTTTATATTTTCCCTTGATTGTTTATTTTTATTTTTGAATAACATATTATCCATGAATAAAAACCACTTATCATAATGTTATATTATGACAAATAAACCCATAAATATTTATTTAGTTGAAATGAGTTTATTGAGATAGATATTATTTTTAACATCGTGTAATTTTTGAGAGATAATATCAATTTTGATAGAGGGAATATATTACCCCAGATTTTTATGTGATTTATTTTCCACAGAGAGTATCATTTTCTCCTTAAATTATTTATTTTTGGAGATTATAATTGGTATGATTGAGGAAAATAATAACATAAAAACATTATATAGAGATTAATTGTTATAAATTTTCCTTTTTGTGATGTGATGTTTAGTGACATGTTATTTTTGAACAATTTTGATCACTAAAATTGGTTAACAATAAATAAAATACATATTTTGATCATTTTTATCCCTTGAATAAATAATTGATTCATTTTATATATTAATATAAGTGGTATTGACCATCCAATTGGGGTGATAATAGATATAGCATGGGGGAAATGACATTATCCAATATAGTGATTTTTATTGAATAAGGTCACGTGAATGAGTTATTTGAAATAAGATTAAAGAGGTTATTTGTGTTTTAATATTTCCCTAATATAATTGATGAATTTCATCAAACACCCTGTTTTTTTAATTTAGCCTTAAAATTTAATTAAGAGTATATTAGACAAGAATAGGGATTAAAAACTTAATATTTATGGTAATATATACCCTAAAAATGAAGGAACCCCTGAAAATCACTACACTATTAGGTACTTTTAATATTAAATATCGATTTCAATCTCATTGTATTATGTCATGTAAATAGATTATTTAATAAAAAATGCTAATATGTATGTGTTACATATTGACAATGATTATATTTTTCTGTGTATATACTAATTTTTGGAGCTAGTTATTGGAATAGGTTTGATATTAGAATTATTATACGGATATTGATCTTTCCGTAGTAGGAGATAAACCTCTGTCATCAAATAAACCCTTAGTGATGATATTTAAATAAATAAGGAATATTAATGATGATTTTCAAGTGAGGATGAAGTTATTTATACCACCCCTAAATGATAACATATTTTCTCTTATATAAAATTATGATCCTTCACATTAAATATCATTCTTATATATATCATATACTTAACTAAAGAATAGAAGAAATTGAGATTTGTCCCCTCTTATTGGGGATATAGGTAGATGTTAAAACCATGTTACAAATGCATGATATTCACATTTTGTTCATTTTTTGTCTAGTTCCCTTAAAAGTGGCATCAAATTTGATTGATAGTGATTAAAATATCATTTCCCTTTCAAAAAATTAAAATTTCCCTATTTAAAATTTTGAGCCTAATATCTTGTAAATCAGAAAAATAAAAGTCCAATGGTTTATATGTAATAAAAATATACCTCAAATTAACTAAAAAGAGACTATATATTTTTCGTGTTAACTCAAGTGCTACAAAAGCCCCTTGTTGGAGAAGATACCACCAATAATGTCATAAGTAGCCTTTCCGGTGACTACTTTATCTTTCCATGTCATCATGATATTATCACAATATCTTATATTTTCTTTTATTAATAATATTTGTTGGAATTGTTTATCGTATCATATCCAACCTTGTACAAATTTGAAAAAAATTGCAGTGGATTTCCCCTAAATCCAACATTCCATTGAAATTGATATGGTTATTTTTATGACATTCATTGTATCGAATGAAAAAAAAATTAACATGCCTAATTTAATAAAACTTAATTTATCATACTTGAAACCAAAAAATGTAAGATCATTGATATATTAAGGATTTATATAAATATTCCAAATCAAAATAATATACAATAATTAACGTTAAAGGAAAATATAATGGTTTGTCAATATAGTAATGATATGTCTACAGATATCACTAATGTAAATATAGAGTGGGTGGTACTAAATAGAAAATATGTCTCTTATATCAGATAGTGGATTTAAAGATTTAACTTATATAATATATCTAATAAACACTTCAATTATTTTCTATGGAGAGAATTAGAAAAGATGTATGCAATTAATAGTTAACAAAAAAAGTGAAATCATATGTGCTTAATTATAAATATAAATTACAAGGATGGGATCAATATATCATAGCATATAAGGGAATTTAAATTTACTTTTAATCAAATAAACTCAATGTAAATGGTGTCATTTCATAACTTATAATAACCCATGATTTTATGTTTATTACTCTAAATATGGGATACATTGGTTATATCGATTTGAAACTCCATTCTTAATTGAAGTATCACATTAGAAATGATAGATATAAAACATCCGAATAAATAATATTTAAGGATGAGGGGTATAATCTTGAATCAAAAGATCATTCTACTAAAGGAAATTTGAATCCTAAATTTTAGGGAATAGTTATCCTAAAATAACCCCTTGAAAAAAATCAAATATGGATGATTTCATAAAAATTTCATCATGAAAAAATAAAATATGGAACCATTTTGGAATTCTAAAACACTATATTTGAGTTTGTTGAGTTTTAATGGGAGATAAAAAGTATCGACAAGGTAAACCCCAAAACAATGATGTTAGAAATTTCAATGATGATGTTATTATTGATTAGAAAGAAGATCTCGCCAAATTCTCCAAATGAGATTCCACAAGGATGAATAATTAAATTTACTCTAAACTTGTCACTACACAATAAAATTTCTTCGCATTTTATACTCTAATAAATTTTTACATTAAAATATCTAAAATGATGGTGTTTTCACAATTATTTTTTTTAGTAAAATATTTTTAGTGACTATTATTATATGCAACTTATTATATAAAGAAACATGATATATTTCATATATTTGACTCAATTTGATATCTAAAGAATGATAAATGATGATGTCCATGAGATTACAAAAAAACATAAATAATTATACGTCTTTATACCTCATAAAATCTCATATATTTTGTGAATAAATCAATATAATGAGAAAGGAATGTTTTAGATAATTTTACCATATATAGATTGACTACATGGAATGGATCAAAATTATTTATATGAACGATCATATTCAAGGAATTAAATATGTTAATTTGGTACATTCCTTGATTTTATTGGGATAAAATAGTAATGAGTAATATTTCATGGTAATTTTCTATCCCACAAATAAAACATTTTTTATTTGATACCCATTGATGTTTGTATAATGATAAATAAATCATTGAGGGGATTTATTAATTATTATAATTTTTTTAAAGATATTTATTTAAAAGGATGTAAATGTTTATGGAATGATAAATATGAATTTAGGGATGTTTCTTATATTTTTTGGGTGAAGGTGGAATGAGAAATTGATGAATAATTTAAGTATGTGTATGAAAACAATGGAGGAGATAATTATAGACCATTCGATAAATTGTTCAAGTAACTACCAAAAGTAGTATTTCTGTACCAAATTAATATTCACTAAGAGTGGGTGAATTAGTGAAAAAAAATATGATTCATTAACCAATAATTATTCATTATTAGATGAGATGAAACAAGTTGGTTGTCACCAAAAAGTCAACATTAAGCCACTTTTAGATATTAATATACTAGATTAGTGATTTAGTTTTCACAACTACACTATAAAATAATAACATAGTTATGTATAAGGTTCACCATTGAAAAGTAAATGTCTATATTATAGTATATAATGATTTCATCAATTTCCTGATGATCTACTAGAATCACTAAATATATTATATTGAGTATGGTTTATACTTGAAACTCATGTGTGTAAAAATGTATCCTAGAAAATATGATGCCTTATCATAAACAATTAATGTAATTATTCAAGGAAATAACAATAATTATACTCAATCACCAATAATAATATTTTAATTCACTATAAATTGAATATCCCCCAATATTATTTACTTATAATATAGAAACATTGAAATTTAATAACCCAACACTTCCTCTAGACCACAAAAAAATCATATTACTTATTCAAATTAGTTTTATAGAAGTACAGGTAAATCTATAATCATAAAATGAAA
This sequence comes from Viscum album, assembly GCA_963277665.1. Taxonomy (NCBI): domain Eukaryota; kingdom Viridiplantae; phylum Streptophyta; class Magnoliopsida; order Santalales; family Viscaceae; genus Viscum; species Viscum album. Next base: position 1,203,013,249 of record OY728160.1, on the reverse strand, counting down.
AATTAAACCATCAAATCACTATGAATCCATTGTATCTTATCTACTTTAAATAAAGAATTTTTTCCTCCAATATCTAAAAATTCCTCTTCAATAACTCAAGATAATTGGGGGATAAACATATTTATAATTTTATCTTATTATCATTTATTAATTAAAAAATCCAATATATATAAATCACCCTTTATTTATCTCACATATAATAATCCATGGCCTCTACCTTTCTTTGTATTTTAAATTTCAATTTAAAATTCAATAACCAACATCAAAGATCAAATTATCTTCTTCCAAACTAAATTTTTTCATCAATTCAACCTTATTAGTCACCAATACCATTATTTGGGGACAATAAGAATTTGGTTGGAATATAATATGTCTAATACATGAGTCCAAAACATAAAAAATATCAAAATTGGACAAAAGCACAAATCATAGAATTGGAATTTTCATTATAGATTAATGAGTATAGTTACCACACAGTTACATCCAATTGGTCTATAAATGACTTTTACACAAAAATAATTGGACTATAACATTAACAACCACGAAATGTAAATATAGCAAAAACACTTATGTTAATAATATTTATTAATATGATTTTATTAAGTTAAATTAAGTATATGAATATTATGTAATTTTCTAATCAAAAAGGGAATGGATTTATTCTTATAAATTTGAATTTTATGTATTATATATTAAATTAAAAAAATGATTTCATAATTTTATAATTTTAATTTTAAAAAATGAAATTTTATTTTTGAATTTATAATTTAAAAATTATCTTAGGGTAATGTTTTATAATTTCTTATAATGTTTGATTTTTCGATGAATAGTGAAATATATTGATTTCCATTAACAATTGCCTTTGAATTTCATCAACATAAAATATGAATTTTTTTAAAAATGGTTTCAATATAAATTATTTAATTTATATTATTAATATTATATATATATATATATTAATTTTGAATTAATTTTATAATATATTTTGGTATGAAAACATTTTTCCTTAAGAATACATTTTTTTCTCGAAAACAGGTTTTCATTATATTTTGTGGGTTAAATTCTAAATTAAATTAATCCAACTATATGAATTTTATTTTATAAAAGTATTCATATTTATAATCAATAATATTATCATTATATTATATGTTTAACTTAATTGTTAGTCACCATGAATTTTAAAAACAGTAAAAATAAGTTAACATAGTTAATGATAAAATAAGTTTATTGTGGTGTTAAACTTAAGTGATAAGGGTTAAAATTACATATAAAAATTTATAAATACAATTTTATATCCATATTTATACACTATATAATCTCATCTTTGAAAATGGTCCATTTTTGAGTTATTTTCTTGATTAAGGATTTAACATATTTTAATATATTAAAAAATTCGATGTGTGTCGTCTCCCTCACTTATAAAAATACACCTCCTATCATATTTTATCCACCGTTAATTATACATATGGTTCATTAAATACCTACCCAAATAACTCCATTACTTCTCTATACACATCCAAGCGTTTCTTTTTTTATCATTAAACTAAACCAGAACGTATTTAGGTATAAATATAATGAGGGTGTCTGAAGAAGGGGTATTGTTCATTACCAGGAGTTTTCATTTTATTTCATCTTATAGCAGCTAAAAATATTTTTCAAACATGATGAAAAATAGAAATATTATATTATATATAATAATATTTTTTTTATTAATGGAATAAATTTTATATATCCTTTTCTTCCAATAATTGTGAAATGAAACAAGCATTCATGTGTATGGAGGACAACCGCCTCATGAACTGATGTAAATCATTTTGCATAAAAAACTCTCAAGAATATTTATAATGATTAATTTCATGTATTTATATGATATAATGACATATTTATTATTTTATAGAGATAATATATTTTCTATATTCTTACAATTTCATCCATTTAAAAATGATAGCATCATTCAGGTGTATATGTAGTTTACCACCTCTGTGAAGCAATGTGAATAATTTTTCATCACTACATCACATGAATTGTATATATATGTGTATTTAAATAAATAAAATTATATTTATAATAATAAATAAAAATGGAATGATAAAATAATACTTACCTCCTTTTCATAACGATCATTAAAAATGGAAATGTTACTCATGCATATGTACTGCCTACAGTATCACTGATTCTAACTTAGATCATCTTTTATACCCACATAACATGGTTGTTATTGAAATTATAATTCATATAAAAATGATAATTTATTCATGATTATTGTTTTGTATATGATGAAATATTGACCCATTTAAACATTGTTACCATTCTAAATTCAATATGGATTTATGAGATAGACATCATCAAAACATCTGATATAAACTTAAACAATTATGTAATTAATTATAACACGACAATTAATGTAAATAAAATGAATGATAAAAATTAAAATGGTTTATCATAAATTAAATAATTAAAATAAATTTGTTATTAAGAATGATAGAGAATGTTCATGATGATTTAGAGTCAAAGTAGGGGACACTTTACCTTAAAAACATTATTTTAAAAGTTTTAAAGATTTATTTTTAAATTTTTTTATTATGTTTACATATTCTTAAAATTAATTTATGGATGGATTTATATGGACATAAATGAATTATGTAGAAAATTTTATTTCTCTTTTTACCTTCTTTAAAATTTTATCAAAATCATTATTTTTTATTTTTTATATGGATTTTTTTCATTCTTTACAAAAGGAAAAAAAGGAAATTTTTATTTTAACATATAGGGAATCAAAATATTTTTCCTCCACCACAACCCTAATTTTATGTTTGGATTAATATATAATATTACAAGTTTTATTCAATTAAAAAACTTCATTAACATTGTTCTATGAATTTTAGTTTTAAAAATTGAATTTTAATAGAAATGAATATATCAATATTTGAAAATGTTATTCTTATTGGTTAAAATGTATATTTTTTTGAGTTTAATGACTTAAATGAAATATTTTATTTTACTCATACATTTTATATCCATAATAAATTTTTCATGATAATGGGTGAACCAAATATAGCTCTACAATTCATTGGGTAATGATTATGTTCTCAATAGGATTATATTAGAAGCTGTAAATTTTTGTTATTCCACATGTAAATATTATTGTAAAAATTATATAAAGATAATGGCCCTAGTAAAATAAATTAATTTTATATTATTTATAATTTATTTTTTAATATCCCATTACTATATTTTAATCCCTTTTATCCTTTTTCTTTCATCACCTTTTGTTTTGGTGTTGTTCCAGGTCATTTTCATAATTTTTTGATCTTTTTTATTTGATTTTTAGAGGGAACCTCACTATGGACGAGAATGGTTATAGTGGGTAGGATCTTGCTATAGTGTGGATGATCAGTCAGAAACATATGGAGTTTTGATACCTCTTCCAAATCTAGCAGGACATAAGCATGGAGTGGGGATTTAGTATGGATGTGGTTGTGGGGTCTGTTCTATTTTCATGGTAGTTGTGGCATTGTGTGTGGGTTGTGTTGTAGCCCTACCTTGATAAAATAAGATCTGGGAGAGATATGTGGTGGGTATTTTGAAGTAAAAGTTGGTTTTGGTTTAGTGTTATGTGTTATGTCATCATCATAGGTGTCATAGTTTGGTTTCATCCATTACAACGTAATATTTTTTCTAATGTTAAAATCCCAATTCGACTGATTTAACACCATAATATTCCCATCCAAACCTATTCCACCTTTTAGATTTTTATAGTTCTATAGTGGTTTTTGGGATTTATCTACCTATTCTCTTAGTGGATCAATGTTCTGATCAAAGAGATAAACCTCTTCTAGTATGTTCTTCTACACTTGACCTTTGATCTCTCTGCTTAAAATGATTAATTATTCCAAAAGGTTATAAAGGCCTTGTTATTTTGTGGATTATGTATGATTCCGGTGGAATTATTGATCTAGTATCTTTTCTCACTTAACTAAACATCCTTATTCCATGACCCGATGATCTCCATAATAGGCGACACATCTAAAATTTATTGAAGTTAGGTTCAAGATATTCCAAATAGGTGTTTCTATTATTTTATTTCAGCTTTTGAATCATTGTTTTTAGAGAATTTTCATACTTGTATATTTTATTTTTCATACATGTTTCATTTATATTGATGTTGAATCATCTCATGATATCTTCTTTGGAACTTACCTTTATGATTAAAATATGGAATTATTAAGATAGATTTGATCTTGATTCCTCTCATTGTTTTGAAATTATTGAATGTCATATTTGATATGATTTCTTTTGAAAATAATTTCAAGGGTATTTTAATGAATGTAATGGAATACTCTTGCATTTTTATTATAAAGTGGAATTATTTGATTTAAATTAAATAGGTTGATATATGTAATGTTTTTCATAGATTTTCAAATATCTGAATTTGTGAATTGACCAAGAGCCATATTTTAATTATCATTTCATTGTTTATAAAATTGGTGTTCTTTGGTGATTTAAATTGGGTGACTTATTCAAATGAAATTTTTTTATAGATCCATGTTTGAGATGAAATCAATAGTTTAAATTTTTAATCATACTTATATATTCCTTAGGATTATTTTGAAAATAATTCTTGGTTTAAAGACTAATTTTTAATTTGATAATTATTTTTTAAAGGAAATGGGTATTGTTATCCTTTTAAATATTTATTTGAATAAATGTTTTTGAATTAAAATTAAAGGTGTTTAATGGCATGATTGGCACTATTTAATGATCCTATATTATCATAATACATGTATATGTCTTAATTAATAATTTTATTTCCAATTCATAGGAATTAAAAAATTGATTATTCACATGTGGGTGTTTGGGGGAAAAGTGAGCTGTGAACCAAGAGTGAGATAGAATGTTTAGGGTATGAGCCCAAATAAAAATTGATAAGGATCCCATTTATAGTCCTCATAATTTTATTATCACACTCCCCATATTTGAATAGACAAGGTAACCTAGGTTGTTAGATGGAATGTTTTTGATTTATTCTTTGTTATAGTAATTACACTCTTTCTAGTGGTTACATAGAGAATATGATAGGTTCAATCTATGGACCTGCAGCCAAGAATGTTGGTGTGCATGTACATAGTTTTATTGTGACCTGTGAGACATGATGTATGTTTGAAATTAATTCATCATTATTTTTTATTGGATTTTATATCACGGAAACACTACTATAACTTGTTTGTTCCCATTACATCATTGTATTTTATACTTGATAATTGAATGTTTTATTGCTACTACCTAGAATTGTAGTTTCTATGCTTTATTTACTGTCATTCATGATTTATTTTCTTATTGAGATTATGCTCCCTGAGTCCATTGTATTGAATCTTTCATAGCTTGTTGATATTTGGTTCATTATATTTCCCTTTCGGAATAATCTAACATAGAGTTTGAATTGTTTTTCAATGATTTTAAAAAAATTGGATTTAAATTATGTAATTATATGTTTCCCGCTTCAGTTTCTTAAATGATTTTGAAATATTTAATTTTCTATTTCTAAACGTGATCTTATTGTGATCTAGTCATTATTGATTTAGTTTCTTATTCTGAAATGAAAATAATTTTATTCTCTTATTCCACTATCTCGTTAGTATGCTTTGATTTTCATTAATAAGTAACTTCATAAACGCATTTGTGAAATTCTACTGGGATCTGTAGCTCACACACTACACATACAGTTTGGTGTTTGTATCCGTTTTTTCTTATACAAGGTTCCCATTTTCTTGTCCCTTTTATTTTTGGATTCATTCTTATTAGGCCTAGGGTTGGTGACATGAGACATGGTGGCTAATCATGGTCCTCCAATATATGGGTTTTATTAGTTTTTTTCATTTATTGTTTATATCATCTGCATATACACTGATATGTTTATGTTGGTTTTTTTATATGTGGTTGTTTCTATAGTGTACTTTTATTATTGTTGTCTCATGTGGGAGAAACCATTCTAAAAGGTTATTTTTAGAATCACACGTGATTTTCATTTATACAAGGAATCAGAACTGCTCTTCATGTTAGTGGGGAATCATTTTATATTTTAATTTAGATGGATCCTCAGGTTTGTTCATTAAAACTGGTATCAAAGGAGTTCATTCATTAAAAGATGGTATTTTCCCTTAAAACTCCTTATTTTTTTGGGATGAGTTATGGTGGAAGGATACTAATAATATTTTGGATCATAAAAGGTGGTCATGAGTGGGTTTCTAATCACCGCCAATTCATGATAATACTTTATTTACCAGGGAATGTGGGAGTTTGAGTCTTTATTTAGTTATTAAATGCCTCATGATAAATGAGATTTAGATTCTAGGTTACATTATCCACACCATTATTAATCTTTTATGAGTTTTGGGATGGAATTAAATGGTCAACACAAACTCATTATTATTTCATAGTTTTCTAAACTTTTAGGAATAAATGTGACCGATCTAGAAGTCAATCCATGAACTATTGAGTGGTTGGTTCACATTTTACCAGAACAACACACCAAACCATTCAAAGTTATACTCTAATCAAAACATAGAGCACTTTCCATTTGATTACAAAATGACTTCTCTCATGGAATGCTATTTTATAGGGTTATGGATATTGTTTCATTCATTATAATGTTTTTTCATATTTAATCCCTTTGTTTATTATTTTAAATCCAATTTGAAAACGTAATTTTAGTGTAAAAATTGTTTTTTATGTTCTATGAGAAATGTTTTGAATTACCAGAGAGTGAGTTATATGAAATTTTTTATTTGGAAAAATGGTTTGAAATTCACTTTTGTGTTGTGATAAAGAAATTTGTTAAGAATAAATTATGGGTTTTAATGGGTTTGAAATGGAAATGGTTTTGAAAATTACAAAAAATGGGATTAATGATTTTCAAACAATGGAATAATTCCCTTGAGATGGTAAAAGAAATTTAAAATTATGATGGATCTATACCAAAACATCATATTGTAACGAAAAGTGAAATGTCTTATAAATAGGTAAATATTATGTGAATTGAAAATAATTATTCTTTGATAAGTGTGGGTTGTTTCATTTTTTAATTATTTTAGTTTTTGTTCTTTTTCATGTTTCATTTAATTATTGAGTTGATGAACTAGGTTTCATGATGTATAGAAATACCTTCTTCAAATTTTTCCTTGTAAGATAAAAATTTTATTCACTGAAACAGTATATGGAGTAGCCATTCATGTTCCTCTAATGTTACTTTTCTAACTGAATCCTCTACCTATACATTGAATCTAGTAGTGGTTCAATGATATTACACCTTTTAGACCCAATCTATGTCTTATTGGATTTGTTTCGACATTCTTACAAAATTGATTTGGGTTCCCCTGAATCAATGATGTGGCTTGAATAATTTTAGGAAATATTTTATTCTCTCATGAATCTATATGGGATGAGGGTCATGATTATCTACTCATAGTTTATGGGACCTAGCCAAAAGAGATGGGATGTTATGATTTCCTCTTATCAACATGAATTAATTTATTGTTAATTCCTCAAGAAATTATTTATTTAGTGATATTATCTTGATGATATTGAGGAGGAGAATGTTTTGGACCTATTGGTTTTTAGTTAAGATGAGATACAAGTTGTTCTGTATTCCAATACACTTTCATGTTTTTCTATTCTTCTTACCTAGGCTTCTTGGTAATTACTCCCATAAGACTACCAATTTTATAAAGGTTCTTCTCCAGAACCATGGAACTCTTGTATCAACATCCTTTTTTACCTCTAACATTATGGTGTTTTAAAGGGCCTTGTTAACTAAGATGGATCTAGAAGAGAGTCAAAGAGTGGGGAATGTCTAGTTCAAATTTTACTTAAGAGAAGATGTCACGTCTACTAAATTGCGGGCATTGGTTGAGAAGGGATTCTCTTGTTAGGTAAAGAATAGCCATATCATATGTTTTATATCTAGAAAACATAGTCACTATAAGAAATTTTATTTGGAATATATTCATTTTTTAAATGGTGGAGTTTCCTAGGTCACCTTTAAATGTTTTTTATGTTTTGAAATCGAAAGGGGATGTTTTTTCCATGAATAATTAACTATTGACTGCGAGGTGGTAGATAATTCAAGATAATAGGTCTCTAGCCACAAGCCTTAGAGTTAATATTTATATTAATTGCAGTAGTTGTCAATTATTTGGGATGTTTACCCAATATAATGTTTCTGATGTTGAACTTTAATCCATTTGAATTTTACTTGTTGGTTATTTTTCTATTTTTGGGAACCCTTTTGTTTTGGAGATATCAATGTCTTTTTTAGAATCCTTAGAGATTATCTGTTGGATAATATTTGTTTTGGAAATGATGATAGTTTCATTATTATTGGAATCTATATGTTTATTTCTTTTGGATGTTTTCTATTGAATGATTTTAGTTCTTTGAGGGCTATTAAAATATAGGTAATGGATAATAATCTTTCATTGAGAACCAATAGATAATGGGGTTGATGTTTCTCAAAATCTATTATGTTTCTTCCTTTCATGTGCGTCCTCCTATGGCTAACATTGGTTACCGTTAGTTTTTTGGTTGTTTCATGGTATCCTATTATTTTTTCCTTTTTCATTAGAGATAGATTTGGATGTGATAGAAAATCTCTCTTGTGAGACTTTAGTTCCCAATTTATTCACTGACCATGTTGTTTGAAATCATTTTGGTTGAACTTAGATTATCATTGGGGTTATATTCAAGCAACATGGTCATGTGGATTCTTAAGGGACTAGGAACCTAAAGGTGTTGGAAGATGTTTTTATGAGCATAACAATGTATGTGGATCAGTGTTGAAAATCCTAGTTTACCATCGAGTAGTTTCCCAAGGTATAAATCTTTATATGTATTATGTTGTGCTTTTGTATTTTTTTATGAATCCTTATATTGATTCTTCTCTTAGTATCATTAAAATGTTCCATTGTACTATTGCTTGATGTGTCAGTTTCATCCCTTCGATGTCTCTCCAAGGTGAGTGTTTGAAGTCCCTTTTTTGGTTTTTGTGAATATGTTTCTCTCATGTTACACCATATTTTGGAATCGTTATATGGTGGGTATAAATATTTTAGTTCTCTAGTTCCATCTCATTTTCTTGGGTTTCAATTTATTATGTTTAGTTTTTCAAGGTGTAATAATATTGGAATTGTTTAAGTTGTAAGCTTTTTTGGGTGATTCATTCTTTAGGTCCACGGATCATCCCCCTCACAAGATGAGTGAGGGAGTTATTTTGTCTCACATTTTATCTATCATTCAGACTATAATATTTCTATATATTGAATGTATATTTTTTTGAGATTATAATGTCTTGTAACTAGATTTCATGTACTTTTATTCCTTATATTCAACAACCTTTTTGGGTTTTTTGGGATATTTATAGAGTTAATGTATGTTTTCTATAATTTCATAGAGTGTGGTTTCATGGAGGATTAGGGTTCTAAGGTGGATGTTTTTATAGTGTATTAGAGAATAATGTTGTGTAAAAGATTGTTTTTAATCATCTTCTAAATATGGACGGGCTACAACATTAAGGAGGGATACATCATTGATGAAATTGTGGGGTCTCTACCCTATTATTAGTTTTAGTAGCATGGTGTGTGGGTTATATAGTATCCTTACCTGAGGAAAATTGATCTGGTTGATATCTGTATCATTGAGTCTAAAGAGAAGGGTAGATATGATGTATCATTATGGTTTATGCTGTATTTTTCGGGTTTTCATTGTCGTGGCCTCCACTACCCCACAATCTTACATTTTCCAACATCAAAATCATGATACCACCAATTTAACTCCACGCTCATCCCTTTCAAATATATCCAACCATTCACATTTGGAAGCTCTCTATATGTGTTTTGGATCTGTCAAACTCTTCTCATAGGGAATTTTAGTGACAATCCAAGTGTTGAACCTATTCCAGTATGTTATTTTCCTCTTTTCCCATGATCTCTCATATTTTTTTGATTTATTCTTCATAGATGTTATGATTTTATTTTTATTTGGTATATCAGGAATGATTGATATGGAATTGTGAATCTAAGATCATTTATCACCTCTCTCGATATCCCTCTTCCTTGACTTGGTGATCACCATCAAAGGGAACACATCTTGAATTCATTGTGGTAAGATTTAAAATATTTTAAATTGGTTTTTTTGTACTTTTACTTCATCTTGAGATTCATTTTTTCATGATAATTTATAGACATGTATTTTCCTATCTAAATATATGATCCATGTATGTTTATCTTGAATCATCTCATGAATGATTCATTAGACCTCACCTATATGATATAAACATATTGTAGATGAAATGGATTATTATCTTGGTAAATATAACAATTTCTAAAATTTGTGAATTTAATAATTATTCAAATTTATTTTCAAATATGTTTTGAAGGTTGTTTTTTGGAAAGTAAGGGATTGTTCTCAGTTTTTATTTCTAAATCGAAATAATTTTTTGGAATGAAATGAGATGATATTTGTAATGATATTCATAGGGTTCAATTTACTGAAATTGTGAAATAAAAAAAATTATCTCATTAGATGGTATTCTCCATGTTTCTAAAATGGGTGTTATTGTGTGATTTAAAATGAGTGGTTATTTCAAATATAAAATTTATGTAAACCCATATTTTAAAATAACTTATGGCCTTTAGTTTATGAATTTGGTATGCCTTTTAAATGTTTTGGAAGTAATTATTATTTTATTGGAAAATTTGGAATTTTGTTTATGATTTGTGGAAGGAAGTGGGTATGGATTCCCTTATTAATGATTATTTTAATAAAATGTTTTTAATTGAAATTTATGTTGTTCGATGGCCTAGTTGACACTCTATAATGACCTCTTGTTATAATAACTTAATATGGAATAATTTATTAGTTTATATCCCATTTATTTTTATTGACAAAGGGATTATTAACTTGATGGTGTTTGGGTGGAGTTATATGTAAAACTAGAATGATATAGGAGGATATGGGCGTTATCCAATGTTAAAATTGATAAGGATCCCCTTTTTGTTCCTCATAACCTAATTATCTCACTCCTCTAAATAGAGAGGTCATGTGATCAATTTTATTTAGATCGTATTTCATTGATTTATAATATTCTTGTAGTTTACAACCCATCTAGTGGATCTACAGAGATAATGATAGGTGCAAACTTCAGATGTGCAGCTAGGAAAGTGGCTGTGTGTGTCTGGACTTGGTTATCTTGTGACCCGTGAGACTAGATGTGTGGCCTATGATTAGTCAACATGGTTTTTTTATTATCTGATATATGGTGGATTCCCTATTATATATAGTCTGTAACTATTTAATCATTATACTAGATACTCAATATATGAATGTTTTAATTTTTGTTACATAGAACTAGAGTTTCTTTGAATGATATATTGCTGGTCTTGATCGATTTTTGTATTGACATGACGCACATGGATTCCATTTAATTTCTCTTTTACATATTTTTTATATAAATTTCATATCATTACCCTTTATTAATTATCTAATACTTCCTTTTTAAATGGTTTTCAAATAATTTCATGAGAATTTTTGGTTTTGAAATGGTGAAATGACGTGGTTATAGCTTTGGATTAATAAATGTTTTTAAAATATTTAATTATTTTATTCTAAAACATGATCTTATTGTGATATGATCTTGATGGATTTAGTTTCCAATTTCAAAATATAAATCATTTTATACATTTTTTACTCTCTCATTAGCATGTCATGAATTTCCTTATGATGTAACTATATAGAATCTTTAGTGAAATCATACTAATCTCTGTATCTCACATGTTTCTTATACTGTATTGTTTTAATATCCCTCATGTTCTTATAGCATGTTCCCATATTATCATCATATTTCGTTGTGGGTTAGTCGAGGGTTAGTGACTGAAGTAATGATGGGTGGTTGTAGACCACTAGGATATGGGCTTTAGTTTTTTTTATCATATCCTCATACCCAAATATGTTTTTATTTATTTTTTTATCGGATTTGGTTTCCATGGGTATTTTCTACTATTAATTTATATAGTGGTTGAAATTATTTCCAAATGTCATTTTTTGATTCTTGGGTGATTTTTGTGTGAACAATGATATCAAGAACACTCATTGGTATAGTGGTGAGTCATTTTGAAGGATTGTTTATATGGTACTCTGGGTAATCTAATTTAATTTTTCATAGAAATAATTTGATTCTAAATGGTATGGTAATGATCATTTGTTTTAAAGGAATTATTATAACCTTTTAGGGAAAAAGTCATGTTTTTAAGAATATTTTATTCATGGGTTTTCATGTTTTCTATGTAAACATCATGATTATCATTTTTCCTTTTTGTTTTCTTATAATTTTTTTATGAAAAACATGGACTAGTAAAGCTAATTTTATTTGTAACTAAAGGATTATTTAATATCAATGTTTATTATGATAAAGGGTAAATATATTTCATGATATCATTATTATAAAGTGGACTAACATATTTCATTATTATTTTTTATATCCCTTACTAATCATTTTGTACTCATCCCATGTTTCTAAATTTCTTAAACATGTTTAGGGATGAGAGAGAAAAAAATTAGAAATCAAGATAAAAAACATACGAATTTTTATGAAAAGAAAATGTTATTTAATTTAAATCTCTTATAATATGGAAAAATATATAATTAGCGGACGTATACACATTATAATGCATGGGATTGTTCTGAAATTGTTATGACCCAATCCTCTAAAAATCTAAACCTGAAAATAATTTTTAAGAATACAAGAATATTTATTATTGTTTAAAAATTAATTATAGATTGAATCAGGACCAGGTTCTTATAGTTTTTATCAGATGGAGGTTTAGATAACATTGTGGAATATGTTTTTTTGATTTTAACATAATAGTTATTGATAAAATCATGGGTTTATATTTTTTAGGTTGATCATACATTTAAAGACATATACACACCTCCTGAGTTTTTAAGTGAAAAGAGTCTAAGTTGATTAATTGTATTTTAAAAGACATTTAGAGTAACACAACCTTTTGTTTAGTATATTTATTAGTAACAAATTAATTAAGTAATAATTATTTTATATTTTTAGACATTTTTTAAAGGTATTGAAACATTTAGGGATAAAATGATTTTTGATGTAGACGTAATTATTGTTAATTGGGATAAAATAGTTATCACATATTTAGAATATGTGATTAATTGTATAGATATCCATGGGATTGAAATTTTATTTGGTAAATAAGTTATTAATTATATTTTTTTTAGAAGTTCACTTTTTTAAAATATTAGATGATAAATTTAAATAGAAATATTTTTTTCTAAGGTTAGTTTTTACTTATGGAATATTGGTTTAAATATATTTTGGATATATATATCATTTTATTAATGATTAATGGTAATTAATATTATTTATGGAAAATATTAATTTTATTTTGAGATTATATTATTAGGGATATGTATTATTGGTATGTGACTTTTGGAGTGATTAATGTTATTAGAGGATAAATGTAACATTTATCTGGGAAGATTATGTGATCAAATCATTATGATATCTGGTCTCCGATCTTACTTAAGAACATTTTGAAGATCAATAAGGATAGTTATTTATCTGCTAAATTATGTTGAACATTGGATATCACTATTGAGTATTTATGATTAATTTTCACTTTCTTGATATGATGTTTTATTCATATCGGATAATATCATTCATTTTTCAAAATATGTTTTTAAAATGTAACAATTTAGGATGAATAAATTTTTATCCCTTTGAGGATATTTTGATCCGTTAGAAATTTATTTCAATGCTTTAGGCATGAAATATTAATATTAAATACTCATTTCCAGTAGTAAGAGATGATTTTTAAGTGATTCTTTATAAAATCACAATCAAAGGATAAAATTGGGATTATAAAATTGAAAAAAATAATGTATATTTTCTTTATAATTTCTAATGAATTTATAATATATTTTCTTCTAAATCTTTTTTGATGTTATCACCTAAATTAAAATACAATTTATGTACATGTTTTCACTTCCCACCATTGTTCTCATTATGTGGAAAGAAAGTTATGATATTCTATATTGTGTTTTACGTTTTCCATTACCAATTTTATGAAAGTGTTTTTGTTATCACTTTTAAAGATTTAGGTTTTCAAAAACGACATTTTTTAATATTAAAATGTTTTTCCATTCATGTTTGTATGTTTTATCTTCCACTCCTTGGAATAGATTTTTTAAATGATTAAAATCCTTTCTATAAAAAATGATATAAAATTGCAATGGAATAATTTCTAAAAGTAGATAGAATGTGACAACCAATTTAATTTTAATATTAAATCAATTTAATACCATATTAATATTCTTTAATTATATTTTGAATATTAATATCCAATATAAGGTTATTAATTAATTTTTTAATCAATAATTAAATCATTTTATTCTTATTAACATTTTTTATGAAATATATAGTTTTATTTAAAATATTGATTATTAAATTTTAGAATTTTAATTGAAAAAATGAACATAGATTTTAAATAAATCATTTAAAATTTATCTTAGTTCTGTTTTTTGATAATTATATGAAATGTTTTATTTTTCAGTTAATAGTGAAAAATACATATTTTATTGACAATTAGATTTTCATTTTAATACTTTAAAAGTATTCAGTGTTTTAAAATCGCCAAATAGTAAAATCATGACATTTTTATTACTTATAATCGAATTAAGTTATTTGGAATTAATTTTATGCTTTATTTTGGTATAAAAACTTTTTATACATGAGGATATTTTATTTAAGGAAATCAAATTTACAATGCATTTTATGGGTTTAATTTAAAATTCAATTATTTCACATCTATGAATTTAATTTTATAAAAATTTATTCCATATTTGTAATCGACATTATTAATTATAATAAATAATTTCATATTAATTTTTTTTAACAATTAATATTAAAAATAATAATAAATTGTTTACCCTAGTTGACATTAAAAAATGTTTTTAAGGGTTAAACCTAGGTGATAATCACTAAAATGATCTAGAAACTTTTTGAAATTCTTTTTTCTGGACATATTTTAACCATATATCATCTAAAATTGGGAAATGGACTATTTTAAATATATAATTATTAAGTATAAAATTAATATATTTTAATATTTTTAAACATTCCATGT
This sequence comes from Viscum album, assembly GCA_963277665.1. NCBI lineage: Eukaryota > Viridiplantae > Streptophyta > Magnoliopsida > Santalales > Viscaceae > Viscum > Viscum album. The sequence goes on along the minus strand of OY728160.1, from coordinate 1,202,998,052 downwards.
CTTTCCACTCCATATATATAAAAGGATACCCCTCCCCTTTTCTTTGCACTTAAAAATACTTTTTTAGGAAATATTACCCAAATAACTTCATTAATACACTGTAATTGTACAATAGGATTTGAAATTATCAAAAATACATCCATGTAAGGCTTTATATATAAATCTAAAGAGGTTTTCTAAATAAGTGGTTTAGTTCTTTTTCATAAATTTTCGTTTTATTTATTCTTTAACCTCACTCAAATATTATTCAAACATACTAAAATAAAAACACTTATTAATTTAATATACTCAGATTTTTTAATTTTAATGTAATAACATATATCTATCACATTATTCCATCTAATTGGATATGAAACCATTATTCATTTGTATTGGGTACCATATATTAGAAAACTGACGTGATTAATTTTCCATAATCAATTCTATAGGGTAGTTATAGTGATGGATTTAATATATATATATATATATATATATATATATATATATATGATATTCAAGACATATTAATCATATTATAATGATATGGTTTTTAATATTTCTATACCTTTCCATCCATTGAGAAATGATAATGTTGTTTGTGGGTATGTGTTGATACCACATGCTCGAAGCACTGTGATTTGTTTTTCATCACCACATCACATGGATAGTATATATAAGATTATTTACGGAACTAATATTATATTTATGATATAACAATCATTATATAAAAATTAAATAATATGTATGTTCATTCCGTCATGATCATTGAAAAAAACGAACATTACTTTTGTATATGTATGCGATGCCACCTCTATGATTGTAACATAGTTCATTTTTTATAAATAATAATATTCCATTATAAAACACTAATTTAGGTATGAAAATTATAACTATTTCCAAATTATAATTCTATATATGATGATAAAATAAACTATTTGAATATAGTTAGCCATCTGAAGTCACAGTGAATATATGATGAAAATATCTTTCAAACATCCGTATTCAACATAATTGATTAAGAAAATAAATATGACATGGAAATAAATAATAATAATAATAATAATAATAATAAACCCAAAATTATTTTTTAATAAATTAAACAATTAATTAATTTTTATTGTTTTGGATGATAAATAACATAACAGACGAGTTGGGATGGAGGTAAGGGACACGTTACCTTAAAAACATCATTTTAAATTTTTTAATTATATATTTTTTTAAAAAATATTCTATATGAATATTATTAAAATTATTTTATGATTTTTTATAGAAATAATTTAATTATAAAGGAAATATTATTCATCTTTTTATTTTCATTCAATATTCTTAAAAAGGGATCATTTTACATATTATAAATAGAATTTTTTGACTTTCTCAAAACAAAGAAAAAGGAATCATCCCTTTTAACATATAAGACATCAATGGTTTTTTTCCTCTGACATAAATATTATTTTACGATTGAATAACTTTATAATATTAAATATTTTATTCAATTAAAATCCCTCTTTTCTTTTATTCTATTAATTTATATTTTGAAAATTTGGTCTTAAAGGAAAGGGATGTATTAATATCCAATATGTTTTTTATTATTGGTTAAAAAAGTATATTTATATTAGTTTGATGATTTAAATGTCGTATTTTATGTGATTCATTTATTTTTTTGTCCTTGGTAATTTTTTATAATTATAGTTGAGTTAAATATAGATCATGAGGATGGGTAAGCCTAATCTAGCACTCCAATGCATTGAGTAATGATTATATTCTCTAATGAGTTATGTCTGAAGTTGGCTATTTTGTTTATTAAAATTGTAAGGGTTCTTGTAAGGGTACTATGAAGTTTATTTCACAAGTAACTAATATGTATTTCCTATACATGATAATTATTTTTCATGTAAATTGACTGATTTCAAAAGGTGATTTATTAATCTTTTGTTTTAATGGAATGATTATACACTTTTTTGGTAAACATTTCTATTTTTAAGAAAATGATTTTCAAGGGATCTCATTTTTTATAATAAACATTCATGGGTATTATTTTTCCTTTTTGATTATGTATAATACTATTCAAGAAAATATTAGGGTAATAAATTTGACTTTATGTGAAAGTAAATAATTATTTCGTCTCAAATTGTATTATGTTAAATCAAAACTCTCTTGTTTGATCGCATGGATTTAAAATGGACTAATGTGTTTATTTTAACATTTTTATGTCACATAATGATATTTTTTTCACTCATACATTACATTCAAAAAAATCATAGGTTTTAAGGATGATTGTGAACAAATAATAAGTCACTTTAAAATTTGAATGTATTCGTAATAAAAAGAAAACATGTTTTATTTATGTTTCTGGTATTGAGGGAAGAATGGATACTAGGATAAAGTATCCTAATTGTGATGTACATGTTTTTTATATATAATACATGCCAAAATATAGTGACACAAGATTAACATTCATGGATATTACATCATTTTAGATGAATATTCAACACATTACCAATGTGAATCTCTGTGGACCATAATAGTATAGTGTCTTTGGAAACATGTAATGCAATCTTCTAACATGGTGAAAGATCATAAATTTTCCCCAAAAAGATATTCAAATTTATCACTCCAACCTAAAACATTTATTAATAACATGGGGAAAGGATATGTAATAAAGGGTGAGCTAAGATGCTCAGTATGCCTAAATGAAGACAATATGTAAGTATAACATGAGCATAATGGTATGAGAATATGAGACCATAATTTTAAGATCATACTTGAAATATCAAAGATTATATGAATATTTATGGAATAAAGATTCATAATAAATAATACACGAATCATAAGGGAATCAATAGAATAATCATTGAAAACATAACATATGAATAATACATGGAATTGTGGCAGACACATAAACATATAAAATAATTTTCATAATAGTGAAGGATTATTTCCATGGATATATTATTATAATGTTATGAAACCCCAAACCATCTTAGTAGGAATTTTTCACTCACATCTCTATATTTGTATTAAAGGTTCACTCCTAAGACCATATTAGTGAACAAATTTAATTATCAAATTGAGTCTACTCCCCATTCCAACCATGTATATCTCATGACATATAAAATCTATTATTAATGCATTGGATCTATATATTAGTACCCCCATTCTGATAATGAAATCATACATATGTGTTCCACATGATAATAAAAGATTAATGACACCACAACCCATTAATGGATATGGGTTTCATAAACATCAAATCATATCCCATGAAATGAAATGGTGTCATAAACATTTCCTCATATAATAACATATGGAAAAGAGTTAGTTTCATAATAATAGAATAACACGAGAAAGTATGTGGGTATCATAAGCATTTTATAATTGAAAACCCCATGGAAGAGATATTATTATCATAAATAACTATTTCACTAAATCATAAATCATTAAATGAAATAATAAGAATATTGTCCTTGGATAATATCCATGGTAACTCATAAACTACATAGAATGATATCATCTTGGATGGAGAAGGATTCTGGGAGATCAATCGAATCATTTTTTAGGGAAAATAACCTTTCTTAAAAAATCAATATTTAAAACATAAAACATTTTCAAAATCATTTTCTTTGAAAATTACTTTAAAAATTATGAATTAATCTTTAAAAATAATTTAAAACAATTATTAAAGGAAATATCCTTTTCTATTGAGAAAATTCTCTTTAGAACACAAAACACTTTGAATACCTTTTTCTTTTAAAATAGCTTTGAAACTTTTGAAAGAGGATTTAAAAAATATTAAATCATTTTAATTTAAAAATAAACATTTGAAAACATATAATGGAATATTTGAAAATAATTTAAAACAATTTTTATACATAAATTTTTTAAAAAACCTTTTTCTTTGAAAATATCTTGAAATATTAGAAAAAAAGCATCGAAATCATTGAAATCAATTTTTATTGAGAAATAACCTTTTGAAAACATACAAAGTAATATTTTAAAATCATTGAAAACACTTTTTTAACATATAAAAGTTGAAAACATTTTTCTTTGAAAATATATTTTAAACCCTATAAAAGAAGTATTAAAATAATTGAAATCATTTTCATTGAAAATAAACTTTTGAAAACCTATAAAAGAATATTTGAAAATCATTTAAAACGATTTTTTTCCCAGAAACTTTTTTAGAAAACCTTTTTATTTTAAAAGAGATTTGAAAACATAAAATAGAATCCTTGAAATAATTGAAATCATTTTCTTTGAAAATGATATTTTGAAAACATATAAAGGATGCTTTGAAAATCATTTAAAACACTTTTTAAAATGATTTTTTAAAACTAAGTTCATTGGAAAAAAACATTAAAAAAAATGTATAAAATATTAGGTAAAGCATTTTTCTTAAAAGATATAATCATCTAAAGATTCAATGTAATATTCAATGAAATGAAAAATATGACGGTGTTGAAATTCATGCATATCAAACAGTGCTTTTGATCCACAAAAATTTCTAGAAAAGTGCCCATATTGTAAAATCATAAGAATATTTCTTTTTAAAACCTATTTTGTTAAAAAGGTAAAAAATGGGTAAAAATATTTTTTAAATATCATATGATAATAGTAAAAATAATGAAAATATTTTTTAGAGAACAAGATTTTAGAATAATACGGATAAAAGATAAATAATGTAAGATTTTCTGAAAAATGTTTTCTTAATTATATTAATTATCAAATAGTGGAAAATGTTACCATCACTTGTAAATATCACGGATAACCATATGATAATAAAATTCAGGATAATTTTTAAGATATTGATCAAAATATTTCATCAATGGAGTCATAATCGTAAACAATCATGATAAACGATGAGATTGTAGCAATTAACTCTTATGGATTTAGTAACATTGAATCATAATACCAATGAAATAATAACATTAAATGAAGCATAGTATATCATGAAAATAATTATATTCAAGATATAATATTTTAAATGGCATTATATAATTCTCATGAAGGAATATAGTTGTATAACAAAACATGTGTCTCAAAGAAGGAAAATTGAGACAAAATTACATTACTGATTTGGTATGTTTGGAAACATAAAACCCCATGAAATATATATAACAAAAGGGTATTTAAATACTTTTAAATTTAATTATAAAAATAATATAATAAATACCTTGTCATTATATACATCACACATAATAATGAGTGGGGAATAAGGTATTATTCTTACATAAATAAATGTTTGACTAGAAATCCCCTTACTACATGAGAAACTTTTGAATCGGGAACCCCATGAAAGAATAACATAAATTTAAATTTTTAATTTCATGAAATAATGTAAATTCATGAAATAACTTCTCATAGTTCAGTATTTACCCAACATAAAATAATTCAGTGGTGAATATGGAATATATCTCACGGATATAAAAAGTGAGATTAAATTCCCTTACCTTATGTATTGATGTTATTCATACACATTCAAACATCCTATATAATAAATATAATTTTATTATAAAAATAAAATATAATCCTATTAATATATATCATACAATATATTATTTTATTATGACTTTATATTACCTATTAATTAAAAACACCAGGTTAAAATTACATTTCAGGTAATATCCGCTTTGTATTTTGTATGTGTCTTGACTTGTTATTTTTGGTCCTCATACATAGATAATAATTTCATTATTTTCATAATTTAATAAAATAAATAAATATCATATATATTCCTTATATACATATTTATAATAATATAAAAAAATAGAAATGGAAAATTAAATACAGTGTCCGTGGAGACAGTAAGTCATACGTAGGCGTGAAAGTTGTTTCCATTTTCTGGTCATATTGGAAGAAATAAAATTAAATGGTGTATGTATATATATATTATATTTGAATTATTATTTAATATATAACATATATTTCTATTCAACCTATCCTTAATAAATTTCTTGTAAAGCGTGAACTAATCACATCGCTTTCAGGAGATAGTAGTCCACACATCCACAAATGATGTTATCGTATTATCACAAAATAGAATTAATGAAAGTATGTGTTCTATAATATTTATATAATAAGAGAAAACATAATAAATATCAAATAAATTTTTTAATTAAATCATTATTCCCAATATTGACGGATTTAATGGAAGAACGAACGACATCGATTCGTAAGGCGGTAGTTCATCGTATACATGAACGGTGATTGTGTATCCCATTTGACAGAAGTGTGTGTGAGTGTAGGTCAGAAAATTAATAAAAAAATATTTCAATATATTTATGATAATAATTTTATTATATAATCATGGAATAATAATAATTTATTTGGTGGAGAAAGAAATAAAACAAATGTGCTTGTAGAATGCTGGTACCTCATCTTTGGGTAACTCCTTTTGGTTTTCACTAAAAGACATAATTTGTCTTATTTTGACCCAAAGTGAGTAATCTAGGATTAGAGGAGTTATTTTTGAATGATATTTGGATAGGGTTTTTTCTGAGTGAAATATCTTGAGGTGTGAATAATTGAGGGCATGACTGCCCTAATATATTAGAGGAGGAGTGGTTTCTTGTAATCACAAAATGGTAGACACTATTAAGAGGTTTAATTTACATAATTTTCCTCAGATAATGGTCTATTCTTTATCCAAGAGTATAAATGGTATAAATATTGATAGGAAATGGTTTTTTGAAAAGTTTCCAGGTCAATTGGCCCATTAAGATAAATGTTTAATCACTAAGTAAACTCATTTTTAGTTTAATGAATGTAATTAATATTAATTCCTTTCACTAATAATTTTTTTAATAAACTAGTTTTAAATTACTACATATTATAAATTATTATTATTACAAATATTTAAGAAATTTTTAAAATTTATTAAAAAATAAGTGATAAAAATTAATTTAAAATTAATCCCACAGACGGGACGAGATAATGGGGTTTTAAAGTGAATGATCAAAAGATTGAATATTTTTATGTCCAATTTAAAATTTAAATTAATTCTAATAGAATATTTTTTATTAATTTATGTATAATTTATCTAAATATACATTAAAACCAAATTTAAAATAAATTTAAATATATAATTAATTTAAATTAAAATTCATTTTTCAATCACAATTTTGTATTTTTCACCATTCACCCATAAATTTAACTTCTAAGAAAAATAAAAAAATTCACCCTAAGATAATTTTTACATTTTTTTATAAAAAATGAACATTATTTTATAAACTAAAAAATAAATTTTTTTCTAAAATTTGGAATTAAAATAGATGCACCATTAAAAAGTGTAAAAATAAGATTTTATAAAAAAATATCTTTATGGGTAAAATTAGTTCTATTCATATATATTGCCTAGAAAACACATAAGATGATAATTGACTAATTTATTTAATAATATATATATATATATATCATTAAAATATTTTATCAAAAGTGTTTTACTTATTTTATTGAGGTAAAATGTTTTTTATTACATAAATATTGTTTTCCAGCATAAGATTTAAAATATATTTTCAAATGGGATTTATTTTCATTTAATGATAATTTTTACAAAAATAATTCTTCTAGAATATATGTGTAAACCATATTCTCAATGTTTAATTAACAATATTCATAACCACCATTCCAATGGTTAGGTGATAACTATGACAACATTTTAATAATATTTTTAATAGTACATTGTAGTTTGGTAAAACATGGTCTTGTTTGTCATGAAAGTTATGAAAGGAAATTATAATTTAATGTAACATAAGACAACCATAGAGTTTCATGTATCAAAGGATAATATAATTGTTTCAGGTAGAGTAAGATCTTCTTGGTATTTTGTACAATGAAATAATAAATTTCTGCTTTTATATAAAACAAGTTATATTCAATGTTGCGGGAAATACGAAATAAAAAGGCCTTAAATTAAATAAAAAAAATAACTCATAAAAACACAAGGTGTTAAACCTAATTCAATAAAATAATATAAAATAAATTATCCTTGATAATGTAAGAAAATATATTCATGTATAAAAATGAAATTACATATTAAATAATAATTAAGTCCTTATAGAAACAAAACCAATTTTGGTGTGACAAATTATATCTAGTAGTGTACCACATTATTATTATAAGACATTTAAATATAATATTGAGATTCAATTTTCAATATTTAACTCCATGGAAAAATAATTTTGTGATAATAATTACATACTCCAAATGTAAATCATGGCCTTCACATAGCAGAATGACACAAATGTTTTCAATATTACCATTAGAATCATAAAATCTATGTTAAAAATAATTAAATAATAGATTTTTGTTTCAATGTGGTTTATTATTATTATCCGAAAACAACCATAAAATTAACCTCTTTAAATTTAAATCTCTTCCAAACACATTAAAACATCTAAATGACTTTCACCTCATCTAAACCAATGAAATTCACTAGATTTCGAATATGACAGTCATATATAAAAATAATAGGAAAACAATATTCAATATAAAAATCACTAATAACATAGAATTAATTTCTTCTTTGACCAAGAATCCCTCCCATTATATAAAATACAATCTAGAGTACCTTATCTCATAAACACCTTGTTGTTAAAAAAATATACCGGTTTTTATTTTTTAATCAACCATCAAATATTTATCATCATAAAATTTATTAATAAATAATTATTAAATAATTCTTGTCCTTTGAGAGTGAACTCAAATCAAGAAACAGTAATAATGAACAATATTATCATTGTTATCTTTAATATTAGATCACATTCACCATCAAATATCAATAATCACATCGACATCTGTTCATATACACTTCTAAAATCTATTACAATGTGTATTAAAACAAAACATACTATTCATGAACTCATCAAGAACATTAGAATAGTTCAACTACCAACTAATTCAAAAAATATCTATAAAATCTAAGCATTTAAATTTATAAAACTCCCATGATTCATATATATATATATATATATATATTTGTGTGTGTGTGTATTCCTCCAAAATAAGATATTTCCCTATATTATGAAAAATTATATATATTTACATTTATGTTGCTTAATTTACCCCCATTTAAAAAATAAAATCAAAACAAAAGAGTGAGAGAGGGGATAGAAAACACTAACATACCATTGATAATATCAAGTTTGAACATTATCATCAGTCAGTAATTTTGAAAATCACTCATTAGAAGATATTTGGTAAAAACATCGATCACTCGTTCTTCTATAAAAATATACTTCATATTGATGAATCCTTATTCAACCTATCCTTGATAAATTTATACGTAATGAATTTGGTAATTGATGAAAACTATTTATTTATATTTTTTAAAAAAATTATGCCACTCTTATTATGATATCCCACAACTAAGGGTAACTTCACTTTTACTCTCAAATAGTTCAATTATGACTTCATCCACATTAGTTGAGTTATTTATTGGGTGGATGAAATATATTATTCTTTAACTATTATTAGTTTAATATAATTATATTATATCATATTCCGTGTAATATATCATTGTCCATGAAAATTCCATATCCCACAAACTTTTGATCATCATCAATTATAGACTAATCCTCAAAAGCATATTCAAAAAAGATCAAACTTTTATTTATTATTCAATTAAATAAATAATTTATGGTTTAATTGATATAAATTATATTACATTTTAATGAAATTAAATATGATTCTTTAATTTCACACTGATACATTTCATACAATCTGACAATAATGACAACAAAAAGTCTCAATATTGAAAAATAGAGAAAACTCTCAACAAAAATCCTATGATAAACCTCTTCTCATGTTTCAAACATTTTTAATATTGGTCACCATTGAAACTAGGATTGTTTTTTGTCATCTTCCTTATTTAGAATATTATTTAGTAATTTTTATGTATATTTTTATAGATAAAGAAAAATATGATCCATATCTGGAGAAAATTTAAGTCCCAAAAAGTACGTCGTCTCTACCAACATTGGAATCTTAATCAACTGCTTAATTTGACATCAACATTTTTTTCCTTATTCATTATTTTAAAAAAAATTTCTTTAACATAAAAAATAATGATAGTTATATTTTTAATTTCATTTATAAAGAGGTTCCTGTCCAATATTCCCTTCCCAAATTACATTTATATTAATCATGATTCAAAATTTGAATACCTCAATATAAGATATTTTAACCCATATTGTGATTCCATAATCCTTTTAACACTTACATTATCATGTACGGACATAAAGTCTTCAAGTTTACCAATGTACACAATATCATCAAGTTCAACCAAAAAAGGGGGAAACTTCACACCCATTTAGAAAATATTGTATCATTATTTAATAGGTATTGAAATAAAATAACCATATTATCTTGTTACTAAAAATCATAGAATCTGTTTCCTAAAACTCATTACCTTTTACTTGACAATACCCTTTACAAATGTAACGTTCTTTTTTCCTCATCCTTTTTCTCTTCTCATTAAATTTTTTATGGAACACCTACTTTATTTCAATGGAATTATGGTTAATTATCCTTGAAAAAACACACAAGTGTTTTTATTTTTTATATAATATAATTTTTCAATCATGAAATAAATCCATTCCTGAATAATAAATCCATAATCCACACAACATGATTTAAATTTAAAACACAACAATGTATGAATATGTTTTCTCAATGATCTCCTAGTTTGTACCAATTATCTATGTCAGCAGTGATATTTTGAACTAAAATTTATTTCCGTATCCTTAAAAAAACTAAATTTATTTTCTCATATTAATTAGAAAAAATATAAACAAGAAAATCTTCTTAATAATAAATAATTTCTTCCATAGGTCCACAAAATATTGTTGTCCATACAATTCATCATATTCCCCCTTTATATTAGAATTATTTTTGTGTTATTTACACCCATTAAATTTGTGTTTAAAGATGTTTATATAAACAAAATGAAACATTTATATAAATTCCCTATTGTATTAGTGGTTTCCTTTTCCATTTTATATACATCCATTGATGATTCATTGAATAGATAATTACTCAAACATTCACATATTTGAACCCTCAAATTTTATCACATAACTGATTCTAAATATACCCAGAAAAATTAATCATGAGTAATTTTTATAATACATATAATAAGGATACATATTAGATTTTAGGTGATATAGATATCAGTTTTAAATATATATCATTATCATAATCATATGATTTCAATAAAATGATAAGTACCATGTTCAGCCAATATAGTTGAGGCCATCTCAAACATAATTCAATAATTTTACTTCCCATACTATTATGTCAAAGTTTATGTAGTGAATTGTAATAAAAATGTATCCCCTAATACTCATAGTAATCATTAAACATTTAACCTATATATTTTATTCCATTAAAATAATTAAACCTCTACAGGGAATCACCATGTCCCTTTTCAAAAATTATTTTAAAAATCTTAAACTTCTTAAATTCAAATGACATGTACCACCTGAAAATGATATATAAGGTATAATTTAAATAATAAATGCATGAGATAATTTTTTTATAACCACCCATCAATTTATTTATCATAATTCTATAAATATTTTAATAGGAGTGTTCAAAGGTATTATATTTTTATATCTCCACATTTTTATATTAATAATTAATTATCTTCACCATTTAATGTGTATTTAATTACCATTTAATATTTATTTTTAGTAATATAATATAAAAAATAAAATCTCTCTGTGTTAAATTCTTCATGATATTTTAGCCAATGTGACCAAATAATTCATTCAAAAACAATTTATCATCATTCATTATCAAGTAGCATAAATTTTAGATTCCTTGATTTGAAATATGTTGTTATTTTTAAATTTTCCTTGAGTCATGACACTTAAATACATCTATATTTTCACTAAAAATCCTCATTTTAAAAAAATATCGCATTTACATCATTATATAGTCGATAAAAAATTAGAATTTTTTTTTTTCAAATCATCTTAAAAAATAGTAATTTGGAATTTCATCCCCTTATATCTAATTTCTATTAATCAAAATCCTTTCTTCTATGTTCTACAACATTTAAAAATATCAATAATCATAGTTTTTTAAAATCAAATACTTTAATTAATCTTATCTCACATATTATATTTAATAAACATCCACTATTTAGTATCCATGGGAAATTCAATTGATATTCAACAAATGAAAATTTTTCAAGGAGAGAATTTTTTATTCTCATATCCTTATTATTTCAAAATAGTTGAGTTTTTTATACAATTGGTCTATAAAATATGTTACAATTTATTTATTCGACTGAATAAGATGATGTATTCTTCCATAGAATTTATTTATAAATAAAAACTGATTCTTCATCGAAGCTCCTAAATTTATAGCCTCTTTATAAATATGTCTTCATTTAGTGGGTCGTATCCCTATCTTTCCTATAATTATAACACTCTTATAATTGATAGAATTTATTTTGTTAAACCAATAATTACATAACACATTCTCATAGTAAACACAATTTGAACTGTTTCGAAAAATAAAAAACATCAAAAAAATTATCTCTATCATAACTATAAAACCCAAAAAAAATTCATTTTTAACTACATATGTCATTACCTTATTGAGAAAAAAAGAGTTTTTCCTGTAGTGTTTCCATTCTTGTTTATTATATTTCATTTATTTTATTCCATACAATTTATAGAATATTAGCTTCACGTTTCCACTTCTATACCACTCATAATTATAGAATTCACGTTTTGAAGAAACATTCAGCATTTAATTATTCTTTCCTTTCCATTTAATATTATTATACTTAAATTTAGGACTTATGATTCCAAATAATATTTTTTTTTAATTTTATTAATCACAAATATCCATTGATGTTTCATCTGTATTCTCACTACACTTTCACATTTTCTTATCTTTGGGAATAATTATATAAAAAATGAAACTGATATTATTTAGTTGATCTTCAACCTATAACACCAATTACTAGAAATTAATGTTTTCAATTTATTTTTATTTATTTTTATTATTTAATAAATATATAACACACCAAGGTTTTAAAAATAAATTCAAATACATGAATTTTTTTGTTAGATATTAATAATTATCCTTTAAGTATAATTTTTTCGCGTCAATGATTTGAATTTTATAAAAATGGTCATCAACAGTTGTGATCATTAAGTTATTTAGAGTCTGATAGAAACAACCCATTTTTTGGTGAATTGTAATATGACCCTTATGAATAGTAAATCATATTATTATTTTATTTTCTTAAGGTTATAAGATAATGAGATATTGAATTATTTTTCAAGGTGATATAAAATTAGTAATAATTTTAAAATTGATATTTTTGGAATAAAATATAATTTTATATAAAAATTAAATTAATAATATTTAATTTTTTTTTAAAAAAATGTAGATAATTTTTAAATTCTATATGTTGAAAAATGGTTGGGGAGAATTTTTGGTATTTTTAGGCAATTATTAAATTTATAATGAATAGTAAAATATGATAATTTACGATAAATGATAATTACTTATTTTACTACATCATATGTGATGCAATTCTAATTTAATCCCACTTTATTTAAACTCACAGATTGTCATTACTATTATTATTACAAGAATGGAGACTATTCATAGACTTGAACAAAAATATTAAAATAATGTAAAATCCCTCCTCTCCTCCACTATAACTACCACCATCATTCCTCTCTTCCTATAAAAACTCTCAAGCCTTGATAATTTTCTAGGCTATACCCAATATCCTTCCCAAGGATCTTCCACACGTCCAAGACCTACAGCCCTAAATAAAAGGCCAAATGCAAAGGCCATAGGGAGGATCTCAGGGAGAAGAGATCAAGAGGTAAAATCCTCTTTCTTGTTCTTGTGTTTTCTTTTCAATTCCTTTTCATTTATTATACCATATTATATTACACTAATATAAGAGTCATGAAATCTCCATAATATTATATACACATAATGATATCATTTTTATGGGAAAAAATCCGTAACTTACTTCATCTCCTCCCCCTCTTATAAAGACAACATTCGTGATGCGTCGTTTAACAAAATTGTGGATGATGTGTTTGAAATTTACATTACATTTTTCAAAAATATTTTTAATTTTTTTTGAGGGTTTAAATAGAATTTAAATTTTATTATTTAACTATTTTTATTTTTTATAATTATCTTCTAGGCATAATATTAAATTATATAATGAAATAAGTTCATGAATATTGAGTAACCACTAAAAATGATATCAAAAAATATCATTAATGATTTATCTTAGGATTCAACATAATATATGACAAAAAATTATTTGTGGTATCATTAAATATAATGGAAACATATTATTAGAATTTCATTCCACTTCTATAACTTCATTTCAATACCACATGAAAATCAAATAGAAACCGATCATGGAATCATATAAATAACGCACCCAAAACAATGGAAGGAACAAAATACTAATAATTAAAGGGTGAAAAGATGTTTTGAAATGTTCATATAAGGTGTTATAAACATTAATATATTTCCGTAAGATACTTATAACACTCTTTTAACCAATATATATGAGGTTTCAACAATTTTTAAGTAAGACAAACCTGAGGTAAGAAAATTCATAACCCAATTTCCATTCCTTAGGTTAACCATCTACTTCATTAAATATGTAGTATTAAAAATATTTTTGTAATGAAGTTTTGTTTATATTATGTTTCATTATGTGTATTTATAGTTTATACACATATTAATTTCATTATATTTATTCTCATATCAATTATATGTTATTTTTAAGGGACATTTCTTATAAAATCATCTTTTAAAATTATAGTTTTAAAAAATTCAAAAACAATGTTTATATGAAATTATTCACGTTGTATGATTATCTTCTAGTTCGTGGGAATTTCTTATGATGATGGATGGGACCCAAATCACACTCTAATTCATTGGTCATGTGTGTGTTTTAGGTTGGATGTATGGTTACTCCAAGTGTAACTACGATGGTTACCAAATAAGGTATTCATGAGGGTTACATTGTATGGTATATGTGAGGGTTAAAAATTATAAGGTAGCCAAAAGGGTTTCAATATTATATATTTAATTCTCCAAGATACATTTATGGTTATATTTATGTTCTATATGTTTTTTTTAAATCTCATGGAAATATCTAGTTTCACAAAGAATGTTTATATGTGTGACAAATATGTCATTTTGAAAATGATTTCATGCATTAGAAGTATTAATGGAATAACTTTTTCTTCACTTTTTTTATGTCCCTTACTGAGATTTTTGTTCTCATCCCAATTTTTTAAATTATTTTCATAGGTTATGAGGATTTGAAAGAAAAATACGGAATCCAAGTTAAATGTAATGAATATTTTTCAAACAAATCATGATTTTTTTTAAAAGTTTTATATTTTGGATGAATTGGTTGTTTTTTTGTGGAATCCACTCTATATAAGTGTGGAATGTTATGTATGTTTCATATCACAATTCTATAAAACTTTAAACTTGAAAAGATCTTCAATATAAAACAAAGTGTGTTCTTTACTAAATTTCAAGATAATGTAATGTAATAAGGTTATGTCCTTAAAGTTGGTATTAGTGGATTGTTTAGATAACATTAGGGGTTAGGATGATGTTAATGGAATACCATAACTGTTTTTCAATCTATGGTTAACATTAAATGATATAGAATTTAAATATTACAATGTTTCTTTGACTAATATTTGTTTTTTCAGAATGGTTTTCCACATATGAAACTGGGAAGTTGAAGTATAAAGGCACTGACTGAATGATATCCTTTTAAATCTCTAGCATGGAATGGTTGGTATTGGAACTGACCAGGTTTTGACAGTAACAGCTCAGCTGACATTAGATATAAAATGTGGTGTAATAAATACAATAGAACAACCAGAGGTACTACAAAGGTACATGACGATAATGGAACATTTTATGAGGCCACACTCTCATGCTTTCAGTGGATCTTCTGACCCAGCAGTAGCTGGAGGATATATTAAATCCCTTAATAAGCTATTCGATGTTATGGGATGTTCATATAATCACAAGGTAAGTCATTCCATTTATCATTTTGAATTCGAATCTAATCATTAGTTGTAAATTTTCAACCATATCATGGATAGATAGTATCTTTGAGCCTTATAGTGGGATAGATTTAAAATTATTTTCCTTGAAAATTATTTTCTGAAGCTGGTTCGACTTAGGATGGAGAAGAAATTATAGGAATTGAATAAAAAGGATAAATATTTTGTGGTTGTGTATGATGAAAACTTCTCCCGAATGGGGAGGTTTGATCCAAATATTTTTATAGATCCTGATAGGAAAATCAATTGTTTTTACTCTAGATTCAATCCAAGGTATTGAAGTGAATTGGCCTCCCATGAATTCAAAAGTTAGGATAAACATGTCGAATGTACTGAGAGGCTCTAAATGGAGTTTTCTAATGATCACATGCATATTGAAAATACGTAGAAGAAGAGGTCTGGATGGAATGTGATGCATAATAATAAATAAAAGAAATATGATTGTAAGAAAGACTAGTTTCTAGTTTGTGAAAAGTGTGGAAAAAAGAAACTTGGGAAATGCCTTACCAAAACTGGGAAGTGATTTTGATGTGGTAAGTTTGGACATTTGGATCAAGATTGTAATGAAAATTATCCTAAAACTAATCCTAATAAAGTAAACTATTTTGTATTTTAAATGTGGTTAGATGGTCATTATGAAAATGTCTTCCCAATGAAAGATCCAAATGAATCAAAGAATCCATACTATAAGAAAAAAGGTGCAGTGAGATCCTTTTCGATTATGTCAGCAGATGTTGGGCCATCCAACAGAGTGGTATCAGGTACTATATTTGTTTAGTCAGATTTTGATAAATTCTTGTTTGATATGTGGTCTATAGATTCAATTATTTCTGATTAATTTTCAAGTAAATTTAAAATATTACCTCAATAAATGAGACAAGAACATATTGTTAAAACACTAGGGGAAAATGCAATTTGAAAAAAAAAACTAAGAATCATCCTATTGTTATCTGTGGAAAGACATTACCTAAAAACCTTTTATTTTTTCCCCTAGTAGAGTTTGATGTTATTTTGGTAATGGATTGACGTTCTATTTATCATGATGAGATTGACTGTAGATCTAATGATGTTGTTTTTCAAAAAGAGTTTCAGTTTCTATATTAGAATAAAAACAGATAGTATATAACATATTAGGAATCTGGGGAAACTATTGAAATATATAAATTAAATTTATCTTGATCATATTTTTAAAAATAAGGGAATTGTACATATTAATTAAGTGACAGTGGTAAATGAATATATGGATGTGTTTCCTGATGAGTTACCTTGTGTTATACCTAATCGAAAATATGAATTCACAATTGACATAGTTCATGATGCAAAGTCAATTTCAAACCCCCCTCATCTAAGGGATAAAATGGAACATTTGGAGTAAAAAATCATTTACCATATTTTCTTGATAATGGATTCATTCATCATAGAACATCCCCTTGGGGTGATCTTGTTTTGATTATTAAAAAAAATATGGTTCCATGATACTTTGAATTGATTATAGAGCCTTCAATAACATCACTGTTGAAAACATGTATCTGTTTCCACATATCGATGATTTTTTTAATCAAATATATTGAGGTCTATTATTTTTCAATATTGACATGAGATCCGGATACCATTAGGTGAAGTTAAAGGAGGATGACATCCCGAAAATAGATTTTCATACTAGATATGGGCATTATGAATTTGTTTTTATTCCATTTGGGTTAACTAATTCACATGTTGTATTTATTGATCTTATGAATAGAATATTTCATGAGTTCTTGGATAAGTTTGTGGTTTTGTTTTCTGATGAAATTCTGGTATTTTCCAAGAGGAAAGAGGGTCATGAATCAAAGGGTTGTTTTTCAATCCTTAAAGAAAAAGAAACAATATGTAAAATTCGTAATGTGTGATTTTTGGTTGCAACAGATTTATTTTCTTGGGAACATTGTAAATAAGGATGGAATAAGAGTTGATCTAGCCAAAACAAAAGTGGTTGATGAATGGAAAATACATACAAATGATACAAAGGTTCGTATTGTTCTTGGATTAGTAGATTATTACTGATGGTTTGTTAAAAAAATTATGGTTATCTATCCCACTAAATAAGTTAATACAAAAAGGGGTTAAATTTATTTCTACATAAGAATTTGATGTTTGTATTCAAGAACTGATGAAGATATTGGTGACAACTCTAGTTTTGACCTTGCCTGCCAAAAATGGTTAGTTTGGTATCTATAGTGATGATTCATTCAATGGACTTGGTTTTATTTTCCACATAATGATCAGGTATTTTCTTATGCTTCAATACAAATAAAACATCATGATTTAAACACACATGATTTAGAATTGTTTTTTGATGTTTTTTGTTTGAAAATTTGGAGACATCATTTATACGCATCCAAATGTAAAATATATATTGACCATAAATGTCTGAATTATATATTCACTCAAAAGGAATTAAATATGGGGTATAGAAGATCAAATGAATTTATAAAATACTTTAATTTTATGATCAATTTTCATCTAGGAAAAGAAAATAAAGTGGTTGATTCCTTCAGTCAAAAACTCCATGTATCATTAACCATGTTACATTTAAAACATGATCCCTTGATTAGGGATTTGATAAATTTTGTCTTAGAAGTTGTTCGTAAAGGAAATACCTTTGTCTTCTTTCAGGTTTTTTTACAGTCATCATTAATGATCGAATTAAGAAATCATAGAAGGAATATTGTGAGCTATATAAATAGGTATAATTAGTTAAAATGGGTATGTTTCCTGAATTTAACCTTGATAAAGATTGTTTTTTACGATTTAGAAAAATGTTATATGCACCATTTGATTCATAGTTGAAGAAATAATTGTTATGTGAAGATCATAATTCTCAATTTTCAGTTAATCCTGGTAGTAATATGATGTACAAATACCTTCAAGAGTATTACTGGTGGGATCGAATGAAAAGGGATATTGCTGATTTTACCATGAATTGTTTTCCATGAAAATAGGTTAAAGAAGACTGGAAGTTATCGAAGGGGATTATTCAGCCTTTTCTAGTGCCATAATGTAAATGGGATAATATATCCATTGACTTAACTATGGAACTACCAAAGACATATCGAGGTAACAATGTGATTTGGGTTATTGTTGATCGGCAAACTAAATTTGAACATTTTTTTTCTATTCTAGAAATAATGTCTTGGGATATGATTTCTCAATTACACCTCAAAGATACCTTCATGTAACATTGAGTTCCTCTTTCCATTGTATCTAATCAGGATCCTAGGCTCACTTCTAATTTTTAGAAGGGCCATTAGAGGGAGTTTCGAATAGAAATAAATTACAGTATATCTTTTCATCCTCAATTAGATGGACAGACAAAATGAATGATTCAGACATTTGAGTATATGTTTTGAGATTTTTCAATGGACTACCAGGGAATTTTGGATCATTATATTTCTTTATTTGAGTTTTCTTATAATAAACATTTTCATTCTAGTATACAGATGGCACCTTTTGTGGAATTTTATGGGAAGTGATGTTCAACTCTTGAATTTTGGGATGATGTTGGGGAAAAGAATTTGATAGGACTATAATTAGTATAATAATTGGATGAGAAAGTAAAGATGTTACATCAACACATGAGGATAACTCAAAGTAGGTAGAAAAACTATGCAGACAACAGGAGGAAATACTTTTATTTTGAGGTAGGTGATCATGTTTTTCTTAGAATCGCACCATGGAAAAGTGTTATGTGTTTTGATAAGAAAGAAATGGAAAGTAAATAGTTCATTACACTATATGAAATCCAAGATAAATTTATATTATTTACCTACTGAGTAAATTTTCCTCTAAGTTTATCTCAACTATATAATGTCTTTCATGTTTCAATGTTTTGAAAGTATGTTCCAGATTCATCTCATCTCTTGTGCCCAAATGTAGTTTAGCTGTAAGAGAATCTTTCTTATGAAGAGAAACCAGTTATTATTCTTGATTGAAGGGAACATATATTTTACAATAAGGTAATCCAAAATGTAATGGTTTTGTGGATAAACAAAATGTTTGAAGATGAAACATGGGAATCTGAAAATGTTATGACGGAAAGGTACCCTCACTTGTTCAATAAGTAAATAAAATTGTAAGGATGCAATTTCAAGAAGTTGGGGAGAATGTAACACCCAATGGTTTAAAAAATAATTTTAAATCCGTGAGTCTTTTTTTGTAGATATTTACTACAATCCTTTAAACGTAATTCTTCTGCTTCTATGATTTGAATATCAAAAACATTTCATCAATGGATGTGATCAGTAATTTAATTGGAGTCTGATATAACCAACTTTTTTTGGTAAATACTAATATTAATAATATGAATATTAAATCAAATTATTATTTTATATTCATATGGTTTTAAGATAATGAGATCTTGATTTATTTTTCAAGGTGATATAAACCAATTAGAGTTTTAAAATTATTATTTTTGGAATAAAATATGTTTTTATTTAAAAATTAAATTAATCATAATTCAAAACATATTTTAAAAAATTGGAGTTCATTTTTGAATTATACATGTTGAAAAATTGTTAGGATAAATTTTCTGGATTTTTTTGAAATCCATGAATTTTTTTCCATGGATAGTAAATTACGATAATTTATGATTAATGATGAATATATGTTTTAGTTAATCATATGTGATTCAAGCCTCATGTAAGCTCACTTTTTTTGAACTCATGTTCTATTTTTACTATTTTATCAGAATAATGAATACTATATATATTCTTGGACTAAAATAGTATAAATATTGATTAAAATAATGTAAAATACCTCATCTTTTCCACTATAAATACCACCATCATTCCCCTATTCCTACCACACCTCTCAAGCCTTGGGAATTGTATACGTTCTACCTAATCTCCTTACAATGTATTTTACCCACTTTCAACACCTTATGGTCTCACCAAAATTCCAAAACCAAATTCCTTAAGGAGGATCTCAATAAGACAATATCAAGAGGTAAAATCATCTTTCTTATTCTTGTGTTTTATTTTCAATTCCATTTGTTTTATTATACCCTATTATCTTACCATTATACATGATTCATGAAATTTCCATAATATTATATTTTCATCATGTTATGATGTTTATTGGAAAAAATTCTAAACTTACTTCATCTCCCCCCCTCTTATAAAGATACAGTCCGTGATGTGTCATTGAACCAAATTGTGGACGATGGGTTTGAAATTTCCATTACTTCCTTAACACATTATATAAACCCATTTTAGGGATGAAACATAATTTAAATTTTATTATATAACCTTTTTAATGTTCTGGAATGATCTTATATGCATAAAATTAAATTATATAATGAAACAAGTTCATGATTATCGAGGAACATCCAAAAATGATCTTAACAAATATCATTAATTATTTATCTATTGAATCATCATCATATATGATAAAAAAATTAGTTTTGGTATTATTAAATATTTTGTAAGAATATTTGTACCATTTCATTCCACTTTCAGAATTTTAGTTTTATATGACAAGAAAATAAAATACAAACTCTGCATGGGAATCATGTATAGAACGCACCCAAAACAATGGAAGTAACAAAATACTACCAATGATGTAATGAAATGATCATATTACATATTATAAACATTAATATGTTTGTTTAAGATACTAAAAAAACTCTTTTAACCATTATACATGAGGTTTAATCATGATTCAATTAAGGAAAACCCAAGGTAAGAGAATTCGTATCCCAGTTTCCGTTCTTTAGGTCAACCTTCTACATCATTAATTAGGTTGTATTAAAATAGTTTTTTTTAATCTTTGTTTTTATTATGTTTATTTATAGTTTATACATATATTATTTTCATTATATTCATTATAATTGTAATTATATGTTATTTTTAAATTAATTTTCTAATGAAATTCTATTTTAATCTTTTAGATTTTCCAAATTCAAAAGCAATGTTTTATGCTAATATTCATGTTGTATGATTGTGTTATGGTTCATGGGAATTATTTATGATGAAGTGTGGGACATATTTATACATAAAATGTATTGGGTATTTGTATTTTGGAGGTCGGGTGTATGGTTATTCCATGTGTAACATCGATGGTTACACAATAAAGTAGACACAATGGTTATATTGTAAGGTAGCCATTGGGGTTCAAAATTATAATATATTTGAGACGGTTATAAGATTATGTATGTAATTCAAAAATATACCTTTTGGTTATATTGGTTTTCTATATATTTTTTGGAAATATCTTATATATCTCAAGTTTCACAAAGTAAGACTATATGGGTGATAAGAATGCCTTTTTGAAAATTATTTCATAAATTACATGTATTCATGTACTAATATTTTCTTTTCTTCTTTTTATATAACTTACTGAGATTTTTTTTCACATACCATGTTTTTAAATGATTTTCCTTGGTTATAAAGATGTGTAATACAAAGAAGGAATCAAACATAAATGTTATGAAGACTTTTCAATGAAAACATGTTTTATTTGAAAAGTTTCTTATTTTTGGAAAAAATGGATACTGTTTTGTGGTATCCGCTCTGTATCAATGTGGAATGTTATGTATGTGTTATAACCAAACTCTCTATAAATATAAAATTGAAAATATCCTAAATATGTGAGGATGTTATTTCTTGACCAAAAATCAAGATTATGGAATGTAATAAGGTCGGGTCATTATAAAATTATTCTATCTATTATCTATATAAATTGAGAGACAAAGACTTTCCAGATATTTCACATACTATATCCCTTATTCGTTATGGCCCTTTACAAAATCAGAAAGAAAATGATGTATTATACACATATTATTTTTCTCCATATTTTATTTATAAAGTTTCATTTTATAGGTCCTTGATTCACATTTCATCTCGAGTCCCATTTCTGTTTCTTCATCATCCCCTTCACTAAAAAACATTATTATTCACCTTGGTGAGAAATAATTTCTCACTAAGATTACTAGGTAATGAATCCAATTAAATTTCATTATCATCATATTATTATTACTTCATCATCAAAAAAATAACATTTCCTTTTAAATTGTTCATATATTTTATCATTTCCATTAAAATATGACTTCGTTTTAATTAATTTAGATGTCTTATACCAAGAAAATTTCTTTGATTTCATGTCCTTATATTTAATTCCATATTTCAAAAAATTCAAAAAATTTAAAGAAAAATATCTAATTCTGTAAAATACTAAACACTTAAAAAAATTAACAAGATATATTCATTTTCAATTTTAGACACTTATTAAAATAAGTGATGTGAGATTATCGAACTATATATTAACATCAATATATGAATATATATTCTTTTTCTATTCCTTGAACACAATTAATTTTATACCATTCATTAGGGATTTGAAATTTTTTCTCCTAACTAATTTTATTCACATCATAAAAGAATTACATTCATTTATTTTATAAACTACAAAACATTGTGAAATTCATCCAATGAAAATATATTCATATCATGATCTATAAGAGATGATACCTTATAATAAATCTTATCTTGCATGATGAGAATAATGTTATTACTTTCTTTGAATCCCGTATAGTTTCTCTAAAACCTATTATATATCTCACTATCACATAAACTATATTAAATATATCGTATTTTTTTAAAGGTTTGATTTGAAGCCTTATTTATCGTACAAATGCATTGAAATTGAGAAAACCACATTTTAATATTTCTTATCCACTATATCATTATTTTCAATAATATTTGACATATTCTATAAAATTA
The DNA here is from genome assembly GCA_963277665.1 of Viscum album. Classification (NCBI taxonomy): domain Eukaryota; kingdom Viridiplantae; phylum Streptophyta; class Magnoliopsida; order Santalales; family Viscaceae; genus Viscum; species Viscum album. The sequence continues at coordinate 1,202,974,222 of OY728160.1, read as the reverse complement.
TTTTTTATATATTTATCAACATAAACTTAATAAAAACATCATCTAACATATATTCAATAATGGAATTAATTTCACATCCAGCAATATCAATATTCTTTTTATCATTTTCACTTGTCACTACTCCTTCTGCAATTAGAGTAAAGACAACTATGACAATTTCATAAAAAATTCATTCTTATCAAGAGAAATTATTAAAACATTCATTCATTCTAAAAATATAAATTTTTCTTATAAAATTTTGTAATTTTTTTATACTGATTTAATTTATGTTATCTATGAAAATGATAAAAATTATTATTAATAATAATATTAATAAAATTATAACTTCTCAAGACATCTTAAAACGAACCTGATGTTTTTGAATAAAAACAATATCAATAGTATAAAATATAGAAGATACTTATAAAAATAATATTGTGGTCAAACATGGATATCTTTTTATGGGGATGAATTTGTGATTAATGTTTTTTACCATTATATAGCCTATTAATATTCGTCTCCATTTAAGATGAAAGAAGAATGTTTTCCCAAGACTTCTTCTTTAGGACAAAATATTTAAATAATTTCAATTAATTATTTTAATTATTTTATTTTCACATATAATTAGTGAAGGAATAACATGGTGATGTAAAAGGTTCAATATTTAGAAAAATATATATATCCTATTAATGGAATGGTTTTAACCATTGTTTCATAATCTACTAAAATCACCAAATAGATTGTAATGATCCAAGATTATTCTGGAAATTGAAGTTGTTAAAATATCTCTTGATAGTTAGGATGTTGAAATATAATAAATAAATTTTCTTCAATATGAAAATAGTAGCATGGGTCTTTAGTTAGAGACAAGAGTTTTATTTTTAAGTCATTGTAAATTGATTATCAATTTGTTTTCATTATTTTGATCACTAAAAATATAAAATTCAGCATCCAAAAATACTACACACCACAAAATATATCATTATATATTAAAATAAGATTTCATGAAGTTTATATGGACCATTAATTATCAAATAATAATAATAATCACAATAACTCTCTATGTAACCAATGTAGTGCATCTTATTTAAAGCACACTATTGATTTTCATTATTTAAATATTCCTCTTCCTGAATATATGATAGCTAGTGGATAAAATTCTATATTGTAATACAAACTTCTTCGTCCTTTTATCCACACTACAAATTAATGAAACACCCTCTATGTCTCTCTTCAATTTATAAGTCTCCATGTTCTCCCTCTTTATTGATATTTCAAATTTTGAAATCACATACAATTACAAACATAAAATCATAATTTAATATCCTTTAATTTGATCTATTGGATCAATATATCTTTTTTTCATCATTTATTATATTTAAGTACATGAAACATTTAGTTATATTATTCTATGTCTCATCCATGTAAACAGATCATAAAAAAATCTCAAAATTATACCATAACACAAATTAAAACCTAATATTTATTATTATGTACTAATGAATGTAGATAAAAAGTTCTTACATCCTTATGATTTAAACCCAAATCCATCATGAAACTTTTTGAAATGTCTTAAACCCAACTTTGTTGTAGCCCAAAATTTCACGTATAATTTCACTTTATTTTGACATAACATTATTGTGAAATATTGATCATTATAATGAAAACACTTTCCCCAAGGTGTATCCTTTTCTCCATAACAATTAGCTTTATCATTTATACATAATAGGCTTTATATTATGGTGTGACACAAATTTTATGATGTTTAAAATAAGAATCATCATATCTGAAAAAGAAAACATAGCTTAATATATTTTTATTGTGGCATTATTTTTCATGAAACATCCAAAACTAATAGAAAACACTACTTTATAAAATCAATGCTCTTCTATACACAACCAAACATTCAAATGAACTTCACCAAATTGAAACAATAAATGTTAATATAATTTTTAATGTGATTCATATGTTAATAAATATATTGAAAAAAGAGACATCATAGTCCCCAATTACATACACCTCACCTTTTCTTCAATAAGAAACAAAACCCTTTTTATAAAATACCTCAGAGGGAACCTTCTATATCAATCTCCATCATGACCATAATATGAATATTATAGAATATTTCAGTTTGAAAAAATTAGTAAGAATTATACTTAAAAATCATTTTATCTTAAAGCAGATGAACTGGAAATTATATTAAATAGTTAAGTATATTCTCTCAGATTAAAAACTACTAGACACTTTTTGGGAGATAAAATAATAATAAAAATTGATCTTTCCAATATTTATACACTAGTTTCCATAAAATAAAATATACCAAAAGGGTTTGGATATGTCATGATAGTTCATATAACTACATGATATGGTTTTTTGTGGGGAATTTACACACATCGTGAAATACGAGAGGAGGAAAAAAGATCAAATGGGAATGAATTCTCTATTTATGAGATAGGTTCAGTATCCTAATTGCAAGAGTATTATTAGAATACATGATGTATTATTTATTTGTGAGTACATAAATGAAAATTTTTAGAAGTAATATAAACTATAGAAGCTAACTTAAAAAAGTAATTTTAGTAAATATAGAACCTATTTTTTCACCATAATTTTTAGATAATGGGAACAAAATTCCTGACACAGATGATATATCAACATAATGTAGTATATATATTCATCTATTTGTTTATATATTTTATATGATATTGAATAACTAAAATCATTGGAAGCATAGTCTATGATCTCTACTAGATAAATAAAATCATGTCATAGATACTTGGGACATTAATATGTTTTAATTTCTTGTGGGTGGAATATAGAAAATAATGATGTTGTGATTAAAAGTCACTATGAGAACGAATGAATAAAATACATGCAATCTAGGATAATATTAATGTATAACAACCACACATACAATATATTAGACATTTTAAATGGTAGTAATACACCTAATAATAATAGTTTTTATAGAATCATAGGTGAATATTTTTTCTCAAAACCAGATTATAATGATAGGATTGTTGGCGTGGTATTTTTAATAAAAGAAATGTTTTTCACTATGGTGAAATTTTATCAATTCTGCCAAAAATTATTTCTATGATTTTTTTTTAATTTTTAGAAGCTATATTAAACCTATAGGTATAATATTTTTTTATAATGTTTTCATTTTTAAATAGTGATCATGATGAGAAAAATATATTTGGAGTAACCTGAAGGTTTCTAAGTGAAAGGTATGGAGAAAATTATATATAAACATGTGAAATATTCATAGGGTATATAAAAGGTTTCAAAGTAATTATACTAGAAATTTTATTCAATAATAGAAAATATTGACTTTAAACGAATGAATTTTGTTCATTTAAACTTCATGAAAATTATTTTTACAGATATTTCATTATGTATATTACTTATGTTGATTTTATATTAACTATAGTTAAAAATAAATAGTTGAAAAAGTATGTAAAAAAGAATGAATTTGGAAAAAAAACACATATGTTACACATAGACCTGAGTAATCAAAATGTTGTCTTATATCTATAATAAAAAATTGGAAATTTTCAATAACAATTCAACATTGATAAATTTAAATTAGTTATATTCCCATTTTTACGTAAATTATTAGTCATGACAAGTCAATGCCCATAAACTAAGGAAAAATAATGGAGTAATAGAGAAAATTCATTATCAGTTAGAAATCAACAGTTTCATGTATATTATGGTGTGCATTAGAAATAGTAATTCTCACTAAATTTCTCTTATGAGTGAATACTAATAAAAAACAAGAAAGGGAAATTTCATAGATTTAAATTATATATTGTGGTTATTTTTAGGTAAATGGTATCATTGTTTTTGTTTTATAAATGATATACCTATTTCGGATGGATATATTGATGGTAATATTGTCAAATATAATTATATATGATCATACAGAGTTGAATACTTGATATCATATTCACGCAGAGTTGTTTCACAAAAATCATGATTATATAATTATATAACCTTATCATCCTAAAAATTATATTATAATGCAATCATTAAAAGTAAAAAATGAAAATTTGATTTATAACAAAATTTATATAAGATATTTGATAGAAAAAAATTGAATTTTACTCTCTATTATGGAAATCAGAATAAAATAATGCTCTGTAAAAATATAAAATTTCACTTAAGGGTACACATCAATATCTATATCACTAGATTCGCAATGATTAGAAGATATAATATTGAAAATTATGAAAATTTATTTTAATACGGGGTGTGGATTGATGGATGATGGATTCTAGTGTAAGTCCATTATTGACCTAATGATTTATATGGTCGATAACCAACCCAAGAACCCCTGGAATCAGTCAGCAAGGTTAATTTAAGAGATAAAAACATTATTGAATATTTTCAAGGGTATATGACGGAAAACCGAGAACAATATAGCATTTTATTCACACAATCATTATTCTTACCTTGTAATTTGTAATTTTTGTATCCAAATATGTTTATCCAAATGATGAAATAAATACATATAACATATATCAAAATGACGAAAATAAGAACCATATTTTATTAGTAATTTAATAAAGAATTTATAAAAATGTCACATGTATTCATTCTAAAAATATTCCCAAATAAAATTTAACATTTATCACTTCAGGTATTTGAACTACTAAAACCAAACCTTTATCAGTGAATGTTTTATTACTGATAAATATAAGAATTTATTAGTAAAAATTTAGAGTTGATAAAATATTTATCATCTGAAATAGTAAAATAAAAAGTATATAAGCTATATATATATATTTGTGTGTGTATGTAGACAAAAATACCTTTAAAGATATCATAATATTACATATATATATACACATCACCTATAATATTGTATATATATATATATATGCTCTTAAGATGTTGTTTTATTTTCTTAACAAATAATTTTGAAGGGTTTGAGTAGAAATGGATAACCAAAGTCCAATACTAGAATTATACATATATCCATCCTAATAAAAAATTGAAATTGAAATTCATATTAAAATTTCAAAAAAACCCTTCTCAATTAAATAGGAAAACCAGAATGAGCAGGAAACAGTACCGGGAATCAAGTACATTGATCCTAAGTATATCCCAATACCCCAAGATTGGATGTATTGGATTAATATATCATGGCTATTGATGAACAATTGAACCATCCATATAAATTTCTTAATATAGAAATATTGATTCTAGTGAACAAAATAGGAATCACTAGAGAATAGAACCACCAATAGACCATGAAGGAAATAATATAAAAAATCCCTCAATGAGAAAAAAAATAACTAAAGAAATGAAATATTTCACTAATGTCTCTACCGAGGATGGAGATTCCAAATCCATGAAGCACCAAACACCAACCTCACCGCCTTATTTAACCAGAAAAGAATCACCAACTATAAATGTTGAAGCGAACTATACTAAATTGTTGTCTTGATTAAGGGTGATAAACCAAATGTGTAACCCTTTAATTAAAATCACTAAGACTAAAGACCCCATTGGAACACCACTAATTCCATAAAATATACCACTTCTAATGGAATCCAAAGAACCACTTGCACACCCCAAAATGACCTAAACACAACATTGACTCTACATTAGGTTTTACCGACACTAAAGATATATTAATTCTATGAGAGAGAACATACTTAAATAAACATCCAAATAACTTCCTTCAAAATAGATCAGATAGGTAGGATTGGGAGAATGACAGAATAGGGGGAACATTATGAAAAGGGGATCATCGAAGACAATACCATTAATAGAAAATATTAGAAAAAACAATGATGGGAAGACCAATGAGAAAGACTTAATAAATAAGAGGTCAAATAAAAAACACAATATTTGTCTCTAACAACATCCTCATTACAATCATAAAGCATCACATACATCATTATTCCCCAATAATGAGGTATCTTCCACAATTAGTTTTGAAATAAGAGTAATAAGTCTTGGTGAACAAGGAAAACTACTGAAACAAATACAACACCCCCCCAACCAACCAATAATGAAAATAAATAAAAAAGGGAAACAAAAAACCTAGAGACTAGAATATCCCAATAATCGTTATCTCCCACCACAAAAGCCTACTAATGACATAGTCCCAAGCATATAAATAATCATAGAGTTGTTTCATAGATATTAGTTCTTCATTATTTTTTCAATGTAAATATTAGTAGTTGAGGATGAATGAGAACAAAAAAAATGAAAAGGAATCAGAAAACCTAAAATAGGGGATATAAGGAAGCTAAAACCTTGAGGTGGGTCATCACATAGGGGGAGAGAATCCACACACACCAAAGTGATGAGTTTGAGAGGATAATGATAACATAGTGAGGGAATTAAAATGAATGGGAAGAGACATAGAGTGTCATGGTAGATAGGAAGGATAAAATAGAAATAAGAGGAAGGATGGGAAAGAATGGATCTATCTCCCCATCATATACATATGTATAATATATACACAATTTTCTAAAATGTGCAATTATAATTACAGTATTACTATATCTATATTTATATGAAATTTACATATTTTAATAAAAAAATATGTGTAACATTTATTTTTAACATTAATTGAAAGAAAAATAAATTTTTTTTCAAAAAATATCGGTGATTGATAATACAACTATAGTAATATTAATAATATTATTATATATATATATCTCATTATTATTAATTAAAATGAATATAAAACTATTTTATATTGAAATTATAATACTATTATTATATATATAATTAAATATCTTTCATACTTTTATATAATATATGATTTTATTTTTCATAATAATATATATTACGTATGTAAATTAATTAATTTTAAAAATTATATAAATATAAATATAAATTGTAATGAATAATTTTTTTAAATAAATAGTTTGTTAATTTAAAATTTATATTCAATTAGTAATAAATTGAATATAATACACTACATTTAAATGAATATGTTAATATTTTTAAATATAGTTATACATTTTATAAGGTATAAAATATTTATAAATTAATAAATTTATTAAATGTTTTCAAATATTATTAATAATATTAAAAAAATTATTAATATTATAAACATTTCTATAATTTTTGATTTTTTAGAAATCGTTTTTATTTTTAGGTAATTATAAATATTTTTATATTTAATTATACATTTACATAATTAATAGTATATTATCAATAAAATTTAAACATTTATATAATTAATAATATATTTTAATCATATTTATTTATAATGAAAAATAATTAATAATTATTGATGATTTTTATACAATTACTAGAATATTCATATTTAAAATAAATATAATTATATTTAAATAGTGTAAAATTATATATATATATATATATTCTAACCATATATATAGAAATATAGTTTAAAATAAATAAATAAATATATATAAATAAATTAGTATATAAGTAAATAATAAACTATCATTCATAATATATATATTAATTTGTTATTGGTATCAAATGAGCTCACTTTGAAGATCAGACCATCATTCTGATCCTAAATCAAGTGTTATGGTTCAAACACAACTGATCTCCCAAATTATTATTTTTTTCTTTTCTATGGGTATTATCAATTCTAAAATTAGCACTCATAAATCTATATATATAAATTCTATAATTTGTGCTCATAAAGATCCAACAGTATCAGTATGAAATTCAGTACTAATAAAAGGTTGATTTATGGTTACTAACATTTTTTATTGCTGATATAGGTATATTTTATGAGTTCTTTTTAAACAATGTTGACATAGGTCTTTCCACTTTTCAAAAGAACCTTACTTATTATTCTTCTTGGCCTAATTTTAAGGATTCCATAATTATTCTAGTATTTATTTTTGGAATATTTCAGTTATTCATCGCATTAATCATATATATATGTTTATATATATATATTCGTTTATATAAACACACACATATATATATATATATATCAATATACGTAAAATTTTCCTTATATATACATATGTGTTTGTGTGTGTGGGTATTTATAAATGTGTATATATATACATAAGTAAATATATAATTGTGTGTTTATATATCAATATATTTATTTATTATATATATATATATATTTATGTTATTATATATTCTTTATGTCAAGTTAAGTATTCAAAAAAATCCCAAATTCATTCATCACCATGTTTTACATTCTAATTTCTCATATTAAATAGCTTCTAAAATATTAGTGGGAAAAATAACATATTATCAATAAAAACCTATAGTGAAAGTGATTAATTAATCAATCCAAAAAAATATATCAATATATATTTAATAATCATTATAGAACATATTGGAAAGATAATTATAACATTCTAGTAATTATTAAACCTCATTAAAATAATACAATGAAACTTAAAGTTCTTTATTAATGAAAAAATGTGATTCAAAGTTATTCTCGGATGAAATCATTAATTATTTTTCATTTTAAATTATTTTTTATTACTAACAATATTCAAGTGATAGTTTTGATCCATATAGAAATAAAAAAGTTATTTTTTTCTAAGAAATGGTACACAATATATCATAAAAAATAATAAAAATAAAATTATAATAACCACACCAAATAAACACAACTTAAACAAAAATGGACCAAATTAATCAAATATAAAAAACATTTAAAGAAACAATTCAACACATTGTCAATAAAATTGAAAAAAATGATCATGAACCATTTACAAGTATTCTGGAATTAAATTTAAATAATTATGAAGCGAAAAATTGAAAATGAGATTTAGGAAACTAATTAAATGTTTTATAAATAAATAATTTCATAAAATAAATATATTATAAAAAATAAATTAAATTATATTCAAATTATTAATGATAAATATAACCAAATTACCGAAAAATATAAAAAATAATTATTTATATGAATCATTATAATTAATATAAATATAACTAAGAATAAATTTTTTTAATTGAAAATCCAAATTTCAAAAATAAATTGATTACCATATCTAGATGATTTATTATTGGAGGGAGGAAATCTCTAAATGAGGTGTTCATAGAAAAAGTGTTTGTCTATATATATATATATATTTATTTATTTTTATATATAAATATTATTATATTATTATTATTTTTTTATTTTATAGTTTTATATTTATATATTTATATATTTATATATTTATGTACAAATGTGCACATATATATATACATTACATAACTATTAATTGTAATTTTCTATTATATAATTAAAATTTATAATCTATACAATTTACATACATAAAAAATTATACATTATAATCATGCCTTTTTAATCTATTATTTTAGATAAATATGAATATTTTTTAAAGAAATTCGAAGAATATGACTACAAAATAGATAGATGTTGATCTTATGGAAAAATAATATGGGGATATGGTTAAAGAGTCCATCATGTTTGAAATAGTGTTTATAGGCCACCCTTAAAAATTTCGTTATATATGTTTATATTACACTTATTCATGATGAATTTTTCCCAATGAGTTGGAAGAACACACCGTGTATTATAAAATAGAATGAGGTTATAAATGTTGAATTAAACAATAGAAATAATTGAATATAATTATAGATTAAGTTAACCATATGCTATATGAATCATCTGATATTATTACAACTATAAATGATGATGGATATCATATCGAGGAAATGATAATCAAAGTTGAATATGACCTTCATTATTTTATAATTTTGTATTGTTAAAGAGCTATGAAAATGTGATAATGTATCTTTTTCATTCATAATATACAACGAAGTCTACCATACATAAACTATAAAATTTTAATGTTGGAAAACAAATGAGAAACACCATCATTACAAAACTATTATCTCATATGAATGGAATGTTACTAAAATTAAATGAGCATCGTTCTCAAAAAAATAATTCTAAATAAATGTTATGTTTAATGGGTATAACTTATGAAGGAAAAAATTATTATCCAAAAGATATTATATATTTTCAAAAGGACTATGAATCACATAATAATAACTTATGTGGTTTTTGTACCATTATAAGAATGTTAAATCATGTCCTTTAAAATTCAAATGGTACCTTAAAATCATTACATGGTTTACATGACTATATAGATGTGAGGAGAATATATGTTAATTAATATGGAATGAAAATATAATAATTCATAAAGGGAAAATTTGATTCCCCAAAAATAATTTTCATTAGATGAAAATTTATCACGGGTATGGAATCCACCCTTTTATTTACATATCTTTTCATTACATTGTACAAACAGATGATCTTTTAATGTTTTGTTTGTTGAAAAAAATGTACATAATACATGAAAACATAAAACATTATTCTAATCCTCTTGAAAGGGTTCATCACAGGTTCACCATTAGTCCATTTAATGAATCTCATAACATAGGAACATATATCAATGGAAAGGGTGAGTATAATTCCCATTAAAGGAATGTAAGGGAAACATTTTACAAGAGATCATGAGAATTATCAATAAAACATGATGATTATAATAAAGGAATGAGAAAAAAAGAGGCCTTTCAACGTAAAAAAACATGAATACTAATTTTGAAATGTGGCTATAACATTTAATTGGATCATTCATAAGGATATGACTATTGTTTATCACTAAGGTGTCATAAATATTACCAAGGTTATTCACTAAGGTATCGTAAAACATGTCACATATAAAGATTAAATTCTTTACTCAATTCATTGGAGTACCATGAGGATGCACCCTCCATATGTATTAATTAATTTTATCCACATATATTATAATATAACATTTCATAAATAACTCATGGAGAATAATATAAATGGATTTCCAATCAAAATCGTTGTGTTTTAAAAAAATTAATAAAGACAATAACTTTATGTCATTATTAACCAACAAAAAATGAAGTTAGGTTTCATGTATGTTAATACCAGAACAAAATATAACATTTTGAAATATATTTTAAAACCCCCTATAAATTAAATTGTTTTGGGTATTTGAAAATTAAGATAAGATAATTTCATGATAAAATGATAGAAATTTTGAGAAGAAAATATGGCAGCATAATGGGTATGAAACATCATTTTAGAAAACATTATAAATATAGGGTAAAATGGTACCACTAATAAAATAATATTATTGTAGTATAGGGATAGAATAAAATGGATATATGTACATACTATGTAAATTTTAAATAAATTCCACATAATAAGGGAATATGAAAGAAAAAAGAAGTTGAGATTTCCCTTACCATGAAGATTAACTCCTCAAACTAGAAGGATGAGACCATGGGAGCTTGATAACACCTTAAGAGGACTCCATGGGAGGTAAACCTATCAAAGAATTGTGTATTATAAATTTTAAGTGAAATAAAATGAATAAATTGGAGGGTATTTATAACGAAATAGGAGGATTTGTTTACTAATTTCCTAGGACACCTAGGTAGAGGTAAATAAAAAATCATGGGATTTAACATGGTTTTGGACACATGGGACACATATTATTACAATTTAATAAAAAATAGTTAACAAAAAATTTATATTACTTAATTTGGTAATGAAAATTAATGTTTAAACAAAAAATATTTTTTATGTTAATGTTTCCATTTTAAAATTTGGAATGTAAATTATATATTTGTTAATTGGTTAAAATATTTTAAAATACATGATATTAATAAAATAACATATATTGTTTCATGTATTTTGGTCATTTATTTATTCAATCATTGTGGGATAATTATGATTTCATTAAACATTCTGAAAAAATTCAAACTATGTTTTTAATATTCACAGAAAAAAAAATATTTTATAAATTTCTCATAAATTCACCCAAACATAATTTTTGCATTATTATTCAAAAAATGTTATGTATTTTATCATAATAACTATCTAAATATGATAATTTATACTTTTTAATAGAAAAATACTTATTTATTAAAATAATAGCCAATAAAAAATGCATAGTGAAAATGCCTAGTGAAATTTCTGACACATGAGGAAAATAAAAATATTTCATCATTTCTATTTTAATAAGAGTGTTTTAACCAAAATATTTCATTAAAATAAATATTTATATCTTTTCTAAAAAGTGAAATTTATTTCTAAAAAACCAATTTATCAAATTCAAACTAATTTTTTTAAGAAAATCAATTTTTAAAATTTAATTGATAGAATATAAATTTTATATATACAATGTCATTAAATATCAAGTAACTAGGGTCTCAAAAAATAACCTTTTATAAAACCCAAATGTGTCCTAATGGTATGGTTTGTGATAGTGATGGATTCTTGGGGTGGATTAGATAACATCACCCTAGTGGTAATTTCCATTTACATAAACTTATCTCGTTTACAATTTTATTCAAGATTAACATATTGAAGATCATCATGGGATTGGTCAAGAGAAAAGACAATTAAAAGTACCTCCTGCCCAATCTTTGACAAATCGCCTTCGTACAAGATCACTCTACTAGTTGAGTTCATCATTTCTCATTTCATTATTAATTAACTAATATGATTTCTATTTATAACACTAATTAAAACAATAAAATTATTATAAGGATTAGATTTCATAACAATCATTTTGATCAATAGCCATAATTGACTAACAGTCATAATTAGCCAAAAGCCAAAATTGACCAAAGGTCATATAATTGTCCAAAATTGATGGTCACAATTTAGTTTTTAATCACTAAATTATTAATGAGATACAGTTTTTTTGTGTATAATATAACACATATTTTTAGGAAACAATTTTCATTCAAAAATTATGGGTTATTACATTCCTCCCCCCCCCTCATGAAATTTTTCGACGAAATTTCAACTCATTCCCTCAGTTGAGAAAATGTGTGGGTATATATGCATCATTTTTCCTTTGGATCCCACAAGTCTTCTTCATTTTTGTGGTTCCTCCACAACACTTTAACAAGGTTGGTTTTCTTATTATATAAAACTTTGTCTCTATGGTCCATGATATCCATAGGTTTCTCTTCAAAAGAGAAGTCATGTTCAAATTGTACCACATCTGGATTCAGTACTTGTGAAGGGTCAGGTATCAACATACTCAAGAGAGATACAAGGAAAACATTATGAACATGATCTAGGTTTGGTGTAAGTTCAAGTTGATAGGATACTGCTCCTACGAGATCAAGGATTTCATAGGGGCCAATGTATTTGGGTTTGAGCTTCCCTTTCCTCCCAAACCACATGAATATCTTCTAATGTGAAATTTCAAGGAAGACTTCATTACCAGCATAGAACTCCAAGTACCATTGAGGGTTGTCATAATAACTCCTTATCGACCCTAAGTATCCTTTGTGTGTTGTTGGATAATAGGAACCTTTTTATATCATATCATTCATAAGATAATGTCTAAGAATATTTCTCTCACCATCTTCTGCCAATATGTTGGTGTTTTAAAATGATTCCCATATAGAGCTTCATAGGGTGCGATTTTAAAACAAGAATAGAAATTTTTTTTGTATGAGAAGTCAACTAATGTTAGGTTTTGATCTCATCCACCTATAAATTCCATTAAGTATGTTCTCAACATTTCCTCCAGTGTTTCAATAGTCCTTTTAGATTAGATATCAGTTTGGGTGTGATATTCTATACTGAAATTCAATTCGGTACTCAGAGCATGTGTAAGACTTCTCTAGAACTATGATTTGAACCTTGGATCACAATAATATGTGATAGAAGTTGGCACCAAATGAAACATCGCCACTTCTTGTACATAATCATGGAATGTTGTTTAATAGAAAAATTATCTCGAATAGAGATAAAATGGATAGTCTTGGTTAGACAGTCCCCAATAACCCATATCACATTGTTTCCATTGGATGATTTCAAAATACTAGTGAAAAATTAAATAGTGATATTGTCACACTTCTATTCTGGTAAGGATTGTTTTTGAAATACGTTTTTATAAATTGATCCCTTTTACATCACTTTTTGACACACCAGGCACCGTATAGTATAGTTGGAAATATCCCTTTTCATTTTATCCCACCAATAATTATCATGAAGGTCCCTATAAATTTTCATTATTCTAGGATGTAGGGAGTAATTAAAGGTATGTTATTCATCCATAATCTCCTACTTTATTTTTGGAAAATATAGAAAACATATCATTGTATGAAATTTCAAGTATAACTTCTTGATTAATGTTGAATTCTGGAAACATCTCATTCTTCATATCCTCTAACTTCTTATATAGAAAAGGACATTCTCATTGAGATTTCGGGTTATTCTCTAGTAATGATGGTTGAAAAATCATTTGGGATTTGTTTGATGACGTGTCTTCCTTTACGATTCCCTTGTCAAGTTTTACTTGGTTTTTGATCAAATTATCTCCTTGAATCCACATCATTTCTTGAACAATAGGGTATTTCCTACTTAATGTATCAGTAAAATTTTTTTTCTCTTATGGGGTGATGAGGAGTTGAACAATCATAGTCTTCCAGAAGTTTCAGCCATCTCCTATATCTCATGTTCAATTGCTTTTTCATGAAAATGTACTATAGAAATTGATTATTTCTGTATATATTATATTTCTCAGTAGAAAGATAGTGCATTTGTATATTCATATCAAAAAAAAGTCATATCCATCTCAAGGTCATGCATAAGACAGTTCTGCTCATAAGGCTTCAACTATCGAGGAGCATAAACAATCACCTTGTCATTTTTCATGAGGATTCAGACAAGAACTTTCGGAGATGAATCACTAAAAATAATAAATCCTTCTATGATATAGGGTATAGTAAACTCATGTGTAGTTATAAATCTCTGTTTCAACTATTAGAAACATTCTCTACACTCCTTTGTCCAGATGAACTTGAACCCTTTTCAAGTTAACATGGTTAGTGGATTAGAAGTTCATAAAACATCACAAATCTTCTATAATATCCAGCTAATTCAAGGAAACTATAAATCATAGTAAATATTGTAGGATGAGACCACTACTCCACAACTTTTTTCTTGGTAGGATAATCTTATATTAATTCATTGGTTACAATTTTCCCCAAGAAAAAAAACATTTTCCAACAAAAATTCTTATTTTTTAAACATTCCAAATAACCTCTCCTTCCCCAGAGTTTTCAATATAGACCTTATATGATCCTCATCCTCCTCATGAATTTTTCAATATATCATAATATCATCAATAAAAATTACCAAAAAGTTATCAATGTATTCTTAAAAGATTCTATTCATCAAATACATAAAAATAACAGGATAATTATTCAATCCAATGGAAATAACAACAAACTCATAATGCCCATATCTTGATCTGAAGGTGGTATTTAGAATAAATTCTTTATTCACACTCAATTAATGATTACCAGATCGAATATTAATCTTTAGGAATAATTGATCCCCAAAATATTGGTCAAATAAATAATCAATTCTTGTAATATGGTTCTTTTTCTTTACATGATCCCATTATGTTCTCTATAATAAATGCATATCCACATTGATCTATCATTCATCATCACAAATAGAATAGGTGCTCCAAAAGGATAAAGACTTGGTCAAATAAACCCCTTCTCCAAAAGATCTTCTAGTATCTACTTTAATCCGTTTAGCCTCACATTTTCAATTCTATATGGGGTCTTTGAAATCATCAAGGAACCAGGAATGAGCTCAATGGAGAACTCTACCACTCTCTAGGTAGGGACATCTAGGTAACTTCTCATGAAATAAGTCAACGTATTCTTAAATGATGGGGACATTTTCTATTTTTATAAATTAATTTCCATCTTCATATTCATTAATCATTTTGATGAAGAAGGCTATGGTATTTTCTTCTAGACAAAGCATAGGTCAAGATATATCTCTTTTGTAATAAATTATAGGTTGTTTTTTCTAGGATACTGATATTTCCTTGATTTTATAGTGATCTTAGCATTATACATTAGGATCCAGTGCATCCCTATTATATTGTCAAATTACATCATGGGAGTGACTACTAGATTTGGAATGAGATTATTCTCAACTAAGAAAATACTAGAGTATCTATACAATGTTGATTCTAGGATAATCCCTTTATGATTATTTATTGAATGTTTTACGTCTATAATTTTATGTATTGATTATATATTCTTTACAAACATGGATGAAATAAAATAATAATTAGACCCATAATCTAGTAATGTTCTTTCTAGCTTTGAGAGAACAAAGAGAGTACCTTCCACCGCATCATTTAGAGTTTAAACTTTAGCTATCATGATATAAAAACCATTACCCTTCTCCCTTGGCCTATAATTAGGATTATAGTTATTACCATCCATTAACATTGGATTTGGATAGTGAATTGTAAAGAAATGAAGATTTCTACACGAGAATCATTGGACTTCAGGTAGGGCATGAACCATCTTCTCGTACTCTTTAGTGTTGAGAAGTTGTGGTTTCACCTCACTATTATTGTTTTGAGAAATATGGCCATCTATTTGACACATTTAACATTTATCTCTGATGATAGAACTATTACCGAATACTCCTTCCCACTTTTTTTTCATGTGCGAAGTTTAGATATCTTTTCTCCTCTTCCTTGGTCAAAGATACTACCAAATTTTGGCTCCAAAGATATCTTATTTTCATTCAATCTATGGGACCACAATGTATCTCCGAACACCAATTCAAATTTCATAGCACTCCTCATGATCTTCTCACTGTTTTCATAGTCATGGCTGGATAGATTATTTCATATATGGGGTATTGGTACATCAAAAAAACTATTAACCTTACTATTAGGATCCATGAGAATGTTAGAGGTGTAACGGGAATGTCTTGTGATTTTCATCACATAGCATCCCATATATTTTTTCCTTCAATTTTAGCTATAGGAATTAATTCTCCATTTTCATTAACATTGAATGGGGGAAATATTTTTTTAAAGAGGTTCCCTTAAACTCTTCTAACTCTATTGAATCAATCTCCCCTTTTATCATTGTTTTTTTAACAAGTTTCCACCACTGAACGTCTTCTCCACATCTAAGGTACATTCTCTTATTCAAAAAAATATAGTATAGAAAACATATTTCCTATAGTTATTATCCACTATTCAGTAATCAATGGGTCGGTAAATCCATTAAAATAAGGTGTTCGTTGACACATAAACGACTGAATGTAAATTTATTCCATTCGAGGTGACTTCATTATCATGGAATGATTCAAGTTATTTCTCATTACATGAGTTGGATGATTTATTATTCTCATGAAATTTTTCTTTCTGGATTCCATCAGAAGGTCGTCAATGCTTGGTCTGGTGCGCTCACCAGTTATATAGTTTCTCTTATTTCCAAACATTTTATAAAAGAAGAAAACCTTAGTGATAAATGTGTTTCATTTAATAGTTTTCTAATTCTAATGGAATTTAAAGTCTTAAAAAATCATGCTTAAATATGTTATTCTTTAACTAAAATTGCATTTTAAATAAATCCTTAATAATGGTTTATAAAATTCTTGTGTCTAACCAAACATATCCCCCATGATTGTCAAACTAGATGAACAGTAAGGCCCATTTTTATGTTCTAGGTTACACCGAGTTAGCCCAATGCACCTTTCCAGAGTTGTTACCCCTGGGTACATCTATTCTAGAAACATTTCCACTTGTTCATATCTAGACATGGATTTCATTTCGGAAAAACGCATACTTAATAATTCACCAAAATACCAGGATCAATTCCTATATTAAAATATTATCTACGGTTGTTCCTAATGTTTAAAATTACTAATTATCCAAGATAAATAAACCATACTATGATACTAACTACAACATTCCACCTTTTATATACATAAATTTTCATTACATTATACAAACAGAGGATGTTTTAATGTTTTATTCCTTGAAAAAAGGTACATAATAGATGAAAAAGAAAATTATTATAATATTCTTGAGAATGTTCATCATAGGTTCTTATTAAGTACATTTAACACATCTTATAACATTAGTAGATACATCAAATGAAAGGGTGATCATAAGTCCATGTAATGGAAATCAAGGGAAACAATTTTCAAGTGATCATAAGAATTATTGATAAGAATATGAAGAATATCATACAGGAATGAGAAAATGAAAATAGAAATATAATTGTGAAAATAAAATGATTCATAACATCTAAATTTGGTTATAAAATTTAATTTATTAGTTCATAATAAATTCATCATTATTTATCACTATGGTGTCATAAAAATTACCAAGGTTATTCACCAAGGTATAATAAAACATTTCATCTCTAGAAATTAAATCTTTTACCCAATGAATTGGAGTGAAATCAGGACTCAGTATTCATATTTCATAGTTAATTTGAGATAGAAATATCAATATAAAACATTTCATAAATAACCCATGGATAATAAAAGAAACAGGTTTCATATCAAAATCATGGTGTTTTAAAGAAACAGTTTAAATACAAAATCATTATGTCATTATTAACCCATTAAAAAGGAAGGAAGATTTCATGTTTGTTAAAAATATAATAAAATATTAAATTTTTAAATCTATTTGAACACATCATGAAAATAAATAGCTTTGAGTATTCATAAAATAATATAATATAATTTCATTGGAAAAAGATATAAATTTTGAAAAAAAATCAGGCAGCATAACAGGTATGAAATGTGGTTAAATAAAACATCAAAAAGAGATGGGAAAAGTGTATCCCATACATAAAATAATATTAATATATTAATTTTATAAAATAAAATGGATAGAAGGAAACAATATTGAAATTTTAAATACATACCACATAAAAAATAAGACTTGGATAGAAAATAGAAAATTGAGATTTCCCTTACCTTGAAGGGTAACCCAAAAAACTCAAAGGGTCGGACCTTGGGGGACTGAGGAAACCTCGGGTGGAATCTTTGGTTGGACTAATTGTGAGGTAAAACTCCCCTCTATTTGTGTAGGATTAATTTTTTGTAAATGTAAATGAAAAAATTAGTGGTAATTTATAGTAAAATATGATGATTTGTTTATTAATTTTCTTTGACACCTAGGAATTGGTAAATGAAAAACCACAAGATTTATCAAGTTATTTTCCCATGTTATTGGAAAATTAGGACAAATATTATGATATTTTAATCCAAAATTGCTGAAAATAATTTATATTACTTATTTTGTAAAAAAAATTGATTTTTTCACGAAATAACTTTTTAAAGATAAAGTTTCAATTTTATAATTTTGAATGTAAACCATAAATTTTTAAATTGATTAAATTATATTAAAATTCATGATTTTAATAAAGTAAAATATATTAAGTATTTTATTTTTCTTAATTAGTAATTAAATAGTTATGACATAATTATGATGTCATTAAACATACTGAAAAAACACAAACTGAATTTTTACTATTCATAATTAAATAAAAAAATTGATAATTTATAATAAATTCACCCTAACCTAATTTTTACGTGTTTATTATAAAAAAAATATTTATTTTATCATATTAATTGTATAAATTTGAGAATTTTACCTTTTAATTATAAAAATACATATTTATTAAAAATAATAACGTATAGAAAATGCTAGTGAACTTTCTAACACTTGATTCTTTTCTGCAAAGTACAATTTCTATCAAAAATAAATAAATTTATCACATTCCAACTCAATTTTATTAAGAAAATAAATTCTTAAAAAGGAATTGATTGAACAAAAAAATTATTTATACAATGTCATTATACATTATGTAACTAGGGACTCCAAACATAACCTCTTAGAATACCCACATATGACCTAAGGTTAAGGTGTGTGGTGGTGATAGATTCTTGGGGTGGTTTAGAAAAAAATGCTCGAGCTGTAATTTATAATAAATTTAACTTCCCAAGAGGTGATTTTGTTCAAGATTAATATTTTGAAGCTCGGATTGGGATTGGTCTTGAGGAAATCCCGGTGATACTACCTCCCTCCCAAGCTCTAAAAAATGGGCATCGTATGGCATGACTCTACTGTTTGATGCTATTGTTTCCCATTTCTGCATTAATTAACCATTATCATTTCTATTTATAACACTAATTATAACGTTAAAATTATTATCAAGATTATAGTTCCCATATGTCATATTGACCAATGGTAATAATTTACAACATTCATATAACGGTCCAAAACTAACAATCACATTTTTATTTATACTCACTTCATTATTAATGAGATATAGTTTTATTTTTTCCAGTATAACACACATTTTTATGAAAAAATTAATATTCAAAATGTTTGGGTTGTTACACTGAGTATCCATAATTTGGAAACAAACCCAGAAACATCAATCATGCCTTATCTATAGATTTAATGAATCTTTATGTTATAAAAAGTCACAGGCATATTACTTGGTCTGTTATGTTGGTAAAATTATAACATACCACCACAGTTATGCATGAAGGGGAAGTACAATATGTAGTTTATTGTTATTTAATGAAAAAAAATCATGTTAATTATATTTATTTTTATTTAATCCATTTATTGAAGACATAATGTTGATGTGGGTTATAGTTTTCATGTTATTTTATTCTCATATAAATGACGAGTTCCCATTGAGATAAATATTTCTAGGATAATAAAGGACATTTCCACTAAGGTAAATTTTTCTATACATAGAATTAGGCGGTGTTATTGTAACACCCCAATAATATAATACAAAATTTATTTTTGAAGCTATCATATATTATCTTATGCATATTGTCAATCTAAAATTCATATTATTTTATATCATTAAAGAATAATATTACAAAGAAAATTTAAATACATTACAATATGTCAAAATAAAATTTTATTAGAAAATTTAAAAATGTAATATAACAAAAAATAAACACAAATATAGAATGATTAAAATATTTCTCAACCTAATCTACCTTAAGGATCAATCCATCAAAAATAACTATAAAAATAATAAAAAAATATATAAATATGAATTATGTAATTAGATTAGAAATGATAAAATGATTTAAGTTATTTTGATGAAATGACTGAGGTCATATATAGGAACATAATATTACCATTTGTCTTATATGGTCATTTGGATTATATTTTAATTAGGATTTTATGACCATTGTGACTATATGGATATTGATACAATTATTATATTTAATATTAATTAATGATATAAGTTATATGTAATATGTTCTTAAAATATTACCACTATAACATATCCATTGAATTGATGAGTATCAATAGAAGTAACTTCATTATGAAATATATGTAGAAGGGGTAATAAATGGAATAAATTAGAAAAATTCTTATTTAGGAGGCTTGTTTATATGAACTTTTAAAAGATTTGTAATCACTATGTTTTTTCCTTTACCACACCCTAGATGAACTTCAATAGGTATATCATGAGTGAAATTATCTGGGGGAGAAGTTTAATCTTCTAGAAATCACTACATGATCTATGCTAGCTGAATCACCACTTGTGATTGTTACTGTTTCTTATATCTAACTTATGTCATATGTGGAGGTATTAAGTGGGATTTAATTAGAAGTTAGGATGATATAAACATGTTATTATTAATGTACTAAATCATATTTAAATATACATTAATTATTACATGAATTTATATATTTGTAATTTTTATAAATTTATATTTAAATAATGAATTTAATTAAAAAAGAAGAGTTTTTCAATAAAAATTATTGATAAAATTATATTAATTTTTATTAGGTATGTAATAATGTTTATATAATTTGGAATAAATTACTAGAATGTTAAAAACTGATAATTTTCAAATAGTTTTTTCTATGTAATGTTTTTTATCTAACTATATTAAATTAATCACTACTAAAGAAGGATTTTATTTCAATTTAATGGTAATTTTTTAAAAAATATTAATCTAATTATTATTAATTGAGAAGTAATAATAAAAAATTCATTTTGTTTTTAAAAAATTCTTTTAATATTTTTCTTTACATGTTATGCATTATTATATTATAAATCATTTTTTAAATTTTATAAATTTAATGTAATGAAATAATTCTAGACCAGTTAATTTGGTCAATTTCATTTCTAGGAATAAGAATTAGTTACTAAGGAAAAAATATTTATTTCAGTTGTAAAAGTAAAATTATGTAAAATGGGTGATTTAATGGGTAAAGTCATAAAAATTTATAAAACATTATCTATAAATGAGTGTATATGGGAATTATTGATCTTACCTAATATTATATCTTTAAAATTTTTACTTTTCATCTATGTTCCATGAGAAATTTCTTTCGTTATTCCTTAATGAATAGGAGTTTGTGAAAATGTCACTCCACTCGACTATAAAAGGACCCCTCCTCTACCCACCTCAAAATAAAAATTTCTTCTAGTTTCCTCTTCAATCACTACCCATATTATATTTCTAAAAATCCTCCCTCATGTATTAGAACCTCTAATCAAAAATAATATTCTCAAACCCTTCATTTATAGGTTGTTATATAAGAGAATTTTTTGGTATTAAACCTAAGTATAATCCACTACCTAATCATTTATTACTTATATTTTTCGTACACCTCTTCTCCAATCTAATTTATCACTTTAATAAAATGATTTTGAATTGATTATTTCTCTATAGAGGTAATATTATATTTATGAAATAATATTTTCTGATTCATTCATTCTTCATAATGTGTTCTTACATAGGTTGGTTCTACAACTTATATGAACGATGATATAATATTTGTATCGTTAATGATAAAATAAATCATAAATAATAGTAATATTATGTAATAATGAAGAATATATAATATTTTAATTATTATATAATGTATATATATATATATATATATATTTATATATGTTAATAAATTTAATTCATTTTTAATCGAAATTCAAAAAAAGGGATTTCATCCACTCTTTATGAATTGTCACCATAACATCAATAAAATGACAATTAAAACATAAAAATATATAAAAAATTCCAATTTAAACTCAATTAATATTATGTAATTTTTTAGAACAAGAAAATAGTTCTAGGACTCGAACATCTATATAGAAGCTATCATTGAATAAATAAGATAATTAATATCTGGATTTTAATTTTATCAAAAAATGACTAGTAAAAGAGAAATAAGAAATTGTAAATGAATGGTATATAGTAATATATATATGATTCTTATATATAGTAATAATAATCCTGAATTTATTATATATGATGTTTTAGCACATTTAACCAAGTGGGAGTCCAAGCTAATGATTGTTATCTCAATTTCCCATCATTGAGGCATGTTTCTTATTATAAAATAAATTTTAATTTATATATTTCACTTAATACAACCTTTAAATTAAAATATAATTAGTAATGATTAATTAATGGTATTTATAATTATATCTCATGATACCTCCATCATATTTATTAAATTAATTTATTACCAAAGCCACGAGGGATTTAGTTAACTCAATTTTCATTATTTGAGGTATAATTATTTTTTACTGATCTCTAGATTACTTCATTTTTCAAAAATAAAATTTATGTTTCCCTAGGAATATTCCTACCTAATTATCCATGTTTTTCCAATATAAGTTTTTCTCTTTATTTTATAAATTATTGCCTTTGGAAATAAATGTTACTAAAATTGTATGGTTTTTATTAATTGAAAATTCATTTCATTATGTTATAATATTTATTCATTGAATATGATCTTGTTTCTTTATTATATTTTAACTTTATTATATTTATTATTATTTTTTCTCTTTCCCTTTTTGTAAATTTCATTTTCATATAAAATTATTTCACTTGATGGATTTATTTCCTCAAAATATATGATTTTGTAATGAATAATTAGAATCACATCCATCATTATTTCTCCTCCATGTCCATATTCTTTGTTATAATAAATATTTTATATTATTATATTGAAATAAATGAATGTATTAGCTATTATAATTTTCATATAACTCAGTATTTATTTTCAAAATTAAATTTTAAAATTGTTTCATCGATATGGGTTTTTTCAAACACTAATTGAAAAGATTAAAAATGAATTAATTTTCACATTGTATCTTCCACACCAAATTTATTTTAATTGAAATTTATTTCATTTCAAGGATCTATTAATAAGGAATATTTTAAAATTTTTTTTTTTAAAATTCACCTATCACCTTCAAAAAAAATTATATTTGAACCTGACTTCTTACATTTTCTTTTCACAACAATGTTAAAACTGCTTTATAGTAATTATTTTTCAATTTTAGATCATTTTTCTCTATATATAAAATATATATATCTCTCAAATAGATTATTGTTAAATATAACCTCTAAATTCATTTATTATATAATTTATTTTGGATATCCAATTTTTTGTATCAATTGATCTACTTCATGATTTTTTTTATATGATACCATTTGAAGATGTTATATAAATCACATTCTTTACTTGTATTTCATGATGAGTTATATAATTTATATCATATGTATCACATATTTATAGATTATTATTATGTGATGCTTGGATTTGATAATGTCCTTTTATGAATTAGGTAAATCCTTATATCTCATGTGCTAATGATGTTATGTGTGGGAAAGATTGTTTTTACCTTTGTTAACAACATTAATAATATAAACAACTGGGTTATATTAATAACTTATTATGTGGGAAATATTGTGATTTTTTTATAATGATTTCATATTTTATGCTTATTCTTGTTCCATATTTTGAGGTTAATCCCATGGTTCATGATTATTGCCTCATGTTAATTCTTTATTATACCATGGTATGTGTTATACTTTTATGATTCCCCTTTGAGGTTATATGACCTTCTATCATTTCATGTAGACAACTATTATTATTTCATGATATTTTTAATTATATATTTCTCCCATGATCATGTTTTATCTCATTCTTATGATCTCATATTTTATGATTTATTGATAATTTTTTCCCATATTATGAATTTGTGATCACCTCTCCTCCTTATGATTCTAATTTCCCTAGTTAATTAAATATATGATTATGTTTGTAAGGAATTTATGTACAAAACATTTTGTGGGAGATGATGAAAAAAATAATTTTCAATAAGACATTAATGTGACTAATATCTAAAAACACTTAAACAGTGGGATCTATAATTTTCTATTTACTGAAGATATTTAATTATTATATTATGTAAATTGTGTCATATATATATATATATATATATATATTATTGGGCCAAATTAGTTGGTATAAAAATGGGGTATAGTAATTTCTTATAAGCAGGTTATGAAATATAAGATAACCAAATATAAATAACACTAAGCTAAACTAATGGTATCATATTCTAAAATAAAGGTTTTAAATATTAATAAATCTTATGGTTGACTTTTCATATGGTCATTTACACTTATTCTCTTAAGATATTATTGTTTATTATCCACATAAATAGTTTTTTTTGTAATGGATATATCTAGGTGAAACTAAATTTGAAATGGGTAGTGATGCATAATCTAGTGATTTTCCTAATGAGAAACCATAAAAGATGAGATATAGAGTAAAACATATTAAGGAGATGTTCACAAGACTCTCTTAGATGAAGAATAATAACACAAACCCAATAAAATATAGAACATTAAATAGAATTAATAACTCCCAACAATCCTTTAAAAGATATATTTTGTTCTTCGGTGCTCAGAACATCAAAAGTTATTTATTATATATATATCATTTGAATCATAAAGATAAAAAATGGTGGACTCTCATTAAGAATATAACAGAAAATTATGAATTTATCTCTATATAATGAGTCGATATTATGAAAATATTCATAAATAGATATTTTTATTGATATAGTCAGACTAAAAAGGGAAGATAATTCATGGAGCTAAAATAAAATGAGTATGAATTCAATGGTTCCTAAAAAGAAAACATCAGGAGACTCGAAAAGTGAACCTCTGTTTTTACTATTGATCCATAATTAATGATATATTGCTTCTTAAAAGGAAAAAATAAAAGTATTCAAAATTAATTATTTATAATAGATATTTATTAAAATGAATACTTTTTTTGATGTGTGCCTATAGTGGAAATGAAAACTAATAACTCTCATTATTCTCATGGATTTAGAGATAAAAAAGGAAAATAAATCTCAATGGAACATGAATGATAAATTACATGGAGGAAATAAAATTCAACCATCAACAGGGTAAAAATTATGGTTGGAACACCCATGAAATTTCCTCAATGTTTTAATAAAAAAATTTAAATGTTCTAAAGTAAGCCACTGAGCAAACAACTATAGAACAAATTCAAATAGTGAAATTAATTTAATAAAAGAGAATAAGGTCCCAACTAATACCCCAAAAATTCGTAAATTAATTCAATATAAGTATTATATGTATTATATAAATAATCTCCCTACTTGTAACACCCAGAGTTTTTGTAAAAAAAAAATTCAATTAATTTATCTTTTTTGATATTTTTCCATTCATGCAACACTAAATATAGCTTATGTTATGTCAAAAAACCTAGTTGTTCATTATTTTTATAATAAATCTTGTTAATATTTAATTATAATATACCTCATTATATTTTTTCTCTATGTGAACCACTTAATTGGATTTCATTATATGTAACACCGACTTGGCTTGTGTTACAGGCAACATTGAGTTTCTACAAAACAAAAAAAAAATTATTTATAATTAATTAAATGATATAGTTATGAAATATTTGTTAAACATAATAATATTATTATTAATAACCAATTTTTAAATATAATTTATAATGTTTTTATATAATTAAAACATAATGGTGATAAAACATGTAATTTTTTGTAAAGTCTATATATGTTTTTAAATATTATTTCCTTAAAAGAACTGATTTTTATGTCCTTCAGTGAACAATAATAAAATCAATTTTGGAAACTTTAAGAAATTAAATTTTATAAAATAAACTCCATTTTTTAAATAATAATTTCAAAATTACCTTAGTGTTAATTTTGGGTTTTTTTGAAAAACTTCATTTTTGGGTGAATAGTGAAAAGTAATGAATTTTAAATCAAAACATCCTTTTTGACTAATTTACTTATATAGTTAAATTATATTTAAAGTTGGTTTCAATTTAAAAATAGATAAATATAAAATATTCTAATCCAATTCCGGTCATTTTAATTTTTTTATTTGAATTTAGATATAAAATCTTAATGAACATTTGAAGATTCTCACATTAAGAACTAGATTTCTTACGACGTCTGTGAGATTAGAATTAATTTTTTTTCTTCTATTAATATAATTTTAAAAAATATGAATAAATTGTAATAATTAGTATTATTTTTATTTTCCATTGATATTAACATTATTTTTTGACCAAAAATATTATTGTGAGTGATTAAGATTAATTTCAGTGATTAAGGTAAAATTAAGCTTAATAAGGGAATAAACATTAAACAAAAGGGCCAAAATGACCTAAACACTTGTAAAAACCCAATTTTTGGTCCACATTTATTCCATAAACCTTCAATTATATATTTTCATTTGTTTTTTCTGACTTTTTTAGTTAAAAACATGGGTAAAGAAAACTTGTTTTCAAAAATGCTAAGTGTATCCCCTCCCTCACTTATAAAATCCCACCACATGTCCCCCTTCTTCAAACCTATCATACCACATAGGATTAGACAGGATATCCATAAATCACTTCCCAAAAACATTTTATAATTAATGTAATCCTTCCATATGTAATAAATCCATCCAAGGATTCCCTTTTGGGAAAACCAAAAGGAGTTAACCAAAGAAGAGGTAACATCCTTCCTCAAAATCCTTTCATTTATTCTCTTTCTCCACCACCACAATAATTATTATTTAATGAATGCGTAATAGGATTAGTATAATAAATATAATTATATATTTTTTTAAGGTTCCTATCGTAACTTACACACACTTTTATATAATGGGTAATGAACTTACCATTCTTGTGCACAACGAACTTCCGCCTCATGAAACCACGTTGTTCGTTTAAACTATACCACCTATTCAAATTGGTAATTATGATGGAAACATTGTTTTTATATTATATATATTTTATTTATTATTTATTTATAATTATTTATTTTTTATATAAATCATACCTTCATTATTTCTATTTTGTGTAAATACGATAACATCATTTTTAGAAATGTGGACTATGGCCACCTCAAAGCGATTTAATTCATTCACACGTTACATAGAATGTATTAAGGATGGTTTTAGTAAAATTATATGATATATAAGACATAATAATTCATATTTAACGATATTATATACACATAAAAATATATTTTATTAACTTTATTTCTATAATTATGCATGAAAATGGAAACAACGGTCAGGCGTACGTACGACCTACTATCTACATGAATAGTGTTTTCCATTTCATATATATATATATATTATATTATTATAACTATTTATATAATTAATATATATTATATATATTTAAAGTTTTATATTCTTTAAATTTTTAAATCATTATTTATGTAATAAGATCAAGAATGATGATTCAAAAAACGTTGATAAACAAAGCTGTAATTATCCAAAACATTACATTAACATGGAGTTGTTAATAAATGGGTAATATAAGGTCATAATAAATATTATATGGTATTATATATATGAATATGGTTATATGATAAATTTATAATAAAATTATACTTATAATACAGTAGTCATGTGCGTGTACAATGAAAGTGAAGACATAGGGTAAGGGAATTCCATCATACTTTTTATTTCCATGACATAAATTCTTTATACACCAATAATTTCTTTTGTGTGGTGTATATACATACCCTTAACGTATTATATTGTTTTAATAACTAAATTTATGTTTATTTTTATATCCATTTTATTATCTTTCTTTTAGGGATTTTATGGTTCAAAAGTTACCAAATCTGTAAAGTAATTTTTCCTCAATTTTCACTCTTTGAGAAATATGTTTTGTTATGAACCTATAATCATTGGAGGTATATATGCTTAAAATTTACATGTTATATCATGAATTAAAACATTTAATTATATTTTATTCTCCAATTAATTTCTTTTTCTTACATGGGGAGTATGATTCAATGTTACCAAATGGTAAGAGTTTGTTGAAACAATATCATTGTTTGTCAAGATTTTTTATGATTATTCCTCCATTGATTAAATATTATAATCCATATCTCAATAACACCCTTTATTTTTATGGACTCTTGTTATTCATGTTATATCCAAGTAATGGTACCATTTTTTCACTCTTTGGTTCATTAAATGATCAATAATGTTTTTTTCAGAAAGCATGACTTTACCACTCTCTTTGGTCGAAAATCTGTGTTAATTTAAAACCATGTTTTATCAAAGGTCTCCAAAAAAATTCAACTATTATCATATGATATTTAAAAGGAATTATTACCCATATATATCATTTTAAACAAAAGGGTTTTTTTTAAAATGAAATCTTTTCATCAATTTCCTGTCGAGGAACTTTTCAAAACTTTTTACTGTGTAAAATGAATTTTTAGCATATATAGATTTACCCAAAATAATGATTGAAATTCAATTGAATACTCTATATAAAGATTAAAATTTTATATTTCAAAAATAAATTTTTTCTCTAATATTACATAATTTTTTTTCGGAAGAGGTTTTTAGTGAAAATGGTTTTCAATAATGTTTTATGTTAAAAAAACTATATTTAAATGATTTTCAAATTTTCTATTATACATTTCAAATGGTTGTTTTCAAAGAAAAGGATTAAAATTATTTTCAGAGATTCTTTTATTTGTTTTCAATTTTTTTTCAAAGAAAATGCAATTCAAAAAATTTACATGCTTCTTTTATACATTTTGATGGAAATTTTTTTCCCAACTTATTTTATAAGTTATCAAGGAAAAGGGGTTTTCAAAATGTTTTTAATCATTATTTATAATTTTTAAATTATTTTCAAAGAAATTGTTTTCAAAAGGATTTTGATATTTATTTATATGTCTTAAATGAAAAGGGATTTTATAATGTTGTCAAATCTCCCTATATAAGTTTTTCTAGCGTATTTTCAAGAAAATGTTTTTCAAAACAATTTACGTTTAAACAAAATTCAGGAAGAAAGGTTAATTTTTACAAGAAATGTTTTTAAAATGCCATTCAAATTTATATCTCATCAAATATTCTATCAGTTGTTGTTAATAATCCATTATTAGGGATATGATTTAATGTTCCATTCTATTTCATTCTCTACATTATATATGTTTTTATTGAATAACATTCATGAAACTCATTTCTATTTCACAGGTTATATGTTTATGAAATCTATTTCTATTTCATGGGTTCTATGTTTATGAAATATATTTCTCTTTCACAGGTTATATTTCTATGAACCCCATTTCATTTTATGGGTTATTCTTTGATGAAATTAATATGAAACATGTCTCTTTTACACAGGTTAGGATAGGATTACATGTTTATAATACCCATTTAATTTCTTGGGTTATATTATGATTAATGTTTATGATCTCATGGAAAACGTTTGTATGATTTCATTATGAGAAGGGTGGGACCTTTATCTACCCCAATTCATTAAGTAAATATTTATATCTCATGAGATGTACATAAAGTTAATTGTCCGATAATATGGCCTTAGGACTGAACCATGACTAAGAATATGGTTATAAGAGTGAACCATGACTTCCAAGATGGTTGTGGGAGTGAACCATGACAACCAAAATGGTATAGGCAGTGAACCCATATATTAACAAGGCCTCAGAAGTAATGACATTACTATTATATAGTTAATTTATATATGTTTATGTGTATTCCACAATTCTATGTCTTATTCCTATGTTATTATTTCATGTCTTAAAATCTTTTTTTCTTTATGATTCATGTCTTATGAGCTACCAATATTTATACCATGATTCATGTTTATGATATTTGATATAAAGGGTATGATTTTTTTAATGTTATATTTGTGTTCTCATACCCTTATGTTCATGTCATTAATAGGTATTTCCTTTATTTTCCCATACTATGCATTTAAGATCAACCCTTTATTATATTTCCTTTCCCCAGGTTATGAAGAAATTTTTAAAATTTTAATTACAATGTGGGAAGATATTTGTGTAAAACATTGAATATTTTTCAAATATTTAGAATATTTTTGTTCCTTATTTCCAATGACACAAAACTTCCACGTTCTATGGGGGTCTATTTATATAATGTTTTACATATTCCATAAAAATTATCTAATTTCAATGTTTATTAATATTGGATGGTTATAGTTGGTTTTAGAGTGAAGGTTTATTCAAACTTTGGGAACTAGGATGAGAAACTTTTAGTGAGATCCAAAGGATATTTATAAGGGTATGTCTATGTATACCTATAAGGATAAGTCTATGAATAATGAAAATGTATAGTAAAATGGCATAGAATCTTGTTAAAGGATAGAGTTAGTGGTTTCCTAAAAATAAATCCCTATCTGGATTCAATATGTGGATGTGGTTCTTGTATAGATGTACCTTTGAGTAACAACTATGATAATTTTTATTCAGCCTGAATCGAGCGTAACCTAGTACATGAGAACATGCCTCATTGAATACCTTGTTTGACACTCCCAGGAGATATTCTTTGGGAATTAACAAACTCTTTACAATCCATCCTGGAGGATTTAAATAGAAGATTACTATGAATAACCTGGTATAAAACTATGTTGTCATTTATTAAAAAAGTATTTGTTATGATTTAGACATCCTATAAGTAATTCATTTTTAGGACTATATGGTTTTCCTCTATGATATGTAATACTCAAACTTTTCAATATGGTTTTAGAAAATGGTAGAATCTAGAAGGAACTGAATTAATGTTGAATGTGATGGAAATTTTTCTAATGAGCAATAAAATGGGATGATCACTAGATTGAAGGATGTTATGATCATGCCTAATCAGTTTACATAGAACATGATTGAAAATGTGTACAATTACTATCTCTTGGACTCAGCAAGATAGAGAAGGAAGGCGATCACTAAGATTTCAGGTAATATAGATCATGGAGGATAGAAGATTCAGTTCTCTTTGAGTCGAGAATGTGGAAATAATCACGCAAGTGAATGTCGTATGGAACATGAATATATTTTTACTTGGGAAGATAAGTACACAATGCAAGAAACTAAAATGAAAATATAAAGATTTCAGTTAATGATATTGATGGGAATGATGGCCTCCCTAAGAAATCATTAAACGTTAAATGATTTAAATGTGGAATGAATGGACATTATGAAAATATATTTTCTAAATGGAAATATCTTAAATAGAATCTAAAAGGTGGTATGACTAATTTTAATATTGCAGATGATGATGATACTACAAATAAAATGTAAAAATAAATATATATTAAGTTATAGGATTAGGTAACTTTTATGGGTTATAGATTAAGTGGAATAATCATAGTTTTTATGTTTTATAATTCAAGAATTATGTTATATGAAAGGAGAAATATTCGCACTTTTTAGAGTTTATGTTATTTATGAAGGATTTACAACATTATATTGACTATTTCTAATGGACATGAGAAGTGATTTACTAAAAAGGTGATATTTTGAGTAATGTAAGATAACCATTAATATGTTCCTTATGTCAATATAATGTTGGTTGGATAGAGATATTTTGGATATGAAATAGTAAATTGGATTTATTGATTACCTTGGAAAAAATTAAGGACTTGTTGAGAAGTGTTTTATTCTATCAACGAAAAAGTTTACAATATTTTTGGATTTAATGAATTTATCTAGTAATCTTTGGAATAAGGAAGAATACATGTTTTCGAAGAGGTTTTATGGTAATTCAGGTTATTTCCATGTTTCTAGAGAATATAAAATGATTGTATTCACATGTTTGGAATTTATCAACCAATAGATACTTTTAAATGTAAGGTGGATCAATGATAAGTTGATTTCGTGACATTATTTCTAATGTTTTCTATTTTAATTACTTATAAGGGTTATAAGTTTAACCATTTATAGAATTATTAAGTTATATTTTGGATGAAATTTCTATGATTAAAGTTTTATCTAACCACATTAGGATTTATTCATATTGAATAACCTTGTCAAACAATTTTGTGTTGATATTAACTGAAGATATATTGGATGACTTATCATGGTTCTCATGATCTGTTAGTGCTTTAGGAATAAAAAAATCATCTTCCATTTTGAAGATAGTGGTAAACTGTAAATTTTTCAAGAAACAACCAATGGGAGATATTTTACTTATGAAAGGTAATAAAATCAAGTAATAATAACTTCTCATGAAAATTATTTAACCCTAGGGAATGAATCTTGAAACTAAAACGGTAATCATAGTACCTTCTTTTACAATGAATCAAATGGTCCCTTATATAATCACAGATTTATAGATTTGTTAATGTTAACTTTCTCTTAACCGTGTTATATATCACTCTCCTCTAGAACTTGATAGTTATATTTCTCTTCCATGTCCATGTTTTTACTTCCCACCTATATTCTCCTATGTAGAAGCCCAGCTATGAGTTACTTTGGGTAACCATTATGGTTCCAAATATCCCTTTTTAATGGATGTTTAATTGTTCCTTTTTACAATGTGGGTTTCTATTAAAGTAACTGAAAATTTTTAATCCATTGATAACCCATATGAATTTTGAGGGATAAATTTATTTTAAAAGGCATAGAATGTAACACCCAGAGTTCTTGTAAAATATTTATTTCTAATTAATTTAATCATTCTGATATTTTTCCTTTCACAAAACACTAAATATAGGTTGTGTTATATGAAAGTAGAAAGTTTTTATTTATTTGTAAACTTATCCATGTTAATATTTCATTTTATGATACCCCAAGATATGTTTTTGATACATGTAACACTGACATGGCTTGCGTTATAAGAAATACAGACTCAGCATGCTTTACACGCAACACTGAGTTTCTATGAAGCAAAATTTTTATTATAATTAATTAAATAATATATTTATGAAATAGTTGTTAAAAATAATAATATAAATAGTAATAATCACCATTTAATATTATTTATAATTTTTTATATAATTAAAACATAATGACGATAAAATATTTAATTTTTGGTAAAATCTTTATATGTTTGGTAATATTATTTCAATAAAAAAACTTCTTTTTTGTCCTTTGGTAAGAAATATTTAAATTAATTAATAAAAATTATAAATTAAATTTTATAAAATAAACATAATTTTTGAATTCATAATTTTAAATTATATTAGGGTAATTTTTTGGTTTTTTTAGAAACATCGTTTTTTGGAGAATAGTTAAAACTACGAAATTTTAATTCAAAACATTTTTTTCATGTAATTTATTTATATTGGTAAATTATTTTTAAAGTTTGTTTTAAATTTACAATAGATAAATAATACATATATTAATCAAATTTAGTTAATTAAAATCTTTTTCTGTTTAATTTAGATTTAAAATCATAATTATCTTTTGAACATTCTCACATTACAAACTCGATTTCTCACCACGTCAGCGGGATTAGAATTAAAGTTAATTTTGTCACTTATGTGAATTCAATTTAAAAACATTGACCTAAAATTTGGTGATAAATATGATACTTTCATTCTGATAATATAAACATAATTTTTTGACAAAAATATTAGTTGAAGTGATTATGATTAATTACAGAAGTTATGGTAAAATTTAGCTTAACAAGGGATTAAACCTTGAACTCAATAGCCCAAATGACCTATCCATCTATCCAACGACCTTTTTATGGAAATATTTCATCTTTAAACCTTAATTTTTGGATTTTTTGGTCTTTTTTACTATTTTGGGTAAAAATGTGTGTAGACCTATCTTTTCTTCAAAAATGTCAAGTGTTTCCCCTCCCTCCCTTATAAAAGGCCACCACATCTCCCCCTACCTTATACCTCTCATACCACATAGGTTCGGAAAATATCATCCCAATAAACATCCACAAATCCATCTCTTCATCATTTTTTCCTCCCTTTAGGAATAAATCTATCCAAGGAATCCCATTGGTACAAACCAAAAGAAGTTACCCAAAGAAGAGGTAACATCCTTCCTCAATCTCCATTCATTTATTTTATTTCACCAAAACATCAATTATTTTTATTACACACACAAATAATATCCTAATTATCCTAAATATATTGATATATTTTTATGTTAAAGCATTGACCTACACTAACACACACTTTGATCCAATGGGTAACAAGATTATTGTTCTTCTGTATGGGGAACTGCCACCTCACAAAAAAATATAGTTCGTGTTACCTTTACAACCTCTTATGGTTGGGAATTATGATGGAAAATATGTTTTAATATTATATTTATGATTTATTTATTCTTATTTATTTATTATATAAATCATTCCTTGATGCTTTCTATTTTTGGTAAACGTGATAACTTCGATTGTGGAATTGTGGACTACTGCCTCCACAAAGTGATGTGATTTGTTCGCATTCTACACAAAATGTATTAAGGAAGGGTTTAGTAAACTAAAATGATATATATGACTAAATAATACTATGTTAATGATTTTATATACATATATATATATATATATATATATATTTCATTTACTCTCTTTCTTTCAATACGCCATGAAAATGTAAACAGCGTTTATGCGTACGTACGACCTATGATCTCCATTAAAGGTGTATTCCATTTTGTATATATATATTTTATAGATTATTATAAATGTTTATATACTGAATTTATATTATATATAATTTATTTTTTACATTATTTAAATAATTAAATAATTATTTAAGTTAGAGGATCAATAATGAAAAGTCAAAACATGTACGATAAGAAAAGCAGTTATTACCCAAAATGTTACTTTAACATGAATTTTTTAATTAAAAAGTAATAAAAGGTAAAAATAAATATTATATGGTATTATATATATGAATATGGTTCTATTTATAATTTATAATAAACTTATACCTATTATACATGTGGATTTTATGGGGATAATGAAATTCAAGACACGAGGTAAGGGAATTTCCTCTCAATTTTTTATTTCCATGAGATACATACCTTATTCACCACTAATTTATTTTGTGAGTTGTATATACATCCCATGAATATATTCTATTATTATTATACTTAAATTTATGTGTATTTTCATATCAATTTTATGATATTTCTTTTATGGGTTTTATAGTTCAAAAGTTACCAAATTAGTAAAGTAATTTTGTATTATTTTTCCATCATTGAGACACAAATTTTGTTATGAACTTATGTTCTTCTATGAGGTGTATATAATTCTAATTTAAATTTTATCACACTATTAACCTCCTTTATAATGATATTTTAGGCACCATGTGATTTTATTTTCTTATATGGGTAGTATGATTCAATGTTACCAAGTGGTAAGTGTTTATTGATATAATCTTATAGTTTATCAAGATTGTTTATGGTTATGCATCCATTAATAAAATAATATGACCCATTTGTCAATAAATCTCATGATTTTTATTAACCCCTCATTACTCTTGTGATATCAAATTAATGTTACCATTTTTCCACTATTTGGTATATATGATGATCTCGAAAGTGTTTTTCATAAAGTCTAACTTTACCTCTCACTTCAGTCAAAAATATGTGTTATTTCAAAACCATGTTATATAAAAGGTTTTCAAAAATATTATTCTTTTATCCTATGATATTGAAAATAAATTTTTACCCATTTTATTCCATTTAAAAAAAGGAATCTTTTTTTTTGTTTTTCGGTCAAGGAACATTTCTAAACTTTTTACGGTGCAAAATGAATGCTCGGTAGGAATGGATTTACATAACTTCATAACCGACATTACCATGAATATTATTTTACAAGATTACAAAGTTATTTTTTTAATGAATATTGTTTCCTAATATTCTAGAAAATTATATTTTTATTGGTTTTTTGAATAAAAAAGGATATTAAAATTGTGTTATGTTTAAATTGTGTTATTAAATGATTTTCAAAACATCATTCATATGTTTCAAAGGGTGGTTTTAAAATAAAAGGATTTAGGTGATTTTTGAAGATTAGTTTATATGTTTTCAAATTATTTTCAATGAGAAAGGATTTAATAATTTTTTCAATATTATTTTATATGCTTTCAAGGAAAACGGTTTTCAAAAAAATCAGGATTCTTTTATAAGTTTTTAAGGAAAAAAGGTTTTCAACACATTTTCAAGATTTCATTATTTGTTATCAAATTATTTTAAAAGAAATGGTTTTCAAAATTCATTTAACATTTATTTATAATTTTTCAAAGAAAAAAGTTTTCAGAATGTTCTCAAATATTCCTTTATAATTTTTTCATGTTTATTTTCGTGAAAATAGTACTCAAAAGGTTTTATGTTTTAAAAATTATTTTTTAAAATGAAATGTTAATTTTCTCAAAAAATGTTTTTAAAAGACATTTCAAAATTATTTCCCATATAAGATGACATTATTTGGTGTTACTCATTCCTTATTTGGGATATGGTCCATGGTTCCACAAAAATTATTTCTCTCAATGGTTTATGTTATGATGCAATGACATTCATGAAACTCATTTCTCTTTCATAGGTTATATATTAATGAATTCCATTTCTCATTCACAAGTTCTATGTTTACAAAATATGTCTCTCTTTGATAAGTTATATATCTATGAAACCCATTTCTTTTCATGGGTTATTCTTTGACAAAATGATTATAAAATTTGTCTCTTTACCACTTGTTAGTATAAGATTTCATGTTTATAATACCCATTTAATTTCATGTGTTATGTTATGATTAATATTTATAACCTCATGGAACACATATGTATGATTTCATTATGATATTGGTGGGACCTATATCACCCCCCAATGTATTGGGTAAATATTAATAACTCAAGGGAAAGTCATAAAGGTCCATGTATGCTAAGATGGTATTGCGAGTGAACCTTGACCACTAAAATGGTTATACGAGTGAACTATGACTTTCATGATGGTTATAGGGGTGATATATGATTACTATGATGGTATGGAAGTGATCACATACTAATAAGATATAATTGGATGTGATACATTTACTACTATGGAAAAACAATTATATTGTTATGGGTATTACATAATCTTATGTATTATTCCTTTATTAAACATTCATGGATTTAGATCTTGTTTCCCTTATGATTCATATCTTATTACAAACCAATATTTAGGCCATGATTCTTGTTATTGATATTTCATATGCAGGGTATGATCTTAGAATGTTATTATCATATAATCATACCCCTATGATCGTGTCATGCTTATTGATTTCATTATTTACCCTTACTGATCATTCGAGCTCACCCATTTCTTATGTTTCCGTTCCCTAGGATATGAAGAAAGTTTTTTAATTATAACTACTGAGGGGGAATGATAATTTTGGTAAACATTGAATATATTTTGCTGAGTTGGAATATTTTTGTTCTATATTTTGAAAGACACTAAATTAACACAATAATTGGGAGTCTATTTTTGTAATGTTTTAAGTATTTTGAAAAAATTAGGTAATGTCTATAAATATTAAGATAGGGTTTTTATAGTAGGAATCATATCTAAGGTTTAGTAAACCTTTAAAAACTAGGATGATAAAACATTAGTGAGATCCCTAGGGATATTTCTAAGGGTATGTCTATGGATGTATCTAAGGATATGTTTTATGAAAAGGAAAAATTATATAAAATGTCCTAGAATTTTGGAAAAGGATAGAGTAAGTGGTTTCTTAGAAATAAATCACAGTCTACATAATATAATTGGAAGTGGTTATTGCACAGATATACCTAGGAGTAACAACTAAAAAAAGGAATGTTGGTTCTTGATTGAGTGTAACCTAGAATATAATAATGACCCTTATTGTGCACCAGATGTGACACTCCTAAGGGATATTGTATTGAAAAATACCCCACGGTTACATTGTAGTATTTTGGGTTGATTTTGTTTTTGAAAAAAACGGGTTTACATGATCAGTGGGGGATATCTAAATAGATAGTATACTAGATATTTTGACAAATATCCATGATAGGGGAATAAGATCCATTGAAGTGGTTAAACAAATTGTGTACACTAAGTGACTATATTTCTTAATGTTTTCCAAATTTTTGGGGTCTAAATTTTAGAATTTTACTAGCATCATGATAAGTTTATTTTTCTAAAGACCTTATAAAAATATGGAAAATGAAATGGATTTGTGAATATGGTATTCATTAAGGGAGTTTTGTGAAGGATTGAAGAATATTGATAGTGATATTTGCGATAATGAGGAGTATCATGAATGGTGGAGAGGAGCATTGCGTGTAGAGAATCATGGAAGAGTGAAAAGTTTGATGGTAATATCTATGAAAATGAAGTGAATTGAAAAAATATAATATTCCTTGAGCATCAAGAAAAAAGTGAGCTTCATGGTGAAATAGAGGGAGCATCATGAAATGGTGATGATGTGTCTGAAGGGTTCTAAAATCGGTGGAAAAGCTTATAAATAGGCATCTACCACCTTCGGAAATGTAGGGCGACTTAATGAAGATATTAAGGCACCAGAATCATGAAGTTGGTTCATGAAGTTGGTTCATGAGAATATGTTCTTTATGGATATAATAACTAATAGAATGTCTTGATCACTGTGATAGTATGGGATTTTGTGAAGGCTAAGTAATCTTTGCAAAAGAATGGAACTTCAAAAATCCTAGTTGAACTTTGTGAAAGAGGTGTGCTTCATGAATTCTATGTGAGCTTCATCAAAGGTAGGATCATCATGAAAGATATTTGAGCTTCACAAAAGAGGAGCTTTATGAAGGAAGTGAGCATCGTGAAACTTGTTCAGAATGAATATCCCAATACATATATGGTAAAGTTGTATTAATCAGTGGATAAAAGTGGATAATAAATAGATCGTATATCTATAACTATGTATGTATTCATTAGTTATAATTAAGGTACATATAATTCTATATACTATGTTTTAATCCCTTCCAAGATCAGTGAGCAAAGTAAGAGGAAGACGATGATCTTTTCCACTATAAGTAATCCAGAGAAGGAGATACAGGGAGGGACCCTCCAGAATGTAGTGATATGGCCATATAGCTTTCAAAGGTTGTGAGCCTAGTTATCGATGAGATCTAGCTGGAATCACCATTCTTGGTATTGAGCCTTAGTCGATTTGGTATGATCAGTACATTTTCAAAATATGCTTCTTGAATGTATCCCAGTGATGGTGAACCAATTTAATATTATTGTGTCTCATGCATGATTTAATGCCCTTTCATACATTTTTATAGTAATGAGAGAGGAGTGTGGTTTTTTTTTAAAATGAAAAATTATATATTGGAGTAGTATTTTAAATCCACCATACCCTGATTCACCCCCATATCAGGGTATTTAACCTTGTTGGGAAAATAAGTATTCCTTAGGAATTCAGAAACTCATTATGAACCATCCTGAATGATTTAAATAGAATATGACTATGAATAATCTAGGATAATCCTAAGTTTTCATAGATTAAATAAAAAGGTTTCATGATTTATAAATCCTATAAGTAATGCATTTTCATGATTATGGGGTTTTCCTCAATGATATGTAATTCTCACACTAGGATTTATGGTTTTATTCAATGTTGGGAACTAGAAGGAACTGGATTAAAATTTAATGTGATGGAAAATTTATTGATGAGTAGTCAAATGGTATGATCATAGGAGTGAAGGATGTTGTGATCTTGCCGAATCATTTTTCATGGAACATGATTAACAATGTGTACCTTAACCAACCCTTAGACTCACTAAGGAAGATGGAGAAGTAGTTCAATGAGATCTCAAGTAATAGAGACCATAGAGGAATGAATATTTGGTTCCCTTTATGTTAATAATGTGGAAAGAGTCAACCAATTGAATGTATTAGAGAAACAGGAAGATGTTTTGAGTGTGGAAAATAATGACCCATTTAATGTAACATTAAAGGAAAGATGAAGAGTTCAATTACTGAAATGGTTGGGAATAGTGGCCTCCCTAAGACATAATAAAAGGCTAAATTCATTAAATTTGTAATTAATTGTCATTATGTAAATTGACGTACTATGTGGAAAGCACCCTAAGATAATAACCAAGGTGGTATGAAAATGGTTATATTATTGATCATGATGGGACTATAGATGAAATGTGAAAGGAAATATATATTAAGTAATTGGATGTGGTAGCCTTATTATGGAATATTGATAAAGCGGAAAAGTAGATGTTTCTATGTTTTCTGATTCAATAATTATGTTATATTAATGCATAAATATAAAAGGACTATTCATTTTAAGTATTTTGTGAAGGATTTATAAGAATATATTTACTATTTACGATGGACTGGAAAAGTGATTTAATGACAAGGTGATATTTTGACTAAGTGAAGATAACCCTTAATATGTTCTTTATGTTAATAAAATGATATTTGGATAGAGATATTTTGGATATGAATAAGTAAATAGGAAACTATTGACTACCTTGGAACTAATTAAGGACATATTGACTGGTGGTTTATTCTATCCTTGATT
Source organism: Viscum album (assembly GCA_963277665.1). Lineage (NCBI taxonomy): Eukaryota > Viridiplantae > Streptophyta > Magnoliopsida > Santalales > Viscaceae > Viscum > Viscum album. The sequence goes on along the minus strand of OY728160.1, from coordinate 1,202,932,845 downwards.
AAGTTTAAAATATTTTTAGATTTAAATAATATATACAACAATCTTTGGAATAAGGAAGCATGCATGTTTTCGAAGAGGATTTATAGTAATTCAGGTCATTTCCATGTTTTAAGAGAATATACGATGAGGGTATTAACATGTTTATAATGTTACAACCAAGATCTCATTTGTGATATATGTTAGATCAATGTTAATATTATTTCATGACTTCTTTCTAAGGTTTTTTATTTTTGTATTTCTGATGGGTTATAAAGATAACCATTTATGGAATGCTTAAGTTAATATTCTAATGAAATTTCTATGATTAAATTATTGTCTCATCGCATGAGGATTTATGAGTATTGGATAACCTGCTCTGGAAACTTTGTGTATATGGTAACTGAAGCGAAATGGGATGACATATCATGGATCATTTAATCTATTAGTTCTTTTGGAATGAGAAATTCACCTTTAATTTGGGAGAAATATGTGAAATGTAAATTGGTATGGATATAACCAAATGTTGAGATTTTACGTATGAAAGGGAATAAAATTAGGTAAGTAATACTTCTCATGAAAATTCGTGAACTCTAGCGAAATAATCTTGAAACTGAAAAGGTTATCCTAATACCCTCTTTTTAGATGAATCAAATGGTCCCTTAGATCATCATAGATTTATGGATTTGTGATTGTTAACTTTATCATGACATTATTCTATATCACTCTAATATATAACTTGATAGTTATTTTTCTCTTCTATGTCCTTGTTTTCACTTCCCACTTATGTTCTCTTATTTATAAATCCATCTATTAGTTACTTTGGGTATGTAATATGGTTCCCAATTTCACTTTTTAAAGGATGTTTTTGTGTTCATTTTTATAATGTGCATTATTATTAAAGAAACTTAAAAGTATTAAACTATTGATAACCCAAATTAATTTTGAGGGATAACATCATTTTAAAGGGGGTAGAATGTAAACCATTTGTTTTTGGGAAATGTTTTTTCAAATTATTTTAATCTTTTTTATATTTTTCCTTTCATGTAAAACTGAATATAGATTGTGTTATATGAAAGAACTAAGTTATTCATTCTTTTCATGATACAACATGTTATTCTTTCGTTATAAGATACCGCAATATAATTATGTGCTACATGGAACACCTACATATCGTATGTCATATAAAACACTGACTTGCCTTGCGTTACATGCAACACTGAGTCTCTACAAAACAACATTTTTAATTTATAATTAATTGAATGAGAAATTTATTTCATATCTTCTAAACATAAAAATATTAATATTAATAACCAAATTTTAAATATTATTTATTTGGTTTTATATAATAAAAACATAATAATGATAAAATATATAATTTTTCATAAAGTATTTATATGTTTGGAAATACCATTTCTTAAAAGGAATAGTTTTTATGTCCTTCAATGAATAATAATAATATTATTTTTATAATATATTAGAATATTAATTTGATAAAATTAAAATATTTTTTGAAATTAAAATGTAGAAATTATCTTATTGTGAATTTTTGGTTTTTTTCCGAAATACTATATTTTTTGGTGAATAGTGAAAAGTACTGGATTTCAATTCATAACTATATTTTCATCTAATTTATTTTTATAGATAAATTACATTTAAAGTTTTATTTGAATTCAAAAAGAACAATAATATATATATTAATCCAATTTATGTCTTTGTAATATTTTCATGTTTAATTTAGATATAAAAGAATAAGGAAATTTTAAAAATTCTCAATTTAAAACCCCACTTTCTTGCTGTATCTTCGAGATTAATATTATACTTAATTTTGATGCTTATAAGAATTTAATTTTTAAAAATGTAAAGAAAGAGTTTTAATAATTATTATATTTATATTATAATAATAAAATCATAATTTTTTTACAAAAAATATTAGTGAAGGTGATTAAGATTCAATACAATGATTAAGGTAAAATTAAGTTTAACAGGGTAATAAACCATAAACATAAGAAAAAAATTACCTATCCACTTGGAAAAAATAAATTTGCTGGAAATATTTCATCCATAAACATTCAATTATTTGTTTTTTTGGGTTTTTTATGACTTTGTATTAGGTAAAAACGTTGGTACACCTAATTTTTTTTTCAAAAATACCATGTGTGTCCCCTCCCTCTCTTATAAAAGGCCACCACCTCTCCCCATATACAAACCTCTAAAACCACTTAGGTTCATCCAATATATTCCCAATTAACATTAAAAAAATTCATACCTTCAACCTTTAATCCTCCCATTGGGAGTAAAAAAAATCCATGGATTCCCTTTGGTGAAAGCCAAAAAGAGTTTCCCAAAAAAGAGGTAACATCCTTCCACGAGCTCCGTTATTTTATTTTCTTTCTCCACAACCATAATTATTATAATTCCATGCACACATGACGTCCCAATTATCCTTAATATACTAATACTTTTTTATGTTAATTTTTTTATCGTTACATACACACACTTCCATCTAATGGGGAACAAACATACCATTCTTGTGTACGGATAACTACCGCCTCAAGAAATGATGTTCTTCATTTTACCTTTATCACCTATTATGGTCGGGAATTAGGTTTTACACTATATTTTTATATGATATATATATATATATATATATATTATATTTAAAATTATTTATTTATTATATAAATCTTAGCTTCATTCTTTTCATTTTGTGTAAATACAATAACTTCATTTATGGAAGTGTCGACTGTTGCCTCCGCAAAGCAATAAGATTTATTCACACATTATAGGGAACGTTTTATGGTTAGTTTTAGTAAAATTATATGATATTTTTGAAATAATAATTATATTTTAATGATATTATATATATATATATATATATATATATATTCCTATATTTCATTTACTTTCTTTCCTTCAATATGCCATGAAAATGGAATCAACGTTCATGCGTACGTACGACCTACCGTCTCCATGAAAGATTTATTCCACTTAATATTTTTATATTTTATATATTATTACATATTTTTAAAAAATTAATATATATGATATATATAATTCATTTTTTACATTCTATAAATAAATAAATCATTATTTAAGTAATATGATCAAGAATGATAAGTCAAAACACGTACGATAATTAAAGCGGGTATTACCCGAAATGTTACTTTAACATAGAATTTCTAATAAAAGGGTAATAGAATGTCATAAAAATATTTTATGGAATTATATATGTGTATATGGTTCTTTGATAAATTTATAATAAAGTTATATTTATTGTACAATATGCTTGTACATGTAAGAAGAAATTCAAGACACAATGTAATGGAATTTCGTCCAACTTTTTAATTCCATGAGATAAATGGTTTATTCACCAATAATTTATTTGATGTCTTATTTATAAATCAAAATAATGTAATATATTATTATTAAAATTAAATTTATGGATATATTCATATCCAATTGTTTATATTTCCTTTATGGGATTTATGGTTCAAAAGATTCCAAATTGGTAATATAATTTTGTCTCATTTTGCATTCTCTGAGACAATTGTTTTTTTATGAACCTATGTTATTTTATGAGGAGTATATTCTATCAAATGATATTTTATATCATCAATATCCTTATTTTTCATGATATTTTTCGCTCTATGTAATTTCATTTCCTTATATGGGGACTACGATTTAAATTTAATATGTGGTAAGTGTTTATTAAAACAATCACATCATTTATCGAGAATATTTATGATTATGCTTAAATTGAAGAAATCATATGATACATATCTCAAGAAATCTCATTATTTTACTTATCCTATGGTTATTAATTTAATATCAATGTAATAGTACCATTTTCACTCTTTTCTTCATAAGATGATCAAGAATGTGTTTTTAATAAATTCTCACCTTACTTCTCTCTTTGGTTGGAAATCTATATTCCTTCAAAAAACCATTTTATAAAAGGTTTCCAAAAAATTTCTACCATTGTCTATTGATTTTTATAGGATAGTTTTACCCATTTTTATCCTTTTAATCAAATGTTTTAAAAAAAATTAATTTTCTTGTCATTTTCAATTCAAAGGAAATTTTCTAAAATTTTTTAAGGTGTAAAATGAATGTTCAGAATGTATATATTTACTAACCATCATGACTGAAATTCACTTGAAGATTTATTTAAAAGAATAAATTGATATTTTTTAAATAAATTTTTTTTGAATATTTACTAAATTAATTTTCTAATGTGGTTTTCAATGAAAAAGGATATCCAAATTTATTAATGTTTAAAAAGTGTTTTTGAATGATTATCAAAACGTACTATATAATTTTAAAAGGGTTATTTTCAAAGAAAATGAAATTAATGATTTATTAATCTAATTTTTTAATTTTTCAAATTATTTTCAATTAATTTTTTTTTAAAATGTTATCGAATCTTCTTTTATATGTTTTTATGGAAAGAAGTTTTCTAAATTTTTTCAAAATTATTTTATATGTTTTCATGGAAAAAGGTTATTCAAAAAAAAATTCAAGCCTCCTTTAAAAGTTTGCTAAGTCTTTTAAAGGAAATGGTTTTAAAAATTATTTCTATATTTATTTGTAATTTTATTTTAAAAAAAAATTTCTAAATGTTTTCAAAGCTTACTTAATATGTTTTTCAAGTTTCTTTTCAAGAAAATTATTTTGAAAAGGTTTTTTGTTTTTAAAAAGAATTCAAGAATAAAGGATAATTTTCTAATCAAATGTTTTGAAAAGATATTTCAAATTTATTTCCTATCTATGATTATATTGGCTGGTGTTACTCATGCCTTATTAAGGATATGGTCCAATTTTCCACTGAAATTATTTCTCAAAATGGTTTATGTTTTAATGGAATCACATTCATGAAACCCATTTTTATTTTATATGTTATATGTTTGTGAAATATGTTTCTCTTTTTCATGTTCTGTGTTTATGAAATATGTTTCCCTTTCATGGGTTATATGTCTATAAGACCCATTTCTTTTCATTGGATATGATTTGATGAAATATTTATGAAGCCTATCTTTTTTCCACAGGTTAGGATAATATTACATGTTTATAATACCCATTTCATTTCATGGGTTATGTTATTATTAATGTTTATGATATTGTGGCACATGTATTTATGATTACATTATGAGATGGGTGGGACCTATATCTCCCCCCATTGAATTGTGTAAGAATTTATATATCATGAGATATACATAAAGGACCTTGTCCACTAAGATAGTCTTGGGAGTGAACCTTGACTACTAAGATAGTTATGGAAGTGAACCATTACTTCCTAGATTGTTATGGGAGTGAACCATGACAACCGAGATGTTATGGGGAGTTTTCCCATACAACTAATATTTCATTGGTAGTGATGTCTTCACTACTATGGAAATTATTTTTATATGATTATGTGTTTTCCATAATTATATGTCTTATTCCTATGTTATTATTTCATGGATTAAGCTCTTATTTCCCTTATGAATCATATATTATGAATTTTCAATATTTAATCCATGATTTAATTTTATGATCTTTTATATGCGAGGTATTATCTTCCAGTGTTATGATCATGTTGTTTTACCCTTATGTTCATGTCATTCTTATGCATTTCCTTTACATATCCTTACTGAGTATTCAAGATCACCCTACTCTAATGTTTCCTTTCCCCATGTTATGAATAATAGTTTTTAAGTATAACTACTAAGGGAAAATATATATTTGGGAAACATTCAATATCATTCACTGAGTTAGAATATTTTTTTTCCAAGTTTACAAAGACATTAACTATCACGGTCTTTGGGCATCTATTTTTGTAATGTTTTAAGTATTCCAAAAAAATTATGTAATTTATATTTAAAATATGACATATTAGTCATACCAAACATTAGGATAACAAGGATAATATCCATTTGCAACCTTCATGGCCCAGGGAATATTTGAGATCCTATGAAATCATTTCCATTGAAGTTTATCATAATAATAAAATGATCAAATATACACTTATTATCTGGTCAATAACTAAGAATTTATTTTTTAAATTTTGTTCGTAGCATTATTTAACATCATTATAACTTTCTAAGAATACTATTCTATATACTCAAACATCTAATATTATATTATCATTAAAAACATGAAGTGGTGTGATGATTGCATCCAAGTATTATAACTCTTCTCTAATCAAGGTTTTTTGGTAGATAATTCATAAAAATATCACAGTTCTTCCCTTGTTGGATTTAAATATGATACTAGGAAAGTATTACATCTCTCTATACAAATATAATATCATTTTTCAAGATATAGAAATATTATTTAATATTCAAATTCACGCCATGATCAAATATTGATGAAAGTATGGTGATGGACTCAAATTCTAAAAAAATCATTAAAAAGGTTACATATACCCAATAATGGGGAATATTAACTGAAAATGTCTAGGGAGTGTGATTACATTTAGGTCACAGTTATGACTTAGTTTGAGTTTTCTTTACTATTAAGATTGGTCTTGATGTTTATGCGATGTGGGGGTTGAAAACACATTACAAGTGCATAGTTTGGGCACAATGTAAGTAGTAAACATGTAGTAACCACGAAACATGGTATTATAATACTCTAGTGAATTAATTAATGGTTTGATAATTCTTATTGAAACCATGCAGCTCACCATGGAATTTGGGTGGGTGTTTGGGTGTTTGTTTAGATGTGTCGTGTGACTTGAGCAAGATTTTTTGAAATCATGCGACTAAGCCTATGATGTCATGTGCCTCGTTATTAAAAGGGATAGGGGACACAAATATTTATTTCATGGATTTTTAACAATGTCAACTAACCATATGCCCTAATATGAACCATAAAAAGTAATAATTTACCTATTTTCACTTCATTTTTTATATCTAATCCCCCCTTAATATTTATTTGGATCGAAATAAACTTCCATCGGTGCTCTAGAGGCTTCCCACTTTTGATTCTTGGTGTTTTTCTTTCATTATTTATGGATCTCGTAAAATTATGTTTTGTATTATATTTATTTTCCTCTCTTCTTCGTACATCCTCTCTTCATCTCATCTTCTCTTGTCATAATGGAATCAGATTGTTCTGTGAATGTTAGATATATGGGGTTTGATAGAGATTTGATGGTGTTTCTAGTGGAACTAGTTTTTTGAGGACCTGATGTACTCATTCCCAATATCAATTCTTAATGGTGATTAGTTTTCCCTCAAAATTGAGGTAGGTTTCATGATAAAATGGTTCAAAATCATGAATTACTTAATGTTATTTTAAATTAATTTGGTCTATTTTATAAAATTGTTTTATTTGATATCAAAAAAATTAATTTTTTCAATATTTTCAGGTTTTTAAAGGTGTTCTACTTTATAATTTTTTTTTAAAAAATTATGCATGTTTTTAAATGCCATAAATGGGGTTTTGATTATAAAATAGTTTTGAAAACTTGAAATAATGAATGAGTAGTACCCCCAGTTTCGAGTATGTAACCCAAGATTATTTTCTTGGTTTTAAATCTTAAGGGTGACGTATGGGAGAGTTGGAAGATCCTGGTATCAAGTTTGAAGCAAAGGGGAAGGCACACGGGCGGCGTACGGTTTTTCTAAACTGTGCGGCCAAACCGTGCATGGCGAACTGAGGAGGTAGTGGCTTATGTACGATCAGTGAACGGTTAAGGGAAACCGTGCGATTAGGCTGTGCAAGAAGTGTGTCCGAGGCAGTAGCTAACGCACGGTTAGCACACAGTTTGTCAAACTGTGCAGACTAACCATGCGAGTACTTAAATTAGATCCTTAAATTGTGGATCTAACGTGTTTTTCATTTAACTGCCTTGTTTAATGCTCCTAAGAGGCCCTAATTCATGATTACACTCCCTTGATGGTTGGAAAAACATCTCCCAAGTGTTTCGGAGGCAATCCGAAGGCTTCTCTTGGTGAATCAAAGCCGGATTCTTGAGGTATGTTATCATTCTCCATTGTTATTGAATGGTTTCATAGATCTACATAGATCTACTTCTCCCTTTCTCTCAGTTTCTTATATATATTCCCGTTAGGGGTAGACCTAAGTACGGGGATTCCAAATATGTTGAGATTTGGTCATGGTTGTGTTAGGAGAAGACATCACAGGAGGATTCTTGGGGAATCGACCCGGTGTTCGTGAGCATTCTTCGGTTGTTGCTTGGTTTCACCTTTTTCTTGAGGTAGGTGGCTTCACTATCAACTGATCTTGTTAGAATTTGTTGGCATATTTTAAAATTGGTTATTTTAATGGTATTGATTTTGAAAATCATGGAATAAATCATCTTTAGTGATCATTTATTGTTTTGATGAAATTGTGAAATCTTGGTGAATTGTTGTGCAAAGTGATTTGGCTATTTGAATTTAAATGTTTATTTTAAATTATTAAATTTCTGAAATTGTAAATGGTTTGATGATAAATGGGATATAAATAAAAACGATGTTTTATTTAAATGATTTGAGATTGAAATGACTTTTATGGATTTGGTTTTCAATAAAAAGGGTGTTTTATTAAAATGGTTTGAATTGGTTGAACACGCTTGGTTTTGATGGAAAATGGTTTTCAATAAAGGGTATTTTATTGAAAGGATGGTTTTGGAATGATTTTTGAGAATGTGTGGTGTTTTTTCATGTTTCACATATGGGGCTTGGTTGAAATATGACCTTGTGCTCGGTGCCAAAAGTTTAATGCCACATGGGACTTTTAAGTATGAGGATTGGTTGAAATATTACCTTGTGCTCGGTGCCAACTATGTAATTGAACATGGGAAATAATTAGCTTGTGATGACTTGGTAGATCAACGAGAGACCGCTCATGAGTATAAAACTGTCATAATGAATCATGCATGGTTGATCTCACGGGTTTTTGAAATGGTTGGGTATGCCAAAACAAGATGTTTGTGAAATGGTTTAGAAGTTTGTTTGGTATTTTTCTGATAAAATAACATGTTTGAAAAGTTATTTTATCTTGTACTGGGATGCCTTTGAGCATGGACGGTTTTGGAATACTTGTTTATATTTAGTTATAAACTATTTTGGTGAAATTTTTCTATATAATCTATTTTTATATAAATGTTGATAACTCTTCTATCCTAGTGGAATGAATAGGGAAGTCATTGGGAAAAACCTACTGAGTTTTGTACTCACCCCTTCTTTGGCACTTTGGTGCTTTTTCAGATGTTGCATTCTAAGACACTAGTAAATGTAAATCATCTCATTACTAATGGATCGTGGTGATTTTTGGGAGATGCTGTGGAAGTTGGAGCTTGTGGACCTCGAAGTGGTGGTGTATTTTGAGAGTCATGAGTTGTTCTTCCACTGTGTATTTTGATTTTTGGTTTGGTCTTCTGCTGTTTTTTACTCTAAGGTGGTTTAACATAAATGAAGTTGTTGATTGGTATTTCATTTGTTCATGCATCATATAGTGAATGGTTAATGTATGGGTATATTTTCATAAAGGGTAAATCATCCCCCAATTGTATTTGAAACCCTTCGACGCTTATTTCTAGCCTTTGGCATCTTGGGGATGCCTCTTAAGGCCAAGTAATGACTTGTTGAGCTCTCAAGAAAATGAGAATTGGTGGGTAATTACAAATGATATCAGTTTGTTCGGTCCTTGGGGTATAAATGCAATCAGCATGTTCCTTTCCTTGTGAAACAAGTAGTCATCAGTTTTGTTGGTCTTGGTGTTGAATTCCATTTCTCTTATTCCTTTGGTTGGAGTCTTAGATAGGAGTAGGATTGTCAGAATATGAAAGGTATAGAGTAAAAGGATATAGCTGACCCCTTTATGATTAACTTCAAGTTACCTGGGTGTTGGGTACAAAAGGTTTTTGGATACACTTCTAGAATGTTGGAAATATCATTGTCGTGGGTTTAGCCAATGAGAGGAGCATGAACTGCATGGTATAGGAATGGATTCCCACTAGGATTGCATATCTATTTGAGAGGAATGAGTAAGAATTTTGTGAAAGGTTCCAATTTTTGAAAAATGTAGAAATTTTTTTCAATTGAAAGACTTTGAAAATTGGGTATCTTGTGTATTTTTAAAATGGATTGATTTTAAAAAAGTATGTTGAATGTTTTCAAAAATGGTTGAAAATAGAAAAATTTTGTTTGAGAACAATATTGTGATAGTTGATGTGATATAATATTAAATGCTAAGCCAACAGTTTATATAGAGCGAGATTTATGGAATTTTTTGTTGGTTTAGAAAATGACACCCAGTAGGCGTCATCGATTCCAACCCGAAGAAGCTGCGGAGAATTTGGTTTCACTTAAACCACATGTGAACCAAGTGCTGGTTCAGAGTATTGTCCAGGCTTTTCAGTATGTGGATATGGGGAACCGGAGGAATGAACCATGACATGTGGATCATACCATCTAGTTCATGAAGCATAATCCACTGAACTCTCGGGGTGATTCTGAACCCGAGAAGGCGGAGGTGTGGCTAAGAAGGATGAATCGTATATTCGATTTCATCGGCACACCATTAGAGCTCAAAGTAAAGCTGGCGACATATATTCTCGAAGATCTTGCATGTTAGTGGTGGGATTTAACGGTGTAGGCTAAATTGGATGAAGGCCTTACATGGCAGGATTTTTTTGAATTATTTAACCAATAATTCTATCCTCACACATTCAAGATCCATAAATTGACAAACATCTTCATCTTGAAACAGAAGATCCTCTCTATCACATATTATGTGGCCAATTTCATGAATTTAGTCCATTTTTCACTAGAGGTTGGGGAATGTGCTTCTTTGAAGGCACACATGTTCAAATTGGGACTAAGACAGGAGATTCGATCGAAGAATGCAGTGCTATGTATTACGGATTATACAAATATGGTGAAAAGTGAAACGGTTGCTGAACGTGATATCTTGGGATCGATAGGAGGCATGATGATACCCACGAGAACAGGTGGGAACTTTAATGCTGGAAACAAGTGGATGAGGGACACCTACTCCCAAGGTGGGAGTGCGAATCAAAACCAGACAACGGGATCAGTCAACCTTCCTCCACAACCCCAAAGCAAAGCAAGTTGCTTTTAATGTGGTTCGACTGAACACATGAAACAAGAATGTACAGAACCACCGATAACATTCCACAATTGCAACAAGATGGGGAATCTTCAACGATATTGTCACAGTGCTCCACGATCGGGTGTTCGTGACACTTCTCAGGTGTTGCAAACATCTTATGCTTCGATAGGGTGAGGACAGAAAAAATTGTCTCGCAGGTAGAATAGATCTAGCCACAGTGATTCTTGGAATACCATGACTTCTCAACCAGGGAAATCTCAGCAAGGCAACAAGGAGAACAGGGCAGCGATGAATACATTTTATGGAGTAGAGCATATGATAGTAGATGATCAATATGGACCCTCTATAGTGAGAGGTACGATTCTTTAGAATTCTACCAATGTGAAAGTTCTCTTCGATATTGGTCCATCACCTTCCATTATTACTTCTCGTGTTGTTGATTTGCAATGTTTAAAACCGGAAATGATGCCTTCAGTTTTGAAACTGAAAACTCCTCTTAGTGAAAGAGAATGTCAAGCCATTGTGTGTAGAGAATGTGCTATAACTGTTGATGGATCTGGGTTAAAATGGGACTTCTCGACGTTGGACATAGATTTTTATGATGTAATCATGGGTATGGATTGGATGAAAATGTCTAAGGCTCACATCGACTGTTATAATAGAATGGTTAGTTTCAAAGGTGAGGACGACATTGACCATCTCTTCAGAGGATAGATGATGGAAAAGAAAGATGCAAAGACATGATTGGAACCAATGATGGGAACGATCTCTTACCAACTGGCAGGGTTGTCTTTGGAATCAATGGAAGAAATCATGAGATATAGTTTTCTAGCAGAGGTGGATCAATTTCCAGATGACTTTCCCAATAACTTCTCAGGGTTACCACCTCTAAGGGAAGTGGATTTTACGATTGATCTCCTTCCGGGGACCAGTCCTATTTCCCTTCCATATTATAGGATGGAACCAATAGAGTTACGGGAATTGAAAGTGAAGTTATATGAGGTGGAAATCAAGGGTTTCATTCGACCATGTACTTCTCCAGGGGCAGCACTGGTGTTGTTTTTGAAGAAACCAGATGGAACTCTTCATCAGTGTGTTGATTATCTTAAACTTAACCAAGTTACAATAAAGAATATATATCCACTTCCATGCATTGATTAACTATTTGATCAATTGAGGGGAGCTCAGTGGTTCTCTAAGATTGACTTGCGGTCAGGATATCACCAGTTGCGAGTTAAGAAGGAGGATATTCTTAAGACCACCTTCAGAAGCAGATATGGCCACTACGAATATGCAGTCATGCCTTTTGGTCTTACGAATTCACCCGCGGTCTTTATGGAATTGATGAATTTGATATTTCATAAAAATCTGGATTCTTTTATTGTGGTGTTTGTGGACGACATATTGGTGTATTCAAGAACAAGGGATGATCTTGAGAAACACTTGTCGATAGTATTTGAAATCTTGAGAGACCATCAGTTCTATTCCAAATAATCAAAGTGAGATTTTTGGATAAAAGAGGTAGGTTTTCTAGGCCATGTTGTTTCTGAAAAAGGTTTTTCAGTCGATCCAAAAAAGATAAAAGATGTTCTTTTTTCGAAACGGCCGAATTATGTCTTTAAAATATGAAGTTTTCATGGTCTAGCTGGTTATTACCGACACTTTTTCTATGAATTATCACAACTAGCTTCGCCTATGATAGTATTGACAAAGAATAATAGTGAATTTCAATGGACTGAGGAATGTCAAAGATCTTTTCAAGAGTTGAATGTTCGACTTACATCAGCACCTATCATAATCTTGCCAGAATCAGGGCAAGGATATGTGGTGTATTGTGATGATTCAAGATCAGTGTTGGGTTGTTTTCTCAGGCAAGGAGACTATGTTGTTGCTTATGGTACACGACATCTGAGGGAGCATGATAAGAATTACCCAAAACCAGATTTGGAGTTAGCTGCAGTCGTTCATGCTTTGATAACATGGAGACATTATATCTTTGGTGAGAAACTTATTGTGTTTATAGATCAAAATATCTTGAAAGACATTTTCTCACGAAGATACTTGAATCTGAGGAAGAGGAGATGGATGGAGTATCTTAAAATGTTCAACTTTGACTTAATATATATACTGGGTAAGGGAAATTCGGTGGCTGATGCATTAAACATGAATTCGTATGCTCAGTTGGAAAAGAAAGCTTCAGATGAATGGCCATTGATGTCGATCTTAGCTGACATGCATGTGGAATGTGAAGACTGAGATGATGCTGCTGGTTTCTTTTCAGCTACACATGTTCCTGATTTGGTGGAGATAGTAAAGTAGGCACATACATCTGATGTATACTGCATTGATTTGAGTTCAAATCCAATGGTGGGGAGACCATTGAGGGATATAAGCTGGATGAGAATTCATTCTTGTGTTTCATAGATCAGATGGTTGTACCAATGGTTTTTTTGGAACAACTATTTCATGCTTACCACCATTCGAGATTGGTTGTACATACGGGTACACAAAAGATTTATAAGGCGTTGAAGGCGCAGTTTTGGTGGAGTGGCATGAAAAAGAAGGTGTACAAGTTCGTCTCATGATGCTTAACTTGTCAGTAGGTTAAATTCGAGTATCAGATACCAGTCGGTATGTATCAATATTTACATATCCCAGTGTGGAAATGGGATTACATAGAAATGGATTTTGTTACAGGCCTTCCAAGGACGGTCCGGAAACAAGATCCCATTTGGGTGATAGTGGATTGTGTAACCAATTCGGCAAATTTTCTATCTATTCTTGAAACTCATACAGTGGAATATATTTAAAAAATATATATCTGAGAAGTGGTAAACAGAAATGGTGTACCATTTTCAATCGTGTTAGACATAGATCTGAGGTTCATATCTTGTTTCTTGCGATCATTACAGAAATCCCTGAGAAATCAGTCTAATATGCGTACGGTGTATCATCCCCAAACAGATGGACAATCCGAAAGTACAATACATACATTGGAAGACATGTTTTGGGCTTTTGAAATGAATTTTGGTGGCTCGTGGTAGGATCATATACCCTTAGTGGAGTTCTCATACATTAACAGCTATCAAGCCTCGATATGCATGGCTCCGTTTGAAGCATTGTATGGGCGTCCTTGTCATTATCCACTATGGAGGGTGGAAACATGTGAGACTTCACTAGTTGGTCTGAGCCTTCTCCAAGAAACAACGAAGAAGATCCAGTTGATTAGAAAGATGATGGATATGGCACAAAGTCGTCAGAAATCTTATGTAGACCATCGCCGAAGACCCTTGTTGTTTGCGGTGAGTGATCATGTCTTTCTTAAAATTTATCCAAGGCTGGGACATCACCATTTTGGGAAGCAGAGAAAATTATCTCCTTGATATATAGTTCCTTTTGAGAAAATGGAATAGGTTTGCGAGGTGGCTTATCGGTTGGAAGTACCACCGTGGTTTAGTACGGTGCATAATCTGTTCTATGTATCTCAGTTGAAAAAGTATCAGCCTGATCCTTACCATGTGATCAGATGGGACCACGTTGACCTAGATCTGGATGCTTCGTTGATACATATTCCAGTGCAAATTGTGGATAGGCAGGATAATGTCTTGCATGGAAAATGAATTGGTCTGTTACGGGTTCTGTGGCAACATGGTCAGATTCAGGAAGAGACTTGGGAACGCGAGAAAGAAATGAGAGAGAAGTGGCCAGAACACTTTCAGACAAGATTTGGCTTTCTACTTTCTGTGGATGGAAAGTCCAATGGTGGGGAGAATGTAGTACCCCAGTTTCTGGTATGTAACCCTTAGTTGATGATTTTCATGGTTCTAAAATTTAAGGGTGACGTATGGGAGAGTCGGGAGATCATTCTTTGAAGTTTGAAGCAAAGGGGAAGGCGCATAGTCGACACACAGTTAGGGGAAACCATGTGATATGTTTGTGCGAGAAGGGTGGCCGAGGTAGTAGCTAATGCACAGTTAGCGCAGAGTTTATCAAACTGTTCGGACTAACCGTGCATGCACTTAAATTAGATCCTTAAATTGTGGATCTAACTCAGTTTACCTTTAATTGCCTTGTTTAATGCTCCTAAGAGGCCCTAACTCAGGATTACTCTCCCTTGATGGTTGGAACACTTCTCCCAACTGTCCTGGAGGCGATCCGAAGGCTTATCTTGGAAAATCAAAGCCGGATTCATGAGGTATGTGACCATTCTCCTTTGTTCTTGAATGGTTTCTTAGATCTACATTGATCTACCTCTATCTTTCTCTTATTTTCTTAGATCTATGCCTATTAAGTGTAAACCTAAGTTTGGGGATGCCAAATATGTTGAGATTTGTTCTAGGTTGTGTTAGGAGAATAGACCTAAGGAGGATTCTTGTAGAATCGACCTTGTGTTCTTGAGTGTTCTTCATCTGTTGCGTGGTTTCGCCTTTTTGTTGAGGTAAGTGAAGTTAATCTCGACTCCTCTAATTAGAATTTGTGGCATAGTTTCAAATTTGTTATTATAATGGTATTGATTGTGAAAAGCATGGAATAAATCTTCTTTAGTGATGATTTATGGTTTTGATGAAATTGTGAAATCTTGGTGAATTATTGTGCAAAGTGATATGGCTAATTAAATTTAAAATGTTGATTTTAAATTATGAAATTTCTGAAATTGTAAATGGTTTGATAAGAAATGGTATTTCAATAAAAAGTATGTTTTATTGAAATGGTTTGAGATTGAAATGACTTTGATGGATTTGGTTTTCAATAAAAATGGGGTTTTATTGAAATGGTTTGAATTTATTGAATACACATGGTTTTGATGGAAAATGGTTTTCAATAAAAGGTGGTTTATTGAAAGGATAGTTTTTTCATGATTGTTGGGAATGTTTGGTGTGTGTTCATGTTTCATTTGTGAGTCTTTGTTGAAATAGGACCTTGTGCTCGGTGCCAAACGTTTAATGGCACATGGGACATTTATGTATGAGGCTTGGTTGAAATATAACCTTGTGATCGGTCCCAAAGGAGTAATGTCACATGCGAAATAATTACCTTGTGACAACTTGGTAGATCGACAAGAGACCTCTCAGGAGTATGGAACTTTCATAACAAAGAATGCATGGTTGGTATCATGGGTTGGGAAATGGTTGGATATACCAAAAAGGAATGATTATAAAATGGTTCGAAAGCTTGTTTCGTTATTTTTTTAGAAAATTAACCTACTGGAAAATTGATTTAAATTGCTCTTGGAATGCCTTCAGTTAATAATGGTTTTGGAAACCTGTTTATATTTAGTTATAAACTGCTTTTGAGAAAAAAAATTATATAAAATGTTTTTATATAAATGTGGATAACTATTCTATCCTAGTGGAGTGAGTAGGAAAGTCATTGGGGAAAACCTTTTGATTTTTATACTCACCCTTGCTTTGGAACATTGGTACTTTTGTGGATGTTGTATTTCGAGACACAAGTAAAGGTAAATCATCTCATTACTAATGGCTCGTGGTGATGTTTGGGAGATTCTTTGGAGCTTAGATCTTGTGGACCGCAGAGTCATGGTGTCTTTTGAGAGTCATGAGTTGTTCTTCCGATATGTATTTTGATGATTGGTTTAATATTCTATTGTTGTGTAATCTGATGTGGTTTAACATAAATTAAGTTGTTCATTGGTATTTCATTTTTCCATGCATCATATAGTGAATGGTTAATGGATTGGTTTATTTTATTAAAGGGTATATTGTCCCCCAATTGTATTTGAAACCCTACAACAATTATTGCCATCCTTTGGCATCTTGGGGATGTCGCTTAAGTCCAAGTAATGACTCATTGATCTCTCAATCCAATGATAATTGGTGGGTCATTACATAATTTTTCACTATGAAAATGTTTTAGAGAATGTTTCCATGGTTATCAAATGGTTTTGGAAATTATACCATATTTGGAAACATGGGAACATTGGGAAATGGATATATGTCACCCTTGTGTCTGTATCACCACTAAGGGATATATTATTAATATCAATAGAATGTGATGGAAATTGATATCATTTTGATTCGTGTTATTCTGGGATTAGTATTCCTTTATGTTTCTGAGTATGTATTCCCATAGCTAGAGCCCAATATTTTGATTTATCGATTATTATTGCTCATAAACATGATGGTATATTTCATGCCATGTTACTCACAAATTTATCTTATAGTGTATCCCTAGATTGTTTTAATTATTCTTTCATGCTTTCTCACACGTAATTTTTATATTCCATATCGATATGAATATGATATTATTTTAAGGAAACCGAAATATTTTTTATCAAATGATTTTATTTCGAACCTACTTTATAGACTATCTTTGTATTAACGTTATACCTACCATTTTTTGGGAACTAGACTTTATATAGATTCTTCATGGAAATACTACTGGGTTTGTTCTTATGCACTAATTTTTCCCCTGGTAGTTTGTATATGTGGCATTTTTGGACTCAATTAAATTGGATGTCATCAATAGTTTGACGACTTCTATTATTTATTATCAACTTCTTAGTGAGATTGATTAGTGGTGATGAATGGTTATATGGAGACTCGTTTTTTTCTCCTCTTGATTGCATTTAGTTTTAGAAATTTCAATTTATTTTTTATTTATCATGGATTTAAATCATTTTTCTATATTATACTATATTAATTAATCTCTTTTTGGTCGTACATGATACAAGATTTTGTTGTTTTGTTGATCCTTACCTTTTGGTGGGCCTACTCGGGTGACATGATAGGTTGATATGGACTAGTTCATTATAAAATATTATCAAAGGGGTTGCCTAGCAAGATGTTATTTGAAGCTACTAGGTTTTGTTTCAGCTTATATAGTATACATGAGTTAGGAAACTCATAATTTAGGTAGAATGTGTGTGAGGATGCATGGCCCCCTCACTTCCATGTCTGAAATCAAGTTGTCATGGGTAGTAAGGTATTTTTTTATAAGCATGATACTTTTTGTTTGAGGTTATATAAATGAACTTTATTTGGTTTATATTTAATTGAAGCTTTTACTATCATATTTTATCTTTTATTCATAGAATCATTAATTTCATTAAATTCATGTGATATAAATTTTTAAAATTTGGATTCTTGAAGTCGGTATTTGATCCTGTAATTCCTATCAAACTGATTGTTTATTGTATTTGTGGTTATCAGGCAATTATTCATAGGGAAGATCTTCTTAATCTAAGTAAGGATTCTATGAGGCGTGATTTGTGGGAAATTCTTGGAGTGGATCCATCCTTGATGGAAGTTATAATATTCTCTATTTAGACTCTATCACTACTGAAAAAACAAGATTTAACATCAATTTTTTTTATTTTTGATGTCAATTATTAACAAAAGTTTATAAATGATATGTAAGAAAATATTATTTTCAAAATTAGTTTTCCAAAAACCTACTCTTTAAAATAATTTTTGTTACGGTTTTTGGCATTGTTTTTCTAAAATTCAATGCTGAAAATCATTTAATTTAAGAATTTCATCATCGTTTTTTCCAAAACTGATACTTGAAATTCTTTTTGAGTATGTTTCAGCATCTGTTTCTTTAAAAACCAGCAATAAATATCGAATATTTTTCATAAACAAATTCAGCATCGGTTTTAAAAAAACAGATTCCGAAATTTAAAATATATATATATATATTACACTTCCCAAATAATTAAAACCCCTATAATAAATATATATACAACAATAAAAAAGTATTTATCCTTGAATAAAAACAAATAACTTAAATTCTTTTACTAGTTAATCAAAAAATTCTCTATGCTATTGTATTATAATGTAGAATTAAAATATGTGTAACTAAAATTTACAACATTTTAATTGTTGGTTATTGTTTAATCATTCATTTGATTATTAGTATGTTTAAACACCAATTATATCAAAAGAGTTAGTTTTTTGAACCCATGTGTAATATTATTCATAAATATTAGAATATACATACCTCAATTAATAATAATACATTACAAATAGATTGAAAAAATATATTGAATATTGGTAAGATAATATTGGGAATAAGACTATAAATCATTGAATTCCTACAATAACAATGAATGATATGAGATTAAAAAATATAATAATATGGCAGAAAATATAAAAAATTAATACAACTAACTTTATCTATTTTATTAGTTTCGCCTGTTTTTATTATCTCGTACATTAATCATAGAATATAATAACCACATTCAACATATCTTTTTGATGATTAAACTGCAGTTATTAAACATTAAACTGATAATAAAAATCAATATATAACAAAAAATTAAAATAATATAATATAAAAACTAATTACCTATACTTCCACATATTTGATTTTTTTGTTCTCTCTATCAACATGTATTTATTGTTAAATTTTTTCAATGAACATAATTTTCATATATATGAACTAATAATATATTTCTAATCAATGAGAATTAATAATATTGAGATTATAAAAAAAAACTTACATATCTAATAAGATGGGAGATCATTTACAAACATTCACCAATATATAGAAATCCAAATATAAGGTTCATTCACTTGGGTAAAATATTCCTAACATCCAATTCCCCCCTACAATACAAAAAGTTCAAAGTAAATGAAATTATAATGATCAGTAGTTCATAATTATGTTTTCATTCTGATTTTTTATGAAATCAGAAAAATCAACACTCAATCAATGTATGTGATGATCTCTCAAATATATATGCAACTATATCAGGATTATTCAAATGTTTCACTTCCATGGAAATAAATTAATATTCTATAAAACCATAAATACATGTACTTTTATTTTTTATAAGAATCATGTGTAGATACCTAAGTTAAAAATAATGTATAGTTAGTCAATTTAAAACAATCTTTTATTTAAGAAATACAAATTCAAATTCTAGTTTACGTACATAGAATATAACTGAACTACATCATGGTTGAGCTCTTCAAAATCAAATTGATGCATGATATCTACATTTAGTAATCTCAATTGATATTATCTTATACATATATCATCCATCATGAAAACCACATAGATATAATTTAGTGAAGAAGAAGCTTGAGATAATCTCTATATCCTATAATAAATATTAGAAGTATCTACAGTCAATTGTTCTTGAACATTTTTTTCATTTGTGCATTTCCCATTAAATTCATATAATTCTATATAAGTTAAATGTCATAAACACTATTATTAATTATGTATAATTTTTAATTAAAATTTAAAAAAACAGATACCTCATATGAAATATAACGATGAAGACTGGAAAAAGTAAAAAATGACAGTGAAAATCCTCAACTATAGTGATCATTTAGGTAGGAAATGGTAGTAGAGAAATATGATCTATAATATGATGTACATATGCTCAAAACTGACCCATCAGTATAGTCTGGTTATGTATAGAATCCCCCAAAAAATGAATGGGTCCTAACACAACAATATGTATATGATGATCTCCAACAAACAACTCATAGTATATGATTTGGTCTGAGCGAGGAGGTGGAGGATCAAAGTAGGAATATGGGGTAGGGTAGTCCAGATGAGAAGGCTCGGAAGGATGAAAATGAAAAAAAAATATTACTCTTTATAATTTATAAAATAGAAATACTAATGAAAAATAAATAATATATGGTTTAGTCTAAGAGATGAGGTAGAGGATTGAAGAATGAAGATGGGGTAGGGTAGTGTGGATGAGTAGGCTGCGAAGGCTGAAAAATTATAAAGTTTTATTAGTGTTTATAATTTATATAATATAAAAATTGATGACAAATAAATAATATATGATTTTTTCCGAGTGAGGTGGTGGAGGATCAATGTACTTAGATGGGTCAGGGTAGTTTGGGTGAGTAGGTTGGGAAGGCTGAAAAATGAAAAAGTTATACGAGTGTTTATAATTTATAAAATAAAAAAAATTGATAAAAAATAAATAATATACCTTGGTAGGCTATTCAGACTCTGACTATCTTGCCAAGTGTTATAAAAATGGATTTTATACTGCTTCTTGAATTTCATCACCCATAAACTATTTCATATCTTTCATCTCAGGTTTTAAGGATTCTATTTCTAAGTCTCTTTATTGCTTACTCTGACTAAAAACCTTCTGAATACTAACACTCGCCTGATATCCTCGATCACATTTGGGATGTTATTCCTTTCTCAAAGTAGTTGCTATGATTTCCATCCTACCATCGGGGGTAAAATATCCCTATGTCTCTTGCTCCTGAAGTTCTACCGGAAATGAAAATTGAAAAATTGATATTAGTGTTTATAATTTATAAAATAGAAAAATTGATTACAAATAAAAAATATTTACTTATAATTTTATCAGCTAATTTCATAGATTCCTCTATAAGATACTTTTTAATTATCCTTCTTCATGATCATTTATATTTTTCATGGAATGTGGGAGGAGATAAAGGAACAAACTGGACCACTTCTGAACCACTACTAGATTGATCTCATAATGCTTCGAATTTTTTTCCAGTCATTTTCTTCTCCAAATACACATACCATCATATGATAAAAAATACGGGAATACATTTCTCAATTGGATATCTTGATGAGATCTCCTAGAATCCTATTATATACTAATAAATTACAATGTTATTAGAAAAACATATAATAAATTTTAGAATAGAAATTAATTATCACACCTAAAATTTTTCTTTATGAAAACTATCAACAAATCGCATCCATGTATCTTCATCTAAAAATTGATACTTAAGGTATGGGTATTCAAACCTTATCTTTGCAAAAAAAATATTTTTTCAGTTTTTTAAATCTCTCCATCGAAGCGCCACTAAAGAGATATTCCATTTCTTAATTTATTTGGTTATATAAAAATTGAATGTCATCTCTAATTGAATAAATTAAATATTTCATTTAAATTATTTCATATTCAAAAAATGAGATAAAAGAAATCAATTAAGATATTTTACTATCAGGGAATACCAAAGTTGTTTCTTCATTATCATGTCCACTGACTTCAAATTAGGATATAAAATATTAATCCTGAAATGGCCATGCATCGATATATAACTGATAAACTGTACTGCATTTGGGCCTGTTTAATTATTATTATCATCAAAAGAGATGTGTAATCTTTCATCATCCTGAGCATGTGATAGTTTTGGTAAACATGTAATACCATGTTTACCAACTTGATAACTTGATTATTTAGTAGTAACATGAGAATTATCGTCCACCAAGGACACATTAGTAATCATTCCAATAAAATTTTAAAATAACAGTTTTATTTCATTTAATAATTATATTACTAATTATTTTATAATATGAAAAAATAGATATACCTTAGTAACTGAACCTCTCTATATGTGTCTAACATTGATAATAGAATGTGTAATGAAATTTTGTGTGCCTACATATCATTAGAAATATAAATATTTAGAAGCAAGTAAGACAAAAATGAGTATGTAAAAAAGGAGGAATGCATTTGTATGTTTCAAAAAAAGAAAAAAAAATATAAATATTTAACAGAAAAATTAGGAGACTAATTAATTGTTATCCTACAAGACTTTATCATGATCATTACGTACTACATGCACTATCTCTTTCTTTTACTCATTTTAATCATCCAAAAAATTCATAATAGATGGATAAGGATCTTGTAAATCAATAAAATCATCAACATCACCCTGATCACCCAAATGGAATATTTTACCTTGAAAATGATGGACCACTAATCATTAGATTGATCATTGACATAAAATACTTACTTTTCATGTGTCTCCATGATAAATGGATCCTCATTGTAATTAAAACTTTTCAAATGAACCAATTTAAACACATATTCATCATGTTTCACACCACTATTACTATCAACACAATTACACATAAAATCAATTACTCAAAAATTTAATATAATCAATTTCTCATATGTCTTTAAGAACTCGAAAACATGGAATTGATGCAGAAATTGGGTTTTTATAATTGGCACTCAAAAAATGCACTACTACAACAAAAACCATCACCCCACTATTCTGAACGGTACTCTTGTCATCCTGAATTTTTCTATAAATTTTGTAGCCATTAATATCAAAACCAGACTCTTTGATCACATTAAGAGATAGCCCCCATACTGAACACTTCAATGTTGGGAATTCATATATATATGTGGTGACAATCACATTAAATCATGAGAAAAATGTCTTTTTATGCTCCGTCATTTTCCATTTTCCATTTATTTTTTGATATCATAACTTTAATTCAGCAATATATGAGTATATATAGGGTTGAACATCATCTGTGTTGTTCAAAATGTATAAATGTGCCTGAATCATTTCCTCAGGTGGAATGAACTTTACCTTTAAGCCTCGAACCCCTCTACCTTTACTATCAACTATTAAATGTCGAGATATAGGGAGACCAATATGCTCTTCCTCATACAAATAATCAGTAGATAACTCAATCGCCACTTCTGATACATATTATTGAATAATTGATTCCTCTAGTTGATAAGTATTTTTAACATATCCCTTTAAATTTTTTATATATATTTCAAAAGGATACATCCATCATAAATAACCAGGCCCACATATTTTTATCTCATGCACCAAATGAATCAGTAGATGAACCATTATATCAAAAAATGTAGGTGGGAAATACATTTCTAGTTTATAAAGATTAACGGTTACTTCATTATCCAACACATATAAAAAATTTGTATTAAATACTTTTCTTCAAATAGATTTTAAAAAATTACATAACCTGATGACAGTCTTTCTAATAGCTGTTGGAAATATACCATGCACTACTATTAGTAGAATTTGTTGCATCAATACAGGGAAAACATGAGATTTTATACCTATTAATTTAAAATCCTTCAATGACACTGAATTATTCACATTTTATGAAAAATCACTAGGTAATTTGATACCATGAAGACACTGACAAAAAATCATCTTTTCAATCTTAGTTAATGTGTCACAAGCCGGAGGTAGATATTTTCTATTTCCTTTAAAAGTGGGAGCTAAATCTCAATGTATTATCATTAATATCAATTCATATCTACCATGTAATACACCTTTTTCCATTCCTTTTATGACTAAAAAAGTTTCAATCAAACTGTTACATATGTTTTTCTCAACATCCATAACATCGATGTTCTGTTTTATCTCTAAAAATATCCAATAAGGTAGTACGAAAAAAATAAACTACTTATTCTGGTTATTTCATTGAAGACTATAACTTATATTCCTTCTGATTGCCGAGTAAATATTTTCCACCTTGTCATAATATTCTTCAACTAAGAATGGATAAGGGGGAAGGTTGTATTCTTGAAAACCATTAAATTATGTTTTCAATCTATGTTAAGGATGATCAATTTGCAAAAATATTTGATGTCCCATGTACTTTGTCTTTCTTCCATTCTAAAAATTACAATATGAAGTCTGTTCCTCACAAATTGTACATGATTTATGTCCCATAAAACTATATCTAGATAATATTCCACATGTAGGAAATTCATTTATAGGGAATAGTATCATAGCACCCAAAAGAAAATACTCTTTCTTGGGTGCATCAAAAACATTAACACCTACCTCCCATATAATATTCAAATCATTAATCGATGGTGAAAAATATACATCAATATCAATTCGTGATTATTTTGTCCAAAAATCATAAAGCTCGTCATAACATATTTTTTCTTCATACATAGCTATGGGGACAAGTTGTAAACTACCAAAAAACTGGCCATGAAATATGTTGGCTATTGGGGGTCCGATATGGATTCATTCCATCAATACACAATCCCATTCTGATATTTCTACTTCACTTCCAAAATCATGAATTTTTTTTATCAAAACTCTTCCACTATGGTGAATCGGCTAGGTGGCGTAAGTTACCATCAAAGAAGAACTTATCTGAATGCCATCTTTACTTTTTTGCATCAATTGAATTTTTTAATAGAATCTCCAAACGAGAAAGTATTGTAATGTTCCAAATTTCATTAGCATGAGTCTTGATTCTTGTACATAATAATGAATCACAATTTAATTGTCATAAATGTATGCAAAAAATATTGGATGATATCATTAGAAAGTACAAAATTTATTTTTCATGATGTTAGATGACAACACCTAAGAATGAATCTGAGTTGAATTTCTCATCTATCTAATAGTGTGATGTCCCACATATAGGGCAACTTGATAAACATACATATTATTTCATATACAGTACACAATCATTGTGGAAATCATGTATCATTTTCTACCCCAATCCCATTGGGAATAAAATTTTCTTCACCACATAGTTGTAATCTAGAAGCCCATTTACTTCTAGAAGTATCTCCTTTAAAATCTCAAGTAAGCATGATAAACTTTTATCGCTCTGTACATTTTTTTTATTTTATGTTAATTAATATCAATATTGATGATAATATTGTATATTTACTACAACCTGGGAATAATGGATTCTCAGAATCTCCATACAATCGTTCGACAGTTACTATTTTTTTAATAGTTTCAACACCTAAATCATGAATTAACTCTTTAATATGATCCTATGTCTCATTATGAATATTTTCATCAGCATTGGATGTTAAATTTTCAGTTCATTCACAATTCTAGATCCAACATGTATAATTAAGGCTAAAAACATAACAAATGAGATGATCATTGATTTATCTGTTGTTAAAATTTCCCATCTTCAAACACATCACACATGCACAGAAAATCAAATCAATGTTTTTAAGGTTTCGTTTAGAAAAATCCAATAATTCATCAACTCCTTTTTCATATTCACTAGTGGTTCTTTGTAAATGTATCCAATTATAATTCATTCAGTACCTAACATCAATATAAAATTGGTGAATATATTCAAACATATAAACATTTAAATATTTAATATCTATATATATATAAATTATAAATAGAAACCCATTTAATAAAAACTATTAATAATTAGATAGAAAACAACAGATATGAAACACATTTACAAATAGGAAAATATTTATTTTCAAATTAAAAACATGTGTTAATTTGATATTATAATTTAATTATAATATCAATCTTCAAAAAATTATTAGTTCATTTTACATAGTTGTTACATTATTTCGATTTTTCATGTGTCAAAATTATCGAATATTTCATTAATATAGTACGAAAATTATTAGTTATTATTAGTAACAAGAAATAATAATTAGAGTAAATGATCATATTATAAGTGAAATCAATATTAATACTCCCTAAATTTTGAGAGATGAAATTAAATACATAACTAAACTGGTATATCTTATAACACATTTGATTCATTATTATTTATTTTTTATTATATCCAAAAATTATTATAATAATAATAATAAAAATATGAAAGTGAACATTTATAATAATTGAGTAAACCTAATAAAAACATACATTTATTTTTAAATCATTTTATATTATTATGTAATACATCTCCTACTGAAATAATCCTTTGAATCTATTGGTTTTCTATCATTGGATCCTAAATTAGAAATTTAATTCAATTATATTGATTACAACATTTTATTTGACCCAACAGTGCTTGGAAATTATATCAAGGCATGAAATCAAAAGTAATAAATAAAAGAAAACATGATGTCTAATTATAGATGCATGGAATACAACCATGGATTACTAATTAATCACCTAAATATGTAAATCACATGAAAAACATTAATAAATATATAGGAATCATGCACCCAACAATATGTATAGGTAAACATGATCGAGAATTGCCAGCATAACAAATAAACATGGAAAGAGACTACATAAGTATGAAACACTCTAGTATAGAATATATTCAAAGCATGTTAATTATATAATATAATCATTCTATGAAAACAATAATACTTATCAAATACCAAAAAAGGATAATATTATGTTTTCTTATAAAAATACTATCATGGTATGTAAAAGGAATTATAATGAAACAAACTAGGTATATCAGTAAATTTAAAATTGTATAGTAATGCAACCTGCATGGATTGTCATATGCAGTACATGTAAATCTATACGTTCCTACAAGGATGCATGTAATTCAAAATCCTTCTTGTACCAGGCCATATGTAAGTAACATAAATATCATAAATCCTTAAGTAGAAGAATATACTCACATCAGTTAAGGTGAAACCATAATAAACCATAACAAAAATCTACAAGAACAATAATCACATCCCTTTCTACTTGGACTTTTCACAGCATATGGGATGATCACTCTTAGGGTTAACTATTAACCATGTTCCAACACATTTATAATAAATTGTAAACTAATAATTGATGAAAATAAAAAACATAATTAAATTATAAATAATTTATTATAAAAACTAAAAAATATACAAAATTTGGAGTATAACACAAAAATAGATCCCCAATCTGAACATTTCTCCATGGAATTCTTGGAAAAATTAAATAGTATAAGTTCTATACAAAAAATGATTGTACAAACAAAAAATAATGGTGAAAAAAAATAAAATAAAACCACAGTTGGATGTCGGTGAAAATCGGTTTTGGAATATAAAATAATTAGTACATGAAGAAACAAGGAGATATAATGAAGAACACAGACTGAAGATCATGAAAATGGACGAAAATTAAAAAAATAGACATAAGAGATCAAAAATATGTCTTCAAAGTCATTGTGTGTCTACATGAGTCTTCATGGGTTAGCTTTTGAAGATGAAAAACATGAGGGTTTCCCGATCCCGACTATTTTTAAAATACTTTTAGAGTTGGTTTTTACAAAAACCGATGCCGACAAGTTTGAAAAATATTTTTTTCATCAGGGTTTTTGAAAATGGATTCCGAAAATATTTTTTTAATATACAGAATCAGTTTTCATTAGAACCAACAATGAATGTTACCGAGTTATCGATTTATGGTGTCAGTTTTTGTAAAAACCGAGGCCAAAACATTTTTTCTGATTTATGGAATCGGTTTTTAGAAAACCTGATTCCATAAATAATTCCTTTTGTTCTTTCTTTCATCGGTTTTTAGTATAACCAACACAAAAAACAACTTATAAAAAATTTTGGAATCATTTTTACTAAAAACTAATGCAAAAAATTTCTTGCACATACTATACGATTAGGTTTAGAAAAAAATGAAATCATTACTTCGACATTAAATCTGGTATTTCTACTAGTGTATGATAGGAAGTTGTTAGGAACTAGGGTTGAACATTGGATCCTAGCATGGAAATTACTGAGACAGATCTAGATATTTTATTTGGATATGAGAGTCCCTAGAAATTTGAATAGTGGATTGGGTGGATTGAAATGGTCTTAAATTTTAGGAAAAAATTAAAGAACTCTATTGTGGGATTTTCCACATACATTATTGAAGGACTGGGAAAGAAATGGTGGGACTCTATCATGAAAGGTGATCTATAGAATTATTTTACCTAAGATTCTTTTAGAAAAATGGTCAAATTTTAGTTTGATACTAAAAGATTATGACTAGAAAAGGCGTCATAATTTTTATCCATATAGAAAGGGGAGCATGGTTTTGGAGTATTCCATCCATTTTTCTGATTTAGTACACATATCACCCAGTCTTTTCACTAATGATTACCTTATATAATGATTGGTTGATATGGGTATACGGTCTAATATTCTTTCCATTTTCATTATATTATGACTTCAAAATTAATTGAGGTAGTTAATAAAATGGATGTGGTTGAGGTAGGCATATATGGGGAAATAGGATTAACCGTAGATTTAGTTACTTTAGTTTTTAACCATGTTGTGTCTTAGGGCTATAAGAAGAATTATTAGGGTATCCTCTTATTTTAGATCCAAATTTAGTGGATTCATCCTGGAAACAATAGGTAGTTAATTATCAGTGTAGAAGGGCTGGTCATGTTAATCCAAATTGTATGGAATAACCCTAAACTTTTCGTCATTGTGGAAATTTTGGTCATCACATGCATTTTTTAGAGGTATTTACTAAGGATGTAAGGATGGATCCATGCCAAGTAAGTGTTATTAGGTTTATTATGATGTTTCTAGGAGGTGGGTTTTAATATCATTCCATGGGGTATGTCCATATAGCTATGAATGATTTGGGAGTATTTGAGATCTAACATCATTATGTAGTGTAGTGTACACCAAAGAAATATAATCTAGGTTTGGATACTATTAGAGGTGCGGTTTTTATCTTTTCTTCTATGGTAGTAGCTCTGTTTGATACATGTGAAACTCGTTATTTTATATTAAACAAGAAATTTTATGTGTTGTTATTACATTAGAACTTTATGTCATTCTTGTTGGATTCTTCCATTCCTTTTGAAAAAAGGCTTGAACAAGGTTTTATATGTCCCACGTGTTGGGTGGTGATATAAAACATGGAAATGGTGTGGAACATTCTCAATATTGATCTTTATAAAATTCACCATATTATTATCATGTATTGAATGATCATTATTATGGCATGTATTTATTTTTATCATCATAGACTTTAGTTATTGTCTTCGTATAGAGCCTCTCATGTCTTTTAGCGTGAGTGGGATTCTAGATCTAAGAGAGTGGGTGGTTTCATTCCTTATGATAGAATAATTTCAAACCAGTTGTGGTAGATGTTCCTTGATTTTTTTGACTCGCACATGAGAATCCCACTTCCTATAGTGGTGATTATGTAACCAGTGGTCTTTCCGGATGATTTTTCTATGTTACCAATAAATAGATTGGTCATCTTTACAATGGAGTTTCTCCCTATTAGGATGTCCATTTCTACACCACCTTATCACATGAAACCCACAGAGATAGAATAAAATAAGGTTCATCTTTTTTAACATGAGGCTAATGAATTTATTCTTACTAGAGTGTCATATTGGGAATTTCATTTCCTCTTCTCTAATAAGTGGGTAGATGCATCATAATTTATGTTGATTATTAAAATCTTGGTCGAGTAAGTGTTTAAAAAATGTATCAATTTCTAAGAATTGAGTTTCACTTTCACCAACATATAGGAGATCATTGGTTTTCTAAAATTGAACTCTAGTTGGGGTACCACTAATTGAGAGACCGAGAATAGGATATTTCTATGACATAATTTAGGATCCAGTTGTTTATTTTCAAGTTTCTAGATATTAAATTCGGTATAACTAATTATCTGATGATATTTATAAGATTGATGAACCTAATATTTTATCAGTTCCAGGATTTCTTCAATATTGAGTTCACGTATTGTATTTTGGTGTACTTTTAGTCAGAGGAGGAACACATGGATCAATTGGATATCATCGCCGGAATCATGAAAGAAAATTACTTGTATTGTAAGATTTCAAATTTCAAATTTTATTTACAATTGGGGATGTTTCTTGGGAAATTTTATATTTGAGAGGATATTTTAAGAGATCCCAAAAATATTCATGTGGTATTATCATGGGAGTAGACCAGAAATGACTTTTGTGGGATAATAATTCATGGGATTGGATTATTATTAAATGTAGTTTTTTCATGACTTCTATAATTTTGTGTCTCCAGTGACATCATTGACCTGTGAGAATGTTATATTTGAATGGAATAAAAAAAATTAGCTATCATTCAAAGAGAAAAATATGTGGTTGACTTCACCTCCAGATTTTATACTTTAAGAATTGGTTCAGGCTATGATGCTTTTTTCAATTCCTTAAGTAATAGTTTAGGTTATGTCTTGATGTATTGGAAGTCGGAGGTGGAATTTGGATCTCACCAATCACTCCCTCTTAAAAAGAAATTCCCTTTCCACAATATTATGTTAAAATATATTATGAATGTACTCAAAACATGGAACCACTATCTCTTTGGGGATCATTTCATGGTATATTCTTATAAGAAAATTTAAAATTATATTTTAACTCACATTGATCAGAATTTGATAAATTTATGCAAGGATTGGTATCATAAAACTTTTTATTTTTATATTAATTATACTACCATGAAAGGGAATGAAATTACAAATGAATTTTTCAGGAAATTTCTATTTCAAAACATAAAGGAATTGGAAGATGAGTTGTCTAAGATGTTTTTGTTTTTTGAGATGAGATTTGGGGTTAAAAAGGCTGGTGGGCAGGGGTTCTTAGCTTCTCTAAAGGATAAAACATCATTTTCTTATCAGGTCCATCTTGGAACAATTAAGAACTGAATTTTAATTTTAACAAAAGATGATTAAAAAATAAGTAATAATAAATTTTAAAGGATTTGTATAAAGTAATTTAAATATAAATATGGTTTTCATATATATAAATAATATTATTAAATTATTTATACAAGAGGTTAGATAACATCCCACAAAGTGGGAATCCAAGGTAATGGTTTTCATCTCAAATTCCATTCATTCATGCTTTTTTCATATTATACAAAAAAAAATTATGGTATAATTGACACCCCATTGAATTCTCTTATTATTATTAAATTATTATCAATGGTATTTACAAGAATATTTCATGATATCTTCCTCAAATTTTTTGATTCATTTGTTACCAAATCTGTAATGTTTTTTTCTTGACTCAATTTCATTTCATTAAGTTATATTCATTTTTCAAGGCTTTCATCATGATTTAATTTTCCCACCATAAACATTAGTTTTATATATGAATATTAATTCCAAATGATTCGCTATTTTCTAAAATAATTTTATTTTCATAATTTTTTATAAATTATTTCCTTCAAAAATATATATTATTTGAAATGTAGGGTTTTTTTTAATTCAATTTCATGGAATAAAAATATATCTTATTCAAATATTACAATGTATGTTTGTTATTTTATACCATTATACAATTTCATATGGTTTTTTCTATTTCCATTTTTAGAAATTATAATTTGATGTTAAAATATTATTTTTAATCTTCATAAAAATATAATGTCTGTATAAATAATTAACATCCTCTATATTTGTTGTTTCACGTAAATGTTAATATTATTTCTTACCATTAATGATTTTTTCGTATTTTTATATAAAATTTAAATGTATATAATATATTCACCTTATTTCACATTATCTATTTTCAAATGAAATTTTATAACACTTTTATTTATGTAGGTTTTATTTAAAAATACATAAGATGATGGAAAATGAATTTCATTTCACATCCATATGTTATTTACAAATTATTTAAAAATAATAATTATTCTATTTCAACATTACAATATTAGTGACTCTTTTAAAATATTTTTTTTCAAAAATTCATCAATTAAACTTCTCAAAAATGTTCTTTTAATGTGTCTTGTAACATTGTCTTTTTACAAAAATGATAAATTTTTTATTGAAACTGTTTTTCTATTTTAAATATAATTTCCTATATGTATCCAAAATATATCTCTATAGTGGATTAGTTTTCATAATCATTCACTAAATTATATTATTATATACATATTTTGTGACACTAAATTTTTAGTATCAACTGATCTAATTCTTGAGGTTATTTTTGCAATACTATTTTAAAAAATTATGTAACCCATCATCTTTCATAGGTTATAAAGATAATATATATGCTTGAATTCATATTGAGTATATATATATGGATTATTATTATTAAATGGGTGGGTTAATTACATCCCTCTGAGGGATTGTGTAATTGTTTATCTCTCATAAGATAATTGTGTTATATTGAGACATGATTGTAGTTAGCTTTGTTCAAAACATTATACATGTGCATGATGGGGTTTATTCACAACTTTATGTATGGGTGTGATTTTTGTTTTCTCAGAATGTTATGATTTCATATTATAATATTTTTTCTAAGACTCAATGTGATTCAATATGCCCCTATTATACCCACGGTTCATGATTATTGTCCCATATTACTTATTTTTTATGTCATGGTATTTTTGTGATTTCATGATGCCTCTATAGGGATATGTGTCCTTATATCTTGCCTTGTGGAAAAAAATTATGATACTATATTCTCATTAATAATATATACTATCTGATTTTCATTTTTTATCAAATTCTTTTAATCTAACAATTTATTAATCATTGATACGTTTTTCCTTACTGAGCATTTCAGCTCACTCATTCTTATATTTCCCATTTCCCCCAAGGAATTATATGCAAGATTATATAGTGATGGAATTCATGTGTTGAGATTTTTATGGGATATGTTGATGAAATAATCGACAATATTAAATTTGTGTAACTAATCCCAAAGTTCACTAAAACATTATGTTCTGGGATTGCGCATTTATTAGTGAAATTTATTGATTCAATAATGGAAATTAAATAAAATATAAGGGTGTTTTGCTTGGGTCCTCATGGTTAGTATCAGTGAAACATTTAAATTATTATGGGTGTTATGTTGATAATTATAATAGAACCTAATGTAAATAAAACTATTTTTAAATGAAATTACCATATGCTAAAATGATGGTGGCAAGGTTTAATACATAATGAGGTTGACTTTTCATATGGTCATTTACACTGATTCTCTTAAAAAAAATTATTACTCAGATTCTCCCTTTTGGTTTTCATAAAGGTTATATCTAGTATAAACATAGATAATAATTGGTTGGATGGATAATTTGATGATTTTAACAATTAGATAACAAATATAATGGGATTTGGAGTATAAAATCACTTGGCGATACTCACCCAACATTATCAAGAAATGAATCATAGAATAACCCATATTGAGATCATGAAGGTTCCAAGGGAGGAAAAATATCCTATAAATGATTCATGAGGAAAAGTCCACTATCCTTTACTAAGACTTCCAATCGACCAATTTTTTAGATATGGTTCAATATAAGGGAAAATATATTTTTCGGTATCCAGTTATCGAACATAAAAATCTAGTTTTACGCATTTATCATTTTGTAGGTAAAGATAACCAATGGTGGAATCTCATTTAGAATACAAGTTAAAAAGTATTATTTTTACATTAAAAAATGTTATTTCTTTAAGAAAATATTATTCATTAAATATTTTTCGTAAACATTTCACACTAAAATGGAGAGTGA
The DNA here is from genome assembly GCA_963277665.1 of Viscum album. NCBI lineage: Eukaryota > Viridiplantae > Streptophyta > Magnoliopsida > Santalales > Viscaceae > Viscum > Viscum album. The sequence continues at coordinate 1,202,898,896 of OY728160.1, read as the reverse complement.
ATTCCTATAGATGAAACAACATGAAGATGAATTTGATGGTACCTATAAAGAAAATTTCACAAGATTCACAAGGTATGACTCCAGTTCTATTATTAACTATGACTGAATGGCAGATAATTTATTTTTTTCCATAAAACCTATTTTATTAAAAAAACAAATCTAAGAGAATTTTTGTCTTTGAATACATTTTTTAATGTGAATTTAAAGTGTGAATGGGGATATGATATTCTCATCATTCTCATGAATTAAGATACTAGAAAAAGAAAATAAACATTCATGGAAACATGAATGATAAATCACATTGAGTAAGGAAAATTTAACGACCTATATTCTAAAAATGTGAGAGGAATCACCCATCAAATTACATCTAAGAATTCATGATAAGTTTTACATGAGGTATAGCAGGCCACCAACCACACAATTATAAATGATATGTGAATATTTAAATTAAAAAATATAAAGAGAAGAAGGAACTATCTAATAAAATACAAAAACATCCAAGATTAAAATTTATGGACTTTTGAAACTATGAAATTCGCTGCCCCGATCCATGTTCTATGGATGATTATAGAAATTTTACACTTACAAAACATAGTGAATAAGAAGAACCTATTAAATCACTAATAATAAAGTAGACCAGGACAATTAATCAATGAATGGTACACTTATTTTCCACTAAATAAAACTGAATGTATTATTCTTTCAGGTTATTTTCGTTCTTTCAGATCATATAAATTTTCTGATAATTTTTATTGACCACCGGAAACCATGTATATAAAATTATTGGTGATAATTTATAGTGGTATGATAACCACATCCACAGTATATAACTATTATCCAATCATGGTTTGTTGGAATATACTTCTTTAAAATCTCTTTTTTCTTCCCTTGGTATAATTAAATGTGGAACTTGTCATGGATTGGACCTCCTCACAAAGAGAACATATCAATAATCAGGATAGGGAAATCTCATTTTTTATCCAAAATCACCTAATGATAAAATAGTGATGCAAGTATGGTTATGAAATTCCATTTTAATCAAATTCCAAAATATGGGTCTTAATTCACAAAAATTATTGATACTTGACTAAAAAAATTATATAAGATCTCAACGTTTAAGTTGTGCTAATTTTGGAGGAAAATATGGATGTATTTCATTAATAATTTCTAGTTCTTTTGCTAAAACAGAAGCCTGAGTTTTCAATAAATTTTGGAGCTGGTTCTATTAATTTATAAAATTTTCCCTATATAATATCCCCTATTGAGTTAGAGGAATTGAGGAATCATGTACAAGAGATTCTACAAAATGATTTGATATACTCACGAGCTTCACTATAGGGTACATTGGTCTTTGTTTTCAATAATAATCTTTATTTAATGCATCTTCTCATAGATTATCAAGAATTTAAAAATATCACAACCATGAAAAAGTATCTTATTCCATGTTTAAATGATTTTATTGATTAACATAAATGGAATCAGTACTTCTTGAAGGAGGATCATTGATATAGATACCATCAATTAAGGAAAAATAGAGAAGATACACCCTATATAATCATACAATAATGATATGGTCATTATGAATTCATTATGATGTCATTTGGACTTAGAAATTCTCTTTTATCTGCATGAATTTAATGAATAGAGTATTTAGATATTACTTTAGAAATTTTTTTTAGTCTTTACTAATTATATTCTCATATATTTTAAGGGCATTAAATAACATGAAGAGTATTTTAGGATTTTTCTAAACTCCTTATAAATAGAGAAAGTGTATACCATGTTCAATAAGGGTGAATTTATCCCATAAAAAATATACTTCTTGGGTCATATAATCATAGGAGTGGTTATCTCTATGAATACATTAAATAAATAAGGGATATAATAATATCATTAACCAAACATTAAGAAAAATATCAATATTTTTCTTGTATTAAATTAATATTATATTTTTTTTATAAATTTATATTGATTATAAAATCCACTGAAAAAGTTAATTTGAATGTGAGTGAAGTTACACTATATAGAAGAATGTAAAAACAACATTCAGGAGCATTAGAAGAGATTCTTCATCAATACACCTTTATTACACTACCTTATAGTAGCGAAGGGTCTGTGTTACACTATGGTGCTTAAAATGATGGTTTCAGATGTTCTTTATGAAAAATGACAAGGTGAAAAATTCAACCTCACGTCATTCAAAGACCTAGGAGAAAAGTTTTGTGACTAATTATATTGATCTAGTAGTAGTTTTTGTGTTAAAGATTCAGAGGGATTATCTCTATAGTGAAAAATTTATATATATATATATATATTCATCCATAGATCATGAAATACATATTCACCTATAAGGATTTAAACATACACAAAAGGAGATTATTTGAGCTAATCAAAGACTATTAATTCTCAACACATTACCATCTTAGGGAGGAAAATAATGTGTTTGATTATCTGAGAATAAGGGATCATTATACCTTATCCTTGGTATGGATTTAAAGGGACTTGACCATTAGGGATACTCAAATAATTGGTATGGAAGTCATCACAGAAGGAATGAATAACCTACCTTTCACAAAATATTGTTCAGTCATCTATCTATGTGAAGATCAAGGAGGCCTAGAAAGATGATATAGATCTTCAAAATAAGATAGAAATTAATTCAAATTTAAACCTTGATATAGATTGACTTATAATATTTGGATCCAAAATATATTTATTATCCCCACCTGAACTGAATAATCATCTTTTGGATAATTCACATATCTTATCCTTATTTATTCACTAAGGAAGCACAATGATGTATAGAAATCATAAGTTTTTCTTCTAGTTAGAAAACATAAAGTGGGTGATTGTAGAGTATATATCTCATTTATATGTATGATGGAAAGTAAGGTTTGAATATCATAAATATACCTGGATGATGCAACTATTACCTATACGAGTATGGAAATGTGATAACATCACTATTTGTTTAATAAATGTTCTTCCTAATGCTTTTAAAGGAAACAATTACTTCTATAAAATAGTGGATTGATTGAAAAATTTGTCACACTTTACTATTATTTGAGAGGATTTCTCACTTGATCATCTTTCCATGTTATATATAAAGGAATTTGTAAGGATTTATGGGCTACCACTTTCAAATTCATATGATCAATATATAGTGTTTACATAATTTTTTTGTAAATTACATTAATATGTGTTGATTAAATAGTTTTTCTTTAGTATATATCATAATCGTCAAACTGATGGTTAATCCAATAAGACCATTTAAACATTGGAATAGATGTTATGTTTCTTATTGATTTAAATGGATGCGGCAATCAACATCATCCTCTGGATGAGTTATTATATAATAATATTTTTTGACACTTGCATCTAGATGGAACCATAGGAAGATATAAATGGGAATATATACATAACTTAAACATTTTTGGGTGAATATGAAGACACTAATATATTAATACTTTATCTTGTTCGAGAAATGATGAAAATGGTTCAAACCATTTAGTAATAGATCAAAGTACTACAAAGTTGAATGAAGAGTAATGTTTATAATCATCAATGGAATAAATATTTTGAATTTGGTGAAAATTTATTCTATTTAATATATCCTTTGAATATGGTTATCAGATTCAAGAAGAATGTAATTATGATACAGAGATACATTGGTCCCATTATGATTTTTAATCATGCAGTGAATATTTATTTTCACTTAGAACTCCATCCATTCTTATCATGGATTCGTGATGTGTTCTATGTATAATTATTGAGGAAGTACATACCAGATCTATCATATGTACTAAAATATGGTGTTGTTCAATTGGATCATGAGTTCTCTTATAAGGAATAACCAGTGGTGATCTTGGATCACAGAGATAAAGTGTTTCAGAATAAGACTGACCACCTAAATAATGTAAAAGTGGGAAATCATATGTTTGAGAATGATAGACTTAAACCCAAATATGTAATTAGATAAAAGTACCCTCATTTTCTCATTTGATTATTGAATTTTTAAGGGTGAAATTATTTTAATGGGGTATAATTTGATGCACCCAGCATGTAAGGAAAAAAAACCCTTTAGGGATATGGTAGCATGTCTTACATGAATCGTCATACAAAAATACACATTTTATTATTTCATTAAGGTATTAAATTAAAATATAAAATGAAATAAGTTACAAGATGTTTCAATTAAACATAATTAGAAAAATAACATAAAGAATAATACCATAAGAAAATTATAAATCAATAATATTCCAATATTTCACATCCCAATCCTCCTTAATGATTATACCTTCGATAATAATTATAGAATGAATACAGGAAGTCAGAAATATGAAAAAAATAATTAGACTAGAAATGATATAAATATATGGGTTTTTTTAGTAAAATTTTTAAGGTTATATAAAGGAATAGAATATAATTATTAGGCTTATATGACCATTGGGATTATATGGTCCTTGGGATTATATGGTCATTGGGATTATGTGGACATTTTATTTATATGAAATTTGGGATTATATGTCTACTGATTCTATAAATAAACTGAAGAATATTTAATGATATAAGTTATTAGTATTGTTTTATTAAAATATGATATTTTTATCAAATTCGTTCATTTGGTTTTTTTAAATATATGTAACTACTTTATGAAATCTATATAGAAAGGGAAAGAAATGGAATCTGTTAATAGAAGTATTACTTATGAGGATCAATTTTATAAGCATAAAAAGGTTGTTGTTCCTCTAGTCTTTTCCCATGACTAAGCTCCAGTTGAAATTAATTAAGTATGGATTTAGTGAAATCATTTTTTTATATTCTTAAGCTTGTATCTATAACTATAATATCCAAGATACTTAAATATCAAATAGCATATATTAAAATTTCTTATATCATTCTTAGATATTATATTGATTTCATATAAGTAGAAGTATTAATTGTATAAACATGTCATTATTAATGTAATAAATGATATATGTTTGTGTGTGATATTTTTTATTTTTACAGGAATTTTAGAAAATTGGAATTTTTATAAAATTACTTTTTAATGAATGAATTTAATGAAAAAATTTTTTTTTTAACAAAAATCATAAAATTAAATTAATTTTTATTAAATAAGTAATAGATTTTATTTAATTAAAAATAAAACCATGTATTGTTAAAATTAGATATTTTTAAAATAAATTTTGTTTATGTGTTAAAATAATTTTCATCAAAATAAATTAAATTAATCACTACTAAATAATGATTTTGATGAAATTTATTTTTATTATATAAAATAAAATAAATTAACATTAATGTAACTATTATTAAATGACTTATAATTATAATAATTTCGTGTTATTGTTAATAATACATTCCACTAAAAAATTTACACGTCATGTATTCTTATATGAAAATTGATTTTTAAAATTTTTTAAAAATTAATCTAATAAAATTAATTTCATATTTTGAATCATCATATAAAAATTATTCAATGAGTACAATTTAATTATTATGCATAAAAATTATACAGAGAGTAAAACAATTGAGTTTCCACAATAAAAGTAAAATAAGGTAAAATGGTTAAATTAATGGTTAATGCCCCAAATTATATCATAGAAATTTATAAATGATTTATTTTTTGAGGGAATTATATGTATCCCCCTATACTATATCAATTTACACTTCACATCCAATTTACATGACAAGTGATGTTCTATATTCATTAACAGAATAGTTTTTTTTTAAATGCAACTCAATGTCATCTATAAAAAGACCCATATTTTTCTCACCTCAAAGAACACATTTCCTTAGTTTTTCACTTCAATACTTTTCCATATTCTATCTCTAACAATAATATCTCATTTTTTCTAACCATTGGTGTCATTGATTCTAAAATATATCAGTTCTAATAGGTTATCTTATTAAAAACCCAAGTCCTCAATAAAAGTTTTATCCACTCCCTAATCATTTAATCATCACATTTTTCATTAACCTGTTCTAAAATATAATTTATCACTTTAATAGAATGATTTATTAACCACAATAATTATGTAAATTTCATATTTTATCTAGATAGTAACATGTTCTTTTTCATTCACTTATTATAACTTATTCATTTTTAGGTCAGTTCTAGCACCAGCATTGTAACAACCCGAGATTTTATGAAAAATATTCTTTTTAATTTCATTAATGTCTTGTGTTGTATGCTACACCAAAAGGATCTTACACAACACGCATCCTTGACTTGCCTTTCATTACACGCAATCACGACCTTCCTCGATAGCGTGTGTAGTACGCAATAATGAGTTTCACTAAACAACAATATGCTATTATTAAAACTAGTCGTTATGAATAGTAATAACCACTTTTTGAAATTTAGTAAAATTTATTTTCCAAAATGGAATTCAATTTTTGGATTCATAACATCGAAATTATCTTAGGGTGAAATTTTGCTACTTTTCGGATAACTTTAATTTTCTGATGAATAGTGAAAATTACTAAATTTTAATTAAAAACAAATTTTTTAATCGAAATAATTAATAGTGATAAATTATTAATTTTAGTGTTTTTAAAGTATATTTAGAATATATTTTTACAATTTAATACAATTTTTTTCATTGGATGTAATTTCACATTTAAACCAGACATAAACAAGTGTCAATCTTTTGATAGTAATTATCTCTTAAGAACACGCTATTTGTTTTGACGACAGGAATTAATTTTTAAATTAATTAATGCAACTGATATGTTATGAATTTGGTAAAATAGAAATCATTTTTTAGTTCGTAATATCAAATATACCTTAGGCCTATGTTTTGGTATTTTTCTGGAAACTTTCATTTTTTGATGAATAGTGAAACCACTAAGTGGTAGTTAAAAAAATGAATTTTTATAAAACATAATTTTACAGCTTCTGTGAGTGGAATTTCAAAAATCCGAGAGACATGGTTGATGTTAGTAAGTAAAATGTGGTTCAATGAGATGAAAATAATTTTTGGTGAATAGTAACTTTTTACTTTTTTTACCACGGTTAAAAGTAAATAGTGCAATTAAGGGTAAAAATGATATTATTATTACCCTAAAACATGTCCTAATTTTATTGGATAAGTGTAATTCGACCAAAAACATCCTTAGGAATAAAATATGACCATTTAGGCCAACTTGGATTAGATTAGGACATTTATTATTAATTTATTTAAAGAAGGGTTAAAATAGTTAAAATCACCGTTTAATAAGTAAATCATTTTTAAAATGGGGTTATACATAATATAAATTCGACTATAAATATTAATTAGAAAGATAAAAAGATTTCATACATAATGGTATTTTATTTGTAATTTTTAGACATTAAATAATTTAATTTATTTATGAGACAACGATGATGCAGTAATTATCTTATTAATGAAATATTGACATAATTGATGTTATAAATATCCAAATAAATGTAATTTGAGACTTTTTCTGAATTACACTAATTTTATAGGTTAATATGACATTTATTATGGATTTAATTAACATGGTTCGAACTGATCATTCTGTTGTGATTTTCAAAAAAATCAATTACTAAATAGTGTCAAAATTGACATAAAATAGTTTTTAAAACAAATATTATATTATTAATTGTTATTTTATTCCTAAAAATCTAAGGATCTGCCAAATGACTTAGCTAAGGTTATATATATTAATATTAAACAAATTCGGGTTCGTTTGGCTTCTTATAGTAAGTTTATTAACCTTATAGTATAAGAACAGAAGAAGACACGGTAAAAGTAAAATTATTTTACTTAATGTTAAATCTAAATGATAAGATTAAAATAGGAACCTAAACTTGTCTAAATTCTATTGGATGAGATGATGTCGACCCATACCCACCTTATCATTGAAATGAATCAATTTGGAGCTATTTAAAACCTAATTTGACTTTATAATAAAATAATAGTTTTAGTTATTCCAATGGTGCCCATCTCCTCCCTTTTAAAAGGGAACCTCCTCCCTCTCTTCCTCACACCACATTGAGCCTTCAAGCTCGGCCAACCCCTGCCAAATTCCCTTATACACTTCCCTAGAAACATCATAGAGGTTCTGTTCTTCCTCAAAGACCAATTTTAGTGCCCTAAAAGAAGATCTCAAAGAGGCGCTTTAAAGAAGAGGTAATGTCTGTTACCGATTCTTTCATATTTATTTCTTCTTCCACTTCTTCTTCTTTAGTTGTTTCACTATGAAGTAATAACATCAGTATCACCCATATACTGATATGTTATTATACGTATGAAACAATCCTATTTCACCGTTTATCCATCCTACGGAAAAAGAAATCACCGCGCGTGCGTACGTACGGAATACCGTCCCCACGGCGTGGTGTAATCTATTTTCCACCACCACCTTACTGGGATTGGTATAATGGTGTAAATTATGACTATATATGACTATTATAAAGTGATATTGATTCTGAAATAGTATACATACACTCCAATACAATTCCACGATCATAGGAACGATACCATCACTCATGCGTACGTACGTAATACCGTCTCCACGATGTGATGCGACTCGTTCTACATGATCTTCATTTCATAATGATTATATGAATGAATTGAATGAATGAATATGATATATATTACACTAATACCATTCTGGAAATAATGTATCTATAAACTAAAGATAAGAATAAGAATTTATTCGACAAAACACGCATAAGAACAAAAAGTAATAAACACCCGAATAACAAGTAGTAATGAAATATTACTAATAAGAAGCTAAGAATATGACCATATATGATATCATAACAATAACTATGATTATGGAATATGTCAATAACATTATTTAAATCATTATACAGGAGGTTCGGACACTTACGAAGCAAATCAGACCTAAGGTAAGGGAAATATCACAATCTCATTTTTATCCGAGATTGTTTATACTTTGGTATTTACTGGGGTGTATTTTATCATCCACATCCATGTTTCATCAATATGTAATATTATTTCCATCCACCTACAATGGTTTAAATCCATTTTTACCCTTTCTTGAGTTTATAGTAAGAGATATGAAAGGAATATTTAGTCGTTTTTCGTACGAGGTACTTTTTTACTTTTCCGAAAAAAGTACGAGAAGAATGTGTTTTTAACTTATACGGCATGAATGGATTTTTAAAACATTAATTCCAAGAATAATCCTTTAAAAGTTTTCAAGTTTATTTTTAATCAACATCTTTTAGTTTAAAATTGTATGACATGTTAAGAAAGGAAAATGTTTTTGATGTAGAAAGGATATTTTCCTCAAAAATGGAGTTCAAGTGTTTTATCAAAATTATTTTCCATCTAAGATAATATAGGGTTCTGATTCTATCCTTATCATTACATTTATTTGATTATGTTGTGATGGAATTATTTTTATGAATTCATTTATCTTATATGAATTGTTTTATGATGTCACGATGTTTAAGAATTCTATTTTTATTACATGGGTTATGCAATGATGTAAGATTTATGATTTTGTGGCACATATTATAATGGTATAATTATGAGATGGGTGGGACCTATATCTCCCTCCAATGAATTTGGTAAAGATTTTATATCTCATGAGATAGACATGGCTGGAATGGTAGGTTATACCGGTTCAGTGAAACAGGACTAAAACGAGGAGTGAACTCGGTTCAGAAAGGGACTTTGTCCACTAAAATAGTCTTGGAAATGAGTCTTGACTAATAAGAAATGATTCTATATGATTATGTATTTATGCCACTAAGATTCATGTTTTATGTTATGGTTATTGGGATTACATTTCACTACTATGATTTATCCCATGTTATGAAATTATGATCTCTTTTTCAGGTTAAGATTTCCAAAAGATATGTTCTTATGAATATGATGTGATTGATATTTCTTTTTTTACCCTTACTGATCATTTGCGCTCACCCTTTTATGTTTTCTTTTCCCCAGGACATAAATAAAGGATTTAGGTTTAAAAACAGAAGATCTTTATGGGAGATGTTGAAGATATTTTTCCACGATTAGAAGATTATATTCTGAGTTTCCAAAGACACTAAACTATTACGGTCCTTGTGTGTGTGTTTTTGTTATGTACTAAGTATTCCGAAAAAGTAATGTAATGTCCATGTACGTCAGGCTTCGGGTCACTACAGTTGGTATCAGAGGAAAGGTTTAGTCAACCTTTGGAAACTAGGATGCGAAAACGTTAGTGAGATCCCTAGAGATATTTCTAAGGTATGTCTAGGGATGTCCCTAATGATAAGTATACGTATAGGATACAGTCCTAGAACTACGGTAACGATCATAGAATTTAACCTAAGATGTTAGATATTGAGGATACTCCCCCTTTATTATTTTGTTTTCCCTAGCATGATTTTTCCCTCTCACACTATTCTTTTTGGGTTTTAGATAATGGTTGAAACCCGAAGGAACCGTGTTGATCAATGAAATGGACAATGCAATGATTGTCCTCCTGAACAAACAAATGTTATGGGAGATGGAGTGAAAAATATTATTTCTATACTTACACAAGCTATGAATCATTCTTGACTTCCAACTGTGCAGAGATGGGAACAATATTCTATTGAGTCCTTCATGAGGCAACATCCACCTTCTTTCAGTGGGTCTTCTGATCCACTTGTTGCTGAACAATGGGTCAATACTTCTGAAAAGATATTTTCAGTTCTTCAATGTTCTGAACATGATAAAGTCATCTTAGCAGTATATCTCTTGGAAGGTGAAGCTGATCAATGGTGGAATCTTATCAAGAATACGAGGCAAAGAGATGAAATTCAGTCCATGGAATGGGACGAGTTCAAGAACTTATTTTTCAATAAGTACTTACCTCGTATTCTTCGAACAAAGATGGAGAAGGATTTCTTGATCTAAAGAAAAAGGATGATGAATCTGTTGGTATATACGAAGCGAATTTTACAAGGCTTGCAAGGTATGCATCTGGATTTATCATCCAACCTGATTGTAAAGTTGATCGATTCTTCAGTGGATTAAAACTAAATCTTCGAAGGGCATTAGCTATAAGAGACTTTTGTATCTATGAAGAAATTGTGTGTTGTGCTATCAAGGTAGAAATGGAAGTTGGTGTTACTTATCCATCTCATAGTTTTGACAAGAAACGAAAGATGGAGTTCAAGGAGAAATCTCAGAGTAATGGTGAAAAGAATATGAATGTGTCCTTATGCTCAAAGTGTGGAAAGAAGCATGGTGGATATTGTCTTAAAGGGACTAGAAAATGTTTTAAGTGTATAAAAGAAGGTCATCGAGCAGCTGAGTGTCAAAGTAATGGAAAAAGGGTTTCTGGTGATGTGAATAAAGATAATACTGAAAAGAACGCACCAACAACACTTCAATGCTTCAAGTGCAAGGAAATGGTGCATTATGCTAATAAATGCCCTAATCCAAGGGTTAGTGATGATCGACGTGAGCAACAACTTAATGAAAAGGACAAAGGGATGTCACATGTGATCACCATTGGAGATGTTGAATATGACAACGAAGTGGTGGAATGATTAAGTGTTTATGTAATGGGATTCTAGAATAATGTTGTATATAGAATCGTGGAATATTGGAATATTTATGTTTTGTTCTATTGTGGTTTTCAATAATTTTATGGAATCGATAACCATGAAAAGTGATTGAAATATTTTTGGAAAGCAAATGATATGCACATAATGAAGGGATAAAGAGAATCTAATATGTTTGATAGTATTCATGAGATCATGATTGATATAAGGACTAAGTGATATCATGGTTTGAGGATATATAATTTTGAGGATTTTGGTATGTAGAAAGTGTTAACTTTTAACTGAATTCATGTTTTCACTAAGGTTCAATGGATATTCATTCTTCAAGAGAATACATGATTAAGGTATTCACATATTTGTAATTTGACCAACAAGATATATCTTATGATATTTGGGGGATAAATGATGGCATTCACGTGATAATTTTCTTTATACTATGTGCTTGGACCGAAGTATTTTAGATAAGCCTAAAGATTGGAATGGATTATGTTGCACATAAGTTAGTATTGTTTAAGGATATAACTTTTTTTGATATTGTTGATGGGATGTTATAGTAACATAGCTTTAGAAAAAAGGACAACCTGCAGGACGGGCGACAACCCATCGCGTCGGACAAGGCTGTGGGAATCGAACCCACAACCGAAGTGCGACTGGCCTTTATCACCTACCACTGGCCTACAGGAAGTCCTTATTTAGTAGAAACTAGTTTTATTATATTAAGAAGTATGATATATGAAGTATAAGTCCATTTTAAGAACCATATATGATTAATCTCACTATAGATGGACTTATGTATTTTTTTGATAACTTTTCTAACCTTTTGTTTGAGAAAGATGGAATGACCCATCATTCTATCACATGATCTGCTAACACATCACGAATGACAAATTCAAATTCATTTCTTTAAGAGATGAAGTGGAAATTGTCCAAAGAACGACAAACGGTGAGACTATACCAAAATCACGAAATTATTTCTTCTAATTCCAATTTCATCAACTTTAGGGAAATGATATTGAAAACCAAAAATGTTTTCCTAGTGCTCTTATATCTGATGAATCAGATGGTACCTTATATCATCAAAAATTTATGGCTTTGTGATTGCTTGTTTTTCTATAGCCATGTTCTCTACCACTCTCCATCAGAACATGATGGTTAGATTTATCTTCCATATCCATATCTTCACCTATGTGGAAACCCAGTGATTAGTTTATTTGGGTAACCATTACATTTCATAGTTTTGTTTTTAATGATTGGTTTTGGTATTCCTTTTTACGATGTGGGTTTATATTAAAGAAACTTTTGAATAGTAAACGATTTATAACCCCAACGAATTTCGAGGGCGAAATACATTTTAAGGGGGGTAGAATGTAACAGCACGAGATTTTATGAAAAATATTCCTTTTAATTTCATTAATGTCATGTGTTGTACGCTACACCAAAAGGAGTTTACGAAACACGCATCCTTGACTTGCCTTGAATTACACTCAATCACGACCTTCCTCGATAGCGTGTGTAGTACGCAATAACGAGTTTCACTAAACAACAATATAGTATTATTAAAACTAGCCGTTATGAATAGTAATAAAGACTTTTTGAAATTTTGAAAAATTTATTTTTCAAAATGGAATTCATTTTTTGGATTCAAAATACCGAAATTAGCATAGGGTGAAATTTTGGTACTTTTTGGATAACTTTCATTTTCTGATGAATAGTGAAAATTACTAAATTTTAATTAAAAACAACTTTTTTAATCAAAATAATTAATAGTGATAAATTATTAATTTGAGTGTTTTTAAAGTATATTCAGAATATATTTTTACAATTTAATACAATGTTGTTCATTGGATGTAATTTCACATTTAAACCAGACATAAACAAGTGTCAATCTTTTGATAGTTATTATCTCTTAAGAACACGCTATTTGTTTTAATGACGTGAATTAATTTTTAAATTAATTAATGAAACTGATATGTTTTAAATTTGGTAAAATAGATATAATTTTTGAGTTCATAATATCAAATATAGCTTAGGCCTATGTTTTGGTATTTTTCTGGAAACTTTAATTTTTTGATGAACAGTGAAACCACTAAGTGGTAGTTAAGAAAAATGAATTTTTCATAAAACTTAATTTCACCGCTTCTGTGAGTGGAATTTCACAAATCCGAGAGACACGGTTGATGTCAGTAAGTAAAATGTGGTTCAATGAGATGAAAATATTTTTTGGTAAATAGTAACTTTTTACTTTTTTTACCACGGTTAAAAGTAAATAATGTAATTAAGGGTAAAAATGATATTATTATTACCCTAAAACATTTCCTAATTTTATTGGATAAGTGTAATTCGACCAAAAACAACCTTAGGAATAAAATATGACCATTTAGGCCCACTTGGATTAGATTAGAACATTTATTATTAATTTATTTAAAGAAGGGTTAAAATAGTTAAAATCAAAGTTTATTAAGTAAAACATTTTAAAAATGTGGTTATACATAAGATAAATTCGTCTATAAATATTAATTAGAAATATAAATATATTTCCTACATAATTTTATTTTATTTGTAATTTTTAGACATTAAATAATTTAACTTATTTTATGACACAATGATGATGCAGTAATTATATTATTAATGAAATATAGACATAATTGATGTTATAAATACCCAAATAAATGTAATTTGAGACTTTTTATGAATTACACTAATTTTATAGGTTAATATGACATGTTAGTATGGATTTAATTAACTTGGTTCGAACTAATAATTCTGTTATGATTTTCACAAAAATAAATTTCTAAATAGTGTCAAAATTGACATAAAATAGTTTTTAAAACAAATATTATATTATTAATTGTTATTTTATTCCTAAAAATCTAAGTTTATTCCAAATGACTTATATAAGGTAATATATATTAATATTAAACAACTTGGGGTTCGTTTGGATTATTATAGTAAGTTTATTAACCTTATAGTATAAGAACACAAGAAGACACGGTAAAAGTAAAATTATTTTACTTAATGTTAAATCTAAATGATAAGGTTAAAATAGGAACCTAAACTTGTCTAAATTATATTGGATGAGAGTATTTGGACCCATACCCACCTTATCTTAGAAATTAATCAATTTGTAGCTATTTAAAACCGAATTTTACTTTATAATAAAATAATAGATTTAGTTATTCCAAAGGTGCCCCTCTCCTCCCTTATAAAAGGGCACCTCCTCCCTCTCTTCCTCACACCACATTGAGCCTTCAAGCTCGGCCAAACCCTGCCAAATTCCCTTCTCCACTTCCCTAGAAACATCATAGAGGTTCTTTTCTTCCTCAAAGACCAATTTTAGTGCCCTAAAATAAGATCTCAAAGAGGCGCTTCAAAGAAGAGGTAATGTCCGTTACCGATTCTTTCATCTTTATTTCTTATTCCACTTCTTCTTCTTTATTTGTTTCATTATGAAGTAATAACATCAGTATCACTCATATACATATATGTTATTATAAGTATTAAACAATCCTATTTCACCATCTATCCATCCTACGGAAAAAGAAATCACCGCGCGTGAGTACGTACGGAATACCGTCTCCACGTCGTGGTGTAATCTATTTTCCACCACCACCTTACTTGGATGGGTATAATGGTGTAAATAATGACTATATATGACTATTATAAAGTGATATTGATTCTTAAATAGTATACATACACTCCAATAAAATTCCACGATCTTAGGAATGATATCATCACTCGTGCGTACGTATGGAATATCGTCTCCACGATGTGATGCGACTCGTTCTACATGATCTTCATTGAATAATGATTATATGAATTAATTGAATGAATGAATATGATATATATTACACTAATACCATTCTTTAAATGAGGTATCTATAACCTAAAGAGAAGAATAAGAATTTATTCGACAAAACACGCATAAGAACAAAAAGTAATAAACACCCGAATAACAAGTAGTAATGAAATATTACTAATAAGAAGCTAAGAATATGACCATATATGATATCATAACATAAACTATGATTCTGGAATAAGTCAATATCATTATTTAAACAATTATACAGGAGGTTCGGACACTTACGACGCAAATCGGACATAAGTTAAGGGAAATATCACAATCTCATTTTTATCTGAGATTGTTTATACTTTGGTATTTACTGGGGTGTATTTTATCATTCACATCCAGGTTTCCTCAATATGTAATATTACTTCCATACACCTAAAATTGTTAAAATCCATTTTTACCCTGTGGTGAGTTTATAGTAAGATATATGAAAGGAATCTTATGTCGTTTTTCGTATGAGGTAATTTTTGTCTTTTCCGAAAAAAGTACAAGAAGAATGTTTTTTTACTTATACGGCATGAATGGATTTTTAAAACATTATTTCCAAGAAGCTTCCTTTAAAAGTTTTTAAGTTTATTTTTAATCAACTTATTTTAGTTTAAAATTGTATGACATGTTAAGAAAGGAAGATGTTTTTGATGTAGAAAGGTTATTTTCCTCAAAAATCGAGTTCAAGTGTTTTATCAAAATTATTTTCCATCTATGATAATATAGGGTTCTGATTCTATCCCTATCATTACATTGATTTTTTTATGTTGTGATGGAATTATTTTTTTAATTCATTTATCTTATATGAATTGTATTATGATGTCACGATGTTTAAGAATTCCATTTTTATTACATGGGTTATGCAATGATTTAAGATTTATGATTTTGTGGCACACATAAGAATGGTATCATTATGAGATGGGTGGGACCTATATCTCCCTCCAATGAATTGGGTAAAGATTTTATATCTCATGAGATAGACATGGCTGGAATGTTAGGTTATACCGGTTTAGTGAAATAGGACTGAAACGAGGAGTGAACTCGGTTCAGAAAGGGACTTTTTCCACTAAGATAGTCTTGGAAATGGGTCTTGACTAATAAGAAATGATTCTATATGATTATGTGTGTATTCCACAAAGATTCATGGTTTACGTTATGATTATTGGGATTACATTTCACTACTATGATTTATCCCATGTTATGAAATTATGATCTCTTTTGCAGGTTAATATTTCCAAAAGATATGTTCTTATGAATATGACGTGATTGATATTTCTTTTGTTTACCATTACTGAGCATTTGAGCTAACCCTTTTATGTTTTCTTTTCCCCAAGACATAAAGAAAGGATTTAGGTTTTAAAAAAAGAAGATCTTTATGGGAGATATTGAAGATATTTTACCACGATTAGATGATTATATTCTGAGTTTCCAAAGACACTAAACTATTACGGTCCTTGTGTGTGTGTTTTTGTTACGTACTAAGTATTCCGTAAAAGTAATGTAATGTCCATGTACGTCAGGATTCAGGTCTCTACAAGCATGATCAATGTTATTAAGTCTATATAATCAATTATTAATAAAAGGTAAATAAATGTTAAAATTATGATTTTATAATTTGTTTATAATTCTATAATGTTAATATATATATGTATATTCATTGATAAAATCAATTTTTTATTAAATAAAAATTCACAAAAAGGTGATATTAATCGCTCATTATAAACCTGTATTATACCTTCCATAAATTCACTATCTTATGTTGGAAAAACATCAATCACGCCAATGTTACCTCAATTACCATTATATAGGTGATTAACAAATTAGAAACTATTTGGGACTGGAACCATCATACTAGAGTTATAGTATAACAAATGAGACAATTAACACAAAAATATTAATTTGAAAAGAAAAGGACTAATAGATAGAAAATAAATAATTATAAATGATTGAAATAATGTAAAATAAATATAAATATAATTCTTATATATTTTAATAATGAACCTAAATTTATTATATAAAATTTTATTGTTCATTTGTCCAAATGGTAATTCAAGGATAGGTTTTTGTCTTAATTCACCTTTTATGGATACATGGTTTATATTATTAAGAAAATATTATTTTATATTGTTTAATTAATGACCCACTAAATAATCTTATAGTTTTTAATTTTTAATTTAGGTAATTTTTATACATATTTCATAATACCTCCTTTATACTCTTTTTAATTAATTTATTGCGAAATTCAAAAGGGTTTTTTAAATAAATTTTATTTAATTGATTTATAATCATTTTAACCACTTTCTGAATGATGACATTTTTTCATCTTCTTTTTTCTGTAAAAAGCTTCCTCCCCTTGTATTCAAGGTTTTACAAAGTATATTTTATTATCCTTGTTTGATAAATTATTTTATTTTCAAAAAAAATTTATTACAAATTTAAGGGTGATAATAAATCAAATTTTATTTTTTTGTTCTTAATTTTCTTCTAAATCTATGTTTTTATATGTTTTTTATATTTTTAAATTACACTATATCAAATTGTATTTTCTATTTAATGCTGGGAAAATTATATTTTCATGTCCAAATATTCATCATTGGTGGATTTTATTCTTCATAAAATATAGGTCATTGTTGAGAATAATTCACATCCTCTCTTAGTGGTTTCTCTATAATGATTATACTATTTGGAACCATAAAAATTTTATTTTCTTATTATGAAATAAAAATATTTATTATCAATAAATATATTCTTATTTAACTTTATAACTTTTCAAAAAATATTTTATGTGACCTTTATCGATGTGGGTTTTCTCTAAATGTATATTGAGATATTAAAAAAGAATTTATTTTTACTATGTATATTCCAATCCACATTTATTTACATAAAATTTATTTATTTTCAAGGGTTTATTATTAGATACTCTTTAAAAATAATTTATTCCAAAAATATTCTAGTGGCCTTCTAGAAAATTATTTGTGAAAGTTACTTTTAAAATCATTATTTTATGAAATCATTAAATGTGTTTTCTCAAAACTATTTTTATAATTTCAATTATTCTTTCCTCTATATCACTAAATTATATAACACCTATATAATTACATTCATGATAACCCTTTAGATTATCTTTTGATATATATCTTTTGGTAGATCAAATTTATTTTATTAGCCAATCTATTTCATTATATAATTATATATGAAATGATTTGAAAACGTTATTTTTTACATCTTTTTTCCATGGGATTTCATGATTAAATGTGGTATTGGTTTCATGTGTAATTCATATTCGCTGATTAATATTTTGTGATTGGTGGGTCTGATATTTATCTCTATTACATTTGGTAAGGTTTTATATCCCATGAGATAAAAAAGTTATGCTGGAATGCGATTGGGGTTAGAATTTCTGACAAAATTATATATAGATATGTTTAGGGTATGTTCATAACATTATGAATGGTCACGATTGTGGTATTATCCCAATTATATGATTTCTTATTCTTATGCTTCTCCCAAATTTATCGATCCTTACAAATTCTCATATTATGTCAATGGTTCTTGATTATTATCTCATTTCTTACTTTTTTATGACATGGTTTGTGTTATGATTTCATGATGCACCTTTGAGGTCCTATGTACATCTATAAATCATGAAATATGTACAAATATTATGATTAAATTTTATTTTTAATCATATATTTCTTACATGTTATCTTTTTCCAGCATTCTTGTGATCTTAACCTTTATGAATCCTTTATATGTTTTCCATTATTAAGTGTTTGAAATACCTAATTATTATGTTTCCTTTTTTTCTTAAGGAATTACATGTATGATTATGTTTATAATTAAGTCATGTGTGTATAATTTGGTGTTATATGTTGAATAAATAATTTGAAATAGTAAATTTTCGTAACTAGTCTCTAATGATACTGAATCATTGGGTTTTATGATTGTGTATATTTTGATGAGATAATTTTTTTAAATTATATAAATTATATAAATTATTTGTATGTTATATTCATTTAATATTATTTATGGTATTTCTTTTTTAAAAAAGGTACACATTCAGTGATTTTGAAATATTTTATGAAGAGCATGTTTCTATGACATATAAATTTTTATCCTAGTGATATAAATATTGATCATGAAAAACATAAATTGGTGGAGATTTTAAATATGGAATAACACCTTCTCTATTAGAACATTAAAAATAGTTTGAGTATTTAAAACAATATCACTATTTTTGGAAAACTTCTTTTGAAAAACATTATGAAAACATGTTGGAAAAAGTGATCATCTATCTTCACGGTTCCATATTGGAATTATTTATATGCTCTATATTTTATTGATGTAATTTATATAAAAATGTATATGATACTCTCATGGTAAAATAAAGAAATTAATATTGAAAAATAAAATATTTCATCCAAAATTACTTTTAGATGGGTTTTTAGGGATAATAGAAGAGTTGGGAACTAGTAAAGGATGAATGATGAAATTTTCATCCAATAAAAAATAAATTTCATTCAATGGAATTGATATTTTAGTTTTGAAACATACTAAATGTTGTAAAGGTTATATAAAGGTATTAATAAATTTTAAAAAATATAATATCTAGGATTAAATTCAATTTAAATTTCATAAAATCAAATGATTTTCATGTTCTAATTAAATTTTTATTTCTCAATGATTTTTGTTTCATTTTTTGAGTATAACATTCAAACATACATTAACCATGCTCTACTTATATTTCAAATCGATATACAGAAAACTTATAGAACCAGTGAATATTTCAACTATCGAAAAAAATTGAGGTTATATTACTTGAATTGGATATGTTTTTACCACCATAATTTGTTGATATAATAGTCTACTTGATATTTTACTTTGTTATAGAGACCTAACTATATGGTTATGTACATTATAGATGGATATACCCCACCTAAGAGAATATAAATATTTTTAAAGGATATGTACAAATATAAATGTCACAAAGAAGATTATATTGAAGAGTGTTATATTTTTTAAGAAGATATTGAATTATGTAATATATGTTGTTCTAGAAAATATATGTATGTAAACTTCAATAGTGGTTAATTGAAGTCAAAAACTCATATTATCATATTCATACCATTATTGAATGTATGTTTTCTAGAATATATACTCTTTGACCAATCAGAGTAAAACAATGTAAATAACACATTTGAAATAAAACAATTAAAAGTTAAAATTTTTTTCTAAAGTAAAAAAACTATATAATAAATAAATAATCAAAGAGTGATAAATATCATGGAGTATCAAAAAATAATCGAAATATTGTTTTAGAAGATTTTATGACAAATGGGTATAATTTATAAGAACTCTTCAATATTATCTCAAAAATGGGGAGAGGTTTATTATTCATATCCAAGGTATACATGGTTTAAATTAGATAATTAATTGATAGATCGTTGTTGTTAGGAATATATATCATTAATATCCTCTTTAATTAGTAAGATCAAAATAAAGACTAACACTCTAGACTTTATCAAATATTCTTTTTTTGGCATAAATCAATATTTTCCCAAAAAAATTCATTGATCTCATATTTCATAAGAATAAAATATTATAATCATCAATAAATATTTAATAAAATTGATCATAAGAGGTTATTATAATATGAAATGCTTTGAGATTTTATAGTGAGTCTTCACATAATGTAATCTCTAAGAAAATCACACTGAAAATAATACAGGCCGAAGAACTCAAAAGTAGTGAGATGATTAACTAAATCATGATTTGAGATTTTAAATATCTTAGATCATTTTATACTCCTAAAAGTATTGGTATAATTTATTGAAGAAGTTTTAACACACTCTATAGAGATCATTGGGTTCTATTATAACAACATTGTAATTTTTCAAAATTCTTCCATTGAACTAGTTCAACATGACTTCTAGATTCTCTATAAATAAAATTTATCATTAAATTCACTAGTACATAGAATTAAAAGATAATTATGTACTAAAAATGAACTAAAATATGAATTTGGTAGAATTCTAAAAAAGGGGTGTTTTTTGTTCATCAAAATAATTATTCTGAAAGATTTCATTTTAGTAAAATGACTTACCAGTCTCCCCCTTTTGATAATAAGAAAACATGAAAACAACCATTAATATGGATAGGGTAATATAAATTAAAATAAATAAAATTAAATAACTCACCATAATTTCTTGAAAAAATATTAGTCTCCCACATAATTCACTCTCCCCCTTAACATCTCTCTATAATTCATTCAATGTTCTCCCACTCTAGGTTTACTCCATAAACTCATGATATCCCCAATGAGATATATAGTGAAAACTAGAAAACCATTAACAGCTAAAATAATTATTTTAACTTCTTCCCAAAGGTATTCAATAATCTTATCAACTAAAGAAAATATTCATTTCACTGTAAAAAAAATACACATACTTTTTCATCCTATGGTTTTATTAAAAATAAACCAATAAATGAATAAAAAAATAATCATATAAATTTAACTATTTAAGTAAAAAATCCTATAACATTTACATATATATTTTCTAAAAGCTCTATACACACTTCTGATGAGATTCAGTTTAATTTATCCCGCTATATATATTTAATCACTTTAATATTGAATCAAAAAATATACGTGAAGTTAAGGAAAATTCTCCAACATAAGATCACTTATACACATTTAAAATAACATTAAAAATCATATCTTTGTTAAAAAATAAATAAAACGTCCATTATCCTACTTTTGGAATTATTAAAAATAAAAAATATAAATATATAAATAAAAAACAATTTGTTAAGTAAAAGAAAAAAATATCCCCTCTAAAATATTTCATCACATAAAACTGAATGATCTCCTTATGAAAAATTTTGTTTCAACATTTTTATTGAAAATCATATCCTTAACTTCATTATAGACATTCCAAAAATATAATCTTCTCAATTAAAAAATTATAAAAAAAAATAAACTCCCTATTTTTCAATTATTTAAACAATATAATGTGGATAAAATGATAAATTAAAAATTATAACACTCATATGGGTCTATATGTAATAGGATTATATGAATAATATAATTATTTTATAGGACATATCATATATAAGAGTAAAAAATATAGGTAAAATAAGATCCTAGGAAAACATAAAAGTAAACTCAAAAATCATAGAGGTGTTCCTCTTGAATTAGTAATGGTCAGTTGAAAAAAATACCTTTCTTAAGATAATTACTTTTAAATACACTAAACAATATGGCTTTTATTACGTTTAGTTATATAATAGGTTAAAAGTATATTTTCTAATATTTCTTTGAATCACTTATTTAAAATGTAAAGTGCTTATATAAAAATTTAACACAATTCTAAAAAGTGTCTTTCCACCCCTATTTTTGTGGGATTTTTCAATATCAGGAAAATTTTAAACAATATTCATAACTTATTATAATTTATAATTATTCATTTAAAATGTTGATTAATGTATTCCATCCTTTATTAAAGTAAATTATTAATAAAAAAATCATTATTCTAATAATTGTTTAAATAAGATCAATATTAATAACTCATTTGACTGTGTGGTCCTAGAGTATGTAGTGTCTTATATTTTTGTGTTCATCCTATGGATAATATACTAGGTCCTTATAAAATGTAATATAACTTGAGATGTCATTAATAATCAGATTCTTATGAATACTCATTCCATAGTTATTTAGTGATAACTCTATTTATATTAATTGAGTGAAATAACATCAAAATACTATATATTAGGCTTTAGAATTTGAAATCAAAACTGAATATTACTTCTTACTGAACCATGAGACTAATGATTCAAAATTAAAATGACATTCTCTAGATGTACTCTCCTAATACATTCAAAAACAACAAAAATTATACATATGAATAAATCAAAAGGTTATAATTGGATCTCTAAGAATAAAATATTTATATTCTAAAGTTCCATTAAAATAACATATTTCCCATTTTATAGTGCTTATATGAGATCCTTTTTTATTGGAATGGAATCTCACACACATGAATACTTAGTACATAATGTCTGGAAAACTAGACATCTAGTATAGTAAGCTTCTAATCATCCATCTTATATTTTTTTTGATCATATGGTTTCTTGAATTCATCATGGTCAAGATTATGTGTGTTACAAACTAGAGTACTCATAACCAAGTATTTATAAAAACCAATACATGTATATAAATATATAATATACTTATATTGAGTTAATATAGTTCCTTCTGGTCTCTAAGTTATTAGGAAGATAATAAAGTAATTAAGATCACCCATAATACTCATCCCAAATTAACATTTAATAACTTTTAAAAAATTAGCTGAAATGTTTTTTGGGTTGAAATAAAAACACTTTCATTAACAAATATATATACAATTATCATGTCCTTAATAATTACCTTGATAAAAAGAGTGGTTTCTTCCCTTCATTAAAAAAATTAAAGTTAGAATATATAAAATATATTATTATTATCCCATCACTTTTTTCATTCCATAATGTTCCTTGGTATGTTTGAAACATATCCTAAAAACAATCATTATAGAACGAAATTATTATATCTGTTAAAAATAGTGTAATTTTCATAGGAGTTGTGAAGGATAATATTATTCAAATTGATTCAATTCTAGTTACTAGATTAAAATTATATTCATATAGTATAACCTCAACATGATTATAACCCTTAGAAACTACTCACACCTTTTTCTAAAAAATTATACTATTATCCCCACATTTATTTTGAAGTATAATTTTTACTCCTATAATCAGAAAATCATTTTGTCATTAAACTAAATTCTAAACCATTATCTATATGAATAAATTATGTTCTTCTTGCATAGTGATTTTGAAAATCTCATCACCCATGGAATAATCTATGGGTTTTTCATGAATTAATATATCTATAAAATATTATCATATTCATTTCCTAAATAACCATTAGTTATAATTGGTTAATTTACTTCACCAATTATATTATCATTAGAATTATTCAATATGATCATCTCATTCATAGATAAAAAAGAATGGTCATTCCTTATCATGTTGATTAACTACCATTTGAATATATTCAACATATATAACATTTCTTGGATTCCTTTTAACCTTCAATATTAAAATAGGGTGGGTTTCAAAAAAATACTTATTATTTTCAAAATCTAAGTGGTTTACCTATATATAAGGATCACTATCATCAAACATAACATATTTTCATTCATCAACTGTATGTATCCAACTTTTTAAAACATGATAAGCCTTAATTTTGGTGGAAAACCAAGAAAAACGCTTCCATAATGTTTTATTAAGATCTCATATAGATTATATTTAGTTTTCAAAATGAACACTTTATATCAAAAACCACTAAATTAACCAATTTTTTATTTGCTACCATTCCATGATTCATATGGTTCTTTTATTAATATTAGGAAAAGTAAAAATTGATTAATAGTTTAATTGTTAGCACTAAATACTTCATCCCAAATATTAATTTTCACCGTAATATCCATACAAAAAAATATAATTTTTTTAGAGTTTTTTAATCCTCTTTTAAAATACATCATTCTTTTGTGGATTAATTATTATTGAGAAATTATGTGTAATATTTTTTCACAATAAAAGTTTCAAAAGTACAATTTAAAAACCATAATATTTGATATATTTAGATATTAATAGTGAGTAGGTGTTGAAGAAAATATATCATTTATGAATGATTTTTTGATAATAGATAAAGAGGTTTTTTGTTGTGTATTTAAGAATCAAGATATTGGAAAGAATATTTGTTAAGGAAACCGTCACAATATTATTAATCATGTCACGGTGAGCCTGGGGATGTCATTTTGAATTGAGAAAATGGATATAGTAAAGGATAAGTGAAGGTTTTATATTCCATTTTGATTTGAAGTATCTTCAATGGGAAATGACTAGGTATTTCATGTTATGTCAAAGCCATAGTGACTATGGTGGTCAATAATATGATGTTTTTCATATGGATGTTATGAATCTGATAATGTTAATTTTCATTTTAATAAGTTATTTATACCTTATAGAGGATGATATATGGATATGTTGAAATAATATATCTCAAACCATGATCAAGATCACGATGACTCCAAATCGTAGAGTAGATGTGTATCATGTTGTGGTAGATAGAGATTTATTTTGGAAGTCTACCTATGGGAAATATTGAAGCCTATATATTCCATGGTGATTGAATATGGTTGGAGAAATATCAAAAAGGATAATAAAATCAAAAAATAAAGTGATGATTCAATATCTTGGCCAACCAAAGAAAGGATGGTACTAAGTTGTAGAAATCTCAATGGTAGGAAAAAGAATGGGTTGGAAAATGAGCAGCATAGCTTATCCAGAGTTATGCTAGGTTGAGGAGAACATAAGTAGTTCATGTTTGAACTGTGATAGAATATAATGGTCATTTTATGGGGTGTAACCATGGGAAGAATATGGCTATGGGATTTCATGTATTTTTTAATAAATTATAGATCAATACAAGGATAAAACAAATATAGGGTTTTTTATGTAATTATTATTAATGTAAGAATGTATCACTATAGTGGAAGTTTTGGTGGTCATGAGATTAAAAAATAGTGTGAATGATACCATGGATTTTTCCATATTGGAAAAACATAAGTAAAAGTGGGTTCTTATGGAATTGATAATGATATAGAGAAGGGAACTGTAATAGTGGTAGTTTCAAAATGGTTAAGATTCTTTCACTGTTACCTAGATCTCATAATTTTAAATTGAAAGTTTACCTATGAAAAATAGGGGGGAAAATATAGGAATTGTGGAATCTATAATCAATATTGATGTATTTTAAAAATTTTATTCAAAATATATTATTAATTGTGAACATATGGAGGAGGAAATTGTGGTTCATTTCAGAAGTACTTAATAGAAATATGTATTATTAATATGGGAATATTAATGTGTGGGTTTTATGACCCCTTAACTGATTGTAGGAATAAAATTAATGTGACACATTTTGAATCCCCATTTTAACCAATGAATTAAATTTTTAGGAGTTTACTCGAATCAAAATGGATGATTAAAGATGATATGATAAAAATAATATATTTTCATATCTTTCCTTATATAGAAGATTATTTTATTTGTATAAATAGGTGAGTTAATCTTAACCCCGGATTGAATGGTTGGTTTTATAAAGCTTATAAAACTAGTTATATATGTTCTAAAAGGATAGAGACATGAATCCATATTGATATATCTATAAAGCTATATAATAATGGATCTAAAAAGTGGATTCTATTTTTATATGTTGAAATTTTTATGATATAAGTATTAAGTATGAAGAAGAATGATAACACTAAAAACATCTATTTGATAGAGAAAGAAGGAACCAAGAAAATTCATCTTCTGGAATTATCATCATCTAGAAGGATTTATATCAAATTTAATTTTTGGAAGGATTATATGCAACCTTAAACTATTGGTTTTGATCTCCTCAGTCATTATAAATGGAGATTGCAATAAAGATAAGGAAATAAAGCATCAAACTAGTAACCAAGATGTTGTAAGAGTCTCTTAATTAATAGAGTCTGACCTACATGTCCATAAATTGTCGAAGATGAATCTTAAGTATATAAAAGATATATGAATGATCTTATATAATTTTATTGGTTAAAAAGGATAGGGATTTCCCATGGATCGATAGTGAGACTTTATGATACTATATTAACACATATAGTGTATAGTCTTAATTTCTTATACACTAGCACAACATCACGTCTATTCTCCTCAGATTGTACTATAGTATTAAACCATGTAAAATACCAGTGTACGCATTATTAACTCTATATGTTTATATTATTATTCATTATCAGAGGTATAAGAGAGAAATAGACAGATTGTTTTTTCAAACATGAGAATAAGATCTATACGGCTATGAGAACTATAAAAAATAAAAACGTTAATCTATATAAAAATTGATTCCCACCCCCCCCCCCAGCTTAGGGTGTTTCAGGTAAACATAGTACTAAAATTTTGTATCAATGTCAAAAAATGACTTGTTCAATCACTATATCTAATTTTTTAACACATCGAATCAATGATAAATCCGTTATTTTTCAAAGTAATGGACTATATTGGTGAGAAGAAACAAGTTATTATGTTTATGTATATGTGTGATGGAATACATGCATCAAGTATTTTTACTATTACATGTGAGATATTTGGTGATATTATGATTAGAGGATTCTAATCATATATCTATACAATAATGTTTATAATAAAACTACTCATTTTTTTACATCATTAAAATTGAGAAAGATGCTTGATTTTATTTATGAGAAGTAGGTAGGTGGAATTATGTTTGAATAACACATGTCAAGAGAAGAATAAAAATATATTTATAATAAATAACCAACAAAAATATTTTGATGAATTTTTCTAATTTCATAATATGAAGGTAATAAGAAAAATAAGAAGAAGGCTCCTCTATGTTAGACTCCCTAATTTAGGTTAATTGATCTGAATCTACTTCTAAATCTAAATCTAACAATGGTTTGGAATTTACATAGAAATATAAAAACATAGAATCATCCAAGTAGAAAATTAGAGGAATATATCCCCTAGAAGAAGTGGGAATGGAATCTATTCATCAATCCAGTGATGTTATCAGAGTAATCAAGAATAAATCAAATCCTTGAATGTAGATCAACTATAAATCATTCATCAAGGGAACCTTAAATCTATTCAATATATTTTCATGGAGGAAAAATTGTTGTAGTATGTGGAAGTGTCCTTGAATTTAAATATGATTAATGTGGGTGAAAAAAATTAAGGATAAAAGTTGTTTAAATAAAGAGATTCCATTAAAGATTGGAAAGAAGAGGTCCACTAAGAAAGAATTGAAATCTTAAATTTCTATTCTCAAAATTGATCCTAAATAAAATTTGATATCTAATGTAGTACCCCAGGTTTCTGGTTTGTAACCCTTACATGACTCTCTTCTTGGTTTTAAAAGTTAAGGGTGACGTATGGGGGAGTCAGGAGATCGTGGATTGAAGTTTGAAGCAAAGGGGATGACGCACGGGTAGCGCACAGTTTTTCTAAACCATGCGGCCATACCGTGTGTGGATGACTGAGGAGGCAGTGGATTCGGCACAGTCGGCACATGGTTAGGGGAAACCGTGTGATGAGGTCGTGCGATAAGGGTGGTCGAGGCAATAGCTAACGCACAGTTAGTGCACGGTTTGTCAAACCATGCAGACAAACCAGGAGGGCACATAAATTAGATCCTTAAATTGTGGATATAACTCGTTTTTGCCTCTAATTTCCTCATTATGCGGCCACAACTCGGGATTAATATCCCTTTAAGGTTGGAAAACTTCTCCTAATCATTCCGAAGGTGATGCGAAGGAATATCTTGGCGAATCGAAGCCAGATTCTTGACATATGTGATCTTTCTCTTTCGTTCTTGAATGGTTTCTAAAATCTAATTAGATCTACTTCTCCCTTTCTCTCGGTTTCATTGATCTATTCCCGTTATGGGTAGACCTATGTGTGGGGATGCCAAATATGTTGAGATTTGGTCATGGTTGTGTTAGGAGAAGAAATCAAAGGAGGATTCTTGGAGAATCGACGCGGTGTTTGTGAGCGTTCTTCATCCATTGCTTGGTTTCGCCTTTTTTTCGAGGTAGGTGGATTCACTCTCCACTCCTCTCATTAGAATTGGTTGGGGTAGTTTCAAATTGTCTTATTTGAATGGTTTTGATTGTGAAAAGAATGGAATAAATCTTTTTTAGTAACGATTTATTGTTTTGATGTAATTGTTAAATCTTGGTGAATTGTTGTGCAAAGTGATTTGGATTCTTGAATTTAAAATGTTGATTTTAAATTATGATTTCTGAAATTGTAAATAGTTTTATGAAAAAATGGGTTTTCAATAAAAAGGGAGTATTATTGAAATGTTTTGGAACTGAAATGGTTTTTATGGAAATGGTTTTCAATAAAAAGGAGTTTTTATTAAAAGGGTGTTTTGGAATGACCTTTGGGAATATGTGGTGTGTGTTCTTGTTTCATGTACGTGGAATGGTTAAAATATGACCTTGTGCTCGGCGCCAAACATTTAATGGAACAATGGTAACTATATGTACTTGTCTTGGTTGAAATATGGCCTTGTACTCGGTGCCAAATGTGTAATAGAACATGGGAAACAATTACCATGTGACGACTTGGTAGATCTATGTGAGACCACTCATTAGTATAGAACTGTCAAAATGAAGCATGCATGGTTGGTAGCATGGGATGGGAAATGGTTGGGTATGACAAAAAGATATGTTTTTGAAATGGTTTGAAATCTTGTTTGATTATTTTTTTGGAAAAGTAACTTGCTGGAAAATTGGTTTATTTTTCTCTTGGAATGCCTTTGGTTATGAGTGGTTTTGGAAACTTGTTTATATTTAGTTATTAACTTCTTTTGAGAAAATGTTTTATATAATCTTTTTTTATATAAATTTTGATAACTCTTCTATCCTAGTGGTGTGAGTAGGGAAGTCATTGGGGAAAACCTACTGAGTTTTATAATCACCCCTGCTTTGGAACGTTGGTGATTTTTTAGATGTTATATTCTGAGACACATGTAAAGGTAAATAATCTCATTACTAATGGCTCTTGGTGATGTTTGGGAGATGATGTGGAGATTAGAGCTTGTGGACCACAGAGTCCTGGTGTCTTTTAAGAGTCTTGAGTTGTTCTTCTGCATTGTTTTTTTTTATGTTTGGTTTAGTCTTATGTTGTTTTGTACTATGATGTGGTTTAACATAAATGAAGTTGTTGATTGGTCTTTCATTTGTTCATGCATCATATAGTGAATGGTTAATGGATGGGTTTATTTTCGTAATGGATAAATCATCCCACAATTGTATTTGAAACCCTTCAGCATTTATTTCCAGCCTTTGGCATCTTGGGGATATTGCTTAAGTCCATGTAATGACTCATTGAGCTCTCAAGCCAATGAGAATTGGCGGGTCATTACAAATGGTATCGGCTTTTTCAGTCCTTTCCAAACAAGTGTTCATCGATGTTCTTGGTCTTGGAGTTGAAATTCATTTTTGTCTAATCCTTATGTCGAAATCTTAGATAGGAATGGGAATGTCGGAACATGAAATGTATAGAATAAAAGGACTTATCTAACCCATTTATGTTGAACTTCAAGTTACCTGGGTGTTGGGTACATAATTGTTTTGGATACACTTCTATAATGTAGGAAATCTCATTGTCGTCGGTTTAGCCAATGAGAGGAGCATGGCTTGCTACATAGAGGAATGGATTCCAACTAGGATTGCATATCTCATTATGCTAAATGAGTAATAATTTTGTGAAAGGTGCAAATTTTTGAAAAGTACAGAAATCATTTTCAATAGAATGACATTGAAAACAGGGTATTTGGTGTATTTTGAAAATGGATTGATTTTCAAAAAGTATGCTGAATGCTTTCAAAAATGGTTGAACATAGAAAAAGGTTGTTTGAGAACAATATTTTGATAGTTTATGTGATAGAATTTTAAATGATAAAACAACAGTTGCTAGATAGTGAGATTGATGGAGTTTGTTGTTCGTTTAGAAAATGAAACCTGGTAGGCGTTGTCGAAACCAAACCAAAGAAGCTGCAGAGAATGTGGTTTCTCCTGAACCGTGTGTGAACCAAGATCTGGTTCAAAGTATTGTCCACGATTTTTAAGCTAGGGATACGGGGAACTAGAGGAATGAGCCATGACATGTGGATCATAACATATTGTTCATGAAGCATAATCCACCGATCTTTCGGAGTGATTCTGAACCGGAGAAGGCGGAGGTGTGGGTAAGCAGGATAAATCGTATATTTGATTTCATCGGCACACTAGTAGATCTCAAAGTAACGATGGTGACATATATGCTCGAAGATCTTGCACGTCATTGGTGGGATTTAGTGGTGCATGCTAAATTGGACGAAGGCCATACATGGGAGGATTATGAAGAATATTTTAACAAATAATTCTATCCTCACACGTTCAATATCCAGAAAAAAATGGACTTCTTCATCTTGAAATAGTAGAGACTCTCTGTCATAGAGTATGTGGCTAAGTTCATCAATTTAGTCCGTTTTTCACCAAAGGTTGCGGAAAGTGCTTCTTTAATGGAACACATCTTCGAATCGGGACTATGGAAGGAGAATCGATCGAAGATTGTGGTGCTCTGTATTATAGATTATACCGAGATGGGGAACAGAGCAACGATTACTGAACGTGATATCTCGGGATCGATAGAAGGAGGCATGATGATACCCATGGGAATGGGTGGGAACATTAATGCTGGAAACATGTGGAGGAGGGACACCTACTTCCAAGGTGGGAGTGCGAATCAGAACCAAACAGCGGGATCTGTAAACCTTCCTCCACGACCCCAGAGCAAAGAAGTTTTCTTTTAATGTTGTTCGACTGATCACATGAAACGAGAATGTACAACACCACCTAGATCCTGTCACAATATCAAGGAGATGGGACATCTAAAGCGCTATTGTAGGAATCCTCTGAGGTCGGCTGGGCATGACACTTCTCAGGCATCGCAAGTATCCTATGCTTCGACTGGACAAGGCCAGCAGATTCAGTCTCGTCAACAGAGTAGAGGTAGCCATGGTGATTCTAGAAATACCATGACTTCTCAACCTAGGAAATCTCAGCAAGGCAACAAGGAGAGCAGTGCAACGACCAAGTAATTTTATGGAGTTGATCATATGATAGTCGATGATCAAGCTAGACCATCTACAGTGAGAGGTATGATTCTTTTTAATTCTACCCTTGTGTAAGTGCTCCTCGATACTAGTTCATCACATTCCTTTATTTCATCTCGTGCTATGGATTTTCTATGTTTAAAACTGGAAATTATGCCTTTTCTTTTGAAACTGAAAACTCTTCTTGGTGAAAGTGAATGTAAAGACTTTGGGAGTAGAGCATGTTCTATAACTGTTGATGGAGATGAGCTGAAATGGGACTTCTCCATTTTGGATATGGACATCTATGATGTAATCCTGGGTATAGATTGGTTGACAATGTTTAAGGCTCACATCGACTGTTATGGTAGAATGGATAGTTTCATGACGGAGGACGGCATCGACCATCTCTTTAGAGGAGAGAGGATGGTAAATAAATGTGCAAAGAGAATATTGGATCCAATGGTGGGAATGATCTCTTTCCACTTGTTAGTGTTGAAATTGGCATTAATGGAGGAGAATGATGAAAATAGTTTTCCAGTAGTCGTGGATCAATTTCTTGATTTTTTCCCTGAAAACATCTCGGGGTTACCACCTATAAGAGAAGTGGAGTTTATGATTGATCTCCTTCTGGGGACCATTCTTATCTCACTTCCATATTATAGGATGGAACCAAAGAAGTTAAATGAATTGAAAGTGCAGTTAGAGGAGATAGAAATCATGGGTTTCATTCGCCCGAGTACTTCTCCATGGGCAGCATCAGTGTTGTTTGTGATGAAGGCATACAGAAATCTTCTGCTGTGTGTTGATTATCTTAAGCATAACCAAGTTACGATAATGAACTGATATCCACTTCCATGCATTGATGAAATATTTGATCAATTGAGGGGAGCTCAATGGTTCTCCAAGATTTACTTGCGGTCATGATATCACCAGTTGCGAGTTTGGAAGGAGGATATTCTGAAGACAGCCTTCAGAAGCAGATATGGCTACTACGAATATTTAGTCATTCCTTTTGGTCTTACGAATGCACTATCAGTCTTTATGGAATTTATGAATCATATATTTCAGCGATATCTCGATTATTTTGTTATGGTGTTTGTGGAAGACATATTGGTGTATTAAAGAACAAGGTTTGAGCATGATAAAAACTTGGAAATTGTGTTGGAAATCTTAAGAGACTATAAATTGTATGCCAAATTATCAAAGTGAGATTTTTTGATTCAAGAGGTACACTTTCTTGGCCATGTTATTTCTAAGAATGGTGTTTCTGTGGATATAGAAAAGATATAAGCTGTTATTTCATGGAAACGGCCGAAGAATGCCTTTGAAATACGAAGTTTCCTTGGTCTAGATGGTTTTTACCCATGCTTTTTCCATGACTTCTCACAACTAGCGTCAACAATGATAGATCTTACAAAGAATAATCCTACATTCAAATGGATTGAAGAATGTCAGAAGTCATTCCATGAACTGATGGTTCGATTTACATCAGCACCTATCTTGATCCTTCCAAAATCAGGGCAGAGGTATCTGGTGTATTGTGATGCTTCAGGTTCAGGGTTGGGCTGTGTTCTCATGAAAGGAGACTATGGTGTTGCTTATGGTTTAAGGAAGTTGAGGGCTCATGAACAGAATTACCCAACACATGATTTAGAGTTATCTGCCGTCATCCATGCTTTGAAAACATGGAGACACTATCTCTTTGATGAGAAATTTACTTTGTTTACGGATCACAAAATCATGAAACACATTTTCTCACAGCGAGATTTGAATTTGAGGAAGAGTAGATGGATGGAGTATATTCAAATGTTTGACATTGACTTAATTTATACACCGGGTAAGGGAAATTCGGTGGCCGATGTAATAAGCAGGAGGTTGTATGCTCAGTTGGAAAAGGAAGCTTTGGATGAATGGCAGTTGATGTCTGTCTTAGCTGACATGCATGTGGAATGTGAAGAACGAGGAGATGTTGCTGTTTTCTTTTCAACTACACTTGTTCATGATTTGGCAGAAATAGTAATGCAGGCACATGAATCCGATGTAGATTGTGTTTCATTAAGTTCAAAACACAATGGTGGGGAGACCATTGAGGGATGATAGCTGGATGGGAGTTCAGTCTTGTGTTTCAGAGATCGAATGGTTATACCCATGGTTTTTCAAGAAAAAATCCATCATGCTTACCACCAATCGATATGGGTTGTACATCCTTGTACACAGAAGATGTATAAGGTGTTGAAGGCGCAGTTTTGGTGGAGCAGCATGAAAAGGAAGGTGGTCGAGTTCGTCTCGCTATATTTAACTTGTCTGCAAGTTAAAACAGAGAATAAGAGACCAGCTGGTTTTTTACAGTATTTACCTATCCCGGTTTGGAAATGGGATCAGATAGTATTGGATTTTGTTACAGGTCTTCCATGAACAGTCTGGAAACACGATGTCATTTAGGTGATAGTGTATCGTCTAACCAAGTCAGCACATTCTATCCCTATTCGTGAAACTTATATGGTGGAAGATCATTCATAAATATATATCTGACAAGTGGTAAAGAGACATGGTGTACCGGTTTCTATCGTCTCAGAGAGAGATCTGAGGTTCACATATTGTTTATAGAAATCCTTACAACAAGCCCTTGGGACTCAGTTGACTATGAGCACGACGTAACATCCTCATATGGATGGGTAATCTGATCGGACGATGCAGACATTGGAAGACATGTTGTGGGATTGTGTAATGTATTTTGGGGGATCGTGGGAAGAGAACATGCCTTTAGTGGAGTTCTCATATAACAACAGTTATTAGGCTTCGATACGCATGGATCCATTTGAAGCATTGTATAGGCGTCCTTGTCGTTCTGAACTATACTGGGTGGAACTGGTGAAACTTCACTAGTTGGGATGATCCTTTTCCATGAAAAAACGGAGAAGATTCGGTGGATTGGAAAGATGATGGAGACAGCTCAGATTCATCAGAAATCTTATGCAGATCACCGTCGAAGACCGTTGTCATTTGTTGATGGTGAACATGTCTTCTTGAGGATCTCTCAAAGGCTTGGACATCATCGTTTCGGGAAGCATTGAATGTTATCTCCAAGATACATCTGTCCTTTTTAGAAACTGGAACAGGTTGGAGAGGTGGAATATCAGTGGGTATTACCTCCACGGTTCAGTGCAGTGCACAATGTGTTCCTTGTATCTTAGTAAAAGAAGTATCAACCCGATCCTGACCATGTAATCAGATGGGATCATGTTGTCCTAGAGCCGGATGCTTCATTAGTTCATATCCCAGTGCGAATCGTCGATAGGCGGGATAAAGTCTTGCATGGAAAAAGAATCGTTCTAGTGATGGTTTTGTGGAAACATGGTCAGATTCAAGAATAGACTAGGGAACACGAGAGAGAAATGAAAGAGTAGTGGCCAAAACTCGTTTAGGAAAGCATTGGTTTTCTACTTTCCAAGGACGAAATGGCCAATGGTGCGGAGAATGTAGTACCCCCAGTTTCTGGTATGTAATCCTTAATTGATTATTTTCTTGGTTTTAAAAGTTAATGATGACTTATGGGAGAGTCGGGAGATCTTGGATTAAAGTTTTCAGTAAAGGGGAAGGCGCACGGGTGGCACACAGTTTGTTTAAACCGTGCGGCCAAACCATGCGTGGATGACTGAGGAGGCAGTTGCTTCTGCACGGTCGGTGCATGGTTAGGGGAAACCGTGCGATGAGGTTGTGCGAGAAGGGTGGTCGAGGCAGTATCTAATACACAGTTGGCGTACAGTTTTTCAAACCGTGTGGACAAACCGTGCGGACAGTTAAATAAGATCCTTAAATTGTTGATCTACCTCGTTTTTTCCTCTAATTGCCTCATTAAAGCTCCTATGCAGCCATAACTTGGGATTACTCTCCCTTGAAGGTTGGAAAACTTATCCCAAGCGTTCCGGAGGAGATCAGAAGTCTTCTCTTGGTGAATCGAAGCTACATTCCTAACACATGTGATTGTTCTCCTTAGTTCGTGAATAGTTTCATAGATCAACTTAGATCTACTTATCCCTTTGTCTCAGTTTCTTAGATTTATGCCCGTTATGGGTAGACCTATGTATGGGGATTCTAGATATGTTGAGATTTGGTCTTGGTTGTGTTAGGAGAGAAATCTAAGGAGGATTCTTGGAGAATCGACCTGGTGTTCATGAGCGTTCCTTTTCTGTTGCTTGGTTTCACCTTTTTGTCAAGATAGGTGGCTTCACTCTCAACTCTTCTCATTATAATTTGTTGTCTTAGTTCCAAATTGTCTCATTTTAATGGTTTTGATAGTGAAAATCAAGGATTAAATCTTATTTAGTGATGATTTATGGTTTTTATTTAATTGTGAAATCTCTATAAATTGTTGTGCAAGGTGATTTGGATTCTTGAATTTAAAATGTTTATTTTAAATTATGATTGCTGAAATTGTAAATGGTTTGATGAAAAAATGGGGTTTCAATAAAAAGGGAGATTTATTGAAATGAGTTGGAACTGAAATGGTTTTGATGGAAATAGTTTTCAATAAAAATGTGTTTTTATTGAAAGGGTGTTTTGGCATGACCGTTGGGAATATGTGGTGTGTGTTCATGTTGCATGTACGGGGATTGGTTGAAATATGACCATGTGCTCGGTGCCAAAGGTGTAATGTCACATGGGAAACAATTACCTTGTGACTACATGGTAGATCGATGAGAGACCACTCATGAGTATGAAACTGTCATAACGAAGCATGCAAGGTTGGTAGCATGGGTTGGGAAATGGATAGGTATGCCAAAAATGAATGTTTGTGAAATGGTTCTAAAGCTTGTTTAGTTATTTTTCTGGAAAAGTAACTTGCTAGAAAATTGGTTTAAATTTCCCTTGGAATGCCTTTGGTTATGAATGGTTTTAGAAAATTGTTTATATTTAGTTATAAACTGCTTTTGAGAAAATGTTTTATATAAACTATTTTTATATAGATGTGGCTAACCCTTCTATCTTAGTGGCGTGAGTAGGGAAGTCATTGGGGGAAAACCTACTGAGTTTTATACTCACCCCTGCTTTGGCATGTTGGTGCTTTTATAGATGTTGTATTTCATGACAGACGTAAAGGTAAAGCATCTCATTACTAATGGTTCATGGTGATGTTTGAGAGATTTTTTGGAGCATGGAACTTGTGGACCATGGAGTCCTGGTGTCTATTGAGAGTCTTGAGTTGTTCTTCCGCTATTTTTTTTTATGTTTGGTTGGTTCTTCCATTGTTGAGTACTCTGATGTGGTTTAACATAAATGGTGTTGTTGATTGATCTTTCATTTTTTCATTCATTATATAGTTAATGGTTAATGGATGGGTTTATTTTCATAAAGGGTAAATCATCCCCAAATTTTATTTGAAACCCTTCGGCATTTATTGCCAGCCTTTGGCGTATTGGGGATGTCGCTTAGGGGCATGTAATGACCTGTTGAGATACCAAAACAATGAGAATTGGTAGGTCATTACACCTAAAATTGAATCTCGATCAAGGGTGGAGTCATTGGATATTAAATTATAGGATAAGTATGTCGATATTAGTGAACTTTAGGAGAGGTTGAAAACATTTAATTAAATTAAAAACATTTAACCCCTAATATACTCAATAAGTGAATGAAATGGAATTCGATGAAGAGAATTAGAAAATAATGAGAATATTTATGGAAAATCTTCGAAAAAAGGAAATTAGAATTAGGTAGTAAAAAATTAATACTAAAATTTAAAAATGGGACACACTATGAGTGGGTTTCTAGAATCCGATGGGCTCAATAACTGATGGAAAATTGTTTCTCAGATATCTCAACTAGGAAAAGGAATAAATGGTTGTTTTTTTAATAGAATTTTTATTAAAATGTAAACAATGGACATATGGGAAGGAATTATAGAATTAAGTAATTAAATTAAGTTAAAAAATGATTACATTTTTTCTATTACATATCATGAAATAAATTTTAATAGAAGGAAATTTGTTAATTTTTAAAACAAGTTCACTATATTTGATAAAAATATATAGATCAAAAATATGTGTATAAATATCCTATTATATCACAATAAAATTACACTTATTAATAATAAAGAAGTATAATATATAATCTAACGAAAAAGGAGTGATTTTCCCCATCTATTAGAAAAATGGAGAAATATGCTATGAAAATCTCCCAAGAATAATTAATCTAGAAGTGACTATACTGAATATTCAAAAGGATGGTCATGAAAACTACCTTACCAGTTTTACCAATCACAACACAAATAAATATGTCATTTTTATTGGAAAATTCTTCCATTAGTGGTGGAAGCATAGAGAAATTTTCACTAGTGACACATCAATAGAATAAATATGCACCAGTAGGGCTACTCATGCAATAGAGAAGGAACCCAAGACAAGAAATTTGATTGAGCCTTAAGAGAGAATGAAAAAGAAAATTTTTGCAAGTGTTATTGAAAAAATAACCACTAAAATGGTTAATAACAATATTGGAAGTTAAGGGTTTTTCCACCCTGACCAACCACATTCCTCAAACTAAGGATGTTAGAGTTACACCTCTCATAATCCATTTATATGTTTTTACTTGTTTGTTAAGTTGTGTATAATTAAGGGGCATATATGATCCTTAGAATTGTATGTGATGAAATGATGATATAAATGAAGAGTATAAGAGAATATTAATGAAATAAGTAGAGTTAAAATTTATGAGGTTCTAAAATTGGTATCAGGATAGAAAAAAATGTGTCAAGGAAAAATCTAACTCAATAAGTGGTTTCAATAACACACTTTTAATTCCAAAACTAAATCCAAAATTTGTATGATCTGATAAAGGAGACAAATTATAAATTTATTTATCTAATGATAAATAGGTGTAAATGTCATATCTTGAAATTATTTAGGTATCATTAAACCATTGAAAATAAAAATGTAACATATGTCCATTACTCAAGTTGTGTATTTAAAGAGTATCATGCTAAACATTAAAAAGGT
Organism: Viscum album; assembly: GCA_963277665.1. Taxonomy (NCBI): domain Eukaryota; kingdom Viridiplantae; phylum Streptophyta; class Magnoliopsida; order Santalales; family Viscaceae; genus Viscum; species Viscum album. Next base: position 1,202,859,792 of record OY728160.1, on the reverse strand, counting down.
AATAAATTAATTTCCCGATTTAAGTAATAAATCTAACAAATAATCACACAACTCAAGGATTAAAATATTGTGTGTCTCAAAGATTAACTACATAAGCATAATATTTTATAACACTCGAAAAAATTTCTAAATAATTATTCTCTTCTAGAACCTTTTCAAGAAATATCACATGATATAATCATTTTCATAACCTATGGTATGGAAAACCTAGTAAGGGTGTGACCTCAGACACTCAAAAAGAGAATAAATGTTTATAATTATTTAAATCACAATGGTGAATGAGAGTATGAGGAATCTATAAATATCTTAATAAAAGATAAAAATTCCTTATATGATAATGATAAATAATTTTTATTTGAGAATAAGTTCATACGATAATAACTATGGATGTATACAGGATATGAAATGGATTAAAATACATTTTAGTTATCACATAACAAGTTAATAGGACATAAATGTACAAAATACATAAAAAATTAGGAATAATAAAAAAACATGTCATTTCATGGAAATTAAGTGTGTGTTTATATTTTGGAATGAATTGACAAAAAATATGGGATGGTATAAATCCATAATAATAAGAAAACCTATGCAATAAAATCCATTATTCCCATTACTATGTGAAAAAATGAATTATTTATATTCTTAAAAATGTGGTAAAACCCATCATGCCCTAGCATATGTGAAAAAACTCATTATATATATGCAAGACTATATCTTGAGATATACATCTACAATAATGCAATAGATGGTGATATAGGACCCTACCCATCATCATATATACATATGTGTGACACATAAAATCAATCATCATTATATATTTAATAACCCATGGAAAAAAAAATTTGTCTCTTGAACATAAAAATGGAAAACATTAAATTTTCATAAAGACCCCATAAAAATAAAATAGAGATATTAAAACATCTAAATGGCATAAAATAACATCATGAATAAAAAAATTTAATATTGAAAAATTGATCATAATCAATAATCAAAAAATAAAAGTAGATATAGGGTGAACCTGAAATATACTACCATTAAATAATAAAACATTTAAAATTTAAGATAAATCACAAAAAAAATCTTAAACTTTTTCTTAAAATCAATATAAAAAGGATTTGATTTTTAATTCATATTCCATAAACTAATTTTTTAAGATTAAGAGAATACTTTTTTAAAATTAAATTAAAATATATTCTAATAAATATTCCTTGAAATGAAATAAAACACATTTAAAATTTTAAGTCGAAGATAAGTATGTAAGATCAAGACAAGTTAAACCCTTTTAAATGCTGCAAATTTCCTTTATTAAAAACCCACATCATTAAAAAGATAATGAAAAAATATAAATTAATAAAAGGGAATAAATTTATCATTAGAGATAAAATTGAATTTATTTTCTATTATGAAATGTAAAACATTGGATGGAATTAAAAATCATATATATGAAAGAAAAATTCGTTAAAATAATCATTAAATATTCATCACAAAAATGAATTTTAAGGAAACAATAAAATAATAAAGTAAGAAGTCTCAATTGTGAGACATGATTTTCCTAAAATAGAAGGACTAAATTCATCATAACCTCTTCATAGGTTATAATAGATTAATATTTAATGATAATAGTTAAAGAAGAGTGATAATGGCCCAAGAATAATATTTGATCCATGAAAACCACTTACCTTTATTCCATCTTAGTCAAATGTTCTATAAACTATTAAAAAATATATATTAATTTACTATTTAATAACTTTATTAATACATAGAAAATTAAATTTTTCATTTATAATCATTATCTACATTTATATTTTTTCGCTTTGTATATTTCCCGACATAGGGTGTTTATAGTTTTTACAGTCTATAGTAGTATCATTGGAGTGGTATTGGTACATGTTCTCATTCCAAACTTCATCATTATATGTTATCTAAATTTACTATAATTAATTATTTTTAATTATTTATGATGTCTAGATTTCCTTTCTTGATTCCTTTAGACTTTTCATTGTAGATGAAATCGACAATAAAAATTTTCTGGTGATTTTCAACCTTCAAAGGGTATTTACATAATTAATGAGTTAATTATTTATATATCCTTTAAAAATCACAAAAAAATAATTATTTATATATATATATATCTTATTATACTATTAATTTAGTTTCCATAATCATACATGTTATACTTTCATTTCATTGTTCAAATAGTTTGTCAAACTGACCCAAGAAAGAACATAAAATGATTATTGATGATGATGAGGTGATTTAGTTTTAATATCATTAAAACAGTATCATAATGATATAACTTAGTGTTTATTAGTGTTCAATATCATAATAATAATGTATTTTTAAGATAAAATAATGAATATGAAAAATATTATATAATATGAATTAAGGATTTTCCCCATAGTATGCATGTTTTAAACGATTGAATGTACGATAATAGTTTATTAATTATATAATTAATAAATTATGATATATTTCAAACCATAACCCTAATTAAATCATAAATATAAAATTTATCCATGAATTATATTCCCATTACATTCCATGTATGGTGGTGGTGAAATGAAAAATGGAAATCGATTGTTCCATAGAGGTGGTAATTCACACTTACCCATGGATGATGATATTATTTTATATAGAATGAGAAAAAGGGTAAATATAGTTTAACATTTGTTAATAAAAAATATTTCATTAATAAAATAATTATATATTAAATTCCTTATTAGTTACATCATTTTATGGTGGTGAATGAAAACAAAAAATGTTACATTATAGAAGAAGGTAGTCTGCACAAACAAATGATTCGCCTTTTCATTTATCTTAATTGAAAAGAGGCAGATTGTTAATTCTCATAAAATTATAATAATAAAATTAATTTATAATAATTATAATTATGTTCTCATTTTAATATTGTGAAATTAAATTTTAGGAAGAATAAAATCACATAAAGAAATAAAAAAGAGAAAGAGAAGTTGGGAACTTTTTCATCTATTCCTGGATTATCTCTTATGTGACAGGGATTAATCCTTTGAGGGAAGATTTTTGAGAATACCGGAACATATTTAAGGTTTCTAGGAGTGAATAATAGTGTTTTGGGAATATTTTATTACAATTGTTAGGGGTTTTGGTGAGAGGGGAAGTGAGGAGAGGATTTCCCCTTTTATAAGTGAAAAATAGTGACATTCTTTTAAATTCCCCAGAATTTTCAATAATTTAAAGCCAAACATAAGAAAATTGTATAAAAAATTGGAAAATAATAGAGATTAGAAAAGTTAAATTTGATTCAATCCTCCATCACTTAATTAAAAACATTTTTTAAACATGTTAGTTCTTTAACCTCTTAGTTTATTCATTTTTAAAATTTTTTTCCACTATGGTAACTAGTTTTTCTACCTACGTAATTTTTTCTTTATGGGTAAATATAAATTGATCCTTATTATATAATTTTATACTAATTTATCAATTTTAAAAATAATTTTTTTTTAATTTTTAAAAGTGATAAAATTTATTTTTAAAATACTAAATATATAATGTATTAAAAAAATATATGAAAAATATAATATATGTTCTAAAATGTGATAAATAAGATTATAAACTAAAAAAATTGTTAAATTTATAAAAAAACATATAAAATACTTGTTAGGTCTTATAAAAATATAAATTTCAATTCATACTAATATATTAATAATGTCAAAAAAGGTATATTATTTGAAAAAATGGTATTTCTCATTATTCAATGAAAACAAAAACTTTTTGATAATTTGAAATTTCAATATTAAGATAATATTTCCATAATAAATGAAAACATGAATTTAATTTTTTTAAATTATCATACCAAAATTTGAAAATATTACATTTAATTAAAAAATATAAAATACAGAAAAATGCCATTTTTATAAAAAAACATCATTTTGAATATTAAATATTATTTTCCTATAAATTGCTTGTTAATATAGTGCTAATATATCATCTTATTACCAAATAAAGAAACATTTTTCCTTGAAATAAAATTCAAATTTATGAAAAATACATCTTTTGAGTATAAAGTGAGTTTAGAAAAAAATGAGATTTGTGAAATTTATAAAATTTATTATATATTTATACTTATAAATATTTTATCATATTTTTATATAATCCCAATTTCTACTTACATAAAACCATATAATATCACTAAAAACCTGTAAATCGGATAAGATATGTTTATAGTGTCAGGTGGTTGTTCAACTATCATAAATCTTGAGGAAATCTCTATGAGATTTAACTTTTCCTATGTGTGCATTTGATCAAACCATATTTTCTCAATATTGGTCTGGTCTTATTCAAGTTAAGACATATAAAAGCTACCTCTATTGTGAGTTTGAAAAAAAATGAGATTTTTGAAGAATTATTCTTCTTCTAAATTCCATTTTTCTTACATTATTTATTAATTTTGTGATATTGTAACTTTAATTTATACCAACTAATTTAACGACTATGTTTTATGGTCATATTTAATATTCAAAGTATATCAATGTTGGGGCCTCCTTAATTTAATTCTCACAAATCATGTCTATTATGTAACTTGTGAATTTGATTTTTTATGATAGTATATTCTACTATAGAGAATTTTTTTGAAATTCTTCCAAGTACAGGCACGACTCGTTGTTAGTTCAAAATTATTCAGTACCATAATTAACTCACTGTTAGTTCAAATGAGTCACCACAAGAGTGATTCATCGCAAGAAGTGACTCACCTTTAGTTAAAATATGTCACCACCAAAATGATTCACCACCAGACATGAGTCACCACTAGACATGAGTCACCACTAGAATTACTCACCAGAAGACATGTCACACCATGCCCATAGAAATACCATTATTTTATTCTTTTCTTGATCTTGGATCCTTTTGTAGAGGTTCAGGTGGATTCATTGTTTGATCTTTTACGTTTTTATTGAAAATGGAATTTTTGGGCATAGAAGTCAGGAAAACATGGTTAGGGTATGGTTAAGGGAAACCGTGCAGCATTTCCTTGGTAAACATGCAACTTGAGTTTGGTGTTTGGAACTTGGCGCTTGGCCTATGAACAGTTGGGGAAACCATGGGGAAATCTTGTGGTTCGGTTATGGGATTGGGTAGAGGCATTTCGCCTTGTTGGAACATGGTTTGGGAAACCATGCATCTATCCCATGTAGGGTTCCCCACTTCTCTAGTAGATGGAACAGTGTTGGTGCATGGTATTTCAAACTGTGTGAATTACCATGTTCATTAAAAATCTGAAATTCCAATCCAGACCCTCTACTCTTTTAACAAAGCTTTGGGGTTTTCTCCACTCCTATGATATAGCCACACCAAGGGTCTCTCCAAGACCCTCCTCCCTTACTCACCAACCTCCTTTTATTCTTTTTGAAGGTTCCTAAGGGTAGTTCTTGTGTTTTAGGATCATTTTCTTCATCTTTTTTCCCGTTTCACTTAGTTTATTGGTTCATACATGGTAGGGTTCTATGTTGGAAAAACCCTATGGGTGATAGTTGATGTGTGGCTTGTTTTATTGGGTGTTAAGATTTTTATTTTGCCTCGTGGGCTTGGATATTCCTTCTCATAATGTTTGGTTGCATTCTCTGAGCGTTGAGGTAGGTGTCTCTGTCCATTTCCTTTCCAATACATTTCACTAATGCTTAATCTTTCCTTAAATGTTTTCAAAATTTTTTAATCTTTCTTGTGAGGTGTTTTCATGATTTATTTTGGTATTTACATGATGTAAAATGGGTGTGAAAGGATTTTTTAAAGGGTTTATTTAATTATGACTATGTTAAATGCAGGCAAGGTGTATGATAAAATACCAATTGATCTTTTAATGTGAAAATGGGTGTTATGGGTGGTGTTTACCCTTGGCCATGTTATGACATCATTTTAGGATTGTGAATTGGTGACATTTAGGTTATGATGATTATGTGTGGTTTGTTTTTTTTTTTTTGTAAAATAACTAAGGTTTCTTCAAAAAGGTGTTTTCAATGTGTTTTGAGGTTTGCATGTGATAAAATATGGATTTATAAGGAATGTTTACTTTTCTCGCATCTGGTATTTCATGTTTCGCTTATTAAATGTGTACTATTAATAGTTTATGTGGTCTGAAGTATGTTTAAAAGTAGTTTTGTTGTGATTATGAATTTTAAAGGTTCGTTTCCCATGGAAAGGGTTGGATTTCTCAAGTTATTTTCCTATTGTCTTTCAAAAATATGTTTTATGAATTGCAAAGATATTGTGAATTGTGTTTTCCAAATCGCCGTATTTCTTTGTGCGAATTAAAATGTGCTTTTAATGTGTTGAAAAAATCTTTGATCATTTTGAATTGTTCATGTGAAATTGGTTATTTGTATTCATTTGAAAATTATGTGGAAATGGAATTTGTAAATATATTTGGAAAAGAAATTGTAATGGACCATTTGGCACTTTTTTATGGTTGTTGAAAATTTGTTTTGATGTCAAACCATGTGAATGCTAGATTGAATACATGTAACATTTTATGAATTTTGTTTTGGAACTCATGTGATGTATGGGGCGATGGGAATCATGGAATGTTTTGGAAAATGGATTGAAAACCTGGGTAGTGTGAGGCCTGGTTGATATTTTATAATGTTTTTGGAAAGTGGTTTAGAAAAATAAATTAAAGGGAATGAATGGATGGAATTTTTATGTGGCTTGTCAAATGTGATGGAAACCATTATTGAGGATCCTCCATGCGAGAGAGGGGATAATGTAAGGAGACGTCATGTTTGGGAAAAGTAAGCATGGTGGTAAGAACCATGCATGTGAGGACCTATCCCACTCACCCAGAATCATTATTATTATCACTCTCATGGGATAATTGGGTGTTATTTAGAGTTTTGAGTGATGTTTTCTTGTCTACTCTGATTTATATGGGTTGGTACCCCCTTGGCATGATGGGGATAGGTGGGACGTTCCACTAGTTTGGCTATTTTTGAGTGGCTAGTTGGTTATTGAATATGGAGTTGCACCATATGCCAATAGGTGAGTCCTAATTGAGAATGTCCAGGGATTTCTTCTACATATTTTTATAAGATTATCATGATCTACTATCTATATTTCTTGTTAACTAATACTACATATAGGGTATTGGTTTTACTAATGGTGTGAGCCTATTTGGTTTCCTTGATTTTTCTTCAAATCCAATGTTTATTATCTATTTTGGTTTTATATTTGATTTCCGGTTTTGAAATGAGTTGTGGAAAGAGAAAAAGTTTTTTAAAAGTAATTTTTGCTGCATTGTTTTATAAAAAGGAATTTATGAAAAGCTGTGTTTGGTTGTTTAAAAATATAGAAAGGATATTTTACAAATATATTTTCAATCTAGTGTTTTTTGAATATTTCCGGAAAGGAAATACATGCATTCTATGGTGATTTTTGAATGATCGTTTAAAGATCACACCTTACATGTGTCACTCAACATTGGTAGACCCGATATGTATTGCAGTTTCGGGTTTCTAGATCAAATACTCACCTTTGTAGCATGTTGGTTTTCTAGTTTGTGGTGACAAAGAGGTCACGAGGAGATCATGTAGCATGGTATGGTCATAGTTTTTATTTAGTTTTGTTTTGTTGAGAAGTTGTTGTAGCTGGATTTGTTTCTATATTTATTTAGATTCAGTTATTATTAGTTATTTTTCATGTTCAATTAATCTATTTGATACTTTTTTGGGAAACATAATTCCCAATTTGATTAATTTGTTTTTCAAAACTAGTTTATAGCCAGTGGGAACCAGGAACACTCTTCAGGAAATGTCTTAAATCAGGTTGGGTGTTAGGTTGGATGGAATACTGACATAGTTCATGAATTAATTGTATCAGAGCATTCCATTTCTAGTTGGGGTGTCCAGTAGTGGAAGATTAGGACTGATGGGACTTGGGAGGTAGGTATGGGAAGTATATCATGAACCCTTTCCCATTATGATTCTCTATTTTCTAGGGGTAGTCAAGGTTTCATTCATTATCTTGTTTTGTTTTTTTTTTGATGGTAAATAATAATGGATGCAATCTAGTGAAAGTTTTTGATCTCACATAGTGTAGTGACCCATTTTGAGTCTAAGTTCAAGATTCAAGGTCCTCCTATTCATTTATTCCTTCTTGAGGCATGGTCCACTAACCACATCTTCAGGTTATACTTGTCCACTAATTCCTCAGTATGGTAGTTTTGTGTGATTTGTGCTTTGTATTGGTTTCATTTTGTGTAAGTAATATTTTAAAATGAGATAATTTTTTTAAATTAAAATGATTTCTTTCATGTAGTTTTGGATTAAAAGGTAACATGGGTTTTAAAATAAAACCTTATTTGGATAGAAAATTTGGTAAATGCTTGGGTTTAACGGTGGAGTGGTGATTCTAAACCTTGGTATTCCTTATAAAAATTCATATATGTGTAGGTATGTATGAAATGTTTATGTTAGAATTCAGTCATGTATTAGATCTTTAGAAATGGGATGAACACATATGTGATGGTTCATAGGATAATATGGGTGAGTATTTGAAAGGGAAAATGTTTTTTGGTTAATTTTTCTTTGAAAAATGTGTCCGTGTTTTTTTTCAAATATATTTTGGTGTTTGGAGAGTGGCCCTTGATGAAGGTGGTTTTAAAACTAGAAATTAAATTGTGATTTTTGATAAGAGTATATTTGTTTTATTTATAATGTTTGGATTGTGAGCCTATTTTTTTCATGAGGTGTTCTTTTGGTTATGTTTCAAGTCGATATTGATTCTAGTTTGTTCTCCTACTGTTGATCAGAATATGCCACCCAAAAATGACTATAATTTTTCTAGTGTTTTTTCCCTAGTTTATATTTCTTCTAAGTTGTTTCCTATATTTCAAGGTGATAAAGGTATATTAGAGGTAGTGTAATAGCTTTATAACATTGGTTGTATCTTCATATCATTGGGAATAACCTAAGCTATGAGAGTACATGTTGTTATGGGGTTGTCTGAAGGTCAATCCTTGGACCAATGAGAAGTGAATGATCTATCACTGATGTAGGTCGGGGTAACATAGAATGTTTTTATGACCACCTTTATCTAATGGTTCATACATGAGGTATTTATATAAAGGAAGGTGGAAGAATTCTTAGGTATTCTGTTAGGCTAGTTGTCAGTGAAGGCATATGTTGAGAATTTCAATGAGATGGTTACTTTCTCTCCAGATATAGCATCACAAAATTTTTTTTAGGGTTATTCCCATCCTTTGATATCTTCATTCAAAGATCAAGTAGAGATTTCTCTTTTGGATGAATTTTAGTTTGGGAATACAATGGAAGAGGTGTTACTAGCTAATTTGATTTCCATAGAGCGAGTAAATGGTAACCCAGTTTCTTTTCGTGTACATGAAGGTTCTCTGTCTGGAAAAGGTGCATTCCAGAGGAACTTATTCGTGAGTATTTTCCTTTATTGGTACCAAATTATCATTATTTTGACCATTCACTCGTGTCTACTAGTGTGGTCATTTTAGGAAATCAAAGTCATCTTATCATGGTCCTATGAAAAAATTCCATCATTGTGTCCATTTTGGTCATCTAGAGATATTTTATAGGAAGTGTTTCCCAAGGAAGAAGTATTTATCAAAGGATGTTAGCAACTGACTGTGAGGTATTGGATACATCAGTCATCATGGCTCTAGCCACATTCCGTTGAGTAAATATTGAGCATAGTCATAAATATCCATGGGTACGGGAAACCTAGCCTCAGTTCTTGTCTCTAGTGTTGGGGTGGTGACGTTTGGAGTTCCTTTGTTTTATTTTTTCTTATATTTTAAATTCATTTTTCTATTATAAATGTGTGATGTACCTTCCCTTTTGTAATCTTAGTGGATATGATTATCTAAATGCAGGTCTTAAATTTATTGTCGTCTCTTGTATGTGCTTAGAACTTGTGCGGGTTAGTTGTATTTTTTTTGTTCTTGTTTGGAATATGGTTGAATTGGCAGAATTGATGATTGTATAATGTGTTCTGGTTTGTTGGTTTTTTCATTCTCTTTCCATGTGTTTCCCCATTTTATTAGGGGTTTTGGTTTATGCGGGATATTTTCAATTCTGGTGGTGGTATTGTTTATCTATTGTGGGGATTTGAGCGATTTTGGTTTTTTTCGCTGTTTTGATTTGATATCTTTTGGGGTTACCCCTTGTTGTAGGGGTTTTTTAGCTCGGTTTGGGAGTTCCTGGTTTTCCTTGTGGTGGGTTCTCAATGTCAATACTACTGTGTATTTGTTTTAATTTTGGTTGTGTTAGTTTGGTTCTTATGATGACGATAACCCTATAGTGTTCTCTAGTCTTTCTTTGCGTTGTGGTTTCCTCATGATCTGGTTGGGTGTGACTTGTGGAGAAAATTTAACCTTGAGGATTGTAGTTTTTTTAGCTATGTTTGGATTTGGGACCGAGTTTCTTTTAACTCTTGGTTGAGTGAATTTCTTAGAGATGAAAGTTTTTGTGGTGGGGAGAATTGTCACACCCCAACCATTGAAACTCCATTATTTTATATTTTTTCTTGATCATGGATCCTTTATATGAAGTTCTGATTGATTCATGGTTATATTTTTTTAGTTTTTATTGAAAAATGGATTTTTTGGTCTTCGTATCAAGGAGTGCACAGTTAGGGGAAATCATGTGGCTTCGCCTAGGTAACTGTTTGGATTGAGTTTGGTGCTTCGGGATTAGCGAACATCCTACGCATGGTTAGGGAAACCATGAAACACATGTGCAGTTCAGTTATGGAATGGGGAAGAGGCATTTTGTGTGGTTGTCACACAGTTTGGGAGGCAATTTAGCCAGCCCAAGTAGGTTTCCCCTCTTCTCTATTAGAGGGTTCTTGGTAAGTGCACAGTTTTTCAAACCGTTCGGTCAAACTATGGGTATTTCCTAGTTCATTAAAAATATGAAATTCCAATCTTTCCCCTCCCCTCATTTAACCATAATTTGAGTTTTTATCCCCTCCTCTATTATAGGTGCATCATGGGGCTCTCCAAGTCCCTCCTTTGTTGAACCCAAAACCTCCTACAATGATTCATGAAGGTTCTTCAGGTGATTTCTTGTGTATTTTGGTTGTTTTCCTCATCTTCCTCCCCTTCTCTCTTAGTTTCTTTGTTCATACTTGGGGGTTCCTTGTTGATCGGACCTTAATGGTGAGGGTTGATGTGTGGTTCATTTTTTGGGTTTTAGGGTGTGTGGTTTTTTTATTGGTCTTGGCTCTTTCTTCTCCTGATGTTTGGTTTCATTCACACATCATTGAGGTAGGTGTTTCCATCCTTTTTTTACAGATTTCATTAATCCTTGACCTTTCCTTGAATGCCTGCAAAATTTTATAATCTTTCTTTTGAGGTGTGGGAATGAATTATTTTGGTATTTACATTATGGAAAATGGGATTGAAATGGTTTTCAAAATGGTTTCATTAATTATGCCTATGTTAAATGCATTCATTGTGTTTGATAAATTACCAATTGAATTTTTATAGTGAAAATGGGAATTATTGGTATTGTTTACACTTTTTTATGTTATGATATCATTCTCAAATTATGAATTGGTGACTTTTAAGGTATGATACTTATGTTTGGTTTTTTTTCTAGTTGTAAAAAAATTAATGTTTCTTCAAAAAGCTATTTTGAAAGTGTTTTGAGGTGTTCATGTGATGAAATATTACTTTCTAATGAAATTGGCTTTTTTGAAAATGATCTTCCATGTAATGCTTCATTATTATGTACTGTGAATTTTGTAAAGGGTGAAAGCATGTTTAAATATGGTTTTGGTGTGATTATGAATTTTAAAGGGGATTTTATCATTTAAAGGGATAGATTTAAAATTTTTTTCCTATTATATTTCCGAAAATGAGTTTTATGAGTTGAAAATATGATGTGAAATGTGTTTTTAATATATCCTTTTCGATTTTTGTAAATTAAAATGCAGTTTTACTGTGTTTATATAAGAACGGAACATTTGGCATTGTGATTGTGAAAGTGGTTATTTGTATTGATTTATAAATGGTGTGGAAAGGGACTTTGTAACTATATTTGGATTATAAATTTTAAAGTATTTATTGGAAGAGTTTATTTCTTTTGAAATTTTGGTTAGATGTGAAGCCTTCTGAATTCCCAATTGGAACCTTGTGAAATTTTTGGAATTTGGTTTTGGAAATAATGTGATTTTTGGGCCTGGTCGAAATCTTGGCATGTTTTGGAAAATGGATAGAAAACTCAGGTATTTTGACACTCTGTTAATATTTTATAATGTTTTTGGAAAGTTCATTGGAAAATTGAATTAAAGAGAAGGATCATTTAGCATTTATATATGTCTTGGCATGTGTTATGGGAAACATTATTGAAGATCATCCGTACAAGAGGGGGATTCGCATAAGTGGTTTCATTTTTTAGGATAGAAAATCATGGTGGTAAGAAATAAGCATCTTAAGACCTTTACCACTAAAAAATATCATTATTACTATCAATATAATGGGATTTCTAGGTGTTATTTATAGGTTCGAGTGATGTTTTCTTATCAAACCTGATTTAGATGGTTTGATAACCCTTAACAAGATTGGTTTTCGTGGGATGTGCCACTGGTTTGGAAAATTTAGAGCAGCCAGTTGGTTATTGACTATGGAGTTGCACTATATGATAGCAAGTGAGTCTAAATTGAGTACATCCAGGTATTTCTTCTAGACATGATTAGGAATTTTCAGTGATCTACGGTCTATATGCTTTTTTTATTACTATTTCATATTGGTTATTGGTTTTTCTAGTTTTATCATCTTGTTTGGTTTCCTTTATTTTTCTACACAATCCCTTTTTATTATATATATTGGTTTTATATTTGATTTTTGGTTTTAGAATAGGTTTTGGAAAGAGAAACCAATTTTGGAAAGTATAGTTTTGTTTTTTGTTTCAAAAAAATTAATTCATGGAAAGGTTTATTTGGTTGTTTAAAAATATTTAAATCCTAATATCTAAATCTATTCTCAAACATTTTTTTATAGACTATTTCAGAAAAGTAAATGCATGGATTCTGTGGTGATTATACACTAATCTATTTAATAGCACACCCTACTTGTTCCACTCAACATTGATAGACTTGGTGTAGAGACCCAAAGCTTCACGTACATGGACATTAAATTTCTTTTACGGAAAACTTAATACATAATAAGAACCAACACTCAAGGACTTTAATAGTTTAGTGTCTTTGGAAACATGGAATATAAACTTCTAATCATGTTGAATGATCTTCAACAACTCCCATAACGATCTTCCCCTTTTTGATTCCTTGCCTAAAACATTTTTTTGTTTCCTAGGGAAAATAAAACATAAAAAGGGTGAGCTCAAATTCTTAGTAAGTACAAACATAGAGAACATAAAACAATCCATAAACATTTGAAAGCAAAAATTTTAACATGAAAATTAAACATCAAAATCTTGAGAAAAGACATAAATCGTGGAAGTACGTAAGGAATATATAATAATTGAACATCAACCATGATAAAATATAATGTGAATAAAACATGTAACTGTGTCATCCATTCAGCACATTTTATGATTTCCATAGTAGCCAAGGCATTACTGCCAAGACCATCTTAGTGGACAAAGTCCCTTTCTAAATCGAGTTCACTCCTCGTTTCAATCCTGTAACACTGAACTGAATTAACATACCTTTCCAGCCATGTCTATCTCATGAGATATAAATCATTACCAAATTCATTGGAGGGATATATAGGTCCCACCCATCTCATAATAAAATCATTCTTACTGGTGACACAAAATAAACATACATCATTCATAATAACCCAACAAATAAAATGGGTTTCATAAAAATCATCCCATCAACACATAATCCATATACAATAAATGGATATAATTTCATAATAAGAAAATTGAAACCATGTAAATCAAAGAGACTTTGTACTTGAAACATACACATATGAAATAATTTCATCTTAGATGAAAAATGGTTTTGATAAAACACTTGAAATGAATTCTTGAGGAAAATATCCTTTCTTCTTCAAAATAAATTTCTTTTCACAAAACATAATGCAATTTTATAAGAATAAGATTTTTTTGAAAATAGTCATGAAATATTTTTGAGTAAGCTTCATGAAAATAAGTCTTTCTAAAACCATAAAAATCTGTTCGTGCCGTATAAGTTAAAAAAAAATAGTCTTCTCGTACTTTTTCCGGAAAAGTCAAAAAGTACCTCGTAAAAGAAAGATTCCAAACATACCATGTAGTAAAAGTCAAAAATGGGTAAAAAGGGAATTAAACATACATGAAAACCTTTTTATAAAACAAGTACATGGATGATAAATATAACCCCAGTTATTACATACGAATAAACAATCTCGGATAAAAATGAGACTGGAAAAGTTATCCCTTACCTTAGGTCTGATATGCTTCGTATGGATTAGAACCTCCTATATAATGATTTAAAAAACATAATTGACTTATTACATAATCATATTAATTGTTATGATATCATATTTGTTTCAATTATGACTTTATATTACCCGTTCTTTTGTAAAATCCATGTTAAATCAGTGTTCTGGGAAAAATCATTTCATTTATCGTATGTGTTTCAACTTGTCATTCTTGATTTTATTACTTATATCCTGATTTAAATAATTCCAGAATTTAAAACATGATTTATATATAATATATATTTATCATATACATATATATTATATATCGATAAAAGGAATGAAATACACTGTTTATGGAGACGGTAGGCCGTACTTACGCATGAACGCTGTTTTCGTTTCCTTATTGAATTTAATGAAACCAAATAGATGAAATACATATATATATATACATAAATCCAGTAGAATTATTATTTTATATATTTCATAATTATTAATTATATAAAATTTATGATCATTCATGTATGGTTAACATGGAGAATGAATCTCATCGCATCATGGAGACGGTAGTCTGTACGTACGCACGAGCAATGATATCGTTGCCATAATTATTGAATAGAATTGTAGTGGATGGTATAATATATAATAATTAGAATGATGTTATAATAACCATATATATTTATTCTTTACACCATTATACTCATCCATGTAAGGTGTTGGTGGAAAAACAGATTACACCACGGCGTGGAGTTGGTATTCCGTACGTACACACGTGCGGTGATTTTGTTTTCCGTAGGATGGATAGAAGATGAAATAGGGTTGATTAATATTTATAATAACATATCAGTATATGATGGATACTGATTTTATTACTTCATAACGAAACAACTAATGAAGAGGGAGTAGAAGAAGAATAGAATTTGAAGAAAATAGTAGAAGGTATTACCTCTTTCTCGAAGTTCCTCCTTTAAACATTCTCAAAGGGCACTAGAGTTGGTCTTTTGAGAAGACCAGTACATATAGTAGGTTTATAAGGAAGTGGGTAAGTGAAATGGGTAGGGTTTGGCTGATCTTGAAGGCTCAAATTAGTGTGAGGAGGAGAGGGAGGAGGTTCCCTTTTATAAGGGAGGAGAGGGGTACCTTTGGAAATATAAGAAATATTAGTTTATATTAAATCACAACCGCACATAAAAACTTCCAAAATGACTCATATATGACGATTTGATGAGATAGGGTTGTAATATCATCAACCAATAAAATTTAGACATGTTAGGATTCTATTTTAAACATTATGAACTTGATTTATCCTTATTTTCCAATTTAATTTAATTGGTGGTAATAATATTCTAAATTTTAAATTATTATAAATAATTACATCTGTGTTATGAATTTTGCATAATTTGACAATTTATGACATTTTAGATCATATAAATTTATAATTTGTAATTTGTAAATATTTTTGTGATTTTTAAACAATTTTATAATATGTTATTTTTATAAAATAACAATAGTGTCAATTTTGAAACTATTCATTTATTTGAATTTAAATAAACAATATACTGAAGATGTGTTCGAACTAAAAAATTTAATAGATTCATAACATGTCATATGTACCTAGAAAATTTGTGGAGAACATTAAATAATTCATATAATATTTATTTTAATATTTTTAAAACCAATTATTTGATATTTCTTTTAATAAAATAATTTCAACATCACTATTATGTCACCTTTAAAGATAATTATTTCATACCTAAATAATCTAATTAAATTCATATGATGTAGATAATTTTATTATATTTCTGGAGACTATTTATATCCGATGTTTCATGAAGTTTATCATTAATCTAAAATTATTGTACTTATTAGATTTAAGAAAGTGACATGTTGTCCCTCTCTTTGGTTTTAATAATAATTAAATTATTTTCATGGAAAAAAGTCCAATAAATGAATCTAATCCGACCCTTAGGTGATATGGGTCGACTTTTAGTCATCCAATAGGATTTTTCAGGTGTTAGGGTAATTTTATAATCTTATATTTACCCTTAATTACCCGATTTACCTTTAACTATGGTAAATAAAAATTACCGTAGTTTCTTTTCATAATGCCCAAAAAATAAAAAGTAGCTATTATCATAATTTTTACCCACTTGTTATAAATATGGAATCAATTTTTCCAAATTCAGTACACAAAAGTTTCATAAATTAAATTAAAATTAATCACGTTGTCGAAAGAAAACGGGTTTTTGTTTAAAACATTGCAAAAGATTGAATTGATTTAACCTATGAATTCAAGGAAAAATAAATGCTAATGACATTCACTAAATTAAATGGTAAAAATATATTCTATTTATACTTTAAAACCATTCAATATTATAATTTAACCATATAAATTATTATGATGAAAAAAGTTGTTTTTAATTATAATATAGCGTGTTTTTACTATTTATTAAAATATGGAAGTTATCAGAAAAATATCAAAACTTTATCCAATGTAATTTTTTTTACCCTGATTCAAAATAAGAAGTTTATTTTGTAAAATGGAACTTATAAACCTGTCAAAACTGGAATTAATGTGGGTGCGCCATTAAAAGGTGGAAAAACTGCATTTATTTGAAAAATACTTATTTTAACCGAAAAAATTATTTTGTTCACATACCATGTTCTAGAAAATGTGTAAGATGAAATAATAATGTTATGACATTCAAAATTTAGTTAATACTATTCATAACGTCTAGTTCGTAATAATATTATAACCATATATCATTGTTTAGTGAAACCTGATATTGCGTACAACACACGCTATCGAGGAAAGTCGAGATTGGGTGTAAAGAAATCCAAGTCAGGGTTCTATGTTGTGCAAGAATCCTTTATTGTTTAGTATAACAAAATCCAACCATATTGAATTTATACATTGAATATATATATATATACACTCAATTTTGTGTAGAATGATTATTATAAAACGAACTTGTAATTGTGTGTAACACAATCTACGAATAGTGTTGCGTATACTTCAAGCTAAAATAGTGTGGCATATAGCACAAGATAATGTTGTTGTAGAATAAAACCCAAGACATCAAATAAATTAAAAATAATACATATCATAAAATATTGGGTTGTTACATTCTACCCCCTTAAAATGAATTTCTCTCTCGAAATTCGTCGGGGTTATTCATGGTTCTCTACTTGAAAGTTTCTTTAATTACAACACACATCGTAAAATGAAATACAAAAAAATAACTTTAAAAACTAATGTATGAAACGTAATGGTCACCCAAATTAACTAATCACTAGGTTTCCACATAGGAGAACATAGGTGAAAATATGGATATGGAAGAGAAATCTAACCATCAAGTTCTCATGGAGAGTGGTAGAGAACATGGCTATGAAAAATCCAACAATCACAAAGCCACACATTTTTTATGATCTAGGGTAATATCTGATTCATCGGATATGAGGGCACTAGGAAAACATTTTCAAGATAATTTATCTAAATTTGATGAATTAAAAGAAATACTTACATGATTTTGGTGCAATCTCACTGTTGTACATGAACTGAACAATTTCCACTTCATCTCTTAAAGAAATGAAGTTGAATTTGTTATTCATGAAGTGTTACCAGATCATGTGATAGAATGATGGATCATTCTATCTGTTTCAAAAAAAGGTTTGAAAAAGTTATAAGTCCATCTTATCGTGAGCTTAATCGTGTATGGTTCCAAAAATGGACTTATTATTTATTTATCATACCGCTTAATAAAATAAAACTAGTTTCCACTAACCAGGGACTTCCTGTAGGCCAATTGTAGGCGATAAAGTCCTGTCACACTTCAGTTGTGGATTCTATTCCAATAGCCTTGTCCAACACAATGGGTTGTCGCATGTCCTATAGGTTTTCCTTTTTCTAAAACTACACTTTTATAACATTCTAGAAAAAATATCAAAAAAAAAATCTAGCCTTAAACAATACAAACTTATGTTCAACATAATCCATTCGAATATTTTGGCTTATCCAAAATACTTCTTTCCAAATTCATAGTATAAAAAGAACGATTACTAAAAAGATCATATAACAAGTATGTGAATACCATCATTTATTCCTCATATATCTTGTTGTTCACATTCCAATCATGTGAAAACCTTAATCATGTATTCTATTGAAATAAAATGAATACCCATTGAACCTTATTGAAAACATGAATGTTTTCAAAAGTTAATACATTACACATACCAAAATCCAAAAATTCTATATACTCAATCCATGATATCACTTTTTCCATATATAATTCATGAGCTCATTAATACTATCAAACTTTTCATTATCTCTTTAGTACTTGTTTATGCGCATATTAGGTGCTTTCCAAAAATATTTCAATCACTTTTTCATGGTTACCAGTACAACATAATTATTGAAATCCAATACATAGATATTCCAAAATTCCACAATCCCATAAATGAGATTCCATGATACTACATTGAAATCTCATTACATAAACACTTAATCATTACACAGAATCATTTTCATACTCTACATCACAAATATTGATCGCATGAGACTTCCCATTATCCATTGATTTAAGAGGTTGCTCACGTTGATCATCATTAACCTGTGGATTATGGCATTTATTAGCACAATGCCCCATTTCCTTGCACTTTCAGCATTGAAGTGTTTGTGGAGAGTTCTCTGTAGTCTTTTATCTACTCACATCATTAGAAACCATTTTCCCATTACTTCTACAATCAACTGCTCAATGAACTTCTTTTCCTCACTTAAAACATTTTCTAGTACCTTTTAGGCAATCTCCACCATGCTTCTTTCCACACTTTGAGAATAAAGAAACATTCATCTTCTTTTCACCATTGTTATGAGATTTCTCCTTGAACTCCATCTTTCGTTTCTTGTCAAAACCATGAGATGGATATGTTACACCAACTTCCAGTTCTACTTTGATAGCACAACACACAATTTCTTCATAGATATTGATGTCACTTATAGCCAATGCCCTTCGAAGACTTGGTTTGAAGCCACTGTAAAATTGATCAACTTTACATTCAGGTTGGATGAGAAATCCAGATGCATACCTTGCAAGTCTTGTAAAATTCTCTTCGTATATACCAACAGAATCATCATCCTTCTGCTTAAGCTCGATAAATTCCTTTTCCATATTTGTTCGAATAATATGAGGGAAGTACTTACTGAAGAACAAGTTCTTGTACTCATCCCATTCCTTGGAATCAATTTCATCTCTTTGCCTCGTATTCTTGATAAGATTCCACCATTGATCAGCATCACCTCCCAAACGATATACTGCTAAGATGAAATTATCATGCTCAAAACATTATAGAACTAAAAATATATTTTCAGAAGTATTGATCCATTTTTCATCCACTAAGTTACCATAAGACCTGCAGAATGAAGGTAGACGTTGCCTCATGAAGGATTGAACATAATGATGCCCCTTTCTCTGCTCATTTTGAAGTCCAGAATGATTCATAGATTTTGTAAGTATAGAAATAACATTGTGCACTCCATCTCCCGTGACATTGTTTTGGTCAGGAGGACAATCATTGCATTGTCCATTACATTGATCAACACGGTTCCTTCGGGTTCCAGCCATCGTCTAAAACCCAAAAATAATAGTGTGAGAGGCATATACCATTATAGGGGAAACAACATAATAAAGTTGGAGTACATTCAATATATAACATATTATGTTTAATTCTATGATCTTTAACACAATTACAGGACTATAAGTATACTTAACCTTAGGGATATCCCTAGACATACCATAGAAATATCTCTAGGGATTTCATTAAAGTTCTTCGCATCCTAGTTTCCAAAGGCTGACTAAACCTTTCCTCTCATAAAAACTGTAGAGACCCAAAGCTTGAAATACATGGACATTACATTTATTTTGTGGAATACTTAATACATAATAAGAACCAACACTCAAGGATCGTAATAGTTTAGTGTCTTTGGAAACTTGGAATATAAACTTCTAATCATCTTGAAAGATCTTGAACAACTCCCATAACGATCTTCCCCTTTTTTTTCCTTACCTAAAACCATTATTTATTTCATGGGGAAAATAAAACATAAAAATTGTGAGCTCAAATGATCAGTAAGGTCAAACATAGAGAACATAAAACAATCCATACACATTTGAAAGCAAAAACATGAACATGAAATTTAAACATCAAAATCTTGAGAAAAGGCATAAACCGTGGAAGTACGTAAGGCATATATCATAATGGAACATCAAACATGATAAAATATAATGTGAATAAAAAATGTAATTGTGGAAACCATTCATAACATGTTATGATTTCCATTGTATCCAAGGCATTTCTCCCAAGACCATCTTAGTGGACAAAGTCCCTTTCTGAATCGAGTTCACTTCTCGTTTCAGTCCTGTAACACTGAACCGGATTAACTTACCGTTCCAGCCATGTTTATATCATGAGATATAATTCTTTACCCAATGAATTGGAGGGAGATATAGGTCCCACCCATCTCATAATGAAATCATTCTTACTTGTTCCACAAAATAAACATACATCATTCATAATAACCCAACAAATAAAACGGGATTCATAAACATCATCCCATCATCACATAATCCATCTAAAAGAAATGGATATCATTTCATAATAAGAAAAGTGAAACCATGAAAATCATAGAGACTTTATACTTGAAAAATACACATATTAAATAATGTCACCTTATATGAAAAATGGTTTTGATAAAACACTTGAAATGTATTTTTGAGGAAAATATCTTTTCTTCTTCAAAATCAATTTCTTTTCACAAAACACCATGAAATTTTAAAAGAAAAATATTTTTTTGAAAATAGTCATGAAATTTTTATGAGGAAGCTTCATGAAAAAAGGGTTTATGAAACCGTAAAAATCCGTTCGTGCCGTATAAGTTTAAAAAAACATTCTTCTCGTAGTTTTGTCGGAAAAGTCAAAAAGAACCTCGTAAAAGAAATATTTCATACATACCATGTAGTAAATGTAAAAATCGGTAAAAAGGAAATTAAACATGCATGGAAACATTTTTAGAAAACAAGGACATGGATGATAAATATAACCCCAGTAAATACTTACGAATAAACAATCTCGGATAAAAAAGAGATTGAAAAAGTTATCCCTTACCATAGGTCTGATATGCTTCGTATGGATCTGAAACTCCTGTATAATGATTTAAATAATTTCACTGAATTATTAAATAATAATATTCATTGTTATGACATCATATATGTTTCACTTAAGAATTTATATTACCCGTTCTTTTGTAAATTCCATGTTAAAGCAGCGTTTTGGGTAAAATCATTTCATTTATCATATGTGTTTCGACTTGTTGTTCTTGATATTATTACTTATATCCTGATTTACATAATTCCATAATGTAAAACATGATTTGTATATAATATATTTTTATCATATACATATATATTATAGATCGATAAAAGGGATGTAGTACACCGTTCATGGAGACGGTAGGTCGTACGTACGCATGAACGATGTTTTCGTTTCCTTATTAAATTGAATGAAACTAAATAGATGACATGCATATATATATATATAAATCCAGTAGAATTATTATTTCATATAATTCATTATTATTAATTATATAAAATTTATGATCATTCATGTATGGTTAACATGGAGAATGAATCTCATTGCGTCATGGAGACGGTAGTTCGTACGTACGCACGAGCGATGATATTGTTCCCATAATTATTGAATAGAATTGGAGTGGATGGTATAATATATCATAATCAGTATGATATTATAATATCCATATATAGTTATTCTTTACACCATTATAGCCATCCATGTAAGGTGTTTGTGGAAAAACAGATTACACCACGGCGTGGAGACGGTATTCCGTACGTACGCACGCGCGATCATTTTGTTTTCCATAGGATGGATATAAGGTGAAATGGGGTTGTTTCATATTTATAATAACATATCAGTATATTAGGGATACTGATTTTATTACTTCATAATGAAACAACTAAATAAGTGGTAGTATAAGAAGAATGGAACGTGAAGAAACTGATAGAAGGTATTACCTCTTTCTCAAAGTGCCTCCATTAAACTTTCTCTTAGGGTAGTAGAGTTGGTACATTGAGAAGAATATCACCACTAATATGTTTCTAAGGAAGTGGGGAAGTGAAATGGATAGGTTTTGTCCGAGAATGAAGGCTCAAATTGGTGTGAGGAGGAGAGGAAGGAGGTTCCCTTTTATAACGGAGGAGAGGGGCACCTTTGGAAATATAAGAAATATTAGTTTATATTAAATCCAAACCCCACATAAAAACATCCAAAATGACTCATATCCAAATATTAGATGATATAGGGTTGTAATCTCATCAACCAATAAAATTTAGACATGTTAGGAATTTATTTTAAACATTATCAACTTGATTAATCCTTATTTATCAATTTAATTTTATTTGTGGTAATAATATTCTAATTTTTAAATTATTATAAATAATTACATATGTGTTGTTAATTTTCCATAATTTGAAACTTTATGAAATTTTCGACGATATAAATTTAAATGTATAATTTTTAAATATTTTTGTGATTTTTAAACAATTTTATAATATGTTATTTTTAAAAAATAACAATAGTGTCAATTTTGACACTATTCATTTATTTGAATTTAAATAAACAATATAAAAAAGATGTGTTCTAAATAAAAGATTTAATAGATTCAAAACATGTCATATGTATCTATAAAATTAGTGGAGCACATTAAATAGTTTATATAATATTTATTTTAATATTTTTAAAACCATTTATCTGATTTTTCTCTTAATAAAATAATTTCAACATCGCTATTATGTCACATTTAATGATAATTATTTAATCCTTAAAAATTCTAAATAAATTCATATGATGTATATAATTTAATTAGAGTTCTGGAGAATATTTATATCCGAAGTTTCATGAAGTTTATCACAAAACTAAAATTATTATACTTATAAGATTTAAGAAAGTGACAAGTTGTCATTCTATTTGGTTTTAATCATAATTAAATTATTTTCATTGTCAAAAGTATATTAAATGAATCTAATCCGACCATTAGGTGATATGGGTCGACTTTTAGTCATCCAATAAGATTTTTGAAGATGTTAGGGTAATTTTACAATATTATATTTACCCTTAATTACTCTATTTACCTTTAACTATGGTAAATAAAATTTACCATCATTACTATTCATAATGCCCAAAAAATAAAAAGTAGCTTATTAACATAATTTGGACCCACTGATTCCAAATATTGAATCCATTTTTCCAAATTCAATACACAAAAGGTCCAGAAATTAAATTAAAATTAATCCCATTGTCGAAATAAAACGGGTTTTTGTTTAAAACATTGCAAAAGATTGAATTGATTTAACTTATGAATTCAATGTAAAATGAATGCTAATGACATACATTATATTAAATGGTAAAAATATATTATATTTATACTCCGAAACTATTCAACATTATAATTTAACCATATAATTTATTACGATGAAAAAAGTCGTTTTTAATTAAAATATAGCGTGTTTTTACTATTCATTAAAATATGAAAGTTATCAGAAAAATATCAAAACATTATCCAATGTACATTCATATTTCCTGATTCAAAAGAAGAAGTTTATTTTGTAAAAGTTAACTTATAAATATTTCAAAAACAATATTAAATGTGGGTGCACCATTAAAAGGTGGAAAACTGCATTTTTAAAAAAAAATACTTATTTTACCCGAAAAATTTATTTTGTTCACAAACCATGTTCTAGAAAATGTGTAAGATGAAATAATAATTCTATAACATTCAAATTTTAGTTAATAATATTAATAAAGGCTAGTTCATAATAATATTATAACCATATATCATTGTTTATTGAAACCTGATATTGCGTACAACACACCCTATCGAGGAAAGTCGTGATTGCGTGTAATGCAAGCCAAGTCAGGGTTTCGTGTTGTGCAAGAATCCTTCGTTGTTTCGTATAACATAATACAAACATATTTCATTTATACATTTAATATATATATATATATACTCAATGTTGCGTAGAATGACTATTATAAAATGAACATGAAATTCTGTGTAACACAATCTAAGAATAGTGTTGTGTATACTTCAAGCTAATACAGTGTGGTGTATAGCACAAGATTATATTGTTGTATCATAAAACACATGACATCAAATAAATTAAAAGGAATACTTTTCATAAAATATCGGGTTGTTACACTTGGGCTATTTTGCAGGTTCATGTTTTTGGTTTGTTTTCTTGCCTTTAGAGTAGGTTGGTTTTGGGGTTGGTGGTGACCGAGATGTCATTTGGATATCATGTAGTGTGGTCCGGTCTCACTTTGTATTAAGATTATTTTGTTCAGTAGTTGTTGAATCTAGATTAGTTTGTATATTTTTTGAGATTTATTTATTATTATTTATTCTATGAATTCATTTTATCTATTTGATCCTAGATTTTTGGGAAAAATAATTCCCACTTTCATTACTTTGATGCCTGATACTAGATTCCAGCCCATAGGGATTGGAAATTCCCATTGGACCATGTCTCTAGTTGGGTGGGGTGACAGGTTGGATGGAATCCCAGCTTGGTTTGTGAAAATACATGACTCACTACCAGACTGACTCACCACTAGATATGAGTAGCCACCATACTTATTCACCGCCAAACATGAGTCACGACCAGATATGATTCACCTCCATATATGAGTCACTTCTAGAAGAGACACAGTTATTGTTCTGCCAACATTTGAAATAAATTATCCCAATATCATTATTAATTAAATTATACGATGTATTATTTTATGATTATTACCATAACCATTATAGGGATACATTAAATATAAAATTTATTTTTATTACGAGGATCCATAATATCTTACATATTATTCTTCAATTTTTGTATATTGTGCTATATATTTTTTAGAATACTCCCTCATGTGTGTGGTGGCGTGTTCATAATCAAGAAATTGGAGAATTTTTGAACACTGAAAGAATCATCACATGGGAATTTTCACACATTATACCTAATTATTATCAACATTGAAAGAGTGGAACTAATTGAAGATCAACATCTTTTACTACAAATAGAACAAAGGGATCTTCGTGATGCTCTGTTTTAATGCAACATTCATAGAATCAATTCAATATCCTCACTAAGACACATTCGAGGACACTTAGACAACGGAAGCACTACAGACTGAGCAACATTTCCATTTGCAAATATTATTTTTTTCTCTTTTTATTGTTTAATTTTATTTTTAATATGTGTGTTTTGTTCCATATTTATTAACACACCCTAACTCCAATGCTATAATTGAATAATACAATATATTCTCTTTTATTTATTTTTACCTATATTCCCATGGTATTTGAGGAAGTGGTCCTTATGTGTCCTGTGTAGTTTATCTTCCCACGTATAATTGTGGAAGAGGCAATGTTCCTCTATAGTTGGAATATTTTTTTTTTATATCCAATTCAAGTTGTGGATAAATTTGTTTTATACAATCTACGTCTAATAAGGTGATTACCAAATGGAGGGGATTTGGTATCATCTAAGATTGAAACCCTTATTTATTTCATTGTAAAATGGTGTTTTGTTTTATTTATTTCAAATATTTTAATCCTTGTTTAGTTTTAATCTATAAAAATGTGTAATTTTATAGTTAGTCTTAACTAGTATTCATATAACTATTTTTTAGATCAAATTGATTTAGAATGTTATATTAATTTTTAAAATTTATAAACTATGAATTAATCAACATTTGAGAAATATTTTAAATGAAAAAACGTATATTAAACTACTAATTTGATTATTTCTGTTTTTTTAATTGGTTTGTTTTATTTGAATTCATATTTCACATTAATTTTTATTGAGAACTCAATTCATCCCCCTCTTGAGGTCCTCACTCTGCCCACCATTTTGAATCAATGGTTTTTTAAATATTTTTCAACAATGATTTTATTTTGGTTTTAGAGATATCATGTTTCTATTAGTTCTAAATTTAGTTATTATATATTTATTAGAAAATAAGTCTCAGATACCAATATAACTCCTCTATTTAATGAAAATTTCTATGCTCAGTGTAAAATAAAGATAAAAATTCATATTGAGACATGGGTTTTGATATTTGGACTATTATTTTAGATAAATATTAAATACATTAATCTAATAGAAATACATGTGTTTATCTAGAAAAAAATAACATATAATAATTAATATTAATATATGAATGTTATTATCTATGATTTTGGTGATGAGGAATTCATTAGAATTTTTTCATGCACAATTGATTTTAAAACATGGGACACTTTAGTTATGTCTCATGAAGAAACATTTAATATTACAGAAAATTGAATAAATACCCATATTGTTAAATATGATACATTTAAAATGAATATTGATGATCCCATTTATGAAATGTATCTCATTTTCAATGATATATTTAATACAATGCACTCACTAGGACATCTTCTTTCTGGAAAAAGATCAAGTGATGCGATTGTTGTGGTGTCTACCAGAAATATAGAGGGGAACCTCAATATAACTTAGATAATAATGTGATGTTAACAAGATAACTGTCAAATAGATGATTTTAAATTTGATTGTCTATGAGGAATAAGTCAAATTTAATAGATAAACTGTGTATGAAGTAAATAAAAAACCTATATCGTTCAAATCTACTACTTCAAAACTGAAGGATAAAGTTCAAGATAAAATTTCATGTGATGAGGAATTACCTAAAGATAATGATGAAGAGATGGCCCATCTAGCCAAAATATTCAAAAAAATTTCAAAAGGAAGATAATATTTAATTTAAAAATCAGTAATGGTAAATATAAAGAAAGAGTAATATGGAAGAAATATTGTAAGAGAGATCGTGCTTCAAATGAGATCTTATGCTATGAATAAAAAAGGAAAGGGAATGTCCAAGTTGACTGCCCTAAGATAAAATACAAAAGATAATTATTATGATAAGGATGATAATTATGAAAAATAAATTAAAGAAACATTAATTTATTCTAAATAAAACTCTAGTGATACAAATAGTACCCAAGAAGAAAATCATGACAGATCTAAAATGTGTTTCATGGAAAGCATATCTGAGGTATCAAATGCCTTTACTACTTCTCATGTACATAATCCTAATAATTCTGGAGATTAAAATAATGGTTAAAATAAATTAAATGATAATATTTTTGAATACATACACATTCTTGAAGATACATTTAACGATATTGGGGATAAATATATGACTTTAAAGAAATTGAAAACTTTAAATGTTAGTTTTAAATTTGACCTTACTGTTAAAAAAAAAGAAAAATGTTCAACTTTTAAAAGAGAAAAATGAATTGAAATTTTATAATGAGTAAATGAAAATGGGTCTAGAGAGATTCAATAATGGGAAAAACACTCTTACTCAAATTCAGGGAAAACACACTGCTCCCAAATACACTATTGGTATATAGTATCAACCTAGATAGAGAATTATTGTCAAGAATAATTTCATTCCTAGTTTCTGTTCTGGAAAATATTCTGCTTGTTTTTATTCATCTTGACCAAACAAAGTCTTTATTTCCAAAAGTTTAAAATATTAATATATTTAATATTTTAATCAATTGTAGGTTCTTAAAGATTTAGTTACTAAAATCCCTGGACCCAAAATGATCTATGTTCCAAAATCATTTTTTGTGTAAATGTTTTTCTATAAGAAGCCTATGAAAAGGGATATATTAAGAACTTTTTGTTTTTATAAAGTGGTTGTTCCCAACACTTGACTAGAGATTTTTCAATATTCAAGAATCATATCAAATTGGATGGTGGACATACCTCTTATTGTGACAATGTCATAGGAAAAATTAATTTTCCTTCAGCAAATCGGTAATTCTAATATTATTTTAAATTATAAAGTATTATTTATACATGGTTTAAAGTATAATATTATTAGTATCTCATAGTTATTTGATGATGGTTCTCATGTGAATTTTAAAAACAATGCATTAAATGTTTTTGGTTCAAAAAATGAGCTATTATTTACTAATTTTAGAAATGAAATTGTTTATGATATTAATTTAGACTCTTTCTTTTTTCAAAATATTTCTTGTCTAAGTTCTATTCACAAAGAGTCTTTGATTTGGCATAGAAAAATAGTCCATTTCAATATTCACTCACTTAGAAATATTACTAGGAAAGGGTTAGTCAAATATATACCTAAACAACAATTCCAAAATGATAATGACTGTAACCAATGTCACAAAAAGAAATAGCACAAAAAATATTTCAAATATAATACACAAATTTCAACTTCTCAACGCCTTTAGTTGTTTCACATGGACTTATTTTGACCATCTTGATTTTCCAGCCTAAATGTGAATCACTATGTTTATGTCCTTGTATATTATTTTTATTAGTATACTTGGGTATTATTTCTAGCTCAAACAAGTGAAGTTTGTTCATACTTCAT
Organism: Viscum album; assembly: GCA_963277665.1. NCBI lineage: Eukaryota > Viridiplantae > Streptophyta > Magnoliopsida > Santalales > Viscaceae > Viscum > Viscum album. The sequence goes on along the minus strand of OY728160.1, from coordinate 1,202,830,910 downwards.
GAATTATTCGAAGACTATAAAAATCTATGTGGAATTAGGATTTAGACCTTGACAATTGATCATGGTCATGAGTTTGAAAATCATGAATTTGAATCTTTTTTCTAAAAAATGATATAATCATAAATTTTTTACACCTAGGACCCCACAACATAATGGTGTCGTAGAAATAAGAAATAGTAACCTTTAAGAAATTTCATGAACTATGCATAATGAGTATGAGCTCCATATTTATTTATGGGTAGAGGTTGTGAATATAGCTTCTTATATAATTAATAGAGATTTTATAAGACATATCTTAAGGAAACCCCTTTAGTAATTATGGAATATTATAAATTCAAAGGTTATGTACTTTATAGTCTTTTGTTTCAATTTATTAACTCTTAACACTAATTATGGCCTTAAAAAATTTACTTCCAAGTGGGATGAAGGTATTTTCCTTAGTTATTTAGATTCTAGTAAATCGTATAAGGTGTTTAATAAAATAACTAAGATTGTGGAATAGTTTTTTCATGTCACTTTTGTTGAGATAGATCCATGTGATCCAAAAACCCCTTTATAAAACCTTGAGGATGATTTTTCAACTTTGGATATTAATTCCATGATTTCTAAAAAATGTGTAAAATAAGGCTAAAAATTATCCAACTCTGAGGTACAACCCAAACCTGAACAAATAGATGATTGTGATATTTTTAGTCCTTATTTTCCAAGAACTATTAGGACTCATAATTACAATCCTTTATATATTATAGCTAGAGACCTATATAAAGGTACACAAAATAGATATTCTCTTAGGAATAAAGTTGAACTACCTGAATTATTTTCACATATTAAACCTATGAATAAAAATGATCCAATTAACGATGAATTATTGGTGATGGAAATATAAGAGTAACTAAATCAGTTTGAAGAACTAATGGTTAGGAACTTATAGTTATACCTAAAGACAATCTCACTTTTGGACCTAAGTCTTTATTTAGGAATAAAGTTGGTGAGTTAGTAACCACAGCAAGGAATAAATCTCAGTTGGTTTTATAAGGATATATTCTATAAGAAGGTATTGATTGTGAGGAACCCTTTACACCCATAGCTAGACATGAAGCCATTAGTATATTATTTTCCTATTAAGAACATTTTTATTTCATACTATATTAAATGGATATCAAATGAGATTTATTAAATGGTTATATAGTTGGATTTTTTGAACAACCCCATAGTTGTCAAAATCCTCATTTTCCATATCATGTTTTAAATTAACAAAATCATTATATAGTTTAAAACAATCCCCTAGATCTGGGTATGATAGACACTTCTATTTTATAATTTATAAATGTTTTCGAAAATGTGTAGTTGATCTTAATATTTTTATAAAAATGACTACAAAATATTTTTTAGTATTTCAAATCTATGTTTATTGTAACATCCCGGTTCTGGGTGTCGTCCAAAGGTGCCCCAATCTCAGTGGGTCGCATAACCTCAAACGTATTTCCCAAAATTCCAGAGGCTGCCAACTAGCAGCGAGTTCCAAGGTCTGGTAGTGGAGAAAAAATTCACTCATTAGGAGAGTATACAAAGTGGAATAAACAATAATAATCAACAACATAAGAAGTAAAAGCATACAACAGAAGTAAAAAGTGGAAGAATGGTAGTATAAACAACTGCACTATACATAAATAAATATGTCATGTCCCATGTATCTTGGAAATCAACCAAACAATTCTAAATTCTGGAAATACAATACTCATACCAATGTACAAAAAATAGTAAACTTCAATAGCATCGTAGGCCTCAGCTTGGTCTCATGCTCTCCAGCTCCAAAAACAATCAAGTACTTGATATAAAAGGGTGCTTTCCCTTATCTATAACTGCAACCATATAATCTCTTTGGGCCCCAAAGCATGAGCAAAATAGGGTGTGGGACAAATACCAATATGAAACCACTAAAATATATGTTCCCAACTGCCAGTAAATACACACACACACATATATATATGGCTGTAAATATGAAAAATGAAGCAATAAACATGGAAGTACTCAAAAGTAAATAGTCCCACAGTTTCCAATTACATTCAATTACATTTATTAATTATTCAAACTTTTTAATAATGAATCCTGGGATCTATCCTATGATCTATATCTCTCCATGTAACAGTTACATTAAACATCTCATAATACCATCTGAACAGTGTAGGAAGACCGAGTCCAAGCTTGTTCTTTGGATTGGACTCATAATAGACAACAATCATTAATTCATAAAAACCCTCTTGGGAAGATCTCACGGTTTAACCCCTTTGTTTTATCATAGCACTAATCAATTTCAAATGACCTCCGGGGTAGCTCTTATAGTCAATACACCTAGGCCCACATAACATCAATAATTTATACGCGGCCTCCGGGTAGCTATCACAGTCAATACTCTTGTTGGTCAACGTAGTATTAATCATCATAAACAACCACCAGGTAGATCTCACAATCAGTACTGCTTTGGTCAAAATATACAGCAAGTCTCTCATGGTCATGTGTAAATAAATATGGGAACCCTATAGTATTCATGGTCCAAGGATCTCACGGTCCAAGGTATATCAGCGTGCATACAACATTCTTTAAAGGCTCTACATGAATGCCAAACTATTACATGGCTCAACTTTAATCAAAGCATAGAAACATGCATCACATATAAACAAACAACTCTATCCTAAAAAACTCACCACATGTAAAACTTGGTATTCCTCATAGGCAACCTAGGCCAAATGGCCAATATCATTCAATCCTGGGAAATCACTAATGGGGTGTCCCATAAACAATGGTATACAATATTATGCATTGAATACAACCCTTAATCAATCAAAAAAACCATAGCATACATTAAATACGGTCAAAATCCAAAACACGCAATAAACCAACATCGGTATTTGGAAAAATTAAAATATATAATCCAAATACAATTGAAGAAACACACAAACCGACTACCTTGATGTTGTACAGTGAACACTATCGAACATTGGCCATTGAATAATTCTATAACATTGTAGATCTACAAAAAGGTTAAAAAATTTCAACCTTTGATAACTAAAGAGAGAGAAGAAATCATGCAGAGAGACCCAAGGGAAAGAGAGAACTCAAAAGTGGAAATTCAATGCACCAGATTGTTTCTCAATCAGAGCTCGAATAGAGAAACATGAGGATCTCAAATATTTTAGGTCATAAGTCACTATCTTGTATGAGACATGAAAAAAATAAAGAATTTATGGAGATGAGACACAAACTTGAGCCAATTAATCAATTAAAAAAAATTATTGGGTGTGCTCATTAAATATACATGATGTGCACTAGCCTCAACTTTCCCCCACTATAGGCTGTCTGCCAGGTCACCCACATGGCCATGTACTCGGCCGTTACATAGCCAGTGCATGGATACCCATGGAAACCAAGTACATAGAGTGTACATAAAAAAACCAATATTCTTCCGTTTTCCTCAAAAAATACCTAAAATAAATATCCATACCTAAAATAACGATTCGGGTTCATTCAAAAATCCCCCCTTAAAGCAATTCATCACCAAATTTCCCTTATAAGGGTAGAGAAGAAAAAACTTCAAACAACTCTAGCCACTGGGATCAAACATCAGCCTCCCTCTCCCATGTCACATCATTTACTCGCCCATATTTCCATAGCACATGTAATAGATCAATAGACCGACCACAGAGAACCTTCATGTTGCGATCCACAATCTGAATTGGTTGATCCTAGAAGGATGCATCCACCTCCAAATCAACCTCCTCAGGTTGAATAACATGATACATGTCTGAAAAATAATGTCATAGCCGAGAAACATGAATGACGTCGTGCACAGCTCAGTACCTCTGAGGTAACTGCTACTGATAGGAAACTAGACCAACTCTCTCCAAAGTCTAAAATGGCTTGAAGTACCACAATGAAAGCTTCACATATATATTAATCCTACTGTGTCAAAACCTTGGTGTGACATGTAAGAATACCTATTCTCCTACCATGAACTCCATAGGTCATCTCCATCAATTAGCATAAGATTTATGTTGAGACTATGCAATATCCATCCACTTCTGAATCAAATCCGCCTACTCAGTGGTCTCCTAGATAAGATGAGTTTACAGCATAGCTGCCTATCCTATGTTCATCCATTATAGGGGTCATCGGCATGGACTACCATACAAAGCCTTATAAGGTGCATCTAAATCATATATTGAAAATTATTATTGTAGGAAGACTCTACTAGGGGTATATTTCCCTCCCTTGTACCCCCAAAATATCAGATGCATTCTTGAAGCATTTCCTCCAATACATGAATCATGTGTTCGGACTGGCCATATGTCTGGGGCTAGTAAGATGTACTCCGAAGTACATGTGTGGCCAAATCCCTTTGTAGCCCCTACCAAACATGAGAAGTAAACCCGAAATCCATCTCTAAAACGATATATTGGGGAACCCCATTCATACATACAATATCTTGGATGTAAAACCTTCTATTCTAATCAACACTGAAGGACTCCTTGATCAACAAGAAATGTGAATCCTTTGTGATTCTGTCAACAATAACCCATAATTCATCATTTCCTTGAGGAGAACTCGATAAACCCATCACAAAATCCATCGTGACATCATTCCACTTCCACTCGGGAATGGGTAACTACTGTAAAATCCATGTTGTTCGTTGATGCTCCACCATCACATACTAAAAGGTGGAACATCTCATAAAAAATAGCAACATCCTTCTTCATACCTGGCCCCCAATTTAGATGGTGTAGATCTCTATACCCCTTGGTGACAACAGATTGAATTTCCCAAGCGGATGAATGAAAATCCCACAACATCTCCTCGCATATTTCTATAGACACCCATACACAACCATTAAAATGAAAGATCTCATCCTCACCTATGGTCCACCCAGGAGTAGGGTCCTCTCTTGATGCATTGTCCTGTAGGACTAGGCCTTCAGAATCTGATAGCTTCCTCATTCACACTCGATCTAGTATAGTAGAGGTAACGAATATAGAAGATTTAATTTTCTTCCCTTGTCTGTCATGCACCTCCAAATGCATCTTAGAGAAAATAACCATAAGCTACCACTCACTGATGGCTTCATAAGATACCTATAAATGAGTTTTCCTACTCTACGCATCATCCACTATGTTGCCTTTCCTAGGTGTGTAGGAAAGCTCAATTTCTACGAACTGATGGTACTCAACCCACCTTTGATGTCTCAAATTTAGATCATGCTGAGTAAATATATACTTGAGACTTTTTTACTAGGATCAAAACCTAGCTCTGATACCACATTGTAATGTCCGGGTTCTGGGCACTGCCCAAAGGTTCCTCAAACACGGTCTGTCACATAATCTCAAGTGTATTTCCCAAAATGCCAGACGCTTCCAACTAGAAGTGATGTCGAAGGTCAGATAGTGGGGAAACTGTTCCCACATTTTCTGAGTATACAGAACAGAATAAACAATAATAATCAATAGAGGAAGTAGTAATACCATACAACTGATGTAAACTATAGAAGACTAATAGTATAAACAATTGTAGAATATATAATCCAAAGACAATCGATGAAAGTCATAAAACACCTACCATGATGTGGTACGGTGAACACTCTCAAACGTCAACAATTGAATCAGCCTAAAAAAACATAGATCTATAAAAAGATCAAAATTTTTCAACCTTGGATAAGGCAAGAGATATTAGAAATCAAGAATATATGCTCCATGGAAAGAGAGAACTCATCGGTGGGAATATAACGCACCTAGTGGCGTCTCAATCGGAGCTCAGAAAAAGGAATGAGATGATCTTAAATATTTTCAATCATACATCACTCTCCTGTACGAGACATAAGAAAATGAAAGAAGTTATAGAGATGAGATGTGACCACGAATAGTTTAATCAAATAAAAAAAGTACACCTCATGTTCATTTAATGTACATGCTATGTACTAGCCTCAACCGACGCCATCTTTAGGTAGTCTACTAGGTCACCCACATAGCCATGTACTCGGCCGTTATACGGCCAGTACACGACATGTACTTATAATAACCTCTTTTATTCATATTTCCTAAAAAACAACCTAAAATAAAGTTCCATACCTGAAATGAAGATCCATGTCCTTAAATTGATGATATTATTTTTGGATCTTCTAGAAATTCATTGTGTAATAATTTTTCAAATATGATGAAAATGAATTTTAAATGAGTTTAATGGGGGAAAATAAATTCTTTCATGGTTTTCAAATTTCTAAAAATAAATACAGAATTATTTCGAAAAAAATTCTGTATTCTAAATAAATTCTAAAACTTTTGGTTTGGATATCACTAGAAGTAGTGACACTCCCATGAGTACCACCTATAAGTTGGATCTTGATGAAGCTGGAAATTTAGTTGATCAAACTAATTATTGGGGAATTATGGGAAATTTTCTATACTTATCTGCTAGTCGGTCTAATATTATGTTTATTTTTTGAATGTGTTCATGTTATTAATTAAACCCTAAATAATCGCATTTACTTGTTTTTAAAAGAATTTTCAAATACATGAAATATACAACCTATATAGGATTGTTCTACTTTAGAGGAAAAGAATTTAACATAGTGAGTTATTTGGATATAGATTTTGGGGTGTGTAAGTTAGATATAAAAAGAACCTATGGAACATGTCATGTTTTGGGAAATAATCAAGTATCTTGTTGTAGTAAGAAACAAAATTTGGATGCATTTTCTACTTTAGAAGCTGAATACCTAGATTCAGGGAGTTTTTGTGCCCAAATTTTATGGATGAAACAAACATTAATAGAATATGGATATCAATTCCAAAATGTACTTATAAATTTTGACAACAAAAGTTCTATAAACATTTATAAAAATAATGTGTCTTATTCTAGGTTAAATCAAATTAATTTCAGACATCTCTTTTTGAGGTATCATTTTCAAATGTGTGATATAAATCTGTAATTCATAGGGATGAATATCATCTTGCTAATTTTCTTATAAATCCAGTTTATTATATGAGATTAATAAACATCAAATATGAATTAGTAATGATAAATTTTTGTTAGTTTGAAGTCTTGTTAATCCATCATTGGAAAAGACACAAGTGGAATGTCACCGTTGGTGGGACACTATTGGTGAGTCACCATTCACGAGTAACCATTGGAAAGTCACCATTGGAAATTCACCATTGGAATGTAACCATTGGTGATTCACAATTGGAAAGTCACCATTGGGGATTCGCCATTGGCAATTCACTATTGTCTTATTGGCGAGTCGTTGAAGGTGATTCACTGTTGGAGAGTCACCATTGATGAGTCGTCATTGGTGATTCGCCATTTGTGAGTCACTATTGAGTGAGTCACTGATATTTATTTCAATCCTTTTCATTGCTAAAAAAGTCAATATTAAATTTTTAATTTTAATTATTTGTTTATATTTTATTATATTTTTTTTGAATTCCTAAATGATAGATTTCAATCTTAAATATCATAATTTAATCACTCATTCCCATTCATTCACCCTCCAAACCATTTCAACATCTCATTCTATTATGACCTTCTACATTCTTGTTTCTTTGTTTCTATTTCAGTTCTTCAAAATGGTAAGAGTGAAACGACCTACAACTACATCACTTAAGGAATCAAAGTCTTCTTAGAAGTCAAATGAAGCACCTAGTTGAGCTCTAATCGAGGCGAGGAACCTACAACTTGTGTATCGAGTAGTGGTTTCCAAAAAAATAAATATATATCAAATGGTTTCTTTCATGTATGTTATCAGTGCTTAGGGTGATCCAACACCAAAGATGGGTAGATTGGTTCTCTCGAAATGAGCAACCTTTCTATCCTAGGTTGGTTGATAAATTTTATCAGTCCAAGGAGTTTTTTTTAAAAGAATAAAGACTTGATTCTAATAATGTTAAATGGTAATGAGTTTACTATTTATTCAAAGGAATTGGAAAAGTGCTTGAATTTACATCATTTTTATGTTTTTGAATATTATGAAGGTATAATACAAGTGAAAGTGAGTCTTTTAGTTATGAAAATTCATTCCTCAAGATAACTGGTAATAGTACTCTTATAAGTCCTACTGATATTTATTTTTATGGAGAATGAAATAATCTTTTCTTGTTTATTCAACATTTCCTATATCCTAGGAAAGGGTACTTCAATACTATAAGATATCAAGATGTATACCATTTTTCCTCATGAACCAAGGTGATAAAATAATCTTTTAAAAAACCTCATGGTACACGTGATGGAAGATTATGTCATCCTTGAGATCCAGTTCTCTCATTTATTCTAAGATGATTTCAATGATGCGTAATTCCAATGGTTATATTGATGAAGAAGAGGAAGCTGAAGTTAAGTATTGTTTTCACCTCACTAAGTTTATTAGTATAAGGATGAGGGTGAGTTGGAACCCCTGGATGAAGAAGTGGGTTATATATAATTATAAGATCAATGACAATTTTGTTTCTAAATATCATCCTACTAGACACAAAGATTTAGTGGATCTTGGATTGGCACTAGATGAGTTTATGGAAAACTCTAATGAGAATAATAAGAAGAGGAAGTTGTTGCATAATTTGATAACAAGGTGGATACATTACTTAAGAAGTATAGTGACCCTAGAATCCCTAAGAGTCTTTTTATGACTTTTGGCCCTGATAATCCTCCAGTATCTATACTTGCCTATGAAATTCTCTTAACTGATGAAGATGAGGAAGAGGAGATTAATGATTCTGGATATTATCAAATTAGAAGTTCTTATTTAAAATATTATAAGTAATTTGTTGATGTTTTTATAATCATAATTATAATTTAAATGGAGGTAAGGGTGTTTATGATGAGGACAGTGACACTGCAACATCTGGTCATCATTACGATGATGTTGTTAGAGAACAGTCACATCATCCTTCCCCTGTTAGTTCGGTTTCTTCAGTTATATATATGGGGAGATAAGGTTAGACCATATATAACTCCTTGGATATATCATTTCCAAATAAACCTATTACTAATTTTGTGTCTTCTATAGGATAGAATAGAGTATCAGCTGAGGGGGAGAAATTCCCTAGTTCTATTAGAGTTTCCCCGGATGCTTTGTCACATGTTATAGTAGAAGTTCTCTTACCTAATAAGTGGTAGAAATTACCAAGTTAGTTTTGTCTGGTTTTGTAATATTCAGAGCCCATGAATGTTGAGGATGATGTTGGAGAGAATATGTTTGATCAAAAAGGTTTTTATTTGGTATAGGTTGAGGTTTCCCTTAAGGGAGAATCTTTAACATGTTCTAAAGTAGTTGGTATATCTTATCCTAACTAAAATTATGAGAGCCATATAATCCCACCAAAGGATGTTGGACTATCTATTTTAGTTATATTTGAGATAGATCATAAGGTATCTCTTTTGTGGGAGATTTATTAGGCTGGTGAGCTTTATGATTTTTCTTCAGATGCACCTGCAAGACCAGAGCCTGCAGAGGCAACCTAGCCTTGCGATAAGAGATTTGTTCAACCTCCATCTCCTGCTTCTAGTGTTTTTCCTTCAGACCGTACATCCAAATCAGATTAGGATGCCTTCAGAGAGAGGATTATTTCAGATTGTAATTAGATTTTTAGGTCTTAGGCACCTCTAGTCACATATCTATGTGAAGTTGATATCTTTCACATATTTGAGTTGTTTATGTGACAAATTCTTCATGAAATAAATTTTTAAAATCAAGAAATTGATATTAAGAACTGGAGGTTGTCTAGTGAGATTTAAACCTTGAGAGTAGTGATATAGGTGATGAGAGCCTCCATTGCTACCAGTCAGTCTACTATGATGGTGTGGATGGAGAGTTTACCAATGGTCTCATCTACATCTTTTCTAAACCTCTCTTATTTTCTATTTATGATGAGTTGATCAGACCAATAGTCTATGAGGAGATCCATGTTGTTTTGGGATATGTTCATTCTTCTCATCAGGATGAGTTGAGGTAGATTTGTTGGAATGGTGAGAACATATACAAACTATAAAGTGATTGTTTAAAATAGGCTTGAGGTGATAGGGAAACCATCACTAAGTCCATTAGATACTAACTTTACCGGTTGTATATTAAGAATGATCATAATTACCATTTCATTTTTTTGGCTAAAAACCTAAGGATTCCACCTATAACCCGGGCTTTCAAGGAGAAATTTGACTAATTGAAAGTGATGACGCCTCTTTGTATGTTATTTAAGGATGAAAATTAATATTTGTTTACTGGTAAAGAGAGAGGTGGGAATGTCATTACATAATTTTTCAACCTTATGAAGTTAACTCTATATGTTTTTGGTACTTATGTGTTTTCTCCAGAGGCCGTTTTGATGAAAAGATTCCCCTATTTTACTTATCCATCCCCTTTACTACCCAAGTTCCATCCTTTCATCATGTCTCATGTTAAAGCTTTCAAGAATCTCAATCCAATTGTGATTAGAGAGATTCCTACTTCTACCTCAGCACCATCAACCTCTGCCTCTATGCCTACTACCTATGGCAACATAAAATGTCATGTTAATCCTACTATATATGAAAAGAGTGACACTGATTGAGATTATTCTTTAATATGTATTTTTTGAATTTTCCCTGTATCTATTTTTGGCATATAATAACATGTATTTTAGTTCTTAATAACATGACTATATTATTATTCATATCCATTATTTAACTATTTCTTATTTTTCCTTTATGATAATCCCAAAAGGGGGATAAAGTTTGATAAACATTGGATTGGATGGAATTTACCTTTGGAGAAAGACTGGATGACTTTTTCCTTCAAACTCTAACATATTCTTTGATATCTCTTGTATATATCCTTTGATATGTTATCCTTTGGTACAAATTTTATTTCTGATTCCATAATTTTTTGGATATCCTTATCTTATTATTCTTTGATACATTATTTATTTGGATGTTATTTTTTATTAAAATAATTTGAATGTCCTTAATCCTTTTATTTCATCTATATTTGGATATGATATAATTTAAATTTGACATGATTATTTTCACTTACCATTGACACCAAATTGATTTATATCTCACATTTTACATTTGGAATTTCAATAAAACTGTTATCATTTAAATTTACCTCTGTACACCTATTTTATTATATACATGGTTTATAAAAATTACATGATTTTGTTATCCTCAAAAGGGGAAGATTTTCGAAACCTCTTTAATTTTTTGCAAAAAAAATAATGTTTATTATGTTACTATTGAATTTGATGTTTTTTATTATATATTATTCTATAAGGAAATTTATTGAAATTTGGATAAGTTCAAACATGGATCGTCGTTAGTTCAAAATGATTCAAAAATATACATGAGCCTTCACCATAATGAGTAACCACATGACATAACACATAGTTAGTTCAAATTAGCCACTCCCAGACATGAGTCACTTCCAGACTAACACATCACAATATATGAATCACCACCAAACTAATTCACTACCAGATATGAGTCTTTTCTAGAATAATTCACTTATAGGCATGATTCACCACTAGATATGAGTCACAGCTAGAAGTGGAATTATCGTTGTTCATCATTCTTTGGTAATAAATTCTACCAATGGATATATTAATGTAACTAATGAAAAGGGTTTTTTATGATTATTTTCTTAACCATTGTACGGATGAATTAAATGAAAAAATTCAGATTTATTAAAAGGATCCCAAAGATCTCAATTATTATTATTTAATTGGTCCATGCAGTGCTATATATTTTTCAGAAGTCTCCCTCATGTGTGTGGTGGTGTGTGCATGATCAAGAAGTGAGAGAATTTCTGAACAATGAATGAATAATCAAAGAGAGCTTAGGTTCTTTGCACCAAAAGACATTAAAATATAAAATAGTGAAACTCATTGAATATCAACATCCTTTCTAATTAACAGACCAAATAGATCTTTGCAGTGCTGTATTTTACTGCAAATTTTTGAGAATTAGTTTTAGATCTTCCCCAAGCCACATTCAAGGACACTCAAACATTTGAAGAACTATAGACTAAATATTATTTCTATTTCTATATATTATTTCGTGGAATTTATATTATTAAATTTTATTTTCAGGTAGTGTTTTATGTTCTCTATTTATTAATACACACTGACTCATATGCTAGAACCGAAGAATACTAGATATTCCCTTCTATTTATTTTTACAAATATTCCCACGGTATTTGTGGAAGAGGAAAATGGGTGGCCTATGTATTTTTTCATCACATGTATAACTATATAAGTGGCCTTGTTCTTAGACAGGGGATCTATTTTGTTTGTATACCCAATCTTGGTTATGGATCAAATTATTTTTATATAATCTACTTTGAAGTAGGTGATTTCCAAGTTGGGGGGATTAGGTATTGGCTTGAGACCAATCCCATTGTTATTCTGTTGTGTGATTATGTATTATTTCATTTATTTCAAATATTTTGACTATGTTTAGTTTTTATTGGTAAAAAAACTAGTACTTTGATAGTTAGTCTTAACTACTATTTATATAAGTATTTTTTTATTAAATATTTTTCAATAGTTAAAGTAATTTTTCACATTATTTTACCTAAGAGTTAATCAAGACTGGAGAAATATTTTTAAAGATAATACTTATATTAAACTATTATTTAGATTAACTATGTGAATTTATTTTTAAATGGTGGATTTTATTTGAACTAATTTTTAATATAAATTCTTATAAGTGACTACATTATGCCTCTCTTGAGTTACTCACTCGGAAAAATAAATAGAATATTTCATTTTAGTTTGGTATTTAATATTAAACATTCTATTAACAAAATATCTATTTAATGATGATATGTTTTCAAATATATAGACACTACATTATCCAGCTTTAATAAATTGCATCCTCAAAATTTGAAAAATTACAAACTAAAAAAGTTTTGTAAGTTTATTTATAAGATGACTCAAGATTTAATTTTCTAATGGTGTATAAATCATGTTTAATAACTTATAATAATAATAATCCCACTATTGTTTCATTTGGAATGTAATTGTTTTTAATACACTGGGCCTTTGGATCATAATGTAAAAAGGATTGTATGTATCTAGGCCTCTAAGGCTATATAAGGGATTCTTATAAAACAAGTTAAAAATGGAATTTTACAATGAATAAACATTTAAAGGCCTTTTCTTAAAGGAGCCAATATTGTGTTTCTTCTAAACCATTTGAGTTAAATACCTCTAGTATTTTTTTTATGGGCTTATCTATTTTTATTTTCATTTATAGTTCATATCAACAGTGATAGAACATCATAAATTTATTTTAAGGAATGAAATTTGATTCAATATTTTTATAATATCTACACCAGAAACGCCTCTCTCTCATCCCTCATGGTACCTTAACTCGATGGCGAGGGTGTAAAATTGAGATAAAATGAGGAAGTCATTGTAGAATGATCTTACTCCTCATAAGGATCTTTGAGATCTATTTTTAGAACCCTCGTGGCATATTCCAGAGTATTCATCTCCACTACACTAGCATGCACACTCTCTTTCTTATCCCTCTCCTTTTCTCTCAACTTCAATGGTTAACCTGTAATACCCCATGGTTTTTATGGTAAAGTTAATTTCATGAAACATTGTTTTATGTAGATAGTAATAAATATCATTTATGTATAATTTTACCACTTCTATGATTTGAATTTGGAAAAACGTACACACACGATGGCGATCAGAAAGTTATTTACAGTCCAATAAGACCAACATAATTCTTAGTGAATAGTAACATAACCTTATGAATAGTAATGTTAAACTTATGAATAGTAACATAACCTTATGAATAGTAATCTCCCCTATTATAGTATATATATAATATTTAATTGAAGTTTTGATATACCCATATCTAGGAATAAGTAAATAAATGTTTTAAAATTATTATTTTTGGAATAAAATATTTTTTTATTTTAAAATTAAAATAATCATATTTAGAAAAATATTTTCGAAAAATGGAGTTTATTTTTTAATTCTACATGTCAAAAAATGGTTAGGGTGAATTTTGTGATTTTTCTAAAATACTTGAATTTTTTATGAATAGTGAAATACGGTAAAATACCGTATATATAAATTATCAGTTAACCACACTATTTTTTAAAGAATAGATGATGTAAGAACACTTATATTAAAAAAACATTATCTTATTACTATTTTTGGGTCTTTTAATCATTAATATTTCTTGCCTTATGGAAAAATAATAAAATAGTGATTAAAATAAGGGAAAACTCCTCCTCTCCTCCACTATAAATACCACCCATTTCCCCTCTCTCCCTCCTACACCTCTCAAGCCTTAATACTGGCCTAAGTTATTGAAAATAATCCAATGAAGACCCTTACCCACATCCAATAACTTCTGGTCTCACCAAATGTACAATACCAAGGGCCTTAATAAAAATCTCAATGAGAGATATCAAGAGGTAGACATCCTCTTTTGTTTTCTTTCTTTTCTTTTCCTTTTCTTTTCTAATATTCTTCCTTCCTCACCTACCCTTATCCAAGAGGAATGAATTATCCAGTATATTATTTATTATTTATTTTATCTTTTTTATGGATGATTCTCCATTATACTTATTCTCATCTCCCACTTATTCTATAAATTAAAACATCATTCATGATGTGTCGATTTACTGACAGCGTGGACGATGTGATTTAAATTTATTTTACTTTCTTCAAGCCTGGTCATTAAAAAAAATTATGTTTGAACAAGATTATAATTTTTTATTATATATTATATAAGGTTCTGTAATCATTTTTTACAAATATTATTAATATATATAACAATATGAGTTCATTATGATCGAAGAATCGCCAAAATGACCTAAACAAATACTAATAATGTATTAAAATATGAATCATACTCATCTCAAAATTCAAAATGATGAATGGTATAATTTATGGTTAATGTATATTTAAATACCTTTCCATTCCAATTCTCTAGTTTCACTTCCAGTCGATAAGAATATCCATCACGAACCGTTCATGGAATCCATGTTAAGAACGCAGTGGAAAACAATGGAATTAACAAAATATTATTAATGAAATGGTGGTATGATGTTATAAAATTACCATTAAAGGTGATATAAACATGAATATGTTTCTATAAAATATTAATAAAACTATTTTAACCTTCATAAATGAGTTTTAAACACGTTTTAGGGAATTCAAACTCGAGGTAAGGGATCCTATCTTTCTCACTTTTATTCAAGAATCACCCCTATGTTATTCTCTTTAATTTTTAATTCCAAATTATGGAGTATATTTTCTCACCTTCCCCATAATTACCTTATGATATATTAATGATCATATACTCATTTTTCCTCATTAATTTCTCGCATGTACGCTCGATACCATGTTGAAATTTCTTAAGTGAATTCTAAACCCAATTTCTAGTCTTCGGGTTAACCTTTAACTTCAAGGGTTTTATAATGATAATATGACTAGTAAAATGTAATTTTATTATATTATTTTTAATTATGTGTATTTAAAATATATATACATATTCCTTTCATTTAAACAATTCTCTCATCAATGTTATGGTATTTGTAAGGGACTTTCCTCTTGAAATCCATTTAAATTTCTCCTTTATGAAATACAAAGAGATTGTTCATTTTATCTAAAATGTGTGTACTATTATGATTTCATGATGTTCTATTACCATAGTCTCTATGTTATATGTTTTTTAATAAAAATGTTTCATTACATTTTGTGTTTTTTTTTATGTTTTAAGAGTTATTTTCATGAAAAATGATATTTTGAAATGTGAATGTGTTTTGATCAAGGGTGTAAATGAGTTATGAAGTCTTTTATTCTATATATGTTCCTTGGAAATTATTTATGTTGGTTTTAACCCATTATATCTCATGATATAATGGGTGATCCAATATATCTCTCCAATGCATTGGGTACTTTGGAGATAGAAGTTGACCAAATGGTTATTCCATGTGTAAGGGTGAATATAAGAGTGATACTGTAAATATGTCCCAAGTAAACATCATTATGTTCCTATGCATATGAATTTTTATGATTATGGGTTTTATTGGTTTTTATGTTATCACTTAACTAACGATTTCTTTCCTTATATCTATTGAAAAGCTTTTTGTTCTCATCCTAAATTTTTAAATATTTTTCACATGTTATAAGGATGTGTTAGAGAAAAAATGAATAAAATTTAAATTTTATGAAGAATTTTCAAAGAAATCATGTTTTATTTGAAATTTTTTATATTTGGAAAGAAATTGATATTGTATTAATAGTATTCATATGTATGATTATGAGATGTTATATATGTTTTTTTGTCCTAATTAACAAAAACCCTAACATGAAAAAGATACTCAATGTGTAATAATGTGTGTTATTGTCTAAAATTCAAGATTAATTAATGTTTCAATGTTGGGTCCTTATTGTTTGTATCAGAGGATTGTTTGGATAACATTAGGGGTTAGAATGATATTAATTTTATACAATAAATGATTTTTAATTTACTGGTTAATTTTAAATGATATATAAGTTTATTATTTCCATGTTTCTTCGACTATGATATGAATATTAAAAATGTTTTCCCATAGAAGAAATAGGGAAGCTGATGCAGGAAGGCACTGTGAGGCTGATACATATCCGAAATTGCAGCCTAGAATGGTAGGAATTGGAACTGATCAGTTTGTGATGGAAATTTCATAGTTAAGTCAGGAGATTAATAGTGGTGGTATTCAAGATAGAAAGGAACCTGATCTACCATGAGGAAACATGCCTTTTTAGAGCATTTCATGTGGTAGTATCCTCCAATTTTCAGTGTAAATGCAGATTCAGTGATATTTTAGGGATGGAACAATACTATTTAAAATATATTTGATGTCATGGGATGTTCAGAATTCCAAAAATTAATAATATAAATTTATCATTTTGAAGGTGAATCTGATCTATGGTGGTTTGTAGTTAAAGAAATGAGAGAAAATGATGATCTTGATATTCTAGAATGGGAATATTTTAAGAGCAATTTTCTTGAAAAATAATTTCCCAAAACTATTTTGCTCAAAATTGAGAAACAATCCTAAAAATTGAGGTTGAAAGATGATTAATCTGTGTATGTGTTTTAAGACAATTTTACAAGACTGACTAGGTACTTACCAGATTTTACTCAGGATTTTGATCGTAAATTTAATAGATTTTACTCTAGTCTAAAACTATTTTTATGAAGAGATTTGTCATTATGAGAGTTTAAAAGCAATGATAAACTTTTTTGGTCTACTAAAAAATTTAATATGGAGTTTTATGACACATATGTGCCACGTGATGACAAGAATAACTAGCAGTCGTGTTGGTAGGAATTGGGGAAGAATTCTTCAAAGAAATATATATGTAAGAAAATCAAATTTCTTTCTTGTGGAAAGTGTGGTAAAAGGCATCATGTGGAATGTCTTGTAAATTATGGGAAATTCTACTAATTTGAATGTTTTTGACACATGTCTTATGAGTGAAATGAAAATGATCCAAAAATTAATGAGAAGTTGATGGTGTGATGCTTTAACTATAATGAATTGGGTAATTTTACTAATGTTTGTCTAAAGCCAGTCACTTAGGTAGGAAATCTACAAGATTGGAAGAAGAAGGGTGTTGAAAATCCTTTTCAACCACTTATGTAAATTTTTTTCCATCAAATGAAGTGGTATCAGGTTCATTATTTTTTTACTCTGATTGTTTTACCATTTTGTTTGATATGTTGTCTACACATTCTTTCATTTCTGAAGTTTGTTTGGCCAAATTGGAAATTTAACCTAAATAAATTAATGTAGAACATATGGTAAAAACACTTGGAGGAAATATTGTGGAAAAAATAAATTATAAGAATCTACCTATATGTGTTTATGGAAAGATTTTACCTATAAATATTTTTGTATTTCATAAAGTAGAAATTGATTTTATTATGAAAATGGATTGGATTTATATTTTTCATGAAAATATTGATTATAGAGCTAAAGAAGTTGTTTTTCAGAATGAGTTTCAGTTTGTATACAATAATTAACCCATAAAATTGATAACATATCAGGAAGATGAGAATCTATTGAAAGATGGAAATGAAATTTAACTTCCTCACATCATTGAAAACAAGGGAACTAGCCATATTAATGATTTACAAGTGGTAAATGAATACTTTTATGTTGTATTTTGATGTTTTTCCTAGGGTTATTCATTTTTGAGAGGTTGATTTTAATATTGACTTAGTTCACGATGCTAAAAAAATTTCTAAATCCCCACATTGGATGGCTCTAATGTATCTTCAAGAATTTTAGATAAATTCATCATATGACCTAGAACTTCACCATGGGGTTCTCCTATATTTTTAATGAAAAATAAAGATGGATCAATGAGACTTTTCATTGATTATAGAGCGTTGAATAGAATTACATTTAAGAATTAGTATCCATAGCCTCATATCGATGACTTGTTTTATCAGCTCCAGGGAGTTTAGTATTTTTCCAAAATTGAATTGAGATATGGGTACCACCAACTGAAGGTAAAAGAGGATGAAATTTTGAAACAAACTATTTGTACTGGATATTGGAATTATGAGTTTGTTGTTATGTACTTTTTTTTGAATAATTCACCTATTGTATTTAGGTATCTTATGAATAGGATATTTCATTGGTTCTTGGATAAATTTCTGGCTATGTTTATTGATGACATTATTGTATATTATAAAAGTAAATGGGATCATGAAAAACATTTAAGGGTTGTTTTAAAAACCTTAATATATAATAATCTCTCTAGATAATTCAAAAATAATGTATTCTTGTTACTAAAAGTATATTTTCTTGGTCACATTGATTCTAAATATGGAATAACAGTTGATCCTTCTAATACAAAAATTGTTAAAGAATGGCCAAGACCCACAAATATAACTGATATTCGTAGCTTCCTTGATCGGGTGGTATATTAACAATGGTTTTTTGAAAATTTTGCATGGTTATCCAAACCAATGACTAAGTTAACTCAAAACGGTGATAAGTTCATATAGACAAAAAAATGTGATGATTGTTTTCTATAATTGAAATGAAGATTGGTGAATGCTATAGTTTTGACAGTACCTTCCAGAAATGGTGAATTTTTCATTTACATTTTTGCTTATTGGAAAAGACTTTGTTGTGTTATGATGCAAAATGATCAGGTAATTGCATAGGCTTTATGACAGTTGAAACCTTCTAAGTTAAATTACCCTACACATGATTTGGAATTAGCTTATGTTGTTTTTTCGTTAAAAATTTGGATTCATCATTTATATTGATCCAAATTTGAAATATATATTGACCATAAATTTTTTAAGTATATATTCACTCAGATGGAATTGAATATGAGGCAGAGGAAATGGATTAAACTGATAAAGGATCATGACTCCATGATCAATTACCATCCCGATAAAGAAAAAAAAGTGGCAGTTGATTTGATTCTAAAACACCAGGAATAATTAACCATTTTTTGTCTCGAACATGACCCCTTGATTAATGATTTGATGAATTTTGTCTTGGAAGTTGTTGTTGTAAGAAGTTCCTATCTATTATTTCAGGTGTCAGTAAAGTCGTCTCTCTTTGACGGAATCATGAATGAATATAAGGATGATAGAGAGTTACATAAAAAGCTAAAACTGGTCAAGAAAGGTATATTTCCTAAATTCAATATTGATAATGGTTGTGTTCTAATATTTGGGAAGAGATTATATGTACCTTTAGATTCCCAATAAAATAAATAATTATTATGTGAGGCTCACAGTTCTCTGTTTTCAGTTAATCCTGGTAGCACAACGATGTATAGATTCCTTTTAGAGTGTTATTGGTGGGACAGAATGAAAACGGATTTTTCTGATTTTACAATGAAATGTTTGAGAAGTCAACCGGTTAAGGAATATTGGAAGTTAATGAAGGGGATGCTTCAGCCTTTGGTAGTTCCAGGCTTGAAATGATAGAATATATCCATGGAATTCATTGTGGGACTACCAAAGACATATCAAGGTAACAATGAAATATGTGTTATTGTTGACTGACTGACTAATTCTACACATTTTATCCCAACTAAAGATACAATATCTTTGGATCAGCTTTCTCCACTATACCTCAATGATATTTTCAGGTTACATGTAGTGCCTCTTTCCATTTTATCTAACTAGGATCCCATATTCACTTATAATTTCTTGAAGGGCCTTCAAAAGACATTGGTCACATAATTAGATTTCAGTAAAACTATTCATCCTCAATCAAATGGGAAATCATAACAAATGATTTAGACATTGGAGGATATCATTTGAGCTTGTTCAATGAATATATAAGGAAGTTAGAATCATCATATTTCTTTAGTTTAGTTTTCTTATAATAACAGTTTTCATTTCATTATACAGATGACAGCATTTGAGGTATTGTATGTGAAGATTTGTCAAACTCCACCATTTTGGGTTTATGTTGGTGAAAGAAAGTTGATGGGGATAGAATTTGAATAGAAGGTGGCTAAGAAACTGAAGATGATCCAACAGCATATGAGGACATCTTAGAGCATGCCGAATATTTATGCAGATAACAGAAAGAAAGAATTATCATTCGAGGTAGGTTACCATGTTTTCCTTAAAATCTCTCCATAGAAAAGTTTGATGTGTTTTGGTAAGAAAGGAAAGCTAAGTTTGTGGTTCATCAGCCATTTTTAAATCTTGGATAAAGTTGGACCATTTTCATACTGAGTATCATTGCCTCTGACATTTTCATAGGTACAAAATGTTTTTCATGTTTCGATGTTAAGAAAGCTAGTTCCAGATTCATCTCATGTTTTGAGCACAAAACTAGTTCAGCTGAACGATAACCTTTCTTTGTAAGAGGAACCTATTCAGATTCTTGAACATAAGGAACAAGTATTAAAGAATAATTTAATACACAAGGTAAAGGTTTTGTGGAGATACCACATGGTGGAAGAAGCAACATGGGAATATTAAAATTCTATGATGGAATGTTACCCTCACTTGTTTAATAAGTAAATAAAATTCTGGGGATGTAATTTATAGAAGGTGGGGATATTGTAACACCCCATGGTTTTAAAATTAAATTGAAATGAATGAAACCTTGTTTTATATAGTTAGTTATAACAAGCCTTTAATCATAATTTTACCACTTCAATAATTTGACTTTCAAAAATCTTACATACACGGTTGCGATTAGAATGTTTTTTAGAGTCTGATATGACCACCTTAATTTTTGGGGAATAGTAACATACCCTTAATAATAGTAATTTCATCCTTAGGAATAGTAAAAAAACATATGAATAGGAACCTAACCTATGATAGTATACATATAATATTTAATTGATTTTATGATATACACATATCTTAGAATAAGTAAATAAATGTTTTAAAATTGATATTTTTGGAATAAAATATTATTTTATTGGGAAATTCAATTAATCATATTTAGAAAATTATTTACAAAAAATGGAGGTCATTTATCAAATCTACATGTGAAAAAATGGTTGGGGTGATTTTTTGGAATTTTTTTGAAATACAAGTATTTTTAATGAATAGTGAAATACAGTAAAATACTATATATATAAATTATCATTTAAATACACTATTTTATAAATCAAGGATGATGTAAGAAAACTTATCTCAAACCCTCATGCGCTTATTACTATTTTTTTCTCTTGTAATCATAACTATTTCCTTTCTTATGGCTAAATAATAAAATAATAATTAAAATAAGGGAAAACTCCCCCTCTCGTCTACTATAAATACCACCCATTTCCCCCATCATCATACCACACCTATAAAAACTTGATACCTACCTAAGTTCTTCCAAATACTCCTCTAAATCCCCTAATCCACCTCCAAGACCTGGTGGTCTCAGAAAAATTCCAAAACCAAGGTCCTTAAGAAGGATCTCAAGGAGAAGTGAAAAAGAGGTGAACATCTTCTTTTGTTTTCTTTCTTTTCTTTTGATTTTCTTTTAAATTCACCTTATTTCCTCACCTACCCATATCCAAGAATAATTAATGATCCATTATCATAAATATTCTTTTTTCATCATGTTTATGGAATATTCACCATTATACTTCTTCTCATATCACACTTATTCTAGAAATTAATACACCGTGTGTGATGTGTCGATTTACCAACATCATGGATGATGTGATTTCAATTTCATTTAATTCCTTCAATAATGTTCCTAAAACAATTTTTATGGTTGAACCATATTATAATTTTTTTTATATCTTATATATGCTTCTCGAATTATTTATTACACATGTTATTAATTTATAAAACAGAATGAGTTTATTATGATGGAAGAATCACCAAAATGGCCTAAAAATATCAATAATGTTTTAACATATTAATAATCCTCACGTTAGAATTCAAACTAATAAATAGAATAATTTATGGTTATGGAAATATTTAAATACCTTTATATTAAAATTCTAGAGTTTCACTTCCAATTAACAAGAATATCCATCATGAACCGATCATGGAAACCATGTGAAGAACACACCTGAAAACAATGGAATTAACAAAATATTATTAATGAATTGGTAGAATTGTGTTATAAATGGATCATTAAAGGTGTTATAAACATGAATATGTTTCTGTAAAATATTAAAAAAATTATTTTCTCTTTCATACAGAAGATTTAAACACGTTTTAGGGATTTCAAACCTAACGTAAGGGATCCTTTATTTCACACTTTTATTCAAGAATCACCCCTATATTATGCCCTTTAATTTTTAATTCCTGATGATGGTGTATGTTTTCTCACCTTACCCATAATTACCATATGATATATTAATTATGAAATACCCCATTTATATCTCATTAATCTAACTCATGAACACCTGATACCATGCCAAAATTTCGTAAGTGAATTCTAAACCTGATTTCCATTTACTGGGATAAACTTCAATTTCAAGCGTTTTATCATGATAAGATGTCTAGTAAAATTTAATTCTATAATATTATTTTTAGTTATATATATTTACATTATATATATGTTTTCCCTTAATTTAATCAATTCCCTTTTTAATGTTATGGTATTTTTAAGGGATTTTCCTCTTAAAATCCTTTTAAATGAATCCGTTATGAAATCCAAAGAGATTGTTCATTTTTTATGAAATTTGTGTACTATTATGATTTTATGATGTTCTATTACTATATTTTCCCCATTATATGTTTTCTGAAAAATAATATTTCATTATATTTGGCATAGTTTTTATGTTCTATGAGTGGTTTTCATGAAAAATTTGTATTTTGCAATGTGAATTTGTTTTTCTCAAGGGTGTAAATGTGTAATGTAGTGTTTTGTTCGTGATTTGTTCCTGTGAAATTATTTATGTTGGTTTGATCCCATTATAGCACCTGATATGATGGTTTATGCCCATTATAGCTCAAGATATGTTATGATAATCCCATTATAGGTCAAGATATGATGGGTGAGCCCCATTATAGCTCTCCAATGCATTTGGGTACTCCGGAGATAGAATTTTACAAAAACGTTATTCCATGTGTAAGGGTGAATGTAAGAGTGATATTATAAATTTTTCCCAAGGCAACTACATGATTATTCTATGCATATGAGTTTTTATTATTATTATTTTTATTATTTTTATGTTATCACTTGACTAATGATTTCATTTCTTATATCCCTTACTGAGGTTTTTGCTCTCATACCATGTTTTTAAAAGTTTTTCCTAGGTTATAAGAATGTTTAAGATATAGAAGGAAGAAAATTTAAATGTCGTGAATATTTTTCCAACAAATTGTTATTCATAAGAACTTTATTATATTTAGAAAAAAATTTGTTTTAATAGTATCCACATGTATGATTATGAGTTGTTATGTATGTTTAATGTCCTAATAACACAAAACTCTAAACCTGGAAAGATCCTAAATGAGTAATAATGTATGTTCTTGTCTAAAATTAAAGATTAGGTAATTTTTAAGGTTTGGTCCTTATATAACCACAGATCACTTTTCCCTCTTATTGAACCAGTGCTTGTGTTTCTCACTCCATAAAACCCTATCAGCTAATGGTTCATGGGGGATGGATACCTCTCCATTTCTACATTGGGTGTATTTTAATGTCTAATTTTTGGATGGATACTTGTTGGTGTTTGTCTCCCACATGTGTTGCATGGGATGATGCATTTTGAAGCATCGAAGCTGATTCCTAAACATCTCCCATCCCCTAGGTCAATATGTATCCACCCTTAACATATGACCACCATTTCATGTGGATATAGTTTTAGTGAAAGGTAAATTTATTCATGAACCAACATTATCATGTTTTTTCAACGTATATTGTAACATCTAGGCCTACATTTAGTAATAATTAATTGATGGACGATAAAGAAGACAACTCATTTTTAGCAGTTGTTGTTAATGTGACATTAAGATCTCTCGATGTCATTTATTAGTTTTTTTATACCCCCATTAATTTTTTAATATTGAGACTGTTGTGGGTAATCTAGCCAAGATCAATGAATGAAGATTCTATGTTATAATAGTTACTTTATTATGTTAAATCCATCTAAAGGTCCTGTACTAATATTAATATTCTCATAAACGTAAATTTTAGAAAGCAACAATCATGAAACTAGATATTTAATTTTCCAAATAAGAATTCAGATATTACACTTATAAAACAATATAGGTATCATATAAGGGTGATAATAAAGATCCCATATTCACAATTATATAGAAGAAGATTTAGTTATAATAGTCCATCACATTAGATGTCATTGAAGAGGATCCACTTTTTTCCATTATGTGTGGTTGTTGTTCATATTTATCATTCTTTTCATCCTTGTATTTATTACACTATCTTTGTTAATTTTAAATTTTCCACACTTAAGGCATTATTCCATCAGTGTCTCTTTTAGATACACATTTTCCACTAACACTGTGTTAACCAACCTCTTTATTTTCCATTGGCAGTTTGATGCTTGATGACACCATATTCCCTAAGAAAATAATTTTATAGTTCCCTTGAAGGTATTTTCTTGGTTCTTATTCTAATATTTCTGACATATATAAAATTGAATATTCATTCCTTAATCATCTTTATCACTTGCTCTTTTATGATATTTCATCCTTCTCTTATTTAGTGTGTTTGGGACTTCGACTATATAAACATTGTTAATAATATTTAATGTTAGATTTTTTTTACAATCACATGGATTCTGATTCCATATCCCATTCTAAAGGGTTGTTCATTATGTTAATCTCCACCTTTTTTCTCTCACCCATGGTTCCATTTTTATTTATCCAACTCTAAAACCACAATGGTTGATATAGTGATAAAACCATAATAATAAAGAGGAATAATCAAAGTCCTAAAAGTAATTTCAACCTTAAAACATATTTTTCTTTTGTATTATCACATTTTATATACTTCCTTTAGTTTAACCTATATCTATCTTAGTTTAACCTATGTTATTTTAATATGGTTTGTCTTATACTTCATAATATATTCCCCCCATGTAAGTCATAAATTAGTCCTTTATAGTTGTTTGTAAAGATCACGTGATCAACCAAAGAATTTCTATCAGTATTGTTTAACCTTGTGTATAGTTAGGACAAATTGTCATGTAATAGATGATGATTGGGTTAATACCCAATAAGT
Organism: Viscum album; assembly: GCA_963277665.1. Lineage (NCBI taxonomy): Eukaryota > Viridiplantae > Streptophyta > Magnoliopsida > Santalales > Viscaceae > Viscum > Viscum album. The sequence goes on along the minus strand of OY728160.1, from coordinate 1,202,805,238 downwards.
CCTTTTCAGGTTTATTACCCATAGGTACATCTATGATAGAGTTTTCCTTAACATGCAGTATCCAGATAGGGATGTATTTATAGGGAAACCCATTTACTCAAGACATTACCAAAATAATAGGATGTCATACTATACATAGACTCCTCTCCATGTGTTTCACAAAGGTTATCTAACACTAACACCAATGGTAACTATACTAATTTCTATACATAATGAAACCCTCCTTTAATACCAACTAAATCAACCCATGCTAAACATGAATAAAATAATACATTAATCTCATGATTTAAATAATACATATCACAAATAGTCGCACAGACCAAGGACTGAAAGGATTAGTGTCTCATAGAACAGCTATATAAACATAATATTTTATAACACTTAGAAACATTTCATATAATTGTGCTCATATAGACACATTTCTATGCATATCACATGATATAATCATTTTCATAACCTAAGGGTTTAAAATTTAATAAAGGGGTGATATCAGATTCTCCAAAAGGGAAAAAATCATAAATTATTGGATCATAAAAATGAAGGAAAGCATGAGGAAGATATAAATATATTATAAATGATCAAATTATTTTAGAAGATAATAATAAAACTTATTATAGAAACATAACTTCAAAAAAATTGTTATGGAAGTATAAATGATGTGTTATAGCTTAAAATACATCTTAGTTATCATATATAATTTGATCAAGCCATAAAAGTTTTGAATACATTAAAAATAAGTCATAATCCGGAAAACATGACATTTCATAGAAATTAAATGCTTCTTCAAATTTTGGAATAACTTGATAGAAAACTATTAATTGTGGTGAATCCAGAAGAATATGAAAACTTGTGTGATGAAATATATAATGACCATATGAATTTGTGAAAACTCATTATGTACATTCATGAGAATTTGAGCAAACCCCTCATTCCCATACCTATGTGGACATACTCATTTTATCTGCATATGATTGTCTCAAGATATATAAGCTTAAACCAATACATTAGTGGGAAATATAGGACCCCACCTCACATCATTATTTTATTTTTTATCTACTTAAAATCAGTCATAATCATATCTTAATGACCCCAAGTAAAAATAATGGGTTTCTTAAACATTAAAATATAAAAAATTTACGTTTCATAAATATCCCATGTAAACAAAGTGGGTTTAACAGAATATCCAAATGCTGTAAAATAGCATCATGATCTGAATTATTTGAAACCAAAAAATTGATAATGAAAAATAATATCATAATAAAGAAAGGTATAGGGTGAACATGAAACCTATAAACATTGAAGAATATTCCTTTTAAAATGGAAGATAAATCACCAAAATTATTTTTCTTAAAACCCATTTTTAATACGATTTTAAAAAGGATTTTATTTTTTAAGTCACTTTCTAGAGAAATATTTTAAATATGAATAGAATTTTTCTTAATATATTTCTTAAAAAAATATTCTAATAAATATACCTTGATATAAAATAAAACATATTTCAACATTTGAAGTAGAATGGTAGTATATAACTTTATAGTAAGGAAAATCCTTTTAAATGTTTTAGAACACCATTATTGAAAACCATGAAAATTAAAAGGATAATGTAAATTTAGTTTTGAAATGAATTGAGGGGAATAAAAGGATCATTGGAGATAAAATAATTAGTTTCCATTAGGGAAAGGTGAATATTAGTTGGAATTAAATACATTGATATGGAAGAAAATCTATTAAAGGGAATGTGTATTATTATAATCAAAAATTAATTTTAAAAAAACAATGGAATCATAAATGAAGAATTATTTGGTGTGGAATTTTAATTTAATTTAAAATAAGATGTAAATACAATATAAAATCATCATATGTTTTAATAGATCACTCTTTAATGATACTAGTAAATGATAAGTGATAATGTTCCAAGGAAAATATTTTATCCAAGAAAACCACTTACTTTTATCCCCGCTAATTAGGATTCACTATAACCTCTTATAAAACAAACATAAATATCTTAATATAATATTTCAGAACCATATTAATACCTAGAAATATTTATAATTTTCATTAATAATTGGTATCTATGTGTATATTAGTTAGTTTTTCTATATTTTCTAGCATCAAGTGTTAATAGTTTTTTCCATTTGTATTAGCTTCAAAGGAGAGGTGTTTGTATTTTATCTTCTACCAAATTTCATCGTTAAAATTTCTTTAATGAAACTATAATTAATAAATTATAATGATTTATTAATTTTAAATTTCTTTTCATGGGTACCTCAGTCATTATCGAAAAGTTGAAATCAACCATAAACATTTTTCGGTTATTTTCAAACTATAATGGGTGTTTTATTAATTAAAGAGTTAAATGTTGATATAAATTTTCTATTAAAAAAATTAATTACATATTTATATCTTATTTTTTCAATAATTATGTTTTTATAATCATCCATGATATAATTCACATCATTGTTCACATATGTGGTCAAACCAACCCAAACAGGAACATACCATCATTATTGATGGTGATGGGGTGATATATTTATAATATAATTGCACAAGTAAGATAATGATATTTTTTATTTTTATTAGTGTAATATATAATAATTACAATTTTATTATAATATTAATTAATGGATTTGAAAATAAAACCAAATTTCTGTTAAATATTTTCCTCTTAGAATGCTCATTTAAAAAAAATTGAATTCATGAGAATAGTTTATTGATAATATAGTTAATAGGTTATCCAATGTTTCATAAAATAAAAATAATTATATCCTAAAAATAACATTAATCCATTAAACACATTTCCATGACTATACAGATAGGATAGTGATGAAATGAAAATTAGAAATTGATCGTTCCTTAGAGGCGATAATCCACACATACTCATGGATGATGATTTCATTTTCCATGGAATTGGGAAAAGGATTAATGTTTTTTATCACTAAATAATATAACATATTTGACAAATATCACAATAAAATTTTAAATTAACTTTTATAACAATCATTTTATGATTCTAAATGAAAAGAAAAAATGTTGTGTTGTGGAGGTGGTAGTCAGCATAACACACGATTCACATGTTCATTTTTATTAATGGAAATGGGGATAATTGATGCTTATAACATAATTATAATAATATAATATTATGTTAATGATACTAATTATATCATTTTAATAATGTGAAATTAAATCTTAGGTTGAGGAAACACACATAAGGAAATAGAAAAGAAACAAATAGGTTAATAACATATAACTCCCTTCTTGGATTATCTATTTTGAGAAAGGGATTAATCCTTTGAGGGGATGTATTATAAAAATACCAAGACCAAATTATGGTATATAAGATTTTTTTTTAAATTAATGGGTAAATTTTAGTGCAAACATAAGGGGTTTTTATATAAGGGGTTTTGAGGAGCGAAGTTACCCTTTATAATAAAAAAGGGTTGTCCATTTTGTAAATACACAAAACATTTCAATAATGGGAAGTCACTCTCAAGGAAAATGACTCAAAAGTTTGAGAAATAAAGTTTAGGAGAATATATAATGTCATTATACATCCACACCACTCAATTAAAAACACATTCTAAACATTTTAGTCCCTTTACATATTAGGATACACATTATTACCATTTTTCTTTTCACCATGATAACTTATTTTTTTACTTCGTTACTTTATATGTTATAAAAAAAAATGGTACATATTATATAATTTGTACATAATGATTCCAAATTAAAAAATATACAATTTTTAAAAGTGGTTAAATTACATTTCAAAATACATAATATATAATGTATTAAAATAATTTTTCAAAACATATAATTTATGGTCTAAAATGTAAAATATGGGTTTATAAACTAGAAAAAAAATTTAACATTATAAATTCACATAAAAACATATTTGGTCTTATAAAATGGTTTCATAAATTTACAATTCATAAATATATGCTAATAATTTCATAAAAACATGTTAATTGTAAAAACAATATTTCCCACCATTCACCTAAAAATCATTCTTTTAAGAGATATTTCAAAAAATAAAAATTAAGTGAATATGGTTATGATAAATCAAAAAATAAATTCATTTTTTCGAAATTATCATCCAAATATTTATATATTTTACAATTAATTAAAAAAATAAAATATAATGAAAAAATATTTTTATAGAAAAATGAATTTTAATAAACTAAATATTATATTTCTTATAAATTACGAATTAATCTAGTGTAAATAAATAGTTTAATTGTTCAATAAAAATAAACTAAATTACTTGAAATAAATTTCCAATTTTTGACAAGTATATTTTTTAATTAGAACTGGAGTTTTGAAAATGTAGAATTTTAGAATGTATAAATGTTAATGATAAATATTTATATTTTAATATTTTTATACATTTTGATGTAATCTTAATTTCTACTAACATAACCACATATTATCTGGGCACAAGGCCGAAGCATAATGTAACCCCAAGATTTAGTTTTAGGTAGCATTTAAATTTCATAGATCTTGTGGCAATCTCCTTGCACCTGAACATATCCCATGTAATGTTTCAGTTAAACTATAATTGCATGAGTTCAGAGCAGGATTAGTTTATGGAAAACCCTAATGATCCAACCACACTTCCGAGTTCAAAAAAATGGGCTTTATAAGGACGAATTCAGCTTTTGGGTGTCGTTTATTCTTATAGGCATGATTGATTTTGTAATATGGTTATTTAAATTTATACCATATAACTTAATAACTATTTTTTAATGATCATATTTAATATTCAAAATATATACTGGTTTTTTATTTTAGTTTTCTTTTCCATGGAAAACATGATATTATCAAAATATATAATTTAGGATAATCTATAGTAAAAACATGGGTCATTATAATCTTACCACAATAAAAAAATAGATATATCAAGAGAAGAAGTAGAATCACTTATTTTTTCAAGATTATTTATTAATATAATAACAATTTGGTTTTAGTTGATGGTTTTTTAGGATACTAAGAAACTAACTAATAATAAGAGAATTAATGAATGGTGTTTCCTAATCTAGAAAAATTATATATAGATATGATTTTAAGATTTTAATTCATTCAAGGGGAGTTTTTGATTCACAGTAAAAGGATTTTAATCCTTATCAAAAATGGAAGGTGCCCTATGAAGAATATAAGACCCTTAATATCAAGTAGTGTGAGTTTATCCAATATATGGAATACCTCACATATGCTATGATTTACTGATTATATATTGATGGTGAAGTGTAAGTATGATTGATATTATAGGACATTATGGAGATTGTAAAAATATTAAACTGGTTTTATTTATTGAAAAATGTGATATAAATAATAGCATTATATTTTTTTCATAAACTCTTATTTCCTACACAGAGGTCAAGCTTAATAGGATTAAAATATTTTTCAATAACTCAACATCACATGGTTATTCATTCACTGAATATCAATGCATGAAATTGTAGTTTTGTTTGGTATAATGGCTCAGATATTAAAAGGTGATAAATATGGGATTTTATTTCAAATAATTTACAAATAAAGCCAAAATATTAAAAATCAAGAGGACATAAGTGATAGCCCAATACATTTTTGAAGGTAAAGATTCAAATTGATGAAAAATTAATGAATGGTGGATATTAAAAAAAATTAAAATGGGTAGGAAAGTATTTGTAACCCCATAATATTTTTAAAAAATAATATTGTCTTTAATAAATTATATGACATGCAACACCAATCATAAACGACACGCGAAATATATTATTTAAATATGGTCATTTTAACTAAGCCATTAAATTGGAAGGTATGTGTAACACCCCAGGTAAATAAAGAATATGAAATTTCCATATTTATCCATATTTGTGAATAATATATTAATATGTCTTTAAAGGGGATGCTATGCTCGATGGCATACCCAACACGCAACAACGAGTTTCTTGGGAATTTTACGTTTCACTCTAATAATAAAATAATATTATTTTAAATGGTAGTTAACATGTAGCCATTGTATTGGCAGGAATGGATAGAAATAACTAAAATATGATTATATATGTTTTTAAATATTTTTACATTTATCCAATAAAATATAAAGTCTTAAAATACGAAAAGAATTCAATTTTAGGCGTATATGCACTAGTTTTCACTAAAGGTTCACTTATCACCTTTTGATGGTGAACCGTCATTAAATTTAGTTTTGTTCACTCTTATACATTCTATTTAACCAAATAAAACACTTCTTAAGAATCGGGACATCAAAATTTACTTTGTGTAATGTTTTGGCATCTTTTCGATAAAGTTCATTTTTTTAATGAATAGTGTAAAATGTTGTATTTTAATTCAAAACCTCTTTTTAATTTAATTTATTTATATGATTAGATTATATTTTCAATTGGTTGTAAAGTGAAATTAGAATATATTTTTACCATTAAATCCAATATTGGTCGTTGGAATTAATTTTACTTTGAAAACAGACTTAAACTAGTGTCAATCTTTTGATACTTATTGTTTCATAAAAACACGCTATTTGCTCTGACAGTGGGAATTAATTATTAAATAAATTAATTTTACTTATATGTTTTGAATTTTTTAAAATAGGATTCATTTTTTAATTCTGAATATCAAATATAGCTTAAGGTGAATTTTTGGGATTTTTCTGAAAAACATCAATTTTTTATGAATAGTGAAACCCCTAAGTGGCACTTATAAAAACTGATTTTTCCATTTAAATGAAATTTTGCCATCTTTGTGTTTTGAATTTCGAAAATCCGACATACATGGTTGTCATTAAGAAGAAAAATGTGGTTCAATGGGATAAAAATTTTTTTGGTGAATAGTAACTTATTAAGTTTTTAATCGCGATTAGAGGTAATTAGTGTATTTTAAGGTAAAAATAATGTTTTAATAATATGAAATGAACTTTACACATGTCCTAACCTCATTGGATCTGTCATGGCAGACCAAGACAACCCATGGGTCAACTTGGGGACCCCATAAATCCACTTTGGTTGGAAAATGACATTAATATCTTTTTATTTAAAGTTAAAGTAAAAATGAGACGAACATGAAATGTTTTACTAAAACAATTTTTACAAGGGGTTATACAAATCATATTTTTGACTATAAATATTATTTGGAAATATAAAAAGATTTCCTACATCATATTAGTTTTTTTATAATTTTTTGACATTAAATAAATTAAATTATTTATTACATCATGATGATGTAGCGATGACCTCATTATTTAAAGATTTAAATAAAATGGAAAGATAATGTAATATCAAAGACCTAAACTTGTCAAAAACCTATTGGATGAGTGGATTTAGAACCCTTATCACCTTATCCTCGAAATAAATCAATGTGGGACCTTTAAAATCCGAAACTCTTTTGAAAATAAAGTAACATTTTGTAACTTTACAAGAGTTCCCCTCCTCTCCTCTTATAAAAGGCCCCCAACTCTACCTCCTTACCCACACTCCCAAAGCCTTTTGCTCGGCCAAAATCTGTCCATTTTGTCTCTACACTTACCTCTATTACTCCTTGAAGCCTCACCTTGGGCAGAAGTCTTCCTAAGGAAGCCTTTGAGATCAAACCAAAGGGAGTTACTCGATTTTAAGGTAATGTCTTCACTTGAGTCCTTTTGTTTTATTTTGCTTCTCCAACCCCCTAAACTCTTTTTATTAATTTATTTTGTAACAAATAAAGTATCTTCAATATACTAGGATGTTGTTATAAGAAGTATTAGAGCTACACTTTCACACACCTACATCTAATGGTTAATGAACATACTGTTTCCGTGGATGGCGAATTTCTGCCTCCCAAAACGATAATTGTTCATCATTATTCTAACACCTTAAAAGGTGGACATTAAGATGAAACTATATTTATATATGATATCTAATATGTTTATGTTTTACTTAAGGTTCTGTATTTTTCATTTATGGCATACCTTTATGGTTTCCATTATGGGTAAACGCGATATCTTCATTTAAGGAAGTGCGGACTACCGCCCACTCAAAGTGATATGATTTGTTAATGCCATATGTGGGATGTATAAAGGATGGATTTAAAGTTATTATATATGATGTTATACTGTAATTATAATATAACTCTATATCATTATCATTCCATTCCATAAAAATACGAAATATAAATGAAAGTAGCGTTTATCCGTACGTACGGCTTACCGTCTCCATGAACGGTGCATTTCATTTCTTACCTCTAAATGATTATGTAATAATAAATGTATATTCTGGATATATATGATATATATGATATCCAAATAATTAATGTAATTCTGGATATAATGAACATTTTACCACACAAACAACATGTAATTGTAATAAGTCAACTTTCGACTAAAGAACCAAATATCGACAAAACAGACATTATTAACTTAAATGAATACATAATGTTTATAACATGGAAATAAGTGATCTAAAAGGAATAATTAACTAGAAAAAGGTTCTTAATAAAGTGTAAATTAACTCAAGTTTATTATTCAGGACGTTAAATAAACGAACAAGACAAGTTGGACTTGAGATAAGGGATCTTACTCCTCTCTTTCTTTTTAAGTACACTCTCTTATGTCATTCCTTTTAAAGCTCATATTTATTGTTATTAGGATGTTATTTTATATTACACTTACTTTAATTTTTATGTACATATGATGAGAGACCCTATTCTCTCTCATCAATCCATTTTGGAAGTTTTGAGTGGCACCGTTAGGCTGCCGAATTTTCATAAGAGATCTAACCTCTCTCTTTCTTTTTAAGTACTCTCCTTTATATCACTTCTTTTAAGCTCTTATTTGATATGTTGGGGGATGTTATTTTATATTACTCTTTCTTTAAACTTTAAGTTGATGTGATGAGAGACCCTATTTCCTCTCATCAATCCATTTTGGATGTTTTAAGTGGTGCCGTTAGGCTGCTGAGTTTTCGTAAGAGATTTTTCATCTCACTTTTATTCCCATGAGATTTATGCTACATTGCCACAATTTTCTTTGAGTGGTTTATGTACCTCCCATTATTACACTCCTTTTGTAATATAATTCCATTTATGGGTATTTACATATTCATTGTATGACACTTCTTCAATGGGGTGTACTTTTCGAAAGTTACCCAAGTCGGTAAGGGAACCTTTCACCCTCCTCTTTTTAAAAGTCTTTGTTTGTTATGTCTTTTAATTCGCATACTATTATATTGGGATATGTTCTTCTATATCCTGATTGATGTAAATTTTATGTCCAAGTGATGATATTCCCTTTCTATCTCTCATCTACTCATTTTCTGATTTTTTGAAGTGACCCCGTTAGGCTGTCGAATTTTACCAAGGGAACTTTTTTACCCAATTTCGATTTCTTTGGGTTAAACATGTAGTTATTGAATATGTCATCCATTGAATATGTTTGAATTAACTTTTACTTTTTTACACTTAATATCCAATTATATTGGGTGTATTTATATTTTTCACACATAATTTTGAGATTGATTTATCCTTAATTTAAGGATACCTTCTTTATAAGGGATTTCATCACATTTTACATCTCAATTGAGACTACATTTTTGTTATGCACCAATTCACTCTTATATGATGTATATACTGTCCTTTGGAATATTATATCATGAATCCATTTATTCTCATGATATTATAAAGTTCTGATTAAATGTTATTCCTCAATTATTGTATTCAAGTGTCTCTAATTTTGGTAAAAACCCCTTTAACCAAAATATCGCTTTAAATGTTTTAATGATTTTTTCTTATTAATATCCATGTTTTCAAAATGGTTTTAAGGATTTATTTAAATGGATATTAATGGTTTAAAATGTTAAAAGATTCAAGGTGGTATGGGACTTCGTCTCAATATTCTTTCATTGAGGCATATTTTGTTTTATACAAAACCTTCTTTTATACGGTGTATAAACCCCTTTGACTTTTACGTTTATCCAAAAGGATTCTTTTTTATACAAAGCGTTTTACTAAATGACAAAAGGGAATGTTTTGTCGTACATATGCGGCGACAATGACTTCTCCGCTGCCGTGACCATTATTTGAGTTTCGGCTTCCTCTACAAGCCATACCTTCTTTTTAAAAGAAAAATAAATACCATGTTTTACTTTTCATTTATTTTGGTATTGAAAATGGTTTTCATAATGTATTTATATCAATGTGTTGTATTGATATCTTGTGATTGAAAGGTGGAAATGTTACGTTTCCTTTATGCATGTTTTATGTGATACGATTATATTGAGGTTCTTGGGAATTATTATGAAGACGGGTGGTTCCGTGATAAACTAAGGGCGGGTGAGCCCGATATAGCTCTCCAATGCATTGGGTAACGCGAAGGAGTGAAACGTTAAGGTTTATCCGAAGATATTTAGGGAATATACTGTGATGGGTATTCCAAATGTAACCAAGAGGGTTACTCCCTACGTAAGAATGATTTGGATGCCTCAAGTTACCTTTATGTCTTATGATTTCTATGATTTATTCATGATTAGATGAGGTATGTTAAAGTTACTATGTTTTATGGGTAAAGTATGATTTCATTCTTATGTATATAGGAACTCATGTTTCCTTTCCAAATTTTTATAACCCTTACTCAGCTTTTTATGCTCATCCCAAGTTTTTGAAATGTTTTTCACAGAGAAAGGGAAAGGTACATGATGTGATTATAGTTTCAAGGATGTGTCAAGAAAGAATCCATGTTTTATTTTAAATATGTTTGAATTGATAGTAATGAATAATACTATCTTTATGTAACCACTTTTTTTATATGTGGAATGTAATGAAAGTTTTATGATCTAATTCTCTAAAACTCTAAACCCGAAAAGATCCTCAATGTGTAATCTTGTAATAATTCAAGATTAAGTAAGGATTAAGGTTGGGGCCTTATAGTTGGTATCAGAGGTCGGTTTAGATAACTTTATAGGTTAGGGTATTCTCTAAGCATAAGTGACAGTACCATAATAGATAGGATTTCAGAAGGAGTCCTAGTTTTAGATAAAGTGAATGAGTAATTATATCTTAGTGGTTATCGCCCTCATCAGTACATGATGGTTTTGTTGATATACTCACACTGACATTTCGGTTTTTAGTGAAATGATGGATCTAACAGGCACCAAGGAGACAACAGGTTTGAAGGAAACTGTGGTGGTTATCTGATTAAGATACTAGATAAAATGGAGGATTCAATGAGGAAACTCGTGGTTGTTCTAAACCAAATATCAAGGAGTCGTGATCAACCACTTGAACCTTGGTATGTTCTGTAATGCATCATGTACGAGATGACCAATCAATGTGGAAGTTCAGGTAATAATTATAAATGTATCCATTAGAGTTTATATGATCCTTACTTTTGAGGTAATTATGGGTTATTATATGATATGCTGGAAAATGAAAGGCATGAGATAAACTTGAGGTTAAAATATGTTATGATCATTTTTGATGATTTTATCTCTTTTTGGGGAATGATTTAAGAATTATATAGTTTTGGAAAAAGGACAACACGCAGACCGTGTAACAACTCGTCGCGTCGAACAAAGTTGTGGGAATCGAACCCACAACCAAAGTGCGACTGGTATTTATCGCCTACCACTGGACTACGTGAAGTCCCTGGTTAGTTTGACTTATTATTTTTAGTTATATGATTTTATGAATTAAGAGTAATTTTATTTTGGTTTATTTATGAAAATGATTAACCTATCATGGAGGATATGTGATTAGGTAAATTACTTTTCAAAACGAGACTTTAGGAGCAACTGATGTTGTTTGGAGATAAATGTTACGATTTAACTTGGAAGACTATGTGACTAAATCCTTCAAATATTTGGGTTTCAATCTTAGATTGGTTTACTTTGAAAAATTTTATAGACAAATTGTTTATCAGATGGTCCTCGTTGAACTTTGGGTTTTGTTGGAAAAATTTTGGAGATTAAGCATAGATTGTCTTTTTAATGGGTTATCCTTTTCTGGATTATCTGACCTTTTACTAACCTTTTTGGTTTTGGTTTTGGTTAAAGCCTAAATACATGGGATGTATAATGTTCTCTTTGGTGGATTAGGTGATTCTCTATAAGTTTTTTATAGTACTCTTAATGCGAACAAGTCTTCATAAATACTCATCTTTTGGAGAAAGTATGATTCTGTGTAAGAAATCTAGTAAAAGTTGAAAGTCAACATGAGAAGTAAGTATGTTTCCTTATGTTTTATTTAAGCTCAAAAATAAATTCCTCAATAAAATGTAACTTAAAACAAAAATGTTTTCTATTAACTTTTCCTACTGGGGAACCCAACGCCGTTTAACCCATCACAAGTTTGTGATTTTCTTATTGTTAACTTTATCCTAAACATGTTTTCTATCACTCTCCATCAGAACATGACCCTATGTTTTCTCCTCCATGTCCATATTTTTCGACAGTGAATCCTAGTATGGGTTAACTCCGGTGACCTTTGTACTTATCGTTCTTTATTTTAAAGTGATTGTTTTACCGACTCTTGTTCCGATGTGGGACTTTCAAGGATGTTTCCAGGCTTAATTTTAAAAATTGTGAGGGTGCAATTCCCAAAAGGCGGGAAGGATGTAACACCCCAGGTAAATAAAGAATATGAAATTTCCATATTTATCCATATTTTTGAATAAAATATTAATATGTCTTTAAAGGGGACGCTATGCTCAATGGCGTACCCAACACGCAACAACGAGTTTCTTGGGAATCTTATGTTGCACTCTAATAAAAAAATAATATTATTTTAAATGGTAGTTAACATGTAGCCATTGTATTGGTGGGAATGGATATAAATAACTAAAATATGATTATATATGTTTTTAAATATTTTTACATTTATCAAATAAAAGATAAAGGTTTAAAATATGGAAAGAATTCAATTTGAGGCGTATATGCCCTAGTTTTCACTAAAGGTTCACTTATCGCCTTTTGATGGAGAACCGTCATTAAATTTAGTTTTGTTCACTCTTATACATTCTATTGGACCAAATAAAACTCTTCTTAAGAATCGGGACATCAAAATTTACTTTGTGTAATGTTTTGGTATCTTTCCGATAAAGTTTATTTTTTTAATGAATAGTGTAAAATGTTGTATTTTAATTCAAAACATATTTTTAATATAATTTATTTATATGATTAGATTATCTTTTGAATTTGTTTGAAAGTGAAATTAGAATATATTTTTACCATTAAATCCAATAGTGGTCGTTGGAATTAATTTCACTTTGAAAAAAGACTTAAACTAGTGTCAATCTTTTGATACTTATTGTATCATAAAAACACGCTATTTGCTCTGACAGTAGGAATTAATTATTAAATTAATTAATTTGACTTATATGTTTTTAATTTTTTAAAATAGGCTTCATTTTTGAATTCAGAATATCAAATATAGCTTAAGGGGATTTTTGGGATTTTTCTGAAAAACTTCAATTTTTGATAAATAGTGAAACCACTAAGTGGCACTTATAAAAACTGATTTTTCCGTTTAAATGAAATTTTGCCATCTTTTTGTTTTGGATTTCAAAAATATGACATACAATGGTTGTCATTAAGATTTAAAATGTGGTTCAATGGGATTAAAATAATTTTTTGGTGAATAGTAACTTATTAAGTTTTTACTCGCGATTAGAGGTAATTAGTATAGTTTAAGGTAAAAATAATGTTTTAATAATATTAAATTAACTTTACACATGTCCTAACCTCATTTGATGTGTCATGGATGACAAAAAAAATCCATTGGTCAACATGGGGACCCCATGAAGCCACTTTGGTTGGAAAATTACATTAATATCTTTTTATTTTATGTTAAAGTAAAAATGAGACAAACATGAAATGTTTTACTAAAACAATTTTTACAAGGGGTTATAGAAATCAGAGTTTTGACTATAAATATTCATTGGAAATCTAAAAATATTTCCTACATCATAGTAGTTTTTTTTTATAATTTTTGGACATTAAATAAATTAAATTATTTATGACATCATGATGATGCAGCGATGACCTCATTATTTAACGATTTAAATAAAATGGAATGATAATGTAATATCTAAGACCTAAACATCTAAAAAACCTATTGTATGAGTGGATTTATAACCATTATCACCTTATCCTCGAAATACATCAATGTGGGACCTTTAAAATGCGAATCTCTTTTGAAAATAAGTAACATTTTGTAACTTTACAAGAGTGCCCCTCCTCTCCTCTTATAAAAGGCCCCCACCTCTACCTCCTTACCCACACTCCCAAAGCCTTTGGCTCGGAAAAACTCTGCCCATTTTGTCTCTCCACTTCCCTATATTACTCCTTTATGCCTCACATTGGGAAGAAGTCTTCCGAAATAAGCCTTTGAGCTCAAACCAAAGGGAGTTACCTGATTTTAAGGTAATGTCTTCACTTGAGTCCTTTTGTTTTATTTTGCTTCTCCAACCCCCTAAAAACTTTTTATTCATTTCTTTTGTAACAAATCCAGTATCTTCAATATACTAGGATGTTTATTTAAGAATTATTCTAGTTACAATTTCACACACCTACATCTAATGGTTAAATAACATACTGTTTCCGTTGATATCGAATTTCTGCCTCCCGAAACGATGATTGGTCAACATTCTTCTAACACCTTCAAAGGTGTCCATTAAGATTACACTATATTTATATATGATATCTAATATGTTTATTTTTATCTTAAGCTTCTGTATTTTTAATTTATGGAATACCTTTATGGTTTCCATTATTGGTAAACACGATATCTTCATTTAAGGAAGTGCGGACTACCGCCCCCTCAAAGTGATGTGATTCGTTAATGCCATATGTGGGATGTATAAAGGATGGATTTAAAGTTATTATATATGATGTTATACTGGAATTATAATATACCTCTATATCATTATCATTCCATTCCATAAAAATATGAAATAGAAATGAAAGTAGTGTTCATGCGTACGTACGGCTTACCGTCTCCATGAACGGTGCATTTCATTTCGTAACTCTAAATGATTATGTAATAATACATGTATATTCTGGATATATATGATATATATTATATCCAAATCATGAATGTAATTCTGGATATAATGAAAATTTGACCACACAAACAACATGTAATTGTAAGAAGTCCACTTTCGACCAAAGAACCAAATATCGACAAAACAGACATTATTAACTTAAATGATTACATAATCTTTATAACATGGAAATAAGTGATCTAAAAGGAATAATTAACTAGAAAAATGTTCTTAATAAAGTAGAAATTAACTCAAGTTTATTATTCAGGACTTTAAAGAAATGAACAAGACAAGTTGGACTTGAGGTAAGGGATCCTACTCCTCTCTTTCTTTTTAAGTACACTCTGTTATGTCATTCCTTTTAAAGCTCATGTTTCTTGTTATTGGGATGTTATTTTATATTAATCATACTGTAATTTTTATGTACATATGATGAGAGACCCTATTCTCTCTCATAAATCCATTTTGGAAGTTTTGAGTGGCGCTGTTAGGCTGCCGAATTTTCATAAGAGATATAACCTCTCTCTTTCTTTTTAAGTACTCTCCTTTATGTCACTTCTTTTAAGCTCTTATTTGATATGTTGGGGGATGTTCTTTTATATTCCTCTTTCTTTAAACTTTAATTTGATGTGATTAGAGACCCTATTTCCTCTCATCAATCCATTTTGGAAGTTTTAAGTGGCGCCGTTAGGCTGCCGAGTTTTCGTAAGAGATTTTTCATCTCACTTTTATTCCCGTGAGATTTATGCTACATTGCCACAATTTCCATTGAGTGGTTTATGTACTTCCCATAATTAAACTACTTTTTTAATATAATTACATTTATGGGTATTTACATATTCATTGTATGACACTTCTTCAATGGGGTGTACTTTTCGAAAGTTACCGAAGTCGGTAAGAGAACCTTTCACCCTCCTCTTTTTAAAAGACTTCGTTTGTTATGTCATTTAATTCACATAATATTATATTGGGATATGTTATTATATATCCTGATTGATGTAAATTTTATGTCCAAGTGATGATATTCCCTTTCTATCTCTCATCAACTCATTTTTTGAATTTTTGAAGTGACGCTGTTAGGCTATCGAATTTTACCAAGGGAACTTTTTAACCCAATTTCGATTTCTTTGGGTTCAACATGTAATTATTGAATATGTCATCCATTGAATATATGTGAATGACCTTTTATTGTTTTAAACATAATATCCAATTATATTGGGTGTATTTATATTTTTCACACATAATTTTGAGATTGATTTATCCTTAATTTAAGGATACCTTCTTTATAAGTGATTTCATCACATTTTACATCTCTATTGAGAATTCATTGTTGTTATGCACCAATTCACTCTTATATGGTGTATATACTGTCCTTTGGAATATTATATCATGAATACATTTATTCTCATCATATTATAAAGTTCTGATTAAATGTTATTCCTCAATTATTGTATTCAAGTGTCTCTAATTTTGGTAAAAATCCCTTTAACCAAAATATCGCTTTAAATGTTTTAATGATTTGTTCTTATTAATATCCATGTATTCAAAATGGTTTTAAGGATTTATTTATATGTATATTAATGGTTTAAAATGTTAAAAGCTTCACGGTGTTTTGGGACTTCGTCTCAATCTTCTTTCATTGAGGCATATTTTGTTTTATACAAAACCTTCTTTTATACGATGTATAAACCCCTTTGACTTTTATGTTTATCCAAAAGGAATATTTTTTATACGAAGCGTTTTACTAAATGACAAAAGGAAATATTTTGTCATACGTATGCGGCGACAATGAATTCTCCGCCGTCGTGACCATTATTTGAGTTTCGGCTTCCTCTACAAGCCATACCTTCTTTTTAAAAGAAAAATAAATACCATGTTTTAATTTTCTTTTATTTTGGTATTGAAAATGGTTTTCATAATATATTTATATCAATGTGTTGTATTGATATCTTGTGATTGAAAGGTGGAAATGTTATGTTTCCTTTATGCATGTTTTATGTGATACGATTATGTTGAGGTTCTTGGGCATTATTATGAAGACGGGTGGTTCCGTGATAAACTAAGGGCAGGTGAGCCAGATATAGCTCTCCAAGGCATTGGGTAATGCGAAGGAGTGAAACGTTAAGGATTCTACGAAGAGATTTAGGGAATATACTGTGATGGGTATTCCAAACGTAACCAAGAGGGTTACTCACTACGTAAGACTGTTATGAATGCCTCAAGTTACCTTTATGTCTTATGATTTGTATGATTTATTCATGATTAGATGAGGTATGTTAAAGTGCCTATGTTTTATGGGTAAAGTATGATTTCATTCTTATGTATATATGAACTCATGTTTCCTTTCCATATTTTTATAACCCTTTCTGAGCTTTTTATGCTCATCCCAAGTTTTTGAAATGTTTTTCACAGGGCAAGGGAAAGGTACATGATGTGATGATAGTGTCAAGGATGTGTCAAGAAAGAATCCATGTTTTATTTTAAATATGTTTCCATTGATGGGAATGAAGAATACTATCTTTATGTAACCACTTTTTTTATATGTGGAATGTAATGAATGTTTTATGATCTAATTCTCTAAAACTCGAAACCCGAAAATATCCTCAATGTGTAATCTTGTAATAACTCAATATTAGGTAATGATTAAAGTTGGGGCCTTATAGTATGACTAAAATTAAATTATTTCTTAAATATATGTAATTTTACTACTAAATATAAATATATTGAAAAAATTTAGTAAATAATATCTCATATTTTTAGTAATGTCATTTTATTCTTCAAAAATACATTTTCAAAAAAATAGTTTTTATTGTTTGTAGAGAAAATTTATAATTAAACATTGAAAAAATTTAAAAATTTATTTTATAAAAAGTAAATCATTTTTTAAATCATCATTCTAAAATTTACATAGATTAAAATTTTTGGATTTTTCTAAAATGATTGATTTTTCATTGAATAGTAAAAATTACTAATTATTCGAATACTGTAAATTATTTTCATTAAATAAATTAATTTTGAGGTCCCAAAATATTATGTATTTAATATTAAATTTAAATAAGAACCATTTTAATTATAATTATATAATTAAATTCAATTTAATATTCAAATTTAATGATTCTAGTATAAGTTTGTTTTTTGGGTTAAGAAGGCATTTTTATGAAAATTATTTTTAAGTGAATATTGCTTCTCCATTATAATTAATTAAAATAACCAATAATGAGTAATGATTTAAAATAAATATGTAGACTAAATTTATATCTATATGAATTTAAATTCATATAATGTTGATTTTAGTTAAGGAGTTAAAATTAAATCATCTTTTTTTCGAAAAATGCATTTTCAAGAAAACCATATTCTCCTCATACTTTTGGGGATTATTATAAAAAAATCCACCACTTCTAGGGATTTAATTTGATAAAATTAATTCTATATTTTTAATTAGTATAATTTATATATTTTAATAAATTCATTAGAATTTCGGTCATTATGAATAAAAAAATAGTAAAAAAATTGTCACCAATGTAAAATGGTAAATCAGGTTGTCCTTGATTAAAATAAAGTGATAAAGGAAGAATTTTTCATCTTAGTTATTGTTTGATAAATTTATTTTGACCCTTATATTCTTATTCTCAATATTATATTATTTATAGGACACGTTTTCATTAAAGTGATTTATATAATAATTTAATTAATGAAAAAAGACAAAATGTCACACTATATCCATTAAATATCTATTATATATTCACATGGTGATATGAGTAAGAGGTAAATTAATTTTAAAGGTTAGTGTCGGTATAATTAAATTAATTTAAATGTTTAAATTTATTTTTAATTTTTATTGATTATATGAATACCTCAAAATCTTATACAACACTGACACAACACTTATAGAAATAGTGGAAAACTGAAGGTAAATAATTTTAAAAATATTAATAGTGTTGTATTTGGGATGAGTTTTGGGTTCCAAAGGAATTTTATAGTTAATAATGATTTATTATTTATGATTAAATGGATTATGTTAAAAAATAATTATAATATTCAAATATTTAAAGTCAAATTAAATGAATAGTGTCAAAAATACATTGATGTTATTTTATGTTAAATAAATTTTCATTAAATTATTTAAAAATATAAAAAAATAATTAAAGAGGAAAATTAGGATGATAAATTGTCTAAAATTTCAACTTTTTTACATTTTTATCCAATTTTTATCATATATGTAAAATTATAACTCTTTCAGTTTGAAAAAGTTGATGCTGTGGGTAAGGTTAAAATGGGTTTACTAAGGGAAAAACCAAGAGATAAGGGTTACATTGCTAATAAAATTTTCCTAAATAATATTTTATGGAACTATTTAAACCATATAAAATCCAAAATTCTAATATCTATCCAATTTTTAGTATTTTAATTGAATATGTCTTTATTCTAATTTAATACATTATGAAATCCCAAAAGTTCCCCTCCCTTTACTTATAAAAGGGAACCCCCTATCCTCTCATATCCATAATCCGTGAATTCTTTGATACAAAAAATAAATACTCAAAAAATTCCTTAATTCCATTCCAAAATCATAGATTCCTTGTTTTGATTAGAAATCCAATCATGAAATACTTTAGGTATAAACCTAAAGAGGTTGTCTAAAGAAGGGGTATCATTCTTAACCAAGAATTTCCGTTTTATTCCTAATTAAACATACTTAAAATATTATTCAACCATGATAATATAATAACATAAATATTAACTATATATTGATATGTTTTTCTATTAATTTCATACCCAATATATATCTCTTATTCCATCAAATAGGAAATGAAACTGTCATTCGTGTGTACGACGAACTACTTCCTTCCGAACTGATATTATTATATTTTTGTCACCTCCTCTTATGGATGGTTTTGATGATGAATTTTTTTCATATATATATGATAGTAAATATATATTTACCATTATTAAAATATAATAAATCATTTTACTTCTTACCTTTATATGCACTGAAAATGATATTATCATTTGTGTGTACGTGTAGTCAACCTCCTCCCCAAAGAAAAGTGATTTGTTTCCCATCACTACATCACATAGATTATTTATATATAAGTGTTTTTGAATAAATAATATTATATTTTTTATAATTATGATTCTAAAATTATAAAATAGAACTTTTATTTTTCCATCATGATCATTGAAAAATGGTAATGTTACTTATGCGTATGTATGAAATACCATCTCCATGATTTCAACATAGTTCATTTTACATAACCATATATCATCGTTTCTTTAAAAATAATAATTTATTTATTAAAATTATAATAATTTAATTATTATTATTTGTTATATGATCCAATAATGACCACTTTTACCCAACTCAACCTATCGAAGTCATTTTGGGCATATAAATTGAATATCATCAAAACAACTGACATAAACTTAATTATTTATATACTAAAATATAACATGGTACTAAATAAGGGTCAAAATAATAAACATTAAAAAAATTAATAATAAAATACCTAATTAATATAATTTTATGATTCAATAAAATAAAGAACATGTGTGATGATTGTGACCTGAGGTAAGTGATTTCGTCTAAATTTTCCAATATTGAAGAATATTTTATTATTACGAGCCTAGTTTATTTTATTTGGTGTATGTTTTTAAACATTTATATTTAATATCTTGTATAATTCATACTTTATGGTATTTAAATCTTCAATCAAAATTATTTTATCCAATGGAATTTGACTTGAAAGTTACCATGTGGTAACAGGTTTCATAATTAAATTTCTTTTTATTATGTTATAATACATCTCTGTTGTATTTAATATTCTATTATTATCTGTTTAATTTCATTTTATTATATTATGTTTTTATTCACATGTTTTATGTGGTTTTAACTTTTTACAAATAAAAAAATCCTTGTAAAATTATCACTTCAACTGTATGATCATTCTAAGAGATGTTATCTCAATTTTCAGTCTACTGAGATATATTTAGTATTATACACCTATTTAATTTATATGACTTGTATGTACTACCCCATTTATATTTTATATAATTAATATATTTATAATAATTTTAATTAATATTTCATTTTATGTTATTTCTTTCATGGGTGTTTTCATTCAAAAGTTACCAAAGAGTTTAGGGTTTAAAAACCAATCTCATATCAATTGGGATTCTTTATATTTGAATTTCCAATAAATTGATTTATTTTATTATTGTATGAAAAACCCCATTTAATTTTTTTATTATCTGGTTATTCATGAAATTTTCAATTAATAGTACCATTTTCCTCTCTTTTGTACTTAAAATGATTGAGAAATTTTTTTAGAAAAGAAAACAATATTTATCTTTTTGGTTGAAAATTATTTTTCTTCCATATCCATGTTTTGTAAAAAAAATTACAAGAATACTTTTTATATTATCCTATGATTATTTAAAATAACTTTACACATGTTTTACTTTTTTTAATATTGATTTAAATGAATCTGTTTTTCATTTTTTGAATAAGGTATTTTTGACTATTTACTGAAAATGTTAGAGTAATATTTGTTTTTACATACATGGAATAAACAAAAGTTTTCAACCACTATGGACACTAATTTCGTTGATGAATCCATTAAATGTTTACATGGTTATTTTTAAGGAAAATTGTTTTCCTAATATTATAAAAAAATTATAAATGTGATTTTCAGAGTGAAATTTGTCTTTTCATCAAGAATGTTTTTAATTATATTTTTATGGTATTTCTATTCATTAAAAATAGCCACCCTTTATTTTAATTATACTTAATTGGGGATCTATTTTATTGATACTATAATTATTATATCTATAGAGTTTTTATTATTAGACTAGCCTATGAAAGTATTGAAATTCACTATCACGATTAATTTTGTAATCAATAACATTCAGTTGAAACATTCACATTTTATGATCATTAGACATTACATTTCAATTAAATACCCATATTCTTTGTATCATGGATATGAATATTTTCTAAACCATATATCATTTATACATAATATATATTACTATAAATTTTAATTTATATAATAGGTAATTATTTATATTTTGTATCATTTACTCGGTAAGGATATTTATTAATAAGGAATATTATTTATAATGTTAATTGATCATTCAATATATGAGAAATTCATTGGAAATGTATTCATAGGGGGTTCGGTTATAGATATCTCCTTGATGAATCAATAGGTCTCTTGATAGAAATCAGTAGTCTAGAATTAATAGGGTTTCTAGTGTATACCTTCTCATAGATTAAACAATATTTTCATAAGGTCTTGAAGGTATAGATATAATTATTTTTTATATCAAGAAGTCAAATCACTATAATAAAAGTGCCTCATAATGATGATTTTTTTAATATTGCAGTGGTTTAAAATGCCTCTATATGATTCTGTGATGGTTACATAAAACAAAAACAAAACTGGGTGTTGACATCCAATATGTGACAATTTCATCAATTTAGTGTTTGTTTATGGGAAGTATCATAGTAAACATATTTAGCGGTGGTTTTGGGGGTTTTTTAGTGGTTCCATGTGAATAAAGGGTGTATATAGAAACATCATAAACCACCACAAAATTTTTTCCATTTTTTACATTATAATCACTACTAAAAAATAATGTCAATTATTTTTACGGTGGGTTTAAATTCCTTTGATTAGTTTAACGGTGGTTTTAAACTACCGCTAAATATGGTCCATTTCATTAGTGGTGGTTTAAACCAATGATAATTGTAGAATTAAAAATAAAAAATGTAGCAGATTATGTAGCACCAATACCAGCACCATGGAAAAAAACCATGTGCATATAATATATAACAGAATAATCTAAACCATCTAACAATGTTGAGTATTCAACAATCTACCAATGTTTCAAAAAACCATGTACAAGGAACATATAACAGAATAATCTAAACCATATTATCTCAACCATCTAATAATGTTTCATAGATCTAAATCTAAGACTTTGTACTGTAAATAATTAATGTATAACCTGAAAACATTCAAACTACATAGAACTAACATAAAAAGTTTATCCCAGATCCATCCTAATAAGGATGATTTATCCAAGTGCTCAAGGGTACATTCTAAAAATAATGGACTCTGAAAACACTACTAATTAGTTTTCAGTTGGAATCTATGTTTGATACATATTAATTTCATAAATATGACTTTATAAGAGCATAATGTATGAGTTTAATTGAAAACCTATTCTATAACACGTTTAATAGGATTATTTTTTCAAATTAAGTTGATTATTAATATAATCATGTTATCCCAGTTTGGTAACAACATTCAGTTGTGGATGAATTGTGTTCCATTGAAGGTTTTTAATTTCAGTAAAATGTTGCCTGTGAAATTCTTAATGTGGGGAGAATAATTAGTATTATGGAAATTGTGTCCATTCATGTAGAGAGACATAACTGTAATAGAAAAATAGGAAATTTTTTGAATGACATCTTGAACCTGATAAGTTGGTATATTCAATATTTCATATCTCAAACATGATTATGAATTTTAAAACATAGGTTTTAGTTTAAACTAATTATGGATGAAAGATTTATGCTCGAGATAAATATGTGATCCATTATTTTTACCAGTCGGTAGTGTGTCTATGAATTCATGGAAACATTATGGAAATGTGGTTGGTTGATTACCCAACCATTGATGAATGATGACATTCTTTATTGAAATGTATTGGTTCAAATACATGCTTGGGAGATTCTTGAGTCTAGTTATTTGGCATGGGATACCTTTTGATTATCTAGGTGTGTTTGATCGAGAAATCACTAGAATGTTTTTTTTGAATGGTGACATAAACGAGTAAGATTTGGTAAGATCAAGAGATGTGTATGAACCATCTTAGTGGAAGTACCGCAACTCAGAATTGACAATTAAAAATTAAAATTTATTGTTGATATATCTATATACTAGTTGATAATAGGATTATTAAATGATCATTTCTTACTATATATGGGATTTTTTATGAATTTTCGTTGTGATTTTGTTGTTGGGTATTAGCATTTTCTCATGTTTTATCAGTTCATGGGTCATATGATCTATGTTTTATTTAAAAAAATTTGGGAGGCTAGAAATGAAATGTGTTATTTTGAGTTATAATTTCCAAACCATGAAGGTTTTTTCTTGTTTATAATGTCCTATGGGGATTCTTAGTGATGAGAATATCTATGGTGATTTGGTTGTAAGATCACATGTTTTGGAAGGCTTGAAATTTTTAAATTAATTTATGTTTCTTGTTTAGTTTATAGCGTAAATATAAAATTGATCTTTGGAAGGAAATTATTATAGTTGAAAAACATAAAAATTTTATTTTTATATATTTTTTGGCGCTTGATATGTGTCTTGGAAGTCTGAATTATTTTTTAGAGCATCATAATATGAAATATCATTTTTTTGTGAGATAACCTAAGGTGCATTATTGGAGCATGGTTAGTACTAAAAATTTCATAAAACCGTGAAAACAATTTTGATGAAGAACATGGTCTGTAAATAACATGAAAAAGGTCCTAGAAAATCATATAGTACTTAAGAGTTTTTCACACGATTTGTCAAACCATGACCCCATGGTTGCACGACCATGTGAGAACTTTGTAGTTTATTATAATGGTGTGTGCATGAGCTTTGCACTTTTATTTCAAATTACTTTCCCAACCCATGTAGGGTTTATGAATGGGATAGTGTAGAAGTCACAGTTAGCACAAAAATTACATAATAGTTTTAACATAATATTTGGGATGTGGATCTTACGTAGTGGGAGATTCATGGTTTATGCACGGTTTGGAAAACCGTGTATCCAAAACATACACCCCATAAAAAGCGGTGAAACTAAATTTTTCCCCTCTAGACATTATGATTATTTTTTAGAGTTAAAAATGTTTCGTAGATCTTAATTTAAGACATTAAACTATATACAACCAATGTATAGGTTGTAAGAATTTAAACTACATAGAACAAACTTAGGATCTATAAGACATTAAAATACCTAGCCTAACATGGAAAATCTTGGACTAGTATGTAACGAACATGATATTATAGCACTTTCTTGATAGGACATTCTATTCTAATGATGGTTATCTACCACACTGATTTTGAAAACTACATATGGCTAGATTCTAGGTTTCATGGGTTACAAAGAGATGCCAAATCTCATATCTTAGTCCCATCCAAAACAATGACCAACCTCAGGACCTTCCCCTTGATAATGGGGTTGAATCTCTCTTATATAAAAGCTCACTCAACGTGCTCAAGCACATAGTGGTGTAGCTCCCAATTAGGATATTCATTATCCTCTAATTATTATTCTCCCCAATAGTGCTGCGACATGGGAAAAATAGGCTCTTCTACCATATAGGTCACACACCTCAATGGATCTATTGGGAGAAGTGATCATTCCCATGTTTTGAATGTGGTCAAGGGTTTAAAAAACATTTGTGGGGCTCATACATGAATTACACTTTTGTAGGGCCTGTGTCTCTAACATGAATGGAATGAATCTAATAAACAACATAATAGTTAGTCCAAAATACTAATATACACATCTTAACATAACTCAAATGAACCCACTAAATATATCCATCTTCCATATGTAACATATATTACTTCATACTCCACTAACTTCAAACTTAACCGATTCTTGAATCACTACCTTTCTAAATCATTAAGCCATATCAAATTCAATTCTTTATAAAAAATGGGGAATCATAAAAATCTTAGGTCAAGAAAATGTTAGGTGACAAATATATCACACACATGATACATGATACATGATACATTATACATTAAACGTCATACATGAACAAACCCTATATTTCCATATTTGTCCAACATATAAACCAGGCCACAAACCATTGTCTGATGATGAACACTGCTTGTCACCCTCTCCTCCTCTATATCTACTTCCTTCTATCGGCACCTCTAAGAAAATTATATTGAAAATTAAATAATTTTGTATATTTATATTTAAAAATAAAACCAATAAATTTTTGCAAACTAAATGATTTTGAAGTTGTGTGATTTACCTGCTCACCACCCATCATCAATGCAATATCACCAGGGACTTATCTAGTCGTATTCTAATATAAATTGACCAAATGCTTTCTGTAAAGTAGATATATGAGCCCCCTATTCCTGAATTATGCTTCTCATAGAAATAGAATCTCTCTGAGAATTTCAACTTCAATCAAGATTAGATGCAGCTTCAATCCCCAATGGCCTGATAAAGACCTCAGATAGTATGGATCCCAAATCAATCCCGCACACTTGACTAGGATGATCCTTTTGAACCACTTTACCAACTAGTTCATCCTGGGAGACTAATTAGAACTGTGCAAGATAGGTGTCCCATAGTTCTTTAATTTTTACCTATAAATAAAATGATTGTCCTATTATAATCATTATATATTAGTATAGTGACAATTGATAATAAATTATTATAATGAAAAATTATTTCATACCCTAACTTCATTGGTAGGTTCATTAACAAAACGTTCATCATATTTTGTATGAACATCCAACCACACTTCAGTTTTGGGTTCTTAGGCCCTAAATTCTATAACTACATTAAAAAAATATTAATGAGGAACTTAATATATTAAAAAGATAATATTTTCATATAAATATTTAATCTAATGAAATAATTACTAGAGTCGATCGGCTTCTAGAAAAACACTTTGACCCCATAGTGTGAGGGATGATTTTATTATCCTAGATCGATGCATACTTCCTTGAAAGATCTTGAAGTAAATAATATTTAATTTAATAATAATGTATGGAATGTCATATCATTTTCATATAAATGTATAAATTTAAAATGAGATTAATATAACAATATATATTTAAATACCATGTTCTTCTCATCACAATGTCTATCAATAAAAAAATTACATTTCTCTCCAGTTATCCCATTGGGTGCCTTATCATACATATGTTGGGAGATCAATGAATTATAATTAACATCGTCCCATAATATCCATTTAATTTCCTTCCATTCCTTGCTTGGATTTTTATAATTTCCACTTTCATTCTAGGACATCAGCAACTATAAAGTGGAAAAACATATGTACACAGAGGTTCATTTAGAAAATATTAGAATTTAAAAACATACTGAATTTCAATTACACTGTAATGTATTAAAATTACCTTTATTTTTTATTCAAAAACTTCAATTTTCCAAGATGAATTCATATGATTCCAATTATCATACATAATTGGAAGGGAAACTAGCTTCGTGGGAAGGTGACCTAGAATCTGGCCAAGTAATACTATTGTTTCATCCATAAGGACTATATATGAATAAAATGGGACAACTATATTTAGTCTAGTCAGATTCTACACATCTAGACTTTTCATATTTTTCTCCATAGTTTTATTGTTTTCATATTTTATGAACAAACAGTTAGTAAAAAAAAGTGCAATAAATTTATTCATATTAAATTTTGTACCTATAACAGAAACCCCCCAGTATCCCCGTGAAGAACTAAGAGTAGCGCCCAGCTCCCTCACTGTTGAGGCTGCTGAATGGGAAGGTGTCAACTAGGCTACTGTTGGGATGCTCATAGAGGTTGTGAAAGATGGTTCAGGGGAAAATAGATGGTGTCTCTAATGCTGTAGGGATAGATACATATGGATTATCATCTTTTAGTGTGGTCGATTGAATAGTATAATACTTCCTCTATGGAATTCATATCATTTAATCAAATAAAATTAAATTTAGAACATATATTTCAAATAAAATATACATAAAAAATATATAAATGATAATATATGCATATTATTAACAAACAAAATATACATAACAATGATAAATAATTAAGAATTATAAATAAGGTTTTATATTTCCAACTTACTAAAACCAGCTGTATAGACTTCTCTTGAGGATGTCATCCAAATATTTTTTGTATTTATAAAATATCCAAATATGACATAAAATTTTATATATGTCTAAAATGAAGCATCAAATAATGTTGAGTTAAACATCTTGATATATTGTTGAAAAATACTATAAAATACATGAAACCCATAGTAAATGATAAAATGGTTTATAGGTGGAGTATCATATGAAAATGGTCAACTCCAAAAGAACTATTCCCATGGTGTGAGGAACTTTGAAGGCCTAACAGTTAGTTAGGCTATGTAGTGTATACGTAGTGGTGTGAGTGTTTTATACTTGGGTGGGGTATTTGAGAGATCCTAGGTGGCTATTCTATAAGGTAAGTGATATATATAATTTATTAAAGGACACCAAAGTTTTCTTGGATTGTGTAACAAGTTGATTTTTGGAAATGGTATGAACCATAGTATGTTACATTAAGGGATTATAAGGGGTTATCTTTAAGAAATATACCGTTTATTGTAGGTCCATAGGAATTATATATGATAATATATAGAAATAGTCATATAATCTTGAAACTTCTTGAGTGATAAGATTGGGACATGGGAATGGGCTAAATAGCCCATGATAATTCAATGGGCATTGGATATCTTTGTTGGTGGATCATAAAATAGAATAGTCAATCTCATTGGGTGTTTTTAGTGTAACTAGGTGATTATAATTTGGGAAATAGTCTCTCTTGAGTGTGGGATCCATAATGAGTGAGGATAAATAGTCATATAAGTAATAATTCCTAATGAAACGTGAACAACATTGTGTACCAAGGATAAACTCAGATGAAAGGCTACTCAATAAGAAAATAACCAAAATTTATCTAGGATTTTATATAGTCCAATGAATTATGGACATAGCTTTCCCTAATTAAAAAAACATATAACACCATTAGATGGAGTTACATTAAGAAAATCATGATCACCAACCTCGAAAGAAATATCATTCCTTATACACTTAAAATTTCTTCCTATTTTTATTTTTCCTCATACACTACTGAATTAAATTCACCCTCTCAATGTTTTCTTCTTCCAACTCTAGTCTCATCTACTTATTTTTTCCAACATCATCCCTATGAGCTGCATTCTGACACCAAATTCCATATAAATATTTAAAAGGATCAATCTTTATACTAGAATGAAAACTTTTATTATATGAAAATTCAACCAAAGAAATATTTTGATCCCAAATCCCCTCTTAATGCATTAAAAAACCATGAAGTATGTCTTCCATGGTCTGAATTCTTCATTAAAAATATCTCTCACTATAAGGATGAAAATTTGTACTGAAACATAATTCAGTACCCCATGTATTCTAATGTCCTTTCCCAAAATATGAAGTGAACATGGGATCATGGTCAGATACAATGGAGAGAAAAATTCTATGTAACTATACTTTCTCCTTGAGATACAGTCGATAAATATGATCCAAATACATTATATATCAAATGGGAAGGAAATGAAAATATTTAGTCTATTGATTAATAACAACCAAAATATCATTATTACCTTGAGAAATATTTGGTAATACCACCACTAAATCCATGGATATATTCTATCATTTTCACTCTTTTATTAAAAATGGCTAAAGCATCCCCATTGGTAATTTTCATTTTACTTTAATCTATTGACAAGTTAATCGTTCATTGTAAGATCAGAAATATTTCTTTTAATTTCATCCCACCAATAACACTTCTGAATATTTGTATACATATTAGTGATGCAAAGATAGATGAAAAATTAGGAACTATAGTCTTTACTCAATAATTGTCTATTCAAATGGTTATCATAAGGCACAAAAAGTCTCTTTCTAAATCTCAAAACAACTTCTCTGTCAATATTAAATTCATGAATATTAACCTTTTTAAATAATTATAAATTTTCCTTTGACCCAATAGCTTCATTATGATCCTCCTTAATAATATCTTCCAAAATCGAATGCACTTATACCTAAGTTTTTAGTTTATTTTAAACATAAGCAATTACATAGTCATTATGTATCAAGATACAACCAATTCTTTTCAAAGAATCGTCACTAAATTTATCAAAGTGATTATCCAATAAATGAGTATAATATTAATTTTTAATATATATAATATTTATGTTCTTCATTATTCATAAACACAATTTTACTACATTTTACACTTTGAACATTATTTCACGTTATGATTGTAAGTCCTTTTTAAAATGCATTGTTACATGGTACATTTTTTAACACCATATAAAATACCCAATGATCTTGATTTTATTTTCACATTTAATTCTTATGTTAATTATATTTGGAACAATTCATACATTTATAGTACATGAAGATTCACATTGTAAGACAACCAATGTGGGCCCTGAACAGACAACATTCTGGGCGAAGTGTACTGGATATCATCTCAATAAAACTAATTTATCGACCAAGTTAAAATCCCAATAAATATGAAAATTTAACTCAAGATAGAGGAAATAAAGGGTAACATTTCATAAAATAGTTAAAAGAGCTAATTCAGATGTTTTAATAGAGTTTGAGGTAGCCCAATTTGAAGATGAAATATTGGTCCAGATTCTATGGACCAGAAAAACATGCCACCATTTAGATCCTATCTCTAAAACCAAAATTAAATTTGGGCTGAAATGTTACAGTTGGTTATGTGAAACCAGGGGCTCTATTTTTATCTTCTATGGACCATTCTAATTCGGCAATCTAAAAGGCCATTTTTATGCTTCTGTTCAGTGGATGCAAGCAGGCTTCCACTTCGGGTCAAGGGTGAAGAAGTCCACTCTCCCTTAGTTTCCACCACCCTAGGTCTCTATACACAAGTGGGATTTTTTTACTAGTGGGTGTTATACCAAAGGATTAAAAAATTTCTATTTAATGTAGTGTTTATGAAGGATTTGATCATTTTTGTCCTTTGTTTAATTGAAATGTTATGTTGTGATTTTGTTTCTTTGAGTTTGTCTTTCTCATGTAAGTTATTCAATTAACCTTATTTTCTTAATAAATGTTCTTATTCTCCCATTACTCTAATCTTATTTTTATCACATTGATACTTTTGGCTCTATGTTTTAATTTATTCACCCCAAACCTTATGAAATTATCATACAAAGGTGGAGTGATCATAATTTCATTTTTTACTTCCTCAATTTCCCCCTCATGAGTCTACTTCTTGCTTCCATTGAAACCAAAGAATCAATAAGGGGCTAACCCACTTATAGGTTTATCCAAGGGAGTATAAATTCATTTCATTGGATGTTTTTCTCACTCAATTAATGTATAATCACTTCTTCTAATTGAGAAAAAAATTTGATGATCTTTAAACTCTTTCGTCCTTCTTGAATTTAAGTCCACACACTTCAATTGCTAATACAAACCTTTTAACATGGAGTGCTCAAAACAACGATCCTCCAAGTTTATAGGTGATTAATATTAGGGGTTTTATGTATTGAACGAGTAATTTATGGCGTTTGTTTATTCTTAAACCAAACCATATCAAATATAATAAGTTAAAATAGCTGAAAAAGGAATAAATCCAATCCACCCCCATGTGAAAACCTAGGATCAACTCATTTTCTCTTAATTTTAATTCACATAGCTCTCTTATTTCTCTTTTAAAGCCATAAAAAATCAACCCAATGTTGTCCACTTCACATCAAAAAACAATATATAGAATGTACGTGTCTGTAGGTTACTTCTTCGGTCTCTGGGTATTCGACAAACCAAGATAAACTACAAGTGACTGCCTAACCCTAAAATTATTGGTAAATTTGGGTGAGACCAAATTTTGGAACTATTGTCAGGGACCCAAGTAATTCATCTCAGCACTCATTCTATCCCCCCTTCTATTTTCTAAACTCAACTTCTCTTATCTTTTCCACATTCTTTTGTTTTTCACTTTTCTAGGCACATGTCCACCTATACCCATGACCAATCAAAATGTCTAGTTAGCGTGGATGGTCCTGGTTTTGGGGAGTCAAGTACACCAACGTAACTCTTTTCATTACATCCTATTCATCCTAATACTCCAGTTTCAAAAATTGAGTCCATTTCAATGGAATTTATTCAAATAAATCTACTCATAAACCTGGGTGGGAACCAAAATGGAAATCTAAATGAGGAAACCCCAAACTTAGGGAATGTAGTCGATCAAACCATGAATGACTACCTCACACCTTTATGGACCAATAATCCCTCTTACATTAGGCATGCTTCCCCATATGAATCCAACTATTTCTTCAAACCTCGTGTACTAAACCACCTTCTAACCATCCATGGTATGGAGTCGGAAATTACATACCTTCATTTTAAAGAGTTCAACAACATTGTTCAAACAATGTTCCCACCAAATCAACATGAGTAAGCTAATATGAGGCTCTTTACTTTATCATTTAAAGATTGAGAAAGGAATTGGTTAAAAAATCTGATACCTGCATCAATCCACTCCCGAGACCAATTGCAAATAAAATTATACAAAAAAATATTTCCCCCATCACAAAACAAATTCACTTAGAAAGAGAATCCAAAATGTTTTCGAAAAAGAGGGGGATTCATTTTATGAAACATGTGAGAGCTTTAAATACACAATCAATATGGTGACTCACCATGGATTATAAATCCTAGAACAAGTTAAAATCATCAATTAAGGGGTGGGATAAGGAAACAAACAATTTATTAACATGATGTGTAATGGAACCTTCAAAAAAATCCTTAAATGATACTTACAAGTATCTAGAAGGATTGACTGAACAAAAAAAACATGGGGAACATCACCTTAAGATGATAATCCACCAAAATATAATGGAATTCACACACTTAAGAGAGGAGTAAATCCTTAGGGTGAATCTTGCTGCACTCACTAGGATGGTTGAGGAGATCAGTTTTAGGAAGGTCTATGAAAATTAAACTGTTGACCATGTTTGCACAATTAGTGACAAACATGACCGTAAGACTGAAAACTTCCCAACCATCCCTTCTATAAAGGATGTTATTTTAGGAGAAACACTATTAGAGGTCATTGGTCTAAAAATTCACAATACATAATACCAAAACACATTCAACCTAAGGTATAATGACCCTCTAGGATTCCATTAGAAAGATAATCAGCAACCAATCCAAAAACCTACTCAGCCACAAAGACCAAACCCTTACCCTCCAAAAAATTTTCAAAACCATAACCAGTTCCAAGAACAACCATTACAATACCAACATCCTCTTATCCAATAACAATAACCCATACAACAACCAATCCAACAACCAAAGTATCCTCCTAGGATAAACTAACCAGTACATGCCCCTACCCAATCTATCCCTCTTCCAATCCATGAGTAGGTGTGTAAAAAATAGAGAAAATGAACTCAGAAGTGTCATCCTGTAAACAAGAACTATAACCTATTAAAAATAAGAAGGCATCCATGACTACTCAAGAGGTACCATCCTCATCTTTAAGGGGAGAATCCAGTTATACACAAACCTCTCATGAACAACTCAAAACAGTAACTATTTTAAGAAGTGGTAAATTCAATGTGAAACCTAAACAATAAATTAATGAACCATTAAAATATTAAACAATGCATGAAAATGAGGAAGAACCAGCCACATATTTTGAAAAACCTTATGATAATGTGAATGAATCCCTACAACACAAAACACTCAAACCACCTGCTCCATCCGCTAAATGCATGAGAGTAAAATCTAAACCAGAACTGAATGAAAAATTGAGGGAAATCTTCTCTCAGGTTAATTTGAACATTACCCTAATATATAAAATCCAAACCATTCATGCCTACTCAAGATACCTTAAGGATTTTTGAGCTTTTAAAAGTAAATTATCACATAAAAACCAAGTCCTTTTGGCAGCTAATGTGAGTACAACAATTCAAGGGACATTCCTCCAAAGTTGTAAGATCTAGGATATCCATACATCAATGTTGAGTTAAGAGATAAAATAATTTCCAAATCCATTTTTCATCTAGGATCTAGTGTGAAACTCATTCTATATGCCATGTATTGTTAGTTTGGGCTCAAATAAATCCAACCCACATCTATCACTCTTCAACTTCCTGATCATAGTGTTCGAGTTCTTAAGGGTGTCATAAAGGATATTCTAGTGAAAGATGAAAATTTTATTTATCATGATGACTTTATTTTCCTTCAAAATCTCCCAATATTAGTTCCTAGTGAGAAAACCTCCTTCATCCTTCGTCATTTTTTCTTAGAAATAATCAACTCAGTTATCCAATTTATGAATGGGAACGTGACAATTACCTTTGTAAACATGAGTCTTGATCTAAACATCAACAATGAAAACTCTAAAATTGGGGATAATGAATATATCCAACAGGTAAATTTGATTGGTAGTTAAGTATAGGAACATAAAATAGTTATTGAAGGGTGTTTAGGTCTAGAATATATTGATTTCATTTGTTCACATATGGGAAATTTGTCTCCTTGGCTTGAATCTATTTCAGATAGCTCATTTGATGATATTCTCTAATAACTAGTGAATGATAAAATTGTTTAAATCAATAACATTGAGTCCAAACACATTCATGACACTGATCTGACCAATTTAGCGGATGAAAATTCTGTTCATAAGGAACCATTTATATTACGAAATATGGAGAAGGAAAATGAGTTAAATACAAAGTCCCATCATTTCTTGGAAAGTGATAACCAATATGATCTCTAATTTAAGGTCATACCTTCATCACTCAAGTATTATTTCTTATGGGAAAATTGATCCTTTCTGGTTTTCATTTATTCCTCTCTTGAATCCAATCAAGAGATGATTCTTCTGGATGTCCTAAAAAAGCATACGAATGAAATTGGATGTACCATTTGTAATATTCTTGGGATTATCCCACTCATTGGAACTCATAGGGTTGTTCTTGAATCTAAATCTAAACCACGTCGTCAGCCTCAGAGGAGACTCAATCCAAATATTAGGGATGTGGTAATGAAAGAACATCTTATGTTTTTGAATGTGGGTATCATTTACCCCATTATTGAGAGAGAGTGTGTAATCCAAATTCAAGTTGTCCTAAAGAAATATGGAATCATTGTGATCACTAATGAGGATGGTGACCTTCTCCCCACATGGGTCATTACTGGATGGAGAGTATTCATTGACTATAATAATCTCAACTCTTATGCCAAGAAAGATCATTTCCTATTTTCCTTTATTGATCAAGTCCTTAAGCGAGTGGCGGTTAATCAATTATACTACTTCCTTGATGGATTATTAGGGTATAATACAATCGAGGTATCCTAAGAGGATCATGGAAAAACAACCTTCACCTGTCTATTTGGCACTTTTTCATTCAAGTGCATTCCCTTTGGGTTATGTAATGACCCTATTACCTTCCAGCGGTTCATGACGGGAACCTTCTCAGACATGGTGGGGGATTGTTTATAGGTCTTCATGGATAACCTATCCATCTTTTGGGGAACTTTTTAGGATTTCCTTCTCAATTTTCAAAGGGTTTCTTCAAGATTTTTGGATAATAATATCATCATAAATTGGGAAAAATTACTTTTTATTGTAAATGAATGGCTTGTTCTAGGCCATCTGGTCTCTGGTAGATGGATTGAAGTTGATAAAGCTAAGGTCGATAAAATTATCCACCTTCCCTCTCCTAATATTTTGAAGTAATTGAGGTCCTTATTACAACATGATGGTTTATATAGAAGGTTCATTATGAATTTCATCTCTATTTCTCAACCACTTTGTTCTTTTTTAGTGAAAGATACTCTATTTTTATGGATAGAAATCTGTGAGGAATCATTCTCGTCATTCAAGTTAGCTCTTATATATCAACCTATTATGAAATCTCCCATTTGGAAAATTATTAATGAACTAATTTGTGATGAGAGTGACTTATATATAATAGAATTCATAAGAAAATAGTGTGAGAAAACTCCATGTTTCATTTATTATGAATGAAAATATTTAAATTATGCATAAATAAACTACACCATCATTGAGAAATAGTTCCATTATTTTGTCTTTGACTTAGCGAAATTCAGGTCTAATATATTAGGATCATCGATCAATGTCTGCACTGACCATTCAGCCCTGAAATACCATTTCCAAAAACAAGATTCAAAGGATAGATTGACTAGGTGGGTCATTATGCATTGAAAATTATATTTAACCATTAAGGATAAAAAGTTTGTTGAAAATTTTGTAGCTGATCACCTCTCTAGGATGGAATTCAAAGAAAACTCACAATGAGCACCTCTATTTTTTGAGTGATTTCCCATGGTATGATGATATTGCAAACCATTTAGTTATGAGTGACATTCCAAAATTCCTCGAGACCCAATCTAAGAAGAAATTAATTTCTGATGTCAAACACTATATTTTTCATGATCCTTACCTCTCCAAGTTCTGTCCTGATCAAATCATTAAGAGATGTGTTCTCGAGTCTGAACAAGATTCCATTCTATAATTTTTTCAGGGAGAGGCATGTAGAGGTTACTTTTCCACAAAGAAAACCACTAAAAAGGTCCTAAAAAGTGGTTTCTACTGGCCTAACCTCTCTAAGGATTCCTTCCAATTTAGAAAATTTTTTCTTTAATTTCAACAATTATGATCCATTACCAAAAAGAATCAAATACCCATCACTCCCATTCTAGATGTCGAAATCTTTGATTATTGGGGAATTGATTTTATGAGACCCTTCACAAACTCTAGGGTATACATATAAATCCTCTTAGATAATGATCATATCTCAAAATTGATTGAGGACATTCCCCCCAATTCCAATGAACATCATGTTCTGATCTAATTTCTGAAAGCCCACAAATTTTCTCATTTTGGAATTCCTAGGGCTATAATTAGTTATCGAGGAACCCATTTATAAAACCTCCCATTCTCTTAACTCATGTATTTATATGGGATTTCTCATAAAGTTTCCACTACACACCATCCTCAAACAAATTGTCGAGCTGAGTTAGAAAATAGGGAGATTAGGAAAATTCTTGAAAAAACTCGCAATCCCTCTAGGAAATATTGGTCTGAGAAAATCTTAGATCCCCTTTTTTCATATCACACAACATTCAAAACCATCCTAGGAATAACAACATATAAGTTGGTTTATGGAAAAGAATTCCATTTTCTTGTGGAGATTGAACATAAGGCCTTTTGGGAAATTAATAAAATGAATTGTGACCTCTCATTGGCTGAAACAAAAAGAAAAATAGATCTCAATGAACTTGAGGAACTTAGGATGGAGGCTTATAAAAAATCAAGTATCAAAAAATGATAAAGTTCAAGCCTACAAATATAGTAATCTCAAATTAAAACACATTGAACTGGGAAAATTTGTGCTCTTGTATAATTCAAAACAACATTTACACCTGAGAAAGTTGAGGTCAAGATGGTCAGGTCCATACATTGTGCATAAGGTGTACCCCCATGGGGCTATATAAATTAAAGGTCCCAATAGTGGTAAAACATTTAATGTTAATGGTTATTGATTCAAACCATTCATTGAACCATTAAAAAAACATAAATTTGATGAAGACTTGTGAGAACCAGCCTTAGATGAGGAAAATACTTAAACAAATAAGGGTCTAACTCAAGCTAGCGACGTTAAACAAAAGTGTTGCATAGGAGGAAACCCATGGGTTTCATGTTTCCAATCATTTTGAATCATATATTTTTCAAATAGTATTAATGAATCATTTTGATATTTAAAAAAATTACATAATCAAACAACTATGAATATGATAGTGCCTTAGAATATTGACCTATTCTTTTATTTTGAGTATGGATAGGTGTGAAAGGGGAGAAATTTATTCATCTATGTCACGTAGTGTGATCCATGAGTAATACCATACCCATAAATCTAAAAAGAAGATAATTTATCATCATTTTATTTTATTTTTATGTGTCTTTAGGTAAAAAAATACAAAAAAATTAATAATAATCAAAAAAATAAAAGGAAACTTCGTAGGTCATGGAGAATACCCCGTCACGACTGGAGAAGCCATGGGGACTCAAACCCGAGACCGAAGGGAGACATGGTCACATGATTTCCACTGACCTATGAATTAAAATGCTTCCTTGTTCAATCATTTTTTATTATATACTTATGTTTTAATTATATATATATATATATTGATTTGTTTTTTTTGTTTTCTTCCTAGTTATACTATGGAACTCTGTGAGTGACAAGGGTATTGAAGGATTAAATTAGAGTTGCATGAATTTTAACTTCAACCACAAGGTGACTTCATTCCATGATTAAAATTTTCAATATCTTCTTTGAACTCATCTATTCTACCCCCTTCTAATTTTTATTTTCTTTAAACATTGGGGACAGTGTTATTCGATGTTGGGGGGTGAAAAGAAAAAAATCCTTGTGAAATAAAAAATGTGTGTAAATAGAAGGAAAAAATCCTTTAACATTGAACATGATAATACACATTGAAAACATTGAAACTGAATATCAAAAAATTTAGCATGACCTGATTCTTCTTTTAATCCATGTATAATTGCATGAACATAGATTTTGGAAAGTGTGGATGTCTAATGTGATATTTCTTTGTTTTTATATTCAACCAAATAAAAAAATCACAACACACTTCATTTGGATAGTGGGGTATTAGATTGAATTCATGGGGTCCCTAAATAAATAAAATAGTTTTGGGGATATTTTTAGTTTTAATATTTGTATTAAAAAAACAATAAATTTGTGCGTAGAGAAATGGAATGACCTAATTTGTGGCTTTTGTCACTTGGGGATCGTGATTAAATAGTTTTCTAGAATGGATTTAGTAATTTTATCTCTATTTGTGTTAATTTGACTTTGTTTTTGACTTATTTGACAAGAGATGATGCCCAGGTATGTGGGATTCACTAGGTGCACTAAGGTCTTTGAGCCTGGGAGTCATCGGCGAAGTCTCAATACATAGGTTGAATCTATTGAATAAAATTTCAATTACGGTGGAAAAATTTCAAATATATATATATATATATTCAATTTTCTTCTTAATAATGAAATTTTATTCCACCTAACGTTTCCATCATTTCCCTCTTGAATAAAGATAAACCCCCATGTCTATTTTTATACACAACACATCATCGTGCTTAATTGATATTAGATAAAAAATGGAGATTAATTTGAACAAAGGAATGGGATTTGGATTTAGATATTCTTAAGAAACTATATTATATGGAAAAATTTTTATGGGTTTCATAATTGTTTGGTATTAAGTGTTTTTGGTGATCATTTTGTATTAAAATGTTTTTTGGAAAAGGGAATTCAAATTTCATGTATTTTTCTCGGGACTAGAAAAACTAAATTCGGGGGTGTGATTATCAAATTAATGAGTCTAATATTCATTTTTAATATATATAATATTAATTTTCTTCAATATTCATAAACAATATTTTAGTACATTTTTCACTTTGAACATCATTTCACATTATGATTGTAAGTCCTTTTTAAAATGAACTATTACATGGTACATTTTTGAACACCATATAAAATACCCAATGATATTGATTTTATTTTAATATTTTATTTTTAGGTATTTCATTACATTGGAAACAATTCATACTTTTGGAGTACTTGAATATTCACATTGGAAGACCACTAAAGTGGGCCATGAACTAGTAACATTCTGGGCAAAGTTAAATAGACAGCAACCTAAAAAAAATTCATTAATGGCCAAGATCCGAGCCCAATAAATCATAAAATTGAACTAAACATAGATTAAATCAAGGGTAAAATTTCTTAATACAGTGAAAATAGCTAATTCATATGTTTTAAGGGAGTTA
Source organism: Viscum album (assembly GCA_963277665.1). Lineage (NCBI taxonomy): Eukaryota > Viridiplantae > Streptophyta > Magnoliopsida > Santalales > Viscaceae > Viscum > Viscum album. The sequence goes on along the minus strand of OY728160.1, from coordinate 1,202,765,549 downwards.
TAGGAAGCCCAAGTTGAAGATTAAATTAGGGGCCAGATTCTACAGCCCAGAAAAACATCCCACTATTTAGATCATATCTTGCAAATAAAAATTCTATTAGGGGTGAAATTTTACAGGTGTTTAGGAGACATCCATGGATACATTTTATTCTTATATGGACTACTATAATTTCTCCATATAGAAGGACATTTATATTCCTTGTTTGGTGAATGAAAGACGGATTCCACTTCGGGTCAAGGGTGAAGAAGTTCACTCTCCCTTACTTTCCACCACCATAGGCCTACCATACTCAAGTCGGATAATTTTTAATATTTTTATTTTGACCAATGTATTCAAAAATGTATATTTAAAGTAGTGTATCATAATTAGGTTATCATATTTGTTGCTTTTCTAAATTGTAATGTGATGATGAGATTTTGTTGCATTGGGTGTGTCTTTCTCGTGTAAGTTGTTCAATTCACCTTAGTTTCTTATTAATAGATTTTTGTATCCTATTATTATATTATTATTATTATAAAATTGATATTTTTCCCTAGGTGTGAATTTATTCACACCAAACCTTGTGAAATTATAACAAAATTGTGGAGGGATCGTTGTTTCATGGTTTTTTTACCTCTTCAATTCCTCCCCCATGAGTCTACATCCCACTTCCATTGAAAACAAAGCATAAAAGGAGGGATAACACACTTATGGGTTGATACAAGTGAGAATAAAGTGACATTATTGGATTTTATTTCTAACTCCATTACTTTCTAATCACTTCTTTTAATTGAGAATTTTTTTGACGAAATTTAAAATTCGTTGTCCTTGTTGAATTTAAGGCCACACACTTCAAGTGAAAATACAAACCTTTTCCATGGGGTGCTAAAAACATTGATCCTCCAAGTTTATAGGTGATTTGTATTAGGGTGTGTAGGTATTAAACTAGTAAGTTATGATATTTTTTGATCTTCTTAAACCAAATCATCTCAAATATAAGAAATTAAAATAGTTGAAAAAAGAATATGTCCAATACACCCTCAAGTGATAACCTAGGATCAACTCATGTTCTCATAATTTTAATTAACATAGATATATTAGTGATTTTTAAAACAATATAAAATCAACAAAAATTTGGCCACTTCCTAGAAAAAAACAATCCATACAATGTACGTGTCTATAGGTTTCTTCTTAGGATAAACTCAGAGGAAAGGCTACTCAATAAGAAAATAACCGAAATTTATGTAGGATTTTATATAGTCCAATGAATTATGGAAATAGATTTCCCTATTTATCAAAACATATAACACCATTTGATCGAGTTACATTAATAAAATCATGATCACCAACCTCGAAAGAAATATCATTCCTTATACACAAAAAAATCTTTCCTACTTTTATTTTTCCTCATACACTACGGAATTAAATTCACCTTCTCAGTGGTTTCTTTTTCCAACTCTAGTATCATCCACTTCTTTTTTCCAACATCATCCCTATAACCTGCATTCTGACACCAAATTCCATATAAATATTTAAAAGGATCAATATTTATACTGGAATGAAATCTTTTATTATAATAAAACTCAACCAAAGAAATATTTTGATCCCAAATCCCCTCTTAATGCATTAAAAAAGCATGAAGTATGTCTTCCAAGGTCTGAATTATTCATTCAAACTATCTCTCACTATAAGGATGAATGGATATACTGAAACTTAATTCAGTGCCCCATGTATTCTAATGTCCTTTCCCAAAATTTGATGTGAACTTGGGATCATAGTCAGATGTAATGGAGAGAGAAATTATATGTAACTAGACTTTCTCCTTGGGATATAGTCGATAAATATGATCCAAATACATTATATATCGAATGGGAAGGAAATGAAAATATTTATTCTATTGATCAATAACAACCAAAATATCATTATTACCTTGAGAAATCTTTGGACTTATTTCTATCATGAATTGGGAAAAATTATTGTACATGTAAAAATTATTTTTACTTATGTAAAGACCTTTAAATTTCAAGGAAATTTTTTTCGTAATTTTATTTGAAATTTTACAAGAATGCAGTTTCTGACGGCACCTGATTTCAAGGCCCAGTGTGCCCGGAATCATTTTCTGAAGTTTGGCTCAGGTACGTTCAGTGAACGGACGAGCGGGTTTTTCTAAATTTTGAACCGGTGCTCGGAACCGAATTCTGAGGGCACTGATGGAATCGCAGCGCCGGTATTTTCTTAGAAAATCCTCTTCCAGAGTTGCGTTTTCTCGGGTGTGGTTTTTAAATTTTGGGCTTAAAGTTAAGAAATAAAATAATTGTACGACAAAATTTATTTTATTTCACTTAAGCCACTTGGAAGACACTTGAATCCACTTAAAGCGGCTTAAGCTGAGTTGATCCGGATAGGGTGCTATCCAAAAATATCCTACCCCCTTGGTAGGATATTTGTGGGGTGGGGCCCGCACGAGCCCCACCATTTCTTTTCCACTAAGTAACGCACCCGCGAAAACCCATCATTATGAAAGTCAACTGACGCATTTTCTTAACTTCTTAACGCACCATTTAATTGGGCGGTTTTATTCGTGAATTAAATGGGCAGTTTCTTTCGTTGATTTAATTCTACGAGTTAATGGGTCGTTACTTCCTCTTTTTCGTTTGTTGGCGTTATAATAAAATAAGACCAACACCGACTTTTGGAGGATTACACGTTGAGAGGCTTTGACAGGATTCTTGTGCCTCCACCCTTCTTCGTGAAGAACAGGAAGAACGCGAAGAACGCCGGCCTCCGACGAAGAACTCCGAACCCGCGGAAATCGACGACGCGACGTCGTGTTCCGCGACGCCGACGTTTCCTCTCCTGCGACGTTCTTCGGTGACGTTCCTTAATCTGCAACAAAAACCTTCGATCAACCGTTGAGGTGAGATTTTCGGTTTTCTTTTAAAATTCCTTTGTGGTTTTTAACTCAAGAAGGATTTAATTATTAAAAAATTAAATCTTTTTGTTCTTGAACCTCGGAGTTCGTCGACGCGACGCCCTTCCGCGACGATGCGACGCCTTCCATGACACGACGATCCCCTCCTTCTGTGACGATCAAATCCGTGAAGAACCCGCGTGCGACGACTTGACAAGGTAGGGATTTTTATTTTGGAAATACCCTTTTTATTTTTCTCGTGAAGGTTTATTAAAAATTACTGAACCGGATTCATATGAAAAATTTTAATTTATTAAAATTGTTGTTTTCATGTGTTGAATAATTCTCCCGTTGTTGTTAACTAACGCGGAGGGTGCGGGCCAAACGAACACGGCCCAACAACCCTCCGCTGTTCTTCGTGGTTGTGCGGATTTGGCGGGCGACGTCAGAACATGACGCAAGGGAAATTTGATGATCCTGCAGTGAATAACGGAACCCGGGAGGGGCAACGTCGCAGACAGGAAGGAAGACGGACCACCGGAGCAACTCCGGTGGCCCGCAGAAGCTTCCGGCGGCGCTGGACGCCGCGGCTTCTGCCGCGGCGGCTCCCCGCGGCTGCCGCGCTCGGCCGCTCGGCCGAGCTGAGCCCGGCCGGACCGGACCAGGTCCGGCCAGGTTGGACCGGGTCGGGTCGACCCGGTTCGGCCGACCCAGGGGGTGTTGGGCCGGGTCGGCCCGGGCCCGGACCCCCCGTCTTTGGACCATTTTCGGTCTTTTGCCCGTAACGTGAGCTACGAGCCTCAGAACGACGCGCCGTCAGCGGCAACACGATAATTGGATTGAGATGGTCATTTTGGTATTTCGCACTCATGGTTTCAGAATACTTTGGGTTCGCCCAGGTCGGTTCGTACACAAAACCAACCGGGCCCTCGGAGCGGAAACACTCATATCTTGAGCTACGGACGTCCGATGGACGTGCCGTCAGCTTTGGTGGATTCCTCTAAGTGATACAGATATTTTGGCTCACTCCGCCCGAGGTTTGGACGCAGGTGGAGTACGGTGGAATTGGTTTTGCCTTAAAAACCAACCGGGCCCTGGGACAAAAAAGTCAATAACTATCAGACCGGGCATCCGATTGACGCGCCGTCTGCAACGTTGAGTTCATGTTGATGATAAGGAACTTTTGGATACATCAACCTCGGACATTGTGTCAGTTGATGTATCAGCCTCTCGGCTCGTGAAGCGGACCCTCCCGAACGAGCTTGCTGTGTGCGGGAACCCTAGTGCTGGCTGCGACTGCTACTGTGACTGCGACGATGACTGTGCAGAGATCCTCAGTGGACTGCGACGACGACTGTGCATAGATCCTCAGTGGACTACAAGGACTACTACACTCAGCGATCCTACGTGGATCTGTGATACAGATCCTGTGTGGATCCGATCCTATGTGGTTCAGCGCTCAGCGGTTCTGTGTGAGCCAGCGCCTACAGGTCCTGTGTGGGCCCGATCCTGTGTGGGTCTTTGCGGGGGTTAGTTATCATTTGATCATGTGTGGGTCTGATCCTGTGTGGGTCATTGCGGGGGTTAGTACCTATCGATCCTTTGTGGGTCCGAGGACTTAGATGGATCAATGATCATCTTTATCGTCATACAAGAAGTATACCTGTGTGAGCTGAATCCTGTGTTACTCTCCTTTGTGGATTGTGTTGAACTATCCTGTGTGGATTTACTGTTTACTCTCCTTTGTGGATTGTGTTGTGCTATCCTATGTGGGTATACGTTTTCTTTCCTGTGTAGACTGGGTTGTTCTTGGGCTCGGATGTTGGAGCCGAACGGGGATTGATCACTTAGGTATATGTATGGGCATATACCTAATAAGTGTCGGTTGTTACTTCGTGATTGTATCTTTCCGTTGTGGTTTATCCTTTGTGGATTTCGGGAGACCTTTGGGGGTATCGGGGACCCTACTGAGTAGCTTATACTCACCCCTTCACGGGCATTGGCCGCACATCATTGTGTTGGTTGCAGACGACGGACAGCGCTGATCGTGTTGGAGGCGTGCGGAGCAGGATGGTACCTGGAGGTGGACCACTGGGCTGGACGTACTCGGAGCGGTCAGGTGGACCCGAGGAGCAGTGGAGGCTATCTGCACCCACCCTTCAGGTGGGACTTCCAGAGGACGGCGCGATGCTGCAGCTTTTCTTTTCAGTTGTTGTTTTTCCCTTTCAGTTGTACTTTACAGTTGGGCTTGTATTTCCGGCCCCTTTTACATTCATCACAGCTTGTTACACTTTTTACTTAGTGTTTACTTTTCCTCTATCTTACTCTGTGGTGTTTGTTTACTTTTCAAAGGAAATGTATTCCCTTTTTTCGAGATTTAGGCCTTGGTGCTAGTCGCCAGCCCATGGCCTATGGAAGGCGGGTTTGGGGTAGTCACAGCACGGGCCCCGAGGATGGGTCAAGACAAATTGGTATCAAAGGTGGTCAGTTTTACCGCAGAGTCTGATCTTTCTTCTATGTGAAGCAATAGTGATTAGCATATTGAGTGTGGTTATCAGTCCAGGGAGTCCAGTGTTAGTGCGGCGGCCGACGTATCCGTACACCAGGACCCTGACTTCTGATTTCCGACATAATGCATGAAAACATTGATTGCATGTGTGTATCAAGTTTTCGTTGTGATTACTTGTGTCAGCTCACCAGGTATACTGTTCTGACCATGGCGCACTTGTTTCCTTTTCAGGATGGCCCCACGACTGCAGCCAGCTAGGGTTCCGAGAGTAGAGCGCGACGAAAGCCCACCGTGCGATGAGGCCTCGGTACATGGCCCGTTGACAGCAGAGGCACCGGCGGTACCTTTACCCGCCGAGCACCCGATGCTTCCAGCACCGACCGCTGACGATGCACGTCGCCTCGGAGCTCTACACGAGTTCCAGCGCCAGCAACCACCCAGGATTCGTGGGGAGACGGACCCCTAGGCATTCGAGGACTGGCTGGAGGCGGTCGTTCGAGTTTTCAGGCTAGTGAGGACATGAGCAGACCTCATGGTGATCCTCGCGGCGAGCCTACTACACGTAGCAGCAGGACGATGGTGGAGCTTGATGCTCCAGGTGCACTATGCGGCCTCTCTCATCTGGACGGACTTCGAGTGCCTCTTACGCTTAGAGTTTGTCCCGACCACCCTCCGTACGGTGCACATTCAGGATCTTCTTCAGCTGTGGCAGGGCAGCCTGACGGTTGCCCAGTATGCGGCGAGGTTCACCGATCTTTCTCGCTACTCGACCGACATGGTACGAGACCCCTTCTTCCGGGCCCGGACCTTCGAGCAGGGATTGAGACACGAGATCAGGGAATCACTGATCTCTCTCAGGATCCTGACCCAGGTAGGAGTACTGGAGAGAGCCCTTCTGATCGAGAGCTTTCTGGCTGAGTCCACAGTGAGACCTACCGCAGGGCAGCAGGTAGCGGAGTCTTCGGCAGAAGGTAGCTGACGGACAACTCAGGGTTCCAGGAAGACCAGACCCTCTCGTAGAGGACCTCAGGACACTGGATCAGCAGTGCGGGGCACATAGCGCGGAGCCAGTCTTTCGAGAGGCAGGCAGTGCTACGCGTGCAGCGGGCAGGGCCACATGGCTCGTGACTGCCCGACCCGTCGTACCAAGGAGCAGCAGACGGTGGAGGGGCCACCCAGGCAGAGGAAAGAGGTCGACCATGGCGGTCCGCAGGGAGGAGGCGGACGAGGCAGAGGAGCTGGTCGAGCAGCAGGTGGTGGGCGACGCTTTGAGGCTCTGCCACCACCACCACCAGGAGGTCTGTCCCGACCACAGGGACCTGGCGGGCAGAGACAGGCACAACTCCAGGCAGCGGAGGCCTACGACCACGGCGCGCCAGAGATGATTCGAGGTACAATCTATGACTATTCGACCCTTGATTCAGTTCTTATAGACACATGAGCGAGTCACTCTTTCATAGTCGCTGCCCTTGTTCGGAGCTCGGAGATTCCGATAGAGCCGTTGGCTCGATCCTTACGGCTAGAGACCCCTACGGGAGAAGACTCGACGATTACGCACTAGTGCCGGTAGTGTGAGCTTACTCTAGGAGGCAAGAGCTTCGGCTGTGATCTTCATGTAGTGGCGTCGAGGACTTACGACGTCATCTTGGGTATGGATTGGTTATCTACAGTCCATGCTTAGATTGACTGTTTTAGGCGCAAGGTGCGATGTGTGGGCACCGACGGGAGAAGGTTCACCTTCACCGGTGAGAAGGGGGCCCTTGCAGCACAGGATGGACTCTCGTAGAGGAGGGGATAGCCCATCACTCATCAGTTGGCTAGCCTCATCATTGGAGCAGTTGACGTGTGGAGTCCATGTTTTCCTGCAGTGGTGGATCAGTATGCGGACATCTTCCCCGACGACGTTCCAGGGCTACCTCCTCGCAGAAAGGTAGACTTTTACATTGACCTGTACCCCAGGACAGCCCCAATATCCACTCCAGCATATCAGATGGCCCCCGCTGAGTTTCGAGAGCTGCTGGTACAGTTGGAGGACTTGCAGGGAAAGGGGTTCATCTGACCCAGTGTTTCGCCCTAGGCTTCCCCGATATTGTTCGCCAAGAAGGCAGACGGGAGCTTCCGACTGTGTGTCGACTATCATCTCCTGAACCAGGTGACAGTGAGGAACAAGTATCCGCTACCGAGGATTGATGACCTCTTCGATCAATTCAAGGGATCACGGTGGTTCTTGAAGATAGACCTCAGGTCAGGCTATCATCAGCTCAGAGTTCGAGACGAGGACGTGCAGAAGATGACCTTCAGGTGTCGGTATGGCCACCATGAGTTCTTGGTTATGCCTTTTGGTGTAACCAATGCTCCAGAAGTGTTCATGAGCCTCATGAACAGGATATTCCAGTCATACCTCGATAGATTTGTCATGGTCTTCATCGACGACATTTTGGTGTACTCGACTACGGAGGAGGAGCACGCCTACCACTTGCAGGTTGTACTAGACACACTCCGAGAGCACCGGCTTTATGGGAAGCTCACAAAGTGCCAGTTATGGTTACGTGAGGTCCACTTCTTGGGGCACATCATTTCTGAGGTGGGAGTTGCTATGGATCCCGTGAAGATCGAGGTAGTGCTAGCTTGGGAGCCACCCAGGAGCGTGATGGAGGTGCGGAGTTTCTTGGGTCTAGCCAGATACTATCGGAGATTTGTGCCATACTTCTCTAGAGTTGCGGTGCCACTCTCAGCTTTGACGAAGAAGGGGAAACCCTTTTTGTGGTCAGACAGATGTAAGCAGAGCTTCCAGGATCTGAGACAGAGATTGACCAGCGCACCTATCTTGAGGTTGCCTGAGGAGGGAGTTGGATACGTAGTCTACTGAGATGCATCAGGGACCGGACTTGGATGTGTCCTGATGTAGGAGCGGGCTGTGATTGCCTATGGATCATGTCAGTTGAGGCCGCATGAGCAGAACTACGCTACCCATGACCTAGACATAGCAGCAGTGGTCTTCGCTCTGAAGACATGGAGACACTATCTGATGGCCGAGCGCTTTACAGTCTTTTCTGACCACCAGATTCTCAGGTACATTTTCTCTCAGAAGGAACTGAACCTGAGACAGCGGTGATGGCTCGAGTTCCTCCAGGAATATGACTTTGAGATAGTCTATACTCCTGGGAAGGGGAACGTAGTAGTCGATGCCCTCAGCAGGAGGACGGGCATTCATCTACTTGAGGAGGCGACAGAGCAGCTAGCCACCTTGCAGATATCCGTCGTGGATAGAGACAGAGCAGCCTTCCTTCAGTCTCTCACAGTCTCTCCTCCACTTCTACAGCGGGTCAGAGAGGCACAGTGTCGGGACGCTAACTATGAGACGCCGCGTGCACAGATATCCTCGGGACAGGCACCTGATGGTTTCTCCCTTGCAGCAGAGCACGACGTCCTTTTCCGAGGACGTACCTTGGTACCAGTCTCTTTATGAGAGGAGGTGCTGAGAGGGTTTCACACTTCTCCTTTGGCGGTAAATCCTGGAGTGGCGAAGATGTACCAGTATCCCAGACGACAGCACTGGTGGCCGAGCATAAAGAAGGCTGTGGCAAAGTTCGTTTCTCGGTGCCTCACCTGCCAGCAGGTGACGGCAGAGCATCAGGTACAAGCAGGCTTGGTACAGCCCTTGGAGGTCCCGGAGTGGATGTGGGACGACATATCTATGGACTTCGTGACTGGACTTCCACACACTTCCAGAGGTCACGACTCCATTTGGGTGATTGTTGACCGGCTCACCAAGTCGGCACACTTCTTACCCATCAGAGAGCAGGGCTCAGTGGAGAGCTTGGGGCGTCTCTACGTTCAGGAGATTGTACGGCTTCACGGTGTGCCATCGTCTATTGTCTCCGATCGAGACTCTCGCTTTACTTCCTGGCTTTGGAAGGGGTTGCAGGAGGCGTTCGGGACGCGACTATGTCTGAGCACCGCCTTTCACTCTCAGACGGATGGTCAGACGGAGAGGACCATTCAGACTCTTGAGGACATGCTCTGCGCATGTGTCCTTGACATTGGTCGCAGCTCGGAGGACCACCTACCCTTGGTGGAGTTCGCGTACAACAACAGCTACCACTCCACCATCAGGATGGCACCATACGAGGCGTTGTGCGGAAGACCTTGCAGATCTCCTTTGTACTGGACAGACCCTGGGGAGTCATCACTTGTGGGACCAGAGATGGTCCGGGCCACGACAGAGAAAGTCCAGGTCATCCAGGAGCGGATAAGGACAGCTCAGAGCCGGCAGAAGTCTTATGCTGACAGGAGGTGGAGGCAACTAGAGTTCGAGGATGGCGACCACGTCTTCTTGCGTATCTCACCTCGACGTGGTTTGCGGAGATTTGGATGAGGCGACAAGTTGTCTCCACGCTTCATTGGACCATTCCAGGTCCTCAGTAGGATTGGCGAGGTGGCTTATTGCCTGGCTCTACCACCTCAGTTGCACTGGGTGCACGACGTCTTCCACGTATCTTAGCTGAGGAGATACGTGCACGACCTGACACACATCATTGACCATGGGGAGCTAGACGTGGATGATGGGGAGACTTTTACGGAGGTCCCGGTGGAGATCAAGGATCGACAGGAGAGGGTCCTACGTGGGCGATCAATTCCTCTTGTTTGCATCATATGGAAGCACGGGAACCTCCAAGAGAGCACATGGGTGCGGGAGGCTCAGATGCGTGCTCAGTACCCACATTTGTTTCCCTAGGTTATGATGTATCTTTACGGGGACGTAAAGTCCTGAGGTGGGAGTAATGTAAAGACCCGTAAATTTCAAGGAAAATTTTTTCTTAATTTTCTTTGGAATTTTACAAGAACGCAGTTTCTGACGGCACCTGATTCCGAGGCCCGGTGTGCCCGGAATCATTTTCCGAAATTTGGCTCGGGTACGTTCAGTGAACAGATGAGCGGGTTTTTCTAACTCTTGAACTGGTGCTCGGAACCGAATTCTGAGGGCACCGATGGAATCGCAGTGCCAGTATTTCCTTAGAAACGCCTCTTCCAGAGTTGCGTTTGCTCGGGTGTGTTTTTTAAATTTTGGGCTTAAAGTTAAGAAATAAAATAATTGTACGACAAACTTTATTTTATTTCACTTAATCCACTTGGAAGCCACTTGAAGCCACTTAAAGCGGCTTAAGCTGAGTTGATCCGGATAGGGTGCTATCCAAAAATATCCTACCCCTTTGGTAGGATATTTGTGGGGTGGGGCCCGCATGAGCCCCGCCGTTTCTTTTCCACTAAGTAACGCACCCGTGAAAACCCGTCATTATGAAAGTCAACTGACGCGTTTTCTTAATTTCTTAACACACCATTTAATTGGGCGTTTTTATTCGTGAATTAAATGGGCAGTTTCTTTCGTTGATTTAATTCTACGAGTTAATGGGTCGTTACTTCCTCTTTTTCGTTTTTTGGAGTAATAATAAAATAATACCAACACCGACTTTTGGAGGATTACACGTTGAGAGGCTTTGAAAGAATTCTTGTTCCTTCACCCTTCATCACGAAGAAAGCGAAGAACGCCGGCCTCCGACGAAGAACGTCGAACCCGCGGAAATCGACGACGCGACGCCGTGTGCTGCGACGCCGACGTTTTCTCTCCAGCAACGTTCTTCGGCGACGTTCCTTAATCCGCAACAAAAACCTTCGATCATCTGTTGAGGTGAGAGTTTCGGTTTTCATTTAAAATTCCTTTGTGGTTTTTAACTCTAGAAGGATTTAATTATTAAAAAATTAAATCTTTTTGTTCTTGAACCTCAGAGTTCATCGACGCAACGCCCTTCCGCGACAACGCGACGCCTTCCACGATGCGACGATCCCCTCCTTCCGCGACGATCAAATCCGCGAAGAACCCGCGTGCGACGACTTGACAAGGTAGGGATTTTTATTTTGGAAGTACCCTTTTTATTTTTCCCGTGAACGTTTATTTAAAATTAATGAACCAGATTCATATGAACAATTTTAATTTATTAAAATTGTTGTTTTCATGTGTTGAATAATTCTCCAGTTGTTATTAACTAACGCGGAGAGTGCGGGCCAAACAAACACGGCCCGAAAACTCTCCGACATTCTTCGTGGTTGTGCGGATTTGGCGGGCGACTACAAAACATGACGCAAGGGCAATTTGATGATCCCGCAGTGAAGAATGGAACTCGGGGGGGCAACGGCGCAGACGGGAAGGAAAACGGACTGCCAGAGAAACTCCGGTGGCCCGTGGAAGCTGCCGGTGGCGCGGGTCGCTGGCATGGCCGGAGGCGGCGGCGGCCAGTGGACGCGTGGCCGCGCGGGTCCAGCTCACCCGCACGGGATGCGGCAGAATCTACGTCCGCTTGTCCAGCGCGGCCCATCGAGGGCCACAGCTTCCTCACCCCGAGGGGGCGGCGCCACGCGGCTGCCGCGCTCGGCCACTCGGCCAGGCGGAGCCAGGCCTGTCCGACCGTCCGGGCTGCGCCCAGGCCGGAACGGACTGGGTCCGGCCAGGTTGGACCGGGTCGGGTCGACCCGGTTCGGTCGACCCAGGGGGGTCGGGCCGGGTCGGCTCAGGCCCGGACCCCCCGTCTTCGGACCATTTTCGGTCTTTTTCCCGTAACATGAGCTATGGGCCTCCGAACGATGTGCCGTCAGTGGAAACGTGATCCTTGGATCGAGTTGGTCGTTTCGGTATATCGCACTCAAGGTTTCGGAATACTTTGGGTTCGGCTGGGTTGGTTCATACACGAAACCAACCGAACCCTCGGAGCGGAAACACTCATATCTTGAGCTACGAACGTCTGATGGACGTGCTGTCAGCTTTGGTGGATTCCTCTAAGTGAGACGGATCTTTTGGCTCACTACGCCCGAGGTTTGGACGTAGGTGGAGTACGGTCGGGTCGGTTTTGCCTTAAAAACCAACCATGCCCCTGGGACAAAAAAGCCAAAAACTCTCAGACTGGACGTCCGATTGACGCGCCGTCTGCGACGTTGAGTTCCTGTAGATGATACGGAACTTTTGGATACATCAACCTCAGACTTTTTGTCAGTTGATGTATCTGCCTCTAGGCTCGTGGAGCGGACCCTCCCGAACAAGCTTGTTGTGTGCGGGAACCCTAGTGTTGGCTGCGACTACTACTGTGACTGCGACGACGACTGTGCAGAGATCCTCAATGGACTGCGACGACGACTGTGCAGAGATCCTCAGTGGACTGCGATGACTACTGCACTCACCGATCCTACGTGGATCACTACTACAGATCTTGTGTGGATCCGATCCTATGTGGGTCAGCGCTCAGCGGTTCTGTGTGAGCCAGCGCCTACAGGTCCTGTGTAGGCCGGATCCTGTGTGGGTCTTTGCAGGGGTTATTTATCTTTTGATCCTGTGTGGGTCCGATCATGTGTGGGTCATTGCGGGGGTTAGTACTTATCGATCCATTGGGGGTCCGACGACTTAGATTGACCAGTGATCATCTTTATCGTCATACAAGAAGTATACATGTTTGAGCTGAATCCTGTGTTACTCTCCTTTGTGGATTGTGTTGAACTATCCTATGTGGATTTACTGTTTACTCTCTTTTGTTGATTTTGTTGTGCTATCCAGTGTGGGTATACGTTTGATTTCCTGTGTGGACTGGGTTGTGTTTGGGCTCGGATGTTGGTGCCGAACGGGGATTGATGACTTAGGTATATGTATGGGCATATACCTAAGCAGTGTCGGTTGTTACTTCGTGATTGTATCATTCCATTGTGGTTTATCCTTTGTGGATTTCGGGAAACCTTCGGGGGTCTTGGGGTCCCTACTGAGTAGCTTATACTCACCCCTGCATGGGATTTTCCTGCACTTCGTTGTGTTGGATGCAGACGACAGACACCGCTGATTGTGGTGGAGGCGTGCGGAGCAGGACGGTACCTGGAGGTGGACCACTGGGCGGGACGTACTCGGAGTGGTCAGGTGGACCCGAGGAGCAGTGGAGGCTATCTGCACGCACCCTTCAGGTGGGACTTCCAGAGGACGGCACGACTTTGCGGCTTTTCTTTTCAGTTGTTGTTTTTCCCTTTCAGTTGTACTTTACAGTTGGGCTTGTATTTCCGGCCCCTTTTACTTTCAGCACAGCTTGTTACAGTTTTTACTTAGTGTTTACTTTTCTGCTTGCTTACTCTGTGGTGCTTGTTTACTTTTCAAAGGCAATGCCTTCCCTTTTTCCAGGATTTACGCCTTGGTGCTAGTCGCCAGCCCCTGGCCTATGGAAGGCGGGCTTGGGGTAGTCAAGGAACGGGCCCCGAGGACGGGTCGTGACAACTTATGGTACTCAGCCTTTTCTCTTGAAAATAACAAGGCTAAAATTTTGGTACCTAAACATTCTTAGGGTTATTGATGTAAACAAAAAGGTCTTTCAGAACCCACATATGTTCAGCTTTAAGGTGTTAAAAAACCACAAGTTATTTCAAAATTTAAGCCCAATAAGTTCTAAATATTTGAACCATATTAAAGTAACATGTTTTATCAATTGATCGATCTCATATATTTATTTTTTAAAGGTGAATTTTTCATAATAAATTGGTTAAATTAGAAATTTGACTTTATGAAAGTAAAACCAACTCTCAATGATCGTTTAGAAGGGTTTAACAAACTAAAAAACTTATCAATGTTAACCATTATATAATTAAAAACAACAAGAAACTTTTATGACATAATACTTTTGAATTTATTTTCAAAACTGGGTTATGATCATCAAGAGATGAAACTGAAACATATTTAGCATCAAAATTAGAATTATATTTAGTAATTTTATCATTATTATGATTAAAATATTCCAAATATGTATCATATACATTCTTAGAATTTTATTTTTCTTCTCTATGAAATTTAAAAATCAAGAAATCTATTAAAATTATGATCTGGATTTCTAATAATCATATAATGAAAATGAAAAATCAAGGACAAAAGATAAATTAACTAGATTTTCTGAGGTTACATTTCCAATAAATAAAATTTTATTCCATGGGGAGTAAGAATAAAATATGATTGTGTTCCATATTTTTATATAAATATATATTCATCATGAACCGGATCATATTTCCCTATTCAAAGTAACTATAATGGCCTAAAATAAGTTAAAAAGGGTGTTCATGATCCTCAAGGGCTAGAAACTTGTTCCTAAAAATCAAATATATGCAAGTGGGAATGATTTCACCATGAAAATCTTAAAAATATTAACAAGGACTTCCATGGATATCTACCATTATGTATCTTTATATCATACATCCATGAAAAAAATAAATCAATCCATATGATATAAAGAACAAAAGATAGTATACCACAGTATAAAAATAACCATTCATCCACATCACTTTATAAACTAAAATAAAAGTGATATGCAACATACCAAATATATAGTAGTCAAAATATAATCAATGCTAACTTAACTGAAATGTAAATAAACAAAAATAAATCAATATTGAGGAATCCTAAAAATTATCTACATTAGATGTATTCATGTGGCCTATAGTCACCTCCAATCCCATACCAAGAAGGATGAATATGGAATCAATAACACCCCCCCCCCATAATTATCTCTTTTCCCATTTATTTTATCATATATAATCAATGCTATATATTCCAAAAAGAAAATTCAGACTGTCAGTCAAAGCCTTGTAGTATACCATTATGAATCTGCATAATATATTTCATAAAGAAAGCTAATAGTTCTAGTTTGGAAAATATAAAATTTCTAAATATTCACTTTGATTCACCAAACAATAATTTAGAAATAATTGGTAAAAATACTCTGGTTTTTTAAAACAATCCAAGGAAAACATATATAGAAAATAAAATAGAGGGAAACATGGAATAACAAAAATCAAAACTTCTAAATAAATAAGTGGGTATAAAGTAAAAACATATCCTAACCAAGAAAATTATATGCAACATGGAGCTCTAACCTTAGTTCCAAATTTTAAATATATCTCACTCGTAGATCATTAGATAGATTACATAATCCTTAAAAAAATTATGAGCTTTTTATGCCTCACTAAGTCTCATCGTCCATCTTATTGTCACACTCGGTCTAACTGTGACACAACCCCTATCCAGGTCACAATCTACACTAGGTTAGCTCCTATCGATGTTACCAACATGTACCCATTGTCTCACATGTACATCCCATTTTCAATTCATAAAACATGTGAAATCATAATCAAACATTTATCTAATAATCTATTATATAAAAATAAGTCTTATAAATCAATAATTATCATTAAAATTTTAATTTACATTTAAAGTCACATTTAAAAACCCATTTTTAATAATAATAACCTTTAAAAAATTTAATAAAACTCCACATGTGTATAAAACTATTTTTAAAGTGAAAATAAAATAATACAAATACTTTGAGAAACAAAAATTCAAGAACACCAAAATGGTAATCACAAATCAATCCAAAATCATTAATTTTAAGTATAATATAAAAAATAAAACCAAATAAGCACCAATAACTATGGGTAACCTGAAGGAAATATCTATTACATAGAGATACATAGCTAAAATTTTGATAAAACTCATAATCCTTGGGTTATGAAACTACTAATATGTAATTAAAATAAAAGATATAATCACTTCATATTAAATAATTGAAAGAAAGAAAATTATTTAATTAAATACTGATAAAATAATTTTATGCCTATGAAAACAAAAATAAGGATTACCTTCACCTCATTGAGATGAATCCAATTCCACCAATATGGAGTTCTTCTAAAAATATTTAAGGAGATATAGATGGAAGAATATAGAATAATTTTAGAGAGAGTGGGAGAAAATAAGAGTGGGGAGAGAGGGTGGAGACATGCAATATTCATTCATGCCCCCACATTTCAAAATAAAATTTTCCCCTCTACTATTCATATTTTAATTTTAAAATTGTTTCATTTTTCCTATATTATTTAAATAATATTATCAGCACACCAACTATTGCAAGATCAATTATCCAACATTCCTTACTCTCCCATTATTTTTATTGTTAAATGTTTTACATTTTTTTCTTTTTCAATCATTCATTGTACCTCCAACAAGTTATTCCATTCCATACCCATTCATTTTTTTCCTTATTTAGTCTGTGTTGTTATTATTTTCAATTAATTAATATATTTCAAGCTATAATATAATCCCACATCAATAATATGGAATTATCTAATATTAAAATCAAACAAAAATAATAATAATAATTAATAATTTGACATTTCCATTTCCTTATCATGAATAATAATATCACTGTTATTTTATTAACCACCCAAAAAATATTGACACACAACAAAATTACATTTATCAATTTAACCAAATATAAAATTATCCAATAATTTTTCACTAAATAATATTTCTCCTATTTAAATAAAAATATTATAAAACAATTATAATTAAAAAATTTGGTATGTTAAACTATTATAAGTAAATGAGGCATCACTATTACTCTATGTGTTTATTTCCTTCAGCACATTCTTCTCAAACCTTCTTGAATTTCTTCTCAGACAGTTATATTTATTATTCAATTTTAGGAAGTCTAGTCAAATGTGTCCCAAATTCTTACCCTTATAAGATATAACTTCCATAGAGTCATTATTCTTATAATTCTATTTTTATCCTTCAGATGACCTTTCTATAAACCCTTCATTCAAGAAATAATGATTATATACCTTGAAATTTTTGCAATTTTCCCCTTCATTAACTTCTGAACCATTGATAACTGAATTTTTTATATATATTCTATTAATAATTATAGAATTTTATGTATTAACTTAATAATTTAAATAATCAGATGTTAATAAAAATTAAATCCAGTTATTTAACTTCTCCCTCTCAAAATCTCTCTACATCCTATTCTAATACGGTATTAATGTTCTAGTGAAATATTCCAGGTCCATCATAGTATGATTTTTCATATATACTATATCTTTACTCTTACATTCCCACTCTTTAAAACGTATGTACATGATCTTTTCCAAAATATATTAATACATAATTTAATGTCATCTATGTGATTTTAGTCCATTAACTATCCTCATAAAGAATGAGTTCATTTAAGTTACTGATTCAGCATGAATAAAATTAAATGATTTTTAATCATCTAAAACAATGTATTTTTTGGTCTTAAGAACATTATATTTGTTGAAATTTATTATTTCAATTTCCCTTAAAATCTCATTCCTCCTTTCACAATATGTAATTTGATTATAAATATTGCAAATGGTGGAGAAAAATAAGATATTTAAAACTATGTAATTATTTTTATTTTTCAACTTTTACATTCATGTAAATAATATATTTTCTTCTATGTAATTCTATAATCTATAATAATTATATTATAATAACTAATTGTAGTATTAATAATAAAATTCACCATTTGATAATGCTAGTATCCATAATCATCTCCATCAAAAATAATAATACTTCACATCTTCAAATTATTAAATGTTCTAATTATTATTATTGTAATATAAAAAGATGTAAATCTACTTAATTAAAAAAATTAGTGTAAGGAAACTATAAATAAATCAAAATCCGAATGAAAATTATGTTCTAAAAAGTAAATTTAGTATAGATACCTACAATAATACCAAGTGTTGTCTTAGATACTAATGGTATAGAATCATCTAGAGGAGGGTGAATTGAAGTCAAAAAATCAACTTATAATTCTAATCCCACTATAGAAAGTAATTTTTATAAAATATATAATCTCTATATAATAAAAGTATAGGAAATTAAATAAAATAGTTCAAATAAGACTATAATAAGTTAAAAACATTTATTTTTATGTAAACAAATAAGAAAATAAAAATATATAATGAACGTATAAAATGGAGTGTCAGATAAGAAATACAAATACTTATTCAAAGGATATTACTAATTGTTTAAATCTATATGATATTGTAGTTTTCATAATCACAAATTATTTTAATATACAGATTCTACTCTTTCAGGCAATTTTAATATCTCTATGAAAATAGATTATGTCATACAGAAACATATACTTTAATAAGTCAATTGCTTATAGTCATGGATAAATATGTTTACAAGTGTATTTTTACATGGTCTTTTGATTAACAATTCCACTTGTAATGGTATATGTAAGACAGACTCTTCATAATCTTTTTTGGATTCCCTGAGAAACCAAAGCCGACACACTGAAACCGAAGTTGATACACCGAAACTGAAGTTGACACACGGAAGTCGACACACCGAATTCGACACACTGATGTCGACACACTGAAACTGAATTCAATACAACGAAGTCGACATACCGAAGTATGACACACCGAAGTTGGACAGACTGAAGTCGATTCACTGAAGTATGAAACACCGAAGTATGACACACCAATGTTCTACACACCGAAGATGACAAACCGATGTTATAAAACCAAATACAACAGACCAAAGATGAATAAACGATTGATATAAATAATGGTTTCTATTTCATTAATAAAAATTTATTTCTAATGGTCATATTTAGACAAATTAATGTTTCTAACATTAATTATTGTTTTCTACAAGAGTATGAGAAGAAAATTACGTGGTACATTCACGTACGATGATATTTATGTCAAGAGGATCCTGTAATATAAAAGGACCTCATATTTCGCGTAAAAGAAGAATAAGCACTCAGTGCAGTTCAAGAAGTAGTAAATGCTGAGACACAGACTGTGTGAATACCACAAGGTAAGAACAAAGAACATGAGATTGAAAGAAGACAGTAACAAGCTACCTTCTCCAAAATGTCTTCAGTATACATCGAGACATTAAAGATCTGAATCTTTTCACTCTTTGAAGCTAGATTAAAGAAACTACAATACTCTTTTCTGAAGACAACTTCGGGAAGAAGACTCAAATACCATTTTCTCAACATTAATTAAGTCTATATCTTTACATCAAAACACATAGATAATTTACAACTCTGATCTCTTCATTAACTCGGTTGTGTTTTATATTAACTATTTGAGTAGTGTGTATATTTGTTTGTATAACACACACTGTCACCTGATCATAACTAGAGGATATCAAACTATCCTCATACGCAATCACTTATTACATTTGTTTCCCATAAATAATTGTGGTAGAGGTAAAGTGGGACCTATATAGCTAGGTGTGCTATTGTAAACCCTGATCTAGGGTGTGGATCAAAATTTTATTTATATAAACAGCTTAGTGGTACGTGATGAGCTAGTGGAGAGGATTAAGTCTCTTCTTGAGGCTGAACCTCTTGTTTACATTGTTGTACCAATATTCAATTACTTTGTTTTGTTTTATCCCCTGCTTATAGTTTTTCAAAGATAGAAACTAGTTTTTACTTTAACTTTGATAGTTAGTTTTGGTAAGTGTGTATTTATGCTCAATTTAGTAAACCTGTTTCAAAAGTTGAATTAGTGATTACATTGATTCATCTGAGGACTAATCAACCTTAGAGAAACTTGATGAGAAATTAAACATTTATATCTCTACTACCTTAATTGACTAAGACATTTTGAATATGGGTATTTTTATCATAAAATTTTTAATATAAATTTTAATTGGAACTCAATTCACCCCATATTGAGTATCCACTCTGACGAACTTTTAGTATTAGAGGTTTATTTATTTTCAATATTTTAACTTTATTTTCAACTGTGATTTTAGTTGTGTTTTAAATATCATAAAATTTCTGTCATGTCTAAATTTTCAGTTCTTTACATTCTACGTAACTATGGAAACTAGAGTTGAGGGTACTTCTAATAACAGGCCACTTTTATTTAATATTAACAACGATACTCAGTGGAAATTAAAAATGAAAATTTATCTAGAGAGTATGGGACCTAAAATCTGGGATACAATTGAAGAGAAATGTATATTTCCTGCTACTGCTAGGGACACATGGTCTCATTTGATTAAAGATAAATATAATAATAATTGTAAATCCATGAATTCCTTGTACTATTCTCTACGTGATGATGAATTCAATAGAGTATCTGCTTGTAAAATTGCATAGGAAATTTGGGATACTTTAGCTGTTTCTCGTGATTGAACAAATAATGTTAAAGTAATTAGACTAAATATATAAAATATTAAATATGATAATTTTAAAATGATGCATGATGTACCTATCTCTGAAATGTATCTCTTGTTCAATGAAATAGTTAACACTATGAGTCTGAATGGAAACCCAATGGATAGTAAGGACAAAATCACAAGACGACTTTGATGTGTACCTAAGATATGGAGGGGAACTTCTATTTCCATCCAAAAATCTTGTGACATAAGCAAGCTACCAATCAAGGAACTAATAGGCAAGCTTATGATGTACGAGGAAGAAATTAAGGTGAATCAAGAAGTGGATGAGGAACCAAGGAAGAAATCAGTAACATTAAAGTCTACTACCTCAAAGATAAAAGACAATGAAAATGATCAAGTTCTTGTAGACATCTCCACTAATGAATAGTCATATTCAGACATTGATGAGGAGATGACTCATCTTGAAAAGAGATTCAAAATGTTCTACAGAAAGAAGAGATTCTTCAGGAATTCAAACTACAAGGGAAAGTATGATAGCAAAGGATAATGGAAGAAAGACAGAAAATGGAATGACAACTCAAATGAAATAATCTTCTATGAGTGAAAATGAAAAGTTCATGTGAAGGACGATTACCCCAAGATGAAATTTAAGAAGAAATATGAAGAGAAGGGAAAACATATAAAAAGGATATGAAAGCTACCTGAAGTTCTTCAGAAGATATCTCTAGTGGATCTGATGCTTCTTATAGTGAAAATAACAATCATGAAAACTTATGTTTCATGACAGAAATATATCAGGTAACACTTAACCCTCATATACAAAATTTCTATTATTTTGGGAATAAAAGTGAGTCACAAAATGATGAAATGACTAAGGTTGAAGTATTTGAATATTTTTGAAATGGTTGAGGATACCATTAATGATCTCAAGGAATAATATAAATCACTAAAGAGATAGCATGCTTTAAATGAAAATTATATGTACGGTTTGGATATTGAAAAAGAAAATTTCTCCCAACTATTAAAGGAAATCACTGAAATTCAGTTATCCAATGAGCAATTAAGAAGAGATCTGGAGAAGTATACTGCAGGTAGAGATACCTTGACTCAGTTTCTAGGAAAAAATATTGCCCCAAAATATACAACTGGTCTAGGATATCAACCAGTATAGAGAAGGATCCTTAAAACTAAATTTATTCCAAAAATCTCGACAATCCACACCTAGTTCATGCTCTGGACCATTTCATGAAAAACAATTCTCTAAAGGACTGAAAAAAGTGTTTATGTCTCAAAAAAATCTAATGATTATTGGAAATCTCTGAGACAAGTATGGGTTCCCAATGTTTTACTTTCTATCTCTCAGGACCCAGGAAAATCTGGGTACCAAAGTTACTCCATGTCTAATCAGTTTTGCAGGGATGTTTCCTAAAGTGTTTATGTATGATATTTTGGTACTTGTACAGTGGATATTCAATACATATGATAGGATAATACTAATGCTTCAAGAGCCTAATCATGTTTGATGGTGGTCATGTAACTTTTGGTGATAATGCTAAAGGGAAAATCGTCATCCTAGGCCAGATTGGTAACCCTAATACAATATTAATTTCCAAAGCACTTTTTGTGGATGGATTAAAGTAAAATTTTCATATCATCTCTCAGTTGTCTGATGATGGTTTTAATGTCAAATTTGAAAATGATGCATGTAATGATTTTAATTCCAAAAATGATTTAATATTTACTGCTCTCAGAAATGAGAATCTTAATGTTGTTGACATAAATTCTTTAGCTAATAAAAATGTGTCTTTCTTAAATGATTTTCATAAAGAATCATGGCTTTGGCACAGAATATTAGGACACTGCAATGTGCACTCTTTAAGGAAACTGACTAGGAAGGGTTTAGTTAGAGACTTTCCAAAACTGGAATTCCCACTTAACAATGTGTGAAATCCCTGTCAAATTGGAAAGAAACATGAAGATTCTTTCAAAACAAAGAAAGAAGTTTCTACTTCTCAACCGCTTGATTTGGTTCACATGTATTGGTTTGGACCATCAACAGTTTCAAATTTAAATGGTAAGAACCATGTTTATGTTCTTGTAGATAAATTTTCTAGGTACACTTGGGTATGCATTATAGACCACAAAAGTGAATCCTGTTCTTATTTTATCAAATAGTCCAAGTCTATGAAATAACTTAGTGGACATAAAATAAGACCTTGAGAGGTGATCATGGTCGTGAGTTTTAAAATTAGGTGTTTGAATCCTATTGCTCACACAATGGCTATAGTCACAATTTCTCTGCTCCAAGAACACCTCAACAAAATTGAGTCGTGGAAAGAAGAAATAGGACCCTTCAAGAAATTTCTAGGACTGTGCTCAGTGAGTATAATCTACCTATTTATTTTTGAGATGAAGCGTTAAATACAACTTTTTATGCCATTAATAGAGTTTTGATTAAAATGATTCTTAATAAGACCCCTCATGAGATTTGGAACAATAGAAAGCCTATGGTTAATCACTTTAGAGATTTTGGTTTCAAAGTCTTTATCCTTAACACTAAAGATAATCTTGACAAATTTGCTTCCAAAAGTGATGAAAGAATTTTCCTAGGTTACTCTATCTCGAGTAAAGCCTATATAGTATTAAATAAGAAAACCAAATGTGTGGAAGAGTCAGTTCATGTCAAATTTGATGATATTGATCCACGTGAACCCAAAACCTCTCTTGAATATATATGGAGGAAGATATGTAAATTCTGATCTTTAAGGATAATTATGATGAATCCCGTGTAAAAGTAACCAGTTCTGGGAATCTTCTAGAATCTGCACCTATTGAGTCTAAACAAATATACAATCATGAGGAGTCTAGTTCAACTCTTTATAGAGGTATTCAAACTCTCAAGAATCATATTTTAGATGATGTAGTAGGTGATTTAAATCGAGGACCACAAACTAGTTCTTCTTTGAGAAAATAGGTTGAACATCAAGCTTTTCATTCACAGCTTAAACCCAAAAATATTAATGATGCTATCAATGATGAATTTTGGCTGATGGATATGAAAGAAGAATTAAATCAATTTGAAAGAAACAAAGTCTGGGAACTAGTTGAAAGACCTAAGCACAGTTTGACAATAGGAAATAAATGGGTTTTTAGGAACAAAGTTATTGAGTCTACAAATATAGTTAGAAACAAAGATAGGTTAGTTGCACAAGGTTATAGTCAAGAGGAAGGAATAGATTATGAGGAGACCTTTGCACCAATAGCTAGGTTAAAGGCCATTTGGATAATTCTTTCTTATGCAGCTCATCTGAATTTCATTCTTTATCAAATGGATGTCAAAAGTGATTTTCTAAATGGGTATATAGTTTAGGATGTATTTGTTGAACTACCCCCTTTAATTAAAAATCTCCATTTTAAACCATGTTTTTAAACTTTCTAAAGCTTTATATGGTTTAAATAATTCTACAAGAGCTTCGTATGATAGTGGATTATGTTGTGATTCTTCAAAATAGCATATTTGGAATATTTTATTTAATAAATAGTACTTAACACTCGATACATATCGAATTTGGATAGCATTGATCTCCCAAAATATCATCACTTCAGGTACCTTATGAGTAAATTAATTTTGGTAGGATATGTTGTAAAAATTATAATTATAAAGGGATGATAATAACACCTTTATTTTTTTACATAATAGTATATAAGATTCTCAAAATTTTGAAACTCACAATGTAATTATCATGAATTTTAATTCATTATGGGATTAAATATGGATGACAAATACACATAATCAATGGTTTATAAGGAGGTTTCAAGAACATATTTTCATATAATTATATATAAAGATGATTTCAATTTTTTGAAGAAAATCAATATCCAATTTTAGGGCAAACTATACAATTATTGTATTAAAATTGTTATAAACATTATGGTAATGTATTTTATAAAAATGAACCTGATGAATGTAGTATAATATAAAATAGTATAGTTACTCTTATAGTGGAAAAGATGTATTTATTTGTCCATAGGGTCCAAAATATAATTTACATAATGATATTATACGTTGGAATCATTAAAAAAATATGGGAGTTGATTTATACAACATTCCATGTAACTATTTTTTTATTTAAATGCATTAATAAAATTGGTGTGGTAAAAATCCATGAATCTGGATTTATGAATGTTAATTTGAGTAAGTAATGGTACAATAATGAATCATTCAGAATGGAATCATACGTAATAAATTTATTTTATTCTTTTAATAATGTAAACACAAATTCCTTAGTTTTTATGTTGGTTATTAAAAAATATCAGATTAAAATGATAATTCCATTAAGGAATATCCATTAATTGGGATATAGTAATCATTTCATAATAGTCCCAATGGATATGGTTCATTATTTTTTAAAAGGGGTATTGGGAATGGATTTTAATGGTTTATTCAGTTTTCAAATCCCATCAAACTTTAAGGAAAATAAATATTTCAATAAATTAGTTAAATTTATATAATTAGAGTTTTATATACAACTTTTTCCTTTATAATATTATGAGTTCAATATCATATTTACATATTTTAAATTATTTATTAAAATAGTTTTGAAGATAATGGATTATGTACCAACTCACACTACCAATATTTATGAATATTAATGTAGTGAGTTTGAAATTGAGAATATTTTAGTATGTGAACAACATTCTGAATGTGTGAAAAATCTTGAATGTAAGCAACATGAAATTATAGAATTAAATTGAAGGAAATAAAGAGGAAAAGAGTGAAACTGTCCAGACCTTCCCTTGATAAAACCACTCCTATGTCATCAGTAAAGACAATAATGTCCCACAAATCTATCCTCTAACACTTCATGGGTTGGAGACTTATACTGAGCATACATTCTACACATATGGAAGGAATTGTCCTCGTAAATAGTTTAGAAAATATAAAAAACCACCATTCTATCCCATATGTAAATAACTAAAAGATAACAATCACATCCCCAAATGTCAACATATGTTAATAAATAAAAATATAACAATATAAATTTATTGGTGACTTCCTATACCCTACTCTAGTTTCCTAAACAACGTCATTCAAAATCACTATAAAAAGGTCCTTCATAACCACTCATAAAAACTATGGAGGGGACAATACTTTTCTATACTCGAAATAATCATATTTTAATATAAATCATTATCCATTTTAAAAAAATAATTATTATATAATATACATTCATAAATTCAACAAACATGATACAATTACAAATCAAGAATTTATACTAAACAATAAAGAAAAATTTTAAATAATATTAATGACATTATTGAGTCACCTAACTACTACCTTTGGTTGTGTTAATTTCCTTTTCATATCATATTGAAAAATTTGAATAGGAATAATTAAAAAAAATTGATTTCAATTTTATAGAATCATAAAAAAATAAACATGATTCCGATAATCATATCATTATCAATTGATTAATCATATCACAATTGATTATTATTTCAGTAGTATAAACAAAAAATGTAATATCATGTTTCTAGGTTCCCATAAGAATAATGATCAGTGTCTAGAAATAATTCCCCACTCTTCAATCATTTTAATAGATTAAAAATATCATGAATAATATATATTTATAATCAATTTATATAAAATAGTCATCCGCATCTCTATTTTATCATTTCTATCAACAGATATCCACATCCACCACATCATCACCACATCATTACAACCGTATCTATATAACAACCATCACATCATTGCATTATCCCCTCAACGAATCTGGTTATAATTTCAGTCCATCACATCCAAAATACATGATGTATCCCTAATACATCAAATCTCAAAGTATATGTGTATATGTTATAATCTTAAGACATTATATCCCATAAATTGGTGCATGTGTCGAAACATTGATCCATTAGATCCTGCATATATATCATCATATATAAACTTACACTACACTTTAATATTCTATAGCCCATATAATTATATAGATACACATAATAATTTTAAGCCATTATATCCAATAATGACTATACATGGGATAATCCTGAGCTGTTAGATCCCATATATAGATACAATATAATTTAATCTATTACATCCCCTTAAAATATACAAATAATTTAAATCAATGATGCCCTTTATTTATAGAATCATGATATCACAGAAAATCAGGTGAAACATAAAACCACAGAAGTTATCTTTTAAAAAATCATACATATACAATAATAGTAAATGAAACCTTGAAACATAAAATTTTATTAAACAATAATAAAATATCTGATAATTTAACCACAACATTTCATGAAATAATAATCATCAATGATAAAAGATATTTCAATTAAATAATAATTTAAAGAATATGTTAATACTTTACTTCCCCATTAATTAATCAATTAAAACATTCCTATTAATTATTTAATTAATTAAATAAAACCCATTAATATAGTTTTGTAATACATAGAATATATTGTTAATTTAAATATCACTATATTTATAAAAAAAATTCCAAACTGAATAATATTCCCTACACCTCATATTCATCATATAAAATAAAACATACCATGTTTCTCATAAATAATATAATGATCCCCATAATCTATCCCAAGATGAAAAACCATATTAATATAATAAACCTTCTCAACAAAAGCAGCACACATGACTCTATAAAAAATAAATTAGATCATTTTAAAAATTTCCATTATCAAAAAATTTAAATTCAAGATTACATGTTTATTTAAATCATTAGTAAGGTAATTTCTATCATATTAATCATAATTAAATATTTCATGACATTACCATCTTCATCTTCATATTATTTATTTACCTCTCATTGTTTATTAAATTTTCTATCTATTTTTACTTGATTTATAAGTATTATTTTCTAAAAAAAATATATGAGGAAGATATGAATTGTGTATATTTATTTATTATTAATTTATTATGCCTATATGGTTGAAATTGGATCTATTTGTTACTATAACATTATCATATAATATTAAATGAATTAAAATTATTAACAAAATGATATTCTTAATGGAATTTTTATCGATGGAAGACTGTAATTGGTTCTTGATTTCGTAAATATTACATTTTCTGGATGAATTGGTATTAATTTTTTATTTATGATTGTTTCTATTTATATTATAAATTTTCTACTATATATATTCCAAAATTCATATCCCTTTTGTGAATTGAAACTGTAACCAAAATCTGGGTTGGTTGAGAATATTACACTTTTTTTGAATTTTCATCCATGAATTTTCTCACATGTTGTTTTCATTAATGTTAATATTGTTCCATAGATATGTGATAACCTTGTTTTTTAGGTGAGTGGAATGAAAATAAAGGATTATGCACAATGGAAACACGGATTTGGGAGATATGGAATTTCATAAATCAGGTTTGTTATTTTATACCCATTGCTTTTCATTTGGAAAAATAAATAGGAATGTTTTAAGGCTCATTTAGTCACTTGGTGTTTGAAGTGTCGTTAACTATTGCTAGTAAGTGAGGTGTGTCCAGGTTTTGCGTTATTACTCCTTTAAATTATTTTGAGGTGAATCTTGAAGTTGAATCTAAAATTTGGATTTGAAAAATAAAAGTGTTCATAGATTTATATTAAATAAATAAATTATTTCATGATATAAATTATTAATTTTAACTACAATAGTTTTTAAAATAATTTGATTTCATGAATGTTAATGGATTTTTAATTTTTTATAATATATTTCAAGGGGTAATTATTTTGAAAACCATTTCCCTTGATAAATTTTGAATCACTTAGTCATTAGCTTCTAGTCGGAGAGGTATTTCCCATGGATATGATATTTTAATAAGATTCGTTTCTGTAGGTGAGTTGGATTTGTATCCTAACTCATTCTTTAATACTTTTAGTATAATTTCATATTTATTTGAGTGGTATCTCCCCATAGCTATTATGATTTGGTATCTTATTGTGGGTTTTTTTCATTCTCTAGGATCAAAATAATTTGAGAGGTATTAAATGTAATGTTTTGTCTTTCTATAACCTTTACATTGGATGGATTATCTTTTTTATGTGTTTTATTTTAATTCTCAAGGAAGTGAATTGTGTTAGTGGTATTTGATATAAGGGACTAGATTTTCCTGAATAATTAAAATTACCATTTCATGGGTGTTGGATTTTTTAGTTATTTCATTTATTTTTGAATGATGTAGACGGTTAGAGTTTAGTTTAGATGATGTATTAAGTAAATATATAATTTTTGGGCTATATTATATATTTTTTTCATCTGTTTTTTGGAAATGTTTGGAATGACCATTATTTATTGATAAAAACAATAAATATAATTTTTTCACCATGATAATAACCATACGTTATAGGTAAAAACATTTTGTATTGAAAAGTTAATAAATTATAAACCCATAATTTTTTGATGAATAACATTTAAATTGTATTTTTTTTAATAAAAAAATATTTCCACATCATATAAATATATTACATACTGAAAAAATATATAATTTTTAAAACTCAATACAAGTAAAATATATTATGTATCGTTAAAATATATTATTTTTGCTTTAAAATTTCTTACATATTAGTATTTCTTAAAGTAATATATATTACACACTAAAATATCTTACATAATAATAAAATTTAAATAAATTATCTTAAATTTGAAACTATATTACGCATCCCAGAAAGATATTTTCCAATGTTGAATTCCATAATATTTTCTATGGAATATATAACATATCATATGTATATATTATATAGTATAGGCTATAATTTTCCTTTTTTTATTTTTTGGAATGTGGTAGTCATTTTTTCCATGTGAAAATGTGAGTTTCTCCATGCGTGGGAGTCTTATCTATAGAATTTTTATCTTATCCTTAGTTTGATGATTTAAAATATTTTGATTAATAAACATATCATTAATTATAAAGAATTTAAATTTGTGTATTTTATTATGAAATAAATCCCCCTTCTCTACTATTATATCTACACCATATTTTTGGAAAACTAAATATCATTATGTGGTGATGATCAACGTATCAAGGAATTCCTTTATTAAATAAATATATAGGGGTCAAATATGTTTTAAAATACAAAAAATTTCCAAATGTATTGTGATGTGATTCAAGAATGTGAATTATTATGAATTCAATGTACTCTCTTCCCTTTATTTTAACTTTTTTATTTCTTTAAGAGGGTTTTAAAAACTATGGTATTATGTTTTAGTGGTAATTCATTGCTAATGGTAATAGAGAAGAATTTTGGACGTTCCTCACAAATTTTTTGATGGCCATATATAAATTCCTAAAAATAAAAATACTCAACTATTTAAGAAAGGGGGTTTCTAGGATCTTCCATATCTTCTAGAATTTTTTATTTCTTGGAATTATTTTAATTTTTCTAATCTTTTATTTTTTATACTTTAAATCATCTTAATTACTAACCCTTGGAATTTAATGGATAAAATTATCACTATTATCCTTTAATTGATATCTATTTATAAAGAATGATTGAAATTATCATCATTCAACATATTTAAAACCCTACCAATTAATCCCATGAGTTTTTAATTCTTATAAAACTCCATAATTTTATAATCTACCCATGGACAAACTTTAGGGAATAATTTGATTGTATACTCCTTCCCCTAGCACGGTGGAGATGGTTTGATTCAAGAGAGGTATTGTTATATAATTTATACATTTATATCATTATATTATTCTCTAAGGCTGGTAATTTTGTTTTTCCTGGGGATGGGGTTACTTTATATTTTTTATTTCAATTAAATTTAAATTTGTTTAGATTTTTCAAGGTTAGATTAAAATATTTCTTCCTTATTCCATTTAATTTATTCTTTATAAGTGTATTATCATTATTCCATATTTTTATGATTATTTTGATATATATATATTCTGTAAAAAAATGTGGTATCCTATATTATATAAGAAGTATTTAAAAATTGAATTATAAAGGGAAATTTGTAGTCGTAATAAAGAATATGAAATCTAATATATTTAAAAAAAGTGTTATTCTTCTATCATTTTAATTATGCATTGAATATATGTTGCTTCATCAGATTGATGGTATTTTCATATATGTATATAATACAGTGTTACATTAGTGATAATATTTTAGATTATACATATAAATATTAAGTAATATTAATATGGTAATGAAAGGAAATATAGAATTATAGTTAATATAAAATAAATTCCCTTGAGATTGATATAAATGGGAAGGTAAAGTGTAATTTATATGGTTTAATGTGAGTAATATATAAAGTTATTTTAATTTAGTATCTTATAATATCCATAGTGATACCTCAATTAATTTGGTTTATTTTACTAATATGGTTTTTCAACATAGGATATATTTTTGGCCAGGTTACATTATTTAGAATAATTAGGTTATTTTTTATTTTATAAGTTGGATTTTAGGTATTGGGTATTTGTAGTTATTTTGTTAACATTTTCTATGTATGATAATGTGTTTGGAAAATTTTGGGATGTGTATTAGGTTATTATATTGAATGGTTTAATTTAATTAATTAAACCTATAGAAAGAATGGAATAACAAATTATTTAATTAGTAATCAGAGTATTAACATTATAACACACCAAGATTTAAATATATGTTTTTCTCTATATAAGTAAAATGTCTTCGATGGATTCTTCTATATGAAACAACAATATAACATTAATAAATTTTAGACCAATAAAACCTTATATTTGTATTAGTAGGCTTA
Source organism: Viscum album (assembly GCA_963277665.1). Classification (NCBI taxonomy): domain Eukaryota; kingdom Viridiplantae; phylum Streptophyta; class Magnoliopsida; order Santalales; family Viscaceae; genus Viscum; species Viscum album. The sequence goes on along the minus strand of OY728160.1, from coordinate 1,202,734,379 downwards.
AATAGGATTATCCAAATTATGAAATATATATATATATATATTATTTTATAAAACTTTACCTAATTTATTATTATGTTTAAGAAACTATATTATTATGTGTTGTAATTTTTATATAAATATAAATAATTATATTATTTTAAACTGATTACTTTAATAAAATATAATATTGATTTTATAATTTTTTTAGTTTTTTATAAAAATTAATAATATTAACTTTTAGTATTTTAAAATTAAATGATATTTTCCTATAATAATAGGTTCTCATTGTATTTTTTTATTTTGTTTAAAATTTAAAATAAAAAATCTAGAAATTTAATTTGAAAAAATAAATTTTTATTTTTGAATTTAGTATATCAAAATTATCTCACGATTAATTTTTGAGTTTTTCTGAAATAATCGCTTATTAGGTGAATATTAAAAATATCAAATTCACTAAAAACTACCATTTTTATAACATAAGGCTGACTTAAAATTTTATGGAACCCTTTTATATAAATATATATATTTATTAAGTAATATTATTCATTTAAAATTATATATTAAATTTATAAAAAATTAATTTACAATTGTTTGAAACACATGTGATATTTTACACTAAAAACTATATTTAAACGCAAATATTAAAAATTAGACTTTGTCGCATTTAAAAATTAAATTTATAAAAAAATATATTGGAGGTAAACATTTCAATATTAGTTATCTATTTCAATTTCATTTTTATTCATAACGATAATATATGTTTGATTAAAGTTATTTATCGTGAAAATAGTGAACCAGATTTCTTAAAATGAATTGTTTTATTAATATCATCTATTTTGATTTTAAAAAATAAATTTCTATAATTTAAATGATGACTCTAATATTACTTTTAAAATTTTATGTAATTATATTAACACTCATTCAATTGGTAGTCAATACTAAATAAGATTAAGAACACATAACGGTTAAAAGTTGTTTTTCTAAAAAATTGTTTTTTATATATTATATATTTTAATTTTAAAGTTTATTCTATCATAATAAAAAATTGAATTAGACTAACTGTATATTTCATTTCGGTTTAAATATGAAAAATTTTGTATTATGGTTTGCCTTCTATTTTTAAATAAAATAAAATATAATTAGTTAAAAACTATTTACCAAGGTGAAAATCAAAATGTAAAAATGTAAAAACCCATGGTAAAAGACATGAAACATGATTAAAACATATATGAAAAGTTTTTTTAGGATTCATAAATCTAGGACCACCCGATAATAAATTTTTATAAAATTTTGGATTCATTAACCAGAGAATAGTGTAATGATATCTTGGAAATGTAAAGGTTATTCCCAAAAAGTGCCCTTTTATTTACTTATAAAAGGGGATAACTTCCACCCATCCATGGTTACACTTAACATTAAAATTTACCATTAACATATCCTTAATATAACTCTCCTACATTTCTTTTAGTCATCCTTAACCCCTTGATCTCTAGAAGTTATTATAAGGCCTTAATTCCAAAGGTGGTCTCCAAGTGAAGATCGAGTCCCCAACCTAGTTAAGAGTGTGCATAGGATGAATTTTGAATAATGTAAGGGTTTCATATCAAAATTTTATTCTCTAAAAACTTTTTTATTTTATACATATAATTTCATTTAAATGATGTGTATACTTCTAATTTGATAAACAATATCATGAATTTTCTTTATTTTTGATATTTGACCTTCAACATTATGCTCTCTCTTTCTCCATGGGTTTTTATTAGAAAATTTATTAAGAAATAAGTGATTAAATAAAAATATATAACACCCTAAAAGTTTATTTAAGATAATAATAAGCTTGATATATTTCTTAACATGAAACACCGATCTTTAAGCAAAATGTGATATATTATAAAAATATTATTATATCTGATTCATTGAATTTTTGGGTATGAATATGAGTAAACACATTATGAAATAAATATATAATGATATTAGTCAATATAAAATTATATATTAATTATTATTAAATAAGCACAAAATTTTTAGGTAATTCATTTTATGCCTCAAAATTGCATTTTCTCCAAAACTGATTTTTATTGCATTTTATGTGTGGAAATTATAAATAATTTATGACACTATTAGAAATTTTATATTATCAAAAATAAAATTATTTTTTAAATCTTCATATAAAAATTACCTTATGTTTAATATTTGGGATTTTTTGAAAGGAATTATTTTTAGATGAATAGTGAGAAATATTAATTTTTCCAATATTTTCATTTCTTTTCATTAAATAATGTATTTTAAATGAAAAGATATATTTTGGATTTGTTATTAAATTAAAATATTATCCATTATTATTATAATAATATAATTTATATAATTTGAGTCCACAATATTAATTATTTTTATATAAGTTAATCTTTATGCTTAAAAAACAATTTTTCTAAAAACAGTTTTCAATTTTATGCATTTACATAAAAATTGATTTCTTCCACATATAAAGATTTAATATTGAGAAATTGATACTATATTTATAATTATTTGGCCCAAATTTGGTTAATATGACCCATTTATTTTTTCATTATGAATAGTAACCATGGTAAATTTGTGCAACCTCGGTAAGAGTAAAATGGGTAAAACATGGTTAAAACAATGAAGTAAGGTCATGAAATAAACCCAAAAAATTTCATAATGTCATTTTATGGGGTTAATTGAAACATATTCATCCAAAATTCTAATATATAAAATTTTGGTTCCATTTTCCCTTGATAATGAGATTTATATTATTTAAAGTAATGAAAATTACAAAATGTCACACTCTTGACTATAATATCTCAAAAAAATTACATAAGGATAAAATGTGGATATGTTGGGTTATAAATATTCATTTTAATTATGTATTATTACTTTCATGGAAATTTATATTAAATTTTTAGTGACAAAATAATTACCATAACGGATTGTGTAACACAAACAATGTATTTATTTAATTAATTAAAAAATGAAATAAAAAATTTTAAAAATTTTAAAAGTAATAAAATTTTATGATTAATTGAGTTTATATATGTTTTTAGATACATATGTCATATTAGGTATTTATAAAATGTTTATATTTTAATTCCATCTAGGTCATGATATCTTAAATGTCAAATTAAATGAATAGTGTCAAAAATAAAATTAATGATAGTTTATGTTAAATAATATTTAATTAAGTTATTTGAAATTAATAAAAATTGTTTAAGAGTACAATTATTATTATAAATGTTCTAACATTTTATCTCATTACCATTTATTAAAAAAATACCTTATAATTAAAATTATAACATTTTAAGAGTGAAAAAGTTGTTACTACGGTTAAGGTTTGAATTGGTTGGCTAAGGGGTTCAACAAAAGGATAGGATTTTAAACACTACATAAAACTAAAAAAAATATATTTTTTGATGGTATTTAAACAAAATTATAGCTTATACTAAAATCTATGGACACTTTTAAGCATTTTTTTGAGAATAGATTTATAATATTTTAATCTTTGAAAATTTCTGATATTACGCCTCCTCGCACCTACAAAATGGCACCAATAATTTATATTATTTAATCAGATTTAAAACATATAGATAAAAACAACCATCCAAAAATATCATCTATATTTTTCTAGCCATGAATTAGAGGTTTTGGGATTCTCAAAAGTCAATTCTAAGGGTCTATAAAAACACATCAATTTGAGGCTTGATGAAGACGATGTAATCGTCATCCCCGACCACTTTCAATTTTTTTATTCTTATAATTACTATAAATATATGATAATATTAATAAAATAATAAATTAATTATCTTAAATATACTATAATTTCATTATGATTATGAAAAAACATTTATTGACTTACTTTTTCATCAAATGGGAAGTGAAAGTATCACTCATGTGTATGAATGGCTCACCATCTCTACATTGTTATACAATTCATTTTTCATCACCATATTTCATGGATGGTTATTATTATGGGTTTAATGTTTATATAATATATTTATTACAGAATTATTATTATGGAATTATAATATATTATCTTCCATTTTACCTTCCAATCCATTGAAAATTTAAAACATCACTCATGCATACGTATGGCCTACCGCCATCACAAAGGGAGGTTATTTTTTTCATTTCTAATTTACGTAGAATGTAATAAGGATAGATTTAATAAATATATATGATATATATTAAATAATAATTTTTTATGTGTGAATTATTATTTAATTTTCTTTCATTCAAAACATCAAAAAATGAAAACAACATTCTTGTGTACGTATGGATTACCATCACCATGAACGGTGTAATTCATGTTTTTATCTCTATAATTGATGGGTAAATATATATATATATATATATATGTATGTATTTATTTAATATTTATCATATTTAAATATAGATAAAAATCACGGAGATTATGGAACAATGTCCAAAGTAAAAGGACTAGAACTACCAAACTGAAATTCATATAAAAAAATAGTTAGCGCCTTAAAATGATGATTTTAATAAATAATTATTAATAAATGGGTGTTGAATATTATAAGTGGATCATATATTATATTATATAATTAATTAAATCTTCTTATAAATACACATTCTTCTCATACATTAGTATTACATATTAATAGCTGAATATTCATTACATAACATAATGATCCATGCCAAAATTGTCTTTGGAGAATAGGTACACAATCATCTGATTTAGTGAAAGGTATTAAAAATCCCTCAAAATGCTCTTACCATTTTTTTACTCTTCATAAACATACCTAACTTAAATCCTTTCTTCATAACATAGGAAATTAAACATAAGAAATAGGGAGCTTTTATTCTTAGTACGGGTAAACATGGAAAATATTTAAACATAATTTGAGTATAAGGGTATGGAAATATAATAATAACATATGAAAACTATACCCTTTAAATCGAAGTAGAAAATTTTGTGTCAATAAATAATAGTTTTTATTTCAAAATTCATGAGTCATAATGGAATCAAAGAACATGGTCCATGAGAATATAACATTAGAATAAGACATAGATTTATAGAACACACATAATCATAGAAACTCATTTATATAGTAGTCAAGGATTATTTACAAGGATATCATAGTGGAATGGGTTCAATCCCAAAACTATCTTACTACTTACGGTTTACTCTAAATAATTTCATAGTTTATAAATTACCTTAATAAACTAAGTCCATTCCCCATTATAGTCCTATTTATCTCATGAGATATCAATCTTTACCCAATTCATTAGATGGAGTTATATGTCCCACCTATCTTGGTTATAACGTAACCAATTTCCATGGTTATAATGTAACCACCATAGAAAAAAGAAAATAATACAAATTTGTTCCATGATATGATAAAAAATTAATTATATAAAGATCCATGAAAATAAATGAATTTCATAAACATCTATTCATAACATAACCTCTCGAAAATAAACATGATTCATGATCGTTTCATCGTTTCATTAAAGAATAACCCAAGGGAAAAAAATAAAGTTTCATAATATTTTTATCATGGTATAACCCATTTAATATAAATGGGTTTGATAAATATATTTTCATCAAAAAAAAAACTATCGATAAAAAGAATAAGAATGGTATCCTTGGATCATATCCCTAATAAATAATAAATATCATCAAATTATGCCATATTAGATAGAAAATTATTTTGAAAGATCACATGGAACATTTTTCGATGAAAATGTTCTTTACACATTGAAGAACACTTTTTAAAACATAAAACATTTTCAAGATCCTTTTCTTTAAATATTAGCTTGGAAACATATAAAGGAATATTTAAAATTATTTTAAACATTTCTTGTGAAAAATATCCAATTTTCTTTCAAAATCACTTTTTATAACCTAAAACATTCTTAAAAATATTTTTATTTTAAAATAAACTTTAAAACATATAAATAGTGCATCAAATAAAATAATGTTCATTATGGAAGGAAATTTTGTCCATGTCTTACAAGTTAAAACATATATTCCTTTCAATTTTTTGGTAAATTCCAAATGGGAATTGTTTAGAAAATGAAATAAATATTCCTTGAATAACATTTCATAATAAATTTAAAACATGGGTAAATGTTTCATAAATAAAACATTTTAATAACTTTAAAAAAAATTTTAGAAAACATTATTTTGTAATAAAAATGTTTTTCAACCGAAGAGATTAATAAAGATGGTTTTTCTTAAAGACATTCTATAAAACTCATGATTACTTAATGAGAAAAAAATGAAGGGAAAAATGTATTCTCATAAAATTACCATATTTTAATTAAATTAATGATTTTATTAATATATATATCATAATCACTAATCATTTTAAGTATAATCATAAACAATCCCGATGAATGATTAGATTGTTACATAAAACTCTTTCCACTTTGGTAATTCTGAACCGTAATATTCATGAAAGAATAAAATTAAATGAAACTTATAATGTCAATAAAATAAAAAAATAATGAAATTAAATTTCAAATATGATGTATATACACCTCATAAAATATGATAGGTTCATAACATAACATATGTCTCAAAGAATGAAAATTGACACACAAAAAATCTCTTACCGCTTTGGTAACTTTTAAACCATAAACCATACGAATGAGAGAACCTAAAATGGATATGTAAATTCTATGAATTTTAATTATAATCATCATAAAATAAATTCATGTACAATATATAAAATACATAAAATAAATTGGTAGTGAATATGGTATGCATCTCACATAAGAAAAAATTCAGACGGAAATCCCTTACCTTAAGTATCAACATATTTAGTAAAAATTAAAAACAGATGTATAACAAATATAATGTTGTTGTTAATATATTATGTATCCATACTTATATATATCAAAAAATATATGATTTACTTATGTCATTTTATTACCCATTTATTAAAAATTCTTTGTTAAAATCACATTTTGGATAATAATTGCTTTGTTTTTCATGTATATTTTTATTTGTTATTTCCTATCATCTTAAGATGATCCTGGTTACATCATCTCTAGAATATTAAAAATCATATAAATATAATATATATTCATAACATATTTATTTATATAAATCCCTAAAATTTAGATATAGAAAATAAAATACACTGTTTATGGAGACGGTAGGCTTTATGAACGCAAAAATGTTATTTCCATTTTCTAAACAGACTGAAATAAATAATATTAAATACTATATTAAAATTATATAAAAAATTGTATTCCATATATATCCCATGTTTCCGTTAAACACAACCTTATTAACTTACATGTAAAGTGTGAATGAATCACATCGCTGTATGAGGAGGTAGTCTACCGTACACATCAGCGACGCTATCGTATTCCCACAGAATGGAAAGTAAGAAGTTATATGTTATATAATAATTAAATTATTATAATGCTATGAAAAATATAATATATAAAAAAAAATCAATCATTATATCCATCTATGAGAGGTGGTGATGGAAAAATAATAACAACGGTTTGTGAGACGGTAGTCTATCGTACACACGAATGATAATTTCATATCCCATTTGATGGAAGTAGATATGGTTATAGGTCATGAACGTAGCATAAAAATATCACATTTTATATAATTTAATGAGGTTTTTATGTCATAATGTTTCAATAATAATCAAAGTATTTGGAGGGAGAAGTAAAATAAGATGCTCAGTTAGGGATGTTACCTCTCTTCAGACAACATCTTTTGATTTTCACCTAAGGATTTTTTAGGAGGATTTATGACTAAAATAAGGACTATTGGATGATATTAAAGAATTGAGTAAGTTATTTGGGTAGTTATTATCCTAACCAATGGTTTTTTTGAGTGTTTAGTGGATAGGATAAGGGGTGGCCTTTTATAAGTAAAGTTAGTGGAACACTTGTAATATTTGTAAGAGGAAAAGGTATACCAACATTTTTTTACAAAAATCAAGGATCCAAAATGTTCCATTTCCTAAAATAGAATATATATGGTCTAAATAAGGAAATAAATTTTTTTTGGATAGGTTTTGTGTTATTCTTAACACTTATATTTTGTTAAATCTCTATGAAACACATTTTTACCATAATTGTGGTAAATAATTTTTATTATCTTTACTATTAAATATGGTAAAAAAATAATTATTAATTATTAGATAATAATTATTATGATGATTCCGAATTGTTAATCTATTTTTCAAATTTTTTTCACAGAAGTTGAAAGTTTTATTTTAAAATTAATCCCGCATAAGCAAAAAGAATGCAGTTTTCCAAAGAAAAAATGTTCAAAACTTTGAAAAAAAAATTATATCAAAATTGAAAATGAAATTGAGTATAATGAAAAAAATGGATTAATGAATATATAATTGAACTTATTTTACTTTTAAATCAATATTAAAATAATTTTTGTGTTTTTAAATTTATTCCTGAAATGGAATTTTTTAATAAAAACCAATATTTTTAACTACTCATAAAAAATTAATATTCTTAGAGAATTATGAAAAATTCACTCTAAGATAATTTTCACATGATGATTTATAAAATGAAGTTTATTTTTAAAACAAATGATCTAATATTTTTAGAAAAATAAATTTAAAATAAGTACGCAAAAGGTGATAAAACAGTTTTTTTAGAAAAATACAGTTTTTAAGAATAAAATTGGTTTTATACTTATCACTTGTATATAAAACACATAAGGTAAATATTAAAAATTTCCATGAATATATAATATATAAATTTACTTAAAATAATTAATCAGAAGATATTTTTTAAATTTGTTGATGTAAAATATTTTTTTGTGCATAAACATATTTTTTTAAAAACGTTTTTCTTTGATTTTAAATGTATTTATTTTCATTTATATTTAATTGGTCAAAAAATAATTCATTATACATACATGTGTAACCTATATATTTTTATAATTTAGGTAATCTTTGCAATTATTGTCATTCCAATGGCTAGATGACAATTATCAAATTAAAAATAATATTTTAATTGTATGTCATGCTTTTTAAACTCAGTGTTGCATGCGACACAAGCTACACTTAGTGTTACATGTAATGAAATATAAAATCAGTGTTTTGTGTAAAAAAAAGTAAATTAATAAATTAATTTTAAAAAATTATTTCATAAACACTCAGTGTGTTACATTATTTCCCCATTAAAATGAATTAAACCCTCAAAACTCATAACTTTTGTACCATGAACTGAGGATAATTATGAATAATTACATTTTAGGTTCCCATGTATAATCCTCAAGATAGTGGTTTTACCATAAAACATTCACCTACTGAGTGGTCCTGTTTGGTAGAATATTCTCTATTAGATTCAGAATCTCCACTGGTTGTTCCTCATAAAAAATATCATGATTTAGTGGTACAACCTCTGAGTTTAGTACATGTAATGGATCAGGTATGTAATTCCAAAGGAGAGATAAATGAAGCACATAATATACTTGAGAATGGTTTAGTTGAAGAGCCAATCGATAGGATTCCATCTCTATAAAATCAAGAGTATCAAATAGACTGATATACCTAGGGTTTAGCTTTCCTTTATAACATTAGAACAGTTTCATCCTTTGGTTATTATTCGATCAATTTCCACTTCATCAATTACTATAAGAAATAAAGATGAATATTTTTTTGAATGATCCACTAACAGATCACAAGATCAATAATATAATGATAAGACAGTCATCTATCTATATTTATTATCAAAATAAAAATGTTGATAACTTTTTATAAAATTTGTGCAAGTATTAATATGGTTAAGGAATACATTAATATCTAATACCTCATCCAAAGATCAACATAAAGCATTCAACAAATTTTTAATTATGTGCCCCTTCTAAAATTTAAAATTTATAAAGAATGTCAATAAAATATCAAAAATAAACATATCATTAATCCCCAAAATATCATTAAGTGTCTCTTAATAGTCGCATGAAAAATATGGGAATACTTTGATAATATATGCTCCTAAAGCATGTTAATAACCAAAATTGACATAAAAACTCAATGAAAACATACATGTATCCTCATTAATTGAATAATATCATATATTAATGAATTTATTCCATAAATCCCATAATTTTTTAAACTCCATCGATGATAATATAAACCACTTTTTCCATAAATCATTAATTTTTTCAAAGGTCATCAATACTATTCAATTTACTTTATTCGTATCCATCGTCTCTTTATCCCAACATAATTATCTCAACATTAGGAACATATTATGGGTTATATTCCCTTAATAATGTGTTTTTCATAAAATATCACTTTTCATTGGTACCATTGAAAATTTTCATGAAAATATTTAATGAAAAACTTCTACAGAATAATAATTATATATTTCACAATTCTAATAACATAATTCATGAATTCCAATACATAAACACTTCAATAATCCCACTTAATTATTAAAGAATTATCTAGGTTTCATCATCTAATTCCTTAATACTTCTTTTCCGTAATATAAAATATCAATCAGGCCTTAACATTCATTAACCTCAATTTAACCATGATAACCATGATTAACATAAATATTAATATTTGAATAGACTAAAACATTAATATTTCATTTGTTATCTCTTTATCATTATAGGTATAACTATTATTCATATCACCTTCCTAATACTCTTTATGAACTTTCCCCCTAGGATGTTGATATTCAAAATTCCCATACTTACCACGTTTAAAACATTCAACCATTGATGATACCTTAGGAAACCATTATTTTCATCCACTGTATAAACTGAACTTTTCATTTTTCCTTGAAAATTAATTTCTTTCTGTCCTTCATTTATATACTCAAAACATCTTCCCATTCCACTATGACATTCATATGGGTGCTTCTCCCCAAATTCTCAACATATAGAAAACTGAATCCTTTTTCCTCTATGGTCACCACCACCCAAACACTTAAAGAAGTTTATATTTCACTTCCTTGGGGAGACTAAGAGTTGGTTAAGCTATAATGTTTTAATCAACTATCATGATAACTAGTTATTAATAATTACAATATACTTTACTCTAATCATTATTGCATTTGTTTTCTCATCAACAAATTGTCTATAACATTCAACATTAATCTAGTTCTTTATAGTTACTATCATTAACTAAAAGAAAAAAAGCATTGTGTGAGTAACAATATTCATAGTGGGAAATCACATAATTATGAAAAATTACATCTAGGATGTCTAAATCATGAAAAAATATTCTTAATATATGATGCTTTGGGTTTAACCTAGGTGATCCATGATCATTATTCAAATCTTTCAGGATGGTTCATAAATATTTTCTAAATTTTCAAAGCATATCAAACCTGTTATGCAGTAAGGCCCTTTTTCATGCAATAGGTAATGCATGAGTCAATACCAACACTCTTTTTTTATAGTTATCATCCTTAAGTACCTATCTTCTAGATCTACATCCACTGATAGTATTTAGATAGGGATATAATTACATGGAAACTACTTGATCTATCCATTACCAAAATTCGAGTACATTTTCCTATAAATTGACTCATAATTATACATAAACTTACACACATTTCTAGACATATCCATTGAAATATTCATATGGCTATCACTAATGTTTTATCATCCTAGTTTACAAAGGTTAATTAAACCATTCCCTGATATCAACTGTAAATACCCCTCATACAGAAGTATTACATCTTAATATACAAATATCAATTACGTAACATAAAGATCCATGCTAGAATCATTTTGGTCTAGTGAATTCGTATACTAGGTACACAATATTTTTATTTAGTGAAAGGTATTTGACATATCTCATAATGATTTTACACTTTTTGTACTCTTTTTAAACACACCCTAATTAAAACATTTTATCTTAACCTGGGAATGGAAACATAAGAAAGGGTGATCTCGAATGATTTGTAAGGGTAAATATGGGAAACATGTAAACATAACATGATAATAAGGGTATGATAAAATTATCATTACATATAAAAAACACACTCTATGTATCAAATATCAAAATTGTGTGTCATAGAATAAATATTGGTAGTTCAAAACACATGAATCATAATAAAATCAAATAACATGATCCATTAAAACATAACATTGGAATAAGACATAAATTTTTCCCATACATTAAGAATAGAAAATCATTTTCATAGTATTCAAGGATCATTAGCAAGGCTATCATAGTGGAATGGGTTTACTCCCCAAAACATCTTAGTAGTCGTGCTTTACTCCCAATACTATCATAGTGGATAGAGTCCCTTGCTAAAATGGGTTCACTCTCCATTATAATCCAATTTATCTCATTAAATATAAAAAATTACCCAATGTATTGATGTGATATATAGTTCCCACCCATCTTAGTTATAACATAACAACCATACATGGTTATAACATAACCACCATCACATAATGAAAATCATAAAAATGTGTTCCACAATATGGTAGGACATTCATCATATCCTAACCCATGAAAATAATTGGGTTTTGTAAATATTTCATCATAACATAACCTATGGAAAAAAAAGGTTCATAATAATTTCATCAATTAGTAACCCATAGAAAATGAAGCGGGATTAATAATAATTTTATCATGGTATATCCCATGGAATTGAAATGGGTTTTATAAACATCTTATAATCAAATAAATTAAACATTCAGATAAATAATAAGAAAGGTATCCTTGGATCATATCCTCAATAAATCATAAGTAACTTCAAAGGACGTCATCTTAGATAAAAAATGATTTTTAAATATCAGTTAGTACATTTATTGAGTAAAATTTTCTTTCCACTTTGAAAAACATTTTCAAAAAACTTTTATTTAAAAATACCCTTGGAAACATATAATGTAAACTTAAAATATAATTTAAAACATTTCTTCAAGAAAATATATAATCCACTTTAAAAAGTAATTTTTAAAAAATAATTTTTTTGAAAGTTATCTTCTTTGAGAATAATTTTAAAAATTTATAAAGGGATCATAAAATAAAACAATGTTTGTGATAGTGTAAATTCCCTTTATGTCATACATGTTAAAATAGTGATTCCTTTCATAATTTTAGTAATAAATAATGGGGATTATTTATAAATTTAAATGAATATTCCATTCAAACAATTTTGTAAAACAAATAAAAAATTAATTTATTTTAACAAATCATTTGAAGAATTTCAAATAAATTTAAAAAATATTAGAAAACATGGTTTTAAAAGAAAATTGTTTTTAACCAAAAAGATAAATGAATATGATTTTTTTTAAACATTCTTTTTGAAATCATAAGTACATAAAAAAATGGAAAAGTAAGGTAAAGATGGATTATTATGTCATGGAAATAAGAGAATAATATTCATGAGTATTTTTATATATAGATCATAAGATTTAATCTTTGAATCATAATCATAAATAATCCTGATAAATGATGAGATTGTAACATAAAACTCTTACCAATCTGGTAATTTTGATTTGTAATACCAATGAAATAATAACATTAAATTCAACACACAAAATCATGAGAATATAAAAATTTATGATATTGAATTTCAAAGGGTCTGTATATATACCTCATAAAAGAAGATAGGTTCAGAACATAACATATGTCTAAAATAATAAAAATTAAAACAAAAAATCCCTTACCACTTTGGTAAATTTTGAACAATAAAACCTATGAAATAGATATGATAAAATAGTTATTTAAATATAAATAAATTTCAGAAGAATCAACACAAAATATATTAGTGGTCAATATATACACCACAAAAAATAAATATGTGGTGAATGCAGAATTTGTCTCATAGAAGTAAAAAATATGAGATGGAAATACCTTACCTTAAGTCTTGAATTATTTTTTATACATTCGAACATACTATATAATAAATGTAATATTATAATAAATACCTTAAATTAAAATAAATATATATTTCATTCCATATATGATTTACTTATAACCTTTTATTACCCATTAATTTATTGTTAAAATAAGGTTTCTGATAATAATTGCTTTATTTTTCATGTATATTTTGACATGTTATTTTTGGTCCTCTTAATTTGATCATAGTTAAATAATATCCATTATTTTTACCATGATAAAAATATAATATATATTTAGTATATATTTATTGAGAGTAATCCATAAGATTTAGATATAGAAAATGAAATACATCATTCATAGAAACGGTAGGTCGTATATATGCATAAACATTCATTCCATTTTCTCGAAAGAGTGTACAAAAGAAATATAAATAATGTATTAACATTAAAAAATAATTTTTATCTCATATATGTCTCATATTTTCATTAAACCCATCCTTATTACCATCCATGTAAAGCATTAATGAATCAAATCACTTCCTAAGGCGATAGTCCACCAAACACATGAGTGACGTTATCATATTCCCACAGAATATAATGTAAGAAGTTATATGTGATATAATAATTAAAAAATTATAATATTATCATAAATATCATATATAAACATTTAATCCATCATTATATCAAACTCTCAGAGGTGTTTATGGAAAATTAACAACATCATTTCACGAGGGGGTAGTGTGTCGTACACACGAATGATGATTTCATATCCAATTTGATGAAAGTAGAAATGGTTATAGGTAATGGACTTAAAATAGTAACATATAATTATATTGAATATATGGATTTTATTATATCATAATTTTTTCATAATAATTGATGGAGGTGGAAAAAGAAAATAAAATAAAATGCTCGGTTAGGGATGTTAACTCTACATCAGACATCTTCTTTTGGTTTACACCAAAACGCTTCATATATAAGGCCCCAACCTTAAACCTTACTTAAAATTGAGTTATTACAAGATTACACATTGAGGATCTTTTCAGGTTTAGTGTTTTAGGGAATTAGATCATAAAACGTGCATTACATTCTATATATAAACAATGTGGTTACATAAAGATAGTATTCTTCATTCCCATCAATGAAAAGATATTTAAAATAAATTATGGATTCTTTCTTGACACTTCCTTGACACTATCATCATATCATGTACATTTTCCTTGACCTGTGAAAAACATTTCAAAAGAACTTGGGATGAGCATAAAAAGCTCAGTAAGGGATATAAAAATATGGAAAGGAAACATGGGTACGTATATACCTAAGAATGAGATCATACATTACCCATAAAACATAATCACTTTAACATACCTCATCAAATCATGAATAAATCATAGAAATCATAAGACATATAGGTAACTTGAGGCATTCATAACATTCTTACGTAGGGAGTAACCCTCTTGGTTACGTTTGGAATACCCATCACAGTATATTCCCTAAATCTCTTCGGAGAAACCTTAACGTTTCACTCCTTCGTGTTACCCAATGCATTAGAGAGCTATATCAGGCTCACCCGCCCTTAGTTTATCACGGAACCACCCGTCTTCATAATAATGCCCAAGAACCTCAACATAATCGTATCACACAAAACATGCATAAAGGAAACATAACATTTCCACCTTTCAATCACAAGATATCAATACAACACATTGATATAAAAAGATTATTAAAACCATTTTCAATACCAAAATAAAAGAAAAGTAAAACATGGTATTTATTTTTCTTTTAAAAAGAAGGTATGGCTTGTAGAGGAAGTCAAAACCCAAATAATGGTCACGGCGGCAGAGAAGTCATTGTCTCCGCATACATACGACAAAAACATTCCCTTTTGTCGTTTTGTGAAACTCTTCGTATAAAAAATATTCCTTTTGGATAAACGTAAAATTCAAAGGGGTTTATTCACCGTATAAAATAAAGTTGGGTATAAAATAAAATATGCCTCAATGAAAGGAGATTGAGACGAAGTCCCATACCTCGGGTCCGACTTGACTTGATCGTTCTTTAATGTCCTGAATAATAGACTTGAGTTAATTTAGAATTGTTTAAAACCTTTTTCAAGTTCATTATTCCTTTTATATCACTTATTTCCATGTCATGAACACTATGTAATTATTTAAGTTAATAATGGTCGTTTTAACGATCATTGGTACTTGAGTCAAAAATAAGCCCTTTATAATTTCAAGTTGTTCATGTATCCATTATATCCAGAATGGTATTCATGATGTAGATATTATATATGTCATATATATACATTACATGCATGCATTTATAATATTACATAATCATTTAGAGGTAAGAAATGAAATGCACCGTTCATGGAGACGGCAAGCCGTACGTACGCATGAACGATACTTTCATTTCTATTTTGTATTTTATAGAATGGAATCATAATGATATAAAGGTATATTATAATTCTAGTATAATATCATATATAATATCATATATCCATCCTTTATACGTCACACATATGGTATTTAACGAATCAAATCACTTTGAGGGGGCGGTAGTCCGCACTTCCTTAAATGAAGATATCGCGTTTACCCATAATGGAAACCATAAAGGTATGACCAAAATGAAAAATACAGAAGCTTAAGGAAAACATAAACACATTATATATCATATATAAATATAGTGTTATCTTAATGGCCACCATTGAAGGTGTTAAAAGAATGTTGAACAATCATCGTTTCGGGAGGCATAAATTCACCATCAACGGAAACAGTATGTTCTTTAACCATTAGATGTAGGTGTGTGTAAGTGTAGCTCGAATACTTCTTATAACAACATCCTAGTATATTGAAGATACTGGAGTTGTTACAAAAGAAATGAATAAAAAGAGTTTAGGGGGTTGGAGAAGCAAAATAAAACAAAAGGACTCAAGTGAAGACATTACCTTAAAATCAGGTAACTCCCTTTGGTTTGAGCTCAAAGGCTTCCTTGGGAAGACATCTGCCCAAATTGAGGCTTCAAGGAGTAATAGAGGGATGTGGAGAGACAGAATGGGCAGGGGTTGGCCAAGCCAAAGGCTTTGGGAGTGTGGGTAAGGAGGTAGAGGTGGGGGCCTTTTATAAGAGGAGAGGAGGGGCACTCTTGGAATGTAAAGAAATATTTCCTTATTTTGAAAATGAATTTCGGATTTAAGAGGTCCCACATTGATATAATTAGAGGATAAGGTGATAAGGGTTCTAAATCCACCCATACAATAGGATTTGGACATGTTTAGGTCATATATTGTACATTTTCATTTCATTTTATTTAAATCCTTTATTAATGAGGTAATCGCTACATCATTATGATGTCATAAATACATTTATTTATTTAATGTCAAAAAATTATAAAAAAAATACTATGATGTACAAAATCTTTTTAGATTTCCAATGTCTATTTATAATTAAATATCTGACTTATAGAACCCCATTTGAAAATTATTTTCATAAAACATATCATGTTTGTGTCATTTTTACTTTTATATTAAATAAAAAGTTATTTATGTCATTTCCCAACCAAAGTGGCTCCATAGGGTCCCCAAGTTGACCCATGGATTGTATGGGTCGGCCATGACACATCCAATAATGTTAGGACATGTTTCTAGGTCATTTCACTTTATTAAAGCATTATTTTTACCTTAAACTACACTAATTACCACTAATCGCGATTAAAAACTTAATAAGTTACTATTCACCAAAAAATTATTTTAATCTCATTGAACCACATTTTACTTCTTAATTACAACCATGTATGTCAGATTTTTGAAAATCAAATCACAGAAGTGACAAAGTTTCATTTAAACGAAAAAATCAGTTTCTTTATCTACCACTTAGTGAATTCACTATTCATAAAAAATTGAAGTTTTTCAGAAAAATACCAAAACTTCACCCTAAGCTATATTTGATATTCTGAATTAAAATATGAAGTCTATTTTACAAAATTCAAAACATATAAGTCACATTAATTAATTTAATAATTAATTCCCGCTGTCAGAGCAAATAGCGTGTTTTTATGAAACAATAAGTATCAAACGATTGACACTAGTTTAAGTCCAATTTCAAAGTGAAATTGATTCCAATGACCACCATTGGATTAAATGGTAAAAATATTTTCTAATTTCACTTCAAAACCAATTCAAAATATCATCTAATCATATAAATAAATTAGATTAAAAAGCAGTTTTGATGTAAAATGCAGTATGTTTCACTATTCATTAAAAAATGAACATTGTCAGAAAAATACCAAAAATTCACACAAAGTAAATTTTGATGTCCCAAACATAAAGAATAAGTTTATTTTGACAAACATAGTTTATAAAATTGTCAAAAGACAGATTCAAAAATGGTTTTCCATCAAAAGGAAGTAAAACAATCTTTTAAAAATATTAGTTTATTCCATGCTTAAGATTGGATTTATTTTCATTTTAAGCCTCTAAAACACTATCTAGTTCATTAATAGACATAGATAAAAATATCTATTATTCATTACATACATGTGATGTTACATCCTTCCCCCCTTTAGAAAATTGCGTCCCCGCAATTTATTTACATATCGAATAATTGGGGGTACTTATCCCTCATTGCATTTTCAGATTCCAATGTTGCCTCTTCCATCATGTGGTTTTTGCACAAAACCTTTACCTGATTAATCACCTTATTTCGCAACACTTGATCCCTGTGGTCAAGAATCTGGACCTGTTGTTCCTCATAAGATAGGTTCTCTTCCAGCTGAACTACCTTTGGACTCAAAACATGAGATGGATCTGGCATATACTTTCTCAACATCGAAACGTGAAAAAAATTGTGTACTTGAGATGAACTCGGAGGTAAAGCCACTCGGTAAGTAACTGATCCAACTCTCTCCAGAATTTCATATGGTCCAATAAACCTTGGACTCAACTTTCCTTTCTTACCAAATCTCATCACACTTTTCCAAGGAGAAACCTTGAGAAAAACATGATCACCTACCTCGAAAGATAGATCATTCCTCCGGTTATCCGCATAACTCTTTTGTCTGCTCTGCTTTAACCTGTTGACATGTCAAAAACTTCACAGTAAAATCAGCAACATCTCTTTTCATTCCATCCCACCAGTAATACACCCGCAGATCTCTATACATCTTAGTACTGCATGGATGAACTGAAAACGGAGAACTATGAGCTTCACATAACAACTCTCTCTTCAACTGTGAATCAAAAGGCACACACAATCTCTTACCAAATCTCAAAACACAATCATTATCAATGTTGAATTCAGGAAACATACTTTCTGAACCAGCTCTACCTTTTTCTGCAACTCACTGTCTTGCTTCTGTGCTTGCTTGATTCTATCTGATAGAGATGATCTCACTTATACCTGAAACAAAACAAAAGAACTTCCTGCACCAACAACTTCTATGACAAAGTTCATCAAATCCTTAACCAAAGGATCACGTTCCAAACGCAACATTACTAATGAAGCATTACTTTTTCGACTCAAAGAATCAGCCTCTTTATTTTCTTTTTTTGGATGGTAATGAATTGTACAATCATAATCCTGGATTAATTCTAGCCATATCCTTTGTCTCATGTTCAACTCTTTCTGAGTGAATATATACTTTAAACTTTTGTGATCAGTATATATTTCACACTTTACTCCATACAAATGATCCCTCCAAATTTTTAATGCAAAAACAACAGCATCTAATTCCAAATCATGTGTATGGTAATTTACCTCATGAGTTTTCAACTGTCGTGAAGCATAAGCAATTACCTGATCATTATGCATTAGGACGCAACCAAGTCCTTTCAATGAAGCATCACTATATATAAAAAACTCACCATTCCTGGAAGGTAGTGCCAAAACTGGAGCATTCACCAATCTTCTTTTCAATTCCTGAAAACAATCATCACATTCTTTTGTCCAGATAAACTTAACACCCTTCCTAGTTAGCTTAGTCATTGGACTAGATAAACGTTAAAAATTTCTAACAAACCTTCAGTAATAGCCTGCCAATCCAAGGAATCTACGAATCTCAGTTACATTTGTGGGTCTTGGCCAGTCTTCCACAACATTTTTTTTTGCATGATCAATAGTTATCCCATCTTTAGAAACAATGTGACCAAGGAAAGAAATTTTTTGCAACCAAAACTCACACTATCTGAATTTCCCATACAATTTATTTTCTTTTAAGGTTTGAAAAATAACCCTTAAATGCCTTTCATGCTCCTCTTTACATTTTTTAAACACCAAAATATCATCAATAACACAACCACCATTTATCACATGATTCAACTGAGCCATCACTACAGAAAACTGCTCAATTCTGATTCTGACCATCTCAGTATGCTGATTTGGAAGTTCATTTCCCTCAGTATGCCTTCCCAAAAAATCTTCTCTATTTCCTCTACGAAAAACCATTCTTAAGATTGAAATACCTTAGGTGAAGCAACATGGTAATCTTTAAATTCTATATCATTTCAAAAAATATATTTTTGGATAATTGTTTAATAGAATTCTAACTTCTAAAGTTATCTAAACCGACCTCTGATACCAACTATAAAGCCCCAGCCTTAAACCTTACTTAAACTTGAGTTATTACAAGATTACACATTGAGGATCTTTTCGGGTTTAAAGTTTTAGAGAATTAGATCATAAAACTTGCATTACATTCCACATATAAACAAAGTGGTTACATAAAGATAGTATTCTTCATTCCCATCAATGGAAACATATTTAAAATAAATCATGGATTCATTCATGACACTTCCTTGACACTATCATCATATCATGTACCTTTCCCTTGACCTGTGAAAAACATTTCAAAAGAACTTGGGATGAGCATAAAAAGCTCAGTAAGGGATATAAAAATATGGAAAGGAAACATTGGTACGTATATACATAATAATGAGATCATAATTTACCCATAAAACATAAGCACTTTAACATACCTCATCAAATCATGAATAAATCATAGAAATCATAAGTCATATAGGTAACTTGAGTCATTCATAAAATTCTTACGTAGGGAGTAACCCTCTTGGTTACGTTTCGAATACCCATCACAGTATATTCCCTAAATATCTTCGGAAAAACCTTAACGTTTCACTCCTTCGCGTTAACCAATGCATTGGAGAGCTATATGAGGCTCACCCACCCTTAGTTTATCACGGAACCACCCGTCTTCATAATAATTCCCAAGAACCTCAACATAATCGTATCACATAAAACATGCATAAAGGAAACATAACATTTCCACCATTCAATCACAAGATATCAAAACAACACATTGATATAAAAAATTATTAAAATCATTTTCAATACCAAAATAAAAGAAAAGTAAAACATGGTATTTATTTTTCTTTTAAAAAGAAGGTATGGCTTGTAGAGGAAGCCGAAACCGAAATAATGGTCATGGCGGAAGAGAAGTCGTTGTCGCCGCATATGTACGACAAAAACATTTTCTTTTGTCGTTTTGTGAAACTCTTCGTATAAAAAATATTCCTTTTGGATAAATGTAAAAGTCAAAGGGGTTTATACACCGTATAAAAGAATGTTGTGTATAAAATGAAATATGCCTCAATGAAAGGAGATTGAGACGGAGTCCCATACCTCGGGTCCGACTTGACTCGATCGTCCTTTAATGTCCTGAATAATAGACTTGAGTTTATTTCTACTTGTTTAAGAACCTTTTTCAAGTTCATTATTCCTTTTATATCACTTATTTTCATGTCATGAACACTATGTAATTATTTAAGTTAATAACGGTTATTTTAACAATCATTGGTACTTGAGTCAAAAATAATCCCTATATAATTTCAAGTTTTTCATGTATCCATTATATCCAGAATGGTATTCATGATGTAGATATTATATATTTCATATATATCCAGTACATGAATGCATTTATAATATTACATAATCATTTAGAGGTAAGAAATGAAATGCACCGTTCATGGAGACGGTAAGCCGTACGTACGCATGAAAGCTACTTTCATTTCTATTTCGTATTTTATAGAATGGAATCATAATGATATAAAGGTATATTATAATTCCCGTATAATATCATATATAATATCATAGTTCCATCCTTTATACGTCCCACATATGGTATTTAACGAATCAAATCACTTTGAGGGGGCGGTAGTCCGCACTTCCTTAAATGAAAGATATCGCGTTTACCCATAATGGAAACCATAAAGGTATGCCCAAAATGAAAAATACAGAAGCTTAAAGAAAATATAAACATATTATATATCATATATAAATATAGTGTCATCTTAATGTCCACTTTTGAAGGTGTTAAAAGAATGTTGAACAATCATCGTTTCAGGAGGCATAAATTCACCATCAACGGAAACAGTATGTTCTTTAACAATTAGATGTAGGTGTGTGTAAGTGTAGCTCGAATACTTATTATAAAAACATCCTATTATATTTAAGATACTTTAGTTGTTACAAAAGAAATGAATAAAAAGAGTTTAGGGGGTTGGAGAAGCAAAATAAAACAAAAGGACTCAAGTGAAGACATTACCTTAAAATCGGGTAACTCCCTTTGGTTTGAGCTCAAAGGCTTCCGTGGGAAGACTTCTGCCCAAATTGAGGCTTCAAAGAGTAATATAATGATGTGGAGAGACAGAATGGGCAGGGGTTGGCGGAGCCAAAGGCTTTGGGAGTGTGGGTAAGGAGGTAGAGGTGGGGGCCTTTTATAAGAGGAGAGGAGAGGCACTCTTGGAAAGTAAAGAAATATTACTTTATTTTAAAATGAGATTAGGATTTAAGAGGTCCCACATTGATATAATTCGAGGATAAGGTGATAAGGGTTCGAAATCCACCCATCCAATAGGTTTTGGACATGTGTAGGTCATAGAATTTACATTATCTTTTCATTTTATTTAAATCCTTTATTAATGAGGTAATCGCTACATCATTATGATGTCATAAATATATTTATTTATTTAATGTCAATAAATTATAAGAAAAATACTATGATGTATGAAATCTTTTTATATTTCCTATGACTATTTATAATTAAATATCTGAATTATAAAACCCCATTTAAAAATTGTTTTTGTAAAACATATCATGTTTGTATCATTTTTACTTTTACATTAAATAAAAAGTTATTTATGTCATTTCCCAACCAATGTGGCTCCATGGGGTCCCCAATTTGACCCATGGCTTGTATTTGTCGTCCATGACACTTCCAATAAGGTTAAGACATGTTTCTAGGTCATTTCATTTTATTAAATCATTATTTTTACCTTAAACTACAGTAATTACCACTAATCGCGATTAAAAACTTAATAAGTTACTATTCACCAAAAAATTATTTTAATCTCATTGAACCACATTTTACTTCTTAATGACAACCATGTATGTCGGATTTTTGAAAATCAAATCACAGAAGTGACAGAGTTTCATTTAAATGAAAAAATCAGTTTCTTTAACAACCACTTAGTGATTTCAATATTCCTAAAAAATTGATGTTTTTCAGAAAAATACCAAAACTTTACCCTAAGCTATATTTGATATTCTGAATTAAAAAATGAAGTCTATTTTACAAAATTCAAAACATATAAGTCACATTAATTAATTTAATAATTAATTCCCACTTTCAGAGCAAATAGCGTGTTTTTATGAAACAATATGTATCAAAAGATTGACACCAGTTTAAGTCCAATTTCAAAGTGAAATTGATTCCAATGACCACCATGGGATTAAATGGTAAAAATATTTTCTAATTTCACTTCAAAACCAATTCAAAATATAATCTAATCATATAAATAAATTATATTGAAAAGTAGTTTTGATGTAAAATGCAGTATGTTTCACTATTCATTAAAAAATGAACATTGTCAGAAAAATACCAAAAAATCACACAAAGTAAATTTTGATGTCCCAAACATAAAGAATAAGTTTATTTTTACAAACATAGTTTATAAAATTTTTAAAAGATATATTCAAAAATGGTTTGCCATCAAAAGGAAGTAAAACAATCTTTTAAAAATATTAGTGTATTCCATGCTTAAGATTGGATTTATTTTCATTTTAAGCCTCTAAAACACTCTCTAGTTCATTAATAGACATATAAAAAAATATCTATTATTCATTACTTACTTGGGATGTTACATCATAGGTAAGACTTATGACCAAAATATGTCTCCTAAGAAGAAATGAATTAATTAAGGTATTAATTTGGGTAGTTATTGGACGAAAAAATGGATTTTATAAATGTTAAGAGAAGAGGAGAAGTGGTGTTCTTTTATATGTGACGTGAGTGGTGCACTTGTAAATTTTTGAAAATAGAAATGTGTACACATTTTTTTCACCTAAAAAAAGATTCCATAGTATTCCATTCTCAAAATTATAATATATAAGGTCGAATTATTTCCAATAAAATTGGTTTAGAGAAGTTTTGAGTCATTTTTAACCCTTTATTTTTAGTTTGACCCCTAGTAAACTCATTTTTACCTTAACCGTGGTAAATAATTTTTACTATTCATTATGGTAAAAAATTATTTTTACCTTATTATATATAATAAATTATTATTATTATGAATATTTAATACATTTTTCTTAATGAAAATCACATATGTGGAATGATTTAACTTAAAATTCATCTCGTAAATGATACGAGAAAGCAGTTTTCTAAAGAGAAACTATTTAGAAGTTTGAAAAAATTCAATATAAAATTGATTATAATGACCAAAATTGGATTAAAATATATATTATTAAACTAATTTTACTTTTAAAACCAAATTAAAACAATTTTTAAGTTAATATATTCTTTAAAATAAATAAAACTTCATAAAAAACCAGTATTTTTTACTATTCATCGATAAAATTATCGTCTCATTATATTCTTAAAAATAACTCCAAGATAAATATTACATTATAATTTGGAAAATTATGGTTATTTATTAAAATATATTTTATAAAATTTAGAAAAATTTATTTAAAAATATGTGTGCCAAAAGAGATAAAACTGCTTTTTAGAAAAATACAGTTTTCAAGCATAAAATTGGTTTTATTCTTATATCTTTTCTACCAAACACATAAGATGGATGTTACAATTTTGATTGAACATATAGTATATAAGTTTATTTAAAATAATTTATAAAATGTTATTTGTCAAATTTATTGGGGTAAAATTTCATTGTGATCATAAAAATAGTTTTTTAGAAAATGGTTTTCTTTTCTTTCAAATGGATTTTATTTTAATTTATAATTAATTTTTCTCTAAATAATTCATTATAAATACATGTGTAAACCATATATTTTTATAAATAATTTAATTACATTCATACACAACATTCAAATTGATAGGTGATATTTATAAAATTAAATAATAATATTTGAATAGTTTGTCATGTTTCGTTTAAACTCAGTATTGCATGTAACACACGCTACACTCAGTGCTACATGTAACGCTAGATAAAATTAGTGTTGTGTGTAATGAAAATTATCAAAAGTATAAATTTATTTGAAAAAAAATATTAACAATATCTTGGTGTGATATAATGTTATAGAACTAAATAAAATTTAAATTTAGTATACTTTATGTTAAATAACATTCAGAGAAATTCAAACTCTGGGTAAGGGATTTTCGTCTCACTTTTAATTTTGTGAGACGCATTCCATATTCCCCACGTGTTTATTTATTGTGTATATACAAAACATAAATGAGTTTTATTATTATTATCCTAAAATATTAGGCATTTAACAATCCATATAAGGTTCTCTCTTTCATGAACTATTGATTTTTATATTAACATAGTTGTAAGAGTTGTTCAACACAATATTGTTTTATTGAGACATGATTGATGTTATAAACCTATTTATGGTTATAATTTTTATATACTACCACTTTGAAAATTTATATCAATATTATCTATATGTTCATGATATTTAAAGATTCATTTGATGTTATTATGTCATGGGGTATAAGAATCAAAATTTACTAAATTGGTAATGTTTTTATG
This sequence comes from Viscum album, assembly GCA_963277665.1. Taxonomy (NCBI): domain Eukaryota; kingdom Viridiplantae; phylum Streptophyta; class Magnoliopsida; order Santalales; family Viscaceae; genus Viscum; species Viscum album. The sequence continues at coordinate 1,202,708,604 of OY728160.1, read as the reverse complement.
TTGTAATATTATTTTTTACTGGGATTTTTTAGAATTAAATTCACTATTGGGAAGTTGGGTTTTTCTAACACTATTATACCAATGGTTCAATAGAACTGTTGTTATAGGGGTCATTTACCAATGGTTTATTCAAACGGTTGGTAAAGGTTGAGTAAGTGAAGGATTTCCCAAAGGTTTAAAGAAACCGTTGGGAAATATACAAAAATTTCTCCCCTTACCAATGGTTATTACAAACTATTGGTAAATTCCATGCTTTTCCCAACAATTTTTAAAAAACATTGGGAAACTTCTTCCACAAATACATCACCCCGGCCCCCAATTACACAGAAGCGAGACCATTCCCCCGATTTTTACAAGCCCCTGTTCCGGTGAACTCTAACCTCAGGTATTCCATCTGATCGGCTGCAACTCCCCCATCCAGGTTATACACCTTCTACCTCTTCCCAAATACCAACATAGAATCCCTCATTGAGGTAATTGACATGGTTGGTGTGTGGTCTACCAAACACCATGACCTAACATGGTGAGTTGAGGTATCTTATCCGTTTCTAGTGTCGTTCGTCCCAACTATGAGCACATACCCTTATATTCTCAACCATTCTCCATTTATTTCACTATCTAGAAAGGTCACATCATTATTCCATATTTCATGGGATTTTGGTGAATTTTATGATTCACACTATTTGATATTGAATCAATGAATAGTACTTGACTGGTAGATGTCTGTGATTATATAGAAGATGGTTTATAATCTATCCTGTAAAAGTATCACTATTTTGTGTTCTTTATGATGTGTAGTATCATTGAAATACTTTATTATTAATCTCAAATTTAAAAATAAACGTTTTTTCTATACTATATGAAATTAAACCTCTTCACGATCCATGAACAACCTATTTGTGTAGAAACCTAAACATTTTCCTCCCATGGAGTGTGCTTGACTTGGGGAACTAATTGGGTAATGAAAGGTATGAACATAGGGGTGACAATAATGAGTTATTGAACATGAGTGAATGATTTGGAATGAATATAACTCATAATGGAACTTGAGGCATGTTTCTCTTATATGAAACCTTTTGAAAATGAATATAAATAAATTTTAATTTAATTTTTGAGTACTTGTTCTTTGAATAATGATTTGTAATTATTTGAGGAAACCAACCAAGTATTCATACTAAAAACATAGATTTTAATTCCATTTGGAAACCCCCTTGGATTCAAGATGATTTTTTTAGAATAATTTGGGGAAATATACCTTGGTTTTATAGTGATTATGATTTTGGAAGCCTTTGGGAAGTCCCCGTGGATTCTAAACTAGAGGGATCTCTATTTACATAGAATGGGAACTCCTTCCTCCCTATAAATCCATCTTATGTCAATCAATTTTTTAGTTCTACACTCCATATCTATAAGGCCTAACTTAGTTTTAATGTTTTGCATCTATTATTGTTTGTTTCTATTTTGATTTGACCTAAACCAGGTGGTGACTTGTGTGGAATGACATACCCAATAAATGTAGTTTTATTTGTTTTCTATTTTCGTTTTACAATTATAGTTTGATGATTATATGAATCAACTTGATTTTAAGTCTTCATTTCCTCTCCTTTTATGTTTTTAGTGAATCATATCAACTAATGGAGATGCTGGTGAGATGTATCATCACTCAAAGATGGTAAATTGTTTGTATATTCATATTTTCTCAAGGTGGGTAATGGATATAAGGATGATCCATCTGAAGTTATTGGGGATGGTTGGGGTATTGGGGTAGGTGGTTTTCCTTTTTTTAGTGCGGTGATATGGTACTTTTTGTGTACTTCAGTTTGGGTGTTATGAAATTCACTAACATTTCACAATATTTCCATTTTTTAGCAATAATAACTTATTTAGAAAACTCTCATTACACATTCTACATCTTTCATGAAAATCCTTCACTTTGTAATATCTTGAACAATGTTTTATCAGGCCTATGGTTTATTCTTGTATGTGATAAAAGAAAAAATTAAAAAACACATCTCACCTAAAATTTAGTCACACATAACTAAATTATTATATCTTTACATTGTATTAATAGTTCACTACATCAACTAGAAACTCCTTCCTTAATCGTTTATTTAAATATATTTTCGATTAAACGTCAATATTATTTAATTTCATATGACGAAATTACTTATAACAATTATTTTTACTGAATGGATAGAAGTTGGATGTATGAAACCAATCGGATCTCAAGCAATTTTCAAAACAATTTGGAGAGATTTTTAGATTTTTCATTTCACAATGGTTCAAATAGTGGTCACATACACTGCCCATGTTCCAATTTTGTTGGTAGACCTTGGTTGATTAATGAAGAAGTCAGCTACCACAATGCCAAATATGGTTTTCAAGAAAACTACTATGTGTGTTATCACAACGGGGAGAAAATGAAATCTCAAATTGTTGATGATCGAAATGAAAGGACTAGACTGGAGAATTTGTTAGATGACTTGTTTCTGTTTATTCTTCATCATGAAAAAGAAAGGATTTATTCTCAAGAATACTTCGATATGAGGACAGGTGATGCTTCTAATGAAAATGATGATATTTTCGGGGTGAAAAAATTGAATGATGCTACCACAAATCTAGTATATCGATAGTGCGATAAAATGAAAAAGTAGGAATTTTAATCTGATTGTTTCATGGGAAAATTTTGTATGGGATTTCTAATACAGCATTCGATTGCATTCTTACCCTCTTGAAGGATTTACTTCCAGATGATACAGATATTACCTCAAACCACTATCTGGCATGGAAGTTAGTTAAGGAACAAGGATTTTCAAGAAACAAAATCCATGCTTGCCCGAAAGATTGCAGTTTATTCTGGGAGGAAACCACTAAACAAAATGATTGTATAAAATGTGTCACATCCCGATGGAGGCCAAAATCTGATGGAAGACCATCCTGTATGCCATATAATGTAATATGGAACTTTCCATTTATCCCCAGGCTCCAGAATTTTGTTATGTCTAATGAAATATCAATAAAAATGAGATGGCATAATACCGAGAGAAAGAAGACTAATGATGAGTTGGTTCACAATACATATGGATTTACATGGTACATATTTGATGCTCAATATCCTAATTTGGCAGCTAACTTGCGTAATGAGAGGCTAGGTCTTTCATTCGATGGATTTAATTCATTTGGGCAGATGCTTACTTCGCACAACACATGGCCAGTTTTTATACACATTTTTAATATTCCTCCATGGTTGTGTATGGAAAAACCTTTCACTTTCATGAGTATACTAATATTTGTCCCTTCTTATCCCTGCATTAATATTGACATAAAAATGAAACCATTAATAAAAGATTTGAAACTTCTTTGGGATGTGGGTGTGCGTATATATGATGCATATTCGAAAGAAATATTTCAGATGTATTCTGCGCTTATGTGGACAATCAATGATTTTCTGGCTTATACACTGATTTCTAGATGCAAAATGAAGTGAAAAATATCATGCCCTATTTGTATGAATAATAAGTGATCTAGAAGATTAAAACATTGTTGTAGTTTCAGTTTTATGGGATGTCGATGATTCTTTCCAATGGACCATCCATATAGAAATAATCATCGAAGATTTGAGAATACCATAGAGACCGATGATCCACCTCAGCGTCTGTCTGGAAGTGATATGCTTAATTAATTGAAATATTTCAGCTTTTCATTCGGGAAGGGTGAAATGAAATCAGGAAAGATAATGAATGTTTCCACTGAACCCTATTACGATTAGAGGAAGAGGAGTAACTTTTTTGACTAGCCTTATTGGTTAAATAATTTTTTATTTCATTGATTAGATGTAATAAAATATAAAAATAATATATGTGAAATTTTTCTTTCTATAATTCTAAATGTTAAGGGAAAGAAAAAAGGATGATTTATGGTCTTGGTGTGACTTGGTGGATTAGGGAATCAGAACAAAATTGCATCCTATGCGTATTATTGAAAATAAATGGAAAGTTCCATGTGCTTTATATGTGATGACACCTAAGGGAAAAAAATTTCTGGAAGTATTAGAGACTATTAGATTTCCTAATGGCTATTCAAGCAACATATCTAAATGGGTCAATAGAAGAGAGTTGAATCTAAAATCATTGAAGACTCATTATTATCACATTATTCTGCATGAGTTGATTCCAATAGCAATCCTTCATCTTTTTTCCAATAATTTAAGGGTGACTATTATTTGGTTGTGCCATTTTTTTAGAGATCATTATGCTAAGAATTTGTCCAAGTATTTCTTCCTAAAAATGTTGACAGATTCCCCATTATTTTTGGGTGAGTTAGATAAAATATTTCCTCCATCATTTTTCACATGCATGCTGCATATGACTATCCATATTCCCACTGAAATACTTCTCGAAGGACCTGTTTTTTTTCGTTGGATGTATCCAACTAAAAGAAATATTTACTCATTAAAGTATTATGTCTAAAACAGGAATAATCCCGAAGGTTCTATCTTGAACGGTTACTTGGATCAAGAATGTAGGGATTTCTTCTCAATGTATTTTTCAAATATTACTACAAAAATGAACAGACCAATGAGAAATGAAGAAGAAAAGTATGAGAAAATTTAACCCAGTTTTCCACCACATCCACCAATAGGATGAATTCCTGGATCATATACATTGAAGACGTTAAACAATGAAGAGAGGGAGATGACACATCACACAGTTTTGTTCAACTGTGATTTGTTCGATGACTGCATCAGGTAACTAAATTTAATATGTATATCTTATAAATATATATGTTATACTATTAAAATTTTTTATCTATAGGGAACATAAAAAAATGATAAATATAAAGAATCGTTCTTTATCGTTGAGAAAGAGGGAGGCTTTTCCAAGAAAAGAGTTTTATTCTTGTTTACAGTTGAAGGTAAAAATATTACTGTTTAAAATAATTATATATATATAAGTATTTTTAATATTAATTTATATTTTAAGTATTGAGTTTTCCTGCTGACTCTATCTCTAAGAAAATAAGATCTTCGGCTTTTGGTCCTAATACCATGGTTTGTGACTGTAAATAAATTGTTATCAATGGGTACAAATTTATGGTCACTGAATGAGTAAAGAACGTGATAACACAAAATGATGGTGTTATGGTTTCTGCACAACAGATTTTTATGACAGTACATCAGATAGTGGACCGTGAATTGAAAATTTGGGTTATTATATAGTTGTTGAAAAAATAATTATATTGGATTATTAGTCTCATGGATGAGTCACTATGATGAAATGACATTTGGTTGATTCGATGATGAGACAGGTCACATTTTTGGATGATTGTGGATTTCAAGTAATTAATATGACATTCACTCTTGCTACTGAAGAATCATATATATTTGCATCAATGGCTAAACTAGTCTTTTATGTCAAAGACCAACATCGAACTGAATTTGGTGTCATAGTTGATGTAATTCCAACAAATATTTTTGATGAATGTAATGACAGAACTGACACCATCCATACTGCCATTAGAACCAATCCATTTATTTATTTTGATGAATCCAATAGCTCACTTGTCATAGTTGATTATGAACCAGAACATGTGGTTGGAAATATATAAAATCATCCATTCATGTTCTAAATTATTTTGGTTTACCTCGAGTTGGGTTGGTAAGGTTGGTTCTATTCAAATTGATTTAAAATTGATTACAAATATGTTGTATCTGACTTGATCATTATGTGAATTTTCAATGTTTATTAGTTGAAATTTTTATTTGATTTTCATTTTCTAATTTGGAATCGAACTGTATTTAAATCTACGAAAAAAAAATTTCTATCTTGGTGAACATTTCAATGCTTCAACTGTAATTTGTATAAAATTTGTATGGCTCTAAGAACTCTATTTAACATTTTACCAGGTAATGAACATGATGGTATGTATACTTTTGCAAAACATGTATTAAACCCTGAATCTTCTACCTGAGTTAATGAAATTAAATTTTTTCTTAATTTTGACAATTTCTTTACCACTTATGAATCTGGTAGAATCAATGATCCATGATTTTAATAGACTGATAAAACATAGTAAATAATCATCCTAATAAAAATTAAAATTCATTATTACATCTTGTATGATTTATTGACTTCATTATAAATTTGTTCAAGCTCACCTAAGACAATGGGTAGTTAAATTATCCATGAATCCCCCTATTCCCTCTCATTTATTTTGTTTTTTGGGTTACACATTAGTTATCATATTTTTTATTTACTTCCATATTTTTTTTTCAAATTCAAGAAATGAAACCAATTAAATAGATGTAACAAAAAATATTATGGGCAACAATCATCGCGTGACTGAGCTGGGCATTCCACCACTAATGCTTGCAGTGAGTATTTTATTTCAAATATATTTATTTAAATAATATATAATGTCTTGTGATTAATTTTTTTATAATCATTTTTTCTGGATCCATCTATTAGGTGAAAATTATTTGATGATCAGCATAGTAGTGGTCCCAGTACTCGCGGTGTTCGTACGAGGGGGTGTGGTATGGGAGCAAGATGATCTGGTCGGCATACCCAATTAGACCATGTCTGTCCCACTTACATACCATCCATCCCACTTTTTGATCCTGATGTCTTTTGGGACACATATGATATTTAGTCCTACCATGTTTTCACCACCCTTTACATATGACCTCCGCACCCATCTATGCCATATCTGATGATGATTCACACTGCCCATCCAACATTTGGCTAGCCATCTTTGTCATCTTCTTTTACTTATGCTTCATTCTCTCCTGAATTTTATATTCCATCTTCTTTGACTTGTGCCCCGCTAGATTCTGTCACTAGAGAGCATACATTGGGACTCGCTCCATCTGTACAGTGTGTTCCTTCAGTTTCTGTGGATCCAGCAGCGCCCATTGATCAGACTACAACAAGTATACTTATACAACCCTAACAAATTGTTACACCATTATGTATTTTCATTATAACATGTATTGATAAAATATTTGTTTTTCTTTCATAACAGATACATCTATTGATAAGAGTTTAGGGCGGGGGCGTACACACATGCGTGCGATGTTGAACTGCCACACATAGTTGATGGTGGACTATAATGAATATAATCAGATGATTGAAAAATCTGGGCAGCAATTTCAGTGTTTTTTGGAGACCCATTATCATTCCTATCATCCCGCTCTCATGGAGACAACTACCAAATGAAGTCAAGGATAATGCCTGGGAAGAGATATGGGTAAAAAAATATGTTGTATTTAATGCAATATATTAATTTTTGTAATTATATGAATTAATATTTTAGTGTCAACTGTGGTTTAATTTCCCCGATGGTGATGGTAAACGTCAAACAATTCTAAAGGATTTAGGTGAGCATTGGAGAGCTAATAAGAATGAGTTGTACATTGGATGGCATTCTAGAGTGGGCAGAGAGTTAGAGGCGGTCCCTGTCATGGATTATTGTCCATTATAATAGTACCGATAGATGATTACTGATTGGAAGACAAGCCAATTTACAGTATTAATCAAATTAGAGGTATTTAAATGAAAATTTTCAATTTTTTCGTTAAAAATAATTATTGAATTTTATTTAGGATGCAACTAGAAGAAATAAAAAAACATTTATGCTAAGAAATACTTCCAAACATTGGGATATACTATGATTCCATATCATGTGAGACAGCAGGTATGACAATTTATAGTCTTTCTTTATGACTTTCACTTTCTATTGCTTTCTCCATAATTTATTTGATTGATAAAGTTGTTATATAATTTTAATTATGCAATTACTATATTTATTTTGGTATCCTATTTATAATTATGGCTTCCTACATTCAATGAAATTTTAGAGGAATAAATTGAATACAGAAGGATGTGTGCCTTGAGGAAAACACTTTTTCTCAAGTAGAAAGAATAAAGATCGAAGTGTGGTTAATGAACTGACTCACCAGAAGATTGTATGTTTTAAATTGTAGATTTAAAATTTTAATCACTATTTTTAAACTTAATAATATATTTATATTTGTAACATGATGCTTTAGAGGGCTGTGATTCCCAGAAAGATGACAATTTTGGTCCAAACTATCACTTACATCATGTGTTGGGAGATGAGAACCCTGGTATATTATGTTGCCGTCCTAGGAAGAGTATTGTTATGACGAGGTATTGGCCCTCCTCAAGTATTATTTGTTGTGCCACTGAGTTGCAACAGGTTAAGGAAAATGCAGAATAGGCTGAAAAAAGGGCCATAGAGATGGCAGAACAGTCTGCTAGGGAAAACAATGCATTTATGAAACTGATGGAATTTTTATGACCAACCATTCCACTAGAGGCAAGCAATACGTGTGATGAATATATTCCATCGATTAGTTCTATATATGGTGCACCAGGTTGCAGTTCTAGTGGTGGTATAGATGATAGTGAGGAGGAGGTCGGGGTGGAGAAGGAGGAGGGTGAGGATGAGGGAGAGGCAGAGGAGGACGGCAATGAGGAGGCTGAGGATGAGTAAGAGGGTCAGAAGGAGGGTAGGGAAGATGATGGGGTTGACGATGAGGATGATTGTGAGGGTGAATAAGATGGTGATGATACTGTTGGTGATGAGGGACAGATTGATCTGTTGCATTTTTTACTAATATTGCTGACCTTTTATGTTTATTGATTTGTTGTGCCTGAATATATGTGTGATTAGGTAGTTCACATTATCTTTATTTTTTATCTATAAATAATAAAACTTGAGTTGAATATTTTTGTGAAATCCCCCTAATTTAATGAACTTATAAATTTTTAGTGGAAATTAGAAAATTGGTGGTCTGATTAGAAGGTGATATAATGAAATTATTTTTTTAACCTTGAAATAATTTGCTTAGAAAATATGTAAATAAAATCCCATTAACCCGGGACAGCCCCCCAGAAAGCCCCACGGGCAGTCCCCTAGTTAGCCCCCCACCCTCCTCCCTATACCTCAGAGAGCCCCCCCCCCTCATCCTGGGACCCCAGACATCCCCACGGACAACCCCTCAGACAGCCTCCCCACCCTCCTTCCTAGACCCTAGAGAGCCCCCCGAACAGCCCCCCACCCTTATCCCTGGACCCTAGACAGCCCCTCAGATAGCCTCCCCACCCTCCTTCCTAGACTCCGAACAGCCTCCCCACTCTCCTTCCTAGTCCTAGACAGCCCCCCCCCCCCCCCCTCGGACAGCCCCCAACCATCCTCCCTAGGCCTCGAACAACCCCCCCTCCTTCCTAGTCCCTATACAGCCCCCCCCTCCTCCCTGGACCCCGGATAGACCCCCACCCTCCTCCCTGGACACTAGACAGCGGACCTTCCTTCCTGGACCTCAGACACCCCTCCACCCTCTTCCCTGGACCCCAGACAACCTCCCCACCCTCATTCCTCGACCCCAGACATCCTCCCCACCCTCCTTCATGGACCCCAGACAGCCCCCACCCTCCTCACTAGACCTCAGGCAGCCCCTGGACCCCCCCCCCCACCTTCCTCCCTAGACCCCGGACATCCTCCCCACCATCCTACCTGGACCCCAGACAGCCCCCCCCCCCCACCCTCCTTCAATGACCTCAGACAGCCCCCGGACAACCCCCGAAATAGACCCCCAGACACCCCCCCCATTCTTCCACCTTGGACCCCGGATAGCCCCCCGGACAGCCCCCAGACATCCCCCCCGCAACCCTCCTACATGGACCCCGGAAATCCCCCAACCCTCCTCCCTGGTCCCCGAATAGACCCCCCCCCCTTCTTCCAAGACCCGAGACCCCCCCCCCACCCTCCTCCCTAGACCCCAGACAGCCCCCACCCTCCTACGTGGCCAGTCGACAACCCCCCCCCCCCCTCCCGCCTTCTTGGACCCCGAACGACCCCTCACCCTCCTTCCTGGACCATGGAAAGACCCCCACCCTCCTCCCTCGACCCTGGAAAGCCCCCCGACATGACAACCCAACATTGGGCGAGTGGCGATTCAGCATATATTAAACATCATGACAATTCAAGAAATGATAAGGACCACCTACCTTGATTCCAGAGACAATCACACTCTTAATTTGGCATCTCAGATCCCAATCTATGCTCTCTTCAAGTTTCACCCGGATCTTCAATCTATACTTGACGACACTCAAAATGCCCCAAGATCGATGTATATCCACTATTTAGAGATATCGGGAGCCTTGTATTGTGTTGATACTTTGTCACAAGGATCCATGGTTCATTTGTGATGTGTATGAGTCAACCCTGCCTCAATCCGAGGCACGGTGTGGCCGGTACCACTCAAAGTGTCTCAAATTTATTTGAAATGGACAACATTTTAAGTGAAAACAACAGCTGGCATATGGAAAAACGACCAAACGCATTCAAGTTATATTGATACTTTTGAAAAAAGATGCATGGGTCATTTGTGACGTGTACGAGTCAACATCTCCTCAATATGAGGCATGGTGTGGCGAGTTCCACTCAAACTGTCTCACTTTTATTTGAAATCGACAAGATTTTAAGTAAAAACAACAACTTGCATACGAAAAACTAACCAAACACATTCTGATTGTATTGATAATTCACGACAATGATTCATGGTTCATTTGTGACATGTACGAGTTAACCCATCTTAATCTGAGGCACAGTGTGGCCGGTATTACTCAAAGTGTCTCTCTTGAGTTTAAAATGGACACTCTTTTAAGTAAAAATCTCAGATATACAGAAAACCAACCAAATGTATTCTGATTATCTTGATACGTTAGTACAACGATCCATGGGTCATTTTTGACATGTACGAGTCAACCTTTCCTCAATCTGATGCATGGTGTGGATGGTACCCCTCAAAGTGTCTCGCCTTTATTTGAAATGGACAACAGTTTAACTAAAAACAACAACTGGTATACAGAAAACCGACCTAACGCATTCAGATTGTGTTGATACTTTAGGAAAATGATCTATGGCTCATATGTGACGTTTACGGGTCAACCCCATCTCAATCCAAGTCACGGTGTGGCTGGTATCACTCGTAGTGTCTTTCTTTTTTTTAAAATTGACACCCATTTAAGTAAAAACAACTGGCATACAGAAAACTGACCAAACGCATTCAGATTGTTTTGATACTTTAGAAATACTATCCATTGGTCATTTTTTATGTGTACGAGTCAACCCCTCCTCAATCTGAGGCATAGTGTGTCTTCTACCACTCAATGTGTCTAACTTTTATTTGAAATGGACAATATTTTTAGTGAAAAAAACAACTAGCATACGTAAAACTGACCAAATGCATTCGTATTGTATTGATAATTTAGGAAAAAGATCAATGGGTCATATGTGATCTATATGAGTCAACCCTGACTCAATCTGAGGCATGGTGTGGCCGGTATCACTTGATGTGTCTTTCTTTGGTTTAAAATGGACACCCTTTTATGTAAAAACAACTAGCATACAGAAAACCAACCAAACGTATTCGTATTGTGTTGATAATTTATAACAAGGATACATGGGTCATTTTTTATGTGTAAATGTCAACCCTGCCTCAATCCGAGTCATGGTGTGGCCAGTACCACACAAAGTGTCTCACTTTTAGTTAAAATGAACAACATTTTAAGTGAATACAACAACTGGGATATGGAAAACGGACCAAACACATTCGGATTGTGTTGATACATTATTAAAACTATTTATGGTTCATATGTGACGTGTACGTGTCAACCAATCCTCAATATGAGGCATGTTGTTGCCGGTATTACTCGAAGTGTCTTTATTTTGTTTAAAATGGACACCTTTTTATGTAAAAACAACTGGAAAATAGAAAACTGACCAAACGTATTCATATTGTGTTGATACTTTATCACAAGGACCCATGGGTCATTTTTGACGTGTACAAGTCAACCCCGCCTCAATCCGAGGCATGGTGTGTCCGGTACCACTCAAAGTGTCTCACTTTTATTTGAAATGGACAACATTTAAGTGAAAACCACAACTGGAAAACGGAAAACCAACCAAATGCTTCTTGATTGTATTGATACATCAGTACAATGATTCATGGGTCATTTGTGATGTGTACGAGTCAGACCACCTCAATCCAGGGCATGGTGTGGCCAGTATCACTCATAGTGTCTCTCTTTAGTTTAAAATGGTCACTATTTTAAATAAAAACAACACTTATATGAAAAAACAACCAAATTTATTCTGATTGTGTTAATACTTTATCACAATGATTCATGTGTCATTTGTGACATTTATGAGTCAACCTCGCCTTAATTAGAGGAATAGTGTTGCCAGTACCACTCAAAGTGTCTCACCTTTATTTGAAATAGACAACATTTTAAGTAAATACAACAACTCGCATATGGAAAACTGACCTAACGCATTTAGATTGTGTTAATACTTTAGGAAAACGATCCATGGGTCATATATGATGTGTAAGAGTCAACCCCGCCTCAATCCGAGGCATGGTGTGGCCGGTATCAATTGATGTGTCTTTATTTTGTTTAAATTGGACACCCTTTTATGTAAAAACAACTGGCATATGGAAAACCTAACAAACATATTCAGATTGTTTTGATACTTTTTCACAAGGATCCATGATTCATTTTTTCTGTGTATGATTCAACCCTGCCTCAATCTGAAGCACGGTGTGGCCGATACCACTCAAAGTGTCTCACTTTTATTTGTTATGGACAACATTTTATGTGAAAACAACAACTAGCATATGGAAAACTGACCAAACACATTCAGTTTCTATTGATACATTAGGAAAATGATCAATGGTCGTATGTGACATATAAAAGTCAACTTTGCCTCAATCCAAGGCATGTTGTGGCCAATATTACTCGAAGTGTATTTCTTTTATTTGAAATGGACTACATTTTATGTAAAAAAATAACAACTGGCATACAGAAATCCGACCTAACACATTCGGATTGTGTTGATACTTTAGGACAATGATCCAATGGTCATATGTGATATTTACAAGTCAAACTCATCTCAATATGAGTCACAATGTGTCATGTATCGCTTGAATGGTCTTTATTTTGTTTAAAATGGACACCTTTTTAAGTAAAAAACAACTAGCATACAGAAAACTGACCAAAAATATTCAGATTGTGTTGATACATTATCACAAGGATCCATGAGTCATTTTTGACGTGTACGAGTCAACCCCGCCTCAATCTGAGGCACGGTGTGTTTGATACCACTCAAAGTGTCTCACATTTATTTGAAATGGACAATATTTTAAGTGAAACAACAACTGGCATATGGAAAACCGACCTAACTTATTCGGATTCTATTGTTACATTAGAAATATGATTCATGGGTCATATGTGACGTGTAAGAGTCAACCCTACCTCAATCCAAGGAATGGTGTCACCAGTATCACTCATAGTGTCTTTCTTTTGTTTAAAATGGATAGCCTTTTAAGTAAACAATTGGCATACAAAAAACCGACCAAATATATTCAGATTGTGTTGATACTTTATCACAAGGATCCATGGGTCATTTTTGACATGTAAGAGTCAACCCCACCTCAATCTGAGGCACTGTGTGTCCGGTACCACTTAAATTGTCTCACTATTATTTGAAATGGACAATAATATAAGTTAAAATAACAACCAGCATACGGAAAACCAACCAAATGCTTTCTGATTGTATTGATACATCAGGACAATGATTCATGGGTCATTTGTGACTTGTACGAGTCAAACCACCTCAATATGAGGCTCGGTGTGTCCAGTATCACTCCAAGTGTCTCTCTTATGTTTAAAATGGACACTTTTTTATGAAAAAAAACACACATATGGAAAACTGACCAAACGTATTCCGATTGTGTTGATACATTAGTACAATAATCCATGGGTCATTTGTGACGTGTATGAGTGAACCCCGCCTCAATTTGAGGCACAGTGTGGCCGGTACCACTCAAAGTGTCTCACTTTTATTTGAAAGGGGAAGCATTTTAATTGAATACAACAACTGGCATATGGAAAACTGACCAAACACATTCATATTGTCTTGATACTTCAGGACAACGATCCATGGGTCATATGTGATGAGTACGAGTTAACCCCACCTCAATCTGAGGCATGGTGTGGTCGGTATCACGCTATGTGACTATCTTTGGTTTAAAATGGACATCATTTTAAGTAAAAACAATTGGACTACAGAAAACCAACCAAATGTATTCGGATTGTGTTGATACTTTATCACAAGGATCCATGGTCCAGCCTCACACAATCCACTTCTCACGTTAGGAACTCCTACCCCTATTCTAAAACATATGACATTTAATACACCAAGGACAACTACATTCCCTATGTCACACAAGCTCATTGATACACAACCATTATCATCATCACTGTGTTCAAAGACACCCACCCCAAACCATGGGACATTATGTTTGTGTTTGGTTGAAGTCATTTATCCATTTCCTTATTTTGGGGTTACTATATTCTAATTGCTGAATTAAATCATGTATGTCTTATACAAAATGAAATTTTTTATGTATTCTTAATTCGGTATAACACATATAATTACATATTCAGTTTTTTATGTATTTTATTCATAATTGATAATTAAATTATGTATGTATTCAATTCAGTATTCAATTATGATTTGAAATCCAAAGTGCACATGTAATTGTCATCCCAATTCTGAATTTAATTCCAAATCAATTATGTATGTTTATAATTAACTTATGAATTATTTCTTAATTCTGTATGTGTATAGTTCTAGGGTGCATTATGTGTTAAATATGTATGAATTAATTGTGTGTTTATGTGTTATAGTTGGTTATTGCAGGTAATTGGAGTTGGGAAGATGGATATACAGAAAGGGCAGCCTACAATAAGATGTTGCCTAAATTTCAGAGAAAAGCCTTTGGGAACGGCTGTAAACAATTGGCATAGATCTGTGAATGTCTTTTATTCCAACGGTTCTAAGAGAACTGTTGATAAAAACACTTTCCCAACGGTTTACAAACCATTGGGATATAGTGAAATGTCCTTCCATTATCAATGGTTTACACAAACTGTTGGTAAAAATCCATACAAAACATTATTCCAAGAGTTTGAAACCATTATAATAGTATGTTTACCAATGGTTTCAAACCATTGGTAAAAAGTTATACCAATCGTTTTACATAACCATTGGTAAAATGTAGATTTCCTAACATAATCCAATGTTTTTCCAAAAACCAGTAGCATATGTGCTTCCCATTGGCTTACTTTCCTATGGTTTGGATAACCGTTGGTATATATTATACCAATGGTTATCCAGCCTTTACCAATGGTTTGGAACTGTTGGTAAAGGTTTCATTTCTAGTAGTGGTTTATGATGATTAAATTTCATGATCTACCTCTCAAGAATTTTAATTAAATTTATTCACCTATATTTAATTATTTAAAATAAATTTTTTTCTTTCATTTTCCTCTCTTTAAATACTCATGATTCAGAATGAATATTTTTAATGAAATCCATATTTATTTCTCTCTTAGATGTAAATCCTTTTTCTTCTGTGTACATGTTTTAAATAAAATCATGATTGTTTTTACTATTATTCAATGATTGTTTAATTTCACATTTATACATGTTTTAATTTTAAAAAAATGGATTAAGAATAATCTTATTATCATTTAATGAATGAGGTAGTTTTATTATTTTTAACTAAAATGTGAAAACATACAAATAAATAATGGAATTTCCAACCACTATGAACGCTGATTGTTTTAAAGCTTCCTTTACATGTTTTCATGGAACATTGAAAAGAAATTTTTTCCCATAATAAATTATAAATTTTTAAATATTAAATTAGTAATTTAAAAATGAAAATAATATTTTCCTCAAGAAATATTCTAATAGATCTTTTAAAGGAATTTTCAACTAATTTGACATCCTTTGATGTTACATATCATTTACTATAGAGATGATCCAATGATACCATCATTATTATTTACTAGTATGGTTTATGATTAGGATGATGAGATATTTATAAATCCCATTTTCTTTTCTATAGGTTATGTTTTGATTAATTTTTGGAATGTTTATGAAACAAATTTTGTTTCCATGGTTTAGGACATACGATGAAAGTTTTATGATCATATGGTGCACATTTGAATAGATTATGATTATGTAATGGGTGGACTAGGAATTATGTTTCATACCAATGAATTGGGTAAATATGGATATCTCATGATATAATAACTACTAAAATAGGGAGTGAACATGATTTTGTAAGGGACTCTTTCCATTGTGATAGTCTTGGGACTGATCCTCGACTAAGGATATGATTAAATGTTACGTAAATGCAATACAATTTGATAGACTTGGTAGTGATCCTTGAATTAATAAATAATTTCCAGGATTATTTTTATGCCAACAACTTATGTCTTATGCCAATGTTATGTTTTCATGGCTCATGTTCTTTAATTCATTTATGGTTCATGTCTTATGAACTACCAAGGATTATGCCATGACTCAAGAATATTATCTTTGTTATGTAGGGTTTTATTTTCAAATGTTAAGATCTTATTATCATACACTTATAAACATGTTATATTTAATAAATCATTGATATATCCCTTGTTTACCCTTACTCAACATCGAATCGTGACCTTTATTATGTTTCCTTTCTTCGAGTTTTGAAGAATGTTCTTAAGTATGATAAGTCTAAGAAGTGTTATAGTCATGAATAACTTAGTGAGAGATGATGTATATCTGTTATGAATAAATTTTTTATGTATCCAAGTTTCCAAATACAGTAAACCTATATGGTTTTGGAATTTATTGTAATGTTATGTAATGAATATTCACTTATTAAGAGATAATACCTATTTGTGAAAATATTAGGTCACTATAGTTGATATTAGAGTATGGATTAGTTGATATATGGAGACTAGGATTATATACAATTGGTAAAAACCCTAGGGTAAGTCTAAGTAGATGATAACAACCTAATTTTTTGGTATGAAGAGATTATCTGGTTTGCCAATCAATTTATCCTTGTATGGATACTATAGGTGGGTGTGGTTTTAGTACAAATGAATCTAAGGGTATTGACCCTTACAATTTTGGTTTAGTATATCTTATTCATCATTCATGTGGATGGTAATTTTTTATTTACTATGCACTTGGTTTGAAACTCATGGGGGGGGTATGTTTGGGAAAATTCACATTTTCATTACAAAACATTATAATGGATTTAAATAATTGATCGTCATGGATTCTTTAGGTTAAATATAAGGTTTCAAGGATTGAAAAGAATGTTTCATTATTGAGATATCCTATAAATTATTTTTCATGAATATGTGGTTTCCCATTATGATTATTATCTATCAAAGTATGGTGTTTGGTTTTAGTCAGTGGCAAGAACTGGGTGGAATTGTGTAAACTATAAATGTGATAGACAATGGAATGATTTTCCTAATGTGAAACAAATTGAAAATTCACCTAGAATGTGAAACATTGTGATTATTTCTAATCATTTATCATGTTAAATGACAAATAATATCAAATTTGGTTAGTTTCTTGTCACACCTAATAAGATAAAAATTAGGTTTAATAAAGGTAATATAGGGGAGAATATTACGTTTCCTACATTTCAATTATGTTGGAAGAAGAACTCAGGGAAATATATAAAATGAAAGGAGATATTATTTGGGGGAAAAGGATATAGAGAAATTAATTTTCAAGGGAAAAAATATTGGATAATGTAATGGATGAGAAAAATGGATTCCCTAAGGTATCGTAAATGGTTGAAAGTATTAAATATGAAAAATATGGGAATTGTGAAAATCAATATCCTAAGGGGAAATCTTAAAAAGAGAATCATAACGTTTTTATGAGTAAAGTTTTTACTATTAGTGATAAGGAGAAAACGAATGATATGTTTAAGTAATAACGTAATAAGGAATAAGTTGATAAATCCTAGATAATGTTTTAATAAAGAAGGGGAATGATTTAAGTGTTTATGTATTAGAATTAAATTTTTATGTTATATATGCATATTTATTAACGGTTCTCTTATTATAATAATCATGAAACATTTTGGGATTATAATGCAGTAAATTTTCTTTATGGATTGGAATGAATATGTTGAATAGTACTAATGACCTAGAAAAGTGAATTAATGATAAGGAGATATTTTATAAAAAAATGATTTAGGGAAAAATAACCCTTAATATATGACCAATGTTTAAATAATGATGTTTATTTGAGATAAGTAGATTATTTATAAAGTAAATGGGATATTATTGATGGACTTAAAACTAATTAATTATTTGATGACATTGTGGATTATATTTTTTTAATGGTGTTTATAGTATTTTTGGATTTTTGTAATATATTTTATAATTTTTTATTATATTTAATGGATGAGGAGGGATTTATTTTTTATAATCATGTCTATTTTCATTGAGTTTTTTTGATAATTATGTTTATTACCATGTTTCAAGAGAATATATGATCAATGTATTTACATATTTGGTATGGGACATATAGAGCTACTTTATGTTATTTTGGGGATTAATGTTAAGTTTATTTTTGAAATTTAGTGACCATATTTCTAAATTTTTGGTTTTTTAATTTTTTTAGAAACAATTTAAAGGTGATTTAAGGTTAACTACTTATGGAATGGTTTATATTGAACTTTATGTATTATTTTTTGAGGTTAAAGTATGATTTATCATATTGGATAACCTATGATAAGCATTTTGGTTTTGGTAAATATCATGATATAGGAGGAATTAGTTTTCATTATTTAATATATTTAATGATCTATTAAAAGTTAAATTTAGTGCTTAATTCTTAAAAAATAAACTTTAATGTTCATTTCTTGGAGTAATAGATGATGTTGAAATTGATCGAAGCACAACCCAAGGATGAAACTATAATTATGATATTGAAAGAAATAAAGTAAGTATATTTTATCATGTTATCTATCCTGATATAAAAATTAATGCCTCAAATTTAAAAATAGGTTATTTAAATAAAATTATATACTTTTAAACTCATTTTCTATGAATCGATGGCCTTTTCAATCATTACAGATTAAAAGCCTTATGGTCATTATTTTTCTCTTAACCATGTACTCTATCACTCTATTATTCCTTAGGGATAATTTTTCCTCTATATATATATATGTGTGTGTGTGTGTGTGTGTCTATATATTATCATTCCACCAATTTAATTCTTATCTTTGATCCCAATTATGTGTTATTTCAAGTAACCTATATGTTTCCCACTTCCCATTTTCAAATGAAGTTATATTATCCCACTATATGATATGGGTTTTTAGTAATAGTATTTTAAAATATTGAACCATTGAATATGGAGAAAAAATTGTGAGGGAATTATTTTTTTAAATTTTTAATAATGTAATAGACCAAAATTTTTGTTTAATGAATAATGGGAGAGAGAGATTACCTAAAATGAAACACTGAGCGTTATGAAAATTATGATATATTATCTAAATATTAATATAACCTAGATTCTAAATTGGAGGGTATGAATATGATAGAACACATTATGAAATACAATTATAATGGTCTTACACAATAAAATATTATTTACTAATTCTTAGTAAATAATTACACAATCTTTATTGATGTTATTTTATGCTTTAAAAATACATTTTCTTGAAAAATGTATTTTGTTACATTTTTGGTGGAAATTAAAATTATTTTTTGAAACATTTAGAAATTTAATGTTATAAAATAAAAATAATTTTTTAAATAATCATATAAAATTTTATTTAAGGTAGAATTTTGGTATTTTTCATAAATGGTTGATTTTTTAGTGAATACTGAAAAATACCAATTTTCAAATATTGTCATCTATTTTCAATAAATAAAGTAATTTAAATGTCTCGTTATATTTTGTATTTTTTATTAAAGTTACATTTTATAAATTTTACTTAAATAAATATAATTTATTCTATTTTAATTATAAATATTATTATTTTGATGTAAGTCCATTTTTATGCATAAAAATGCATTTTTATAAAAACAATTATTGTGTTTTACGCATTTATATTAAAATTGATTTATACCATTTATAGAGATTAAATCATGATAGTTTTGTATCATATTTTTAGTCAAAAGGTTAACGTTTGGTAAATGGGTCCCTTTTATTTTTTTTCATTATGAATAATAACTGTGATAAATATTTGTCACCTCAATAAGGGTAAAATGGGTAAAACAAGGTTAAACCAATTATGTAAGCTCTCAAAATCAACCCAACACTTTCCTTAATTTAATTTTATGGGATAAATTATACCCTATTCAAATCAAATTTGAATATATTTCATTTTCGTTCCATTTTCCCCTGATAATGAAATCTATATTATTTTAAGTAAAAAAATCCAAATTGTCACTCCCTTGACATTAATAACTATACAAATTTTACATAAGGATAAAAAGGGGGTTTTATATCATAGTTATTTATTTTAATTATTTGTTAATTTTTTATTTGTTCTTATTTATTTTTAATTTTTAGTTACAATATAATTAACTTATATGCTAATGTAAATCTAATATGGTATTTATTCAATTAATAAAAAAATTAATTTTAAAAGAACAAAAGAGTAATAAAGTTTGTATAAATTATTTTGTTACATGATTTGTTAAGATAAATATGAAATATTAGGGATGTTTGAAAGGATTATATTCTAAATACATCTTTATCTTAGTGTCTTTAATGTCAAATTAAATGAATAGTGTCAAAATTGACATTACATATATTTTCATGTTAAATATTATTTTATTAAAATATTTAAAACTAAAGAATATATTAAAATATG
Source organism: Viscum album (assembly GCA_963277665.1). Lineage (NCBI taxonomy): Eukaryota > Viridiplantae > Streptophyta > Magnoliopsida > Santalales > Viscaceae > Viscum > Viscum album. The sequence continues at coordinate 1,202,687,816 of OY728160.1, read as the reverse complement.
AAAATTAGGATTATAATTTTTTGAAAAATTCATCTCTTATCCATTTATGAGTCAATATTTACCTTATATGAAAAAATTTAAACCTTTAAAAGTGAAAAAATTATTACTACATTTAATGTTAAAATTGTTTAACTAAGGAGTTAAACTAAAGGATGATGTTTGAAAGCACATAAAATAGGCTAAATTGTATTTTTTTAAGTTATCTAAAACAATTCCTACCTTATTTAATAATCCCAATCCATTTGGAATAATTTTTCTGGAGAATAAATTTATTATATTTAAATACTTTAAGAAATTCAAAGAGTGTCCATCCCCTCACTAATATAAGGGTACCAATTCATTATCTTCATTACACTACATTGAGAATTATAGATCGACCAAAACCAATAGAAATTTATTATGTACTTTCTTATCCATCAATTGTATGCTCTGTTATTTTTCGAAGACTATTCCAAGTGTCCTTGAAAAAGGATCCAAAGGAGGTCTACCAAAGAAGTGGTAATCGTCTTACCTGAACTCTTTCAGTTTTTTTCATATTATAATTCATCTAAATTTGTGATATTAAACATAAAATAATAAATTCAGTATAATAAATACAATGAAATTTTATTATTATAATTAAATAACCTTTATTCACTCTCTTTTCCATTAAATGCGAAGTGGAAGTACCACTAGTGTGTACGTACAACATACATTCTCTACATAGTGTTACAATTAATTTTCCATTTCTATATTTCATGGATGGTTATTATGATGGGTTTAAATTTTATATATGATATTTATGGTATAATTATTTTTCAAGAATTATAATTTCAAATCTATATTATAACCTTACAATCCATTTGAAAATGATAACGTTACACGTTCGTAGGAGTGGAATACCTCCTCTACAAAGTGATGTGATTCATTTTTTTCCTCTTCACATGGATTGTAATAATTATATATTTAATGAATATATATATATATATATATATATTATAATAATTATTCTTTAATGTTGAATTATTATTTACCTTTCCTTCGTTCCATCTGTCTAAATGTGAAAATATTGTTCATGAATACATATCGCTTACCATCTCTATGAATAGTGTAATTAATTTTTATATATCTATAAATTATAAACAAATATATATATATATATATATATAATGAAAATATATTATATTTAAATCTATATTAACAGTATGGGGATTATTTAACCTTGATCAAAGTAAAATTACTAGAAATACTCAAGTGCAATTCTCACAAAAAAAGAAATAGTTAACACCCAGAAATAATGATTTTAATAAAGAATTATTAATAAATGGGTGTAAAAATATTATAAGTAGATCGTATATGATATTTTATGTACATTAATATAGTATCAAATTATAATAAATTTAAATTTATTATCCATGAGGTTAAATCACTTTTGAAGCAAGTAGAACTCAAGGTAAGAGATTTTTTCATACTTTTAATTCTCTGAGACACATGTCATATTCACCAATTGTTTATTTTTTGTAGTGTATATACTACTTACTAATGTATTTTACAGTTATTATAATGAAAATTATGGGTACTTATAGGCCCATGTGGTTTTCTATCTTTCATGAGGTTTTGATTCATAGGTTACCAAAGTTGTAAGAGTTGATCGTCTCAATATTGTTTCATTGAGACTTGTTTGATGATATGAACCTATTTATGTTCATGATGTTTATATACTTCCACTTTGATGAGTTATATCAGGATTATATATAATTTTATGATATTTAATGATTCATTTTAAGTTAATATTTCATGGGGAATATGATTCAAAAGTTACCAAGTGGTAAGGGTTTTATGATACAATATCATGTTTACCGATGTTGTTTATGATTAATATTGCAATAATAAAATTTCATAATATACCTATTAATAATTATCATTACATTTCATATCCTCTGATCATTTCTTGAGACTACATGTTTTTCTTTCATTTCCCTATCTTTAAATACTCAATATACCAAAAAATATTTTTTAAGGAAGTTTTACATTATTTCTCTTTTTCATCGATAATATTTTTTCATCATGTCCATGTTTTATGTAAAAAATCAAGAAAATTTTTACTATTATCCAATTTCTACCATTTTTTAATTTTTTTAAAAAAGGAATTTTGTTTTTCAAATGAGGTTATTTTTTACTTTTTATCAAAAATGTGAAATGATTCTTTGTTTTAATGTACAAGACATGAAAAAAACTTACAACTTCCATGACTGATCATTGTTTTAAAGATTCCATTATAATTTGTTATGGTTATTTTCAAACAAATTGTTTCCAATAATATTTTTGACGTTTTAATTATTTAAATAATTATTTAAAAATTAAAAGGATATTTTCTTAATGAAATATTCCAACTAATCAATTAAATTAATTTTCATCTATAATGAAATCCTTTGATGTTACTTTTTATTTACCAGGGATATGGACTAATAATACCATCATTAATATTTTTCTGAATATTCTATTATTATGATGGTAAGATTTTTATAAAATCGATTTTATTTTCCATGGGTTATTCTATGATTAATTGTTCAAATATTTTTGAGACTCATTTATTTTCCATGGTTAATGATATATGATGAATGGTTTAAGATCATGTGGCATAAATTTGAATGGATTATAATTATATAGATGGTGGGTCCAAAATTATATGTCCATCTAATGCATTGGGTAAATGTGGATATCTCATTAGATAATAAGGACTTAAATTTGTAGTAAACCCAGCTCAGTAAGGATCTCTTTCCACTATGATAGTGTTGGGAGTGACCATTGACTAAGGGTGTGATGTAATAGTGAGTGAATTGAATCTAATATGATAGACATGGAAGTGAGACTTGAATAAGTAAATTATTTTCCATTCTTATTTTCATTCCAAAAATTTATTTCATGTTCCAATGTTATGATTTCATAGATCATTTTCTTTAATTCTTTTATGATTCATTTCTTATATACTATCAAGATTTATTCCATGACTCATGATTTGGGCCTTCAGGCCCTCGGTTTGGGACTATAGGTCTCAAGGGACATTGGGTCATCAAAGGCCTTTGGGCCATAGGGCCTTCGGACCACAGAGGCCTTGGAATATCCCAGTTCACACATAATAGGCCCCAGATGGGGATCAAAGAAACAAGAGTAGCATCCATGAGAAGTAGATCTAATCAGATTGGAAGAATGAGAGGGAATGGCGGCTGCCATCCGGACTAGGCACCATGAAGCTTTGTATGGGGAAATTCTAACCGATCAGAAATGAAAGGTGGGGAGATAGGTGATCAATGAAGCAGAAGCTGGGGAGGGGAAGTCCTAGTGGGTTGGGCCTACGAGTCATGTAATGGGCATGGAATGCATCTAGACCTTCATGTCATGTATTATGGGCCAGTTGGGCCTTGTGCCTTGGCCCTACGGGTCTTGTACGGGTTCCACTTCAACCCTTAATGGGGGGATTAGCCATTATAAAAATAAAAAGAAGTCCTTCAGGCCATTTGGGATATAAAGAACACAGTGGTAGATGATTTAGATCTCTAATGATCAAGTTTCTTATGTATCAAAGTTCCCAATGACATTAAATCTATATGATTTTGGAATGGATTGTAATGTTATGTAATGAATTTTCATATAATAAGATGGAATATATTTGTATGAAATAATTGGGTTACTATAAAGTCACCATTTATTGAGGAATAATTTTAGATTATGCATCGGCCTTTATTTTTATGGTGCAACTACTTTCCCCTTTACTTATAATATCATAAATTATTTTTGAACTTTGAAACTTCACTTCAATTCATTATCTTCCTCATTGTGCACTATGAATGATTTCCTCACTAAAATATAAGGGTCTTTTGTAACTCAATATTAATTCTTGAGTTATAATGTTTTTTCTAGAGCTTCATCTTTCATTTCATATGGAATACCCTATTTCTATGGGAATGGGGAGTGAACTCAATCCACCATGAGACTTTTTCAAGTATGTTTATTGGAATAGGGAGTGAACCCAATCCACCATACAAATTTTTCCAATATGTTTATGGGAATAAGTAGTGAACCCAATCAACATGATTATTTTTTTACTATGTTTATGGGAATTTGTAGTGAAACCAATCCACATTGGAATTTTTCCACAATGTTTATGGGAATTGGGAGTAATCCCAATCCACCATGGGACACCATCCACTATGATATTCTTGGCACTAAGACTTGAATTATGCTAATGACTACATGTGTTATGTTGTTTTCAAATATTTTTTATTCTATGATCATATGATATCATATCCTAATACCTTGTTTACATGATCATCTCACACTGTAAGATCATGGTACATGTTTTTTGTTTTTTGAGATTTCATTTCCTCCCTTCATGATTTATGGGAAATGATTATTTTCCATTTTTTATTAATAATAAATTTCTCAAGGATATTATTTTATCATATGATTATGATATAACCCTTATTAAAATGTTTATAATTTTTACCATATAGAGGTTGTCATCTAACCCCTTTCTTATATTTCCCTTTCCTAGTTTATGAAGATAACTATAACTTAAGAGAAGTATAGATGGTTCTAGAGATTAGTTCAATTATTTATAGGTGTTAAAAAGTTTTATAAAATAATATTCCTATATAACTAGTCCATAGAGGAACTAAACCAAAGGTTTTCTAAGCTATGAAATTTTATTCTGACTTGTAATGTATAAATTATAGAGAGAATGTAAAATAAAGATATGTTTATCTAAGTTCACCATAATAATAGTTTTAAATGTATTTTTTAGTACCAATAACTTCTATTATGTTATGATCATTATTTTTTGAAATGATGTGGATGAATTATTAGATATTATATTATTGTTACATAATATTGTATGATGTGATGTTCCATTCATAATTATAGTATTTTATTGCTTTCTTGAATGACTTATTATATGATTTAAATTTTTTTCTTTGTTTTTATTGTGATCTTATGATGCTATACTTGATGGTTATAAAGGATTTAAATTTTTTATAACTATACGGGTTGTAATGGATAAGGTATACTGCACCTAAACGTGGTCTATAATTTATCAATGTTATCACATGGATATCCTTTATTAGTTGTAATGGATTAGAGTTAGGATGTTAATTTATATACATAACAGGTCATCATGGAATAAAGTGCAGTGTAATTGTAGACAAATACACATACACACACAGATATATATATATATATATTTATATATATATGTGTGTGTGTGTGATATAATTCCACAAGGATTCAATTCATGCACTTATTTGTGGGAAATAATGGATTAAGGATATAATATGTACACATTCCCCTTTGACTATGATGTTTTAGGGTTATGTATTATATTTGGATTGTCATGGATCAAGGTTATAGCATGAGTCTATTATGTGATGATGTGGTGATGTGGTTATTATAATTTGGATGTGGTTGTGGTTATGTAGTGTTGTGGATATGCTGTGGTGGTTGTGGAGATATAGAGATGGATGTGATTTTATGGGGATATGGTTGATTAGTTGGGTTATATTATTGATGATATGATATATATATATATATTATTCATGATATGATGAATTTATTATGATGATTGAAGTGTGGTGAATTTTTTTTGGACCCTATTCATTATTCTTATGTGAACTAAAAAGCTGAATATTACCCACAAATTTATATAAATTTGAAATAGAAATCAAATGCGATAAGATAAACAATTGATAGTGATATGATTATTGGAATTAAATTTATTTATTAAATGATTAATTATATTTGAAATATCCATTGTTTAATTATTATTATATAAATATGTCAATATAACATGAATATACAGGTACCATTTTAAAATCTAGCAATTATGTGATTCTAATATGTTATTAATATTTCATCTAACATTACTTACTTGTTTACTCCTTATACCTGATTTACCATTATCTACAATTAGTTTAATTTATTCATGTCTGTCCCAACATATTTATTTCACATGGATATAATTTTTTTTAAATAAAATCCTCCTAAGTACTTCCAAGTGTTGTCCTCTCTATAGTTTTCATGAGTTGTTTTATAGGACTGTGTCATGGATATTGGGGATATTGTTGTTTAAGAAGCTTGAGTGGAGTCTAGGAGGTAAATCATTAATTTTTAATTTAATTTTTATATATTGAAAGGTATTTACATTTGGGGGTGTTATTGTTACCTTTTAATATTTTATAATTAATTGGTGGAATTCTCTATTTTCATGGAAATTTATGTGGGTAATGCCTCCCATATGTGTGACACATATACCCATTGATATTAATTAACCTATAGCCTATTGGATTAGCGACTTTAGAGTCACATTTTTCTTCACTATCAAATCGGGTGGAGTTTTACGGGGATATCAAGACAGATAAGGCCTAAAAATAAATCTATATCATCATGATATAGTGTTAGTGAATGATTTTAAAATAGGAAGTAGATACCAAAAATGTAATGTTGGATGAAATGAATGTGTTAAACTATTTGACCCAAAAAAGTCTATTTTAAATAGGTACATTACCTTTATTATTTTAATTCACATATTTCATGATATATATACATGGACCAATGTTATACCTATAATAAAATTTGCAATTGGAGAATATGTGAGGGTAATATTATGATATAATTCTCATATTTTACTAATTAATCAAAAATTAAATTTTTGGTTTAATCTTCATTATCCCTTGTAGAATAAATTTTTGTTATAATTACATAGAATATAATTCAAATTAATGGTTGTTTAATGAGTCATATATATTTTTGGATTCTTATTACCAAACATAATATTAGAGGTGTTGAGGGGTAAGTCTTTCCCAACCCACAATCTTTATAAATAAACATTATAAACCAAGAAATATGGGATGCTTGAGTTTTCTATCAAGGTGAGGAGGAATTTGAGGTAAATATTAATTGATATTATTTTATTTCAAATTACATATATTAAGGATTTTGATTCATAATTTTGAATTTATAAAACTATAGAGGGGTGCAGAAAATACACAACATGCATTAAAACTACCATACCTATACTATAACACAAGTATTGGGTAGGATTAACTTAATAAATTATATTTTTTAAATCTATAATAAAAATTTTATATGATATGAAATAATAAAAAAAATTGTTTCTATGTTTATATGTATATTTATCAATAAAAATCTTCAGTCACATTCCTTAGTTTTTTTATCTATCAAAAGCGGCTCATGTAAATTATAAGGGAAAAATACTATATGAAAATGCACATAATGTATGAGAACGATGTGTAAGTATGACATAAAAATAAATTTTCCCTAGTTTAAATTATATTATATTACAATTAATAATTATTATTTTTATATTTTTATTTAGTATACACACTTGTATCCTCAATAGCCATTGCTAAAGAACAGTCACATTTAGTAGATCTGAAGAATCTAGAATAGTATACTCATGTTAGAGGTGTAGGGTTTGGAGTTTAACCCTAATAATATCATTTGAAATGATACAAATAATTATATATAGACCATTAAATAAAATATATTCATGGATAGATATATTTCCTAAAAGAAATTATTAGTTAGAATACTGAAATAATATACAATCATCTTGGATGGTTTGAATAAGAAGAATCAAAACCACAAAACTCATACCATGAATTGACACGCACCCCTAATTTTGAGGATATCCATTCCTCCAAAGTATTATCTTATATAAATTAATTGTTTTCTTCAAAATTATTTATGATAAAGTTAAAATAAAAAACTATTGATATATTTCTTGTATAAAAATCTACATTATGAAATTGATTATGATTTATATCAAGTATAACCAATTCATTCCCTTATTATGAGAGCCATAATGTATAAAATAAAATGTTATAACTATATTGATAAAAATATTCTAATTTTTTCTATTATTTATATATTATTTTTATATATTTCATATCTAAATCCCATTTACATATTGATTGACACATATTTTTGGGTTTCACATTCACATTTTTGGGAAAAATTAACTAAATGATTAATTTGGGTCATTTTTTGTTTATATTTGATAAACCACATTGGAAAAATTAATTCCATACCCAAATTATAGCGATTAATAATTTTAATTTTTTATTATCTATATTTTATACTAATTCATTCATTTATTCAATTAATTTCTTTATTATTTTTGTAAATAAAATAGACAAACAAATTTAACATTATATAATAGCACTTAGTTTTTTTCCAAAGAACCAATGTAGTGGGTGCTAGGACATAATAATATGTTATGCATCCATCATATTCTTACATAAACACTTGAGAAGACATTGACACACTAATGGTTCCATGTAGAGAGAATTCAGAATACATAACCAGGAAGACAATGTCTTGCGTCAGAGATCAGGAATATATCAAGAAGAAAATCTAGCCCCACAAATATTTTTATCATTATTCAACCACATCTACATATCTATTTATATGAATTTCACCTTAATTCACATGGCCAAAATATTTTTTCAACCCAATGCACATTACAAATTCGATCTAATTCTCAATGTGTTGTGATACTCTAATTTAAGGGGAGTCGGAATGCGTCATGCGATCGATCCTAGAGAATATAATGTTAGTACCAATATTTTCTTTAATGGTATGTCTAGATACCAATGTGTCGAAAATATTAAACATTTTCTGATTTCTCAAGGCAAAATTATCTCACATTAATGCTTCTCATGTCATAATCCACCCAATATATTGTTTATACTAGCTTGAGATTACATTGTTCAATCAATGTAACAAATATTGATCATTATTTTTTCTTATATAATGGATCATAATGGTTTTTTCCTAAAAATAATGTTTAGGTGAATTAGTTTTAATATGTTTTTTTATTATAGTTTTAAAAAAATCAACTCTTCACTTATTCATTGAATGGATTTATCTCTTTCCTTATTTAAACTTTAATTAGTATGTGTATATTTAAATAGGTATGATTCATAATAATAACACCAATGTTTGTTAGTGGAACTCATCCCACTAAATATTACTATGTACCAAGTGTAAGATGGTTACTTTACCACACACACATAGTAATTCTTTTATTATAAATAAATAGCCAAAGGAATGTGTATGGACTTGAACCTGATATCCTAGAACTTACCAGGTATAAAGAAAGACCCAATTTCTATTCAATAATCTTAATATAATTCTATATTTGGTATTATACTTATGAAGTATGATAAGTAACTAAGATTTTATCTTCTCTTTAATAATTATTTTGTGTCCTTCCCCAACAAGAAACAATCTTAAGTGCTTCCTTAAATAAAGCACCCAATGTGTTTTCTAAATATTCTTTATAAATTTATTCATATGAAGATTATAGGTTGAATCTCTAAATTTAGCAGTGATAGTATGATCCATAGTAGACATGGTCAGATGTTATCTTATATTCTTATTATTCTTCTTCATTTCCTAAGAATAGCATTCGGTCTCTCTTTATATATTTAATACATAGGGTCTATAACAGATATTGTTTCAGGTCTCTCCCTCATTATTTCCTGGACTTGAAAAATGAGAAATATGGTTGTAGCATCGAGTCTCTCCTCCTTCATTATTTTTTATCCTCTGTATATTTAATATATTATGAAAATATTTTATATTATTTTCTATAATCTTATGCATTCAAACCTCCTTAAAATATATATAATTAATTATCCTTATGCTTTGGTCTTCCTAAAAACTAAAATTTAGTGTAATTTATGGAATTATAGTGGTGTTATTCTCAATTTAAATTCTCTATAAAATTTTTATCTCATTTGAGATTTTCATGAGATTTCTTGTAGTATCATTAACCATGGGTTTTTTTCCTTTTTTATCATGTAATTGTAGTGTGGAAACTTCGTTAAGGTGTAGAAACTCACAAAGGATTGATCCTTATGTTTTTGTAAGGTTGTTTGTTCCTTAAAATATCATAGGTGTACCTTATGATGTACATGAACCATACAAACTCAATTATAACCTATGGTCATTATATTCCTTAAAATGATTCAAGTTGAAATTTATGAACTCAAATCTAAAAATATCCCTTGTGTACCTTATTATCTTCACTTTATGAACTCATAATTTATCATTTTTCCCATTCATATTATTCTTCAATATTAACCTTATTTCATCTTGAACTATGACTTATTACCATTATCATTAGTATATTTTATACATAGGAATATTTTTATAGAATCTTCATGTTGAAAAAACATTGTATGTGTAAATGACTCATATGAGGTAAACTCATACACAGACCCCCTTAGGGTTATAAGTCTATTGTGGATCCCCTTGCATGAGAATTCTTAAATTGATCTTCATTATTATGTGGATCCTCATGTTATACAAATTTTTCCTTAAATAGTTAATTCCTATAAAAAATTTATCATACAAAATAATCCTTTCATATGAAGTGGATATATCTTATGAACTCCTAACCAAGCCTTAGATGTGTTTTTATTTACCTTAATAATCCATTGTCTCATCCTTACGATCAATTGTATCTATATTAAATCCAATTATCATAATATTACAATAAAAATTCATTGTCCTTAAAATATCATTCAGTAATTATCTCAACCTTATAGTGCCTTGTCTATACCTTATGACGGTGGTTGCCTCAACCTTACAAAGATAGTGTATCAACTACAAGAGAAACATAGCACTTCCATGCCTTGTCCATATTTATTCATATCTATTATGTATTCATCTTATCAAGTATGAAGTATAATTCATTATTATCATTTATTCAAGTCTAAATATCATCAAAATCATCATTGTTCGGTCATATTAACTTCATCTAGTTGCATATTCTATGCACAAGCAATTACATAAGTTCTTCACTATCTGGAAACAATTATCCTTCATTAAATAGTGTAGGAAACACTCTCATAAAAATTACTTGTAATTACCTTGAGGAGAATTGAATTAATCATGTGATTTTGTTATAACATCATCCAATAACATTTTCATAGAATCTTATACTTATGATTCACCAAAATATGGATCTTCTCAAATATTCTTTAATCACATCTACATGTCATTCACCAAGTAGATGCATCTTCAAACCATTATTTCCAGTTTAATTCATCTTCAAACATATCTAATGGAAGTACCTCCATTAATGTTTTTTTCATATAACAATTGATAGTATCAAATTTCATTACATCCAAGTAACATACTAAATCATCAAACCTCCATTACACATCATAATACCTTACTTTGAGAACTCCATGATTCTTCTCAACAATATTAGGATTTTATAACTTCCTATCAAGAAATTATCCATAAATATATTGAAATTATCTAACTTCCCTTAATGAATTTGATCCTTATTTAAAAAAAAATACAATGCAATCACAAAGTGGGTTGGGCAATCTCCCCCTTTGTAGTTTTTTTTCAATACCTCCAATAAAATGATATATCAATATGTTATTCTAATTCTTATTTATTCTCTCATAATATTTTCTTCTCCCCCCCTTACTATTGAATTTATTCATTTCTTTCTCCCCATTATTGATAATAAATACAAAGTGAATGGGATAGGATGGTATCACTCCATACTAATGAAATGTCCCATCAATAATTACACTCTATGTCTATGTGATCAATTATCGATGTATAAAATAAGAGAGTATTATTTTGACAATATGGTATCCATAAATGAATCAAAAATCATACCAACTAATAAAAATTACTATGCGTCATTCATGGAATGTTCATATATCCTCAGGCTGAAACCAAATGATGCTAATTGATGACTTCCATCTAGTTGCAATTGCAACTTGATATCTTTCGCACATCTCAATATGTGTATTTGAAACATTCAAATACATGTAGTGGGTTTTTTTAAATATTCCCTGAAATATCCTCTAATTTTGTTTTTTTTGTAATTGATATAAAACAAATTCCCCATTAATATTTGTATTACAATCTTTAAAACCAGTGAGAGAATAATACTTTATTCCATTTCAAGGAATAAAATTTATTCACTATCGAAATTTTTTATTTGTATGGATTTTAAATATATAGAAACTTATCAAGGTAAAATACCCCAGAAAGGATGATATTTATCTTTAAATCATCAAGGTAGACCAATTCTTCAAAAGTTATTTAGAAAATAAAAATAAAAATTAAAATATGACCATGATATTCAAAATATAATAAATATTTATTATTTTATACTTCTATATATTATTTATCCTATGGAGAACCAACTTTACCTTTAATTATATTCAATGAGTACACACAAACATAGTTGAAAATATTATGTAATAAGGTTGAATATATTGATTGTAAATATGTGCAGTTGGGTTGAGAATTTCTTCTAAACCTATATTATTTTTCAAATTTATCCCCAAGTCTAGATAAACACTTAGTTCTTGAAAAACTATTTTTAAAATAAGATTTTTATTAAGGAATCATAATTTATTTTCGTATCTCCTTGTGTGAGATCATATTTTTAACATGATACATAAAGTCACATGCATCACTTGGTGAAAAATCCATGTACTTTAGGATTTCAACTTAGGATGGTCTCATTGTATGCCAATAATTTGAATTGTGTCCAACCTAATTATACCTATCACATAGCACATTCTTAGTTATAAGACTATCATACCTTTAGAACCTATCATGGAATTATCTTCATGTCAAATAATCTCTTTTCCTTTAGTGATTTACTTATCGAATGATTTCTCCATTTTTTATGCATTATCTAATTATGATGAAAATATTATCAAAAAAATATAAATTGACTAAGATACCTTGGAATTACCCCTTGTATTATATAAAATAATCTTCACTAAATCATTATTTTAGACTAATTTCTTCTTCAATTCCATCTTTCTCCCAAAAATACTACATTCCATGGCTCAATTTAATGTGTCCAAGGTATTTTTGTCTCTTCCACAATAGAATCAGTGCATTATTCTTGGTGTGATTACCTTCTCAGTTATCATGGATTTTGTTTGATTTTATTTTTTATTTTGTTCACTGACCAACTATAACTCACCTATATTATTTATTAACTTTTTAGGAATATTATTTTTAGTATTTTTCTCTTTACCCTTTCCTAAGGATTAATTTCCTTTAATTGTCTAATATTACGGTCTAATCTTATTATATGATCTAAATGCATTATTTTCTAAGTTTGAAAGCCTTGTAGAACTTCTATGGCCACATTAGTTATAATATTCATAATGATATCTAAGGATTTTAAACTTCTTTCAAGAAAAAATATTTTTCCCATTATTTGGGGTGATTTTCATTGACTCTTCTTTCATCCCCCTTAATATAGGGTCTCCTTTTCTATCATATATCAAAAAATTATATAAAAACTAATATCCCTGTTCCAAAACCAAATATTACCCCAATAAATATCCACAAATCTTAATATTCCCATTTTCATATATATATATATATGTCCTGATTTACACACATTCTATTTTTTATATTTTTCTCAATTGAATGAGATCCATTAAGGAAAAAACATCTTATTCATGCATCTAACAATATTGGATGTATTGTTGGACCACTATATACTTTAATTCATCCACTTTTGTACATTTTTTGTGTTTAAATCTGTATTTTGAAAAAAAAATAGTTTCAGTAAAATAATTATCAATAAATTTTGATGGTACCTTTCCTTTTATAGCCACTATATATTGATCATTAGATGATCTTTGGATATTATTTATCCTAGATTGATATTTTTTATAGTAAATTTACTATGAATTTTTCATGGAGAAAAAATTATTCGTAGTCAATTTTTAGGATTTAACCTAAATAGTTTTCCAATTTTATATCTTAATTTCTAACTCAAGTGATTCCATATTAAGGATTTTTTTCTCGTCCTCTAATATCTTTAGTTTTTATTCATAGATATTCATGATTTTATATATATCACAATTATAAATTTTCATCTTTTCATATAATAGATGGTCAAGATATTTAATTCACATTTCTTTAAGCTCTAATTGACTATGTTTTACATATATGATTGATCTTTTTTGGTCTTCCAATGCATAGTAATTTTCATCTAACATTTTAAATGATTATTATTTCTATTTAATTGATTTTAGAAATTCCTTATCTAGTCTGGATAATTTATCTTCAAGATAAAAATTACATTATCTTCAGTTTTACCTTTATTGGAGAGATTTTTTAACACAAATTTAAATTTAGCTAAATGTTTCTCCTTTATCTCTAATTTTTTATCATAGTGGGTGACTTATTCCTATAATTCATAGTAGGATTCTAAGAAAAAAATAAGAATCAACATTGGGAAACCCTTTTAACATCTATTAAAAGTAAGTAAATGTGTAAATATATGTCTTATGAAGTTATTCTTCATAAATGTGGTTTTATTTTATTTTACATGGTTAATCAATGGAACTATCAATACAATAATTTATGGTTGCTTTATCTTCATATAAGTGATCTGATGCACTTGAGGTATGATATATTTCATTCTTCTTTCCATTATTTATATCAACCAATTATTCAATACTCATGCATGGTCTAATATTATACAGGTTATTTCAAGATGAATATATATTTTATTCCACTTTACATAGGAGGGAGTCATACTTTGTCTATATAAACCATTTCTTCCTTCTGTCCTTTTGAGGCATAGAATAGGTGGAAGTCAAAACTATAGGTGATGAAATTCCAATAATTTTTCACTCTATTTAGGATTTAGATGGGAAAAAATAATCATTTTATAATCTAATAAAGTGTAACCTTCTTTTATAATAATTAAAAGGATCACAATGTGATATTCCCTATGATGAGAGGGGTGGTAATCAAATGTTGGGGTATTTCTTAATCCAATTGAAACTATTATCCCATGAAACATAAAAACATATTTAGTGAATTTGTTCTTCTATTCCCTTGACATGCCTTTGGTATGTTTGTAAAAATATGTAAAAAATAAAGAATCACAAATTGAACAATAGGGATTATTAATGAGGCTGACCTCCATAGGATAACCACATCCCTAGTGTATGTTGGTTATTACCACATGCATACAAAAAAAATTATTCTCAATAAAAATAAATGGGAAATGGTATGAGCTTGAAACTACTATCATGTTACTAGTAAAGTACATAGAAAGAAATTGATTATTCTTCTATAATCTTTATAGAATGCATGATTTTCAATAATCCTTATGATGTATGATTAGAAACCCAACTCCAGTCTTATCTTGACACACATATCTAATATATGTCCTCAGTGTGTATAAATATTTAGTGTTTCCTCAATTAAATAAATCAGTGTGTTGTTTCAAATATCTTTAGACTTCTATAGTGTATGAAGGATCACTAATAGAGCCCTAAATATAGATTATTATTAGTAGAAGTCATGGCTAGATTATATATTCTATTTTCTTCTTCATATAGTGTACATGAATAGAACTAAATATATCTGTATTCATTTGATATATAGGTTCTATAAAATATGTTGTTTCATATCACACCCTCATTCTTTCTTTACCATACATAATGGTACATATGGCTGCAGTGTCAGGTCACTCCATTTTATTTCATTTTTATTTACTTTAAATTCAATTATCTATGAGAATATTTATTGAAATTTCAATAATATTTGGAATTAAAAATAATCTATAATATCATTATTTAAATCTCCTAATTAATTGGTCAACATGAAAACTCGGTTTACTCATTATTTATAGAATTATCATGGTCTTCTTCACAATATAAATTCTCTAAAAACACTGAAAATCATTCCATGTTTTCATGAGATTTGATGCAGCATCATTAACATTGGATATGTTTCCTTTTACATCACATGATTAAATCATGGTAACCATACAATGGTTTATCAACAAATAATGGATTGAACCATACATTTTTAAATGTTTTTTGTATTTTATGAAGATATAAAGGGTACCTTATGTTGAAAATGAACCTTACAAACTCAATTATACTATTGGATCAACATGTACCTTATAATTCATGTAACTATTGCATATGAACTCAACCTTATGATGATCCCCTATACACCATGCAATCTTCACTAAATTAAATCATCTTATAATATTCATCATGTTCATATTCTTCTTCATTATCAATATTATTTATGATTGAACCATCATTTATTTCCATTATCATCATGATATTTTTAAAATTGAAATATTGGTGTAGAATTTTTACATTTATAAAAGACATAGTATGATAGAATAAGTACCATGTGGTTCACTCATATATTTATCCACTTATGATGATGATTTTATTATGGATAATTTTATGTTAACACTGTTTCATGGATCTCCATATTATGTGGATCCTCATCTTATGTGAAGATACTTATTATAGATAATATTCCTATAAAATCATTACGTCATATGATATAAGTATTTTCAAATAAATGGTTTTATCTTATGAATTCCTAAATGAACCTTATGTAAACATACAAGTACCTTAAAAATCCACTATCTCAACCTTACAAACCGTTTTCACAACCTTATGACTAGTTTTTTTGACCTTACGAGAAACATTCTTTAACCTTCTAAAGATATGTTGTAATAGTCTCAACCTTATGGTACCTTGGTTATAACATATGCTAGTTCTTTTCTCAAACTTATGAACATAGTGTATCAACCTTATGAAATGAATTCCCCTTCCATCCCTTTTCAAAATTTAAATCTTTTACTTTCAATAACATATGTCATATAAAGGATGAAATATAATTCTATATCATCCATTATTCAACCCCAATTATCATAAAATATTTATAGGTTGGTCATATTTAATTCATTTATTTCCTTATTCTATGAATAATAAATCCATTATGTTTTTAACTTTCTGTAAACCTTTAATTTCGATGAAATGGTGTAGATTGTGAAACCATTTACCCACACTCCTAGATATGGTAATAATGAATATATTATTTACATAATGGATTTAAAAATATATATATAAGAAACCCAAACATAAACATACATAATTACAATATCAACAGAAAATATCAAGTCGCATACAAACCTATGACCTTTTATGTTTAGAGTTGTAGAGATTTAGGAAAACCATTAACTAAAAAACCCATACCTTTACCATTCGATGGGAATTTTTTCCCTTGAACCAAGGATTCCTTATTTTACAATAACTCTTATTCATATCCCAAAAAATTTACACACATTATAACCATCAAGAGATATCATAATTAATACTCTTCTTCATAACCTAGGGAAAGGAAAACATTAAAAGGGTGAGCTAAAATACTTAGTAAGAGGGTAGCATATAACAAAATTTATCAAGTAATAAAAAATTCTTGGATCATATGGATGGAATAAATTATTATAAAATATTCCATATAACTAATAACATGATAATGTAATATATCCATGGATTACATTTCAATTTAGTTGATCACATGTATAATAATAACTAATTTCATAGTAATGGAATGTATGATGTAAAATATATTATCTTACTAGCATGGTCAACTCCTAATACATCTTATATATAATTAAATCCTATCTATGAGACATTATAATTAAATGGGTAAGTTATACACTAAATTACCAAAAATAGTTTTTCACTTGAGACCTATTGATGTATCTAAGAGAAATAAAATTTTGGGGATCTAATATCACTTAATAAATCCAATTAATTTATCATATGAATGAAATGAATGATAATAAAAAAATATAATCACTTTTTATTAGTAATCAATAATCATCCATTATGGAATAAAAATAATTCATGTTGTTAATAATTTCCCTAGTGAATAATTGAATAACATAATCAAAATTCATCAAATAAAATAAGTTGGACGAAATAATTATAGTATATCCTCAGTAAAACATAATAACTTTTACGGATGTTTACATATATGAAATATGTCATTATAATAATAAGACTTTGAATGGAACCACATTAGAAGAGATCAAGAATTCGATCATTTGGTTCCATGAAATCAGTTCCCCAAAAAAATATACGAGAATTTAAGGGTTAGTTCATGAAATAAAATTCCCATGGAGATAAATCTTGTTGAGATAATGGGTAAAA
This sequence comes from Viscum album, assembly GCA_963277665.1. Classification (NCBI taxonomy): domain Eukaryota; kingdom Viridiplantae; phylum Streptophyta; class Magnoliopsida; order Santalales; family Viscaceae; genus Viscum; species Viscum album. The sequence continues at coordinate 1,202,669,760 of OY728160.1, read as the reverse complement.
TGGAATTGAAATCATAAAAGTACGTTTAAAAATTGTTTTTAACAATGTCATAAAATGATAGAGTCATGGGTCACTTTCAAACATCAATTTCAAGGAGGTGATATAAATAATTTTTTAAATATTTACATAAAAATTAATATCCAATAATGTATCCTTGAAAAGAACATAAATATTATCTATATTAAATGTGGAGTGGAAGATAAAATATATGATCATGAAAGTGAATTCATTTTAAATATTTTATAATTTATTTATTGACACCCACATTGTTTAAAAGAGTAATAAAGATTCATTTTGAAAATATATAAATATAAATAAGTATATTATAATAAATAAGAAATATGTATATTTCAATGTAAGAAAGGAAAAAAATTTAGAAAGAAATAACAAATATTTTGGGGAAAATACTCATTAAAGATGAAGAGAATAATTTTTAACAAAATTATATATTTACAAGAATCAAATTCATCAAGAAAGAATCATGGAATTAACAAAATCATTTTACCTTAATATAAAATAGGTAATATCATATTTCATAGTATATATAATAATAAATGTATCATAAATGAATGGGGTTAAAGGAGAAAACTTATATCTCAATGAAATGAAGTTGAGTTAGCGAAATTGTATACAATATTGGTAGTGTATGAATTAATGGAATATGATATAAATATTGTGAAATATACTTTTATATCACATTATTTAAGGTTATTTATATATAAATAATTCAATGGGATAGTAATTAAACCATTTCAAATAAGAATATGTGTGAAATATGAAATCATTCCTCAATAAAGTGGAATTGTGTTGAAAATCCTTACCTTTATTCCTAACATCTAGGGAAGTGTTTTAACCTCTCTTATAAAAAAATATTCATATTAATAACATATTTTCAAAACCTTAATCAAACTTATTAATTTTTATACTCTTCAATTATAATATTTTATTATAAATTTAGTAGTTAGTTATTTTTTATTTTCATCATCGACATTTAGTAACCATGATTATTTCGTACCATCTTTGTAATGTTGATATTGATCACCGTGATTTGATAAAAAGTTCATCATTCTAATATTATATAAGAAAATATAATGGATATTAAATAATTATTTTTAAATTTATAATTTCATTCCAGGTTATTTTTATTTCTGATTTCTTAAAATGATATCAGTGAAACTCTTGTTTCGATAATTTTAAGTAAATAATGGTGGTATATTAAGAACATGTTTGATTTTAATATAATGATTGATTTATCTCTATAAAATATTAATCATGTAATAAATATTATTTTTATTCATTAAATTAATTCCTTCAACAAACCTTGTAATCTAGTGATGAAGAATGAAATCGGTTGTTCATGGAGGCAGTAGTCCACACATATCATGAGTGACGTTTTCATTTCCCAATGGATGGGAGGGAAATATATGATATACTTTCCATAAGAATAATATAATTATTGTATACTAATGATACTATTTTATTATTAAGTTTATAAATTTTTTAGAGGATAAATATTGATAATAAAGGGATAGGGATGAAGGACCCCAGGACACCCCGAGAGGGGAGGGTGAATCAGGGTGAAATTTTTTTCATTTAATGTGATGGATCTTGTTCCCATATTGGTAGGAACTTATTGAACCTGTATAATGACTATGATCAGAAAGAAAACATTCACATGCACAGAGAATACACAACACTTTTTACTTGGTTCACCAATAAGGGATATTTCCAAGGAGCATACGCCGACGAGTTTTCGATCATACCAAATTCCACTAATCTTCACTAGTTGTGGATTATAATGGTTCGGGAACAGTCACTTTGTCCCAAGCTCACAGCCTTTACAAAAGTTCTGGGATAGCTCACTGCTTCCCTCGGGTCACTCCCGTTGACTCCCCCTGGCTCACTACCCTTGGTGAAGTCACACTCAGTTTAATGACCTGAATGTCTCTTCATCATTGCATAAGAATGCATATTTTGTGTTATGTAGATGCTCTATTGATGTCCAATTCTCACCAGAAGACGAATCTCACTTTGCACTGAGGGTACCGGGCGATCTTCCAGATTTCGTGCAGCTTCAAAAGGATAGATGTACTTTAATAACCCTAGCACGCTTCTCAAAACACGGCGCGCAGGTGACACCAACCCACATGCATGACACTTCCTCTTTCAACTCCGAACTTGCGCGACATTGCGCCTTCAACTCCCCAACCTCCTTGGTCGTGCAGCCAACAACCAGCGTGTATCCTCTACATGCGCGACCCAACCACCACTTGCGCGACTCATCTACTTGCACGATGAGAGATCTAAAAATCTCTAAGTCTAGAACTTAGTTGCAAATGAGGTGGGGTGGTCCTCTATTTATAGGAAAACTGGACCCCCTGCGCGGTGGCGTGCACGTCTTCCCTCGGCGCGCAGGTTCCGGCGCGCAGCTCATCCTCCCAAGCCTTTGTCGCGCTAATCACTTGTGAAACCACACAAATACTTGGGAAACCTTATTTCCATTGACATAATTTGAAGTTATAATCTTGAAAAACAATATAAGCGCAAGTTTCCAATCCTCCTAGGCATCGGAGTGCATGTCTCTTCACGGCGTGCGGGTCCCTTGCGCGACCAGCCCAAAACATGCGCGGCCCTTACCCCTTTTCCATTTCCAATGTTCTAGTCTTGAAAAACATAAGGTGCGCAATTTTACTCTCCTTCAAGTATACGGCACACAAGTATCTTTTCCAAAAACACTTTTCTCCATTTTTCGATTTTCAGGCCCAAATATTTGGCAAACACTGGGAAATGGCGCCACCTTCAATACTGTTGTCTGCTTGAACTGTATGATCTCTTTGTTGGAACACATTCTGAACATCCACTGAGGATTGAAAGCAAACACAAACCATACTCCAAATCATGCATAGAAGACCATGGTTTCTACAATGGAGTGGATATTGCTCATGTTGAGGATATAAAACATATCTTTAATGTCTTTTTGGAAAAAGGGTCTTTAGAAGCTTTCTTGGAACCAAGGTCTTACTATCATGACCAAGCCTAAATACCCTATTACCATGATACCCAATCCATACCTAATATATCTCTAAGGGAATTCACAATCCCCACAAGTTGGTGACTAGAACCTGGTATGAAAAACAATGAAGAGGGCATGAATTTTCCACAAAAATAGTTGAAGGTAAAGATACAAGTAAGTATGATCAAAACTACAAAGGGATAAATTACAATAAACAAAACAAGTATAATAAATCCCAATGTACTACATCATCCACGTACTCAAAAAATGGAAAGATGAATCTCATAAATTCTAAAGGAAACCGAAACACTGCATTGTTTAACGGATCAATAACATCCACCACCTCCCAGTGGCACCTCCACTTTGCTCAGGAATGGCATAAGAAAATCTAAAAATTCCTGATGGAAAAGGTAGGGTGTGAAATATAAATCCCAATAGGGTCTCACAAATTCTTCCATAATCAATACCATAACAATTTACCATTTAGGAAATTAATTTGAATAAAACCAAGCATTGAATTTTATGTGCATATTTTAAACCAAAATTTGATTTCATTTCAAATAGATGGAAGATATATAAAAATAACTTTCAATAAAATAAAATGAACATTTTATATCAAATAGTATATATAAATCAATTCGCATAAATAAATATGTTCAATAAAACAATGGAATGTATGGTCCTCACACAGCTCGTCAATGATCATGTATCAATAACTAGACCCACATAATGGAAAATTATTTTCATCCACTCCCAATTTAGGAAAAATTACTATCCAAACTTGGTTTAGTAAGTGTTGTCATCATAAATCCAATTTTAGTGGATCAATATCATAGCATGATTTTCCCAACCACCTACTAATTACCTAGGCTCCCATGAGCTTCAATTCATCCAATGGCCTGAAGACCTTCATTTTATACTGATTTCTGATAATCCACCTTTCAAGGGGTGAGTTGGAACCCTTATAAGGCCCGTAGGCTATGTATTACATGGCCCACAGGCCTTAGAGGAAATCATTGCATGTAGGCTTCAAACATTACATACAACCCATACTAACTACTTGGAACTGCTCCTCCCAAGATTCGTTATCGTGAAATAAGTTATCCACCTTCACATGGTTGTTCGGCTAGGATTTTCCATGCATGTACAAGCTTTTCCCGATGGCAGGTGACATACCCTCTCCTTTTTTGAAATCCATTTAGCTTCTGCTATGGTGAAATCTCTTTGATCCTCATCTTTCTGAAGCATGTTCCTTGTAGGTGTCTGGTTTTCATCTGCACATAAGTTTGCCCAAAGTCCTTAAGGTGACCCAAAGGCCTTACTAAAACAAAGGCATGGGTGGGCCAAAGGCCTTAAAGGACTCGGGGACCAAATCGGTGGCCCAAAGGCCCAAACAGGGGAATATTCCCAGCTGCTACCATGCCAAATAGTTCCTGCTACAGTCCCCACTAAAGCACCTGCTATAGTTCTACATAGTTCCTACTACAGTACCTACTACAGTAATGCTACAGTACCCCTAGAAATTATCCTCCACCTGGATTTGATTCCGGGTCTCCTGGATGCACTTAATGAGTCCTCAATAACTGGGCTGAGGCTCAGTTGATCTCATGTGCTTCAATCAATCTATCAATTAAGAATTAAATCATGTTTGAAATTAATGGTTTTAAAACATTTTAAAATACAATTTTATAATTTTATTTTTCAACAACCCTTTCTCTTTTCAAAACCAAATCATAGGTTTTAATCAATTCATGTTTATTTAAATAACTTTACAATTTGAACATTTTTGTAAAAATCAACATTAAATCATTTAATCAATACTATTTCTATATCAAGCCATAAATTTCATAAATCCACCCCATAATTCAAATTCCATTTAAATTGTGGTTTTTCTCAAATTCCATACACATTTCAAATCATGAATCAAAACCTAATAATTCCATGATTTTAAATCAATTAAAAACACATTACAATTTAATCAAGAAAATCATGGTTTTAGTCATAGGTTAAAAATTATGGAACCACCTACCCTTAAACCAAAGATCTGAAAATAAACACCCACAATGGGAATCACTAAAGAATAGTGAAGGAAAAAAAGTCCTAGGAACACCACCCAAAATCAATATTCAATAAAATGGATTTTATATCCATCAATTACATAATGATCTATCAAACTCCAAGGAAGAGGGAAAGATATAGAGAAACCACATGGGAGGAGATCTATTTAACCCAATATATGAACCACATAAATAACGACGATCAACCACTGAATGAATAGTTCATAAGGATTTCAGATCTATAAAATCACCTAGGGAAGGATCTAGGTGAGGAGTGGAAGGCTACAGGTTAACTGAAATGAAAATAAGATGAGAAACACACATAAAATTGCATATATCTAGATTTACATGGTGTGTAAACCTGTTTAACATCATGTCATCCAAAAATTATTCATACACTAAAAAACACTCTAACTTTTATAAAAACCTAGTTTAGAATTTTCATGATGTGAATTCCAAATACACGATGTGTTCCCTTTTACTCTTGGTAAAATCTCACAACATGGGCCTAGAAACTGATACACAACATTTAATCACTCAAAAGTTAGTATAAAAACAAGATTCTGCAGTAAAAATAAAAACCAAAGATAAAAATAAAAAACAAAGGAAAATTAATACCTTATTAAAGGTAATATAGTGTTACAACCTCCCTACAATAAAATATTTCTACCACCAGAAATCCTGACAAGATGTTTCCATATCAAAGAGATAAGGACATTTCTCTCTTGTCAATGCCTCATGATCCCACGTATCAGGAGAATCATAATCATTATTTAATAACTCATGGAATAAAGGTATTGTCCTCCCATGAAATAACATTTTCTCAGAATCACCAATCCTCGTTGGATGACTAGTCATTGATAAACTATTATCAACAGATAGATCCTCCCAGATCATGATAAGAGATGTAAGAACCTAGATTTTCTTTTCAGTGTTGTCTTTCTTTTCCAGTTTTCCAGGAGAAAAAGGGGAGTTTCTGGAAATTTTATGAGTACATGTCATGTACTTATCAGTACACTTTGTGTATCTAGTTACCGTGGGTGACTGTGTACTAGTCGTTTAAAGGCCGAGTGCATGGTCATATGGGATGACCTGGAGGCCACCTAAAGTGGAGGCCGGTTAAGGAAAGTACACGTCATGTTCTTTTAAATTACACACCGTGTATTTTATATTTATTTCATTAAACAAACTAGGGTCATGTATAATCGACAGAACCCACTTCTTCTTCATCTGTCACGTCCAGTAGTGACCGTACAGTGGGATTCTTCACTGATTCCTTGACTCGTCTTCCATTCTCTGATTAGACCATCATCGATTATGTTGGAATCACCCCGGTAAGCTCTTCCTTCACCTAGAGAATCTTTTATTGGTTCATCCTCTTTCAAGAGATATCACGGGTTGAATGTTTTTATCATTTTTTGTATATCTATGGATTTTTAGGGAGATTCAAGGAATCAGGTTCATTTATATCTATCTCATGACGCCGAGGTAGGTGGTTTGGGCCTTTCCGTAGTTAGTCTTTGAGTTATTTGAGAAAAAGTGCACAATACCCTTGTTCGTGGTATTGCTTGTTTATGGTAATTAGCAATGTTATTTCCTACTATTACTTGTGTTCTTTAGTATAGGATTCATAATTGTAAATATGGTTATTTACCTTGTTATGGATGTGTTTCCCATGTTTTCTTGATTCTGACCGTTTGGTCTCACTTTTCCTCTTAGGCTGCTTTGTTTTCCATGTCTAGTATTGTTAGGATGGAGCGACTTATCTGACATGATGTGATATGGTGTAGACTATTTATCCAAGTATTTTGTGAGGATTATATTGGATTCTATATACCATTATGGACACGATTGTTTACACAGGGTTGTGGTAACCTTGTGTAGTAGACCATAGGGTGAATGGACGATGGGGGCTTCTCTAGAGTGTTTTTTTACTTTATGATGCGAGACCATATGGGGGATGGACACAAGATCACCCCCAAAGTGTCTGTAGTTCCTCATTATGAGACCACATTGGAAATTAGACATTGAGTGCTTCCCTATATTGTCGATAGTTTCTCATACGATACCACAGGGGGGATTGATAGTGAGTGCTTCCTCAGAGAGTCTTTGCTAAAGATAAACCAAAGGGATCAGATTATGAGTACTACCTAGAGGGTTACTTGTGTATGATTTGGTTGAATCAGAGGTTTTAGGCTGTGAGTAATTCTCATAGGGTTACCTATTTTTGATTAGATACTTACTTGGTATGTGAAATTGAATTCAATTGAACTGTAGGATTGTTTACTTTTGATTACATCCCTGTCTACAACTTCTTTTTTCTTATTGTCAGCCATATATATAATCATTGACGGTTAGGCACAAATATTTGGGTGGTTACCTACTGTTATTAGTCTCAAATCCTATTTGGGTCATTATTTTGGGCCCAAATAGATTATATTGTTGTAGGTATAGATAAGGGCAAGCACCATTCTACTTTTGGTACATGATTGATGTGGAGCTGGAGAGAAAGGGACCAAGCTATGGCTTGCGATGCTGTTGAAGTTTATTTATTTTCTTTGTACTTTGTTTTAGTACTTCATTCCATCATTCTGACTTTCTTGGGTGCTTTCCTAGACATATGTACCATGCATCATATATATATTTGCTCTAGTTATTTATTTCTTCTAGTCTTCCGTTATTTACTTATTGCATGTTATTACTATTTCTGCTATTGTTTTCTGTTTACTTCTACTACTTTACTCTGCCAATGAGGGAATTTTTTTCCCACTATCACACTCAAGGACCTCGCTACCAGTCGGCAGCCCCTAGAATTTGGAGAAATGTTCTTGAGGTCGTGTGACCAACCGAGTACGGGGCACCTCTGGGTGGCACCTGGAACCGGATTTTTACAAAGTGGTATCCGAAGGATTATTTTATTCTTGACTTACTGTTTAGAGACTATACTCAGGGATAGGATGGAATATATAATTGGTAATATTTGTTCCCAAGAGTAGATAACCCGTGTATAGGTAAAATCTAATTTAACTCATTTATAGTGATTCTTCTAGTTTTGAAATTTTATAGTTGATATAATTTCACCATTGGGTGATTCACATGATGTGTGATGTTATTGTTGATATCATTTAGGTTCTAATTCTATTGCAACTCGATGAGATGTGGGTATGTCATATCATTCATCATATAAGTACTTTCTAGAAATCACATGTCATGCATTCTTTCCATTCCATTTAGGTTGCATTACCGATTACATGTTGGTGTGATAGGTGTGGTGCTAAATATGCATGTTGTTGTGATAAATTCCTTGATATAAAACCTTCTATTTGATAGAGTATTATATTGTGTAAGGTTTTGTTTGAAAGAATTCAAATATTTGGATCTTGAGGTGTTATGGGCCCTCATGGATTGGAATTTAGTGGATCATTGCCTTTTTTCCTTGTATATGACATGTATAAGTTGTCAAGCATTGATTCGTGGGGAGTGTGGGTCCTCACTGATCAGAATTTGGCAGTTTAATGTTGTTTTAGTTATTTTTTGGAGTTATAGAGTAGTTTTTTAGGATTACTATCTAGAAAACCCCAGAATACATGGAGTGTGATGATGAATACATTCCATGTGTCCTTCTGTGTGGGATGGAACTATTTTTCTTAAGTACACGTCTTGTACTTATGTACACATCGTGTAGTCTCTAACTGTATCATTGTATGTGTGGGAAGAGACACGGTGTATGGAAATATTTGGCGGTACATACCATGTACAAGTTGTACATGTCATGTTGTAGTGATTGTGTATCCATTCATGTGACTAACGACATGGGTGGATGAAAATTAAGAAGTAGAGGCTATGTCCAAATGGAGCATGCCTTGTAGAGTGAGTTGTGTAACCGGCAGTGTGACTAAAAATACAGGTCAGTGAGGTTATTCTTGCACACTCTGTGTCTAGAACAAACACGCCAAGCAGCCTTGTTTTAGGGGAACTGTGTGGGTTAGTCATGTAGAAGAACTAGGGAAGGGGAATAGGATTCAAGTACACGTCGTGTGTTAGGACAACACGCCGTGTGTATGGGTTGTTACATGACATGGGTTGGCCAAAGTACATGACCATGTGAAGGATTAAGGTAACATTTCATGTCAATGTTATACACATCATGTATCCATGTTTTGAAAAACATGAATTCTTTATTTCTTCTATTCCCTTCTTACACATATAAGTTCCAGTCCTTGATAATATTGTTCTAAGGTGTGTGTTTGACCATATAGAGTAATGCCACCACAATTTCCTTCAGTTGTATGCTAGATACAGGGTATTGATCTGACACTAAACATGGTTGATCAGGGACTACCTGTAGATCCTCTTGTAGTACCAGTCTTTACACCAGCCGTCATTCTGGAAACAGGTGCTGACACACGGTTCCGAGAGGGATTCATGAGGTTCTTGCAGACCATCCAAGGAGAACTTCATCCTTCCCTATCAATGGCTGAGTTGAAACAAGATTTCCACCAGCATAATCCTCCCACCTTTACCGGTGAAGGAGGACCTCAGGTTGTAGAGTCATGGTTAGATGACATGTTATCTATCTTCGAGTATCTGGAGACGCCTACAAAGAGGAGGGTGAAGCTCACTACTTATATACTTCTGGACTCCACCAATAGATGGTAGGATGTGATATTACAGGTGGGACGCCAGTAGGTTATGTCTTGGGATGTGTTTCAGCATACCATTTTTGACTAATTTTACCTGGAGACTTTGAGGGCCGATCGATCCCAAGATTTGATGAGTTTTAGCAGAGTACTCTTTCAGTTATGGAATATTATTCTCGCTCTGAAGAGCGCAACTTGAGGGATTCTGGAGATTTCATCCAGGGCGGTTCAGCATCCATAGTTAGTACTTTTCCAGATTATAGTAGGAATCACCATAGGTATTCTACACGTGGATATCATAGTAGGTGGGAAACTTCTTCTTGTGGCTAGGTGGTGTGATACCAGTGTGGGAAGAGTGGGCATACTAGGCCACATTGCCTGAGAGACCCAGTGGAGTGCCGATCTTAAAGAACGATGGGTCATCTTCAGCGGTTCTATCAGTTCATCTCACCAACGGATGGTGATAAGAGTTCTTCTATGACACCCTGTTTAGGAGAAGCACCACCAGTATCTCCTTAGTTTGGAAACTAGAGTACTTCTGGCCATTCAAGACAAGGTGGAGGTCACGGCCATGGTGTTCAGTCAGTAGGATTTCAGGGACAACAGAGTGGTCAGGTAGGGTCATAGGGGAGTAGTACAGGCCAGACATTTATAGTGGATTAGACCTAGCAGAAGTTGTATCCCGGACCCTGTACATTTTTAGGTACGATCCTAGTTTCCTCGGTTTTAGCTTCTGCTCTTTTCGATACATGTCATTTCCATTGCTTTATATTTTGTGTTGTTGTGGAGAGCCTTGGGATCTGTATATTTTCTTCTACTGATATCTTGACGCTAGACACTCCATTGGGGACTAGAACGGATAGTATACGTTAGGCCAAGGAGTGACCTCATGAATTTGGTGGGTTTCACTTCTTTTGTGACCTTTATGTCTTAAAGATGATAGGCTATGATTTTATTCTTGGAATGGACTCGTTAGTTCCCTTAGAGGTTATAGTCTATTTCTATCATTATAGGGTGAGTTTCTCATCACCATAGGGTGGATCTTTTTTACCCAAGGTTTAATGGAATGTCTAGGCGAGCATAGTGGGACCAGAGAATCGGAGGGTTGGAAGGAGTTGCAGCCCATATTTCTAGTCTGTATCTAGATGACCAGGGGACTTCTCAGTTGTACATACCTCCAATGGTGAATAATTTCAGGGATATCATTCCAAAGGACTTTTCTGGTTTTTCTTTAGAGTGAGAGGTGGACATTTTTATTGAGCACGTGTCAGGAGTGGCACTGGTGTCCATTCCTCATTATAGGATGGCTACACCAGAGTTACAGGAGCTCAAGAAGAAGTTGGAGGAGTTGCATGCAAAGTGTTTCATCCAACCCAGTACATCTCTTTGGGGTTCTCCTGTCCTATTTGTGAAAAAAGCTGTTAGTAACCTCTGACTTTGTGTGGATTATCAAAAGTTGAACCAGTTGACAGTCAAGAACATATATCCAATGCTGAGGATTGGTGATCTCTTTGATCGACTTGGAGTGTCCTGGGTGTTCACGAAGATTGAATTGAGATCTGGTTACCATTAGTTGTGCATTAGAACATATGATATAACTCTTACAGTCTTTTTTATAATGTATGTTCTATACGTGTTTTTGGTTATGCCATTCAGTCTTATGAACACGCCTTCAGTTTTCATGGCACTGATGAACTGAGTTTTCCATCCATACTTGGATTCTTTCGTGGTAGTCTTCATGGAAAATATCTTGGAGTACTCTCACACTCTACATGACTGTGCCACACATCTTGAGATCATTTTGAGTACAATAATAGGGCATTGGATATATGATATGTTCTCAAAATTCCACTTTTGGATGGACTCGATTAACTTCTTGGGTCATGTTATCTCAGAGATAAGAGTATCAGTAGACCTATAGAAAGTGAGGGTAGTAGTTTCCTGGGGTCAGATGAAGAAACGTCTTTGAGTTACATAGTTTTCTAGGGATGTCTAGATACTACAGGTATTTCATATAGGACTTTCCACACTTATCAGCGCCACTGATGGTCCTGACTAAGAAGGGTGCAATTTACTTGTGGTTAGATTCTTGTGAGTCGGAATTTTATGAGCTGAAATGGAGGTTTACTTCAGCACTAATATGAGTATTTTCAGAGATGGGAAAAATATATTACTGTATATTGTAATTCATCAGGTATCAGGATGGGAGCATTGCTTATGCATGGGTGAGGAGTCGTTGCAAACGGGTATCGGAAACTGAGGCCACATGAGAGGAATTACCTGATGCATGATCTTGAGTTGGCTATATTTGTTCATGCTTTATGTTGTTGGAGACACTACCTGTTGGGAGGGAATTTTTATTTCCACCGACCACAACAGTATCAAGTATATCTTCACTCAGCATGATCTGAAACTGATACAACGAAGGTGGGTCGCGTACCTTCAGTCCTTTGAATTTGAGCTTGCCTATATGCCTGGGAAAATCAATGCATTGTCAGATGCATTGAGCAGAAGGATTCAAATACAAGCAGTTCAGGAGGATAGAAGTGAGTGGTGTCATATGGCTCTGTTCTATGAGATGCATTTGGAGGTTCATGTTATATCAGGGAAGACATTTCTTTCTTCTATGGCTGTTATCTCTAATCTTCTGGATCAAGTGCGAATGAGGGAACTATCAGATTCTGAAGGCCTAGTCCTATGGGAGAGTGTGTCAGGAAAGGACACTCTTCCCGGATGGACCATGGGTGAGGGTGAGATCTTGCATTTTCATGGTCGCATGTGGGTGATAGAAGACATATGCGAGGACATGATGTGGGACTTTCATTCCTCAGTTTGGGAAGTTCGTCCTTGTGTCACCCAGATGTATCGAGGTCTGCACCGTTAGTATTGGTGGCCATGTATGAAGGGAGACGTAACTGGTTTTTGCATGAGGTGTTCCACCTGTTTGTAGGTGAAGGCAGAGCATCAATGACTAGTAGGGCTTTTTCATAAGTAACCCACTCATGAGTGGAAGTGGAATGATGTTTTGATGGACTTCAGGACAGGCTTACCAAGGTCACCATGAGGGAATGATGCAGTATGGTTTGTCATTGATAGACTAACGAAGGTTTCTCACTTCCTACAGATCAAGGATACCTTTAGTGTCGATGAGCTGGGAAGGATGTACATACAAGAGATTGTATATTTACCTGGAGTTATCACTCCATTGATTCATAAAGGGATGCTTGTTTTACTTATTGGGTCCGGTAGGGACTATAGAGGGATTCGGGTACATAGGTACTTCTAAGTATAGCTTACCACCCATAGACAGATGGTCAGTTCAAGCGTACTATTCAGGTGTTGGAGGACATGCTTCCAGCATGCATCCTAGACTTCAGAGGTTCTTGGGGGAAACACATACCTCTTGGGGATTTTTCCAATAATAATAGTTCTCAAGCAAATATTATGATGGAACCCTATGAGGCTTTGTACTTTAGTCCATGCCGATTGACCTTATGCTGGCTAGAGGTAGGAGAGGAAGCTATTCTAGGACCTCGTCTTATCCAGGAGACCTCCAAGAAGATAGAGTTGATTCAGAAGAGGATGGCTACCACACAGTCACCATAGAAGTCTTGTGCTGATCGACGGAGATGACCTCTAGAGTTTAAGGTCATAGATCAAGTTTTCTGCATGTCACACCGAGACTGGGACATAGATGGATTAGGAGACATGGAAAACTTTCACCAAGATACATTGGACCATTTGAGTTGTCAGAGAGGGTCAGGCCGGTTGCCTATCGGCTGTAGTTACCTTATATGTACTGGGCTATACATGATGTCTTCCATGATTCTCAGGTCTGATGTTACTTCTTAGACACTTCTCATGTTTTCCAACATGATGAGGTTTAGTTGGAGATGGATGCATCATTCAAGGATCATCCTCTCCAGATTTTTATCGTAGTGCGAAGGTTCTCTATGGTCAGTCAGTACCTCTGGTATGAGTGTTATGGTAGTACAGGGAAGTATAGGACGATACCTCGGAGTGGGAGAAATATGTGGGATCATAGTGGCCAGAGCTGTTTGAGAATTATTCTTTTACACCGCCTTACTAGAGAAATTCAGGGAAAAATTTCATTAAGGGGGGAATATTCTAAGAACCCAGATCTTCTTTTTATGTATGTATTTATTTCTTGGTTTTCCTTGAGAAAAATGGGAGTTTCTTGAAATTTCAGAAGTACAAGCCTTCTACTTATAAGTACAAACTATGTACCTGGATGTCGCGGTTGACCATGTACTGGACATGTAATGGCCGAGTACATGGCCATGTGGGGGGACCTAGAGGTCTCCTAAAGCGAAGTCCAGTTAAGGAATGTTCATACGTTTAATTTTAAATTAAACACACTATATTTTCTATTTATTTCATTAAACAGATCAGGGTTGCACCTAATCAACAGAACCCTATTCTTCTTCATATGTCTTATCTATGAGCGAATGTAAGGTTTTATTCTTTGTCGAGCCCCCGACTTTCCATCCATTCTATAATTTGATCGTCATCAATTGCGTTGGAATCACCACGGTAAGCTCTTCCTTCTTCAAGATCTTCTTTTTCCTAATTTCTCCTCTTTCATGAGATATCATAGGTTAAAAGTTTTTAGCATTTGTTTTGTACATCTTCAGCATTCTAGGGCGATTCAAGGCCTGAGGTTCACGTATATCAATCTCACAATGCTGAGGTAGGTGGATTGTGCCTTTCCATAGTTTTTCATTGAGTTATGTTTGAAATAGTTCCCAATACCCGTGTTCGGGGTATTGCGTGTTTATGGTTGTTAGACCTATTATTTCCTAATATACCTTTTGTTCTTGAGTAGAGGCTTAATAATTGTAAATAGGGTTATTTACCTTGATATGGATGTGTTTCCAATGTTTTCTTGATTCTGACTGTTTGGTCTAGCTTTACCGGTTAGGCTGCTTTGTTTTCCATGCCTACTATTGTTAGGATGGAGTGACTTATCTGACATCATGTGATGTGTTGTAGATAGTTTAGCCAGGTAGTTCTGGAGGTTGAATTTGGATTCTATATACCGTTTTTTCATGATTGTTTACACAGGTCAGTGGGAACCTAGTGTAGCAGACCATATGGAAAATGGACACTAAGGGCTTCTCTAGAGTGTTTATTTACTTTATGTTGATAGAGCATAGGGGGGATGGACACAAGTGGTCCCTTAGAGTTTCTATAGTTCCTCATTACGAGACCACTTGGGGAATTAGACATTGAGTACTTCCCCAAATTTTCTATAGTTTCCGATATGTGCCCACAGGGGGAATTGATAGTGAGTGTTTCCTCAGAGAGTCTTTGCTAAAGCTGAACCAGAGGGGTCAGACTGTGAGTACTACCCAGAGGGTTGATTATGTTTGATTTGGTTGAACCAGAAGGGTAAGGTTGTGAGTACTTACCAGAGGGTTACCTGTTTGTGATTAGAGGCTTACTTGGTATGTGAAATTTAATGAAATTGAAATGTAGGATTGTTTACATTTGAGTACTTCCTTGTTTACTACTTCCTTTTTATTATTGGCAGCCATATATATATATATATATATTCAATAACTATTAGGCACAAATATTTGGGTGGTTTTCTACTAGGATTAGTCTCACACCCTATTTGGGTCATGCTTTTGGGCCCAAAAAGATTATATTGTTTCATGTATAGATAAGGGAATGTGCCCTTCTACTTCAGGTACTTGATTTTTGTGGAGCTAGAGAGCATGGGACCTAGCTAAGGCTTTCAATGTTGTTGGAGTTTATTTATTTTCTTTGTACATTGGTTTAGTATTATATTCCATCATTGTGACTTGTTTCTATTTTTTCCTAGACATATGCAACGTGCATCATATATATGTGCTCTAGTTATTTCTTTCTTTTAATATTCCAATTTCCAGTGTTTTATAGTGTTATTATTACTTCCTCTATTATTGCATATTTATCTCCACTGTGTTACTCTACCAATGATGGCATATTTTCCCCACTATCACACCAAAGGCCTTCACTTCTAGTCGGCAGCCTCTAGCATTTCAAGAAATTCTTTTGGGGCCATGTGACCAACCAAGTACAGGGCACCTCTGGCCGGCACCCAGAACCGGGATGTCACATGAGATGGGTAAGAAATATACTTACAAGGTTTTGATACATGTAACACATTGTGTATTGACTTAAACTATGGTGTACGTTCAAAACAATAATACACTTTCCCTACCCTCTAAACAACCTAAAAAATGTTCAACAAAATTAGGATAAAGTTTCCAATTACTCCCAAGCTATCGATGACCCAAACGAGGTGAAACTCTCAAAAACACCTTTTCATTGACCAAGAACTCCAATGGTTGCCTATGAAGGTCATCATAATATTTTTATCATATCTGTTCCATCAACATTATATGGCGAATCAACGAGGTATTTGATGTCATATCTTGGACAAATATCAGTCCATCCAAATAACATTCACCAATCTCCAACCAATACAATAGACATTTACATGGCCCTCTTTACATGGCCGCAAATGGATCCATTCTGATTTTGGACTGGTAACTATTTTTATAAGATGACTCAAATAATTTAAAATGTTCATCCAAATCTCCACCAAAATTGAGGACATAGGAACATAGAATCTCCTTAATAATCTATATATCCATCTCTATCTGTCCATCTGTCTGCATATGGTATGCCATGCTCAGAAGAACCTGAGATCCCAATGCCTCTTGGAAGCCTCTCCAAAAGATATATGTAAAATAGGGATCTCAATATTATACTATAGAATATGGAACACTATAGAAATGAACAATATCTTTCACATAGATATTTCCCAACTCCTCAAATTTGGTTTCATCATGAATGGGTAATAATTGATATGATTTCATCAGCTAATTGATCACAACCCCTATCACAGTATTCTTATACGGTGTATGAGGTAAACCTACCAAGAGGTCCATAGAGATATCATCCCACTTCCAAGTTTTCACTATAAGTGGATGATGTAAATATAAATGTATCTAGTGATCAGACTTAACATATTGGAAAGTATAAAAATGAGAAACAAAATCAGCGATATTGAGTCTCATACCTGGCCACAAAAATCATAATTTCATATCATAGAACAAATATGTGGTACCCAGGTGTATAACCCATAAGAAATTATAGAAATCCCCCATAACATCTCTTCATACTGAAAATTTTACCATATATATGTTCCAAATACTTAGGATAGCCTTCATGGAGAACAACCATTAAGAAATGGTCCCCCCCATAAAGAGAGTCCCTAAAGCTACAAGAATTCATCATCAAGATGATGCTTCTAAAGATTCATCTCAATAATATTGTAGGTAAACTAAACATTGACTAAGATAACTTCATCCTCTTATTCTTGGACTCCTAAATTCAACTATGCAAAAACATGCATCATGTTCTACTCCTCTAATGATTTCTTCACTTCATGGTTCAGAAGTTTCCTACTCAAAGAATATGCAATTAAGTTCACTTTCCCCAAGGTATAGGAAATGTTGAAATATAAAGATTGTAGGTACTCCACCCAACACCTCATACATAGATTAAAATATTTTTTAATGAAGATATACATAAAGTTATTTTGGACAAATACATGGTAACCTTTATCTGAAAACTTAATGCCACCAACTCTTGAGTGCATACATCATAGATATGAGTTCAAGGTCATGGGTTGGATGATTCTTATTGAATGGCCTACGTTATTGAGAACCATATGCTACAATGTGATCACCCAACCTAATAACACATCCCAAACCAAAACCTAATGCACCACAAAAGACTATGTATCTTTACCCAATGTCTGGAAGATTCAACACCAACACATAAATCAAAATACATTTCAAATCCACAAAATAACTCAAACATTTATCATCCCGAGAGAAACTCACTCCCTTCTAAGTGAGAGAATTCGTCAGAGAATCCATATATAATAAATCCTCTACAAACCACCAATAATACCCCACTAAACCAATGAATCTATGAATCTTGAAAACATTTCATGGTTATTCTCATGTAATAAAATATTTTCCCTTATTAAGGTCAACTAAGATTACATTTTTAAATACCACATGTCCCTATAACTTCACTCCTCAAATATAGAAGTCACATTTTTATATCTTGGCATTGATTTGATGATTTATCAAAATTTACAGAACTTATTTCAAATGACACACAATATCCTCCTCGAACTAAGAATAAACTAGGATTTCCTCCCAAAATACCACCCCTAACAAATCAAGATACTCATGGAAGATCATGTTCATAAAATCCATAAATAATGTAAGAGAATTGGTTTAACCAAATTGCATAAAATTTTCCTCATAATGGCCATACCTAATTTAGAAATTGGTTTTATGAATGTCAAATTATTTTATTCTCAATTGGGGATAACCAGACTAAAGAAAAATCATTGAAAGACACTTTTCCCCATTCAACTAGTCAAACAAATACTCTATTTGAGGCAAAGGATACTTGTACTTTACCATAACTCTATTGTGTTTCCAGTAATCAACATTAATTAAAATTGTCCCATTATCATTATTTTTAAATAGAACAAGTGCTTCCCAAGGTGACACACTTAGGCATACAAAATATTTCTCAATAAAATAATCCAATTGTGTTATTAACTCTTTCAATTCTACTATTTCCATTATATGAAAAGGAATATATATCGGTTCAGTACCAGGTAACAAATTAATAGAAATCTAAACCTCTCTTACTAGTGGTAAACTAGAAAAACTGAAAGAAAAAACTCCAGGAAACTCGACAACCACTAGAGTGAGATTATCACTCGAAGACTCCAACTCCCGATCAAAACTGAACACTAATATTAATTTCCCTAACTCTGGATAATAAGTTCCAACTCTTCTTGACTTTGGGTCTCATTCTCCTTAAAAGATACAACAATCCCCATAAAGAATATTAAAGAATACATGTCAAAGATAACTGTAAATTTGGGTCTTATTGGCAATGATTTAATTCATACCGAAAATAAAATCAAGAGGTTTCAGTTGGAGAAATAGAAAATACCAGGTAAGCTCAGTCTATGATAAAGAGAATACACAAGGGGTAGAATAGATACCCTAGACAATCTTCATTTCAAGGGGTTTAGTAATATTAATCATATAAAACAAAATATACATAGGAAGATTTAGTAAGTCCACAATAAAATTTTATATACGTGCGAGAGATAAAGAATTTCCAAATACATAAGTCACTAGATATGAAGTTATAGTCGTCGTACCTATCACTGTGGATAGATCTATAGTAACTACCTCTGTAGACTCTTCCACTATCTAAAGAAGAATCATTGTAGATGCACATGGACACAACCCCTTTTCATGAAGATTATAATTAAACCATAGTACTTTTTATGATAATGATATCATTTCATTGTATGGAGTATAAAACATAAGGAAAATAATCCATATGTGGTATGAACGACTGCATGAACTATAGATCTTGGGTGCCTTAGTGTAAACCCTCTTTGAATGTCCATCCTTTTCAAACTAGAAGCATGTCAAAGGCACTCTACCAGGAACTATAAGAGTTCTATAAGACACATGATCTCAATATCCACCAAGAAAATCATCATGATTTATACATACTATAAAGTAACTCATAGAACTTACTCTGGGAGAAAAATAACTCCCATAACCCTAAATTACCCACTAGTTCAAGCTCAACCATCAATTCTCTATCCAACATGTTAGCATATGAAGTGAGATTCATTAAGAAAACCAAATAATGGATGTTAGGTCAGAGACCCATATGAAACCATCAACTATTTATTTTATCATCCTATAAAATCTTATGTATAAAAAATACAAGCTCATCAAAGTAGTTCACATACTCCTTCATGGTCCTATCAACATGTTTTAGTTTGAAAAACATTATAGGCTTAGCTAACACCACGGAATCTGGACAGAACTAATCAGTGAAAAGAACTCTAAATTCCTTTAACTCCAAACCCATGGGCTTATTTTTCATAACTATTATATCCCTACATCCCCTTTTAGTCCATTATAGCTTAAAAGTAGCACACTTTACCATAATATCATCGAGTATTTTTAGAAAATTAAAGAGAAGATATATCTTTCACAACAAGTCCATAGACTCTTGAAAATCTTTAGTTCTATGCAAAGGTGTTGGATTTTGGTGAATAAACTCTTGAGCATGATTTCAAGATTAATCCCTCTGAGTTTCAACAACTATATCCTAAATGGGAATAGGTGTAAGTCCATGTCCATGATCTTGGACAGCATGCACAATAATCTCAACAAGATTCGAGTCCATGGGAGGATATGGTCGTTGTGATTAACCAGAATATTCTGATTAGTTCCTATTCAAACATATTCTCAAATTCATGATGTTTCACAACATCATATAACAATATTAGAGATATTAGAAGGTTTCTGGAATCAAATAGTCAAATAATATAAATAGGAAAATTAATTCCATCAGATAAAATTTAAATATTCAAATTAAAATACACCAAAATAAATAGTAGGGAAAAGACTAGAATGAAATACAATTATTTTTCAATACACCATTTTCCAAACACCAATGGTGACATAAGTCTCATTACTGTGATATCTATCCAGTTAATCACTCACAACTACCACCTAAGTCCCATAAAGACATCCTAAACTATATACCAACTTCAAGGAAAGATGTTTAACTTCATTATGATAGCAAGTTGTCATGAACCATCTCAAATACCTTAGTACCCAAATACCCAAGAATTACCTAAAATATCCTAAAGGGTGTTATCGATCCCCAATGGTTGGAAACTAGCACTTTTCTTCATAAACGGTCAAGAGAAATTGAATTTTCCACAAAAAATAGAAAAAGTTAAAGATACAAGATAGTATTATCAACACTTCAAATGGAGAAGTTAATAGAAACGAAAAAAATATAGAGAAACAAAAATATGTACATCATCAATGTATTCAACAAATGGAAGCATAAAACTCAAAAAATAAAAAGGAAACACCAACACTCCTTGATCAAAAGGATCAAGAACATCCACCACCTTCAAGTGGAACTTTCTCTTTATTCAGACCTAGAATAAGAAAATATGAGAATTCCTAAAGAAAAATGTATGGTGTGATATATAAAGACTAGTAGGGTCTCACTAAGTGTTTAATAATTAATACCATAAAAATATACCATTTATTCTATAAATTTAAATGAAAAAAAATCATGCAACTAAATTTGGATATTTCAAACAAAAACATGATTTTATTTCAAATATATGGAAGGAATATCAAAACAACATTCAACCATATTAAATGAAAATTTTATATAAAATAGTTTATATAAATTATTTTTCATAAATAAATAAATTCAATAATAAATGTAATGTATATAAAATCAAAGAACTCATAGAACCATGGTCACATGACACTGGGTAAATTATTTTCTGACTACAGTTTCCTCAAACAACTCAATAGTGATCATAGATCAATATCCAAACCAAATTAAGGTGGAATTACTATCATATACTCCTACTTAAGGGATAATTATTCATTGAACCTAGTTTTGTTAGTATTTCTATCTTAAATCCAGTTCTTGGGGATCAAGATCCTAGTGTGATTATCACAACTACTTGCTAACTACACATGATCCCATGTACTTCAATCAATTGTTTAATCCATCAAATTGGAAATTAATAATTTTAAAATCTTTTACAATTTAATTTCCAAATTTCAATTTTCAAAATGCCTTTCTCTTTTAAAAAAATCACAGTTTTTCATCATTTTATGCCATTTCAAATCACTTTTTTACTTAAGAATTTTTCTCAAAATATATAGAAAATCTTTTAATTAAACCCATTTCTAAATAAATTGATTTCATAAATCCACACAATAATTTTAATTTTATTGAAATTGGGATTTTTCTCAAATTCCATACCAATTAAAAATCAACAATTAAATCCTCACAATTCCATGTTTGTAAATCAATTAAAAATCATTTAAAATTAATCAATCAAATCAAGGTTTCAATCATAGGTAATATATTTATGGAACCACCTACCATTAAATAAAATATCCAGAAATCAACACCCATAATAAGATTTACCAACGAATAATGCAGGATTGAAAGATCTAGGAACACCACCTAAAATAAAGATTCAATAATACAGAGTTTATATCCATAAATTAAATTCCGATATATAAAACTATAAGGAGGAGAGAGAGAGATAGGGAAAATACATGAGAGTATATCAATTTTTCTGAAAATACAGACCACCATAACAATGGTGATCAACCATTGAAAAAATTTTATGGAAGTATCAATTAATCTCTAAAATCACCTAAGGATGGCTCTACATCATGATAGGGAGTCTTTAGGTTGAATTAAATGAAAATAAGACATGCATCACACTAAAAAATGCATGTCTTGAGATTTACATGGTGTGTAACCCTATTTCCCATTGTGTAATCCACAAAGGACACATATGAATAAAATGTTATATCCTTTTATGAAAACATTATTTTAGACTTTACTTGATGTGAATTCCAAATACACGACATGTAACCTTTCATGCCCTGTAAAATATCATGAATTTCCCCTATAAGAAAATACATGATATGTAAACCAAATACGCATTGTGTAATTTCCTAGCAGTTAGAAGAAAACCCATATTCTGCAGTAAAATTCAAAACCAAGAATGAAAATAAAAAAATTATAGAAATGCATTATGAAAGGTAATAGGGTGTTACAACCTCCCCACCATAAAAACTTTCTATAATCATGAATCCTATCCAGAAGTATTTATATCAAAGGGATGAGGCTAATTCTCTCTCATTAGTCCCTCACACTCCCATATCTCATGAGAATTACAACTATACCTCCATAATATATGAGAAAAAATGTGTTTTCCTCCCACAATGTACCTTTGACTGATATCAACAATCCCAAATGGATGCCCAGTCATGGATAAATCTGTCTCAACATCTATATCCTCCCATATCAAGATATGATATGGGTCAAAAATACGACATTGAAGCTTTGATACAAGGAACACATTATGTATCAACATGAAATTCAGTGGAAGTGATAAACAATAATCCATATTACCCTCTCTCTCAATAACCTCAAAAGGTCCCATAAAACAAGGAGCAAGATTCCCTTTCCTCATAAGATTTTGATGACACAAATGAGGTGAAACTCTCAAAAACACATGGTCACCAACCGAGAACTCCAATGGTCACCTATGATGGTTAGCATAATATTTGTTTCTAATATGTGCCATCAATATTTTCTAACAAATAAACTAAATATTTATTGTTGTCTCTTAGTCCAAGATCATCCAACCAAAGAATATTCACATATCTCTGACCACCAATATTTATATTTACATTGTATGTCATACAAGGCCTCAAAATGATCCATTCTGATCGTGAACTAGTAACTATTGTAATAAGAGAACACAACCAGTCCCAAATGCTCATCCCAAGCTCCACCAAAATCTACGATGCATGCATGTAGAATATCCTCATGAATGTTTATAGTTCTCTATTTTTGGAAATCAATCCATATAAGGTATGTCATACTCAAAAGAACTATAGATCCTAGTTCCTCTTAGAGGCCTCTCCCAAAGCGAGAAGTAAAATAGAGATCTCTATAAGAGACTATAGTTGAAGGAACTCTATGAAAACAAAAATATACTTCCATATATATATTTCCAAACTCCTTAAATTTTTTTGTGTCATAAATTGGTAAGAATTGAGCCGCTTTTTTTAGATAATTGGTCACAACCCATATCACAATTTTATTCTGAGAGGTATGAGGAAAAACAACAATGAAGTCCATAGAGATCTCATTCCACTTCCAAGTTGGCATTGGAAGTGGATGAAGTAAACATGAATTTCTCTGGTGATTGACTTTGACCTGTTTGTAAGTATAATAACAAGAAAAAAACAGTAATGTCCCATATCATACCTGGCTACCAAAATCATTTCTTAACATTTTCATTGAACATATTCATGGTACCCGGGTGAACATCCCCCTGAGAATTATAGAAATCATACATCATATACTTTCTTAATGGAAAAGGTACCATGTACTGATTATGAAAACATACGATACCATCCAAAGAGAATAACTATTTTGAAATGGTCTCCCCACCATAAAGAGATTCCCTAATGCTATGGAATTCATCATCAAGTTGCTACTCCTAAAAAACCATCTCAAGAATAATAGAGGTAAATTGATCACTGGTTAAGAAAACATCAGCCTCTTCTTCCCAAAATACTAAATGAAACTATTCAAAAATTTCCATCAAGTTACACTCTTATAATGATTTCTTAATGTCCTGGGATGGATGTTTCCTACTCAAATTATCTACAATGACATCCCCTTTCCTTAGTGTAATGTCTTGACCCAAGTGCCACATGTCAATTCCCCGAGCTGGTTCATCATGTGACCTCAAGCACACCTCCCCATATACCATAGGTATCCGACTAGTAGTAAATGTCTAATATTTATCATGGGGAGACTATACTCTCTTTATCAAAGAATAAAAATAGAGGAAATCAATAAAACAAATATCCAAATGATAATATGAAATAACCAAGATAATACCAAAATAAATATAAGACCAAGAATCACATGATGAATCCCAAATAGTAAAACAATATCTGAAATCAAAGAAGTAAATATGTCATGTCATATTAGTGTCAAGTATCTAATGAAAAACCAAAATAAATACACACTAAAAACTCTAAATTGGGTCCCAAAATAATGTTGGTTTCCTCATCCATGAACTATTTATAATCCAAAATTAGCTATCTAACATAGGTATATTTCCCTTATCCTATCCTAAAAAATTGTAGTCTATTTGGGTTCCGATTAGGCATCCCAAGTAGGGTGTGATTACAACTCATTTGGACAATATGAATGGAATATAAAGCATTATCCAGTCTATAAAAGTGTATTCAATTGTATAAATATTAAAGATAAAAAAGATAAAATAAATAGGTTTTATATTTAATTATTCTTTAACCAATCACATCATACTAACTTAGTCATGTGTCAGAGTTTGAACCATTAATCATACGGTCATCATAATTCATTATATCAGGGGATTTCATCATTCATTTAACTCCAGTTCCATATATAGTATCTTATAGACCAATCCAGACACCAATACGATGGTCATGTGGAACATTTGTCCAATGCTAATATGTTGGGGGCCTAGAACATAAATCTGGAACCCCAAGGTTATTTGGATCATCATTATCTGTCCCAAACCTCATGGGAAATTGGAGCATCAGTCCTTATCTCAATATTTATTATTTACTTTCATGCTTTGGGGGTCTAGAGCATTAGTTTGGAACCTCGTGGGTATTTGGAGCCTCGGTCCCTATCCCATACCAAATTTATCTATCAATTGAAATTATCACATATATCACACTCATATAAAGGATTATAATCATTAACCATTAATTAAAACATTATCGTCACAGTTATCCAATTCAATTATCTATCATAATCATGTTTCGTTAATTTATTCCCAACTAATAACATAAATAGTTCATCATAAAACCATTTATCAATAATTATTAATATATCATTAACACAAAAATGTTAATCCAATTAATCCATTTAAATCTCATTATCAAACATTAAATAATGATTTAATTCAAATTAATACACCCATTATTTCTGTTTCACATTACAAAATTATCTTTCAAGGATAATTGGAACACCCTGTGGTTTACCATCAAGTCGGTCTCATTATTCTCTAATGGGTATAATGAGATCTATGAAGGATTTCACATACATTTTTATATAATTTAATTCACCATTTTAATTTAAAAATAATTTTCCCAACATTGAAATCCAATCTCATAATTACATACCCATATTCATAATAAAAAATATGGGAATTAACAATTAGAAAACTTACCTCAAGATCATTGATGGATTCCCTCCAAACTATAACACTCAATTTGATGTATAATGATACAATTCACAATAAAGGAAGCAATCTTGGATCAAAACCTAGGACCAAGACCCTATAAAACAAGATCTATTAAAACCTAGATCTAAACCATCGACAATGGATGAAAAATTATCCCCCTCTAAAGGGAATGAACGAAAATAAAGATAGGAATCTTAAATAAGGAATAAATCATTTACCAATGAGGAGTTTATCATTCAATTGGATCGTCGATTAACAAAGAAATGGGTTTTAGGATCCTTTGAATCCTCCCAGGAGCCTATAAAAATGATGGAAATTTTATCAAGCTAAAATAGGGTGTTTAGGGATAAAAACTAAGGGTGTGGTAATTTTAAAATAAATTTTTAGGGATTTAATTTTCCACATTCATGGTTTCCTAGGAAAGGAATATGTTTTTCCAAACGGTGTGCCTTAACAGTGCTCCCTTATTCATGGGGTGCATGGTTTATCCTAGGTGGGTGCACAGTTTGAAAAATCATGAACCAAATTTAAAATTTCCCTCTGTATGTGGGTGTATGGTTTGGGAAGAAAGGCCACACAGTTTGGTTAAACCATGTGCCACCTCTTATGGCTCTAAAAGGGGGTGAACTATTTTCCCTAACCATGCACAAACCATGAAGATCCCGATGGGATTCCAAATGTCTCCAAATTTCCCAAAATAACCCCAAAGTAAAACCCAACCAAGGTATGATCAAAAAAAGTTATAAGAATACTAGAAATAGATAATAATACATATTTAAAAAGGTTTGGATCTTACAATCTCCCCACTTTATAAAATATCATCGTCGTTCGGTACTCCCAAGAATCACTGAGCCTTTGAGGTGAAAAAGGTTGGATCGTTGATCCTGCATAGCTTCTTCCCTCTCCCATGATTCCTTCTAAACATAGTCATGTTTCCATAATAATTTAACCAATGGTACATTATTTCCCTATAACACATACTCACTATGATCCACAACACAAATCGTAGGCTCCTTAAAGAATCCATCATCCTCATGTTCAACATTATCAACATCGATCGCATGACAAGGATGGAGGTGATACTTCCAAAGTTGTGACACATGAAAAACATTGTGCATAGAACTATACCTATATAGAAGATCTAATAAATATGCCACTGTTATGATTCGCTCCATGATCTCAAATTGTTCAACTGTCCTGGCCACCAACATTCCCTACTTCCATATCCTATGGTGACCCAATCTAGGGGACACCTAAAGGAATATATGATTACCAAATGTAAAATCAAGGGTTTGAAGACATAGATCATTATATAACTTCTCCATACATGGAGACATATTAAAATGTTTTAGAATCAAGTGAATTTGATCGTATGCCTCCAGTATGAGATTTGGTCCCAATAACTCAAACTCACATGTCTCTATCCAACACAAAGGTGATCTTCATGTCCTACCATACTGTGATTCATATGGTTAAATCTAAATAGTTTCCTAATAACTATTGTTATAGGAAAACTCAACTAGAGGTAATTGATTCTCCAAAGACCCTCAATAATCAATAATTAATGCTCTGATAAGGTTCCACATAACTTGTATGGTACACTCTGATTTTCAATCTGTCTACGAGTGGAAATATATACTCAAAAATACCTAGGTACCCAACGTGTTCAATAATCCTAGACAGAAGTGGGAAGTAAAACATGAGTAATAGTATAGAACTATGCAACATAGAACACCATTCAAATGAACTATCTCCCAAACACAAATTTTACCCAACTAATCCATGGTTAAAGAATCCTTTATTGGCATGAAATGGGCAACATTTTTTAATCGGTCTATAATCACCCAAATGGTATCATCCTGCTAAGGATCCTCATAAGGCCCACGAAAAATTATATGGTAATGTTGTCCCACATTTATTCCGAAATTCTTAATGGTTGTAGTAAACCACCATGTCATTGATACTTAGCCATCCCATGTTGATAGGTGAAAAAGCATGCCACAAAACTTGTAATCTCCCTTTTCATGTCCGGCCACCAATACTGTCGATGTAGGTCATGGTAAGTTTTTCTTAAAACAGGGTGCACCACCCAATTAGAGGCATGAAATTCACACATCATCTCCTGATGCATACATGTATACACAACAACATGACCCCAATCATATATGATGTCATCCTCATCTATAGTCAAGTTGGAAGGTGACTCTAAATCTTCAAGGATATCCCTTATGGAACATTTCGGATCCTCATACTACCTCTCCCAGATCCTGCTTAGATGTGTGGACTCCATTGATACTAATATGAGGGTAATCTACTCCTAGACCTCTTGAACCTCAAAATCCATATCAGTTAGCAATATCATTATCGTCCACATAGAACTAGACTCTTAAACTGCATGAGTCAATGTATTTATGCTCAAAGAGTTAACAACATTGTTACCCTTCCTGGGTATATATGATATCTCAAAGTAAAAAAACTACATAAATTACACCTACCTACTCTACTATAGATTTAAGTATTGCTACCAAAAGACTCAATTTAAGCATTTATGGTTGGTATACATGGTAAAAATATTTCAAAACAAGTAATTCCACCGACACATTAAGGCATAAAACACCACAACTAACTTGAGATCATGTGTCTGGTAATTTTGAACATGTGGCCTAAAATTTCATGACCCATATCCCACAACTCGATCTCTCTACATTAACAGTACTACATCTTTGATCCTAGGAGAATCACAAAACACGGTATACACCTCACTAGACTTGAGTAGGATAAAGATTAGTGTGGTAATCACACATATCTTCAACTCCTCAAAATAATTCTCACATGATACAAACCACTCAAACTTGATTCCCTTCTTGGTCAAGCCCAAATTGGTGCTTCCAAAAAGTGAAAAGTCCTGGATAAACCTCTAATAATAATCCACCAATCCTAGAATACTTTGGATATCAAAAACATTATTATGATACTCCTAAAATCCACTCCCTACACCTTCTCTCGATCCACTAAAACACCTTCTTTGGAGATGATATGGCCCGAGAAATGTTCCCTGTTGATACAGAATTGACACTTCAATAGCTTAACGCATATTCGATGCTCTCTAAACATACTCAAGATGATGTCAAAATGTTTTCCATGATCATCATGAGTCTTTTAATACAGAAATATTTAATCTATAAAAGAAACCAAAAAAGGTATATGTATGGGTGAAATATTTGGTTCATAAAAGCCATAAACACAATTGGAGTTCGGGTCATCCTAAACAGCATCATGAAGAACTCGTATAGGTCATTAATTATTCTAAAAGCAGTATATGGTATATCATAAGGTCAAAATACTAATTGATGATACCCTGATCTCAATTCAATCTTGGAGAATACACATGATCCTATCAACTACTCAAAGATACCATCGATGCATGTAAGAGGGTACCCGTTCTTCACTATAATCTGGTTCAACTTTTGGTAATCAACACATAAATGTAACAACCTATCATCTTTTTTAAAAATAAAAACAAGGTAATCCCAAGGTAATGTACTTGGATAGATAAATATATTATCCATAAAATCTTCTAGATGAGTATTAAGATCTTGAAACACTATTTGTGACATTGGATAAGGTGTAATAAGAACTAGTTCAGCTCTTGGAAAGAGATCAATTGTAAAATAAACATCCCTCTCAGGTGGAAGACTAGAGAATTCATTAATAAATACATCCTGAAACTAGTCCACCATGGGTAGAAAGATAGCCTTCTTTACGCCCACATCATCCAAAATAACAACTTGAAACATGGGTGGTTATCTCCCCCAGTTACTGATGAACTAGACCTATATGGCCTACATAGATATCCAATTCTCCATGATGAAAATAATTGTTACCCTCATGGGATGTAAAGGTCACTCTTAGATGGTAATAATCAATTTGGGATTGATATAACACCTGTCATTCCATACCCAAAATCAAGGAAAAACATGACATGTAAAGTATTTAAACATTCAAGGGGAAATTATTCTCACAACCTCGAGATTACACCATTTTCATAAATAGATGTCCATCAACCGTACACCCATCAGTGTGTCGATCGTCATAAACCCAATCAAAAACTCCACCATCAGACTCAAACCATTAAAAAGTTGTGAATATATTAAATAACATGAGGATAGTGTATCAAATAAATAATTATCACACATATAAACTATAATAAAACTACCACTGACTATCGATGGAACATCCTTGTTATCCACAAATTTAGGATGAACTGCATGAAATTGTCCAATACCTCTATCCATTGTTGCAGTCTAAGTTTTGTAATCTACACTAATATACTGATACGGTATGTTTTTCCCTAAAAAACCATGTTTAACACCTCTACCAAAATTTCCAATAGAACTCTAACTTCCTGACTAATGTGGAGTAGAAGACCCCCCTCAAGTACTCAAGTTCTTCCTAACTCCTTTATCACTACCCATATTTCGTGGATTCTAGCAGAATCATTGTAAATGTACCTTCCTTACACAAGATCAGTACTCTACTGGTAGTAAAGGAAAATGGTTTTTATAGTGACATGGCCAACCACACTGATGGAAAATTAGTCAATTATTTTCTTGAGTAACTGATCCTCCCCCTGGCCACTCTGCATGCCACTGTTCTAGGTGACGGTTTGATAGCAATGCTTCCTAACCGTGAAATAAGTATCTATTGATCATATATTATATTCTAATTGTACAACACTGGAAGCCTCCTTCAGGTTCCCATCAAAAAATATTGTCTTATTCACTGCCACAACAAACTTCTTTAGCCTAAATATATTCACCTTGGACTTAATCTCACATTTAAGTCCATCCTAAAAAATATTCTCCACAGTTTCCTCATTACATACCTTCACTGGGATAAATATCTACAAGTTGCTGAAGTGACCAAAATAGTACATCATATACATACTCCCCGATTCAACCTTATAAACTTTTCTCCTCTCTCTTACATGAGTGTCTCTATATAAAATTCTTCCACGAACTTCTCCTGAATGACTTTCTGTACAATGTTCTGCACTTTCTCATCTCGATTATGAATATCCCACCAACACTTCACCGATTTTTTAAACATATAGGTTTCCAATTTTAATATCCTCTCTAAAGTAGTCTTTAAATGGTTAGGGATCTTTTGGATTGACTCAATATAGAACTCAGCTGGCACAGGTACACCCTCTATAGTGAACATTAGACGGTGATGCAACTGGAACATCCAGGTTAGGTCATCCATATTTCACATAGCCATCTCTGGGTATCTCTCCTTAAACTGTATAGAGTGAGTGAAGTTCTCAAAAAACTTCCCTCCCTCTCCTTCACCTAAAACCATCAGAACCTCTGGTTCAACTGTTATAGGATCATTTCTATCTATGTCCTTATATCGTCCTATCAACAAACATCTTTGTGAATGCATGTATCTATAATTCCAATCACATGTCATAAGACACATAAAACATCATTATCAAATTTAAAAAAGACGGATTCGCATAATTATATAACAATTCATTCCCCATACAATGCCACATGGTTAAAACTAAAGCACTAACACTACCCTCAACCATCCCTCGCATGGGTCATCACTAAAAAGGGTAAATACTTCCATTTCAAGTTTCTCATTACACACCAATTTATTCATTTCAAATTATCAGAAGCATTTAAAATTATCTTTTTCTTATTAGTCACCATTTAATTTTTAATTACTCAAACAAATAAATGAATCTTCATTTCAATAACTCGCCCAAAACCTAATTTTACGTTCATTGTTAAAATGATTCAAGTCAAATAAAATCTTGAAGACCTAAAATGATGGATGTTTAATCAACTCTAATTCTATAATAGAACATGAGGAAAATCTCAAAAAATAATAACATCACACAACAAGTGCATCATCCAAGGTAGAAGAACATTAAAATATAACTATAAACATAAAAAAATCAAACCCACACTGGGTACTTGTGTTCTTCCCCTCACATGGGTTAGCTAATCCCATGAAAGATATCATAACCAAGGACTGAATCATATTAGCCTCCTTTTTACCTTTCCCAAATAGTAAAAAAAACCATATAATAGCACATTGTAATACCCCAATCTGGGTTCCACATGCCAATGCCCGGAGCCAGTTCATCACGTGACCATAGGAGCACATCCCCACACACTAGAGGTTGTCAACATACAATGAGGGTATAATATATGACATGGGGAGAATATACTATATTTATAAAAGAATAAGAATAGTTGAAATCAATAAACAATAGACAAATGATAAAAATAAGTAACCAAGATAATACTAAAAACATTATAAGAACAAGAATCACATGATGAATACAAAACAAGAAAATAATATCTAAAACCAAAGTAGTAAATATTTCATTTCATATCAGTTTCATGTGTAAAATGAAAAAAAAATAAAGACTCACCAAAAAATCCAAAGTGGAACCCAACATCAGGTCTAGTTCCCACATGCATGCTCTATCCTAAATCCAAACTCATTAATCAAACACAGTTCAATTTACCTTATCATGTCTAGGAAACATGAAGTCTATTCTGGTACTGATCAAGAAACCAAAGTAGGGTGTGAGTACAACTCAGTAGGCCACCACCAACGATGTCTAAAGAAATATATAATCTATAATAGTGTATGAATTTATATAAATATTAAGGATAAAAAGATAAAATAAATAGGTTTTACATTTAATTATTCTTTAACCAACCACATCATATCTGCTTCGGCCCATGCTATAGTCTAAACCATAAATCATAGGTTCATCACAATTCATTATATCAAGGGCTCTCATCATTGTTTTAATTCCAATTGAATATATACTCTCTTGGATACCAATATAGCTTTCAATATCTCACTCTTTTGGAATGTTAGTTCAATGCTAATATGTTGGGTTCCTAAAGCATTAGTATGGAACCCTATGGGTATTTGGAGTATCAGTCCCTATCCCACACATCATGGGTATTTGGATCATCAATCCTTGTCTCATACTTTATTATTTACATGAATAAATTGGGGGCATAGTGCTTCTTCTTGGAACCCTATGGGTATTTACAGTATCAGTCCATATCCTCTACCTCATTTATCAATAAATCAACATTATCTCATTGATCACATTCATATCAAGATTCAACATCAATAACCTTTTATTCAATAGTTATCATCATGGTGAACCAGTTCAATTATATTTCATAATCATGGTTCTTTACATTATTCCTGGTTAATAACATAATTAATTCATCATTAAACCATTATCAACAATTATTCATATCACATTAACTTATCAATGTTAATCCAATTCATCCATTTAAATACCATTTTCAAACATGACATAATGATTTAATTCAAAATTCATACACAAATTATTTCTCTATCACATTTTATAATTATCATTCAATGATAATTGGCACACCCCATGGGTTTCTATAAAGCTAGTCTAATCATTATCCAACAGGTCCAAGGAGATCCATAAACGGTTTCCCATAATTTTAATATAATTAAAATTGATATTTTAATTTTAAAAAATCCCAATATGGCAATGAAATCTCAAAAATACATAAATTTAATCATAATCAAGACTATGGGAAGTAAAAATCAGACCACCGATCTCAAGACCATTGATAGATGATTACTAAACCATAACCTTCAATTTGATGTAGAATGGCCCAGTTCACAAGGATGAGAGAGATCTAGGATAAAAAACTAGGACCAAGATCCATCAAAACCTAGATATAAACCATTGAAAATAGAGAAAAATCATCCCTCTCTAAAGGGAAAAAAATATGGGAGAGAGAGGAATCATAATTGAAGAAGAAATCACTTACCATGGAGAAGTTGATCCTGCAATTGGATCTTTTATTCTCCAAGAAAGGGATTATAGGAGCCTCGGAATCCTCATAGGAGCTTCCACAAACAAAGGAAATCTTATTAGGATGAAATATGGTGTTTAGGGATTAAAACTAGGGTTCCAAGATTTTAAAACCATTTTTGGCGTATTAATTTTATGCGTGCATGATTTCCTAGGTAGGGAACATATTTTTCTAAACCATACATCTTAACCATCCACCCCTACTCATGGGGAACATGATTTATCATTGGTGGGCACACGATTTGAAAAACTATGCACCAAACATTCAAAAACCCCCTATCTGAGGGTGTATGGTTTGGAAAGGGAGGATAAATTTTTTGTTCAAACTGTTTGCCACCACCGGTGGCTTTAAAAAGGGGTGCACGGTTTTCTGAGGAAAACCACAGGGCTTTCCCTAACCGTTCACCGACCATTCATAGCACCATATGATTCCAAATTTCTCCAAATTTATCCAAAACAAACCTAATGTGAAACTCAATAGTGGTTTGATCAAAACTAGGGTAAAATAATACCAAAAATCAAGCACGAGACGTATCAAAAAATGCCGGGATATTATACTTGGGGTATAGTAAATTTTGAAATCAAAAGACTGTAGGTATTCAACCCAAAACCTCTAATGGAGATTAAAATTTTTTTGAGAGGGGATATAAATCAAGATCTTGTGTCTGGAATACATGGGAAAACATTCTCTAAAAAGGTAATGCTGCCAACTCTTGAGTGCATGCATCACAGCTGAAAGTTCGTGATCATGGGTCAGATAATTCTTCTTGGGTGGCCTAAGCTTTCGATAGCCATAGGATTCCACATGATCAACCTACATAAGAACACAGAATAAACCCAAACATGACACATCACAAAATACCATATAGCCATACCTGGAATCTAGAAGAGTCAATACTGGTGCATAAGTAAAAATATGTTTCAATTCAAAAAAAAAGAACTCCTAAATTTATCATCCCAACCGAGTTACAATCCCTTCTGAGTGAGAGAGGTCATCAGAGAAATCACCATTGATAAATCCTTTACAAACCGGTGATAATACCCCAGTAAACCCAAGAGGCTCTTAATCTCAAAAATATTTCATGGTTATTTTCATGCCATAAAATATTTTACCTTATCAGTGTCAAATGATATGCCATTTTCTGAGACCATGTGTCTGAAAACAATCACATCCTAAATCCAAAACTCACAATTTGATAGCTTGGTATAGAGTTGGCGATTTCTACCCATTTCCAGATCTACTCTTAGATGATACACATGTCCCTCCTCTGACTAAGAGTAAACTATGATATCATCCAAAAAGACCACCATGAATGTGTCAAGATACTCATGGAGGATCTTTTTCATCAAATCAATAAAGACAAAAAAAGTATTGATAAGACCAAATTTAATGTAAATACACTCATAACAGTCATACCTACTCTAGATGGTGGTTTTATAAATGTCATATTTTTTTATTCCCAACTAGTGATATCCCGACTAATAATCAATCATTAAAAATTACTTTTTCCCTTTAAAATGGTTCAACATATCATCTATCCATGTAAAAAAATATTTTTTATTTACCATAATTTTTCTGAGTTTCTACTAATCAACCCAAATTCAATGTGTTCAATTATCATTCTTTGCAAAGAGAACAGGTGCTTACCAAGGTGACATGACCGGGTGTACAGAACAATTCTCTAGAAAATCATCCAACTAATATTTTAACTCTATAAATTATACTAGTTCCATTCAATAAGAAGGGATATATAGTGGTTGATTACCAGGTACCAACTCAATATAAAACTCAACCTTTCTTATTAATGGAAACCCAGATAAATGAAAAGTAAAAATGTCTACAAATTTGATGAAAACAAGAGGGAGATCATCACTAAAAGACTCCCCCTATAGACCATAAAAACACTAATATTACTTTCTCAAACTAATGATAATATGTTTTAACTCTATTCAACATCGGGTCACGTTCTCCTTGAAAGATATGCCACACCACATCGAGCGTAATAATGTAGACCCATCAAAGATGACATCCAATTCTTACCATATTAGAAATGATCCAATACTTCCTGAAAGTCACATCAACAGGATTCATGTTTAAAACTAGAAAATTATAGGTATGCTCAATTTCTAATAATGATAATACACAAGAAGAAAAATAGATACCCTTCTCTCTCTTCGTTCTAGGGGGTTTAGTGATATCCATCATATAAAAAATCATCATATAAATATATAGCAGGTCAAAAATTCAAGATGATATAAACAATTGAGATGCACCTGTATCAAATAAAGTAGCCACTATAGATGAATTAATTTTGATGGTACCTCTCACAGTGATTGAACATGTGTCAACTTCCTCTAGAGAAACTTCTATTACAAGAAGAATAATCATTCCAGATGACTTGTGCTGTAACCCCTATATTCATGAATTATCTTATTAAACTGTAGTAATTTGTGGTGCTGATGAGCTTATGCCACTGCATAATTCTGAAAACCTATGGCATGACTTTTGTAGGTGTTTGAAACAACCGCTTGAACTAAAGATATTGTGTGCCTCAATGAAAACCCACTTCGAATGACCAACCATTCCACACTATAAGCAAGTCAAAGGGCATATTCCATGCACTATAGGAGTTATGGAAGATACCAACTATAGAGATATACCACAAGACTCATCACACATTATCTTCTGTTTAAAGGATCTCATAGAACTTCCACTGAGAGAAGATGAAAATATCATTATACATAACTTACCAGCCATATCAAAATCAACCATCAATTCCCTATCCACCAAATCATCATATGAAGTGATATTTGGTAAGATAACTTGATAATGGATGTTGGGTCAAAGGTATATCTTGAACCATTGAGTATTCATCATCTCATTCGATGTAATCTAAGGTGAAAACTGAAAAAGCTCAATAAATTTGTTCACATACTCCGTCACGGACCTATCATCCTATTTCAGTTTCAAAAACACCATAACCTTATCTGTAACCATATATTCTAGATAGAACTGATCGGTGAAAGTATATCTAAATTCCTACCACTCAAAACCTTCATGCTTCTTCACTATTACCACCATATCCCATCATCTCTTGCTAGGCCCTTCTATCATAAAGGAGAACACATTACCTTAATAGATTTGGTTGTTTCTAGAAAATCAATTAGAAGCTCTATCGTTCTCAACTATTCTTAAAACTATTTAGGATCATTAGTTCCTTCTAAATTATGTGGTTTTTATTGAATAAACTCTTTAGAATGATTTTATGATTCATTTATCTAAGGTTCCACAACTCTGGCCTGCATGGGAATGGGTTTAGGCACCTATCCCATAGCATGGACAACATGAACAATAATCTCAACATGTTTTTGGTCCACAGGAGGATCCTCTCACTATGGTTCTTCAATAGATTCTTCCTGGAACCTATTCAAACATCTTCTCAAAGGCATGATGGTACAAATATCATTAAACATTGAAGACACTAGAATATTGTGCAGATCAATAACTCAAAAAAGAGCAATGGAAAAATTAATCATATCAGATAATATTTCTAGATTTGGATTTTAATTAAACCAAATAAAAATTAGGTAAAATACTAAAATCTTATCAAATTATTCCTTAAGACACGTTTACTCAAACATACATGGTGACATATGGCCCATTATGGTGAAATATGGTCAGGAACTCACTCGCATCTACCTCTAAAGACAAATCAAGACATCCAAAATTTCATACTGACATCATGGAAATATGATTAACCTTCCATTGATACCATTTTTTTATGAACTAGACAAAATACCCTAGTACCATGATACCCAATCCAACCCTGACGTAGCCTGAAGGGAACTCCCAATCCCTATGGGTTGGAAACTATAACCTATAATCTTACACGATCAAGAGGGAATGAATTTTCAACAATAAAGTGGAAGATAACGATACAAGTCAATATGATCAACACTCCAAAAGGAGAAAGTTCCATAAAAAAACAAGTATAGAAAACCCAAATCAGTACATCATCAAAGTAATCAACAGTTTTCAATATAAAACTCAAACATTTCAAAGGAAACATGAATACTCGACGGTCTACAGGATCAAGAACATACCCCACCTCCAAGTAGAACATTCCCTTTTCTCAGACTTGCCATAAGAAAATCTT
Organism: Viscum album; assembly: GCA_963277665.1. Taxonomy (NCBI): domain Eukaryota; kingdom Viridiplantae; phylum Streptophyta; class Magnoliopsida; order Santalales; family Viscaceae; genus Viscum; species Viscum album. The sequence goes on along the minus strand of OY728160.1, from coordinate 1,202,632,026 downwards.
AAAATGCCTATGGAAAAGGTAGGGTGTGAGATAAAAATCCCTATAGGGTATCCCTAAGTGTTTCATAATTATTACAATAACAGTTAACCATTTATGATATTAATTTAAATAAAACTAAATACGGAATATAATTTTCATATTTTACCCTAAAACATGCTTTCATTTCAAATAGATGGTAGATATATCAAATCAAATTTTAATAGTATTAAATGAACATTTTATATAAAATAGTTTATATAAATAAATAGGCATGAATAAATCAGTTCAATAAAACAATGGCATGTATATCAAATCAAACAACTCATAACACCGTGGTCAAATGCCTTACATTGTGTCAGTTTCTAGATATAGGATCCTCAAAGAACACATTAGTGATCAAGGATCAATACCTAGGCCTACTTAAGGTAAAATTAATATACACCAGAACTAATATCTTAGATTCAATTCTTATAAAAATATTCTTTACAGTCTACATTTGAAACTAATAAAAGAAACACAGACATAACCATCCATAACTACAGTATCAACAATAAATATATAGTCACATGCCCAACCAATACCTTTTAGGTTTATATTTTGGAGAGTTATAAAAAAAATTAACTAACAAAACTCATATCTTCCCCATCCAATGGGCATTTTTTTCAAAACCAAGAATTCTTTATTTTATATTATGTCGTCAAAATATATAATAAAAATAATCAACACATGATTCCCAACTAAACATATTTTAATAAATAATCTTCCTAGTAACTATGGAAAATTATAACATTAGAAGGGTGAGCTCAATAAATCGGTAAGGAGTATCATATATCACATGCTATTATGGAACAAACAAGGCATGAATAATTTAGTAAGAATAAATAAAAAAATAATTATATATAAATGATTACATGATCAGGTAATATATCCATGTATAACATAAAATATTGATTATAACATGGATAAAAATAACTAATTTTATAGTGATGGAATACATAATTCCAAATTTCTTAATCTTATAATCAAGTCGTTATTATAAGATATCTTACATACCATCAAATCCTCATGAAAAAACATTATACTTAAACTAGTAAGGCATACACCAAATTAACCAAACTGGTTTGTCTCATGAGACCTATTAATGAATTTAAGGGATACATAATTATATTCTCCACCCATAACATAATAATTCCAATTCATTCATCATATGAAAGAAATGGATAATTATACAATACAAAATCAACATTCCTTATCCTTATTAAAATAACAAACATATGGTATTTCAATACTTTCATAAATAAATAAATAAAATAACGTGATTCTAGCCCATCTAGGGAGATAAATTTGATGGTATCATTAAATCATATCACTAGTTAAACATAAAAACATTGAATTATGTTTCCAAAAATAAAATATAGCTTTATAAGAATAACACGTTGAATGGTACCACATAAGAGGAGATCAAAAATTAGATCATTCAATAATATGAAATTAATTCCCTAAAAATATTATAATATAATTTATAGGGTAATAAAAGAAATATAACTCCCAAGGAGATAAATAATTTTGTGATAAATAGGAAAATGGAAGAAAAATAATAAGAGTTTTTAGAAAAAATTTGCAATATTGTAAAAAATGAGAATTTTTGAGTCACTTTCAAAAGTCATTTTTGAATAGGTGATTCAAATTATTTAAAAAATTATTACTTTAAAACTAATCCCCAATACAATGTCCTAAAAAATTCATATTTTTTATTCATAGGATATGTGGAGTGGAATATAAAATATATGGTAATGAATTGAAAAATCTTTTTCATATTTTAAAAACAATTTTTTGATATCCAAATCATTTAAAATATTAATAATGGTTCCATTTAAAAAGAGGTAAATATAAATATAATATTTTCATTAGATAATAAATATTTTGATATCAAATAAAGAATGTAAATAAATTTTGGAATGAAATAATATACACATGGAGGAAAACAGTCATTAAATGTGATGAGAATTATTTTTAATAGCATTATACATTAATGAGAAAGAAATTCATAAAGGAATAAAAATTGAATTAAAAATTTTATTTTCCACTAAGTAATTATATAGAATATCCAATAAAATATTAAAAAAAATATAGTGAACTTAGCATAATGGAGTTTATGAATAATCCTTACAACTCAATGTACCAAAGATGTGTTAAATACTATACAATTTTAGTAGTATATGTATTAAATTAACATAAAATTTAGATTTTGAAAGGGAATTTAAAATAACATAAATAAATTATATTTATGATGAAATAATTCAATGGGTAGGTAATTAAAACATGTTAAAGAAGAATTCATGAAAATATTAAATCATGTCTCAATGAAGATGAATTTAGATGAAAACCCTTACATTTATTACTAACATCCATGAAAGTCCTTTAAAAACCAGTATAATAAACATAAAAATATTAATTACATATTTTATAACCTTATTAAAACTTATTTCATTTTATAATATTTAATTATAATAATTTATTATACATTTTTTATATAGTTGTTGTCTATTTTCATCACTGGATGTTAGTAACCTTGATTGTTTTGTACCCACTTTTTAATGTCGATGTCGATCTACATACTTCAATACCAATTTCATAAATCCTAGATTATTTAATGTTCTATAATTTATATTATATAATTATTTAAATATTTTTAATTTTATTCCTTGATAGTTTAAATTAATATTTTTTATGATGAAATCGATGAAGAGCTTGATTCTGTAATTTTTAACTAACAAGGGTAGTATATTATTAACAGGATATATATTTACAGAATGAATAATTTATCCTTATATAATATTGAGGAAGTCAGAAATATATTTTTTATTCCTTAAATAAAAGTTTATAACTATCCACTAAGGTGGTGATGAAAACTGAAATACATAATTCAGGGAGGTGGTGGTCTACACGTAACATGAGTAGCATATTTATTTCCCAAAGGATGGGAAGGAAATAGATAATGGTTGTTCCATTAACATAATAAAATTTAAATATAATATTGATACTGATATAATTATATTGTTATGGTTTTAATAGGATTTATTTTTAATGATAAATAAGAAATTCTTAGGGAGATGGTAGTACTAATGTTGAGGACTTCAATATTTTCTTAAAAGACTTTTTATAAATAGAGGACATGGGAATCTTTCTAGTAACCTAGGTATTTTAAATGTGTTAATAAAATATATAAAAGGTAAAATGGGTGGATATGAAAGGGAAATTATAAGGATAATAGTGACTTAAGTGGTTTGAAATTGGATCACTTTATATGTTAAAATGAGGTATATTTCCATATAAAATTAAGTTGTGTGAGGGTAAAGATGGACTCACATGGGGTTTAGGTGACTTAGGTGAATAAATGTCAGTGAGACATGTGATTTTTAATTTCCCAACTAAAAATGGTCTTATAAAAGGTATAAGTTAAAAGTTAATTTAGCAAAATCCATTCATCATTAAATTTCCCCTTTTACCCTTATTAACCTTGATTAAAATTTTACCATGGTAATTATTTTTTACTGCAAAAATAATCTGACCAAGCTTACCTAATTTTGAAATTATGAAGATAAATTTGGAATCCATTTAATCTAATTCAATTTATAAATATGAAAAAAAAAATTAAATTAAAACATAAGCTATCAAAACCCCATTTTTATAGAAAAATGACTCCCTATACATTTGGAATTTTTTATGCTCATTTATTTGAAATTAAAAGTTAAACAGTTTTTAATATATATCTTTATATGTTTAAACACCATATTTTATTCACCATAAATAAATCTATTTATTTAGATAAAAATATCACTACATTTATAAAGATAATTCCTTGAAAAATAATTGTTTTTCTTTGGAAACTATTATTTACTTTTGTAACTTATTTTTATCTTTAAAAAACATGAGATTATTAAAAATAATGGTTATATTTTTTAAAAATACGAAAAAAATTTATTAGACTCATTTTCTATAATTTATAAAATTTATTTTTATAATTATTTTTCCTAACAAATAAAAAAAAAATTGGAAAAATATGTCATTTAAGCATAAAATGAAATCAATCATATTACAAGCCTAGTAATAACTATTTGAAGTAGGTTTATTTCATTTATTATAAATAATATCAATACCTTTAATTAAATTAATTATTTTGTATTAATTAATTTTAAACAAAAAACTCTTTAAAAATAGTTCTTTGAATAATATAATTATTATGTTAAATATTCTTCTCCAAAATCCATTAAAATTAATTATTTATATTTTAAAAAATTATTTCGTAAATCTATTGATATTAAAACATTTATTTGAATCTTATAAATACATCATATCATTCTTTAATAATAATAATATTTAATCCATAAAACCTTTTTTATAAATAAAAATTTTAATTAAATATTGTATTTTAAATAATTATTTATTATTTCGGAATTATGTTATTTTAAATTTGGTAATGAAAATAATATACTTTACTATACCTGTTGGATACATGTTTTTTCAATTAATATATTTCCAACTATAGTATTTCCAACAACCATATTTTCCATTATGATGGTTATATTTACTCCATTATCTAATATATATTCATTCCATCCTTACCTCTTAAATCACACTTTTAATTCCCTTTCATTTTATATTTCACAGCATGATTTCTTCATTAATTATTTTCATTCTAATTGTAGGATTAGTTCTACTAATGATGATTATCATGATTGAAGAAGATCTAGAGGATCTCCAAATTTTTTTAATATTATTCTTTGCTATTTACTGTCTCATTTTATTTTATACAATTATAATAAATGTAATAATTTATAGCATGTAATATTCCATGGGATATAATGTTGTCCCATGGTGAGATGAATATATGTCTATAGATAGTGAATAAACCGTTAAATAATTTTGTAAAAGATACAATAATAAGAGTTATTAATAGGAGAAAATATTGATACAAGTTAAATTATATTTCAGTTGCAAACAATAATAAATAGTTTCAGACAAGAAAACCACGTAATAAAAAATATAGTATATACAACTATCGAATAGTATTATTGATATCACATGAAATAATAAGAATCAAGAACATCCACTAAAACAAATAAAACAGATACAATGTAGCTGAAAATAAAACAACGAAAAAATGATTTTTATAATAGTTCAGTTCAAGGATAACCTATATATACTATTCGCTTCACTCTTATCATTGAGTGATACCGTAAAAACTAAAGAATTAAACATTAATTTTTAAGGGAGTAACAACCCTTCACATAAACTACCTTTCTATAGACCAAACCATAACCAAAATCTAACTTTTTAACATTGGAGTCAAAACCCAATAGCCTACCTTTTGGAGTGGACATATAACCAATAAATTGAACCTACTTATTTAGGGAAAAGAATAAAGTAATTAACAAATCATAAATAGAAAACTAAAATAACACAATTATTAAAAATATATTAGCTATATATACTCATCGATGTTTGAATTCTATTTTCTCAAACATCATGTCATTATTGAAAATATATTAGCTAGTTGAGTTTTAGTTTTTAAAAATTATAAAACATTTACTCCTATATTAACATGATCTCTTAGAAAATGAAATATTACATCTATATATTTTGTTCTATAATCTTATGAAAGATATTTATATATTTAAATTTCATAATAATTATCACAAAATATTGTAATTTTATAAAAACAAACACTAAAATCACATTGATTTTTTAATCCTGATACTTTGAGAACAAAAACTAGAATCACATGAATTATTAGCCTCAACTGTGGATAATAAATTTGATAATTTATCTTCAAAACTCCATGTAATTAATATTTTATAAATAAAATGACACATACTTGATGCACTTTTTCTATCATGTCTACAGGCTCTAAAACCATAATCAGATTAAGATGAAAATTAAAAATATGTTTTGAGTAGAATGAAATAAACCAATATTAACATTTTCATTAAAGTATATTATGATCCTTTTATCAGCCTTAAGATATCTTTCTGTAGGATTAGACTAAAATCTAGAAAATAAGAAAACTTAAAATATTATATCATGTCAATATGATGTCAAATAATAAAAATTACCAATCATGCCTCTATAAATTTTAACATAAACGCATTTTATAGATTAAAATATATCCAACATAGAATTAGTGATCATAATCATTTTAATTGTTTTTATTGAATCCAGACCAAAACATTTTACATGTTTCTTCATAATATTTATATTTATTTAATAATAGCCATATTTTCTCTGATAAATTTACAATCAAATACAAATTTTCAATTCACCCATTAAACTCATCAAAATCAATAGTCATCAACTTAGAAAATTAATTACTAAAAAAATCATTGGTAGAACCAAATAAAATTTTATCAATAATTAAAAATACGTACTTCTTTCCACCTAAACTAATAGTTTGTAAAGGACAAAAAAAATAAAGATGCAATAATTCAAGAGGTCTAGCAATTTTAACATCATTAATAAATTTAATATTTTATTTATGTCATTTCCCTTTATAACAGTAACCATAAACAAATAATTTTCTTAATTTTATTCTTTTTAAATGTTCTGTCTCTCCATTCTTTGAAAATTTATGCAACGTCTAATTAATAGAATGTTCTTGTCGTCTATATCATAAAATTTCATCTATCTTTACAGAATTTAGACACTTAATTTTATGCTTGATTAGTTCAATAAAATAAATGTAGTAAATATTTTCTTTTATATTTACTAAAAACAAAAAAAGAATTATTCATATAAACTATAAATTTATAATTTTAAAATTTTATATTCAATCCATCACCATGAGGTTTTGATATTATTACTAAATTATGGTTTCAACTATCAATATATAATAAATTAGAAATAATAATATTTTTAAAAAATCAATCTTCTCTAAACTCTTTAATATGTATGACCTTTAGAGGTGTCATCGAAAGTGATCAAACCTCCATAACATGAATTAAATTATATAAAGTTATAAATATAATCATTCATGTGTCTATAACACCTCTTTTCCATATACCATGAATCTTGAAAACTAGTAATGAGGATCTCCTTAGAACATTTATCCCACAATTCAAGGTTCCTAGTTTCTACTTCCCATCCTAACTCAGTTCCTGAATCATAATATATTGTATATGTCCAACATACAAACAATGTTTTCTTCTTAAATTTCATTTTTCCCTTATATTTATTTGAATTATTTATTTTTGGAAAATTTAAATTAATGTTTCCTTTCTTTCTATACTCATAACAGGTTAGATCATAAACTTAATTGTTCTTAATAAAATTTTATTTCCTGCATTCATTTTTATATTTATTTTTTCAATCGTCTCTTCACTCCAATGTTATTCATAAATTAGTAACAATTTTTATCAAATTAGTTATCTCCTTATTACTTCCCTAGAACTTAGTTTTGAAATAGTTAATACAATAATTTATAGTTGACTAAAAAAACCTTTTATCTTTATAGGTTCATCATTTGTAATATTTATTATTCAAGTTTAAACTGTTACAAATAATTTATTAATTCATCTAAAGTACATTCTATAAGTTTCATACTATCATTAATTTCTAGTTTCTTCATATTACAATTATTATGTAGTGACTATGACACCTTTTAACTAAAACTATATATTCTTGATCTTCACCAAGTTTAATTTTTTCATTGATAATACTTTTGAATCTAAGGAAAATTTGGTTCACTAACTCATCTTTTCCATTTTTAATGTCTTGGTTTTTCTCACGTGGCATACCCAACTTATTTATATTAATATTTTTAGTCCCATAATGTTTCACATAAATAACTCTTGAGATATATTAAGTTGTCTTATAAGATAAAACTTGTCTGAAAAAAATTTTATATCACTGTATAATATATTCATTAACTTATAATTCAAAACATATTTTACCACATCATTGCCAAAAAATGTTTTTGTATCATCCACTAGAATCTTATAACATTTTTCAATTATCATCCTGTGATAAATAATCATATTTTTTAGGTATACCACCATTCGGTCAATCAAATAACTACATTCATGCCAATAACTATTGTTGTTTCGATAAAAATATAGTTTCTTTTGTAAAATCCACTCATTATTTAAATTCATTCATTATAAAATATTGTATTCCTCAAACATTAAGGTATATTAGTTCAGCAATAATATAAATAATAGAACCATGATCCAAGAGTTTTAATCTTTGATACCAATTGTTAGCTAGGGTGAGATAAGTATAGTTCTTGAGGGGGTGAAAATAAATTTAAAATTTTTTGAAAAAAATAAAATAGTCAATGTTATTAGTAGGAGAAAATATGGATTATAGGGTATTTATAGTTATGTTGCAAATAATAATAAATAGTTTATGATCGGGTAGTATCATATATATTAGATACAATTCTTGAATAGTATTGATAATATGACATGAAATAATAAGAATCGATAAAATTATATGAAACAAATAAATTAGAAACAATTTTGGGGAAAATGAAGAAAAAACATGATTTTTATAGTTGTTCAGTTCAAGATGAACCTACATCTACTCTTCAATTCACTCTTATACATGAGTGAAATAACACACACTGATGAAATAAACCTTATATTTGAAGATAGTAACAGTACATTTATGTAGACTTCCTTTATAGAGGCCAATTCATAACCAAAACTCGACTTATGGAAGTCACAAACCAATAACATACTTTTTGTATTGGAAGAATAATCTATAACTCAAGCTTTCTTTTATTGAGAAAACTATAAAATGATGAATAATGCACAAATAGAAAACTAAAATAATACAATGATGAAAAATATAAAGGAATGTAGAATAGAATAGTGTTGATGATAATGATGTATATTTTTTGTATATTTGATCACTTCTGTAAAATAATCAATATTGAAGTTCCTTCATGATTACAGAAAGGAAATGGTAGTCATAATAGGGATTCAATACTTCACAATTCTTATATAAATATTGTGTGTGTATCTTCATAATTTTACCACAATTGTAACATATATTAAAATTATTCAATGAATAATTCACTTATCATAAAATCCATGATCTTTATAATCATGTGTGTTTTTTTTTTGAAATTTAATCATAGGTATCCATGGTTAGAAATAATAATACATAAAATTTTACAGTTCCATGAATATTAAAATATCATACATAATTTAAAAAATAATTATTATGCCAATACTTCATAAATAAATTCAAAAACACTTCACATGAAATCAATATCATATATATGTAATTTAAAAATAATAAAATTTATAAAATAAATCATATAAATTTACAGTAAATGAAAATATAAGAACCATCATTAAATAGAGCATCCTTCTATAATTTCAATAAGTCCACCAAACCTATCATAATACCCACAGTGGGAAGGTCCTTTCTAAACATATATAAGATAGAAACATCCCATGAGAACTACCATAGAATGGTATTCTATATGATTCTTTTTTGAGAAAAGTTAAAAAAACAATGAACTACATCATGACAAGTTAAAACACCCAAGTTGGGCATCCCATTTTTCACAAGAATTTCTCTAACTCAAATCAGTCTATACTACTACGTTGTGGTCTAGAATACTTAACCATTTTCTTACAAGAACTGTTCCAACATGATTCTTCTTGGATTTTTAAAAACCTAAGGCCTTTGAAAATTCTGAAAACTACACTTTCCATTTATTATTAGAATTTTTCAAGATAAAAACGTTTTCCACTATGGATTGGAAAATAAAACCATGTCTTTTTGAATAGTTATCTAATATGTATTTCACAATTCCTTGTGGGATTGCTGTTTCTAAAATCTATGTAACGGTAATAATCACATTCTATATGTTATGTAAATGTAATATTCAAGTTATATAGTTCGCATAAAGGTAATATGCTTGGATACACACTATGTAAAGGTATACTAATTTCATGTAAAGGTAAAAATATCCATGTAAAGGTTATAAAACAATGGGAGGGTAATTGTTAAAATTAATATGTTGTGTCATGTTAAAATTATTACTATTTAAATGTATGATGAATATCATATAGTGCATAATGGTAATATATATCTATATAAACATAAAATATACTACATAAAGATCATTACATACTTTCATAAATGTGAAACAATAAAATCAGAAAATAAAAAATTAAGAGTTTTAGAATTAAAACTCAATAAATAGGGCTTAACCCTCAACCTTTTATAAAACAACAATGTATAACTTATATACTGCTCAAGATCTAATATGTTAATAGAAATAAAAGAATAAATTTTTGAATGATATAAATAATGTTTAAGGAAATAAATTTATTCCAAAACCTGGAGTGTAACGGTGATAGCACTCTCATCAAAAGGAATTGTCATTACCTTGAATTTAAAAGCATTAATTATCACATTTTTTTCCAAATTCATCAAATAACATTTTCATATAACCTTAAATTTATGATATCCATACGGATAGGTATTATAAAATATTTTTTAAAAAAACATATATATATCAATCACCAAGAAGAATCATCTTAAAATCATGATTTACAGGTGAATGGATATTAAAACATATCCAATGGTATAACCACAATTAAAATTCATTTTCTACAGAAAACATGATGGAAACAACTTTCTTTACTTTCAAGTCATAACATAAATCATCAAACCTCAAGTAAGCTTCAAAATTTATTACAAATAATAATATCATTCTTTGGGAACTCCATTATTATTCTCAAAAATATTGGGAACATCAAAATTCCTTTTGAGAAATTATTCATATACATATTGACATCATTGAATCTCCATTAATGCCTTAGATAATTAATGATAATAAGTAAAACAAAATCACAAAGTGGGTTTAACACCTACAATCCCTAAATCATTATCAGATGCCACTAAATATATACAAGAGAAATCTAGATGAAATAAAAATATTTTAAATGATAAATTTGAGCCATAGAAGAGGAACAAAACCCCTAGTCGGTAATAAAAAATACTTTACACATCATGAATACACAAATAGTGGGGGAAATCATATTCTATCTAATTGTCTAACCAAATTAGTTGAAGTACCTAAGAAACAGACCACATGTCAAAAAATCTAGTAAAGGGGAATAATCATGCCTTTATAAATTTAGGAATTAAAATTATTAGATAATGTCCACTATCCACATGGAATAATCTCTCACACAATCTAATGTCATATGGTAGTGATCCAAGTTATAGGAAATAATTCTTAATATAGATTCATATTTGAGGAGGAATAAGAGACAAAAGAAATGATTTTTGATCTCTAAATACAAGAAGATAAAACTCAGGATAGAGGAGGATTCATATACCATGGAATATTTCTAGGATTGGACCAAAATGGAGGTGCACAACATTAATCCACGGAGGTGGTTAGAGTCTTCACATGACCTACCTAATCTTTTTTCTCCATTTATTTGTATTTATGTATTTGAATTTTTCTATCTTGGGCTATTATTAATACAAATTTCGGATTTATTTTTTATTTATATTGTATTTTTTATCTACTATAAGTGTTATCTTAAATCATTTTACTTGATTTCAAAATTCCTATTTAGTTGGAGTTCACATGGGTACCAGTTGAATGTGAGATTAATAGAGAGTGGAAGCTCTAAAATATAATTTGTTGATATGTTAAAACACTACTAGGTATATTTCTATGTATTTTGGGTTAATATAATATTTTAATCCATACATAGCACATTATGAAGAAAACGTTTGTTCATATTGAGGGTAGTGTGGAGAGTGACACACACACAAACATATGATTGACAAGCACAATAGTAAAGGTCATAAAAACCCAAGGTGTGCACACATGCTAAGAGAAATAGTGGCAGTACAAAAGTATAGAAATAAAAATTCATTTCTACAATAATGGAGTGCTAGTAAATCTTATAGGGGCCTACATTTTAAATAGGGAGGCTTAGAGATTATCTCTAACTGAGTGTCTCAGGGCATTCAGTAGTGGTTTCACATGATTGTAACATGGATTATGTATAGGAATAGGTGATTTGATTTATTTCCACCCTCTCTAACAGTATATTTTCTATTCTAGTGAAGGTGAATCACTTAGTTTTATGCTCTCTTTTGTGATTCTTTACTTTCTAATTGTATGGTTATCTTCAGATACACCACAACAACCACTATTTTATTTTTTTTATGAAAATATAAAATCGAGAGAACTACTGAACCTCATATCACTATTGTAACAACTTTTTATCTTTTAGCCTTCTACTTTACATGATTTCAGGTGATATAGGCATCGATAATAATTTTGAAAAATGAGAGGTGGATTGGGAGCTGAAATTTCGGTTGGGAATTAGATCGCAGCATAAAGCCTTTGGTTATGTTGTAGGGGAAATGTTTTCGGAGTTATATGAAATTTTTATATGGGCCATTCATCTTTAACTGATTTTCATAAGGGTATATTTTTGGTGTAGAGATCTGGGTTGCGTTGTAAGGGGATCTTGTATAAGGGTAAGATGATTCTAATATATGGAAGGGTAATGTGGGTACAGGTCATCTATGTCTCCTATAAGGATAGATCCTAGGTTTTGTGGATTATTATATTTATTGTTGATTAGTGATGGGTAGGAAGATTTTGGATATTTTTATAGGTGATATTCATTGTAGAGTCTTGGAGAGGTCAGTTCTGATGGTTCTACTATTTTGTGGGAGGTTATGGCATGGATGTCAGTTTTAGTGTAGTGGTTTAGTTGGGGGTTCTATTTCTACAGTATGGTGGGTTATTGCAACTTAGGGACCTAGGAGGTTGTGTTTTGTATCGATATTGATTTGGGGGTAGTTTTTTTTGTGGTGCATGGGTTGCACCGCAACCTTACCTGGGTATGTATGACTTGGTTAGTGATGTGACATGAATTTAATAGGGGAGTTAGACTAGGGTCCATTACATAAAATCACCTTGTCTTACATCATAGTTTAAGGTAGATCCATGTTCATTACGTTGAAGTTATGGGTGTTACCCCATTGTCCCTTTAAATATCAGCTTGGTATAAATTACAAAACCCATTCAAAACTCATCACTCTCTTGGCATTTCTCACAACTCTTAGGTGACCTAGGTACATTTTTGGGTGGTCTTCCAAGACCTTTTTATTGTATTTGATTTTTGGATTTAGGGTATTGATTTTTGGTGATCTATGTTGTGTTTCCTTCCCTTCCCTTCACTTTTCCTTCCTTTTCTTATTCTTTAAGAAGTTTTTTGTTTTTCAGAAGTTTGTGGTTTTTCATAATATTTTGTTTCTAATTTTTTTAAAAGAAATAACTGGGGGTTGTTATGTTTTAGGTTGTTAGGTGTTTCTTGGTGTGATCTTAGTCTTGTGATCTTCTTCTTGCATGGATTATACACAATGATTCAAAAATATTTGATCGAGGTAGGTGGTCCAATTCCTATCTGTATTTTTGTGTATCTGTGACACTACTATACATTTATCTTCCTTTATATTGATGGTAAAAACAATCTAAACAAGATAATGAACTATATCAAATGAAATTTAAGGTGAATGGGAGGATTCCCATGTGTTTACCATTTTTATATTATTTTCGTTGTTGTTTCTTGACTTGAACATGAAGAACTTCTGTAATGTGTGAATTATGGATGTTGCAAATTGTGAACCCTTACAGTAATTATTTGTTTCAACGCACCATTTACAAAAGGTTAATCACTTAAGTATGTCTATGAACTAGCTTTGTATAAATCATTAAATTATGTTAGAATGCTCATTCAAGATATGATATAATTCTATGAAATCCCACTTAAAATTGAAATTATATAAATAATTATATCTTAAATATAATATTATGTGATGTTTGTGTGCTTATATTTTTCTCTCATGCTTTCCTTGTTTTTTAAGGATTTTGTGGTGATGGTTGTATCTGTGTTGGGTGTATAATGTATAGAGGTAGCATGGTTATGGTTGGTAGGTGTGAGATATATTTCATTCTAGTTTTTGGAGGTTGGTTGGTAGTGATTATTGATTGATGGTTAGGATATTTTGATGGAATTATCCTAGGATGTGATATTGGTTATGGTGACATGGTTGAGTTGTTGTGTTATGGGATATGGTTGTAGTTTCCCTGTACCTACGGAATGTGGTTGGTAATAAATAATTTGAAATGGTAATGGCTAATAAAGATACGCAATGACTTGAAGAAATGTTTAATGGCTAAAATTCAAAATGGGGTCTGCTTGAGAGTGGTTTGGAATAAAATATAGAATCATGAAGTTAAATAAAATGAACATTGTTAGTGACATGTAAACCAAGAAATGGTTGAACGTGAGAATAAATAATGGAATGGTGGGATGTGTTGTAGCTATTTGGCATGGTGAGTTTTATTTTAGTTGAAGTAGCATATGGTGGAAAATATTGTGAGGTGATGCGATAACATGTAAATTCTAAATAAACCTCACCTGAGTTGGATATCCTTACCAATTCCCAATGGTTTTGGATACGGAGTATTTTCCCCAACTATTGGCATGGTCGTTGACACGCTCTCAAAATTACAGTTTATATCTCCTCCTTTCACTTAAAAAGTTGAGGACATGGTCAATCCATCGAGAAGGTGGGTGAAATGTGCAAACATAAATCAAATAAAAAAAATGGGAAGAATGAGATAAAATTATTGGTGAAATGTTTTAATGAAGGGAAAAGGTAGGACAAGATAAGATGGAAAAGGTTATATGAGTTGTTTTAGAAAAAAATGGTAGAACCTACTGCTACGGTTAAGGATATGAGACATGTAAAAAAAGATTATCAAAAATAAAATGTTACCACTAGTTGAAGAGATATTTCACCATAAATGAAAGTGATAAGATCACCAAAAAGAGAGAGACAGTCAAAAGAAAAACTCTCATTTTCCTATGAGAGTCCGTTCTTTAAGCTCCACCAGTCAAACTAGAATTTGTTTTGTAATGTGAAAATTGTTTTCAGAAAACCTTAAAATTACTTTCATATCTCGAATAAAAAATAAAGAAAAGACTGAATCGAAGTACATAAGGTCATGAGGAACATATTGCTGACTTGAGATGGTAAGAAGATCATGAATGAATTAATGAATCACAAAAAATGATATCTTCTAATAAAAACATTATTTTCATTGAATAATCTATGAAAAAGGGAATACATGAGTAGATAATAAAATTTCAACTATAAATGAATATAGTAGAGGATAAATACTTCCCTATCTTAGATTGATTTTTACTCCTATCATTAAAATATTCATTCAACTATGGGGTGTGGCCCATTAATCATGCTCATGCCCTCCGCTCTGGCGGCATTATGTTATTTGAGAGCTTTGACTGGCCGATCAGTTGGTGAAGTTACTCTACCCTTGAAAAATGTTGATAACTTTTTTTTATTTTCTTTCTTTATCACATGGTCATTATCTTCAGTCACCTACCTTAGATTCTGACTCCACCTATTCAACCTCCATGTGGCATTAGCCACTATCTACAATCCCCTATGCATAACACAAATAAAAACATTCTAATAGATACAACAAGTCTATGTGTACCAGCTTAGTTAGTAAATATCATAAACTTGGACACAACTCCAATTTGATTAATTCTTCTTCAGTCTCCATAAAATATTCATGAATCTTCCCCATGAATCCTTTCATTTAAAAAATTCTGCCAAACATCAATGATATTGTCATAAATGCTAAATATTCCCTAGTCAGCCTCCACTTCACATAATTAACTATTAATTGAATTTTCTATCATTCAATTCCCCTAAAGACACTTGATAGTAAACTCTATATTTTCACCCAAGCATGTGTCTTCTTGATTTAATTTATACTCTACATGTTATATTGAAGTTGTATAGAAAATATGAGACTCTACTAAGGTCAATCCAAACACATTTTCAGATTCCCAAACCATCTTGAACTTTGTTTGATTTCACAACTGTTGAACTCGTACAATGTGTCCTTGATTATTCCTTATTCATCTCATAGCTGGTTTGACCACAAAACTCCTCTTGTTCCATCTTCACCTAAATCAAGTTCAACAATTTAATGATCAACTCCTTTAATTCCATTCATGCGCAACCACTTAACAACAAATAAACTCTAATGACTTCCTTTATCATAGTATATAGTTGGTTCAACATTTGGATTCACTATGTTCATTCACAAAACATTAGGAATGCACACCTCAAGAAGTAGCATTGGGAACAATTGATGGTCACTCCAACTAAAAGTTAGAACATTAAAACAATGAAAAACAATGATCAAATAACTTTAGTGCCAATAATGAATCATCATTAGGACAACATCAAATTAGAAAAGACATTCTTAGTTTCATCTATCATCAGGTTTGATGACTATTGGACTCAAGTTTATCATCCGTCTTGGGTGAAACTCACTTTATCTAGTAATTTTTTCGGACTTTTCTGTATCCCTCTTCATAAAGACATAATTGGACATCGAAAAACACACTATCATAATTCTATATCTGTAAGTAATAATCTGGGGTGACCTTTATTTCACAATTTCTCTTTTCCCAAATCGGATTGTGTTTCAACTAAATGGTCATTTTGGGATATCATTCACTTGATCACAAACCTGAATCATCATCTTCCTCAAATGAATGAGCCTCATAATTTATAGTCATATTTGATTCTCACATTCCTGGATAAACTCTCAGGAACAGACAAGAGGTTCTCTACATAGAGGATATGTTGAAGGTGGCTATGGAAGAAGGATCTATTGATAGCCAGTGAAATAACTCTATGGAAGCAATAGTAAACACAAGGTTGGTTGGCATAAAATATTGCACTTCACGACACGATTGATCTATATACCGTATAGTTAATTCATGACCTTTCAAAATTTGAAGCCACTTATTGTATCTTTCTTCTCCATCACACACTTGATCAACCACAAACATGGTTGATCTTGGTAAAGGTATGGTTTTTTAAAAAATATCCCACTGTAGGTATGCCCTTCGACCAAACATTAAAATAAAATAAAAATTTTAATTTAAGATTTTAATATATTAAAACATTTAACCAAAGGTTAAAAATAAATTCAAACATTATTAATTTAAAAATTAATAAATATAAAAAAAGCGAAAAATAAATTTTTAGGAAAAATAAAATGTTCAAAGTACTATTTTAAATGAAAATTAAAAATAAAATAAAATAAATAAAATTTCAACGAAAGAAACAATTGATAATTATAAACATAAAAGCATGAATTTAAATAGAATATTCAATGATTTAATATTTCAACTAAAAATTATCCACGACACTATAATAATCCACTTAAGGACATTTTTTTAATTAAATATAAAGTTAAAATAAAAAAAGTGATATATAAAAATGCATCAAATAAATGTCAAATCAAATTTACCCACACTTAACACATTTTTTATCATCAAATAATCATTTATTCAAATTCAATAGTATAAAATTGATCTAAAAATCAAAAACCACAATGCCACAGAGAATTGATTTTAAAATAGTTTCCCCATATGGATTGTCTCAAGTAGAAAGTGTGATTACACTCTTAAGATAAATTTCCTCAGTGAAAAATTGGTTACTATTTTATAAAAATGATTAACTCTTAAAAATACTGATGTGAATTTAACACACTTCAATTTATATCCATCTAGTTTTCTAAATGTATCTTTAAATCTTGGAGAATGGACTCATATAATTTACGACAACATAATAAATGGACACTCTATCGAATGGGGTGGATAGAGAATTTATTTTCAGAGATAGAACAACCCATATGATAGTTAATGAATAAATAATAAAGAATAAGAAAATAAATAATAAATATTAAAAGAATAAGGATCTCATTCTAGATTAGTATTTTCACTTCATAGTCTATTTGGATTCATATATTACGAGTTTAATTCAAATTAAAAAGTTTAAAATCAATGTTTTTTATATAAAATTATCCCAAAAGTTTACCAAAAGTAATTTTTTAATAGGTTAAGAAAAATATTTACCTAATCAAACTCATGAAGTAATATAGTTAAATCTCCCCAGAGCGGCATCACAACATTCAAATTTAAGAAAAAAATTCACTTAGTGAAGATGGATAAGTGAATCTAGAAAACTCACAATTAGAATAAATTTAGGGGGTTTTGATGGGTTTAAATTGAAACACATATAGTTCAAAAGATATCCCTTCCCATCATTTCAAAACCCAAAATATCCTCATTATCGAATCTCGTAGTAGAAGAAACAACTAAATAGTTAAGTTCAAAATATTTAGAAAATCATCAAAAAGAGATATCACGTTTTGAGGGGTAATGGGAAATTTTTAAACGTATTTTTCCACAAAAAAACAATTATTGGAAAAAATTTCAAAAACATGCACAATATTCCTACTGGACACAACATAACAATTTAAGAACAACAAAATAATTTTTAAAAGTTTACATGCTACAAGTGAGTTCATGAATAATTTATAAAGGAGTAGAAAACACAGCATATAGTTGAATGATTACATAGAGGAAATATGAAAAATGGTAGTAAAAAACTACGATTTAACAAATATTTGAGCATTTATGTCATTAATATCAAATAAAAAATTAAAAACATTACACCCTTGAATTTTGATGCTTTTTATCCAGTCATTTTTTGTAAAAATAAATCCTCACATTTTCTTCCATATGTACAACTCCCTAGTTGAAAACCTATGTCCCTATAAATGAAAACTAATTGGAATTAAAAATTTGAAAATAAAGTTCTAAGGAATGGAAACCAAAGATTGAGTATAAGGGGGTTTTAATCCTAGCAGAGTAAAGTTTTTAACTTCTCTTGTCCTTGAAATCCAAAATGAATCTACCTTGAAAAGTGGCTCTCACGGTCGATTATGCCATGTTATTGCATTTGATTATCTTATTGCACCACCAAATACACGTCCTAACTCCACCCATCGCATGGTCAATTAAAATCATGGTTGGTTGAAAATAGGAATGGTTAGTATATCGAAATTACTCTCCCAAGACACTACAAGATCAATTTGGTCTCTCCCATGAATATCCTTCAATAGTATGATAAATCGTAATTAAGGGAAACAATAATCAATATTAAAGATGATTCTATAAAATATGAGAGTGTGTTGTAGATATCTCCTCACCATTGGTGGCTCATACGAACTAGTAAAAGAGTGAGAAAGGACAACAGTGTGATAATTCACAATGTGACAAAAGATGGATTTATTTATTCCAAGAAAAAGAAACAAATAAAAGAGAAACAATTATTGAATCATAAGTTTCTTTCCATACCGTGCTAGATTTAGAGTCCTCATCCAAACTCTCCTAGGAACCATCCATGGTCCAATAGAGGGTGTGGTTACCTATCTAGAAACCACCACATATGCTTGACCCATTTATGTTTAAATTAGAATTAACAAATATGGTCTCTAAAAATGCTACTGAAACAACCAATTCCCTTGATAGAAAAATAACACCACAAGAAACACATCTTATCATTAAATTAATGCTCAAAAAAGTTTCCAAGTGGATTATAAGAATCATCACCCAAACCCACTTTCTAAGGGATTTAATGACATTCAGACCTAGGTGAAAAAGAAGGAACTCCCTCAAAATCTTCTAGGAAACTCTTAAGCTTGTCAATTAAAAGCAGGTCTTCTAAATTACACTTGATATGAGTGTTTCCTGCTTTTTGATTGAAATGATATTTGAGATAATTTGAATTTACATAAAGGGACTATAGTGAATTGGGATCTCATAAAGGTGTGAAATTATATTCAAGCCCCTCTAACTCACTCAAAATCTCAAAATTATCAGAATTAGGGGTGCTAGGTGCTGATTTTTGACTGACATTTTGAAGAAGAGTGTTTTTAAAAGTATATTGAGCAGTTTTAGAATCATTCGTCATCAAAAGAAATTTGTATTCTAAATTAACCACACCTTCATAATGGTATTCAACAGCCAAATCAGGTGAGGATGAAATTGAATAACAATAATGAATTAATTTTTATTCATCAACAACTTCATATTTTATAAAATTCTAATTTCCTAAAAAATTTCCATTTAAAAACAATAAAAACATCAATCACTACTTTTGAAAAGAAATTTCAGTTTTGAACATGTCGTGAGTGCTTAACCATCCTTTATGATCAATTTCAAATACATACTTCTCCATAGAATGATATTTTATTGTTTTAGAGAAATTATAGGGGAAACAAGTTCGACTCGTCATTAAGAAAAATAGATTCAAGAAAAGTCAAATTAAAAAAATCCTCAGGTCAATGAACATTTTTTTCCATTTTGTTCGACAAAGCTTCGAAGAGATCATTAATGCGATAACAAGGAAGCTAAAGGTAATTAGTTAACATTTATTCACAGAAAATTCCCTTATCCTCTATATCCAAATCTATTTCAAGATTTATTTTGTTCATAGTTTGAAAATAGAGAAGATCACATTTACCAAAATTTTCAAAATTATCAAAACCATTGATTTTAATTTTTTATTTCTATTCCAACATTACCAAATTTCATGTTCATGTTCATTACCCAAAATTTCATTTTCAAGTTCATTACTCCAAATTTTAGGAAAATATGGTGAAGAGTTTTTAACATTTAAGTTCTCAATATATAATTTCTCATCAAACTAAGAAATCAGACTCCAAAAACACATAATAAAACATGTTTGTTCAAATTTATGTGGAAAATATCAATGTTATTTTGATCTTTTGTCAATTCCCCCTTTGAAACCATTTGGAATCATCGGTGTAATTTTTAGTTAAAATTTTCAATGTTTTCAGGTACATGTGAATTGTTTTTTCTTCCTTTTTACTATCCTAAGTATCCTAATTTTTTAAATTCATCATTTTATTTTTTACATCATCTTCAACCAATTTGTCTTCATTACTCTATCAATTCATGTTTAGTATTTTTCATTTAAATCACTTTTTGAAACTCAAAATTTTTTCTGATTCCCAAAATTGAATTTACAACATTAGTTTCTCATATTCAGGGTTGCAAAAACATTGTATGTCTCCATGTTGATGGGGGTATTGTGGCTGGTCATTGACACAATGATAAGAAATGTGTCTATAACAGTCACAATGAATGAAAAAATTATAATATAGTTGATACCAACCTCCAACATCACACATTTGGAACAACACACAACAAAAAATTCTCAATTAAACACAAACGATTCAGTTTACAATAACCATAATTAAAAATAATCTTTGAAACACACGACACTAAGATCGAATATTGAAGATTCAATAAAAAGCAGTTAATGAAACATCAACTTCTTTATGTTTTATTTTATATAATTTTTTAGTTTTTTATTTTTTTTTAAAATGAAACACTCTAAGACCCTCACGTGATGTCATCCCTGACAATAGTGTGGAGAATTTAATGAGCATGGTTATTTATTCTCTTTAAAAAATACAATTCATATCTCCTACTTCCACCGAAAAGTGGAAATCAGGGTCAATCAATAGGGATGGAGGTTAAAATGTTCAAAGAGATTTAATATGTAAATCTAATGAAAATAGTGGTAATAATGAGGTAAAATGGTAGAAGAAATGTTGTAATGAAAGGAAAGGATAGAACTAGATAAGACAGTGAAGGTGAGGTGAGTTGTGTTAGAAGAGGAAATGTTAGAACCAACTATTGAGGCTAAGTACGGGAGACATGAAAAAAGAGATGAGTGGAATGAAAATGTTTAGACAAGTTGAATAGATATTTAAAATCAAATAGAAGTGAAAAAATTAAAAAATGGAGAGTCACTCAAAGGAAAAACTCTTTTTTACCTATGAATGTCCATTCTATGAGATCTGCAACACAAGATCTTGTTATTTTGTGATGATAAAAATATTCTGAAGCATCCTTGAATTTACTTTCATATCTAAAATCTCAAATAAATAAAATACTTAATCAAAGTACATAAGGTCAAAAAGAACAGATTGCATAATTGATATGAGAAGAAGAGCATGAATTAATTAATGAATCACAACAAATTATTTCCCCTTATTAAAACTAGAATTCCAATTCATGATCAGGGAAAAATTCAAAACACAAGTAGATAATACAAATTTAGTGAGAAATGAATAGAGGAGAAGATGAATCCTTCCCTATGGTCTATAATCAAACATGTGGTGTGCGCACCTCTTTTTATCTCAAGATGAAGCATTAGGAAAAACTAATGGCATCCCTATCAACTTAAAGTTTTAACCTTAAAATTAGAAAAACTATAAATTAAATTACATTTGATCTAATAATGAATCTCCATTCGGACAACATCAAATCAGCAATGGAATACTCAATTTTATCCAGATTTTGGTTTGGCATCAGTTGGAAGTGTGTTTATTAATCATCTTTGACGAACACTCTTTATCTGGTAATTTAATTTTCAGGATAATATGTATCACTCTTCATTGAGCACGAATAGATCTTTGGAACTCCATTTATTCCTATGAACACAGCATCGTAATTCTTCATCAAGAAGCAAATCATTTCACTGTTTCATTTTTTCCCATATCTGATTGTGTTTCATCAAAATAGTCAATCCTCAGAATCGTTCACATGATCATAAACTTGGATCTTCATCTTACTCAAATAAATGAGTCTAAGAGTTCATAGTCATCTTCAATCCTCACATTCATGGATGAAATCTTGGGTATGGACATATAGGATCCATGGAAGGTGGATCTGTGGAAGGTGGCAAAGGAAGATGGATCCTCAAACGGTCCATCAAATAACTCTATAGAAGTTGTAATAAGAACACGATCAGTTATCTGAATGGATTTAACTTCCAGGAACGGTCAATCAGTATGCCACATCGTTGGTTCAATCCATTGAAAAATTTCTTTCCTCGGGTAACATTCATCTTCATCATGTTGGGGTGAATCCCTATGCAACAATGGAAGCCAGAAGCCACAAAAAAACTAGATTCACCTGAAGACCATTTATCAAATGAAAGAATTTTACATCACCCAAAGGAATTTTAATAACCCTTGAAGGCCTTTTATAATGAACCTGAAGGATTTCACTCTCGACACACCAACACACATGAACGTACCATTTATTCCGTACCTAAAATCATCGCAATCAGGACACGCCACTTGATCTCTGCAACCAAGATGACATTCAATACATGGTACCTTCATGAATCTCTAAACATGCCATCTTCGACGATTCTCTCACCATCGTCTCACATCATCATCTTCATCATCTCATTTCCCTCCATCATCAGCACTTGGGAAACCACAATGGAGGCACCCCTTTTCTTTTTCTCTCTTGCACCGGCTATATCTTGCCAACTCTTCTAATTCAAAACATGCTACTGCATCCTCTTATATAGAAACTTAACCCATATCTCAAATTAATGCTGTCAATATTCATTATTAAATCAATTAATTTTGGGAATAACTCTTCATTAATGTTGGGAGAAAATCCTCCAAAATATTGAGAAAATCACTCCATTAATAATTTAATCTCTCCTCATTATTTAATTTTTAAATCAAAAAATCCCAACATATCAAACAATCAAGCAACCATAGGAAAAATTCATACGGATAAATCCATGGTCGATTGAAATATATCCCAAACCAGGCATGACCTTTGATCTCACATGAAAATAAAAAATTATAAATTAAAATTTCAATAAATTAAAACATTAAGCAAGAGATTAAAAAAATTGAAACATTAATGATTTAATTAATAAAAAAAACAAAAATATGAAAGAAAAAATTTCATGAAAAAGAAAAACCACTTAACAGTAATATTTTAAATTAAAAGTTGAAAAATGAAAATAAATAAAAAATAAAATAATGAAAAATTGATAATGTGACGACTCATATTTTCCCAATTCTGTTTTTATAAAATTTTCAAAAAAAATTACAAGATCAGGTGCTGAGAGGGCGTGTAACTCTAAGGCTCGGTGTTTCCGAAACAATCCGTCAAAAAATGTTATGTTTTTAAATATCACGCATGACTAGAGTTCCTAAAAAATTAAAATAACTTCAAAATGGGTGCCCAGATAAGAAATATTAAGTCATCATTAAGCTCAGATTAGTGACTTTACCTTAGGCACGACTTTACTCTAGTCGACATGGGACTTCTGTGGAAAAACGTGAAAAGGACATAACTGAAAATAAAATAACTATTTAAAATTATTTTATTTTAAAATCCTAATAACTCCTAAATGGTAACATAGATTGGAAATATCAGATCATTGTTGAGTTCGTAATGGTGTAATTTTCTTAGGTAGAGCCTAACATCGACCGGTGTGGGTCCACTAAGAAATTTAGTTTTTAGACATTTTAAGAATAAAATAATTTGAAAGAATTATTTTATTTTTAACATTTCAACATAATAAAACAATGATGCGATGTAGTAACTCAGCGACGCTGCAACTTAGCGACGCCGCAACGCTGAAACGCTTTTTAATGCTCAAATGAATTTAATGCTGAATCTTGTTTTCCTTATCTAACCATTGGCAGGGACATAGGATTGGGTGAATGATCCTAGAGAATTTCCCTGTGAGTTTTAGAGAAGAGCCTTGGCGTAATCCTCTCTTTGGAGAATGACAGACGACGATGAAATGATTGGTCAAGATCTCCCATGGACGGATCTCCATCAATGACGAATTCTATTCTTCACCTAATCCAAACTCCAGGTGGGGAATGTGATTTTATTTGGTTTCATTCCCCGTTAATTATTCTTTTCCCTATAACAAACTGGAATCAATCGACGAAAAAATTGATTCACGGATCGTGTGTATTGCGGGGTTTGGATTTTTGTTACAGGGTTTGAATCAGGGTTTAACAATGATTAGAATTGATCCATGTTTATAATTGTTTATATTTCCCCACTATTCAATTCTAATGTTGATGGATCAAGAACGACACGAACAAGGCCCAGATCCTTCCACATTTGTGTGTTCTTATGTGACGCCCCCTCTTTCCCAAAACCCCTTCTCTTTCTTCATGAGCACAATGATCCGGAGTGGGATCTGGGTTCATGGCAGTGTTTGGTGGCGACAGAAAGAGGTGGTGGTCAGAGGTGGCGGCTCTAGCCTTTCTAGGTAGAGCGTGGCGAGAGGAGGTCTCCAGCGGGAGCTCGTTGCAGCAGTGACCATGGGGGCAGCAGACGGTCACGGTGGAGGGATGCGGCTCACCGGAGCCACGTCGGATGGGGAGCACATCACGAAAGCAATAGCGGGCCATGGTAGGAGGTCATGATGGTATAGGGATCTGACTCCCAAGGATGCATCAAATGGAGGACCCGTGGCTAAGCCCCAGGTGCGAGATGGTCATGTGGATCGGCCGCGTTGACCCGATGTGCAGCCAGTCGTGTGGTGTCCAGTGCTGATGAATCAGCCCACATGAGGTGGTCCAGGATAAAGATGGCATATCGAGCCGGATGTTGGTCAGTCTAAGCCAGGGCAGTTCGGGTCGGCAGACCCCAGGCCGGACTACGTCAGGTTGGGCTAGTCCTCCCGGTTAGGACCAGACCTGGTCCCAACCATACCCTTCCACTAAAAATCTCATAACATTCAAACCGTATGTCCATTTGACGAACCATTAGTGGTTTTGGGACCCTCACGACGAGGCGGTCCCTTTGAAATGGCTTGGTGTGTTTTTATTTAGACCAATGGGGACTGGTATCATTCTCTTTGTCTTTCCTAAGAGGGATCAATGCAGGAACTCAATCCTGTCATAGAGGGTGATTGTAGAGATTGAGATTGTACCCTTGGTATTCTCTCTACATGATTGATGTAGGATCCATCTTATGTCATAAAGAATGACTCGTATTCAGAAGCGAGTTGTCACAGACCAGCTTTGACAGTGACTCAGCGGTCTGGAGCATGTATCGCACCGAGAGGCCCAGTCAGTACTCACTTCTCTTCGTGGTACCTTAGATAGTTTTTGTGGAATAGGTGTGACCAATATTTACATGATAACTAATCCCCTATCTAATATGATGTTTCCAGTAGGGCCAGGATGTCCCCCAGTGTGTCCTGGGTACATGACCCCCTATCTATGTATCGAGATCAGATTCATTCCTTCATGAATTGACCTAATTAGTGTACTTCAGGTAGTTCATAGTGTGTTATATTTGGGTGGGGCCCAAATTCGCAGGACCTCTTTGCGAGGGTCTATGATGACTTCATATCTCAAGGAGTGAGTTATCCCGCAACGAGCATACCTTGAGCAGAATCATGTGATCAAGGATTTTTTGTGATATCAAGACTCCTTATCTTAGTGAGACCAGATGTCTCAGGGAACTTCAAGACATATTGAGGCAAGATGTTCTCTTGAATAATTTTGTAAACTTGTTCTACTTTTTTACTATTAGATAACTTCAGGAGTGAGATCTCACGAAATCGATCATGCTATGAGCAGAACCATATGGATGTAAGTGGATGAGACCTTGTGTCTTGGAATCCTTTATGAGTGTACCTGGATGTTATTATTATATTTGTTGTTGACATATTCATGTGTTGAGATGATTGTATCTTCTTAGAGATGTTTCCTTTGTAGCCTTTTACTTTGTGTTTCAAGATACCCTACTGACTATTGTTTTACTCACTCATGCACGGGCTTTACCCGCACGTGTCATGTCTTGTGAAAAAGGTCGACTCCTTGATAGTATTCCATTAAGACAAGGACCATGTGGGGAATAGCGTGATCGAAAAAACCAAGGTGTGTTCTGATGGCTTTCAAACAGTAGTCTAGTGTCGTACCTTACAGTTTGGTCAGGTGGGGTTTTCTGTAAATGAGCGTCATTACTTGTGTTACATACTCATTCTTTTTGTTGGGGTTGTATTCTGGTCCGGTTGTACATTACTGCTTTACTTCATTCATACTCTATTTTTTGGTTCTAGTGGTATGCATTCTTTTTATCTACTTGATGTTTTTTACTTCTCCATTATCTTTTGTCTTGGATTTGTGTGTGTTTGTACTGGTTCTTAGGAAAATTCCCATCATTACTTCGATATGCCTACTTGGCGCTAGTCACCAGCCCCCGACCTCTGGGAGGTGAGATTAGGGTAGTCATAGCATGGGCCCTGGGGGATAGTTCATGACAGAATGTTATCAGAGGAGGTCAGTTATACCTTAGGATTGGGAGTCAATGAGCTTGGTTTCTGGAAACAATGTTAAGTGTTTTGAGTTTGAATTTCAGACCAGGGACTCTAGTGTTGGTGCAGTGGCTGACATATTCATACATCCGGACTCTGAACACCTACTTTGCAACATGTTACATGAATACACTAGTTGTAGGGGGAAAATAAATGTACATGCATCATATGGGAATAGGTTGTGTTTTTCATGTCCTTCCTGAGTCAACACACTAGGTATACTCTATTGATCACTGTACACTTATTATGTTTCAAGATTCTTTTACATGGAAAACCAACTTGGATTCCACCAAATGATCATGAGGATGATCTGTAGGGTAACGATATACAAGTACATAGATTTATACCAGAGACAATACCTCTGAGTGGTGTACCAGCTATACCACCACCTGTAGAGTAGCACATGGTACCCGTAGTACTAGAGGATGAGATGCACAGGCTGAGCAAACTTTATGAGTTTCAATGAAAGTAACCCCTTATGTTTTGAGGAGAACCCAACTCATAGTCAACAGGCTTGAGGTGGCGTCCGAGTTTTCCATCCAGTCATGACATCATTAGATAATATGGAGGTCATGGTATTGAGCCTTCTATCTGGCTCAACAGGGCAATGGCGGGGTTTAGATTACTTGATCTTATGATGAAATGACTCTTTCGTGGTCAGAGTTTGAGAACCATTCCCAGATAAGGGGATATCACCATACAATCTAAGGGTTATGCATTCCCATGATATTACACATTTCCATAAGGATGACATGTTGGTATCTGATTATTCATCGAGGCATACCAACCTTCTTAGGTACTCGATGGATATGATACATGATCAATACTTTAGGGATCAAATCTTTGAGCATGGTGTGCTCAGGGATATCTGGGATAATATTATTCCACTATTAATTCCTACTTATGATAGGGTTCTAGAGGGATCCTTTGTGGTTGAACATCCTTTGGATGAGTGGATACAGCCAGTGGATGTCAGCAGTGGGAAAGCAGGAGCAGAGACCTCGAGAGTAGGAAGCCAATGCCAGTCTCAGATACATGGACGAGTGAGGTGTTTTAAGAAGAGGTCCTAGGACAGGGGATCTACAGATCATGGCTCATAGGGTGAGTCTAGTCGACCTAGAGAGAGTCAATGCATTTCATGATATGAAAGGGGACATCTCGCTAGGATTGTCAAGCTCGTTGTGCTAATGACAAGGAAATGGTGGATGGGCCCCTGAGGCAGAGATAGTGATAGGAATAGATGGATCTGTAGGAAATAATATGTGACAAAAGAACTTGGAGAGTAGTATGAGGTGTTATACATTACATCATGTTACCACCATCACCCCATTCTGGTCCACACCATGCTTAGAGAGCTAGAGGATAGGGGAAGGGGCATCATCATGCGGTCAAGGCATATGACTCAAGGGCTCCATAAATGATTCGAGGTATATTCTATGTCTATTATGTGTTTTCATATTAATAGGCATAGGTTCTAACCATTATTCTCTATCATGGATCTTGTTGGAGACCTAGAGTTACCAGTTAAACCACTGACTTGACCCTTATGTTAAAAGATACCTATGTGAGGAGACTCAATAATCAAACTTATTCCAACAATGTGATCTGACCTTGAGCTGAGAGTTTTAATTGGAACCTCTTAGTGACATCATTGAGGCCTTCCGATGTCATTCTTGGAATGGATTGGTTATCAAGAGTCCATACCCAGATTGACTGTTTTAGGAAAAAGGGGTGTGGTTTTTCAGCGATGATGGAACTAGATATCCCTCTATCAGTAAGGGGTAAATCCTTATAACTATTAATGGACTTAGGTAGAGGAGGTTTCAACTGATTTCTATGCAGTTGGCTAGCCTGACCCTCAGTGCAGTGGATATAATGAGCCCTCAAGTTCCTTATAATGGTGGTGGAGTATAAGGATGTCTTCTTTTAAGATTTTCCAGGTTTACCACTCCACTAAGAGTTAATCTTCTACATTGGTATACTCCCTGGGGATGCACTAATATTTATGATAGTATATCAGATGGCTCCCAAAGAGCTTCTTGAGCTAGGGGTATTGATGGGGTACTTGCCAAGGAAAGGCTTATTAAGACCCATTTTTTCTCCCTCAATAGCCCCAGGTGACCGTCATTGATGACATCTCAGTTTACTAGGTGTTCGAGGAGGAGCACACGAGACACTTATGAATGGTCTTGGAAACACTATAAGAGCACTAGCTTCGAGATAATCTCTTGAAGTGCCAGTTATGTATTCAGAGGGTCGCTTTTTGGGACAGGTCATCTTAGAGGCTGGATTTACAGTGAATCTAGTTACGGTTGAGACTACATGAGAATAACTGCATGACTCATGATATTGAGTTACTAGTAGTAGTATTTTCATTGAAGATGTGGCGATAATACCTGATAGGTGGGAGATTTATCATCTACTAAGACCCCAAGAATCTATAATATATATTTTCCTAGAAGGTTCTGGACTTGATTTAGAGGAATTGGCTAGAGTTACTCCAGGAGTATGACTTTGAGAGAGTCTATACACCCGATAGTGGATACATGGTAGAAGATGCTCTCAGTAGGAGATCCAGTTCATAGTTTTTGAACAAGGAAACAGAGCAGTTGGCCTTGTTATAATTATCCATCATGGATAGAGATGATGCATCATACCTATAGTCGGTGGGTGTTACCCCTCCACTCTTATAGTGATTCAGGGAGGAACAACTTGATGATATCGATTGTGAGTCCTTATGTGCTCAGTTTTCCATAGAAAATACCCCTAATGGATAATCAAATGGTGGGGAGCACGTCGTTCTTTTCTCGGGATGCATGGTTTTTTCAGTGGACTCCTAGTGTGGTGAGATGCATCGGGATATGCATGTGGGTTACAATTCGGACACCGGGGATGATAGAATGGGTTGAAGTAGGGATTTACCGTTGAAATAAAAGTAGAACACCTATTTGAATTAGTTTCATGGTCTCTCAACTCATTGTGTTAATCCCGATATGCTTGGAAGGGGTTTCTCCTTTTCTTTCATGGGGAACTAGGAAGTTAGTGGGAAAGAATATCGGTGGACTTGATGACAGTTTTACCATGTACGTCTAAGAGACTCAAAAAAAATATGGGTGATCGTTTATCAGCTCACCAAGTCATCCCAATTCCTAACTTCCCAGAAGTAGAGTTTAGAAGAGATCTTGGGATACCTATATGTGTATGATATAGTTCAACTCCATGAAGCTTCATCAAAAATTGTTCCAGATCATGATTCTCTGTTTACATCCCAGTTGTGGAAAGGATTACAATATGAAATTTTAGAAAATGTGTGGATCATCTAGGAGTGGATTAAGAATGCACAGAGTCATCAAAAGATTATACTGACAGATGGTGGGGACCTTTGGAGATTGAGGAAGGAGACTATGTCTTCCTTTAGACTCACCTCAATGGGGGTTACATAGATTTTTTTAGGGTGGAAAGTTATCACTGAGGTTAATAGTCCCTATTTCGGGTACTATATAGAGTTTGAAAGATAGCGTACTGCTTAGATCTACTCCGAAGTAGGACCGAGCACACAACGTCTTCCACATGCCAAAACTGAGGAGATTCGTTCATAACCCTTTGCAAATCATGATCTATGGAGAGTTGGACGTCGACTTTGGAGTGACATAGTTTGAGTACCCAATGAATATCGAGGATCCTTCATGGATGATCTCTTCCCTTAGTGTCTGCTTTTCATGTAGCACGAGCATCTTAAAAAGATCACATTGGAGTGGGAGGCTCAGATTTGTGCTCTGTACTCTCACCTCTTGTTAGAGTAGAGGTTTTTTGGATTGTCGAGGATGTAAAACCTTAAGGTGGAAAGAATTTAACTAATTTTATTTTTCCTATTATATTTTTAGAAAATTATTACAAAGATTATGGGACCATGTTTTAAGACAGTGTGTGATTCTGAGGCCCGATGTGCCCGAAATCATCCGTCAAAAAATGTTTCGTTTTTACATAGCGTGCTTGAGCAGTTTTCCTGAAAAAGATGAATAACTTCTAAATGGATTCCCATATAAGAAATCTGAGGGCACCTTTGCACTCAGATCAGTGGATTTACATTAGGCGCGACTTAACTCTAGTCGGTGCGGGAATTTTGTTGAAAAACAAGAAAAGGACGTAACCGTAAATAAAATAATTTAATAAAATTATTTATTTTAAAATCCTTATAACACTTAAACAATAACTCATGTTGGAAATACGAGACCACCATTGAGTTTGTAATGGGGTTTTTTAGTTTAAAAGAGATAAACATCGACCGACACGAGTCAACTGCAAATGTCAATTTTTGGATGTTTTAAGAATAAAATAATTCTAAAGAATTATTTTATTTATAACGTTTCAACTTAACATAGTAGCGATGTGATGCATCGATTTAGTGATGCTATAACTCAGAAATGTCACAACGTTGAAACACATTTAATGTTGAAACTCCTTTAACATTGAATCGTGTTTTCCTTCTCTAACAATTGGCAGGGACATATGATTTGGTGAATGATTCGGGAGAATTTCCCTAGGGGCACTGGAAAATATTCATGGCGAAATCCTCTCATTGGAAAGCGACAGATGATGATGAGATGAAAGTTCAAGATCACTCAGGGATAGATCGCCATCAATGAATAATCATCTTCTTCGACTGATCCAAACTTCAGGTAGGGTGTGTTATTTTATTTGGTTTCATTCACCATTCATTATTCTTTTTCCTAAAATGAACGCGAATCAATCGACGAATGGATTGATTCACGGATCGTGCAAAGTGTAGGGTTGGAATTTATGTTGTGGGGTTTGAATCAGATTTTAACCATGATTAAAATTAATTCATGTTTATAATTATTGATCTTTCCCCCATTTTCAATTCTAACATGGATAGATCAAGGCTGACACGAAGAAGGCCGAGATCTGTCCACATTTTTGCGTTCTTGGGTTATGCCCACTCTTTCCCAAAATACCTTCTTGTTATTCGTGGGTGAAATGATCTAGAGTGGGATCCGGGACCACAATGGTGTGTGGTTGTGGCATCAAGAGTTGATGGTCATAGGTGGAGGCTCCATCCTTTCCTGGAAAAGCACGGTGAGACGAGGCCTCAATGAAGGGTGCGGCTAGCCGGAGCCGCAACGGATGGGGGAGACCACAGTGACATTGGTCGCGGGTGGCAGTGAAAATCCACGAGAGTAGAGGGACGCAGATCTCTGAGCCACATCCAACAAAAGACTTGAGGCTAAGTTATGGGTGCGAGCTGGTCACGCGGACCGACCGCATTGACCCGGGGCGCGGCCAGCTGGGCTGCATTCGGTTCTAGTGAACCATCCCGCATATGGTGGGATGGGATGGAGATGGAAGATTAGGCCATACCCAGTAGGTCGGGTCAACCTTGTGGGACAGGTCAGTAGACCTCGGGCCAGGCTGGGTCAGGTCTGGGTAGTCTGACCGGATCAGGCTGAACCCAGACCCAACCAGACCCTTTCACTAAAAGTCTTATAACATTCAAACATTAAGTCCATTTGATGATCTGTTTATGGATTTGATACCCTCAAAACGAGGTTGTCCTTTTGAGATGGCTTGGTGGGTTTTTAGTTGGTCCAGAAAGGGCTCGTAGCATTCTCTTTGTCTTTCTTATGAGGGATCGATGAAGGATCTCGATCCCATCATAGAGGGTGGTAGTAGAGATTAAGATTGTACCCTTGTAATTCTCTATGAAGATCAATGCAGGATCCCATTCCTATCATATAGAATGAACCGTATTCCGATGTGAGTTTTCAAAGCCTTACTTAGACAATGACATAACACTCTACAGAATGTATCATACTGAGGGGCCTGGTCCGACCACACTTCTCATCGTGGTACCTTAGACAGGGGTTTTGGAATATGTGTGACCAATATTTACAGGGGAACCTATCCCCTATCTAGGATAATGTTTCCAGTAGGGCCAAGACGTCCCCTAGTGAGAACTGGGAACATGACCCTCTATCTGTGTATCGAGATCATATTTTTTCCTTCGTGACTTGACCTAACCAGTGTAATTCGGGTAGTTCTCAACGTATTCTCTTTGGTTGGGGCCAAAATTAGTGGGACATATTTGTGAGCATATCTAACAACTTCATACCATGAGGTGTGAGTTATCCCGGAATGAGCGTACCTTGAGTAGAATCAAATGATCAAGTATTTTCTTGATATCAAGACTCCTTGTCTTAGAAAGATCATATGTCTTAGGGAACTTCATAACGTATCAAGACTAGATGTTCTCTCAGAAAATTTTGGCAGACTTGTTCTACGTGATTACTATCAGATAGATCAAGGAGTGAGATCTCCTAAAATAGAGCAATGTATGAGAGAAACCATATGGCTAGCAGTGGATGATACCATGAGTCTTGGAATAAATTACGAGTGTACCTGGATGTTCTTTTTATATGTGTTGTCCAAATATATCTGTGTTGAACTGATTGTATCTTCTTAGTTTTGTTTCCTTTGTGTTCTCTTACTTTGTGTTTTGAGGTGCCCTACTGAGTATTGTTTTACTCACCCCTACACGGTATTTTCTCACACAAGTCATGTCTTAAATAGAAGGTCGACTCTTTGATGGTTTTCTAAGAAGAAATGGACTAGGTGGGTCCTAGTGTGATCATACGGACCAAGGTTTGTTCTAGTGGATTTGAGAGAGAAGTCCAATGTCATACCTTGAAGTTTTATCATGTGGGGTTTTCTAAGGATGAGCTTTAGTACTCATGTTACATACATTTTTTTTGTGGGCGTACAGTCTAGCCTAGTTGTATTTTACTACTTTACTTTTGTCATACTATATTGTCAGGTTGTAGTGGTATGCATTGTTTTTATTTACTTAGTGTTTTTACTTTCCTGTATCCTTTGGCTTGGGGTTGTGGCATGTGTACTGGTTCATTGGAAAATGCATCCCATTTGTGGGATATGACTACTCGGCACTAGTCACCTGCCCCTAGCCAATGGGATGTGGGCTTGGGGTAGTCACGGTATGGGCCTTGGGGGATAGGTCGTGAAAGATAATTTTAATCATAAAAACACACATGTAAATGGATTATTCAATGATTTACTATTTATATTTAGCAAAACAAAAATGTACCTATTTACTAAATATTCATCTCATGATTCCAAAAATGGAATCCATTTTTGGGGATTCAAAACACATAATAGGTATAATTTCATTTAAAATTAATCTGACAAAATACAATAAAGAATAGTTTTTTTGGAAAATGCCTTTTTTAAGTAAAAAATAATGTTATACTAAATTAATGTATAAGGTTAATTAAAAACCATGATTTTGTTTTTTAACTAAAATAAAATAAATAAACGTTAAATATCATTAAAATATAATTTCAATCATTAGATTATTTAAAATAAAATACAGTTTTCAATAAGAATCATTATTTTTCACTATCTATTGAAAAATCAAATTTTTCATAAAATTTGAAAAAAATCATTCTAAGATAATTTTGACATTCTAAGTTTAAAATTTAAGTTCATTTTTTAAAATTAAATTTTTATAATTTTTAAATAATTATAAAGTCATATATTACATGAAAATCCAATTTGGTTGAAAATAAATATTTTTAACTTTTGAAAAAAAAATAACCTAATATTTTTGTGATTAATATAACTCTATAATATCTTACTAAAAAATATAAATAAGTCATGAAAATTATTTATCTTGAAATTACATAGGTATTAACACCTTATATTAAGTGAGAGCACATGTTGAAAAGATGAGGGAATTCCCTTGGATCGGAAATATGCCTTTTTAAAAATATTATAACAGATACAGTTCAAATAACTAATTTATATTACACTACCACAACGATATGTGTATAATTCATTGATTATTTCTTAGCAATGAATAAAGAAAATTCCTTTTATGTGCATGCAATAAATTCAAAATTAGTGTTGTTATTCATGGTGACAAGTATAAGAGAGAAAGAGATTGAATGTGTTCCTACTAACATGATAAAGAAATCCATAATGAAAAGAGGATGAAAGATAAGAAAATTTTTTATCATTATACACTCATATGCCCCCTCCCCCATAGGTTTTTTCATGCCAATATTTTTCCAATGATAGTATTTTTATATTTTGAACATAAAAAATAAATTTTATGTTATAAGATATATTTCAATTTAAGAGTAAAAAATAAACCCATTTATGCTTTATATAAATATTATCAAAAACAGAAAATTATTATTTGATTCTTATACTCCCAATTTGTATAGGTATGAAAATATCTATGTTCACTAATTATAATGCTTTGAAATTTTTCACTTAATAGGTAAGATTAAAGTATAAAATTCTTTCACTTAGCAATTTTGTAAGGGTGAAATAATCTCTAAGAATTAAATATAAGTTCCATATGATCCATCACTAATCCTGCCCTATTATGTTTAGTTATGTTCTGAACATTACTGTGTTCTAATATCATATTACAAATATAAAACATATCCTTGACAACATTGAGACATGGTAATCTTTGGTCAAAAATGTTCTCTATGTCAACAGTTTAAGCATTACCATGTCTATCATTAGAAAATATATAGACTCCTTTTGAACTACTGATGGTACATTTTTTATTCCCAATTTTTAGGGAGTATCCTTCATCACATAATTATCTTATACTGATAAGGTTGTGTTTATGTCATAAAACATTAATTATGTTAGGAAATAATTTTTTAATGAGGGTAGAAACATCACCAATATTAATGATTTTTTATTATACATTACCTAAAAATGTAACATGTTCATCATTCACATTTTTTATGTTGTGGAATTTGGACTTGATTCCTATCATGCATTGAGAAAAATTATTTCCTATGTGGCAATAATGTTTACTACTGGTACTCACCCTCTTCTCTTGGAAATAACATGGCTAAAATTTTAATGCCCACAGTTTCGTGGGGTTATTGATGTAAACCAAAAGGGCTTTTAGAACCCACATATTTCTAACCCTAAGGTGTTAAAAAATGACAAGTTATTTCAAAATTTATGCCATATATATTCTAAATATTTGAACCTAATTAAAGAACAATTTTTCCTCTAATGACCTATATCATATATTTACTTTTTAAAGGTGAATTTTTCATAATAAATTAGTTTAATTAGAAATGTGACTTTATGAAAGTAAAACCAACTCTCACTGATCATTTGGAAGGTTTTAACATTCTAAAAAACGTATCAATGTCCTCCCTTATAGAATTAAAACCAAAAAAAATGTTGAGACATAAAACTTTAGAATTTAGTTTCAAAACATTGTTATGATCATCAAGAGATGAAACTGAAACATACTTAGAATCAAAACTAGAATTATATTTATTAATTTATCATTAAAATTAATAATATCTTCCAAATATGAATCATATATATTCTTACAAATTTATTTTTATTCTCTAGGACATTCAAAAATCAAGAAATAAATTCAAATTATGGTGTGTAATTCTATTAATCTTCTAAAGAAAAAGAAAAATCAAGGACTAAAGATAAATTAAGTAGGGTTTCCAAGGTTATGTTTCCCATAAATCAAATTTTATTCCATGGATAGTTAGAATAAAATATGATTGTATTCCATATTTTCATATGAAGATATATCGATCATGAACCAACTCATATTTCCCTAATCAAATTACCTATGATGGCCTGAAATAATTCGAAAAGGGTGTTTATAATCCTAAAAGGGCGGGAAACTAGTTCTTAGGAATCAAATATATGCAAGTGGGAATGATTTCACCCTCAAAATCTTAAAATTAATAACAAGGACTCCCATGGATATCTACCATTATGTATCTATATATTAAACAACCATGAAAAAAATAAATTGATCTAAATGATATAAAAAAAGAAATTATACCATGGTATAAATAATAACCATACATACATATCACTTTATAAACTAAAATAAAAGTGATATGAAACATAAAAAATATATTGTAGTCAAAAGAGAGTCAATGATAACATGGCTGAAATGTAAAAAACCCAAAATAAAAAAACACTTAAGAATCCTAAACATTATCCACATGAGACATATTCATGTGGCCTATGGTCACCTCCAATCCCATACCAATAAGGATGAATATGGAATCAATAATCCCCCCAAAATAATCACCTCCTTTCCCATTTCTTGTATCATACATAATCAAGGCTATATATTCCAAAAATCATATTCAGATTGCGATTCAAAGCCTAGTATGATACCATCATGAATTTACGTAATATATTTCACAAAGAAAACCAATAGTTCTGGTTTGAAAAATACAAAATTTTGAAATATTCACATTTCTTCATAAAATAATATGTTATAA
The DNA here is from genome assembly GCA_963277665.1 of Viscum album. Taxonomy (NCBI): domain Eukaryota; kingdom Viridiplantae; phylum Streptophyta; class Magnoliopsida; order Santalales; family Viscaceae; genus Viscum; species Viscum album. The sequence continues at coordinate 1,202,594,551 of OY728160.1, read as the reverse complement.
ATAATTTCAAAAATAATCTGGTTTTTATAAAACAATCCAAGGAATATATATATAGAAAATGAAACATAGGGAAACATGGAATAAACAACATCAAAACTTCTAAATAAATAAGTGGGTATAAAGCAACAACATATCATAACAAATAACAATATGTGAAACAAGTGGATCTGACCTTAGGTCATAAAGATAACTATATCTCACTCTTATATCATTGGAGAGATTACATAAACCTTAAAAAAATCAGAGCTCTTTATGAAGGACCCCATAACACCCTGATAATGGAGGGGTGAATGAAGGTGTCAAATTTTTCTTTTAAACTGATGGATCATGTTCCCACATTGGTAAGAACCTATTAATCCTATCTAAAGAAGAATTGAATAAAATAAACAATCACTTGTAAATTAAAGACACACCAATTTTATTTGATTCACTACTAAGGGCTATGTCTAAGGCGCATACGCCAACAGTGTGTCAGTAGTACCAAAAACACTAATATTAACTTGCTGTGGATTAAAAAGGTTCATTCATAATCACTATGTCCTAGTCACACTACTATTAAAAAGGTTTAGGGATAGCCCATTGCTTCCCTCAGATCACTTCCATTGATTCTCCCTAGCTCACTGCCTTAGGAGTGGTCTCACTCAATTTATCGACTTTAAGGTTGCCTCTATAACATCCCTGCTAAATAAAGAAATATGAAATTTTCATATTTATTAATATTTGTGAATTAAATCATAATTTTACTTTAAAGGGTATTTCTATGTTCAATGGCGTACCAGATACACAACTACGGGTTTCATTGAAATCTTACGTTGCACACTAATAATATAATATTATTATTTTAAATGGTAGTTAACTCCTAGCCATTGTATTGGTGAGAATGAATAGAACTAAATAATATATGATTATACAGGTTTGTTAAATGTTTTCACATTTTTTCAATAAATATTAGAGGTTTAAATTAATAAAGAATCTGCTTTTAATCATAAATACTCAAATATTCATTAAAAAGATGATTTTCCACCTTTTAATGGTGAACCATCTTTAAATCTAGTTTTGGTAATATTTATATGTTATATTTGACAAAATATAATTCTTAATTAGAATTGGGACATCAAAATTTACATTGGATGAAATTTAGGTATTTTTCGGATAAAATTCAATTTTTAATGAATAGTGAAAAATAATGTATTTTAATTCAAAACTGCCTTTTAATCTAATTTATTTATATTGTATGATTATCTTTCTAATAGGTTTTAATTTTTAATTAGATTCTATTTTTTACATTTAATCTAATTTTGGTTATTGGAATTAATTTCACTTTGAATTTGGACATAAACAAGTGTCAATCTTTTGATAGTTATTTTTTCTTAAAAACACGCCATTTATTTTGACAACGAGAATTAATTTTAAATTAATTTATGTATCTTCTATGAATTAATTTTGTAAAAATTGATTCCATATTTTTAATCAAGAGGTCTAAATTTTTTAAATAGGAAACATTAATTTTTAGACAATATGAATATTTACTTCAGAAAATATTTTATTTACAATGGTTAAAGGGTAAATCTGATAAATAAGGTTAAATAAATATTAATATAATAGTATAAAATTACCCTAATAGGTGTAATAATCCATTTAGTTGTTACAAATCCAACCATGAGAATACTTGGGTCTATTTTTGGACCCCATGGGGCCACATGGCAGTGACAATGACACTTTATTTTAATTAACTTGAAGTAAAGTCAAAAATGACATAAACAAATATCTTTTTGTAAATTAAGTTTTACATGGGGTTATGTAGTTTTTCACTTATACTATAAACATTCATTATAAATATAAAAATATTTACTACATTATGGTATTTTTTTATAATTTTTATACATCAAATAAATTAAATTATTTATAACACAATAATGATGCAATGTTTACCTCATTAATAAATGATTTAAATAAATAAGATTATAAAGATTAAAATAATATATAAAACCTATAAAATTATTATTTGATGATTTTATTTCTACTAGGAGTCATCTTATCCTCGACTTTAGTTATTTTTGGAACTTTTTTAAACCAAATATGAGTTTATAATTAAATAATTGTTTCAAACGTTCTAAAAGAGCCCCTCCTCCCCCTTATAAAAAGATACCACTACTAACCCCTTCCTCAAACCCCTCAAGCCCATTGGATCCTCAAGAATCTACCCATATAAGCTCTAACTATCCCTCTCTTAAACCTAGAAGCCTTACCTTATGTAGAAGGCACTTCAACAAACCCTTTTGGTTCAAACCAAAGGGAGTTACCCGAATTAAATGTATCATCTTCTCTTAAGTTCTTTTGTTTTATTTTACTTATCAGACCCCCAAAATCTTTGTATTTTTTTATTTTATAAAAAAATAGTATCCTCAATATACTAGTATTTTTTTATGAGAAGGATTTTAACTACACTTAAACACACCTTCGTCTAATGGGTAAAGAACATATTGTTTCTTTGGACGGTGAACTATTGCCTCACGAAACAATGATTGTTCAGATATATCCAACCACCTATCATGGTGGCCATTATGATGGAAATGTTTTTATAGATGATATATATTATATTTATATTATTTCTATGCTTTTTTATTTTTCATTTATAGAAAAACTTTAGGGTTTCCATAGTGGGTAAATACGATAATCTCATTTGAGGAAGTGCGGACTACCGGCCCCTCAAAGTTATATGACTCGTTCATGCCTTATGTGGAACTTATAAAGGATGGAGTTAATGATATTATATATGATATTATACTGAATATTATAATATACTTATGTATCATTAAGTTTTCATTCCATTACAATACGGAATAGAAATAGAAGTAGCGTTCATGCGTACGTATGGCTTACCGTCTCCATGAATGGTGCATTTCATTTCTTATCTCCAAATGTTATGTACTGTTATAAATACATGTATATAATGGATATATATTATATATATGATATCTAAATCATGAATATAATTATGGATATAATGAAATTTTGACTATATGAACAAATTTTAATTATAAGAAGCTCATTTTTGACTGAAGTACCAAATATCTGCAAAATGACCATTATTTACTTAAATGATTACATAATGTTTATAACAATGTAATAATTGATATAAAAATAATAATAAACTTTAAAATTTTCTTAATCAAGTAGGAATTAACTTTATTTTATTATTCGGGTGATTAAAGAATGAACGGGTCAAGTCTAACACAAGGTAAGGGACTTCATCTCAATCTCCTCTCATTGAGGAATATAGATTTTTTTATTCATGAATTTCTTTTATAGGCTTTATAAACACCTTTTACTTTTCTTTTCATTCAAAGGGAGTCGTTTTCTACAAAGAGTTTTACTAAATGGAAAAAGAAATAATGTTAATTTTAAACGTAAGCGGTGACAACGATCTTTCCGCCGCTGCGAGTATTATTTGATCTTTGGTTTCCTTAACAAGTCATAATGTTTTTAAAAGGAAAATAAATAAGAAATAATCTTTTATGTATTTTGGTATTGAAAATGGTTTTGATAATGGATTTTTTATGTCCATATATTTATGTGATATATTGTTATTGAAATGTGGAAATGTTTTGTTTCCTTTATATTTGGTGTATGTGTTATGATTTTATAATGGTAATTCTTCATTTGATGGGTGGTTAAGTGATAAAACAAATGATGGGTGGTGTTGTGATAAACCCAGATGGGTGGTTATGTTATAACTTCCAATTCATTGGGTATGGAATCCAGCCGTATGGCTATTCCATTTAGTGATATGTGTGGAAGTCAACCGTATGGTTATTCCATTTAAGTATGTTTATGTACCATGTTAACATTATATATTATGTGTTCTTTATATGGGTTTTATGGTAATAATTTGGCTACAAAAGGTTAATTAATGATATTTTATTCAGTGAAGAGTATTTACTACATCATAAAAGTGACAGGTATTACTTATGATAAAGTTTTCATGATTTACTTGGTGTTTTGAAAAACTAACAGTTTTCCTTCTTTGTTTATCCCTTACTGAGATTTTTATGGTCATCATAAGTTTTTGAAATGTTTTTCACATGACATAAAGTGTAATAGGTTCAGAATTTGGATCAATAAAAATTATTTTTGTCTAAAACATGCAACTAGACATGACTCGTTTTTTCAGGAATTTTTATTTTGTGGAAAATAATGGGAACTGAGTAGAAGTGTCTATTTTGTAACTTCTGGGATGTAATGTAATAGCTATTACCTAATTCTCTAAAATTATAAACCTGAAATGATCCTCAATGTGAATTAATAACATTATTAATGATTATGTAATGTTTTATGTCCGAGTCCTTATAGTTGGTATCATAGGTCGGTTTAGAAAAAATTAGGAGTTAGGGTACTGTTAAATTAATGTCCATAAATTAATTTATGGTAAATTTGAAATGATATAGAATTTATAGATTACCATGTTGATTCCACTAAGATATTTCTGTTTTCAGAAAGGTTTTTCTTAGAGGAAACTAGGTAGTTGTGCAGTGAAGGCATGTAGATGGAAATGAACATCCAAATCAGCGTCCTAAGATGGTCGTAATTGGAACTAAATAGTTTGTTTTAGTGATGGATCAGTTGAATCTGGTGATAAATGGTGGTTGTGTTTATTGATGATATTTTGGAATATTCTAAAATTAAATATGATCATGAAATTATTTTAAGGGTTTTCTAGCAAACCATTAAATAAAAGAAACTGTTTGGGAAATTCATAAAGTGTGAGTTTTGGTTACAACCAATTTCATTCCTTGGTCACATTGTTTTAAAAAATGGCATAACAATTGATTATACAAAAACAAAGTTGTTGAAGAATGGCCAAGTCCCACAAATATAACCGAGATCTTTAGTTTTCTTGGTTTGGTAGGTTATTACCAGAGGTTTGTTGAAAATTTTTCACGGTTATCTAGCCCATTAACTAAGTTAACTCAAAAATTTGTTAAGTTCATTTGGAAAACAGAACGTGATGATTGTTTTCAGGAATTGGAACGAAGATTGGTGAATGCTCTAGTTTTGGCACTACATTCGAGAAATGGTGAGTTTGTTATTTACATTGATGCTTCGTTGAATGGACTTAGTTGTTTCCTTATGCAAAATGATCAGGTAATTTCTTATGCTTCACGTTAGTTGAAACCTCATGAGTTAAATTACACTACACATGATTTGGAATTAGTTGATGTTGTTTTTCTTTAAAAATTTGGAGGCATCATTTTTATGGAGTAAAATGTGAAATATATACTGACCAAAAAAGTTTAAAGTATATATTCACTAATAAAGAATTGAACATGAGATAGAGGATATGGTTGGAATTAATCAAGGATTATGATGGAACAATCCTTTACCATCTGAGAAAATCAAATAAAGTGGTTGATGCTTTGAGTCGAAAAAATAATGATTCACTAACCATGCCACATTTGGAACAAGATCCTTTGATTTTTGATTTGATGAACTTTGGAATAGAATTTTTTGTTGAAGGAAATTATTTTCTTTTGTTTCAGGTGTTAGTGAGATCATCTCTATCAGATAGAATTAATAAAGCACAGAAGGAAGAGAGTGAGTTAAAGAAAAAGTTGGATTTGGATCAGAAGGGTATGTTTCCTGATTTTAATGTTGATAATGATTGAGTTTTGAGGTTTGGAAATATATTATGTGTGCCTTATGATTCACAGTTAAAGAATGAGTTGTCATGTGAAGCTCATAGTTACACGTTTTTAGTTCATCCTATAAGTACTAAGATGTACATAGATCTTCAAGAGTAATACTGCTGGGATAGAATGAAAGGAGATATTGTTGATTTTACTATGAAGTGTTTGACTTGTCAGCAAGTTAAAGCAGAGAAGAAATTACCGAATGGGATTATTCAGTATTTACCGGTGCTCGAGTGGAAATGGAAAAATATATCTGTGTACTTCATTGTGGGATTACTGAAGACATCACGAGGAAATAATGCAATCTAGGTTATTATTGATCAATTGAATAAATCTTCTCATTTCCTTTCTATTCGAGATACTTTTTCTCTAGATCAACAATATCAGTTGTATGTTAAAGAGATAGTCAGGATGCATGGAGTTCCCTAATCCATTGTATCTGATCGTGATCCTAGGTTTACTTCTAACATTTGGAAAGGCCTTCAAATGTTGTTGGGTACTGAATTAAATTTTAGTATAGCTTTTCATCCTCAATTAGATGGCCAGTCAGAATGAAAAATTCATACCATGGGGGATATGCTACGTGCATGTTCACTAGATTACTAGGGAAGTCGGGACCAATATCATTATTTGGTTGAATTTTCATATAATAACAGTTTTCATTCCAGTAAACGTATGGCTCAATTTGAGGCATTGTATGGAAAGCGTTGTCGAACTCCAGCTTTATGGGATGAAGTAGGTGAAAGGAAGTTGATGGGACTAGAATTGGTAGAACAGATGGTAGAAAAGGATTAGTTTATTCAGAAGAACATGAGAATAGCTCAGAGTAGGTAGAAATGTTATGAAGATAACCAGAGGAATGACCTCTCTTTTGAGGTAGGTGATCGTGTATTTATCAAATTTTCTTCCTGGAAAAGTGTGATTCATTTTGGTGAGAAAGGAAAGTTGAGTCAGAGGTTCATTGGACATTATTAAATCCTAGATAAAATTGGATCAATTTCATATAGAGTGGATTTACCTCCAAGTTTGTCCTTGGTACACAATGTTTTTCATGTTTCAATGTTCAGAAAGAATATGCCAGATCCCTCTCATGTTTGGATCCTAGAGGTAGTTCAGTTGAAAGAGAATCTCTCTTATGAGAAACAACCAGTCCTGATTCATGACCGAAGAGAGAAGGTATTGCTGAATATGTTAATTCGCAAGGTAATGGTTTTGTGGAAAACTATATTTCTGAAGAGGAAACATGGGAATCTGAAAATTCTATGAGGGATAAATACCCCCATTTATTTAATAAGTGAATAAACTTGCGAGAACGTAATTTCCAAAAGGGGGGAATGATATAACATCCCAGGTAAATAAAGAAATATGAAATTTTCATATTTATTATTTTTTTTTGAATTAAATATTAATTTTACTTTAAATGAGATTGCTATGATCGATGGAATATCTGATACGCAACAACGGGTTTCTTTGAAATCTTACGTTGCACACAAATAATATAATATTATTATTTTAAATGGTAGTCAATTCCTAGTCGTTGTGTTGGAGGGAATGAATATAACTAACTATAATATGATTATACGTGTTTGTTAAATGTTTTTACATTTATCTACTTAATATTAGAGGCTTAAAATAAGAAAGAATCTGATTTTAAGCATAAATACTCAAATATTCATTTAATGGTTGATTTACCGCCTTTTAATGGTGAACCCTCTTTAAATCTAGTTTTGGTCACTTATATACATTCTATTTGACAAAATAAAATTTATCTTTAGAATTGGGACATCAAAATTTACATTAGATGAAATTTTGGTAATTTTCTGATAAAATGCATTTTTTAATGAATAGTGAAAAATACTGTACTTTAATTCAAAAAAACATTTTAATATAATTAATTTATATGGTTAGATTATCATTTTAATTGGTTTTAAATTGTAATTAGATTATATTATTACAATTTAATCTAATTTTGGTTATTGGATTTAATTTCACATTGAAATTAGACATAAACAATTGTCAATCTTTTGATAGTTATTATTTCTTAAAAACGCGCATTTTATTTTGACAGCGGGAATTAATTTTAAATTAATTTACGCCACTTCTATGATTTGATTTTGGAAAATTGATTCCATATTTTTAATAAGGAGGTCCATATTTTGTAAATAGGTAACTTTAATTTTTATACATTATGAATATTTACTTCAGTAAATATTTTATTTTCCATGGTTAAAGGGTAAATCTGGTAAATAAGGGTAATAAAATATTACTATAATAATATCAAATTACCATAACAGGTGTCCTAATCCTATTTTTTGATACACATCCAACCATTATCATCCTTGAATCTATTTTGGGACCCTAGGGGTCCACATGGGAGTGATAATGAAATTTTGACCACATGAACAACTTGTAATTATAAGAAGTCTGTTTTTGACTCAAGTAACAAATATCGTCAAAATGACCATTATTAAATTAAATGATTAAATAATGTTTATAACAAGGTAATAATTTTTATAAATTGAATAATAAACTTCAAAAAGGTTCTTAAGCAAGTAGAAATTAACATTAGTATATTATTTTTGAGATTAAAGAATTAATGGGTCAAGTTGGACACAAGGTAAGGGACTTCGTCTCAATATCCTTTCATTATGGCATATATTGTTTTATAAATGATTTTCTTTTATACGCGGTATAAACACCTTTGACTTTTCATCTCATTAAAATGGAATCTTTTTCTATGAATTGTTTTACTAAATGAAAAAAAATGTTAATTTTTAACATAAGCCGTGACAACGACCTTTCTGCCGCCACGAGTATTATTTTATCTTTGGCTTCCTCAACAAGTCGTAATGTTTTTAAAATGAAAATAAATAAGATATACCCTTTTATATATTTTGGTATTGAAAATGGTTTTGATAATGGATTTTTATGTCAATATATTTTAGTGATATATTGTGATTGAAATGCGGAAATGTTTTCTTTCCTTTTTATTTGGGGTATGTGTTATGATTTTATAATGGTACTTAGACATTTTATGGGCGGTTACATGATAACCCAAATGATAGGTGGTGATTTGATAAACCAGGATGGGTGGTTACGTTATAACCTCCAATGCATTGGGTATGAAAGTTGGTCGTTTGACTATTCCATTTAGTGATATGTGTGGAAGTCGACTGTATGGTTGTTCCATTTAAGTATGTTTATGTCCCAAGTTACATTTATAGGTTATGTGTTCTTTATATGGGTTTTTTGGTAATATTTTGGTTACAAAAGGGTCAGAAATGATATTTTATTCATTGAAGAGTAATACTACTTCCTAAAGGTGAAAAGTATTACTTATGATAAAGTATTCATGGTTTACTTGTTGTTTTGAAAAACTAACAGTTTTTCTTTTTTTGGGTATCCCTTACTGAGATTTTTATGCTCATCCCGCGTTTTTGAATGTTTTTCGTAGGATATAAAGTAGAATAAGGTCATGGATGGGATCAAAAAAAAGTCATGCTATCTAAAACAAGGAACTAGACATGACTCTTTTTTTTCAAGAATTTTTATTTTGTGAAAAATAATGGGAACTGATTAGAAGTGTCTACTTTGTATCTTTTGGGATGTAATGTAAAATTTATGACCTTATTCTGTAAAATTATAAACCTAAAAAGACACTCAATGTGAATTATTAACTTAATTCAACATTATGTAATGTTTTAAGGCTGGGTACTTATAGCCTCAATGGTTTAGCATTAGATCATGCATCCTCAACTTTAAATGCATGTTTTTTTGAAGTCATGTAATCACCTACATATGTAATTTATTTTCCTATACACTGATATGTAATTGAAATTAATTTTGAAAACTGATTAGGTCAATTTTTATAATTCCTTGGGTGTTCTATGTACTGCTATTGTTTTCACTTACCACTGCTGTTTTTGTGTACCACTATTGTTTCCATGTACTGTCCAACTATTTATGTTTATCGTCCAGATTTTTTTGTGTGCCGTCCAACTCCTTCATGAACTATCCTTCCCTACAAACTTCCCTACTCCGCATAATACTTTACTCCTCCACATTCATTCTTGCTCCGCGTACTTCCTTACTCATCCGCGTACTGCGAGAGCTTCCAGCATGAATCGTGCTCTCTTCCACGAATTGTTTTCCATATGAGGATGATTCTCTCCACATACCATCTTATCATTTGTGTAACACATCAAACATCACCTAATTTCATCCCAAAATTTTAATCTCCAATATGATCGTTAACAAATCAGATTACTGCTCCTTAAATAGGAACATAACTCTGTAAATTTTGGTAATCTGATTTACCCAAATTTACAATGTGGGACAATCTTCACTCTAACTGAACTCTATTTGTTTACTGTTATCCTCCACCACATACTACAATCCTCTAAACTGCAAACCCTTATCACGTATCGGTAACCTTTCGTGTAGCGTATGTATGTCGGCTATGTACTACATCTTTTCATTGTGTACTGTCAATGTAAACTATTTTCAGTAGTATTCCACGTACCGCACACCTTCACCATGTACCCTCACTGCAAACTATTTTTAGTTCTGTGCACCATTCTGCATACCACACACTTTTACCGCGTACTACATGAATTTACTATGTACCTTGCACCTTCACAGCATATCATGTGACTTCATCGCGTACATCATTCCTTCACCATGTACCGTTGCTATGAATCGTTACCAAACTACCGATTTTTGAGGCCCAAAAATTTAAGCCGCACCATCTTCAATACTACTTTCAGCCTCAAACGTAAGACCATATTTATTGCAAACTCCCTAGTCATCCATGTGTAGTTTGACAACAAACAAAAACCAACCTCCATTATTACCAACAAGAATCCTTGGTTCCAACACTTTATGCCTCACTAAGTCTCATATTCTATCTTGATATCACACTCAATCTAATTGTGACACATCCCTTATCCAACTCACAATCTACACTAGGGTAACTCCCATCCAAGTAACCCACATCCACCCATGGACTCCCATGTACATCGCATTTTCAATACATAAAACATGTGAAAAAATCCTCAAACATTTATCTAATAATCTGTTATATAAACTGAAGGCTTATAAATCAAGAATTATCATTAAAAAATTAATTCACATTTAAAGACTCTTTTAAAACCCCTTTATAATCAAAATCACATTAAAACATTTAATAAAACTCCTCATGTGTATAAAACTATTTTTAATGTAAAAAGAAAATAATAAAACTACTTTTAGAAACACAAAGTCTATAACACCAAAATAGTAAAAACAAATCTATCCACAATCATTAATTTCATGTATAATATAATAAACAAAACCCAAGAAACCCACAGAACTAAGGGTAACCGAATGGAAATATCCATTACATAGAGTTACATACTACAAATTTTCAGAAAACTCATAAGCCATGTGTTATTAATCTACTAATACGTAATGAAAATAAAATATTTAAATATAAGAAGCTTCATATTTGATAATTTAAAATTAATAATTTAATTAAATATTGATAAAATAATTTTATACCTATGAAAAAAATAATGGTTACCTTCACCTCATTGAGATGAATCCAATTCCACCAATGGTGAGTTGTTCTAATCAATATTGATGGAGATATGGATGGAATAATATAGAGGAATTTTAGAGAGGAGGGAGAAAAGAAGAGTGGGGAGAGAGAGGGGAGACATTCACTATTCATTCATGCCCCCACTTTTCAAAATTAAATTTTCCCCACTACTATTCATATTTTAATTGTAAAATTGTTTCATTTTTCCTTTGTTATTTATATAAGAGAATCGACACAACAACTGTTACAAGATCCATTCCCCACCATCCCTTACTCTTCTATTCTTTTTATTTTTCATTTTTTTCATTTTTTTTCATTTTCAATCATGCATTTCTCCTCCCAAAAGTTGGTTCATTACATACCCGTTCTTTTTGTTCCTTATTTAGTCTCTATTGTTATTATTTTCAATAAATTAATATATTTCAAGCAATAATATAACTCCCTACTATAACATGGAATTATCTATTATTAAACTCAAACAAAATTAATAATAATATTTAATAATTACACATATCCATTTCTTTATCATGAATAATAATATCACTATTATTTTTTAACCACCCCAAAATTATTCACACACAACACAATTACATTTATCAATTTAATGAAATATAAAATTATCCAATAATTTTTCACTCAATATTATTTATCATATTTAAATAAAAATGATAGAATAAAATTTTATTTCATATATTTTATATGTTAAACTGTTATATGTAAATGAGGCTTCACTATTACTCTAAGTGTTTATTTCCTTCAACACCTTCTTCCCAAACATTCTTGAATTTCTTCTCAGATAATTATAATTCTTCTTCAATTTTTGGAAGTCGAGTATCATGTGTCTCGAATTCTTACCCTAATAAGAGATAACATCTATAGAGTTATTATTCTTATAATTCTATTTTTATTCTTCATATGGTATTTCTATAAGTTCTTCTTTCAAGAAATCTTGTTTATATTCCTTGCAATTTTAGAATGATTCCCCTTCACTATCTTTCGAACCATTATTAACTACAAAATTTTTTACATATTCTATTAATAATTATAGAATTTGAAGTATTAACTTCATAATGTAAATAATCGGGAGTTGATAAAAATTAAAGATAGTTATTTAACTTCTCCCTCTCAAAATATCTCATCATCCTATTCTCATACTGTATTAAGGTTCAAATGAAATATTCCAGGTTCATCATAGTAAGATATTCCATATCAACTATATCTTTCCTCTTAGATTCCCACTCTTTCAAACTTATGCACATGATCTTATACAAAATATATTAATACATAAATTAATTTTCTCTATGTAATTTTATTCCATTAACAATCCTTATAGTGAAAGAGTTCATTTAAGTTACTGATTCAGTATGAATAAAATCAAATGATTTTTTATCATCTATAACCATGGATTTTTTGGTCTTAATAACTTTATATATTCTGAAATTTTTTATTTCAATTTTCCTTCAAATATAATTCCTCCTTTCACAAGATGTAATTTTTTTGTATATATTTCAAATGGTGGAGAAAATTAAGGAATTTCAAACTTTTTAATTATTTTGATATTCTAACTTTTTCATTCATGTAAAGAAAATATTTTCTTCTATAGAATTATATACTATAAAATATTTATATTATAATAACTAACTGTATTATTAATAAAACATGTCTCTATTTGATAATTCTAGTATCCAGAGTCATCTCCATTAAAAATAATAATACTACACATATTCAAATTATTCAATGTTCTAACTGGTATTATTATCATATAAAAAGTTGTAAATAAACATAATTAAAAACATTAGTGTAAGGAAACATGAAATAAATCAATATCCAACGGAAATAGTAATTTCTAAAAGGTAAATTTAGTATAGAAATCTACCATGATACCATGTTTTGTCCTTGATAAGAAACATATGGAATCATCGAGAGGAGGGTGAATTGAAGTAAAAAACACAACTTATAATTCTAATCCCTCTCTAGAAAGTAATTTTTCTAAATTATATATTCTCTAAACAATAAAATTACAAGAATGTAAATAAAATATTCAAAATAAAAATATCATAATTGAAAAAAAATTATTGAAGTAAACAATCAAGATAATCAAAAGATAAGCATGATGAAAAAAATAGAGAGTCGGATAAGAAATCCAAATACTTATTCCAAGGATATTACTAATAATAGTTCAAGATTATGGGAAATATTTATTTTTACCTCAATGTGGTTGAAGGTATCAAGATTATATCCATGGTTTATAAGTTATTCACTAAGAACATCCGTTATAGAACATTTGTAGTATAATTCTCTATCCCTAAGATTCACATCAATCTACATGATTGGAAATAGGTCCAACACCATGGACTTCACCAAAATTCATTGTTTAGAGAAATTTTTTTTCCTATCCATGAAACCACAATAATCATTATTATTAGAAGAAATAATATAAACTAGAAATTCTCATATCATTTATAACAAGTCCTCACACAGCTGAATCTCTATGAAAATCAAACAAGAAAACAATTCAAGTGAAAGAACTCAAAAGAATTGAGATGATGCAAATATTCACAATTGAAATATTTTCATTTTCTTATCATATATTATATTCCTAAAATCCTCAGTCTAATTTATGGAATATTTAGTAAAAACACCACTGAAATATTTGAATTTAACTATAGTAGAATTGGAATTATCTTATGTTATTCTATTAAAATCATTCAGTGTAAAATCAAAATTCATCAGATATTAGATAAAATGTTAAATTCATTGAAATATAAAATCAATAGCTAAGACAACACAAAATATATAACTAAAATAATGTTAAAGTAAGTTGAATTAGAATAGGGGATTAGGTTTTGATTCCTCAAAACAACATATTTGGAATATTTTATTTAATAAATAGTACGTAACACTGAATACATATCCAATGATCATAGCATTGATCTCCCAAAATATCATCATTGTAGGTAACTTGTGAGTAAAGGATTTTCGTAGGAGATGTTTTCATAATTATAATTATAAATGGATGGTAATATCACCTTTATTTTTTACAAAATAGTATAGAGGGTTATCAAAATTTTGAAACTCACAAAGTAATTCTCGTGAATTTTAATTCATTATTGGATGAAATATGGACGCCAAATTTGCATAATCAATGGTTTATAAGGAGGTTTCAAGACCATATTTTCATATAATTACCTTTAAATATGAATTAAATTTTTTGAACAACTTCAATATCCAATTAGCGATCCAACTATACAAGTATTATTTTACAATTGATATGAAAATTATGGTAATATGTTATCTAAAAAGGAACCTAATGAATGTAGTATAATATAAAATAATATAGTTACTCTTATGGTAGAAAATATGCATATATTTGTCCATAGGGACAAAAATATAATTTAGATAAATACATTATACTTTGGCTTCATTAAAAAAATATGGGAGTTAGATTATACAACATTCCATGTACCTATTTTTTGATTTAAATGCATTAATAAAATTGGTGTGGTAAAAATCAATGAATCAGGATTTGTGAATGTTAATTTCAGTAAGGAAGTGTACAAGGATGAATCATTTAGAATGGAATCATAGGTAATAAATGTATTTTATGCTTTGAATCCTATAAACAAAAATATATTTGTTTTTATTTTGGGGATTAAAAGAATATTACATTAAAATGATAATTCCATTAAAGAATGTCCAATAATTTGGACATAGTAATCATTTCACAATAGTCCCACTATATATGGTTCATTATAGTTTAAATGGGGGTATTGGGAATGGATTTTCATGGATTATTGAGGGTTGAAATCCCATAAACCTTTTAGGGAAATAAATATTTCAATAAATAATTTAAATTTCTCTAATTATAATTTTATATAAAACTTTTTCTCTTATAATATTATGTGTTCAATACCATATGTAAATTTCCAAATGTTCCTAGAATGTGGGTAAAAGACGTTAAAAGGTTCAATAAAGATTTATACATATATTTTTTTTAAATGACTCCAATGGATTAAATTGAACTTATATAGGTATTATATATCTATTTTTACTTTAAATAAATTTAAATAAAACAACTAATTATTTAAATAAAAAGTTAGTTTTAAACAATAACGCAGTATTTTTCACTATTCATAAAAAATTGAATGTTTTCAGAAAAATACCAAAAATTCACCCTAAGATAATTTTTATATTCCAAGTTCAAAAATGAATTCTGTATTAACAAATTAAAAACATGGAAGTATCATTAATTAATTTAAAATTAATTATCGTTGTCAAACTCAAAAAGCGGGTTTTTAAAAAGTAAAGACCATCAAAATATTGACATGTGTTTATGTCAAATTTAAATGCGAAATTACTTATAGTGACGAAATTTTATTAAATGATATAAATATAATCTAATTATACGTCCAAACCATTCAGATGTATAAGTATACACTTTAAATTATTTTTATTAAATAAAATTTTCAATTAAAATTTATTATTTTTCATTATTCACCAAAATATGAATGTTATCAAAAATACACCAAAAATTTATCAAAACAAAATTTTTATGTCCCAATTATAAAGAAGAAGTTTATTTTGTAAAATTTAATATATAAAAGCGGAAAATGCTACATTTAAAAAGTTTTCTCCATTAAAAGTCTGTTAAATTGCATTTTCTGAAAAATACATCCTTTATCTGAAAAATTTAATTTCTTATTATATTATGTATAAGAAATAGATAATATATATGTTAATATTATATGGAGTATATAAAAGTCAAAATGCAGTTAATACTATTCATAATCATTTTTGGAATGGCTAGTTTGGTAAGTCGGGTTGCACTCAAAGTCGTTGTTGCAGGTAGTGCAAGTTATTGAATTACTTTGAAGAGATAATGTACTATGAAATTATGGGGTGTTACATTCTCCCCTCCTTAAATAAATTTATTCCTCACAATTTGAAATTGTTTTTCGAAAATAAAAGGTTAAAAATAGAAAAATACCTTTGTGAAAAACACACATTAGAAATTCTGATAATAAAATTTATTTTTAATAAGAGGGAAACAGAAATGAAAAAGTCACCACCAAATTATGATCTTGATTAAGAGAACATTGGTGGAAATTATAGACACATAATTGGAAGAAAAAATTAAATATTTATAAGCATTTATTGAGTTCATCAATCATAAAATAGTGTAAAATTAAGGGCCTCAAGGCCATCAATCTATGAAGATTTAAAATATCATCGGTTCAAAAAAACATAAGGTATTATGATAACACATTTTTGGTTTTAATATCTCTTCCCAAGAATTAATTTATTAATAGAATAAGAGGAAAAAGTATATACTTGAAAAGTATAGTTTCATCCTTCATCTAATTCTTATGAAAAACTCATCTTTCACTCCAAAAGATAATAGAATTTAAAAATAGTATATTTATCCTAATCACATAGAGTTACAAAAATAATGAATTTATAATTAATTTGTGATACTATAAAAAACTACATTATACAATCCAGGAAATAATCTTGGATAGTGTTAGGTGATGCACCCTTATCACCCTTGGGTTGCGGGTTTAATTCTCACACCTTGCCAGACCTGACAGTTTGTTTCCCAACCTCTGGGTTGTCCTTTTTATAACAACCCAAAAATAATCCTAAGAAATTATTTAACCTTAACAGTAGTATAAAATGTCAAAATTAATCCATTCTAACCTTTAGACTTATCCAAAATTCTTATTTCAAACTCACAGTCCAAAATTTATAAGGAAGGTAAACACAATGAAGATCTTTTTTTCCAAGTAATAACATGTGAATACCTTCATTATGTATTCTTTTAAAAAATGGTAACACCCTGAATTACCATAAAACATTATTGATTACATTTATACTCCATTATTCCTTATATAATACTAGATATATTCCTTTTATAATTTTTTTTAATACTCTAACAATGATGGAATAAACAAACCATTAATCAGTTACAAGGTAGTCAGGAATATCCAATATAATTTATCCAAATCAGCCATATCTTCTTCCAAAATCACTACCTAAGCATCAAAATCCAATTTAGGGTTATCTTCCCTTTAACCATGTATTTTACAAAAAGTTTATCTTGTTTTTAGGCACTTTTCATAGTACCATGTAATCTCAAATCGTCAATGAAATAGTACTGCAGTACAATCCTTATTTATTTCCATAATTAATATAACCAGTACATCATTGATACAACCCTCAACTGAAATGATTATTTAATAAAAACATAATAACACTAGTCATTCCTCTTCATTTGTGGTAGTATCATAACATGATTATTATCTAATAGCTTCATTTGGGGCATACTCTGATGATTTGGACATTGATTCGCGTAGTGACCCAACTCCTTGAAGATGAAGCATTATACATTTGAAACCTTTTTCTTCCCCATGAAATCACGTACTTGGTGTAATATTTCTCCACACTTATAACAAACTCCCATTACCTTAAATAATTCACCAAGGTGATTCTTTCCACAGTTATCACATATGGGAAAATCGTTCATTCCCCTCTTCCCATTACCCATCATTCTCTCTACCATCATTTTCTTCTCATGCTTACCTTCAAAGCCATAGGACATAGAGAATTATTTACTTATCTTATTAAAACATGATACAATTTCATAAAATGATGAGAATATATAGGAGAATATTTACCTTATAAATGTTTCCTTAATACCATGAAATATATTATCCTTATTACCCTTTTGATCATGCGTATTGATGGAGTTCTCATTCCTTCTACTGGGTGACATTTCATAACAATGCAATACACTGTGTTAGTTTATGAATCGTATTGAAGAATTCAGAAGTTGTAAAATACCTAACATAAATTGAAATGATTATTCATATAATCTATAATCATAAAAAATGATTTCTTTGATGAATTATTTACATCTAAACCCTTCATAATGGATTGTAAAGAAAATATGAATTATCCTATGCATATCCCCCGGCAGTGTCATAACCATGAGTGTAGCAATGCCCATAGTTGTGTACAAGGATACCCAGGGTCAAGCCCGAAACTTCTTGTCGGAGTTTTCACTCCTAGGTACATATGTGTCAAAGCTGCCTCTAACTGCTCGTATCCAGACAGGGATGTCTTTCTTAGAAAATTCACAAAATCTCTATATAACTAAAATTCTAGGAATTTCTTATATACTAATCCTAAAAATCTATCTTATGGTAATTTTTCTAATCATATATTTTCTAAAGCTAGTTTCCAAGGATTATACAAAACATCTTATGATACCAACTGTAATTCCCCGACCCCATTTGCCTGGAGTCGTTGCATTATTTTAATACATAGGAATGATTACATGGAATGAAGTCCCGAATGACCGATCAGTTTAGCAGTCTTTGAAAATAAAATATATACATGAATGTTATATCAAACATTATAGCATAAAACACAAATTAAATAATCCATTGAGATCACCATTATTCTACTAGCTTTACCCTTCATATAAAACAAAATACACTTATTTGGAGCTTAGGACAAAGGAAACAAAATAAAGGGGTGAGCTCAGATGCTCAGTAAGGGTAAATAATTTAGCAGAAGCTATAAACTTTTAATGCAAGATGTATAATAAAAAACATCGGAATTTTAAATATAAAACAAGAACATAATATGAAAAAAATAAATCATACACAACCATATAAACATGCACATGGATATTTTACTAGTCAAATAATCACATGTAATAACTATTTTTATAATGAGGGAATGCCTAACATCAGACATCATTACCACATAGTCATGGCCTCATGCCAAGACTAAAAATAAAATTTTTGTCAAGGCCTTTTAACAAGAAACTAGTTTGTTTCATGATACCTATCAATGCATCAAGGAGCTATAGTAGTTTCCACCCATCACTTACTAATTCCACTTCATTCTTCATATGAAAATGTTGAAACATAACATAAACATTTATTTTAAAACTAGAATATGAAATCTCAATACAATAACCATAAACCATGAATGGTATAAAAATAGCGCATCCACATTAAAACATATCATAACTCATTAAATAAAAAATGGAAGATTTTATTATAACAAATCAATCTCAATCAAGAATAATATCCAATAAAGGATGATGATATAGTTGAAAATGATAAGTAAAACTCTTTGACTGAAATACCACTTTCTCCTGAAATCATTTAAAAGTCACAAAATTTATAAAGGATGAAATTTAAAATATATTTTTGAATTAAAGTCTCCCATAACACATTGAAACATTTCAAAGGAATTAACATTTTAATATATTCATGTCCATATAAATAAATCCTTAAAATCATTTTGAAAACATGGACATTAATGAGAATAATTTAGAGGAATAAATATTTAATACATTTAAAATGATGTTATGTTAAATTGTAACTTAAAAATAATCCATTTGAAATCTCTTTTATGAAACATGGACATGGATAATAAATATTTCCCAGTAAAAAAATACACATAAACAATCTCGGAGAATAATGATATTGGAGATTTGACACTTACCTTGTACTTTCCTTTAGTCGATGGTGTGTTTATCCTCATGTATGATGCCCATAATATGTTATTAAATTATAAAATGATCATATTAATATTTAAGATATTATACATGATACATTTATGAATTTATACTACCCATTTAATTATAATTTCCATGATAAATTATCATTTTGGGTAATAATTGATTTCTTTATCCTACGTGTTTTAACTTGATATTCTTGTTCGTATAACTTAGATAATTATTTAAATACTTCAAGATTATAAAACATGATTTATATATAATATATATATATTTAATATAAATATTTATAATAGATAGATATATGAAATGTAAAACACCATTTATAGAGACGGTAGGTCGTACGTACGCATAAACGTTGCTTCAGTTTTCATATCATATTGAAGGGAAGTAAGTGAATAAGATATATTTATGTACATAAAAAATACATACATATATATATATATTCAGTAGAATTATTATTTCATATATTATAGACTTATTAATAATGTATGTTTTTATAATAATCATTGAATGGTGAACGTGGAAATGAATCTCATCGCATCGTGGAGACAGTAAGCCGTACGTAGACACGAGCGACGATATCATTTCTTTAATGATTAAAATATGTAGAATTGGATGGTATATTAATTTTACAGATGAATTATCATGTTATTTTTATTATTTATATACATATTACTCATCATTATATCCATCCAAATAATATAGTGTTGAATAACAAATTACACCATGGTGTGGAGACGGTAAACCGTACGTACGCACGCATAGTGACATTATCATTCATAGGATAGATATAATAATGAATATGGTTGTACCAAATTTATAAGAACATCCCAGTATATATAAGGTACTGGAGTTATTATTTTGTTATTGAAATAAAAAACAAATAGAAAGTGGAAGAAGAAGATAACTTTGGAAGAGGTGGTGAAATTATGACGTCTTCTTCAGGTGATTCCTTTTGATTTGAACAAAGGGGATCCTTAGGACGGATTTCGGATCAAGTGAAGGCCATTAGGTCAAATTAAGGATAGTTTGGAGGATATTTGGGTAGGTTTTTTCCCATCCAAATGGCTTTGGAGGTGTGAATTTGGGAAAGGGCAAGTGCCCTTTTATAAGAGGGGTGAGGGGAACCTTTGGAAAATCATGAAATATTATTTTATTATAGAATCATATTCGGTTTCTAATGACTAAAAATGAATTTATTTAAAGAATTATGTGGTTATGGGTCGAAAAATTCTCAAAAAAATGTTTTAGACAAGTTTATGTTACCATATTAACCTTGTATTTTAGATTTAACTCTTTGTTAAATAGATTAAGATTTACCATGTCTCCTTGTATTTTTATATTATATGGTTAATAAACATAATATAAAATACCAAACAAACCCAAAGTGGTTAATTAATGAAATATATATCATTATAAGAGTCATTTGGTTGAACCTTATATTTGTAGGACTATTATATAATTTAATAATATAGTATTTGTTTTAAAAACTCATTTTTGTCAATTTTGACACTATTTGGAATTTTGTTTTTTGGGAAAGTCATAAAAACATGATTACATAGAAAACAATACATTGAATCATCACTATCACGTCATATTAAACTATAAAATTCGGGGATGTCATCAAAAATTTGAAATTATATTTATTTTAATATTTATAATACCATTTATTTGATTCTTTCATTACTAAGGTAGTTACTACATCATCATTGTGTCATAAATAAATTTAATTATATAATGTCTAAAAACTATAAATAAAATATCATGATGTAGGAAATATTTTTATCTTTATAATGAATATTTATAGTCGAATTTATCATTTGTATAACCCTATATTAAAAAATAGTTATTAAAATTTGAATTTTACATTTTTAACTCTTCTTGAAATAAAATAATAATAAATGTCCTAATCTAATATAAGTGGATCAATAGAATCAAATATTATTATTAAGGTTGTTTTTGGTCGAAATAAACTTATCCAACAGAATTAGGACTCATTTTAGGGTAATTATAATATCATTTTACCTTTAATTACCCTATTTACTTTTAATTGTGGTAAATAAAAGTCAAAAGTTACTATTCAGAAAAAAAATATTTTTATCTTATTGAACAAATTTTTACTTATTGATGTCAGCCGTTTCTCTCATATTTTTGAAATTTAATTCACAGAAGTGGTAAAATTACATTTTATGCAACTTCGCAAATTTTCCTAGAAGGTGGGTAAAAGACGTTAATAAGTTCAATAAGATTTTATACATTTAGTTTTATTGTAAAATGACTCCAATGAATTACATTTAACTTATATAAGTATTATATAACTATTATTACTTAAAATAAATTTAAATAAAAAATATTTATTTAAATAAAAAGTCAGTTTTACACAATAACACAGTATTTTTCAATATTCATCAAAAAATTGAATGTTTTTAGAAAAATACCAAAAATCACACTAATATAATTTTGATATTAAAAATTAAAAAATTAATTCTATTTTACCAAATTCAAAACATGGAAGTTTCATTCATTAATTAAAAATTATTTCTCGTTGTCAAAACCAAAAAGGGGGGTTTTATAAAGTAAAAACTATCCAAATATTGACATGTGTTTATGTAAATTTAAATGTGAAATTAATTATAATGACCTAAATTTTATTAAATGATAAAAATATAATCTAATTATACGTTAAAACCATTCAAATTTATAATTTAACAATATAAATTATTTTGATTAAAAAAGTTGTTTTCAATTAAAATTTAGTATTTTTCATCATTCACCAAAATATGAATGTTATAAGAAAAACACCAAAAAATTATCAAAACTAAATTTTTATATCCCAATTCTAAAGAAAATTTTTATTTTGACAAATTGATTATATAAAAGTGTCAAATATTGGATTTAAAAAGGGTTCACCATTAAAAGGCAGTTAAATTGCAATTTATGAAAAATACATCCTTTATTTAAAAAATTTAATTTGTTCTAATATTATGTCTAAGAAACACATAATATGTATGTTAAAATAATGTGTACTATATAAAATTCCAAATGTAGTTAATACTATTCATAACCATTTTTTGAACGGCTAGTTTTGTATGTTGTGGTACGCTCTAACTCGGTGTTGTGTGTAGCACAAGTTATTGAATTAATTTTAAGAGATAACATACTGGGAAATCATGTGGTGTTACATTCTCCCCTACTTCAAAAAATTGCATCCTTGTAATTTGAAATTTTTCTTAGAAAATAAAATGTTAAAAATATAAAATTACCTTTGTGGAAAACGAACATCAAGAATTGGGTTGATAAAATTTAGTCTTAATAAGAGGGAAAGGGAAATGAAAAGTCACCCCCAAATTATGATCTTTATTAGGAGAACATTGGTGGAAATTAGAGAAACATAATTAGAGGAAATACATAAATACTTACATGGATTTATTGAGGTAATAATTCAAAAACAAGTGTAAAATTCAGGGCCTTAAAGCCATAAATCTATGATGATTCAAAATATCATCGATTCAAAAAAACATAAGGTGTTAGCATAACACATTTTTTGTTTTAAAAGAACTTCCCTAATGTTTATGAATTGATTTATTCATATAATTAGAGGAAAAATAATCTTGAAAAGGATAGTTTCAAACTTCAACTAATTCATACCAAAAACTCATCTTTCACTGCAAAAGATAATAGAATTCAAAAATACTCACTTAATCCTAATCGTATAGGGTTCCAAAAATAATGAATTTATAATTACTTTTTTAGACAATAAAAAACTACATCATACAAACCAGGACATCATGTAGGCCAGTGGTAGGTGATTCACCATTGTCACACATCGGTTGTGGGTTCAAGTCTCACGGCCTTATCGGATGTGATGGGTTGTCGCCCGACCTCCGGGTTGTCTTTTTTATAAAAATCCAAAAATAATCTTATGAAATTATTTAACCATAATAATACTATCCAATGTCAAAAATAATCCATTCTAACTTTTGGTATTATTCAAAATACTTTTGTCCAAACCCACAGTCCAAAATTTATATGGAAGGTAAACCCAATGAAGATCTTTTTTTCCACATGATAACATGTGAATACCTTCATCGTGTATTTCTTTAAAAAATGGTAACATCCAAAATTACCATAAAACCTTATTGATTAAATTCATGCTCCCTTATTCATTATATAATACTAGATATATTCCTCACATCCAAAAAAGTTGAATACTCCCACAATGATGGAATAAACAAACTATTAATCAGTTCTAAGATAGGAAAAAATATCCAACATAATTTATCCAAATCAACCATCTCTTATACCAAAATCACTACCTCGGTATCAGGACCATAATTTGGGTTATCTTTCCTTCAACCATGTATTTTCTGAAAACATTAACTTGTTGTTGACTTAATTTTCTTAGTACCATGTAATCTCAAATCCTCAATGAAATAGTATTGCAGTATAAACCTTATTTATTTTCATAATTAATATAACCAGTACATCGTTGATACAACACTCAAATGAATTTATTCTTTAATAACAACATAAGAACACTAGTCATTCCTATTCATTTGTGGTAGTATCATAACTATATTATTATCCAATAACATAATTAGGATCATACTCTAATAATTTGCTCATTGAATCACGTAGTAACCCAAATCCTTGAAGATGAATCATTTTACATTTGAAATAATTTTCATACCCTTTAAATCACGTACATGATGTCCTTGTTCTCCAAACATATAAAAAATCTCATTCCATTCTAGCATTTACCATGGTTATTCTTTCCACAGTTATCATATATTGGAAAATCATTCTTTCCCATCTTTCCTTTATCCATCTTTCTCTCTACCATCCTTTTCTTATCTTGCTTCCTTTCAAATTCATTGGACTTAGAGAATTATTTACTTATCTTATTAATACTTGATAATATTTCATCATATGATGAGAATACATGGGAGACTATTTCCCTTCTAAATTTTGGCTGAATTCCATGAAAGATATTATCATTCTTACCCTTTAGATCATGCGTATTGTTGGAGTTGTCATTCCTCCTAATGGGCTCCATTTCTAAACAATGGAATACAATAGGTTAGTTTATGAATTGAAATGAAAAAATTCCAAACGTCTAAAATACCTAACATAAATTGAAAATATTATGCATATAATCTATAATCATAAAAAAATCTATGAGGAAGTATTTACTCTTAAATCCTTCATAATGGCTTGTAAATAAAATGTGAATTATCCTAAGCATATCCCCTAGAAGTGTCGTAACCAAGAGTGCAGCAAGGCCCATTATTGTGTACTAGGATACCTCAGGTCATGACTAAATCTTCTTATCAGATTTTTCACTCCTAGGTACATTTGTGCCAAAGTCGCCTCGGCCTGCTTGTATCCAGACAGAGATGTATTGCGTGGAAAATTCATAAAATATCTATATTATCAAAATTCTAGGATGTTCTTCTATATTAATCCTCAAAGTCTATCTTAGGGTGATGTTTTTTAATCATTCATTTTCTAAATATAGTTTCTATGATTTTTATTAAACTTCCTATGATACCAAATGTAACGCCCCGAGCCCAGTTACCCAGAGTCGGTGCATTATTTTAAAACATTTGAATGATTACAAGGAATCAAGTCTCTAAGGATCGATCTATTTAGAAGTCTTGGAAAATAGAATACATACATGAATGTTACATGAAACTTTATAACATAAAACACAACATAAATTTTCCATTGAGAATGCCATTATTCCACTAGCTTAATGTTGCATATAAAACATAATGCACATCTTGGAATCCTGGGAAAAGGAAAACATAAAAAGGGGTGAGCTCAGATGCTCAGTAAGGGTAAATAATATAGCAGAAGATATAAACTTTTAAGAAAAGATGTATATTAAAAAAATTATCCTTTTAAATAGAAAAATATAACATAATATGGTAAAAAATCAAACATCACCATATAAACATGGATATTCTACTGGTCTAATAATCACATGTAATAAATAATTTCATAATTATGGATTGCCTAACGTCGGACATCATTACCACTTCGTCAAGGCCTCATGCCATGACTAAAAATAAAATATTTCTTAAGGCCTTGTGCCAAGACACTAGTTTGTCTCATGAGACCTACCGATGAATCAATGATCTATAGCGGGCTCCACCAGTCACATACTAAGTCCACTACATTCCTCATATGAAAATGTTGAAACAAAACATAAACATTCGTATTAAAACTAGAATATGAAATGTGAATACATTAACCATACACCATAAATGTTATAGAAAAAATTACATCCTTAGTAAAACATATCATAACTCATTAAATAAAATATGGAAGATTATATTATAATAAATAAACCTCAATCAAGAATAATATCTAATAAAGGTTGATGATACAGTTGAAAATAACTAGTAAAACTCTTTGAGTGAAATACCCCTTTTTCATGAAATCATTTAAAAGTCACACAATTTATAAAGGTGAGATTTAGAAGATATTTTTGAATCAAAGTTTCCCATACCACTTTCAATCTTTTTTAAGGAATTAATATTTTAAAACATTCATGTCTATATAAATAAATCCTTAAAACCGTTTTGAAAACATGGACATTAATGAGAAAAAGATTTAGAAGAATAAATATTTAAAACATTTAAAATGATATTTATATAAATATTAACATAAAAATAATCCTTTTGAAAAATATTTTATGAAACATGGACATGGATAAAAAAATTTCCTTGCAAAAACATACACATAAACAATCTCAGATAATAATGGCATTGAGGAATTAACCCTTACCATGTACATTCCTTTAGTCGAGGGTATGTTTAACATCATGTATGATGACCATTATATGTTATTAAATTATTATAGAACCATATTAATATTTATTATATCCTAAATGATTCATTTATGACATTATACTACCCATTTAATAATAATTTCAATGTTAAATTAACATTTCGGGTAATAATCTTTTTCTTTATCCTACGTGTTTTAACTTGTTATTCCTGATCGTATTACTTAGATCATGATTTAAATACATCCAAAATAGAAAAATGATTTATATATCATATATATTTATAATATAAAAATTTATAATAGATAGATATATGAAATAGAAAACACCATTTATGGAGAGGATAGGTCGTACGTACTCATGAACACTATTTCTGTTTTCATATCGTATTGTAGGAAAGTAAGTGAATAAGATATATGTATGTGCATACATACATAAATAAATAAATACATATATATATCCAATAGAATTATTATGTCATATATTACACACTTATTAATAATATATATTTTTATAATCATCATTGAATGATGAACGTGGAAATAAATCCCATCGCGTCGTGGAGACGGTAAGTCGTACGTACACACGATCGATGATATCGTTTCCTTAATGATTAAAAGGTGTGGAATTGGATGGTATATTAATTTTACAGAGGAATTATCTTGTTATTTTTGTTATTTATATACATATTAATCATCATTATATCCATCCAAATAACATATTGCTGAATAAAAAATTACTCCACGACGTGGAGACGGTAAGCCGTACGCACGCACACATGGTGACAATATCCTTAATAGGATAGATAAAATAATGAATATGGTGGTAAGATATTTATAATAACATCCTAGTATATATATTGTACTAGATTTATTATTTTGGTATGGAAATAACAAATAAATAGAAAGGGAAAGAAGAAGATAACTTTGAAAGAGGTGA
Organism: Viscum album; assembly: GCA_963277665.1. Taxonomy (NCBI): domain Eukaryota; kingdom Viridiplantae; phylum Streptophyta; class Magnoliopsida; order Santalales; family Viscaceae; genus Viscum; species Viscum album. The sequence goes on along the minus strand of OY728160.1, from coordinate 1,202,567,015 downwards.
TGAAATTATTACCTCTTCCTCGGGTGCTTCCTTTTGATTTGAACAAAAGGGCTCATTGGGTTGGATTTATAATCAAGGTAAGGCTTATAGGTTTAATTGAGAATAGTTTGGAGGATATTTGGGTCGGTTTTGGCTGATCCAAATGGCATTGGAGGTGTGAATTTGAAGGAAAGGGAAGTGCCCTTTTATAAGAGGGGTGAGGAGAACCTCAGAAAAAACATGAAATATTATTTTATTATACAATAATATTCGATTTCAAATGGCTCCAAATGAATATATTTTTAGATTTAGGTAGTTATGGGTATAAATAATATCAAAAATATAGGTTTTAGACAAGTTTAGGTTACCAGATTAGTCTTATCTTTTAGATTTAACTCTTAGTTAAATAGTTTAACATTTACCATATCTCCTTTTATTTTTATATTATATGTTTAATAAACATACTATAAAAATCCAATAGAACACCAAGTGGTTAATTAATGACATATATATAAATATAACAGTCCTTTGGCCGAAACATATATTTATAGGAATATTGTGTAATTTTATAATATAGTATTTATTTTAAAAACACATTTGGTCAATTTTGACACTCTTTGGAATTTTGTTTTTAAGTCATAACAACATGATTACTTCGAAATAATACATTAAATCATCCCTAAAATTTAATATTTGAATATAAAATTCGTTTATTTCATAACAAAGTGGAAATTAAATTTATCTTAATATTTATAATACCATTTATTTGATTCTTTCATTAATAAGGTAATTACTGCATCATCATTGTGTCATAAATGTATTTAATTATTTAAAGTCTAAACATTAAGAATAAAATACCATGATATAGGAAATAGTTTTATCTTTGTAATAAATATATATAGTTGAATTTATCTTATGTATATTCCCATATTAAAAAAATTTATTTATTAAAATTTGAATTTTAAACTTTTAAATCTTGTTTATAAAAATAATAATAAATGTCCTAATCTAATCCTAGTGGATAAAAAGGATCATATTCTATTTATAAGGTTGTTTTTGGTTGAAATAAACTTATCAAATAGAATTAGGACACATGTTAGGGAAATTATAATATCATTTGTACCTTTAATTACCCCATTTACTTTTAATAGTGGTAAATAAAAGTCAAAAATTACTATTCAACAAAAATTGTTTTTATCTTATTGAACCAAATTTTACTTATTGATTTCTACCATTTCTCTCATATTTTTAAAATTTAATTCACATAAGAGGTAATATTACATTTTATGCAAATTTGCAAATGTGCCTAAAAGGTGGGTAAAAGACGTTAAAAAGTTCAATATATTTTTATACATCCAGTTTTATTATAAAATGACTCCAATTAATTAAATTGAACTTATATAGGTATTATATAACTATTTTTACTGAAAATAAATTTAAATAATATAAATAATTATTAAAATAACAAGTCAATTTTAAACAATAACGCATTGTTTTTCACTATTCCTCAAAAATTGAAATTTTTTAGAAAAATACCAAAAAATCACCCTAATATAATTTAGATATTCCAAATTAAAAAATGAATTATATTTTACCAACTTCAAAAATTTCAAGTTTAATTAATTAATTTAAAATTATTTCCCGTTGTCAAAACCAAAAAGCGGGTTATTGAAAAGTAAAAACTATCAAAATATTGACATGTTTTTATGTCAAATTTAAATGTGAAATTACTTACAATGACTTAAATTTTATTAAATAATAAAAATATAATCTAATTATACTTCCCAACCATTCAAATTTATAATTTAAAACTATAAATTATTTTTATTAAAAAGGTTGTTTCGAATTAAAATTTAGTATTTTGTGCCATTAACCAAAATATTAAAGTTATTAGAAAAACAACAAAAAATTATAAAAACTAAATTTTTATGTCCCAATTATAAAGAAGAATTATATTTTATCAAATGTAATATATAAAAGTGTCAAATATTTGTTTTAAAAAGGGTTTTGCATTAAAAGGCGGTTAAATTTCATTTTCTGAAAAATACTTCCTTTATCTAAAAAATTGAATTTGTTATAATATTATATATAAAAAACACATAATATGGATGTTAAAATTTTATGGACTATCTAAAATTAAAAATTCAATTAATACTATTCATAACCATTTTTTGAACGGCTAGTTTGGTAAGTTGTGGTATGCTTAAACTCGGTGTTGCGTTTAACGCAAGTTATTGAATTTATTTGAAGATAAAACATACTATGAAATAATGGGGTGTTACATTCTCCCATCCTTCAAAAAATTGTGTCATTGCAATTTGAAATTGTTCTTTGAAAATAAAAGGTTAAAAATAGAAAAATACCTTTGTGGAAAACCAACATCGGGAATTGGGTTAATAAAATTTAGTCTTAATAAGAAGGAAAGGGAAATGAAAAAGTCACCACCAAATTATGATCACGATTAGGATAAATTTTTTGGAAATTATAGAAACATAATAAGAGGGAAAACGTGAATATTTACCGAGAGTGATTGAGGTCGTCAATCAAAAACAAGTGTAAAATTTAGGGCCGGAAAGCCATCAATCTACGATGATTCAAAATATAACTGGTTCAACAAAACATAAGGTATTAGGATAACACATTTTTGGTTTTAAGATATCTTACCTAAATTTTAAGAATTGATTTATTTATATAATAAAACGAAATAAAATATACTTGACAAGGAGAGTTTCATCCTTCAACTAATTCCTACTACAAACTCATCTTTCACTCCAAAAGATAATAGAATTCAAAAATATTCAATTATTCCTATTTGTATAGGGTTCCAAAAGTAATGAATTAATAATTCATTTTTTAGACTATAAAAAACTACATTATACAAACAAGGATATCATGTAGGCCCATGGTAGGTGATGCACCCTTGTCACCCTTCAGTTGCGGGTTCATGTTTGAAGGCCTTGTTGGACACGACGAATTGTCACCCGACCTCCGGGTTGTCCTTTTTATAATAATCCAAAAATAATCTTAAGAAATTCTTTAACCATAACAATAGTACCCAATTTCAAACATATCCATTCTAACCTTTATTATTATACAAAATACTTTTTTCCAAACCCATAGTTCAAAATTTAGAAAGAAGGTAAACACAATGAAGATATTTTTTTCTACGTAATAACATGTGAATACCATCATCATGTATTCTTTTAAAAAATGGTTACACCATAAATTACCATGAAACCTTATTGATTAAATTCATGATCCCTTATTACTTATTGAATAATAGATATATTCCTTATATCCAAAAATTTTGAATACTCCCACAATGATGGTATAAACAAACCATTAATCAGTTCTAAGGTAGTAAAAAATATCCAATATAATTTATCCAAATCAACCATCACTTATTCCAAAATCACTACCTCATTAGCAGGACCATATTTAGGTTTATCTTTCCTTAAACCATTTAATTTTCAAAATCATTAACTTTTTCTTGACATACTTTTCTTAGTACCATGTAATCTCAAATCCTCAATGAAATAGTACTGCAGTACAATCCTTCAAGCATGTATTTTCCAAAAACACATTTTGTCAATTTTGATACTATTTGGTATTTGATTTTTTGTGAAAGTCATAACAACATGATTACTTCAAAAACAATACATTTAATCATCCCTAAAATTTCATATTCAACTTGAAAATTCGTGGATGTCATAAATACTTTGAAATTATATATTTTTTAATATTTATAATACAATTTATTTGATTATTACAATAATAAGGTAATTACTGCATCAACATGTGTCATAAATAAATTTAATTATTTAATGTCTAAAAATTATAAATAAAATACCATGATTTAGGAAATACTTTTATCTTTTAAATGAATATATATAGTTCAATTTATCTTATGTATATCTCTATATTAAAAAAATAGTTATTAAAATTTGAATTTTACACTATTAACTCATCTTAAAAAAACAATAAATGTCCTAATCTAATATTAGGAGATAAAAAGGATCATATTTTATTTATATGGTTGGTTTTGGTCGAAATACACTTATCCAATAGAATTAGTACATGTGTTAGGGTAATTATAATATCATTTTTACCTTTAATTACCCTATTTACTTTTAACAGTGGTAAATAAAAGTCAAAAGTTACTATTAAAAAAAATTATTTTTATCTTATTGAACCACATTTTACTTACTGATGTAAATCTTTTTTTTTATTTTTGAAATTCAATTCAAAAAAGTGGTAAAATTACGTTTTATGCAAATTTACGAATGTGACTAGAAGGTGGGTAAAAGGCATTAAAAGGTTCAATAAAATTGTATACATCTAGTTTTATTAAAAAATGACTCAAATGAATTACATTGAACTTATATAGGTATAATATATATATTTTTACTTAAAATAAATTTATGTAAAATAAATTATTATATAAATAAAAAGTCAGTTTTAAATAATAACGCAGTGTTTTTTACTAGTCACCAAAAAATGAATGTTTTCAGAAAAATACCAAAAATTCACCCTATGATAGTTTTGATATTCCAATTTAAAAAATGTACTATATTTTACCAAATCTAAAACATGGATGTTTCGTTAATAAATTTAAAATTAATTCATGTTGTTAAAACCAAAAAGGGGATTTTAAAAAGTAAAAACTATCAAAAGATTGACATGTGTTTATGTCAAATTTAAATGTGAAATTTTTTATAATGACCTAAATTGTATTAAATGATAAAAATATAATCTAATTATTCTTCCTAACCATTCAAATGTATAATATAACACTATAAATTATTTTTATTAAAAACTTGTTTGAAATTTAAATTTAGTATTTTTCACTATTCACCAAAATATGAAAGTTATCAGAAAAACACAAAAAATCAATAGAAACTAAATTTTTATGTCCTCATTTTAAAGAAGAATTTATTTTGTCAAATTTAATATATAAAAGTGTCAACTATTTTATTTAAAAAGGTTTCTCCATTAAAAGGCGGTTAAATTGCATTTTCTGAAAAATATTTCCTTTATCTGAAAAATTGATGTTCTTATTATATTATGTCTAAGAAACATAAAATATGGATGTTAAAATTATATGAAAAATATAAAATTTAAAATAAAGTTAATAATATTCATAACTATTTTTTGAACGACTAGTTTGTTAAGTCGTGGTGCGCTCGAACTCGGTGTTGCGTGTAGCACAAGTTATTGAATTACTTTGAATAGATAATGTACTAAGAAATCATGGGGTGTTAAATTCTACCCTCCTTTAATAAATTTTGTCCACATAATTGGAAATTTTTAGTCAAAAATAAAAGGTTAAAAATAGAAAAATACCTTTGTGTAAAACCCACACTAGAAATTGGGTTAATAAAATTTCATCTTAATAAAAGGTAAAGGGAAATATAAAATTCACCACCAAATTATGATCTCGATTAGGAGAACATTGGTGAAAATTGGAGACACATAATTGGAGGAAAAACTTAAATATTTATAGGGATTTATGGAGGTCATCAATCACAAACAACTGTAAAATTGAGGGCCTCAAAGTCATCAATCTATGATAATCTAAAATATCATCGGTTCAACAAAATATAAGGTTTTAGGATAAAATGTTCTTGGTTTTAAGATCTCTTCCCTAATGTTTAAGAATTAATTTATTCATTGAATAAGAGGAAACAATATATACATGGAAAGTAGAGTTTCATCCTTCAACTGATTCCTACCACAAACTATTCATTCACTCCAAAAGATAATAGAATTAAAAAATATTCTATTTATCGTAATCGTAATGGGTTCCAAAAATTATGAATTTATAATTCATTTTTTAGACTATAAAAAACTACATTATACAAACCAAGACATCAAATAGGAAAATGGTAGGTGATGCACCCCTGTCGCCCTTCGGTTGTGTGTTCAAGTCTCACGGCTTTGACGAACGCAACAGGTTGTCACCCGACTTCCGTGTTTTCCTTTTTATAACAATCCAAAAATGATCGTAAGAAATTAATTAACCCTAAAAATAGAATCCAATGTCAAACATAATTCATTCTAATCTTTAGACTTATCCAGAATATTTCTGTCCAAAATTATAATCCAAAAATTTTAAGGAAGGTAAACATAATGAATATGTTTTTTCCACGTAATAACAAGTGAATACCTTCATCATGTATTCTTGTAAAACATGGTATCACCCTGGATTACCATAAAACCTTATTGGTTACATTCATGCTCCCTTATTCATTATAGAATACTAGATAAATTTCTTATATCCAAAATTTTGAATACTCCAACAATGATAGAATAAAAAAACCATTAATCAGTTCCAAGGTAGTCAAAAATATCCAATATAATATATCCAAGTCAACCATCTCTTATTAAAAAATCACTACCTCAGTATTAGGACCATATTTAGGTTTATCTTTCATTCAACCATGTATTTTCCAAAAAATTTAACTTTTTCTTGAGTCACATTTCTCAGTACCATGTAATCTCAAAACCTTAATGAAATATTACGATAGTACAATTATTATTTATTTCTATAATTAATATAACCTATACATTGTTCATAAAACACTCAAATAAAATGATTATTTAATAACAAAATAAGAATACTAGTCATTCTTCTTCATTTTTTATAGTATTAGAACTTGATTATTATCTAATAACATCATTGGAGGCATACTCTGATGATTTGTACATTGATTCATGTAGTGACCCAAATCATTGAAGATGAAGAATTGTGCATTTGAAACCTTTTTCATACCCCTGAAATCACATTCTTGGTGACCTTTTTCTCCACACTTATAACAAAATCTCATTCCCTTCATGCATTTACCTAGTTGATTCTTTCCACAGTTATCACATACGTAAATATCCTTTTTTCCCCTCTTCCCTTTATCCATCTATCTCTCTACCATCCTTTTCTTCTCTTGTTTCCCTTCAAAGCCATGGGAATCAATGAATTATTTTCTTATCTTATTACAACATGACAATATTTCTTTATATTTTGAGAATTTGTGGGAGACATTTTACCTTCTAAATGATGGTTTAATATCATGAAAGATATGATCATTCTTACCCTTTGGATCATGCGTATTGCTGGAGTTCTCATTCCTTCTATTGGGAACCATTTTTAAACAATGGCATACACTTGGTTAGTTTATGAATCACAATACATAATTCCAAACATGAAAAATACCTAAGGTAAATTGAATATATTATGCATATAATATATAATCATAAAAAAATATCCTGAATATTTTTTTACTCCTAAATCCTTCATAATATATTGTAACGAAAAATTGAATTATCCAAACCATATCCCCTTGGAGTATCGTAACCAAAACTAAAGTAAGTCATGTTGTCGTATAGTAGGATACCCCAGGTCAAGCCCGAAACTCCTTGTCAGAGTTTTCACTCCTAGGTACATCTGTGCCAGAGCCGCCTCTACCTATTCATATCCAGATAGAGATGTATTTCTTGGAAAATTCACAAAATCTATATATTACCAAAATTATAGGATGTTCTTCTATACTAATCCTCAAAATCTATCTTAGGGTAATTTTTTCTAATCAGAGTTCTTATAAATCTAGTTTTTACATTTTGTACTAAACTTTCTATGAAACCAACTATAATGCCCCGACCCTCGTAACCCAGAGTCGGTGCATTATTTTAATACATTGGCATGATTACAAAGAATCAAGTCCTAAAGGACGGATCAGTTTAGCAATCTTGGAATATAGATTACATACATGAACATTACATGACACATTCTAACATAAAACAGAACATAAATAATTTGTTGAGAGCGCCATTATTCCACTAGCTTAATGTTGCATATCAAACATAATACACTTATTGGAATCCTGGGGAAAATAATAAATAAGAATGATGTGAGATAAAATGCTCAGTAAGGGTAAATAATTTAGCTGAAGCTATAAACATTCAGGGCAAGATGTATAATAAAAACATCATAATTTTATATAGAATAGTTGAAAATAATATGGAAAAAAATAAATCAAACATCATCGTATAAACATGCACATGGCTATTCTACTAGTTGAATAATCACTTGTAATAACTAATTTCATAATGAGGGAATGTGTAACGTCAGACCTCATTACCACATAGTGAAGGCCTTGTGCCAAGACTGCAAATAAAAGTTTTGTCAAGGCCTTATGCCAAGACACTAGTTTTTCACATGACACATACCAATGCATCGATGAGCTATAGAGGGATCCACCCGTCACTTACAATGTCCACTGCATTCCTCGTATGAAAATGTTGGAAAAAAACAAAAACATTTGTATTAAAACTAGCATACGAAATGTAATTACATTAACCATAAACCATGAATGGTATAAAAATAGCTGATCAAAAATAAAACAAATCATAACTCATTAAATACAATATCGATGATTGTACTATAATAAATCAACCTCAATAATTAATAATATCCAATAAAGGATGATGATATAGTTAAAAATTATCACTAAAACTATTTGAGTGAAATACCCCTTTTAATGAAATCATTTAAAAGTTGCACAATTTATAAAGGAAGACATTTAAAATATATTTTTGAATCAAACTGACCCATTACACTTTGAAACTTTTTAATGGAATTAACATTTTAAAAAATTCATGTCCATATAAATAAATCCTTAAATCCATTTTGAAAACATGGACATTAATGAGAATGATTTAGAAGACTAAATATTTAAAACATTAAAAATGATGTTTAGTTAAAGAGTAACTTAAAAATAATCCTTTTGAAAACTCTTTTAGAAATATGGACATGTATAATAAATATTTCTCAGTTAAAACATACACATAAACAATCTCAAATAATAATGAGATTGAGGAATTAACCCTTACCTTGTAGTTTCATTTAGTCAAGGGTATTGTTAACATCCTGTATGATGACCATAGTATGTTATTAAATTATACCAGAACCATATTAATATTTATTATATCATACATGATTCATTTATGACTTTATATTAACCATTTAATAATAATTTGAATGTTAAATAAACATTTCGGGTAATAATCACTTTCTTTGTCCTACGTGTTTTACTTGTTATTATTGATCATATCACTTAGATCATGATTTAAATACTTCCAGAATATAAAATATCATTTATATATCATATATATTTAGAATATAAATATTTATAATGGATTGATATATGAAATGGAAAACACCGTTTAATGAGATGGTAGGTCGTACGTACTCATAAACGATGTTTCCATTTTCATATCGTTTTGAAGGGAAGTGAATAAGATATATGTAAGTACATAAATATACATATATATATATATCTCCAGTATAATTATTCTATCATATATTACATACTTATTAATAATATATATTTTTATAATCATCATTGAATGGTGAACTTGGAAATTAATCGCATCGCGTTGTGGAGACGGTAAGTCGTACGTACACACGAGCAACAATATCATTTCCTTAATGATTCAAAGGTGTGGAATTGGATGGTATATTAATTTTAAAGAGGAATTATCAGGTTATTTTCATTATTTATATACATATTACTCATCATTATATCTATCCAAATAACATAGTGTTGAATAACTAATTACACCACGACGTGGAGACGGTTGACCGTACATATGCACGCAGGGTGGCATTATCATTCATTGGATAGATAGAATAATGAATATGGTTATACCATATTTATAATAATATCTTAGTATATATAAGGTAATGGAGTTATTATTTTGGTATGGAAATAAAAAATAAATATAAAGTGGAAGATGAAGATAACATTGAAAGAGGTGATGAAATTATTACCTCTTTTCGGGTGTTTCCATATGATTTGAGAAAAAGGGATCCATAGGTTAGATTATTGATCATGGGAAGGCCTCTAGGTTAAATTTAGTATATTTTGGAGGATATTTGGGCAGGTTTTGGGAAAGACAAATGGATTTGGATGTGTGAATTTGAGATAAAGTGAAGTGCCCTTTTATAAGAGCGGTGAGAGGCACCTTAGGAATAAAGTGAAATATTATTTTATTATACAATCATATTTTGTTTCTAATGGATCCAAATGAATTTTTTTAGAGCCCTATGTAGTGATGGGTCGGAATCATCTCAACCAATAGGTTTTAGACAAGTTTAGGTTACCATATTAACCTTATCTTTTATATTTAACTCTTAGTTAAATAGTTTAACATTTACCATGTCTCCTTTTATATTTATATTATATGGTTAATAAACATACTATAAAATGTCAAGAGAATCCCAATTGGTTCCTTAATTACATATATATCATTATTAGAGTCCTTTTTCCAAACCTTATATTTTTAGAACTATTATATAATTTAATAATATAGTATTTGTTTTAAAAATTCATTTTTGTCAATTTTGACACTATTGAGTATTTTGTTTTTTCTAAAAGTCATAAAAACATGATTAATTAGAAAAAATACATTGAATCATCCCAAAAATTTCATATTCGACTATAAAATTATTTTATATCATCAAAACTTTGAAATTATATTTATTTTCATATTTATAATACTATTTATTTGATTCTTTCATTAATAAGGTAATTATTGCATCATCATTCTGTCATAAATAAATTTAAATTAATTTGTGTCTAAAAATTATAAATAAAATACCATGATTTAGGAAATAATTTTTTATTTCTAATTAATATTTATGGTTGAATTAATCTTATGTATAACTCCATATTTAAAAACATTAGTTATTAAAATTTGAATTTTTCACTTTTTACACTTCTTTAAATAAAAAAATAATAAATGTACTAATCTAATCCAAGTGGATAAAAATGATAATATTGTATTCTTGAGATTGTTTCTGGTCGAAATAAACACATATAATATAATTAGTACATGTATTAGGGTAATTATAATATCATTTTTACCTTTAATACCCTATTTACTTTTAACCGTGGTAAATAAAAGTCAAAAGTTACTATTTACCAAAAATTATTTTTATCTTATTCAACCAAATTATAATTACTGATTTCAATTGTGTCTCTCATTTTTTTTAAATTCAATTCATAGAAGCTGTAAAATTATGTTTTATGCAAATTTGCAAATTTTCCTAGAAGGTAGGTAAAAGACGTTAAAAGGTTCAATAAATTTTATACATCTAATTTTTTTATAAAATTACATTAATAAATTACATGTAAATTATATATGTATTATATATCTATTTTTACTTAAAATAAATTTAAATAAAATAAATAATTATTTAAATAAAATGTTGGTATTAAACAATAAGGTACTGTTTTCACTATTCATCAAAAAATGAATGTTTTCAGAATAATACAAAAAATGAACCATAAGCTAATTTTGATATTCCAAATTCAAAAATGAATTCTATTTTAACAAATTCAAAAATGGAAGCTTCATTAATTAATTTAAAAGCAAATCCTGGTGTCAAAACCAAAAAGCATTTTTTTAAAAAGTTAAAACTATCAAAAGATTGACATGTGTTTATGTCAAATTTAAATGTGAAATTATTTATAATGAACTAAATTGTATTAAATGATAAAAATATATATTAATTATACTTCCAAACCATTAAAAATTATAATTTAACACTATAAATTATTTTGATTAAAAAAATTGTTTACAATTAAAATTTAGTATTTTACACTATTCACCAAAACATGAAAGTTATCAGAAAAACACCAAAAATTTATCGAAACTAAATTTTTATATCTTTATTATAAATAAGGAATTTATAGTGTCAAATTGAATATATAAAAGTTTCAAATATTGTATTTAAAAAAGGTTCACGATTAAAAGGCTGTTAAATTGTGTTTTCTGAAAAATACTTCCTTTATTTGAAAAATTTATTTTATTCTCATATTATGTCTAAGAATCACATAATATGGATGTTAAAATTATATGGAGTATATAAAATTCAAAATTCATTTAATACTATTCATAATTATTTTTTAAAAGGCTACTTTGGTAAGTCATGGTGCGCTTGAACTCAGTGTTGCGTGTAGCGCAAGTTATTGAATTGCTTTGAAGACATAACGTATTATGAAATAATGGTGTGTTAAATATATGTTTGAAATTGGTTCAAATTATTACTATAACATTCTCATAGAGGATAAAATTAATTAAAAATATTAACAAAATGATGTTGTTGATATAATTTTTATCGATGGAAGACTATAATCAATCCTTTCTTTCGTAAATATTACATATTCTAGATGAATTAGTATTAAGTTTTTTATTTATGATTGTTTCTATTGATATTATAATTTTTATACTATATATATTCCAAAATTTATATCCCTTTTTTTATTTAAAATTATAATCTAAATCTGGGTTGGCTGAGTATATTACATTTTTTAATTTTATTCTATGAATTTTCTCACATGATGTTCTCATTGATGTTAATATGGTTCCAGAGATGTGTGATAACCTTGTTTTTATGGTAGTGGAATGTAAATAAAGAATGATTCACAATGGCCACACATATTTGGGAGATTTGGTATTTCCTAAAGAATGTTCGTTATTTTATACCTGTTGTTTTTCATTTGGAAACATCAATATGAAAGTTTTGTGGCTCAGTGAGTCACTTGGTGTTTTATGTGTGGATAACTATTTCTATTAAGTGAGGTGTGTCCAATGTTATTGTTATTACCCTTTTAAATTATTTTGAGGTGAATCTTGAAGTTGAATCTAAAATTATGATTTGAAAAATATAAGTGTTCATTGATTTGTGTTAAATAAATAAATTATTCCCTTACATAAATTATTAATTTTTACTATAATTGTTTTTAAAATATTTTGATTTCATGAATTTTAAAGGATTTTAAATGTTTTATAATATATTTCAATGGGTAATTATTTTTAAAACCATTTCCCTTCATGAATTTGGAATCACATAGTCATTAGGTTCAAGTTTGAGAGGTATTTCCCATGGATATGATATTTTAATAATTTTCTTTGTTAAAGGTGAGTTGGAGTTATAGCCAAACTCATCCTTTTAGTCTTTTATTATAATTTCAAACATATTTGAGAGGTTTCTACCCATATCTATTATTCATTGGTATCTTATTTTGTGCTTTTTTCAATTTTAATGACCAAAATAATTTGAGCAGTATTTAATGTAAATATTTGTCTTTCTCTAACCATTACACAGGTTGGATTCTATTTTATTGGTTTTATTTTAATTCTCAAGGTAGAGAATTTTGTTAGTGGTATTTGATGTAAGTGACTAGATTTTCCTGAAGAATTCCAATTATCATTTCATGTTTATTGTGTTTTTTATATATTTATTATAGTTTTGAATGATGGGGAAGGTTATAGTTAAGTTTAGTTGATGTCTTAAGTAAATATGCAATTTTGGGCTATATTCTATATTTTTTGGGTTTCTTCTAAATTTTGGAAATGTTTGGAATAACCATTTTGTATTGGTAAAAAACATTAATAATAGTTCTTTTACCATGTTAAAAACCTTACATTGTAGGTAAACACTTTTTTTTTGAAAATTTTATAAATTATAAAACCATAATTCTTAGATAAAAAAATTATGAATTTTATTTTGTTAATGAAAAACATATTACACGTCATATAAATATATTATGTACTGAAAACATATATTATGTGTTAAACTAAATCCAAGTAAAATATATTATGTATCATTAAAATATATTATCTTTTCTTTAAAATTTCGTACGTATCAGTATTTTTGTAAAGGAATATATATTACACACTAAAATATCTTACATAATTAAAAAATTAAAAGAAATTATCTATCATTTGAATCTATATTACACATCCCAGTAGGATATTTTCCTTTGTTGAATTTCATACTATTTTTCCAAGTAGTATATAACATATCATCTATATATTTATATTATTTAACAGAGGCTAGAATTTTCGTTTTCTTATTTTTTGGTATGTAGTAGTCATTTTTTTCATGTGTAAAAGTGAGTTTCTCCATACGTAGGAGTCTTATTTATAGATTTTTCATCTTCTCCCTAGTTGGATGATTTCAAATATTTTCATTAATAAATATATCATTAATCATAATGAATTTAATTTTTTTGAATTTATTATAAAATGAATCCCCCTTCTCGGTTATTATATCTATACCATAATTTTGGAAACCTAAATATCATGATGTGGTGATGATCAACACATTAAGGAATTCCTTTATTAAATCAATTTATGATGGTTGAATATGTTTTACAATAAAAAAAATTCCTGATGTTTTGTGATGTGATTCAAGCATATGAATTATTATGAATTCAATGTACTCCCATACCTTTATTTTATCCTTATTATTCCATTAACAAGGTTTTGAAAACTATGTAATTAGGTGTTGGTGGTTATTCAATGCTAATGGTAATGGATAATATTGGTGGAGGTTCCTCACAAATTTTTTGATTCTTGGATATAACTTCATCAATATAAAAATACTCAACTCCTTGAGGAAGGGGGTTTATAGGATCTTCCATATCTTCTATAATTTAATATTTCTTGGAATTATTTGATTTATTCTAATCTATTCTTTTTGTCCTTTAAATCCTCTTAATTATTATCTTCTAGAATTCAATGGCTAAAATTATCACCGTTAACCTTTAATTGATATCCCTTTAAAAAGAATGATTGAAATTATCATCATTCGACTTAATTAAATCCCTCCCATTGAATCCCATGAGTTTTTAATTCTTATAACACTCCATAATTTTATAATATGGCCATAGACAAACTTTAGGGAATAATTTGATTTTATACTCCTTCCCCTATCATGGTGGAGATGGTTTGATTCAAGATAGGGGTTGTTATTTAGTTTATACATATATATATATATATCATATTATTATTCTCTCGGGCTGGTGCTTTTGTTTATTCTGGGGTAACTGGTTACTTTATATTTTTTCTTTAAATTAAATAAATTTTTTTAGTTTTTCTCAGGTATAAATTAATATATTTCTTCCTTATTCCATTTAATTTCTTCTTTATAAGTGTATAATCATTATGCCATGTTGTTATAATTATTTTGAGATATATATATATATGCTGTCATAAATTGTGGTATCCTATATTATATGGGAAGTATGTAAAGATGGAATTGTAATGGGAAATATGTAGTGGTAACAAAGAATATGAAAGGTATCATGTTTAACATGTTTTTTGTTATTATACTATCGTTTTAATTATACATTAAATATATGTTGTTGCATTATATTGATGCTATTTTCATATATGTATATACTGTAATGTTACATTGGAGATTAAATTATAGATTATATTTTTAAATATGAAGTAAGATTAATATGGTAATGAAATAAAATCTATAATTATAATTAATATAAAAAAATTACCTCAAGATTGATATAAATGGGAAGGTAATATGTAATTCACATGGTTTGATGTGAGTAATATATAAAGTGATATAATTTAGTATCTTATAATATCAAGAGTGATACTTCAATTAAGTTGGTTTTTTGTATTAATATATATTTTCATCTTAGGATATATTTATAGACTAGTTATAATATTTATTATAATTTGTGTATGCTGTATTTTAGAAGTTGGATTATTAGTATAGTGTAGTTGCAGTTATTTTGTTAAATTTTTTTAGGTGTGATGATGTGTTTTGGAATGTTTGGGATGTGTCTTAGGTTATTTTATTGAAGGGTTTTATGTAATTAATTATACCAATAAAAGTAATGGAATAGCAAAGTAAAAAAATTTCAATAAGATTATTATCATCGTAATCAATAGAGATTTAAATATATGTTTTCTTCTAGATAAGTAGAATTTGTTCGACAGCTTCCTCTATATTAAATACCAAACTTACAAGAAACCATTGTATTTTTAAACCATTAATGTATTTTCTTTGTATTAGTAGGTTTAAATAAGATTATCCAAATTATGAAATAAATTAATATATATATATATATATTATTTTATAAAAATTTACTTAATTTTTTATTATGTTTAAGAATCTATATTTTTATGTGTTGTAATTTTTATATTAAAAAAATAATTATATTATTTTAAATGATTAATTTAATAAAATATAACATTGATTTAATAATTTTTATTATTTAGTATTTTATAAAAATTAATAATAATAACAATTAGTATTTTAAAATAAAAACATTATTCTTATAAAAATAGTTTCTCACTGTATTTTTCATTTTATTTAAAATAGAAAATAGGAAATATTGAAATTTAATTTCAAAAAGTAAATTTCATTTTTGAATTTATTATATAAGAATTATCTCAGTATTAATTTTTGAGTTTTTTCTTAAATAATCAATTTTGAGGTGAATATTAAAAATATCTCTTTCGCAAAAAAATACCAATTTTATAACAAAATAATGACTTAAACTTTTAAGGAACCCTTTATATATATATACTAAGTAATATTATTCATTAAAAAAATTGTATATTGAAATTATAAAAAATTAATTTACAATTGCGTAAAACACATGTAATATTTTACACTAAAAACTATATTTAAACGCTAATATTAAAAATTAGACTTTATCGCATTTAAAAATTAAATGTAAAAAAATTATTTCAATTTGAGTTCAACATTTCAATATTATTTAACGAGATCAATTTCATTTTTATGCATAATGATAATATTAGTACGATTAATATTATTTGTCACGAGAATGGTGAACCACATTTCTTAATATAAATTGTTTTATTAATATCATTTAATTTAATATAAAAAAATAAATTGGTATAATTTAAATAATGACTCTAATATTATTTTTAATGTTTTATATAATTATATTAACACTCACTCAATTGGTAGTTAATACTAAATAAGATTATGAACACATAATTATTAATAGTAATTTTTCTAAAAAAAATTATATAATATATATTTTAATTTAAAATTTTATTCTCTCATATTTAAAAATTCAATCAAACTGAATGGATATTAAATTTAGGTTTAAATATGAAAAAAAATTTAGTAGGGGTTGCCTTATATTTTTAAATAAAAGAAAAAAATTCTTAGTTAAAAAATATTTACCAAGGTGGAAATCAATATATAAAAATGTAAAAAACATTAGTAAAAGATATGAAACATGTTTAAAACATATATGTAATGTTTTTTTGAGGATATCTCAAGCCAATACCACCCTATACTCTATTTTTATAAAATTATGGAGTCATTCACAAAAGATTAGTGTTATGATATCTTGGACATGTAAAGCGTATTCCCAAAAGTGCCCTTTTATTCACTTATAAAAGGGGATCACTTCCACCCCTACATGGTTACACATACCATTAAAATTTACCTTTAACCTATACTCAATTAAACTCTCCTATATTTCCTTTACTCATCCATAATCCCTTGATCTTTAGAAGTTATCATTAGGCCTTAATTCCAAAGGTGGTCTCTAAGAGATGATCGAGTCGCCAACCAAGTTAAGAGTGTGAATAGGATTAATTTTTAATAAGGTAGGGATTTCTTCTCAGAATATTATTCCCTATGAAACAAATTTATTTTATTCATATATTTTCATTTAAATGATGTGTATACTTCAAATTAGATAAATAATATCATGAATTTTCTTTATCCATGATATTTGTAATTATACATCAAACTCTCTCTTGTTCAATGGTATTTTATTAGAATTTTTCTTAAGAAATAAGGTATTAAATAACAATCTATGAAAACCAAAACATTTAGTCAAGAGAATAATAAGCTCAATATCTTTCTTAACATGAAACATGTATCTTTAAGAAAATTCTGATATATTATAAAAAAATTATTATAACCTAGTCATTGAATTTTTGGGTATGAATATGAGTAAACACATTATGAAATAAATATATAATTTTCTTACTCAATATAAAATTATTGATTAATTGTTAGTAAATAATCTTATAATTTTGATTGAAGACATTTTATGCTTCAAAAATGCATTTTCTCCAAAAATGATTTTTATTGCATTTTTGCGTGAAAATTATAATTAATTTATGACAGTCTTTGAAAGTGAATCTTAGAAAAAAAAAATTAAATCATCATATCAAAATTATGTTATTTTAAATATTTGGGATTTTTATGAAAAGAATGATTTTTATGTGAATAGTAGAAAAACTCAATTTTTTTAATTTATTCATTTTTTTCATTAAATAAATAATTTATAAGAATTAATATATTTTGGATTTTTTATTAAAGTGAAATTTGATCTAGTTTTATTATAATAATCTAATTTATTCCATTTTAATCTATAATATTCATTATTTTTATATAAGTTAATTTTTATGCATAAAAACACAATTTTTTTGAAAACTGTTTTTCAATTTTACACATTTACATTAAAATTGATTTATACCACTTATAGAGGTTTAATATTGAGAAATTTATACTATATTTAGAAGAATTAGGCTCAAATTTCCTTAAAATGACCCATTTATTTTTTTTCATTATGAATAGTAACCATGGTAAATATGTGTAACCAAAGTGAGGGTAAAATGGTTAAAATAGGGTTGAAACAATGAAGTAAGGTCATCAAATAAACCCAAAACATACAATAATGGAATTTTATGCAGTTAATTTAAACATATTCATCCCCAATTCTAATATATGACATTTTGGTGCCATTTTCCCTTGATAATGACATTTATATTATTTTAATTAAACTAGACTACAAAATGACACACTCTTGACTGTAATATCTCAAAAATATTACATAAGGATAAAATTTGGATAATTTAGGTTATAAATATTAATTTTAATTATGAATTAATTTTTTCATGGAAATTTATTTTTAAATTTTAGTGACAAAATAATTACCATATGTGCTTACGCTACGTAGAAACGGTATATATTTAATTAATTAGAAAATAAAATAATTGAATTTAAAAATATTAAAAGTAATAAAATTTGATGAATAATTGAGTTACAGAAATTATTTAGATAAATATGACATATTAGGGGTGTATAAATGTATTATGTTTTAATTCCTTCTATGTCATGATGGATTTAATGTCAAACTAAATGAATAGTTTCAAAAATAAAATTAATGACAGTTTATGTTAAATGATATTTTATTAAGTTATTTGAAAATCATTAAAACAATTTAGAGTAAAATTATAATTATAAATGTTCTAAAATTTCATACCTTCACCATTTATGAAAAAAATCACCTTATAAGTAAAATTATAAAATTTTAAGAGTGAAAAATATGTTAATGTGGTTAAGGTTAGAATTCGTTAACTATGGGGTTCAATAAAAGTATAACATTTAAAACACCACATAAGCCTATAAAAAATTATTTTTTGACGGTATTTCAAAAGTATTATACCTTATACTCAAATGTATGGACATTTTTAAGCCTTTTGTTAGAGAATGGCTATATAATATTTTAATCATTCTAAAATTATGATAGTGCCCCTCCTCACACCTAAAAGATGGCACCACTAATTTATATTATTTAATAAACATTGAGACTTATAGATAAAACCAACCATCCAAAAATATCCTTTATACTTTCCAATCCATGAATTAGAGTTTATGTAATTCTCAAAAGGCCATTCCAACGGTCTATAAGAACGGATCAAATGGAGGCCTGATGAAGAAGAGGTAGTCTTTTTACCGGACCACTTTCAAATTTTCTTCTTCTTATAATTCCTATAAATATATTATATTATTAATAAAATAATAAATTAATTATCTTAAATATAATCTAATGTCATTTTGATTTTTAAAAAACCTTTATTCACCCACTTTTTCATCAAATGGGAAGTTAATGTATCGCTCATGTGTAAGTATGGCTCATCATCTCCACATAGCTATACAATTAATTTTTCATCACCATATTTCATGGATGGTTATTATTATGGGTTTAATGCTTATATAATATATTTATTAAATAATTATTATTAGGGAATTATAATATAATAACTTCCTTTTTACCATCCAATCCATTGAAAAATTAAAACATCGCTCTTGTGTACATATGGACCACCGCCAGCACAAATTGATGTAATTTTTTTCATTTCTGATTTACATAGAAAGTAATAATGATATATTTAATTAATATATATGATATATGTTACATAATAATTTATTTTTATATGTGAATTATTATTTAATTTTCATTCATTCCATTCATCAAAAAATGAAAATAGTGTTCTTACGTACGTATGGATTACCATAACCATGAATTGTGTAATTCATGTTTTTATCTCTATAATTTATGGATGAATATATATTTATATATAATATCATATTTAAATCAAGATTAAAATCATGGAGATAATGGAACAACTATCAAATTACAAGGACTGGAACTACCGAACAGAAATTCATATAAAAATGAAATAGTTAACACCTTAAAATGATGAATTTATTAAATAATTATTAATAAATGGGTGTTGAAATATTATAAGTGGATCATATATGATATTATATTTATAAAATTAAATCTTTTTATAAATACCAAACTTCTCATTCATTAATATTACATCTTAATATATGAATATTCATTACATAACATAATGATCTATACCAGAATTTCCTATGGAGACTAGGTACACAATCATATAATTTATTGAAAGATCTTAAACATCTCCGATAAAGGTATTTCCCTTTTTGTACTCTTCATAAACAAACCCAACATAAGTTCTTTATTCATAACCTGGGAAAGTAAACATAAGAAATAGAGATCTCTTATGATCAGTAAGGGTAAACATGGAAAATATGTAAACATAATATGATCATAAGGGCATGATAATATGAGAATAACATATGAAAACTATACCCTTCAAATTGAAGAAACAAATATTGTGTCTTGGCATAAATATTTGAAGTTCACAATACATGAGTCATAATGGAGTCAATGAACATGATCTAGGAGAATATAACACTAGAATAAGACATAGATTTATGGAACACACATAATCATAGAAAATCATTTTCATAGTAGTCAAGGCTCATTGACAAGGCTATCATAGTTGAATGGGTTCACTCTCCAAACCATCTTAGTACTTAAGGTTAAATCCAAATACTATAATAGTTGACAAAGCACCGTAACGAACTGGTTTCACTCCCCATTCTAGTCCAATTTATCTCATGAGATGTGAATCTTTACCCAATTCATTAGAGGGGGTGATTGGTCTCACACATCTTGGTTATAACGTTACCACATTCCATGGTTATAATTTAGCCACCATCACATAATTAAAATACTAAAAATTTGTTCCATGATATGATAAAACCTTCATCATATCAAGACCCATGAAAAGAAATGGGTTTCATAAATGTCTCGTCATAACATAACCTATGGAAAAGAAACAAGATTCGTGATCATTTCATCATTTCATGAATGCATAAGCCAAGTAAAAAATGAAAGTTTCATAATATTTTTATCATGGTATAACCCATTTAAGATAAATGGGTTTGATAAATATATTGTCATCATAAACATAAACCATTGAGAAAAATAATTATAATGGTTTCCTTATATCACATCCCCAAAATAGAATAAGTATGATCAAAGGATGTCATTTTAGATGGAAAATGATTTTGAAAGGTCACTTGGAACATTTTTTTATTAAAATATCCATTCCAATTTGGGAATAGAATATAAAACATAAAATATTTTCAAAATACTTTTTATTTAAAAATACCCTTGGAAACCTGTAAAGGAAGATTTAAAATCATTTAAAACATTTCTTGAGGAAAATAACCATTCCACTTTGAAAATCACTCTTTAAAACATAAAACATTGTGAAAATATTTTTATCGAAAAATAAACATGAAAACATATAAATTTATTTTCAAATAAAATAATGGTAATTATGGAAGACAATTTTGTTCATGTTTTATAAGTTGAATCAAATATTCCTTTAAATTTTTTGGTTAAAGCCAAATGGGAATTTTTTAGAAAATGACATGAAGATTCCTTCTATAAAATTTCATAAAAAAATAAAAAATGGGTAAATTTTTCATAAATAAATCATTTTAATCATTTTAAAAACATTTTTAGAAAACATGATTTTGGAATAAAAAGAACTCGAAAAGAGACTAATAAATATGGTTTTTCTTAAAAAAATTCTATTAAACTCTTGATTACAAAAAGAGTTGAAAATAAAGGGAAAAAATTTATTCTCATAAAATAACCATATTATAATAACATTCAATAGTTTATTCGTAGATATATCATAATATTTAATTATTTTAAGTTTAATTATAAACATTCCTGATGAATGATGATATTGTAACATAAAACTCTTACAACTTTGGTAACATTCAACTGTAATATCCTTGAAAGAATAAAATGAACTAAAACATATAATATCAATAAAATAAATAAATTCATGATATTAAATGTAAAATGGGATGCATATACACCTCATAAAATAATATAGCTTCATAACATAACATATGTATCAATGAAGTAAAATTGGGACAAAAAATATCTTACCGCTTTGGTAACTTTTAAACCGTAAACCATATGAAATAGAGATCCTAAAATGGATATGTAAATCCTAATATTTTTAAGGATAATAATTATAATGTAATTTCATGGAAAATATATACATCACATAAAATAAATAGGTGGTGAATATGGCATGTATCTCACATAAGTAAAAAGTGAGATGAAAATCCCTTACCTTAAGTATTGAAATATTTAGTAGACATTCAAAACACATTTATAATAAATATAATTTTATTATTAATATATTATATATCCAAACATATATATATATATATCAAACCATGTATTATTTACTTATGATCATTTTTACCCATATATTAATAATTCCTTGTTAAAATCACGTTTTGGATAATAATTTCTTTTTTTCATTTATATTTTTATTTTTTATTTTCAATCCTATTAATTTAATCCTGGTTAAATAATATATATAATATTAAAAATAATTTAAATATAATATATATTCATTATATATGTATTTATATAAATCCATGAAATTTAGAGATTGAAAATGAAATCCACTGTTCATGGAGACGGTAGTCTGTATGTACGCAAAAATGTTATTTCCATTTTCTTGACATATTAAAATAAGTATTATTAAATAATATATTAAAATAATATAATACATTTTATTCTATATATATCACATATTTTCATTAAACACATCCTTATTACCTTATATGTAAATCATGAATGAATCACATCACTTCATGAGTCGTGAGTCTGTCGTACACATGAGTGACATTATCTTTTTCACATAGAATGGAAATTAAGAAGTTATATGTGATATTAAAATTAAATAAGTATAATTATATAATAAATATAACATATAAAAAATTTTCCCATCATTACATCCATCTATGAGAGGTGGTGATGGAAAATGAATAACATAAGTTTGCAAAACGGTAGTCCGCCGTACACATGAATGATAATTTCATATCCCATTTGATGGAAGTAGAAATGGTTTTAGGTTATCAACATATCATAAAAATATATAATTATATATAATTTAATGAGGTTATTATATCATAATGTTTCAATAATAACTGGTGTATGTGGAGGATGAAGTAAAATAAGTTGCTCGGTTTGGGATGTTACCACTTCTTCAGAAAACTTCTTTTGATTAGGACCAAAGGATTATTTAGCTAGATTCATGACCCAAATAAGGCTTATTGGATTATATTACATAATTAAGGAAGTTATTTGGGTAGTTATTGGCCGAAAAATGGGTTTTTAAATTTATTATTGTGGAGGAGAAGGGGTGTCCTTTTATATGTAAGGTGAGTGGCACGCTTGTAATGTTTGTAAGAGAAAAAAGTGTTCCCACATTTTTTCACAAGAATAAATGATCCAAAATGGTCCATTGCCTATAAAAGAATATATATGGTCAACATATGGAAGTAAAATTGTTTTTGGATAGGTTTTGTGTTATTCTTAACCCTTATCTTTTTTAACCCCTTGGGAAACACATTTTTACCTTAAATGTCGTAAATAATTTTTTCTGCTTTTACTATTCACGATGGTCAAAAATTAAGTTTTAATTAATATATAATAATAATAATGATGATTAAAAATATGGAAAACATTTTTCAAATTTCATTCATATATGTTTTAAATTTTAACTTAATATTAATCCTGCAGACGCAATAGGAAAGCAGTTTCCCAAAGCAAAAATATTCAAAAGTTTGAAATGTTTTTATATAAAAATTCAATATGAAATTGATTATAATAAAAAAATGGATTAATTAATATATAATTAAACTTATTTTACATTTAAATCTACAATAAAATAAATTATGATTTTTTAAATTTATTCATGAAATGATAACTCTTAATAAAAACCTATATTTTTCGCTATTTATCAAAAAAATAATCTTCTTATAAAATTCTCAAAAAATCACTAAAAGATAATTTTTACATGATGATATATAAAATGAAGTAATTTTGTAAATAAATTATCAAAAATTGTAATGAAATAAATATAAAATAAGTAAAAAACGGTGATAAAACATATTTTTTAGAAAAATACAATTTTAAAGCATAAAATTAGTATTATAGTTATCTCTTATATAGAAAGCACATAAAGTGAATTTTAAACAATTTAATGAATATATAATATATAAATTTCATTAAAATAATTCACCAAAAGTTATTTTTAAAATTTATTGAGGTAATAAAAATTTGTGCAAAAAAATGTTTTTAAGAAAATGTTTTTCATTGTTTTCATATGGTTTTATTTTCATTTTTAATTAATTGGTCACAAAATAATTCATTATAAATACATATGTAATCCATATATTTTTATAATTTAGTTAATATTTTTAATTCTTTTCATTCTAATGGCTAAGTGATAATTATCATATTAAATGATAATATTTTAATAGTATGTCATGTTTCATTTAAACTTAGGTTTGCGTGCGACACAAGCTACACTCAGTGTTACATGTTATGAAAGATAAACTCAGTGTTTTGAGTAATAAAAAATATTTAAAAGACTAAATTTATTTAAAAAAATTATTTCATAAAAACTCAGAGTGTTGCATTCTTTACCCCTTAAAATGAATTTCTCCATCAAAACTCATCACTTTTGTACCAAAAAACGAGGATAATTCGACATCATTAAATTCTTAGGTTCCCATATAGCATCCTCAAGCTAGTGGTTTCACCATAAAACATTCACCTGGTGAGTGATCTTATTTTGTAGGACATTCTCTAATAGATCCAGAATCTCCTCTGGTTGTTCCTCAAAAAAAATATCATACTTCAGTGGTACAACCAATATGTTTAGTACATGTGAAAGATCGTGTATATACATCCTAAGGATAGATAAATAAAACACATCATGAACTTGAGATATGTTTTTGTGTAAAAGAAAATCGATATGATACCATCTCTATACCATCAAGAGTATCAAGGAGACCGATATACCTAGGGTTTAGCTTTATTTTATAACATAAGAACAGTTTCCTACTTTGGTTATTATTCAATCAATTTCCACTTCATATCTTACTCCATGAAATGAAGATGAATTTTTTTTATTTCTGAACCAGTAACAGATCATGAGAATAATAATAGGATTATATTTTAGTCCGTCCATCTATTTTTATTATCAAAACACAAATTTTGATCACTGGTTATAAAATTTTCATAATTCTTTATATGGTTAAGAAATACATTAATATCTAATATCTCATCAAAAGATCTACCTAAACCAATCCACAAAAGGTAAATCATATTAACCTTACAAAATTTAAAATTTATAAATAATGTCACTAAAATTATGAAAATAAACATAACATTAATCCTCCAAATATCATTATGTATCTATTAATGGTCTTATGAAAATTATGCGAATAGGTTGGTAATATATTCTCTTAAATCATGTTAATGTCCAAAATTAACATAAAATCTCAATGAAAACATACATTATACCTCTTCAATTGAATAATACCATATATTATTGTATATGTTCCATAAATCTCATAATATTGTACACTCCATCAATGATATTATAAATTACTTTTTCTATAAATCATTAATATGTTCCAAGTTAATCAATACTATTAAATTAACTTTATTTAAATCCATAATCTATTTATCCTAGCATTATTATCTCAACATCAAGAGCATATTAAGGGTTACATTCCCTTAATCAAGTGTTTTTCATAAAATATCACCTTTCTATTAAATAACTATTCTAGTTCATCAGTACCATTGATCATTTTCTTGAAAATATTTAATGAAAAACTTTTACAAAACAATAATTATATATTTCACAATTCATATAACATAATTCATGATTTTTAAAACATAAACTCTTCAATCATCCCACTTTATTATTAAAGCATTGACTAGGTTTAATCATCTTATTCCTTAATACCAATTTTCCACAATATAATATATGAATCATTCCTTAACATTCATCAACATCAATTTTATCATCATTCCCATGATTAACCCAAAAATTATTATTAGAACAAACCATACCTATCATATGTCATTTTTTGTCTCTTCAAAATCAGTAGTATAACCATTATCCATACCACCTTTCTAATTCTCTTCATTACCTCTTACCCTAGGATATTGATATTCAAAATTCCCATACTTACCATATTTAAAACATTCAACCACTTATTATACCTTAAGAAACCATTATTTTCATCCATTGAATTAAACAAACATTTCATTTTTCCATGACAATTACTTTCTTTGTGTACTTCCTTTCTAAACTCAAAACATCTTCCAATTCCTATATGAAATTCACTTGGGTGATTCTTCCCACATTCTCAACATATATGAAACTGAATATTTATTCCCCTATGGTCTCCACCACCCGAACTCTTAAATAACCTTATCTTTCTCTTCATTGGGGAGAATAAGAGTTTGTTAAGCTATAATGTTTTAATCATATATCATGATAACTGGTTGGTAATAATCATAATATACTTTACTCTAATTTTTATAACATTTGTTTTCTCATAAACACATTGTCTATCACATTAAACATTAATCCAGTTCCTTTTAATTCATATAATTGACTAAAAATTCATTGTGTGAGTAACAATATTCATAGTGGGAAATCGCATAATTATAAAAAATCACTTCTAGGATGTCGAAATAATGAACCATTCTTTTTAATATATGTTTCATTGGGTTTAACCTAGGTCATCCCTAATAATTATTCAAATATTTCATGTTGTTTCATAAATTTTTTCTAAATTTTCAAAGCATATCTCCCAGGAGTGTCAAATATGGTATACAGTAAGGCCCTTTGTCATGTAATAGGTAACACTTGAGTCAATATTGACACACTATTTTTAGATTTATCATCCCTAAGTACCAATGTTCTAGATCCACATCCACTTATAGTATTTGCATAGGGATGTAATTACATAAGAACTACATTCTCTATCCTTTAACAAAAATTCAAGGAAATTTTTTTATACTGTGAATCATATTTAATATTAACCTTAGAGACATATCTAGAAATATCCATTGAAATATACCTAGGGTTGTTACTAATTTTTTCTAATCCTAGTTTCCAAATGTTAATTAAACCTTTCCCTAATACAAAATTTTAAAACCCCTCATAAATAAGTATTACATATTAATAGACAAATATGTATTAGTAACGTAACGATTCATTCTATAATCATTTAGGTATAGTTACTTTCTAGACTAGGTACACAATATTCTTATTTAGTGATAGATATTTAGCATCTCTTGTAAAGATTTTCCACTTTTTGAACTCTTCATAAACACAACCTAATTAAAACATTTCTTCATAACCTGGGAAAAGAAACATAAGAAAGGGTGAACTCTAATTCTCGATAAGGGTAAACATGGGAAATATTTAAACATAACATGATCATAAGGGTATGATAACATGATAATAACATATAAAAACCATACACTACATATCAAATAAAAAAATTGTGTGTCAGGGCCTAAAAATTGATGTTTATAAGACATCAACCATAATGGAATAAAAAAACATGACCCATGAGAACCTAACATTGGAATAAGACATAAATTTTAGTTATAAATTAAGAATATAAAATAATTTTCATAGTATTCAAGGATCATTAGAAACACTATCATAGTGGAATGTCTTTACTCCCCAAAACAACATAGTAGTCATGGTTTACTCCTAATACTATCATAATGGATAGATTCCCTTACTAAATGGGGTTCACTCTACATTCAAATCTTATTTATCTCATTAGATATCAATATTTAACCAATGTATTATAGATAGATATAATTCCCACATTTCTTGGTTATAACATAACCACCATCACATAATGAAAATCATACAAATGTGTGCCACAAGATGGAAAGACATTCATCATATTAGAACCCATGAAAATAATTGTGTTTCATAAACATTTCATCATAACATAACCTATAAAATATAAATAAGTTTCATAATCATTTTATCAATTAATAACCCTTAAAAAATGAAGTCGGTTTCATAATAATTCTATCATGGTATATCCCACGGATGTGAAATGGGTTTTATAAATATCTTATCAAAAAATACATAAACCATTTAGATAATGAATAAGAATGTTATCCTTGGATCGTATCCCTAATAAATATTAAGTAACTTCAAAGGATGTTATCTTAGATGAAAAATGATTTTTAATTACCACTTGGTACATTTATTGAGTAAAATTGTATTTCCTCTTTGAAAAAAATTATTTAAAATATAAAACATTTTCAAAAACATTTTATTTAAAAATATACTTGGAAACTTATAATGTAAACCTCAACAATAATTTAACAGGTTTTTTTCAGGAAAATATCTATTCCTCTTTTACAAGAAATTTTTAAAACATAAATCATTTTGAAAATTGTATTTAAAAATAATTTTTAAAACTTATAAATATAGCATAAAATAAAATAATGTTCATGAAGGTTGAAATTTCCTTCATATCGTACATTTTAAAATAATGTTTTCTTTCATAATTTTGGTAAAATAAAAATGGGTATTATTTAGAAAGTGACATTGAATATTCCATTAAATACATTTTGTAAACAAAATAAAAATTTTAATTTTTTTAATAAATCATTTGAAGAATATAAATAAAAAATTAAAAAAAATTAGAAAACATGGTTTTGAAAGAAATAGGATTTTTGACCAAATAGATAAATAAAGATGATTTTTCTTAAAAACATGATTTTGTAATCATAAGTACATAAAGAGAGGAAAATTAAGGGAAAACATGAATTGTTTTGTCATGGAAATAGGAGAATAATATTCATGAGTTTTTTTATGTAGAACATAATATTTAATATTTCGAAGCATAATCGTAAATAATCCTAAAAAATAATGATATTGTAACGTAAAATAATTACCAATCTGGTAATTTTGAATTAAAATCCCCATGAAAAAATAACAATAAATTAAACTCACAATATCATGAGATAAATAAATTTATGATTTTAAATTTCAAAGTGTCTGTACATATACCTCCTAAAAGAATATCGGTTCATATCATAACATATGTCTAAAAGAATGAAAATTGAGACAAAAAATACCTTACAATTTTGGTAACTTTGGAACCATAAAACCTATGAAATAGAGATGATAAAATAGTTATTTAAATATAAATAATTTTCAAGAGAATTATCACAAAATACATTCTTGGTCAATATATACACCAAATAAAATAAATATGTGGTGAATAAGGCATGTGTCTCATAGAAATAAAAAAGGTGAGACAGAAATTCCTTACCTTAAGTCTTGAATTCATTCATACACGTTAAAATATCCAATATAATAAATATAATATTATTATAAATATATTGAAGTAAAATAAATATATATTTCATTCCATATAAGATTTACTTATAACCTTTTATTACCCATTAATTCCTTATTAAAATCATGCTACAGATAATAATTGATTTATTTTTCATGAATGTTTTGACATGTTTTTTTCCTATTACTTTGATCATAGTTTCATAATCTCCATAATTTTTACCATGATATAAATATCATATATATTCATTATATATGTATTTAGAGTAATCCATTAGATTTATATATAGAAAATGATACTCATCATTCATAGAAAGAGTAGGTCGTACGTACACATAAATATTGTTTCCATTTTATCGAAATACTATAAGAAAGAAAGATAAATAATGTATTAAAAATAAAAAATATTTTTTATGTCATATATATCACATACCCTTAGAAAAATATAATTTAAACCACAAAAATAATTTAAAACATTTCTTCGAGAATATATATATTCCCCTTTGATAGGAAAATTTTAAAAAATAAATCATTTTTAATATTTTCTTTGAAAATAATTTTAAAAACTTATAAAGGGAGCATAAAATGAAATAATGTTCCTGATGGGGGAAACTCCCTTCATTCCGTACATGTTAAAATAATGTTTCCTTTCACAATTTTGGTAAAATCAAACTGAATATTATTTAGAAAGTGACATGAATATTTGATTCATAACATTTTTTAAACAAAATAAAAAATAATAATTTTTTAATAAATCATATGAATAATTTCAATGAAAAATTTTAAAAAATTAAAAAACATGGTTTTGAAAGAAATAGGTTTTTTGACCAAATATATAAATAAAGATGATTTTCCTTAAAAACATTATTTTGAAATCATAAGTACATAAAGAGAGGAAAATTAAGGTAAAGCATGAATTATTATGTCATGGAAATAGGAGAACTATATTAATGAGTTTTTTTATATGTTGATCATAAGATTTTATCTTTGGAAGCATAATCATAAATAATCCTAATAAATGATGTGATTGTAACGTAAAACTCATACCAATATATTAATTTTGAATTGAAATCAACATGAAATAATAACAATAAATTAAACTAGCAATATCATTAGAATAGATAAATTAATTATATTAAATTTCAATGTTTTTGTATATACACCTCAAAAAATAAGATAGGTTCATAACATAACATATGTCTAAAAGAATTAAAATTGAGACAAAAAATCCCTTACCATTTTGGTAACCATTGAACCATAAATCCTATGAAATATAGATAATAAAATAGATATTTAAATCTAAATAATTTTTGGGATAAGAATCACAAAATACATTCTTGGTCAATATATACACCACA
This sequence comes from Viscum album, assembly GCA_963277665.1. Taxonomy (NCBI): domain Eukaryota; kingdom Viridiplantae; phylum Streptophyta; class Magnoliopsida; order Santalales; family Viscaceae; genus Viscum; species Viscum album. Next base: position 1,202,535,963 of record OY728160.1, on the reverse strand, counting down.
TAAAATAATTATGTGGTTAATATGGCATGTGTCTCATAGAAATAAAAAGGTGAGATGGTAAATCCCTTACCTTAAGTCTTGAATTATTTCATACACATTAAAATATCTTATTATAAATCTTTTAAATTAAAATACATATATATGTCATTCCATATATTATTTACATATAACCTCTTATTACCCATTAATTCCTTATTAAAACCATGTTTTAGATAATAAGTGAGTATTTTTCAGGTATGTTTTGAGATGTTATTTTTTGTCCTATTACTTTGATCATAGTTCTATAATATCCATAATTTTTACCATGATATAAATATCATATATATTCATTATATATGTATTTAGAGTAATCCATTAGATTTAGAGATAGAAAATGAAATACATCGTTTATGGAAATGGTAGGTCGTACGTACGCATAAACGTTGTTTCCATTTTCTTTAAATAATGTAAGAAAGAAAGATAAACAATGTATTAAAATAAAAAATAATTTTTATTTCATATATATCCCATATTTTCATTAAAACCATCTTTATTACCTTCCATGTAAAGCATGAATGAATCATATCAATTCCTGAGGCAGTAGTCCACCATACACATGAGCGACGTTATAATATTCCCATAGAACATAAAGTAATAATGTATATGTGGTATAATAATAATAAAAAGTATAATAATATAAGAAATAAAATATATATAAAAATTTAATCCATCATTCTATCCAAATATGAGAGGTGTTCAAGGAAAATGAAAAACATCATTTCATGACGTGGTAGTGTGTTGTACACACGAATGATGATTTTATGTCCAATTTGATGGAAGTGGAGATGGTTGTAGGTCGTGGAATTAACATAACAACATCTAAATATATTTAATATATATAGGATGTTATATAATAATGTTTTAATAATAATTTATGGAGGTGGAGAAAGAAATAAAATAAAATTCATGATTAGGGACGTTGCCTCTTCTTCGGACAACTTCTTTTGGTTCACACCAAAAGGATTCTTAGGTTAGATTTATGACCAAAATATGTCTCTTAGGATGAGATGGTTTAATTAAGGTATTAATTTGGGTAGGTATTGTCTGAACCAATGGGTTTTTGAAATATTAATAGAAGAGGATAAGTGGTTCCCTTTTATAAGTGAGGTGAGTGGCACACTTGTAACTTTTTGAAAATAAGTTTTACACATGTTTATCACATGAAAAAAGGATCCATAGTAGTCCATTATCAAAACCATATTATATAAGGTCAAATTATGTCCAAAAAATTGGTTTATACAAGTTTAGAGTCATTTTTAACTGTTTATTTTTAGTATAACCCTAGCAAACTCATTTTTACCTTAACCGTGGTAAATAATTTTTACTGTTTTTACTATTCATTATGGAAAATAATTATGTTTACCTTATTAGATATAAACAATTATTATTATTAAAAAAAATTATTCCATTTTTCTAAATTAAAATCTTATATTTTTCAAGATTTAACTTAAAATTAATCTCATAAATGTGACGAGAAAGTGGTTTTCTAAAGCGAAACTATTGAAAAGATTGAAGAGTTTTTATATTAAAATTAATTATGAAATCGATTCTGATGTCCAAAATTGGATTAAAATATATATAATAAAACTAATTTTACTTTTAAAACTATATTAAAATAATTTTTATGTTTCTATATTCTTTAAAAGAAATAGAAATTCTTAACCGAAACTTGTATTTTTCACTATTCATCGAAAAACTTATTATCTCAAAAAAATTAAAAGACTAACACCAATATAACGTTTACATTATAATTTTAAAAAATTAGTATGTTTTTAAAATAAATTTTATAAAATTTGAAAAAATATATTTTAAAATATGTGTGAAAAAAAGATACTAAACTACTTTTTAGATAAATACAGTTTTCAAGCATAAATTGTTTTTATTCTTATATCATTTTTACCAAACAAATAAGATGAATGACAAAATTTGTATTAAATATATAATATATAAATTTATTTAAAATAATTTAGAAATGGTTATTTGGTTAATTTATTGGGGGAAATGTGTTTGTGTTCGTAAAAATAGTTTTTCAGAAAAAGGTTTTCTTTTCTTTCAAATGTTTTTTATTTTAATTTCTAATTAATTTATCTCCAAAGAATTATTTATACATACATGTGTAAACCCTATATTTTTTAATTAATTTAATTATATTCATACACACCATTCCATTGGATAGTTTTTCATATCAAATTAAATAATAATATTTTTATAGTATGTCATATTTCATTTAAACTCGATGTTGTGTGTAACACATGCTACACTCAATGTTACATGTAATTCAAGATAAACATAGTGTTGTGTGTAATGAAAATTATCAAAAATTATAAATTTATTTGAAAAAATATATTAAAAATATCTTGGTGTGTTACAGTATTATAGATTTATATTGATTTGAAATTTTTTATGCAGTATGTTAAATAACTATCATAGAATTTCAAACTCAAGGTAAAAGATTTTTGTCTCACTTTTACTTTTGTGAGACACATTCCATATTCCTAACTTGTTTATTTATAGTGTATATAAAACCCATGCATGTATTTAATTATTCTTATCTTAAAAATTATAGGTATTTAACAATCCATATAAGGTTTTCTCTTTCATGAACTTTTGATTTAGAGATTATCATAGTTGTAAGTGTTCTTCATCACAATATTGTTTTATTGAGACATGATTGATGGTATGCACATATTTATGTTTATAATTTTTATATACTACCACTTTGAAAAGTTATATCAATTTTATACATAATTTATTGATATTTATATATTCATTTGATGTTATTATTTCATGGGGAATATGATTCAAAATATACTAAAGTTGTAAGGGTTTTATGTTACAATATTATTGTTTACTGGGATTGATTACAATTAAGATCTTAATGGTGAAATTTCATTATCTCCCTCTCAAGCATAATCATTAAATTTATTATCCTCTATTTATTTCTTTATATTAATTTCTTCCATTCATTTTCCTCTCATTAAATACTCAAGTTTCAGAAATAATATTTTAAATTAAATCTAAATTTATTTGTCTCTTCAGTCGAAAATAATTTTTCTTCTGTGTACATTTTTTTTAAACAATCATGAATTATTTTACTATTAGCCAATGATTGTTTAATTTCAAATTCATAAATGTATTATTATTCAATAAATGGTTTAATAGTAATCATATTATCATTTTATGAATGAGGTACTTTTTGGATTTTTACCTAAACTGTAAAAGGAATCATTTTTTTAACAAACACAGAATTAATGGGATTCCTCAAATCCATGAACGCTCGCTTTTTTAAAGCTTCATTCACATGTTTTCATGGATCTTTTAATATAAAATGTTTTCCATAATAATTTGTAAATTTTTAAATTTTAAAGGAGTAAATTAAAAATGAAAAGGATATTTTCCATAACAAAATATTCCATGAGATATTTTAAAAGAATTTTCATATAAGTTGGCATCTGTTGATGTTACATATGATTAACTATAGAGATGATCCAATGATACCATATTTGTTATTTACCTATACGGTTTATGATTAGGATGACGAGATATTTATAAATCCCATTTTATTTTCCACAGGTTATGTTATGATTAATTTTTTAAAGGTCTGTGAAACACATTTCTTTTCCATAGTTTATGATATACGATTAACATTTTATGATCATATGGTCGACATATTAATAAAATATGATTATGTGATGGGTGGACTAGGAATTATGTTTCCTACCAATGAATTGGGTAAATATGGATATCTCATGATATAGTAAGGACTAAAATGGGGAGTGAACATGATCCAGTAAGGGACTATTTCAACTATGATAGTCTTGGGACTGATCCTAGAATAAGGATATAATTAAATTTGAAGTAAATATAATACACTATAATAGTATTGGCAGTGATACTTGTCTAAATAAATTATTTCCGGTCATATCTTTATGCCAAAAGCTTATGTTTTATGCTAATTTTATGATTTCATGGCTCATGTTCTTTGATTACTTTATGGTTTATGTCTTATAAGCAACCAGGATTTATGACATGACTCAAGATTATGATATTTGATATGTAGGGTTTTATTTTCAAATGTTATAATCTTATTATCATACCATTATACTCATGTTATGTTTAAGTGATCATTTATATCTCCCTTGTTTACCCTTACTCAACATCGGAGCTTTACCATTATTATGTTTCCATTCTTCAAATTATGAAGAAGGGACTTAAGTATGATAAGTATAAGAAGGGTGATATTCATGAATAACGTAGTGGGAGATGATGTATATATCTTATGAATAAACTTTTTATGTATCCAAGATTCCAAATACACTAAACCTATATGATTCTAGAATAGATCATAATGTTATGTTATTAATATTCATCTATTAACATATAATATCTATTTGTGAAAATCTTGGGTCGCTATAGTTGATATCATAGTAGAGATTAGATGATATATAGAGACTAAGATTTTATAACATTGGTAGAAACCCTGAGGTAAGTCTAAGTAGAGGATAACAACCTAAATTTTTGGTGAGGGAGAGATTATCTGATTTTCCTATCAATTTATCCTTGTCTGGATACTATAGGTGGTCATGGTTTTAGAACAGATGCATTTAGGGGTATTAACCCTAAAAATGTCGGTTTAATATATCTTTTTCATCATTCTCATGTATGGTAATTGTTCCCTTACTATGCACATGGTTTGAAACTCTTGGGGGATATAGTTGGGCTAATTCACATCTTTATTACAACCCATTATGATGTATTTGGATAAATAGTGGTCATAGATTATCTAGGTTAAATCTATGGTTTAAAAGATTGAAAAAAGTGTCATTATTGAGATATCCTATAAATTATTTTTCACGAATATGTGGTTTCCCACTATGATTATTTTTTACCACACTATGGTTTATGGATTTAGCCAGTGGCTAGAACTGGGGGGATTATGTTAACTATGAATGTGAAAGACTATGGAATGATTTTCCTAATGAGAAACCAATTGAAACTGGAAATAGAATGTGAAACGTTGTGATTATTCCTAATCAGTTATCATGTTAAATGACTAAAAATATCTACTTTGGTGAGTTTCTTGTCACACCTAATAAATTAAATATTAGGTTTCATGAAGGACCTATAGGGAAGAATATTTCATTTCCTACATGTCATGTATGTTGGAAGAAGCACCCATGGAAATGTATCAAATGAATGGAGAAATTATTTGGGTGCATAAAATGATATAGAGAAAGTAATTTTCAAGGAAAAATGAAAAGCAAGGTTAATGTAATGGATGAGAAAAATGGATTTCCTAAGGTATCATAAATTGTTGAATGCATTAGAAAAGGAAACTATGGGAATTATGAAAATCAATTTCATAAGGGGAAATCTTAAAAAGAGAATAATAACGTTTGTATGACAAAAGGTTTTACTATTAGTGATAAAGAGACTACGGATGACAGGTTAAAGGAATCAGCTAATAAGGAATAAGTTGATGATGCCTAGTTAATGGTTTAATAAGGAAGGGGATTAATTTTAATGTTTATGTATTGGAATTAAATTTTTATATTATATATTTATTTTTATCATTGGTTCTATTATTATAATAATCATGAAACATTTAGATATTGTAATGCAGTAATTTTTTTTATGTATTTGAAAGAATATGTTGAACAATACTAATGGCCTAGAAAAGTGAATTAATGGTAGGGATATATTTTATAGAAAACACAATATTTAGGGAAAAATAACCATTAATATGTGACCAATGTTTAAATAATGATATTTAGTTGAGATAAATAGATTATTGATAATGTAAATGGGATAGTATTTATAGACTTGGCACTAATTACTGATTTCATAACAAAGTGGTTTATGTTATTTTTTATTTTGTTTATATTATTTTTGGATTTATGTAATATATAATATAATTTTTTATTTTATTTAATGGATGGGGTGGGATTTAGTTTTTAGAATAATGTATGTTTTTATTGCAGTTTTTTGGTTATTCCGTTTATTACTATGTTTCAAGAGAATATATGATTAATGTATTTACATATTTTGTATGTGACACTTAAAGCTACTTTATGTGGTTTTTGGGATTAATGTTAAGTTGAATTTTGAAATTTAGTGACCTTATTTAAAAAAAAATTGGATTTTGAATTTGTTTAGACACAATTTACAAGGGTTTTAAGGTTATTTACTTATGGAATGGTTTATATTAAACATTGGGTATTATTATTTGAGGTTAAAGTGTAATTTATCATATTGGATATCCTGTTATAAGCATTTTGGTTTTGGTAAATATCAAGATAATGGAGTAATGAATTATCATTATTTAATTTATTTTATGATCTATTAAAAGTTAAATATGGTGCTTCATGCTTAAAAAATCATCTTGAATATTCATTTCTTTGAGTAAGAGATGAAGTGGAAATTGATCAAAGCACAACCAAAGGATGAAATTATAATTATGATATTGAAATAAATGAAGTAATTATATTTAATAATTTTCTATATCTTAATATAAAAATGACTACAATTTAATAATAGGATCTTTAAATAAAATAATATACTTTTGCCCTCATTTTTTATGAATCGATGGACTTTTTACCCATTACAGATTTAAAGACTTATGGTCGTTATTTTTCTCATAACCATGTTCTATATCACTCTCTATTAATCCTTAGGGATTATTTTCCCTCTCTTTATCTATATATATTTTATCATTACACTAATTTTCTCTTTATATATGAACACAATTATGTGTTATTTCATGCAACCTATATGTTTCTCACTTACCATTTTCAAATGAAGTGGTATTATCCCTCTATAAGATATGGGTTTTTAGGATTAGTATTTTGAAATATTGAACCATTCAAGATCGAGAAGAAATTTTTAGGGAATTATTTTTTAAAAGGGGGAATAATTTAAGACACCAAAAGTTTAGTTAAATGAATAATGAGGTCGATAGGTTACCTAAAATGCAAAAACTGAGCTTTAAGCATATTATGATATATTATATAAATAGTATAATAACCTAGATTCCAAATTAGAGGCTATAAATATGATAAAAACATTATGAAATAAAATTATAATGGTCTTACCAAATTATTTATTAATGCTTATTAAATAAGTACAACATCTTTATTGTAGTCGTTTTATGCATCAAAAATACATTTTCTTTAAAAATTAATTTTGTTACATTTTTTTGTGGAAATTATAATTATTTTATGACACATTTAGAAATTTTATATTATAAAATTAAATTATTTTTTTTAATAATCATATAAATATTAATTAAAGGTGTATCTTTGGTATTTTTTCAATATAATTGATTTTTCAATTAATAGTGAAAAATATCGATTTTTTAAATATTGTTATATATTATCATTAAATCAAGTAATTTAAAAGACTAATTATATTTTTTATTTTTAGTTAAAGTTACATTCGATACATTTTAGTTATAGAAACATAATTGATTCTATTTTAATTATTAATATTATTAATTTGATATAAGTTAATTTTTATGTTTAAAAACGCTTTTTTCTAAAAATTGTTTTTCATTGCATTTTATACATTTATATTAAATTTGACTTATACCATTTATAGAGATTTTATCATGATAATTTTATATCATATTTTTAATCGTGAGGTTTACATTTGGTAAATAGGTCCCTTTTATTTATGGTCATTAATAATAGCAACTTTGATAAATATTTGTCATCTCAGTAAGGGTAAAATGGGTAAAACATTGTGGAACCAATTAAGTAAGGTCTCACAATCTACCCAAAACATTCCATTATTTTATTGGATGGGATAAATTTAACCCTAGTCATCTCAAATTCAAATATATTAAATTTTGGTTCTATTTTCCCCAAATAATAAAATTTAGATTATTTTAAGTAAAAAATCCAAATTGTCACTCTCTTGACTTTAATATCTATAAAAAAAATTAAATAAGGATAAAAATGGGTTTTATATCATAGCTATTTATTTTAATTATTAGTTAATTTTTTTATTTGTGCTTATTTATTTTTAATTTTTTGTGAGAATATAATTACATTATATGCTTACGTAAAACTAACATAGTATTTATTCAATTAATAAAAAATAAACTAAATAATTTATAATTATAAAAAGTAACACAATTTAGATAAATTATTAAGTTATATTATTTATTTGATAAATATGAAATATTATGGATGTTTTAAAGGATTATATTTGAATTTCATCTTTATCTTAGTCTCTTTAATGTCAAATTAAATGAATAGTATCAAAATTGACATTAAATTTATTTTCATGTTAAATATTATTTTATTAAAATATTTAAAACAAATAAATATATTGAAATTGGAAAATTAGGATTCTAAATTTTTAAAAATTTCACCCCTTATCTATTTATGAGTCAATTTTTACCTTATAAGTAAAATTATAAACCTTTAAGAGTGAAAAATTTATTACTGCATTTAAGGTTAACATTATTTAACTAAGGAGTTAAACAAAAGGATAAGGTTTAAAAACAAATAAAATAGGATAAATTTTATTATTTATGGTATTTAAACCAATTCATAACTTATTTTTTAATCTCAATCCATTTGGAGTAATTTTTCTAGAGAATAAATTTATTATATTTAAATCCTTTATGAAATTCCAAGAGTGTTCCTCCCCTAAGTTCTAAAATGGTACCACTTAATTATATTATTTACAACACATTCAGAATTATAGATCAACAAAAACCTACACAAATCTCTTGTGAACCTTCCTATCCTTGAATTGGATATTCTGGTCTTCTTCAAAGACCATTCCAATGGTCCTTAAGAAAGGATCTAAACGATGTCTACTAAAGAAGTGGTGATTGTATTACCTAACCTCTTTCAATTTGTTTCTTATTATAATTCCTATAAATTTGTGATATTAATCATAAAATAATAACTTTTTTATAATAAATACAATTAAATATTATTATTATAATTAAATAGCCTTTATTCACTCTCTTTTCCATTAAATTGGAAGTGGAAGTATCACTCGTGTGTACATACAATTTACATTCTCCACATAGTGGTACAAATAATTTTCCATTTCCATATTTCAAAGATGGTTATTATTATGGGTTCAGTATTTATATATAATATTTATGGAATAATCATTCTTCTGGAATTATAAAATCAAATTTATATTCTAACCTTCCAATCCATTCGAAAATGATAATGTCACTCGTTCGTAGGTGTGGACTACCGCCTCTATGAAGCGATGTGATTCATTTTTTCATTCCTATTTAAATAGATTTTAATAATTATATATTTAATGAATATATATATATATATGAAATAATAATAATTGTTTAAATTTGAATTATTATTTACCTTTCTCTCGTTCCATCCGTCTGAATGGGATTACAGTGTTCATGAGTACGTATGGCGTACCATCTCGATGAACGATGTAATTAATTTTTTTATATCTATCATTTATAAATGAATATATATATATATATATAATGAATATATATGGTATTTAAATCAATAATTACATTATAGTGATTTTTGAACTATAATAAAAGTAAAATGACCGGAAATACCAAACCGCAATTCTCACAAAAAAATGAAATAGTTAACACCGAGAAACGAAGATTTTAATAATGAATTATTAATAAATGGGTGTTAAAATATCATAATTGGACCATATAAGATATTTTATGTACATTAATATAGTATTAAATTGTAATAAATTTAAATTTATTATACATGACGTTAAATCTCTTTCGAAGTAAGTTGAACTCAAAGTTAGGGATTTTTCTTACTTTTAATTCTAAGAGTCCAAAGCCATACTCACAAATTGTTTATTTTTTGTAGTCTATATACTAATTATTAAAGTCTTTTATGGTGATTCTCATGAAAATTATGGGGACTTATAGGCCCATATGAGTTTCTATCTTTCATGATGTTTTGATTCAAAGGTTACCAATGTTGTAAGAGTTCTTTATCTCAATATTGTTTCATTGAGACATGTTTAATGATATGCACCTATCTATGTTCATGATTTTTATATACTACCCCTTTGATGGGTTATATAATGATTATATATAATTTTAAGATATTTAATGATTCATTTTAAGTTATTCTTTAATAGGGAATATGATTTAAACGTTACCGAGTGGTAAGTGTTTTATGTTACAATCTCAGGTTTACCAAGGTTGTTTACTATTAAGTTTCCAATGATGATATTTCATAATATACCTATTAATAATTCTCATTATTTTTCATATACCTTGATAATTTCTTGAGACTACATGTTTTTCATTCATTTTCCTCTCTTAAATACTCAAGTGACAAAAAAAATATTTTTAAGGAAGTCTGACTTTATTTTTCTTTTTGATCAGAAATATTTCTTCTTGCATGTCCGTGTTATATAAAAAACTCAAGAATATTTTTACTATTTTCCAATTTCCCCCATTTTTTTAAATAAAATTAATATACTTGTTTTTTTCAAATAATGTACTTTTTAATTTTTATCAAAAATGTGAAATGAGTCTTTGTTTCAATATACACGACATGAAAAAACTCCAAACTTCCAAGAACAATAAATGATTTAAATAGTTATTTATAAGTTGTTATGGTTATTTTAAAATAAAATGTTTTTTATAATATTGTGGAAGTTTATTTTTTAAATAATTATTTCAAAAATAAAAGGATATTTTCCTCAAGAAATATTCAATGTTATTAATTAAATTAATTTTTATATATGGTGAAATAATGTTATATTACTTATTATTTAATGGGGATATGGACTAATAATACCATAATTATTTTTTTTTGAATATTCTTTCATTATAATAATGAGATGTTTACGAAACTGATTTTATTTTACATGGGTTATGCTATGATGAATTGTTGAAATTTTTTTGAAATTTTTTTATTTTCCATGGTTAATGATATATGATGGTTTATGACCATGTGGGAAAAAATTAATGGATTATCATTATGTAGATAGTGGGTCCCAAATTATATGGTCCTTCAATGCATTGGGTAAATATAGAAATCTCATTAGATAATAAGGACTGAAATGTGGAGTAAACCCATTTTGGTAAGGAACTCTTTCTACTATGATAGTCTTGGTAGTGACCAATGACTAAGGGTATGATGGAACAGTGAGTGAATCCAATCCACTATGATAGACTTGCAAGTGAGACTTGAATAATTAAATGATTTTTTATTCTTATTTTTATTCCAAAAATTTATGTCATGTGGCAATGTAATGCTTTCAGGGATCATGTTCATTAATGATTTTATGATTCATGACTTATGAACTACCATGATTTATGAGATGAATCATGATCATGATCTGTGATATGTAGGTTATAGTTTTAAAATTTCAATATCATATTCTCATACACTTATGTTCATTTTATGTTTAAGTGATCATTGATATCTCCCTCGTTTACCCTTTCTGAGCATCAGAGCTCACCCTTTCTTACCTTTACTTTTACCTTATTATAATGAAAGGTTATAAATAATATATGTCTATGAAGGGTGAAATTTATGAAGAAAATAATGTGAGGTCATTTAGATCTCTTATGATCAAGTTTCTTATGTATCCAGGTTTCCAATGAAATCAAATTTATATGATTTTTTCAAGGATCGTAATGTTATGTAATAAATATTCATATATTAAAATGTAATATCTGTGTATGAAACAATTGAGATGCTATAAAATCATCCTTTACTAAGGAATGATTTTAAATTTTGCACTAGTCTTTACTTTTATAGTATAATTACTTTCCCCTTTACTTATAATATCATAAATTATTGTTGAACTTTGAAACTTCGCTTACATTAATTTTCTTTCTTATTGTTCACTATGAATGATTTCTTCTCTAAAATATAATGTTTAATCATAACTCAATATTCATTCTTGAGTTATAATGTTTTTTCCTAAGCTTCACCTTTCATTTCATATAGAATACCCTATTTCTATCTTGGGATATCACTTTTTATTCAAATCATCCTTATTCACCACTTTTAATCCTTCTTGAAATTTAAAAAAATTAAAAATAATTCAAATACTCATAAACGATAGTTCCACTCCATGTCCATAATTTACATTACTTTCAATGTTATCCTTTTTTTGCAAATTTAATTATGTGTTATCTCATGTAAACTTCATATTAATCTTCACATCCTTTCAAAATATATTTTTATTATTTTTTATGATTTGGGGTTTCAACAAAGGTATTTTTAAAATATAAAATAATAAACTTATGATTTCTTATTTCTTGACAAGTTTCTACGTCATAAAATTATTTTCACCATGAATAGATTTTAAAACTATAATTTTTTTATGGAGAACCATCCTATTTTAATTATCATATAATTGGAAATTATATGTTATTTCCTTCCTTAAGATATATCATTCTCATTTTGAAATGTAGCACTTATGTAGTTCATTATTATTCTTACTTCTACTTAATAATTCTAAGGAATTTTTTCTATATGGGAATATAAAGTTCAAAAGCTATGATTATTTATTAAAATATGAAAATCCCAAATTATTTAGTTCCTTTTTCTATTGGGAATCCTTATGGAATAGACTTCAGTTATTCTTTGAGAACATATTATAAAACCCACATCTTTCTCATGGGTTTTGGAAAGCTTGTGCATTATGTATGTATTATTTTACATCTATTACACACATATCCATGTACATATTATGATTTTCATTATGTGATAGGTGTTATTTAATTTTTATATCCCTATAATACGTTTTGGTAATGTTTCTATATCATGAGATATTATGTATGGTGCACGAGGAGCTATCCTAAGAACACTATGTTATGTAACACATGGACTCAAAATTATATATCCCTTAAATGCATTGGGTGAATATTTATATCACATGATATATTATGTAAGGTATTAGGGAGTGAACTATTTATTCTACGGGACATTTTCCCCTATGTTTATGGGAATGGGGAGTGAACCGAATCCACCATGATACTTTTTCCACTATGTTTATGAGAATAGGGAGTGAACCAAATCCACCATATGAATTTTTCCCATATGTTTATGGTAATAAGGAGAAAAACTAATCCACATGATTCTTTTTTCACTTTTTTATGGGGATTGGGAGTGAAATAAGCCCACATTTGAATTTTTTCATTATGTTTTTGGGAATTGGGAGTAAGACCAATCCACCATGGGTCACTGTCCACTATGATATTCTTAGCACTAAAACTTGACCTATTCTTATGATGTCATGTGTTATATTGTTTTAAAATATTTATGATTCCATGATCATATGATATCATTTCCTCATATCATGTGTCCAAGATCATCTCACGCTATTATGTCATGGTGCATGTTTTTTCTTTTAAGATTACATTTCATTCCTTCATGATTTATGGTAGGCTATTATTTTTTCATGTTTTCTTAATATTAAATTTCTCAAGGGTATTATTTTATCATATGCTTATCATCTAACCCTTGATGACATGTTGCTAATTTTTCCCATACAGAGGATGTGATCTCACCCCTTTCTTATGTTTCCCTTTCCTAGTTTATGAATATTAGTATAACTTAAGAGAATTCTAGATGGTTCTAATGATTATTTAAATTATCTATAGGTGTTAAGAAGTTTTATAAAATAATATTCCTATATAACTAGTCCTCCAAGGAACTAAACCAATGGTTCTCTAGGAAATGAAACTTTATTATGAGATATGATGTTTAAATTATAGAAATGGTGTAAAATAAAGATATGTTTATCTTAGTTCATCATAAGAATAGTTTTAAAAGTATTATTTGGTATCAACATATAATATTATGTTATGATTATTATTCATTGAAATGATGTTGTTAAATTTTTAGTTATTATATTATTGTGACATCATATTGTATGATGTGATATTTTATTCATAATTATAGCATTTTATTACTTTATTGAATGACTTATTATATGAGTTTATATTTATTTTATTTTTTTTTGTGATCTTATGATGTTATACATGAAGGTTATAAAGGATTTAAATTTTTTGTATACCTACCCCAATTGTAATGGATAAGGTATAGTGCACCTAAACATGGTCTATAATTTCTCAAGGTTATAACATGGGTAGTATTTATGAAGTTTAATGGATTAAATTTATGAGTTTCATGTATATACACAATAGTTTGTAATGGATTAAAGTGTAGTGTAATTGTAGACACATACCCATACGCACCTGTGTGTGTGTGATATAATTCCACAAGGTTTCAATGCAGGCACTTATTTGTGGGAAATAACAGATTAAGGTTATAATAAGTACACATTCCCCTTGGATTATGATGTTTCAGGGTTGTGTCTTATATTTGGATTGTGATGGATCGAGGTTATAACCAGAGTCTATGAGGTGATGATGTAGTGATGCGTTTATTATAATGTGGATGTGGTTGTGGTTATGTAGTGTGGTGGATATGTGGTCGTGGTTGTGGATATGTAGAGATGGATGTGATGTGATAGGGATGTTGTTGATTAGTGGAGTTCTATTGTTGATGATATGATATGTATTATTTATGATATTATGAATTTATTATGATGATTGAAGTGTGGTGAATTTTTTTGGACCCTATTAATTATTCTTATGTGAACTAAGAAGATAGATGTTAACCAAAAGTTTTTATACAATTGAAATAAAAATCAAATGTGATAGGATTAATCAATTGATAGTGATATGATTATAGGAATTAAATTTATTTCTTATATGATTAATGATATTTGAAATCTCTATTAATTAATTAAGCATATATAAATTGTCCAATATAATTGAATTGGGTGCCAAACTGAAATGGTCGAACCATGCCAACCCACACTTTCAATGTGGTAAATTTGTTAAGAGAAAATTAGGTCAGAATGAACATAGTCGAAGAATGGGGTCACCCTATCTAAAACCTCTTGCGGAATTGATGAACCCACACTATCTCCCAAATAAAATGATGTTGAACCATAGTGAGCTAAATCTATAAAATAAAATATCAATAATGGTCTCGGAGAAACCCATACATCTCATGATGCAAATAATGAAGCTCCACTCCAAATGACCATAAGATTTTTCCATGTCATGTTTGATAATCACATTTGATCCAATCACCTTTCTATTGATATCCTATACCATATATTGGGAAACCCTGATATCACCTTGAATTGATATACCACGATTGAAGGTGTGTTGATCTTCCAAGATCCATCCATCGATGAACTTGGGAAGCATGATGTTGAGGATGGTGGACAGAACCCTGTATAAAAAGCTACATAGGCTAATAGGGCGATACTGGGAAATAGAGGAAGGAGAGAAAACCTTTAGAATAAGAATCATAGTGGTAGAACTGGAAATGTGGGGGAGAGACTCACCCCTGAAAAAATCCTGAATAGCCTCGATAAGGTCCCTCTTGATGATGTTCTAGGACATAATGTCGAAGGACCCCAAAAATCAATCAAGGATTGGAGAGATGTCCATGCTAGGATACTTAACTACATCTCAGATCTCTTTCTCTTCAAGAACACTTCCAAGAAGCTATTCACATGGCATGGGATATAGCTGAGGATAGAGTAAAATATATCCATTCATCTCATGGGGTGGCTATTTGGGAGCCTAGAATTCAGGTCACATAATAATGTTTTAAAATGGGATCAGACCATACCTATAATAAGATCCAAATAACGGGAGAAAGATCTATCCCCAAGGAGGATACTAGGAGTATAGACACGTTTCTTTTCCTTTAAGAATGTATGGAATAAAGTAGATTTTTCGTCCCCCTTTCTGAGCTATAGATTATGAGAGCGCTCTCGAAGGTGCCTCTCCTGCTCCAGCAGCGGCTCATTCCATCGTTGATTCGTGAGGCAAAGTGCAAAGGGGTCTCATTGTTCCATTCCTATTCTAGGTGGATTTCCATTCCCTCAAACTCCTTGGAAATATCATCCATTTGCATCTTCTCTAACACGTGAGAGGAGGACCACGCCATGAGGGCATTTTTTAGGTATCATGGATTGAAATGTAGACCCACGCAACCTAAACTATGATAGGGAGAATCCCATAACTGATGCACACTATCCAAAAACTCCGGATATTGCAGCTAGACTTTGGAGAAAAGTAAGCACCTGGGATCCAGAGGTCTTGATCTCAGATGAAGCATAAGGGGAGAATGTTCCAATAAGGCTCAGACTAAAGGCATACTTCAAGGTTCCAGAAGGCTGAGATCGCATGGAGGTTTCCCAGGCATCGGTCAAGTCTGCACCATGTGTGTCTGTTTCCCCTCTAGTTGTTGCACCAAGTATACCTATCTCTAGAGAAGCCATGATCCTCAAGACCCTCCTGTGCAGTAAACGTGGAGAAGGAAATCCTGTCAGCTGTAGACAGTGACCTTCCGCATTTTTTCATAAAGGGATGCTTGATCGAGTTAAAATCACCACCCATGATCCATGGCACTTCTCACGGGTTAAGGGACAAAAGATACACCCAATGTTCCTCGTGAAGGCTGCATATGCCGAAAAAGGAGTCTCCTTTTATAAAAACACAATTTTAAACCTATCACAACATTAATTCCAAAAACATGACATTTAACCTTTCACGCCCTTTAAAATCTCACAACTTGTTCCTAGAAACAAATACAAAATGTGTAAACCAAATAAACAGAATGAAATCACCCATCAGTCAACAGAAAACCTAGAATCTACAATAAAATACAAAACCAATGATAGAAAACAAAAACAAAGAAAAATGCATACCTTATGAAAGGTATTAGGGTGTTACACTTACAAATGATTAATAGGATTAAATTACATTTAAAATGGTAATAGGTTTAATGGAATTCAACGGACTAGTGTGGATTGATGTGGGTTGAATAGATCTCCTTTTATATGTAAAAAATAGGGACATTTCCTTGGAAACTAATGTTAGGTGGGGGTAAAGATGGAATCACATAAGAGTGAGGTGAGTTGGGTGATAAAATTATTGTAATATAAGTGAGTTATAATTTTACATCTACAAATGTTCTTATATAAATTCTATGTTTCATGTTAAATATGTAAAATTTGAGCCACCTTAAATTACCCCTATTTCCCTTATTAACAATAAATAAATTTTTACAATTGTAATTATTTTTTTATTAAAAATATAAGATACCTCTATTATCTAATTTAGAAGTGATGAATTTAAATTTGTAATCCATTTTATCTAATTAAATTTATAAATATTAGAAAATTTAATTTTTGATTAAAATAGAAGATATTGAAAAAAATATATCTTGTAGAAAAATATCTATTTATACATTATTTTTTTTATTGTTATCTATTATAAATTACTAATTAAATGGGATTCAATATATTGGTTTATATATTTAAAAAACATATCAAAGTATTTAAAAATAAATCAATTTATTTAGATAATGTTTTCACAACATTTATAAAAATGATTCTTTAAAAAATAAATGTGTTACCATGGTAATTAAAATTTACATTAGTAGATTATTATTATGTTAAAAAATAAAATTATTATATTAAAAAACCTAAATATGATCATTAAATATATTAAAAACATTCTATTAGACTCAATTTCTATAGTTTAAAAAATCAATTTTAATATAATTGTGTATCATGCATAAAAAACATTTTTAGAAAAAAAATATATCCTTTAAGCGTAAAATGAATTTATTAATACTACATGCATATTAATAAATATTTGATGGAGGTTAAAAAAATTATATATATTTTCAATATATTTCATCAAATATGTTCTTTAGTAGTATTTAATAAAAAATACACAACACTTACAAAAATTAATTCTTTGAAAAATGTCAATTTTATATTAAATAGTCTTCATGAAACACCATTAAAATTATTTATTTATATTATAAAATTTTAATTTTATCAATAAATTTATATTAAAATATTTCTTTTAATCATATAAATACATCATATCATTCTTTAATAATAATAATATGTAACACCTAAAAATATTTTTATAAAAAACATTTTAATTAAATAATATGTTTTTATTTTAATTTTTCTTGTTTTTCAATTATATTATTTTAAATCTATTATTAAAAATATGAAACATAAATATTTTTATTTTATACATATATTTCCATGATAATATTTCAAATGAAAGTATTTCCAATGACTATATTTCTAATAACCATATTTCTATTTATAAAGGTTATATTACCACTATTAGCTTCTATAAAATCATCAAGTCCCTATATCTTGAATCTCACTTCTCATTACCTATCAATTTAGATTTCATAACATGATTTCCCCTTTAATTATGTTATTTACCATTTTAGGATTAGTTTAACTAATTGTGATTCTCATGGGTAAATATTATCTATGGGATCCCCTAGTTTCAAAAACATTATTCCTTTTTATATATTGCACCATTTCTATTTATTCACTTTTAATGGGTGGAATCATTTATAGAATTTAATATTCAATAGTATGTAATACATGGTTTCATTTACCTTTTTTAAATATTTTATTATAAATGAATAAATCATTTTTAGTTTGATTTATAAATTTTATGACTTATTTTATACTCGAGATAACATATTTTAATAGAATAGAAAAATTATATTTTTTAATGATATACTTAAAGATTAAGGAGATAAAATGATTCATAAAACCTAGGGATTTATATCCTCCATTTCTTAAATAAATTTTTCCCTAGAAATTTTAATTAAAATTCACGAATGAAATTATATAATGCTATCTATAATATAGGAATTACTTGAGATAAAATTTCTACTAAGAAACCAACATCATTATCTTATATAAGACTAGGAAACTCATATTTTACAATTTAATAATCATATATTTTTTTTATTTTCATCGATATTTGTTCCAAATATGATCCCTTAGTTGGTTATATTACATAGTGGATTCTAGTGGCATACCTTTCAGAACATCATTTTCATGATCTTGATTCCAACCAAATACTAAAACCAAACAGTTATGATAATAATTAATAATATCAAAGTAATCTATTATATAGATATAGAAAATTAATACAAAGATGTATCATCTATCATTTCATCCTATGACACTTTAGAGTTATTTTCCTATTAGGATTTCTAAACTATATAGTTATATATTGAATCTTTAAATTCCTCGTAAATCTTTAATAATGGTTAATAAAGAAAAGGTGAAACATCCAAAGTATATCCATTGGGAGTGTCGAACTAATTGTATAGTTAGGTCCACTTGTTGTGTACCAATTGAAAATTGATTTAATAACCGAAAAATAATTTTTAAGGATTATTACCCAAAGTTGTGTATGTTCTAAATCCTGTATCCACTTGTTTTTATCCAAACAAGGATTTAATTTCTAGGAAGATACACACATTATACCTTATCAATATTTTAGTAAATTTTTCCTATATTTAAATTTATCCTCAAGGTTTTTATTATTTTATTCTAGTCCTAATTTTTACTAATAATTAAATCAAGATCATTATTACTATATTCTAAACCCAGAAACCATGGAAAATATACACCTAAAAATTAACTTAACCCTTATCCCCAAACAACATATTTTTTTAATGAAATCAATATATACCTCAATAATGTATACTCCCATATGAAATTAATATTTTCACAGAATAACCATAATTTACATGACATAAATTAACATACTAACCCTAAGGGATACCTATGACTCAATTATAAACTCTTTATAATATCTAAAGTTATCTAAACACTGCTTTGATACCAACTATGATACTCCAGAATTTCTATCTTAGATTCAGTGATAATAAAAGTATTATTTACATAGCAGATTTGAAAACAATAAAAGGAACCCAAACATAACCATCTATAAATACAATATCAATATTAAATATATAGTAAAATACACACCCAATACCTTTTATGTTTATTTTTTTTAGTGTTTGAAAAATAGTTAACTAAAAAAACTCATATCTTCCCCATAGAATGGGCATTTTTTCCAAAACCGAGGATTCCTTATTTTATAATATGTCTTCAAAATATATGATATAATTAATCCACACATGATTCTCAGATAAACATATCATAATAAATACTCTTACATATAACCATGGTAAAGTAAAACATTATAATGGTAATATGAATCTATCAGTAAGGAGTATCATATATCAAAAGCTATTATGGGACAAACAAGGAATGAATAATTTGGTAGTAATAAATAAAAAACATATAATTACATATAACTAATAACATGATCATTTAATATTTCTATGCATAACAAAAAATATAGATGATCACATGGATAAAAATAACTGATTTTATAGTGATGGAATACATAATTCCAAATTTCTTAATCTTATAATCAAGTCATTATTCCAAGACGTCTTACATACCATCAAATCCTCATGAAAATACATTTTACATAAAATGGTAAGGCATACACCAAGTTAACCAAACTTGTTTGTCTCGTGATACCTATTAATGAATTTAAGGGATACATAATTATAGTCCCCACACATAACATAATAATTCCAATTCAATCATCATATGAAATAAATGGATAACAATACAATACAAAATCAACTTTCCTTATCCCTATTAAATTAACAAACATATGAGATTTCAATACTTTACCAAATAAATAACATGATTATATCCCATATAGGGAGATAAATTTTGTGTTATCATTAAATCATATCACTAGTTAAACATAATAACTTTGAATGATGTTTCCATAAATAAAATATAGCTTTATAAAAAGAACACATTGAACGGTACCACATAAAAAGGGATCCACAATTGGATCATTAAATACTATGAGATTAATGCCCTAAAAATTTAATAAGATAATTTAGAGTGTAATACATGAAATATAATTCCCGAAAGTTAAATAGTTTTGTTATAAATAGGAATATAGAAGCAAAATCATAAGATTTTTTAGATGAAAATTAATTAATGTTTTAAAAAAGGATAAGTTTTGAGTCACTTTCAATAGTCATTTTTGAATAGGTGATTTGAATACTTTTTAAAATAATTTAAAACTAATACTCAATAAATATGTCTTGAAAATGAATATTTTTTATTCATAGGATATATGGAGTGGAATATAAAATATATGATAATTAAAGGATAAACCTTTTTCATATTTTAAAAAAAACTTTTTGAAATCCACATCATTTAAAATATTAATAATGATTCCATTTAAAAATTAGTAAATAAAAAAAATATCATTAGTATACATATTTTAATATCAAAAAAAATAAAGGTAATAATTTTTTTAATGAAAAATTATACAAATGGGGGAAAATGATATTAAAGAGGATGATAATTATTTTTAACAGCATTATACTTTTATGAGAAATAAATTCACCAAGGGAGAAACATTGAAATAAAAAATTTATTTTCTCATAATACATAAGAGGTAATATCATATGAAATAGGAAATAAAATAATATAGTGAACTTAGAAGAATGGATTTTATGATGAAAACTTACAACTCAATGTACTGAAGTTGAGTTAAATCATATACAACTTTAGTAGTATATGAATTAAAAGAACATAAAATTTATATTGTGAAATGGAATTTAAAATAAAATAAATAAATTATATTTATGATGAAATAATTCAATGTGTTAGTAATTACACCTTGTTAAAGAATAATTCATGAAAATCTGAAAGCATGTCTCAATGAAGGGGAATTTAGATGAAAACCCATACATTTATTCCAAAATTCCATGAATGTGATTTAACCTCCAGTATAATAAACATAAAAATATTAATTAATTATTTTAGAACCTTATTCAAATATATTTCATTTTATACTATTCAATAATAATAAATTATTATAAATTTTTTATGTAGTTGTTGTCTATTTTCATCATCGGGTGTTAGTAACATTGATTGTTTTGTACCCACTATGTAATGTCGATGTCGATCCCCATACATCAATACCAATTTCATAATTCCACGATAATTTACTGTTACATAAGGTATATTCAATAATTATTTAAAAAAAATTAATTGTATTCCTTGATATTTTTAATTAATATTTTTTAATATGAAATCGATGATGAGCTTGTTTCTGTAATTTTTAACTAACAAGTGTAGTATATTATTAAAAATATATATATTTATAGAATGAATCATTTATATTTATGTAATATTAATGAAGTCTAAAATATAATTTTTATTCTTTATAAATTCTTATAAATATCCACTAATGTGATGATGAAAATGAAATTCATCATTCAGGGAGGTGGTGGTCTACACATAACATGAGTGGAATATTCATTTCCCAAATGATGGGAGGGAAATATATAATGGTTGTTTTTTCAAAATAATAAAATTTAAGTATAATATTTATAATGATATAATTACATTAATATGATTTTAATATGTTTTATTTTAAATGATAGATTATAAATTCTTTGGGTGTTGGTAGTACATATGTTGGGGACTTCAATCTTCGCTTGAAAGACTTCTTATAAATAGTGGACTTGGGGAACATTATAGTAACCAAGGGATTCCAAATGTGTAATTGGAATATTGTAGAGGTACACTGGGTGGATATTATCAGGAAATTATATGGATAATAGTGACTTGAAGTGGGTTGAAATGGGATCACTTTATATGTGAAAACGAAGTATATTTCCTTAGAAACTAAAGGTGGGTGAGGGGTAAAGATGGAATCACATGGGTTTTAGGTGAGTTGGGCGAATAAATTTCATTGAGAAATGTAATGTTTACTTTCCCAGCTAATAATGGTCTTATAAAAGGTATATGTTCTAAGTTAATTTAGAAAAATCCCATCAACTTTAAATTATACCTTTTACCCTTAATAACCTTGATTAAAATTTTACCATGGAAATTAGTTTTTACTAAAAAATTAAGATGACCCATATATCCTAATTTTGACCTTATGAAGATTCATTTTGACTCCATTGAATATAATTCAATTTATAAATATGAAAAAATTAACATTCAAATTAAAACATTAGATATCAAAAAAACCATTTTTATAGAAAAATGTCTCCTTATACATTAAGAATTTTTTATTTTTATTTATTTTTAATTGATAACTAAATTGGTGTTAATATATAATTTTATATGTTTAAACACAATATTTTATTCGTTTAAAATAAATCTATTTATTTATATAAAAATCATACTAAATTTATAATGATAATTCTTTGAAAAATAATTATTTTACCTTGGTAACTATTATTTACTTTTGTAATTTATTTTTATCATAAAAAAGAACATAACCTTATTAATAAGATCTAATATGTTAATTAAATATAAGAAAAATATTTTATTAAACTCAATTTCTAGAATTTATAAAAATCAATTTTAAAATTGTTATTCATAACAAATAAAAACAATTTTTCGAAAAATTTGTCTTTAGAGTATAAAATGAAATTATTCATATTACAAGACTATTATAAACTATTGGATGTATGTTTATTTATTTTATTGTAAATAATATAAATACATTTTATTAAATTAATTGATTTTATTGTTTAATTAGAAATAAAATACTCATTAAAAATATTTCTTTGAAAAATATAATTATTATATTAAATAATTGTCACCAAACACCATAAAAATTAATTATTTATATTCTAAAAACATTATTTCATAAATATATTTATATTAAAACATTTCTTTTAATCTTATAAATATATCATATAATTCTCTAATAATAATAATATGTAACATATAAAACGTTTTTTATAAATAAAAATTTTAATTAAATATTATATTTTTATTTCGTTATTCTTTATTTCTGAATTATGTTATTTTAAATTCGTTTATGAAAATAATCTACTGTACTATACCTGTTTGATACATGTATTTGCAGTTACCATATTTCTAACTACAATATTTCCAACAACCTTATTTCCCTTTATGATGGTTATATTTCCCCCATTATCTCTTATAAATTCATACCATCCTTACCTCTTCAATCACACTTCTCATTCCCTTTCATTTTATATTTCACAATATGATTTCTTCATTAATGATGTTCTTTCTAATTATATTTTTTTCTACTAATGGTGATTCTCAAGTTTGATGATGATCTAGAGGATCTCCAATTTTTTAAAATATTATTCTTTCTTATTTATTGTCTCATTTTATTTTATAAAATGTTAATAGATGTAATCATGTATTGTAGTGAATATTCCATAATATATAATGTTATCCCAAGTTGAGATGAAGATAGGTCTAGGGAGGATGAATAAACCATTAATTCATTTTCAAAAAGATACAATAATAAGAGTTATTATAATTAGTAATACTGATAAAGGTTGAATTATAGTTTAGTTGAAAACAATAATAAATATCTTCATACCAGACAACCATGTAATGAAATTTATAGTAGATACAACTCTGGAATAGTATTAGTAATATCACATGAAATAATAAGAATCAATAATATCCATTGAAACAAATAAAACAGATACACTACAATTGAAAATAAAATAATGAACAAATGATTTTTATAACAGTTGGGTTCAAGGAGAACCAACATAAACTCTTCACTTAACTCTTATTATTGAGTGAGAAGGTAGACGCTAAAGAATTGAACCTTAATTTTGAATGGAGTAACAACACATCACATAAAATACCTTTCTATAAACCAAACCACAACCAATATTTGACTTTTTATCATTATAGTCACAACCCAATGGCATGCCTTTTGAAGTGGACATATAACCAATAACTTGAAACTACTTCTTTTGGGAAAATAATAAACAAATTAATAAATCATAAATAGTAAACTAAATGAACAGAATTGTGAAAAATAATGTAGTATAGAATAATTTCGATGATGATGATGCATCATTGTTGTAGCTTCAATCACTTCAAGAAAATAATTGACATTTGTGTTCCGTTATGATCGTAGTGATGGAACAACAGTCATAGTGGGGATTCATCACTTTTTAATTCTCATGTAAATTTTTTGTGTATATCTTCTTATTTTTTCATCAATTATAATTTATATGAAAATTATTCTATGTCTAATTCACTTTTCATAAACTCAATAATCATCTTGATCATGGGATAATTTCTTAAAATCCAATCCTAGGTTTTCATGATTAGAAAAATAATACATAGAATACTAATATAACCTATATATGAAATTATCATGCTTAGTTTGAAAATATATTACTGTGTTAATACTTTTAAAACCTTTATTAAAAAATTAAAAAAAGGCTTAATAGGTAATATTTGGCATATATTTGTATTTTAATAAATAATAAAATAGTTATAATAAATCATATCTACTTGTAGTAAATAGAACTAAAAAACCCATCATGAAACAATTATTCATTCTCTAGTTTATTATAAATCCACTATAACCATCATAACTCATATAGTGGTAATTCCATTTACAAACATATAGAACCTAGAAACTTACCATGGGAACGGTCATGGTATTGTCTTCTATATCAATTCATTTTGACAAACATATAAAAAGAATATGAGTTACACCACGACTAATTAAAATGTCTATGTTGGGAATCCCATTTCTTATAGGCATTTCTCCTACTGAAAATAACGTATACTATAGTGTGGAAAAAATCACTTGCCTTTTTGGGTGAAGAACTCATCCAACATGATTCTTATCGGGTTTTCTAATACCCAAGGCCTTTGAAAATTACCACAACTATATTTCCCATTTTCTATGGGAATTTTTATATCTCAAAATTTTTTCCACTATAACATGCAAAAGAATACCAAGTCATTTTGAATAGTGATCTAATATACCATAAAATATACCTTGTAATATTTTCATTTCTACACTCTCTAAGAATATAAACATCAAATTTTATAATCTACGTAGAGGTAATCATGAAGTTCTATAGTTTGCGTAAATGTAATACACAGGGCTACATGCTTCGTAAAGACATACCAATTTTACATAAAAGTAAAATTCAATATGTACGAGTCATTTGTTAAAAAAACATAAGGGTAATTATAAAATTAAGTATGTTACATCAAGGTAAATTGAATATTATGTAATGGTACGATAGAAATTTTAATGGTGCGTAATGGTAATATATATCTATATAGACAAAAAATATACTACAATAAAGTCATTATATACTTACGTAAAGCTAAAATAATTTATCAAAAAATATAAAAACATAACCTTCATAGAACTAAGAGTCAGAATTTATAAATATCAAAAATTTTAAGATCAGTAATTAAATCTAAAATAAATTTGAGGTGATATATTTAACAAGACACAAACAACTAATTAATAGACTAACAATTCGACCAAATTCAAGCATTCATAATATCTCAAAGTTCAAACCCTAACAATGTCCCCTTTTTCATAAAATAAAAAATTGAATATTTAGAGATATTTAGAAAATATAAAAATTCTCACAAAATTATCTTTCAAATATTTTCTCCCTATTTTTGAAATTTATCATAAATTTATGTTAAAAAATGTTTGAATAGTTTTTAAAACTTATTAGAGTGAAAACAAATAAAAATTGAAAACTTATAATTTAACAAAAATGAATATATTTTAAACAGATTATAAAAACAAATAATTATACATGATAAAAATTTTAAAATAGATTTAAAAAATTAAATGTGGAATATTTAACTATTAAACTAAATAATGAATTATTTCACCTAAATTCATACTTTCTATACAAAATCAAAAAAAATTATTTTTTAAAAAATAAAAAAAATTATTCAAACTGTTTATTTAGTTTTTTTCTATTTTGTATTACTTAAAAACATCCACAATAGTGAGAAATAACAAACCAATTTAACTTTTAAATAAATAGTAAATATATAAAAATTTATAACTATTATATCATCTTAGACTTTAGTGGAAAAGAAAAAGTATTAAGGTCCATTACATCAAATCTATTTATGAATATATATTCAGAAATTCTATTTAGGAATTTTTTAGTCTATTTAAATAGTAATAAATCAAAAAAATAAATATTTCATGATAAATCACTATCACACTGATTTTTAATTCTATTTTTTCAAAAAATAATATCATGAAAACTATTGAAAAACATTATCAGTTAGTAGATTTTTTGTTTTAAAAAATTCTAAAACATTGACTCCTTTATTTACATGATATCTTAGAAAATGAAATCTAAGATATATATTTTTTATTCTATAATGTTATAAAGTATATTTATATTTTTAAATTTTACTATTATTATCACAAAAAATGGAATTTTATAAAAACAAACACTAAAATTACATAGATTTATTTAATCCCAATACTTTGAGCACAAAAACTAGCATCATATATATTGTTATCCTCAAATATGGATAATGAAACTAATAATTGATTTTTGAAGATCTATGTAATTAAGATTTTATAAATTAAATAACACATAATTGATGCACTTTTTCTATCATGTCTATGGGCTCTAAAATCATAATTAAAATCAGATGAAAAGTCAAAATATGTTTTGAGAATAACTAAATAAACCAATATTAATATTTTCATGAAAGTATCATATGATCCTTTTAGTATCCTTAAGGTAACTTTCTATAGGATTAGACTAAAAAATATCACATGAGGAAATTAAAAATATTATATCATGATAATATGCAGTCAACTAATAAAAAATACCTATCATGTATCTATATATTTTAACATCAACAAATTTTATATATTCATATATATCAAACATAGAATTAGTGATCATAAGAATTTTAATTGTTTTTCGTGAATCAAGACCAAAATATTTTACAAGTTTCTTAAGAATATTAATATTGATTTAAAAATAAACCATTTTTTCATTGAGAAATTTTCAATCAAAGAAAAAAATTTAATTCGCCCATTAAACTCATATCAAATTCCATGGTCCTCAACATAGAAAATTCATTACTAAGAAAATCATTGGTAAAACCAAACATAATATCATCAACAATTAAAAATACTTACTTCATTCCACCTAAACTAGTTTTTTTTAAGGACCTAATAAATCAATATGCTACAATTCAAGAGTTCTAACAATGTTAACATCATTAATAAATTTAAAATTTCATTTTTGTTCTTTCCCTTTAGAACAAGAATCATAAACAAGGAATATACATAATTTTATTTCTGTTCAATATTGTACCTCTCCATGCTTTGAAAATTTATACAGGATATAATTACTAAA
This sequence comes from Viscum album, assembly GCA_963277665.1. Classification (NCBI taxonomy): domain Eukaryota; kingdom Viridiplantae; phylum Streptophyta; class Magnoliopsida; order Santalales; family Viscaceae; genus Viscum; species Viscum album. The sequence goes on along the minus strand of OY728160.1, from coordinate 1,202,507,815 downwards.
ATGTCATAATCTTCTATGTCATGAAATTTCATCTATCTTTACAGAATATATACACTTAACTTTATGCTTGGTTAGTTCAAAAAATAAATTTAGTAAAAATTTTCTTTTATATTTACTGAAAACAAAAAAAAAAATAATTCTTATAAATAATAAATTTATAATTTTCAAATTTTATATTAAATCCATCACCATAGAGTTTTTACATGCTTATTAAATTTTTTTTCAACCCTCAATATACAATAAATGATAAATAATAATATTTTTTAAAAATCCATATTCGACAAACCCTTTAATATGACCTTTAGAGTTGTCATTGAAATTGATCATACCTCCATAAGATTAATTAAATTATATAATGGTATAAATAGAATCAATCATGTTCCTAGAACATCTTCTTTCCATATACAATGAATATTTTAGACTTGTAATGAGGATCTCCTTAAAACACTTTACCCTCAATGCAAGGTTCCCGATTTCTACTTCTCATCCTGACGTAGTGCTGGAATCATAATATTTAGTATATTTTAAAACTCCAAACAAGGTTTTCTTATTATATTTCCTTTTTCACTTATATTTATTTGAATTCATGTGTTTCAGAAAATCTATCTTGGTCTGTCCTTTCTTTCTATACTCATAACAGGTTAGATCCTAAACTTAATTGTTTTTAATAAAATCTTATTTTTTGCATTAATTTTTATATTTATTTTTCAACTGTCTCATTGATCCAATGTTTTCCAAAAATTATTAAATAATTTTATCAAATTACCTATTGCCTTATCACTTACCTATAACATAGTTTTGAAAGAGTTAATACAATCATTTATATTTTATAGAAAAATAAAACATTTTATCTTCATAGGTTCCTCATTCGTAATATTTTTTTTTCATGTTTAAACTGCAAAAAATAATTGATTAGTTCATCTAAAGTACATTATATAAGTTTTCTAATCTCATTGATTTCTAGTTTCTTCACATAACAATTATTAGGTAGTGACCATAGAACCTTTTAAAAAAACTATATTGTCTTGAGCTTCACCATGTTTAATTTTCTCATTGATAATAATTTTGAATCTAGGGAACATTTGGTTCACTGACTCATCTTCTCCCATTTTAAAGTCATGGTATTTCTCACATTGTGTTCCCAACTTATTTATACTAAGATTTTCAGTCCCAGAATGTTTCACTTAATGAATTCTATAGATATATTAAGTTGTCTTATAAGATGAAACATGTCTAAAAACACTTTTATATCACAGTATTATATATTCATTAACTTATAATTCAAAACATATTTTTCCACATCATTGCCAACAAATGTTTTTTTATCATCCTCTAGAAACTTATAAGGTTTTTTAATTATCATACAGTAATAAATACCCTATTTTTTGAGGTATACTTCCATTTAGTCATGCCAATAAATACAGTCATGTCAATAACTATTGTTGTCTCTTTCAAAATATAGTTTCTTTTGTAGAATCAACTCATTATTTAAATTTATTCCTTATAAAATATTGTATTCCTCAGAATATTAGGTATATGATATTCAGGTTAACAATAATATAAATAATTGAACCTATATCCAAGAGGATTAATCTTTGATACCAATTGTTTATCAGGTTGATATAAGTATAGGTATAGAGGGGGCGAATAAACATTTAAATATTTTAGAAAAACTAAAATATTCAATGTTATTAGTAGGAGAAAATATGGATTCAAGGGTATTTGTAATTTTGTTGTAAATAATAATAAATAGTTCAATATTGGGTAGTATCAACTATAGGATATACAATTATAAAATAGTATTGATAATATGACATGAAATAATAAGAATCATGAAATATCCATGAAACAATTAAAATAGAAACAAATAAACAATAAACAATTTAGGGGAAACTAAAAGCAAAAAACATGATTTTTATAGTAGTTCAGGTCAAGATGAACCTGTATCTACGATCAAATTCACTCTTATCCTTGGGTGAAATGGGACACACTAATTAAATAAACCGTACATTTTAAAGGAGTAACAACCTTATATGTAGACTTCCTTTCTAGAGTCCTATGCATAACAAAAACTCGACTTATGGGAGTCATAACCCAATGACATACCTTTTGGATTGGAGGAATAACCTATAACTCAATCCTTCTTTTATAGAGAAAAGTATAAAATAATGAATAAACCACAAATAGAAAACAAAAAGAATAAAATAATAAAAAAGAGAAGGGAATGTATAATAGAATAATATCAATTATCTTGATGTATATTTTTTGTATCTATGATCACTTCTGTAAAAGAATCAATGCTGAGGATCCTTCATGATAAAAATATTGGAACAGTAGTCATAATAGGGATTCAATACTTCAAAATTCTCGTATAAATGTTGTGTGTATGTCATCATAATTTTACCTCAATTTTAATTTATATGCAAATTATTCAATAAATAATTCACTTAAAATATCATCTATGATCTTCATAATTATGTGTGTGTATTTTCAAATTCAATCATAGGTATCCATGGTTAGAAATAATATTACATAAAACAATACAGTTACTTGAATATGAAAATATCATAAATAATTTAAAATATTATTCTTATTCCAATACTTATAAAATTAAAAAACACTTCACATGAAATCATTATCATATATATGTAATTTAAAAAATAATAAAATTGATAAAATAAATCATATAAATTTACAGTAAATGAAACCAGAAGAAGAATCGTGAAACAGAGCATTCGTCTCCAGTTTCACATAATTCCACCACACCCACATAATACCCACAGTGGGAAAGTCATTTCCAAACAAATATAAGATAGAAAAATCCCATGGGAACTTCCATGGAATGGGATTTTATATGAATCATTTTTGATAACATTTAAAAAACACGATGAACTATATCATGACATATTAAAACATCCAGGTTGGGTATCCCATTTTTAACCAGAATTTCTATAGCTCAAAACACTCTATACTACTACATTGTGGTCTAGAATCCCTAACCATTTTATGAGAAGAACTGTTCCACCATGATTCTTCTTGGATTTTTAAAAACCTAAGTCCATTGAAAATGCACAAAACTACACATTCCATTTCTTATTAGAATTTCCCAAGATCAAAACGTTTTCTAGTATGGATAATATCATCATAATGTTAGGAAGTAAAATTATTGGAGATTGTCCACTATCTACATGGGATAATCTCTCACACAATCTAATTCCATATGGTAGTGATCCAAATTCTAGGAAATAATTCCCAATAGAGATTTTTATTTGAATAGGAAGAAGAGACAAAAGAAATGATTTTTCAACTCTAAATACAAGAATAGAACACACATGATAAAGGAGGATTCATTATACCATGGTATATTTAAAAGAGTGGTCCAAATTAGAGTAGCACATCATTAATCGACGGAGGTGGTTAGAGTCTTCCTATGATATTCCTAGTATTTTTTCTCCCTTTCTTTGTATTTATATATTTTACTTTTTCTATCTTGGGATATTATTAATACATATTTAGTATTTGTTTATTATTTAAATTGTATTTTTTTATCTACTAAAGTGTTATCTTAAATCATTTTACTTGATTTCAAAATGCATATTTAGTTGGCATTCGCATGGGTACCAACTAAATGTGATTGAAATAGAGTGGATGCTAGAAAATATATCTTGAATATATGTTCAGATGGAACTAGTTATATTTCTATGTATTTTGGGTAAATACAAGAGTTGAATCCATATAAAGAACATTATGGTGAAAAATTTTATTCTCAATGAGGGTAGTGTGGAAAGTGACACACACACACACATATGATTGAAAAACACAATAGTGAAGGTCATAAAAACACAAGGTGTGCACTAATGCTGAGAGAGATAGTGGAAGCACAAAAGTATGGAAATAAAAACTCATTTCTACAACAATGGGGTGCTAGTAAATAATATAGGGACCTACATTTTAAATAGGTAGGCTTAGATATTATCTCTATCTGAGTGCCTGAAGGTATTAAATAGTGGTTTCTCATGAAAGTAACATGACTTATGTATTGTAATATGTGATTTGATTGATTTCCACCCTCACTTACAATATATTTTCCACTCTAGTGAAGGTGAATCACTTAGTTTTCAGGTCTTTTCTAAGATTATTCACTTTCTAATTGTATGGTTATCTTCTTATACACCACAACCACCACAATTTTATTTTTTTATTAAATTATAAAATCGAGAGAAATAGTGAACCTAATATCCCTATTGTAACATCTTTTTATCTTTTAGTCTGTTAATTTACATGATTTTGAGTGATATAGGTATCGATAATAGTTTTGGATAATGAGAGGAGGATTTCGAGCTGAAATTTCAGTTGGGAAGTAGATTATAGCATGGAGGCTTTGGTTATGTCATAGGGGGAACTTATGTCAGGGTGATGTGAGCTTTGCATAAGGTTCATTCATCTTTAAATGGTTTGCATAAGGGTATATTATTTGTACAGATATCTGGGTTACGTTATAAGGGGATATTTTATATGGGTAGGATGATTCCGATCTGTGGAAGGTTAATGTGTGTATGGGTCATCAATGTATCTTGTAAGGATAGATACTATGTTTTGTGGAATATTATATTTATTGTAGTTTTGTGATGGGTAGGTAGAGTTTGGATATAGTTTATAGGTGAGATACATTGTAGAGCCTTGAAGAGGCCTGTTCCAGTGGTTCTACTATTTTGAGGGTGGTTATGGCATGGATGTCAGTTTTAGTGTAGTGGTTTAGTTGGGGGTTCTACTTATATGGTGTGGTAGGTTGTTTCATCTTAGGAACCTAGGAGTTTGGGTTTTGTATCTATATATATTTTGGGGTAGTTGTGTTGTGTTGTATGGGTTACACCGCAACCTTACCTGGGTATATATGACTTGGTCAGTGATATGGCATGAAATTCATAGGGGAGTTGAACTAGGGGCCATTAAATCATAAAAACTTGTGTTAAATCATGGTTTAAGGTAGAACCATGTTCATTATAGTTTGTTTATGGTTGTTGTTCCATGGTCCCTTTAAAAATTAGGTGGGTATAAATTACAAAACCCATTGAAAACACATCACTCTCTTGATAATTATCACAACTCTTAGGTGACATAGGTACATCATTGGGTGGTATTACAAGCCCTTTTTGGTGTATTTGATTTTTGGATTTAGGATATTGATTCTTTGTGATCTAATTTGTGTTTCCTTCCCTTCCCTTATCCTTTCCTTCTTGTTCTTATTCTACAGAAGTCTGTGATTTTTCAGATTTTTTGGTTTGTAATTTTTTGTGAAAAGAAATAATTGGGAAATGTTATGTTTTAGGTTTCTAGGGGTTTCTTGGTGTGATCTTAGTCTTGTGTTCTTATTCATCTTGCATAGATCATGTGCAGTGATTCAAAAAGACTTTATTGAGGTATGTGATTCAATCACTGTATATATTTTTGTGTATCTGTGACATTAGTATACATTTTTATCCCTTTATGTTGATAGTAAGAACTAACTAAACAAGATAATGAACTAGATTGAATGAAATTGAAGGTGAAGGGAAGATTATCATGTGTTTACCATTTTTATATTATTTCCATTGTTGTTTATTGACTTGAACTTGAAGAACTATTGTAATGTGTGAATTGTGGATGTTGTGAATTGTGAACCCTAGCCATGATTGTTTGTTTCAACTCACCATTTATAAAAGTTTAAGCACATAAATATTTCTACGAACTAGCTATGTATAAATCATTAAATTCTATGAGAATTACCATTCAATATATGATTCAACGCTGTAAAATCCCAATTTTAATTGAAAATATGGAAATAATTGAATCTTAAATATAATATTGTGTGATGTCGGTGTGCTTATTGTTTCTCTTGTGGTTGTGTGGTTTTTTGGAGATTGTGTTTTTATGGTCGTATCTGATTTGGGTGTATAATGTATAGAGGCAACATAGTTCTGGTTGGTAGGTGTAAGATATATTGCGGGCTTGTTTTTAGTGGATGGTTGGTAGTTATTATTGATTGATCTTTGAGATATTTTGATGGAACTATCCTAGGATGTGATATTAGTTATGGTGACATGGTTGAGTGGTTGTGTTGTGGGATATGGTTATAGTTTCCTGGTAGCTATGGAGTGTGGTTAGTAATAAATAATTTGAAATGTTAATGGCTAATAATGATATGAAATGGCTTGAATATATGGTAAATGGATGAAATTAAAATTGTGGTGTGCTTGAGATTGGTTTGGAATTAAATATGGAATCATGAAATTAAATAAAATAAACTTGGTTGGTAACATGTAAAACAAGAAATGGTTGAATGTGAGAATAAATAAAGGAATTGTGGGATGTGTGGTAGCTATTTTGGGTGGTGAGATGTATTTTAGTGGAAGTAGCAGATGGTGGAAAATATTGTGAGATGACGTGGTAACATATGATTTCTAAATACACCACACCAGAGGTGGATATCCATACTAATTCTCAAAGGTTTTGGATTTTTATTATTTTCCCCAATGATTACCATGGTCATTGACACACTCTCAAAATTACAATTTATATCTCCTACATTCACTAAAATAGTGGAGGACATGGTCAATCTATCGAGAAGGCAAGTAAAATGTGCAAACCTAAATGAAATAAAAAATTGGGAAGAATGAGAGAAAATGATTGAAGAAATGTTTGAATGAAGGGAAAAGGTATAGCAAGACATGATAGTAAAGGTGAGATGAGCTGTGTTAGGAGAAAAAATGGTAGAACCTACCACTATGGTAAAGGATATGAGACATGTAAAAAAAATATTGTCAGAAATTAAATGTTACAACCAGTTGAAGAGATATTTCACATGAAAATGAAGTGGTAAGATCCAAAAAATATAGAGAGACACTCAAAATAAAAACTTTCAGTTTCATGTGAATGTCCATTTTTTGAGATCCACTATTCAAACACTAATTTTTTTGTAATGTGAAAATTGTTTTAAAACAGCCTTAAAATTACTTTCATATCTTGAATATCAAATAATGAAATGACTAAACTGAAGTACACAAGGTCATGAAGAACATATTGTATACCTGAGATGATAAGAAGAGAATGAATGAATTAACGAATCACAAAAAATTATTTCCCCTAATAAATACACTCTTTTCTTTGACTGATCAACGAAATAGGCAATTAATGAGTAGATAATAAAATTTCAACAATAAATGAATAGAGTAGAGGATAAATCCTTCCCAGTCTGGGATGGATTTTTACTCCTCCCATTAAAATATTCATTCATCTATGGGGTGTGGCACATTAATCATGCTCATTCCCTCCACTCTGGAGGCATTATGTTTTTCGAGAGATTTTCTTGGTCGATCAGTTGGTGCAGTTCCTCTCCCCTTGAAAAATGTTTATAACATCATTTTTATTTTCATTCTTTATCACTTGGTCATTATCTTCAGGCACCTACCTTAGATTCTGACTCCACCTATTCAACCTCCATGTGGCATTGTCCACTATCTACAATACCCTATGTTAACTCAAATAAAAACCATTATAACAGATATGACAAGCCCATGTGTTCCAGCTTAGTTAGTAAACATCATAAACTTGGATGCAACTCCAATTTGATTAATTCTTCTTCAGTCTCCATAAAAGATTCCAGAATCTTCCCCATGAATCCTTTAATTTCACAAATTCTATTAAAATTCAATGATATTGTCATTAATGCTGAATAATCCCTATCCAAACTCCACTTCACCTCATTAACTATTAATTGAATTTTCCATCACTCAGTTCCCCTAAAGACACTTGACAACAAACCCAGGATTTTCACCCAAGCATGTGTCTTCTTGATTTAATTTCTACTCTACATGTTAGATTGAAGGTGTATAGCAAATATGAAACTCTACTTTTCTCAATCTGACCACATTTTCATATTCATAAACCATCACACACTCGATCGACCACAATCATATTCAATCTAGATAAATGCGTGGTTTGTTAGAAAATATCCCATAGTAGGTATGCCCTTCGACCACATATTAAAATAATATAAAAATTTTAATTTAAGATTTTAATCAATTAAAACATTAAACCAAATGTTAAAACTAAATTCAAACATTGATAATTTAATAATTAACAAAAATAAAGAAATAAAAGAATAAATTTCTAGGAAAAATAAGATGTTCAAAGTACTATTTTAAATGAAGATTCAAAAAATAGATTTTAGAATAATGAAACAATTGATAATTACAAACATAAATAAACTCATTTAAATAGAATATTCAAAGATTTAGTATTTCAATAGAAAATTTTCCAATACACAATAATTATCCACTTAAGGAAATTGTTTTCAATTAAATACATAGTTAAAATAACAAAAATGATATGGAAAAAATGTATCAAATAAATGTCACATAAAATTCCCTAACACTTCACACATTTTGTATCCTCAAATAATCATTTAGTCAAATTCAATAGTATAAAATAGATCTTAAAAACACAAACTGAAATGCCAAAAAGAATTTATTTTAAAATAATTTCTCACTATGGATTGTCTAAAGTAGAATGTGTGATTACACTCTTAAGATAAATTACCTCTGTGAAAAATAGAAAACTATTTTACAAAAATTAATGACTTTGAAAAATTTTGATGTGAATTTTACACAATTCAATTTATATCCATCTAGTTTTATAAAAATATCTTTAAACATTGGATAATAGACTCATATAAATTAATAAGACAAAATAAATAGACACACTATCGAATAGGGTGGATAAAGAATTTATTTGCAAAGATAGAAAAACCAATATAATAGTTAAAGAATAAAGAATAAATAATTAATGATTAAGTAGATAATTAAGGATTATAATTTTCAATTCATAGTCTATTTGGATGAATATGTAATGAGTTTAATTCAAATTAAAATGGATAAATTCAATGTTGATTATATAACATTCTCCCAAAATTTTACCAAAAGTAAATTTTTAATAGGGTAAGAAAAATATTTTCCTAATCAAAATCATGAGGTAATATAGTTAAATCTCCTCAGAGTGGCATCACAACATTCAAATTTTAGAAGAAATTTCACCTAGTGAAGATGGATAAGTGATACTTGAAAACTCACAATTTAATGAAATTAAGGGGTTTTTGAAGGGTTTAAATTGAAACACATATAAGTTCAGAAGATACCCCTTCCCATCATTTCAAAACCCAAAAATATCCTCATTATTGAATCACAGAGTTGATGAAATAACTAAATAGTTAATTTTAAAAATATTTAGAAAATCATCACAAAGAAAGATCAAGTTCTGAGGGGTAACGTGAAAATTTTAAATTTACTTTGGCACCGAAAAAATTATAGGAAATTTTTTGAAAAACATGCACAATATTTCTATTGGACACAACATAACAATTTAATCACAACAAAATAAATTTTAAAATATTAGATGATACTATTTAGTTCCTGAATAATTTACAAAGGAGTAGAAAACACAGCATATAGTTGAATAATTACATAGAGGAAACATGAACAATTATAGTGACCAACTAATATTTAACATAGATTTGAGAATGTATGGAATTAATATCAAATAAAAAATTAAAAACATTACACCCTGGAATTTTGATGCTTTATCCATTCATGTTTTGTAAAAATAAATCCTCCCATTGTTTCCATAAGTACATCTCCATAGTTTCACAACCTATATCCCTATAAATGAAGACTAATTAGAATTAAAAATTAGAAAATAATTTTCAAAGGAGTGGAAACCAATGATTGAGTATAAGGGAGTTTAAATCCTTGGACGATCAGGTTTGAAGCTTCTCTTGTCCTTGAAATCCAAAATATTTCTACCTCGAAATGTGGCTCTCACAATGGATTCTGACATCTTATTACATTCTATAATCTTATTGAACCACCAACTACACGTGCTAACTCCAGCCATAACATGACCAATTCATCTCACGATTAGATGAAAATAGACATGGTTAGAATATCGAAATTACTCTCCCAAGACACTATAATATCAACTTGGTCCCTCCCATTAATATCCTTGAAGAGTACAATAAATCATCATTAAGGGAAACCATGATCAATCAAAAATATGATACAATAAAATACGAGAGTGTGATATAGATATATCCTGACCATTGGTGGCTCATACGACCTAGTAAAAGAGTGAGAGGGGACAAGATTTTGATAATTCAAATTGAGATAAAAGAATAATTTATTTATTCCAAAAAAAAGAAACAAATAAAAGATAAAAAAATATTGAATCATAGGTTTCTGCCCATACAGTGCTAGATTTAATGTCCTTAGCCAGACTCTCTTAGGAACCAACCCCAGTCACATAGAGGGTGTGGTTACCTGTCCAGGAACCACTACATATGTTTGACCCACTTATGTTTAAATAAGAATTGGAAAATTTGTTCTCTAACACTCTTAAAGAAACAACCAATTCCCTTGATAGAAAAATAACACCCTAAGAAACACCTCTTATCATTAAATAACTGCTCAAAAATGTTTCCAAGTGGAGAAAAAGAATCATCACCCAAACCCACTTTCATAGGGATTTTAGGACACTCAGACCTAGGTGAAAAATAAGGAACTCCCTCAAACTCTCATAAAAAACTCTTAATCTTGTCAACTAAAAATGGATCTTCCAAATTACACTTGATATGAGTGTTGACCACTTTTGGATTTAACTAATATTTGAGAAAATTTGATTTTCCATGAAGGGACAGTAGGGAACTAGGTTCTCCGAAAGGTGTAACATTATATAAAAATCTCTTTAACTCAATCACAATATCAAAATTATCAAAATGAGGGGTGATAGGTGCTGATTTTGGACTGACAAGTTGAATACGAGGGTTTTCAAAAGTAGCATGAGCAGTTTTAGAATCATTGGTCATCAAAAGAAGTTTCTATTCTAAATTAACCATAGCTTTAAAATGGTATCCAAAACCCAAATCAGATGAGGATGAAATTCAAGAACAATAATGAATTATTTTTTAGTCATCAACAAATTCAGATTTCATAAAATTAAAATCTCCCAAAAAACTTCTTCATAGAAAAACAATAAAAAACATCATTCACTAATATTGAAAAACAATTTTTGTTTCGAACTTCTGGTGTGTGATTAACCTTTCTTTTATGATTAATTTCAAAGAATTCCTCCTCCAGAGAAATATCATTTATTGATTTAGAGAAATTACAGGGAAAACATGTTTGACTCTTCATCAAGAAAAATTGATTCAAGAAATGTCAAATTAAAAAAAATCCCCAATTCAGTGAACATTGTATTCCATTTTGTTCTACAATGATTCAAAGAGATCATTAATGTGAGAACAAGGATGTGAATGGTCATTAGTTAACCTTTCTTCATAGAGAATTCCAACATCCTCTATATCCAAATCCATTTCATGATTTATTTTGTTCATAGCTTGAAAATAGAGAAGATCACATTTACCAAAATTTCCAAAATTATCAAAACCATTGATTTCAATTTTGTACTTCTCCTCCAATATATCCAAAATTTCATGTTCATGTTCATTACTCAAAATTTCATGTTCAAGTTCATTAGTCAAAATTTTAGGAAAATATGGTGGAGAGTTTTTAACATTCAATTCCTCAATTTCTAATTTCTCCTCATCCTAATAAATCACACTCTAAAAACACCTACAACAACATTTTAGTTCAAATTTAGGTGGAAAATGGCAATTATATTTTGATCTTCTGCCAATTCCTCCTTTGAAACCTATTGGAAGCGTTGGTGTAATGTTTAGTTAAAAATTTCAATGTTGTCATGTTCAGGTGAATTGTTTTTTCTTCCTCTTCACTTTCCTAAGTGTCCTAATATTTTAAATTCATTATTTTATTTTTCACATCATCTTTTACCAATTAATTTTCATTACTCTATAAATTCATGTTTAGTATTTTTCATTCCAATTTCTTATTGATACTCAAAAAAATTTCATGTTTCCCAAAATTGATTTTGTAACATTTGGTTCTCATATTAAAGCTTACACAAACATTGGTTTTCTCTAAGTTGATGGGGTTTTGTGGATGTTCAATGACAAAATGATAAGAAATGTGTCCAAAATAGTCAAAATTAATAAAAAATTTTTAATATGGTTGATACTGACCTCCAACTTTAGTCATTTTGAACAATATACAAAAAAATTATCAATTAAATACATAAAAGATTCAGTTTACAGTAACCAGCATTAAAAATAAACATGGACACACACCACACCGAGATCAGATATTGAAGATTCAACACAATGAAGTGAAGGGAACATCAACTTTTTTATGTTTTATTTTATATATTCTTTTAGTTTTTTAAAATTTTTTAATATAAAACCTCGTATTCCCTCATGTGAAGTCATCCCCAACAATAGTTTCAAAATTTTAATTAGTGCGGTTATTGATGGTCTTTAAAAAATAAAATTCATATCTCTTACTTCAATAAAAAAAAAGTGGCAAGCAGGTTCGATCAATAGGGATGGAGGTATAAATGGTCAAAGAGATTTAATATTTAAATATACTAAAAATAGTGGAAATAATGTGGGAAAATGGTAGATGAAATATTGGAATGAAGGGAAAAGTTAGAATTGGATAAGACAGTGAAGGTGGGGTGAGTTGTGTTAGAAGAGGAAATGATAGAACCTATTATTGTGGCTAAGTAAGAGAGACATGAAAAAAGAGATGAGTGGAAAGAAAATGTTGAGACCAGTTGAAGAGATATTTCGCATGAAATACAAGTGACAAAATTCAAAAATGCAGAGTCACTCAAAGGATAAACTCTTTTTTACCTTTGAATGTCCATTATTCGAGCTCTGTAACTCAAACTCTTGTTCTTTTGTGATGATAAAATTATTCTAAAGAATCCTTCAATTTAATTTTATCTCTTAAATATAAAATAAATAAAATACTAAATCGAAGTACAGAAGTTCAGGAATAATAGATTGCATAATTGAGATGAGAATAAGAGCATGAATGAATTAATGAATCTCAAAAAAAAATTCCCATGATTAAAACTAGAATTCCAATGCATGATGAAGTAAAACTATAAAACACAAGTAGATAATACAAATTAATTGAGAAATGAATAGAGGAGAATATGAATCCTTCCCTTTTGTCAGTCATCAAACATGTGGCATGCACACCTCTTTTTATCTTAAACTACAGCATTAGAAATAACTGATGTCCTCCTCGTCTACATAAAGTTGAAACCTGCAAATTATAAAAGCTATAGATAAAATCAATTCATCAATAACAACGAATCTCTATTCAAACAACATCGTATCAGTAACGGCATACTCAATTTCATCCAACTTTTGGTTCGGCGTTGGTTTGACTTCGGTTTATCGATCATCTTTGATGAACTCACTTTATCTAGTAATTTACTTTTCAGGCTTGTATTTATCCCTCTTCATTGAGCATGAATAGATCATTGGAATTCTATTTATTCCTATGAACACATCATTTTAATTCTTCATCAGGAATAAAATCATTTCAATGTTTCATTTTTTTTCCAAAATCTGATCATGTTTCAACAAAATAGTCAATCTTTAGAATCGTTCACATGATCATAAACCCAGATCTTCATCTTACTAAAATAATTCATTTTTGGAGTTTACAGTCATCTTCAATCCTCACATTCATGGATGAACTCTTAGGTATGGACATAGAGGATCCATGGAAGGTGGATCTGTGGAAGGTGACCACGGAAGAGGGATCCTGAAATGGTCCATCAAATAAATCCATGGAAGCTGTACTGAGAACATGATCAGTTATCTGAATGGATTGCACTACTAGGAATGGTCAATCGGTATTCCACATTCTTAGTTCTATCAATTTCACTATTTCCATCCTTTGTTAACTTTCATCTCCATCCTGTTGGGGCGGAGCCCTACAATGCAGATAAAGCCATAAGGCACACAAAATCATATTCACCCAAATGACTTTTTTCACCCAAAGGAATTTTACATCACCTAATGGATTTTTAACAACATTTGAAGGCCTTTTACAAAGCACACAAAGAATTTCTCTCTCGACACACCGACACCCATGAATGTACCATTTTTGTTGTATCGTTGATCATCTTAACCGAGACACACCATTTGATCTCTACAACCAAGAGGACTTTTGATACATGAAACCTTCATAAATCTCTTTGAATGCTATCTTTGAAAATTATCTTGCCATCATCTCATGTCATCATCTTCACCATCTCATTGTCCACAATCATCAGCACTCAGGAAACCTCAATGGAAACACCCCTTTCCTCATTCTCTCTTGAACCGACTACATCTTCCTGACTCTTCTAATTCAAAACATGCTATCGCATCCTATTATATAGACACCCAGCCCATATCTCCAATTAATGCATACAACATTCATTATTCCATCAATTAATATTGTGAATAACTTTTCATTAATGTTGGGATAAAATCCTCCATTAATGTTGATAAAATCCCTCCATTAATAATTTTATCTCTCCTCATTATTTGAATTTTAAATAAAAAAATCCCAACACATCACACACTCTAGCGACCACAGGAAAAATTGATACGGATAAAGTCACTTTTGATTGAAATATATCCCAAACCAGGTATGAACTTGAATCACACATGAAAATAAAAAATTATAAATTAAAATTCCAATAAATTAAAACATTAAACTAGAGATTAAAAATAAATTCAAACATTAATAATTTTATTACTAATAAAAACAAATAAATTAAATAACAAATTTCTTGAAAAATAAAAAATACTTAAAAGTAATATTTTAAATTAAATGTCAAAATAAAATAAAATAAATAAAAAATTGAAGAATGAAACAATTGATAATGTGACGAATCAGATTTTCCCAATTCTATTTTTAGAAAATTCATAAAAAAAATTATCATACCAGGCACTGAGACAGTGTGCAACTCTTAGTCCCGGTGTGTCCAGAAGGATTTGATGCAAAATGTTAAGTTTTTAAATAGTGTGAGTGACCGGTTTTCCTGAAAAAGTGAAATAACTTCAAAATGGGTTCCCATATTAGAAATCATAGGGCATTATTGAGACCAGAGTAGTGAATTTACCTTAGTCATGACTTAACTCTAGTTAGCGTGGTTCTTATGTGGAAAAAATAGAAAAGGATGTAACTGAAAATAAATTAATTAAATAAAATTATTTTATTTTAAAGTCTTGATAACTCGTAAACGGTAACTCAGATTGGAAATACGAAATCGTCGTTGAGTTCCTAATGGTGTATTTTCCTTATGGGGAGCTTAACATTAACAGCCATAGGTCCACTATAAAAGTTAATTTTTGGACGTTTTAAGAATAAAATAATTTGAAATAATTAGTTTATTTTTAACGTTTCAATATAACATAGCAGTGTTGCAATGCAGCAACACTGTGGTGCAACAACTTAGTGACATGAAAACGCTGAAACACATTTTAAATATCAAACGTGTTTAATGTTGAATCGTGTTTTCCTTCTCTAACGGTTTGCAGGGACATATGATTGGGTGAATGATCTTGCAGAAATTCCCTACGAGCATTGGATATGAGCCTTGGTAAAATCCTCTCGTTGGCGAACGATGGACGACAATGAGACGACTGGTCAAGATCCCTCGTGGAAGGATCACCATCAATGAAAAATTCTATTCTTCGACTGATACAAACTCCGGGTAGGGCATGTGATTTTTTTTGGTTTCATTCCTCGTTCATAATTCTATTCTCTATGTCAAACATGAATGAATTGATGAACTAATTAATTCATATATCATGCGTAGTGTGGGGTTGGGATTTATGTTGCAGGGTTTGAATTCGGGTTTAATAATCATTAGAATTGATCCATGTTTAGAATTGTTTATCATTCCCCCGTTTTCAATTCTAACATAGATGGATCAAGAACGACACGAACAAAGCCCAGATCTATACACATTTGTGTGTTCTTATGTTATGCCCCCTCTTTCCCAAAACCCCTTTCTCATTCTTCATGGTCACAACAATCTTGAGTGGGATTTGGGACCACGGTGACACGTGGTTGCGGTAGAAAGAGGTGGTGGTCGGAGGAGGAAACTCCAGCCTTTCTTGGACAAGCACGGAGAGAGAAGGTCGCTAACGAGAGCCCATAGTGGCATCGACCACGGGCGGTTGCAGACGGTCATGGTGGAGGGACATGGCTCACCGGAGCCACGTCGAACGGGGGATCCCGTTGCAGTGATGACAGCGGGCGGTGGTAGGAGGTTGTGATGGCGGAGGGTCAGGACTCCCCATGCCACATCAGATAGAGGACCCCGCAACTAAGCTACATGTGCGAGCTGGTCATGTGGACCGGCCGCATTGACCTAGCGCGCGGCTAGCCGTGTCGTGTCCGGTGCTGGTGAATCGGCCCATATGCGGTGAGTCAGGATGGAGATGTCGGATTGGGCCGATAGTGGGTCGGGCCCAACAGGGGCGGGTCGGGTTGGAGAACCCCCGGCCGAGCTAGGTCGGGTTGGGTTAGACCACCCAGGTTGGACCAGACTTAGACCCAACCAGACCATTCCACTAAAAATCCCATAACATTCAAACTATAAGTCCATTTGACAAGCCATTTCTGGTGTTGGGACCCTCAGGACGATGTGGTCCTTTTGTGATGTCTTGGTGGGTTTTTAGTTGGACCAGTAGGGATGGGTAGTGTTCTCTTTATCTTTCCTATAAGGGATCGGTGCATGATCATTATCTCATCATAGAGGGTGATAGTAGAGATTGAGATCATACCCTTGGTCTTATCTTTGAATGATCGATGGAGGACCCCACTTCGGTCATAGATAATGACTCGTATTCATAAGATAGTTGTCACAGCCCAGCTATCGAAATTGACTCAGTGGTCTGGAGCATGTATCGCTCTAAGAGGCCCAATCAGTCCTCAATTCACTTCGTGGTACCGTAGATAGGGTTTGTGGAATAGGTGTGACCAATATTTACACGAGAACTTATCCCGTATCTAGGATGATGTTTCTAATAGGGTCAAGATGTCCCCCAGTGAGCCATGGGTGTAAGACCCCCAATCTATGTATCGAGATCAGATTCTTTCATTCATGACTTGACCTGATCAGTGTACTTCGGGTAGGTCTCAATGTGTTCTCTTTGGGAGGGTCCCAATTTAGCAGGACTTATTTGCAAGGGTCTCTGATTACTTCATAGCTCGAGGAGTGAGTTCTCTCGGAACGAGCGTACCATGAGCAAAATCCTGTGATCAAGGATTTGTTGTGATATCAATACTCTTTGACTTAGCGAAACCTAAAGTCTCAGGGAACTTCATGATGTAATAATACCATATGTTCTCTTGTATACTTTTGGTAAACATGTTCTATGTGTTTACTATTATATAGCTCTAGGAGTGAGATCTCTTGAAATAAATCATGCTACGAGCGAAACCATATGGCTGGCAGTGGATGAGACCTCTAGTCTTGGAATCCATTATTAGTGTACCGAGATGTTTTTGTTATATGTGTTATTGACATATACCTATGTTGATATGACTATATCTTCTTAGCAGTGTTTCTTTTGTAGTCTTTTACATAGTATTTAGGGGTTCCCTAATTACTATTATTTTACTCACCCATGCACGGGCTTTTCCCGCATGTGTCATGTCTTGTGCAGATGGTTAAATCTTTAATATTATTCCAGGGGGACCAGGACCAGGTGGGTCCTAGTGTGATCAGACAGACCAAGGTTTGTTCCGGTGGCTTTCAGACAATAGTCCAGTGTCGTACCTTATAGTTTGGTTAGGTGGGGTTTTCTGCAGATGAGCTTCAGTACTTGTGTTAAATACTCTTTCTTTTCAGTGGGCTTGTATTATCATCCGGTTGTACTACTACTTTACTTCTATCGTACTCTATTTTTTGGTGGTAGTGGTATGTATTCTGTTTCTATAATTATTATTTTTTACTTTTCCATCATCTTTTGGCTTGGATATGTGTGCGTGTATACTAGTTATTAGAAAAATTCCTCTCATTTTTGCGATATTCCTACTTGGTGCTAGTCTCTAGCCCCTGAACTAAGGGAGGGGAGATTGAGGTAGTCATGGCATGGGCCTCAAGGGATAGTTCATGATAGGATTTTATCAGAGGAAGTTGGTTCTACCTTAGGTTTGGGAGTCTATGAGATTGGTTTTGGGAAACAGTGTTAAGTGTTTTGAGTTTAGCTTTCAGGCTAGGGACTCCAGTGATGGAGCAGCAGCTGACATATCCATACACCAGAACTCTGAACAGCTAATTTCTGACTCGGTACATAAAAACACTAGTTGAAGGGGGGAAATAAAGGTACATGAATCATATAGGAATGGGTTGTGTTTTACATATCTTTCTTGAGTCATCTCACCAGGTATACTCTATTGATCATGGTACATCTTATTTTGCTTCAAGATGCTTCCACATGGAAAACAAAATAGGATTCCACCACATGATCATGAGGACGATACACTGGGTAACAAGATTCTTGTATAGAGATTTTCACCATAGACATCACCTACAAGTTGTGTACTAGCTATTCCACCACCTGTAGAGTAGCACATGGAATCGGTAGTACCAGCAGATGAGATTCACATATTGAGAGCACTTCACGAGTTTCAGTGGCAGTGACCCTTCAGGTTCCAAGGAGAACCCAACTCATAGGTTTCTAAGGACTGGCTTGAGGTGGTGACTAAGTTTTCTATCAAGTCAAGTAACCAGTAGATCTTATTGAGGTCATGAAAATGAGACTTCAACGTGGATCAAAAGGGCAATAGTGGGGTTTAGATTACCTGATATTACAATGAGGTGACTCTTCAGTGGTCAGAGTTTGAGAACCTTTCTCAGAGAAGGGGATTTCACCGTAAAATCAATGGTTTATGAGTCCCCAAGAGCTTCAACAGTTCCAGAAGGACGAAATTTCAGTATCTGAGTATTTATCGAGGCATACTATCCTTCTCAAGTACTTGATGGATATGATACGTAACCAATACTTTAGGGCTCGAACCATTGATCAAGGTGTCCATAGGGATATTTGAGCCAACCTTATTCCTCTATTAATTCCTACTTATTATAGGGTGATAGAGTGAACCTTTGTGTTTGAAATTCGTTTTCGTGAGTGAATACAACCATTGGATGTCAGTAGTGGGAAAACAAGAGTAGAGACCTTGAGAGCAGGAATTCGATGTTAGTCTCATGGTCTTAGACATGTGATATGTTTCTAGAGGAGGTCCTAGGATAGGGGATCTATAGATCATGGGTCATATGGTGAGTCTGGTCGACCTAGATAGAGGTAATGATTTTCCTCAGATGACATGGGACATCTCTCTAGAGATTGTCCAGCCCATTGTGCTGCTGACAAGAAAATGGTGGATGGGACCCTAAGGCAGAGATAGTGACAGGAATAGATGGTTCCGTAGTGTGACAGATGTGAAATAGGATCTAGGAGAGTAGTAAGAGGTGGTATACATTTCCAAATGTTACCACCACTACCCCATTATGGTCCACACCATGATGAGGGAGCTAATGGACAGGGGAAAGGGCAGATGCATGTGGTCAAGGAATATGACACAAGGACTCCAGGAATGATTCGAGGTATAGTCTGTGTCCACTCTAAGCTATCGTATTAATATGCCCAAGTGCTAAGATGTCTTCCATATCATTGATCTTGTTCAAGAACTAGAGTTTTTGGTTAACCTGTCGACTTGACCCTTGTATCTGAAGATACCTATGGGAGGAGCCTCGATAATCGCAATTATTCTAAAAATTTGATCTGACCCTTGAGCTGAGTGTTTCAGTTTGAACCGCTTAGTGACATCATAAAGGCCTTATGATGTCATTCTTGGTATGGATTAGTTATCGACAATCCACGGCCAGATTGACTATTTTTGAAAAAAGGGGTGTGGTTTTCCCACGGTGATGGAACTAGATATCCCTCTCTCAGAAAGAGGCAAATCATTACAGCTCTTAATTGACTCAGGTAGAGGAGGGTGCAACCGATTTCTATTCAGTTGGCTAGCCTGACCCTTAATGCAGTGGAAATTTTGAGCCCTCAAGTTTCTTGTAATAGTGGTGGAGTATAAGGATGCCTTCCTTTAAGATGTCCCATGTTTACCTCTCCACTGAGAGTTAAACATATGCATTGGTCTACAACTCGGGGTGGAACCAATATTTATGCCAATATATCAGATGGATCCCAAAGAACTTTATGATTTGGGGGTGCAGATGGGGGACTTGTAGAGGAATGGCTTAGTAAGACCCATTGTTTCACCCTAGGCAGCCCCAAGTGACCTTCATTGATGACATATTAGTGTACTTGGTGTCCGAGGATGAGCACACAAGACACTTAATAATGGTCCTGGACACACTATGGGAGAACCAGTTTTGAGATAATCTCTTGAATTGTTAGTTATGGATTCAGAGGGTCCCTTCTTTCAGGACAAGTCATCTCAGAGGCTGGAGTTATAGTGAATCTAGTAAAGGTTGATACTGCATGAGAATAACTATGTGACCCATGATCTTGAGTTAGTAGTAGTATTATTCTCATTTAATATGTGCTGATACAACCTAACAGGCAAGTGATTTATCGTCTACTCAGAGCAAAATATTCTCTAGTATATATTTTCTGAGATAGTTCTGAACATGAGGCAGAGGGATTAGATAGATTTACTACAAGACTATGACTTGGAGAGATTCTAAACTCTTGTTAAGGGAAATGTGGTAGTGAATGCTCTCAGAAGGAGATCTGGTTTGTAGTTTTTGGACAAGGAAATAGAGCAGTTGTCCTTGTTACAATTATCCTTCATGGATATAGATGATGCAACTTACCTACATTCGGTGGTTTTTACACCTCCACATTTTTAGTGAGTCAAGTAGGAAAAACTCAATGATACTAACTATGAGTCTTTAAGTTCTCAGTTGTCCACATGGAATAACCCTAATGGATACTTAAAAGGTGGAGAGCACGTCATTCTATTTAGTGGAAACATGGTTGTATCAGTGGATGCCTAGAGTGGTGATATTCATAGGGATATGTATGTGGGTGTCAAGGAAGACACTGGGGATGACAAAATGGGTTGAAGCAGGGATTAACTATTGAAATAAAAGTTGAACACTTGTTTTTATCCGTTTCGTGGGTTTTCAACTCACTGGGTCAATCCCCCTATACTTGGAAGGGGTTTCTCCTTCTCTTCCTTGGGGAACTAAGAAGTAAGTGGGAAGGAATATCAGTGGACTTGGTGACAGGTTTAACATGTACGTCTATGAGACACAAAACCATCTGGGTGATCATTTATCAACTCACCAAGTTAGCCCACTTCCTAACTACCCAGAAGCAGAGTTTAGTAGAGAGATAGGGATACTTCTATGTGTATGAGATAGTTCGACTCCATGAAGTTTCATCGACAATTATTTCAGACCGCGATTCTCACTTTACATCCCAATTGTGGAATGGATTGTAGGAGGTGATTTTAGAAAATGTGTGGATCATCTAGTATTGGATGAAGAATGCACAGAGACGTTTTTTGTTTATACTGACAGATGGTGGGGACCTTTGGAGTTTGTGGATGGAGACTATGTCTTCCTTTATACTCAACTCGAAGGGTGTTACAGAGATTTTTCTAGGGTGGAAAGTTATCTCTGAGGTTAATAGTGCATCTTTCGAGTGTTGTATAGTGTTGGGAATATATCATACTGATTGGATATACTCTGAAGTAGGACTGAGCACACAACGTCTACCACATGTCAAAATTGAGGAGATTCGTGCATAACCATTTGCGAAGAATCATCTTCTTCGACTGATCCAACCTCCAGGTAGGGAGAGTGATTTTATTTGGTTTAATTCCTTGTTCTTTATTATTTTACCTAAAATGAATGTGAATCAATCGATGAATGGATTGATTCACGGATCATTCATAGTGCGGGGTTGGGATTTATGTTGTGGGGTTTGAATTTGGGGTTAACCTTGATTACAATTGATCCATGTTTAGAATTTTTGATTTTCCCCTATTTTCAATTCTAACATGGATAGATCAAGGCCGACATGAACAAGGCGCAAATATATCCACATTTGTGTGTTCTTGTGTTATGCCCCCTCTTTCCTAGAATCCCTTCTTGTTCTTCCTAGGTGAAATGATATGAAGTAGGATCTGGTACCATGGTGGTGCATGGTGGAGGCAGCAATAGGTGATGGTCAGAGGTGGTGACTCTAGCCTTTCCCAATAGAGCGTGGCGAGACGAGGCCGCAGTGGAGGGATGCGACTCGCTGGAGCCGCAACGGACAGGGGAGCCCGCTGTGACGTTGGTCTCAAGGGGCAGCGACAAGCCACAATAGTGTAGGGATGCGAATCCCAGAGCCACATCAGACAGAGGACCCATGACTAAGAAATTAGGGCGAGCTGGTCACGCAGACCGGCTGGATTGACCCGGGGTGTGGCCAGCTGAGCCACTTTCGGTGCTAGTGAACTGGCCCGCATGCGGCGGGATGGGCTGGAGATTGAAGATTGGGCTGGACCAAGTGGGTCGGGTCGGTGGACCTCGGGTCGGGCTGGGTCAGGTCAGGGCAGTCTGACCGGATCAGGCCGAACCTATTCCCAACAAAATCCTTCCACTAAAAGTCCTATAAAATTCAAACTGTAAGTCTGTTTGATGATCCATTTATGGATTTGGTACCATCACAATGAGGAGGGCCTTTTTAGATGGCTAGGTGGGTTTTTAGTTGGACCAGAAAGGGCTGGTAGCATTATATTTGTCATTACTATGATAGATCGATGCAGGATCTTGATCCCATCATAGAGGGTGATAGTAGAGATTAATATCATACCATTGGTATTCTCTATTAAGATCAATGAAGGATCCCATTCCTATCATAGAAAATGAACCGTATTCAGAAGTGAGTTGTCAAAGCCCGGCTTTGACAATGACTCAGCGATCTAGAGAATGTATCATACTGAGAGGCTTGATCAGTCCTCAATTCTATTCGTGGTACCTTAGATAGGGTTTTTGGAATTGTTGTGACCAATATTTACATGGGAACCTATCCCCTATATAGGATGATGTTTCTAGAAGGGACAATATGTCCTCTAGTGAGCATTGGGCACATGACCCTCTATCTGTGTATCGAGATCATATTCCTTCCTTTGTGACAAGACCTGGCCAGTGTACATTGGTTAGTTCTTAGTGTATTCTCTTTGGGTGGGGGAAAAATTAGTGGGACCTATTTGTGAGAATCCCTGACGACTTCATATCCTGAGGAGTGAGTTCTCCCGGAACGAACGTACCTAGAGAAAAATATTGTGATCAAGGATTTGCTTGATATCGGGACTCCTTTTCTTAGCGAGATCATATGTCTCAGAGAACTTCACGATGTATCGAGACCATATGTTCTCTCGGATAATTTTGGTGGACTTATTCTACGTTCTTACTATCAGATAGATCAAGGAGTGAGATCTACCAGAATCGAGCATGCTACGAGCGAAACCATATGGTTGGCAGTGGATGAGACCTTGAGTCCTGGAATACTTTACAAGTGTACCTAGATGTTCTGGTTATATTTGTTGTTGACATATAATTGGGTTGAGGTGATTATATCTTCTTATTTGTGTTTCCTTTGTGGTCTTTTACTTTGTGTTTTGGGGTGCCCTATTGAGTATTGTTTTACTCACCCTTGCACAGGATTTGCTCACACGTGTCATGTCATATGCATAAGGTCGACTCTTTGACGATGTTCTAAGAAGAATAGGACTAGGTGGCGCCTAGTGTGATAAGTTGGACCAAGGTGTGTTCTAGTGGCTTTGAGACAGCATTCCAGTGTCATACCTTGCTGTTGGATCAGGTGGGGTTCTCTGTGGATGAGCTTTAGTACACATGTTACAGACTCTTTCTTTTTGGTGGTATTGTATACTATCCCAGTTTTACATTACTACTTTACTTTTTTCATACTATATTTTTGGGTTTTAGTGGTATGAATTATTTTTATTTACTTGGTGTTTTTACTTTCCAGGATCCTATAGCTTGGAGTTGTACGCATGTGTACTGTTTCTTAGGCATATGCCTCCCATTAGTGGGATATGCCTACTCGGAACAAGTCACCAGCCCCTAGCCAATGGGATGTGGGATTGGGGTAGACAAGGTATGGGCCCTAGGGGATGGGTTGTGACAGATAATTTTAAACATAAAAGCACATATTTAAATGGATTATTCAAAGATTTATTATTCATATTTACCAAAATAAAATCAGACCTATTTACCAAAGTTTCATCTCATGATTCCAAATATGGAATCCATTTTTGTGGATTCAAAACACATAATAGGTATAATTTAATTTAAAATTAATCTGAAAAAATTAAATAATGAATAGTTTTTCAGAAAATGCATTTTTTAAGTATAAAAGATTATTATACTAATTTTACGTATAAAGTTAATTAAAAACCATAATTTTGTTTTTTTAACCAAAATAAAATAAATAATCTTTAAATATCATTAAAATATAATATTAATCTTTATATTCTTTAAAATAAAATTCAATTTTCAATTAGAATCATTATTTTTCACTATTCATGGAAAAATAAATTTTTTCATAAAATTCTCCAAAAATATGTCTAAGATAATTTTGACATTTTAAATTTTAAATTTAACTTCCTTTTTTAAAATTAAATTTTCATAATTTTTTAATCATGATAAAGTCATATAATACATGAAAATTCAATTTGGTTAAAAATAAAGATTTTTTCCTTTTGACAAAAAAATTACCTAATATTTTTTTGATGAATATAACTCTATAATATCTAACTATGAAATATAAATAAGTTATAAAAATTATTTATCTTGAAATTACATGGGTAGTGACACCTTATATTAAGTGAGTGCACATATTAAAAAGAGGATGGAGTTCCCTTGGATTGGAAATATTCCTTTTCAAAACTATTATAATAGATATAGTTCATATATCTAATTTCTATTATGTTTCCACAATGATATGTGTATAATCCATTGATTATTTCTTAGAAATGAATAAAGAAAAGTCCATTTATGTGCATGCATTAATTTCAAAATGGGTATTATTATTCATGGGGATAGGTATAAGAGAGAAAGAGATTGAACATGTTCCTACTAACATGAAAACAAAATCCATAATGCAAATAGGATAAAAGATAAGAAAATGTTTTATCAGTATAACCTAATATTCCCCCTCCCCCTTAGTTTTGTTTCATTCCAACCTTGTTCCAACTATAGGTTTTTTATATTTTGAACATAAAAAAATAAATTTTAAATTATAAGAGTTATTTCAATTTAAGAGTTTGAAAATAAACACAATTAATCTTTATATAATGATTATCTAAAACATACACATAGTGTTTGATTCTTATACTACCAATTGATATAGGTATGAAAAGATATATGTGCACTAATTGTAATGCTTTTAAATTTTTCACTTCATAGGTAAGATTAAAGTTCAAAAAAAATCACGTAATGAATTGGTAAGGTTAAAATACTCTGGAAGAATTAAATATAAGTTCCATAAGATCCATTAATAATATTGTCCTATTATTTTTAGTTATTTTTTGGACATTACAATGTCCTAAAAGCCTATTCCAAATCTAAAAAATATCCTCGATGATATCGAGACATGGTAATATTTGGTCAAAAAGGTTCTCTATGTCAATAGATTAAGTATTATCATGTCTATCGTGAGAAAAGATGTTGAATCCTTTTGAACAAGTGATTGTATATTTTTTATTCCCAATGTTTAGAGAGTAGCCTTCATCGCATAACCGACTTACACTGATAAGGTTGTGTTTATACCGTAAAACATAAATTATGTTCGGAATTAATTTTTTAATGAGGATAGAAACATCACCAATACTAATGATTTTTTATTATGCATTTCCTATAAAAGTAACATGTTCATCCTTTACTTTTTGAATGTTCTGGAATATGGAATTGTTTCCTATCATGCATTGAGAAAAATTGTTGTCCATGAATAAATTATTTTTACTACTGGTACTCAGCCTTTTCTCTTGAAAATAACAAGGATAAAATTTTGATACCCAAAGTTTTTTGGGGTTATTGATGTAATCAAAAAGGACTTTCAGAACCCACATATTTCCAACCCTAAGGTGTTAAAAAACTACAAGTTATTTCAAAATTTAAGCCATATATTTTCTAAATATTTGAACCTTATTATAGAAAAAAATTTCTCTAATAACCTATCTCAAATATTTACTTTTGAAAGGTGAATGTTTCAAAATAAATTACTTAAATTAGAAATGTGACTTTATGAAAGTAAAACCAACTCTCAATGATGTTTTAGAAAGTTTTAACATTCTAAAATACTTATCAATGTTCACCATTCTAGAATTAATACAAAAAATAAAATTGTGAGACATAAAACATTAGAATTTAGTTTCAAAACTATGTTATGATCATCAAGAGATGAAACTAAAACATAATTAGAATCAAAATTAGATTTATATTTAGTAATTTTATCACTAAATTAATAATATCTTCCAAATATGAATCATATACATTCTTAAAAAAATATTTTTCTTCTCTAGGAAATTAAAAAATCAAGAAATCTATTCAAATTATGGTGTGGAATTCTCATAATCTTCTAAAGAAAAAGAAAAATCAAGGACTAAAGATAAACTAAGTTGGGTTTCCAAGGTTATGTTTCCCATAAATCAAATTTTATTCCATGGATAGTTAGAATAAAATATGATTGTATTCTATATTTTCATATGAATATCTATTGATCAGGAACTAACTCATATTTCCCTAATAAAATTACCTGTGATGACCTGAAATAATTCGAAAAGGGTGTTCATAATTCTCTAGGGTTGGAAACTAGTTCCAGGGAATCAAATATATGCATGTGGGAATTATTTCACTCTCAAAATATTAAAAATAATAACAAGGACTCCCATGGAGATCTACCATTATGTATATGTCTATCATACATTCATGAACAAAATAAATTGATCCAAATGATATAAAGAAAAAAAGAAAGTATACCATAGTATAAATAATTACCATACATCCACATAACTTTATAAAATAAAATAATGTGAGATGCAATATACCAAATCTATAGTAGTTAAAAGAGAGTCAATTCTAACATGACTGAAATGTAAAAAACCCAAACTAAATCAACACTGAAGAATCCTAAAAATTATCCACATGAAAAATCATTATGTGGCATGTGGTCGCCTCTAATCCCATAACAAGAAGGATGAAGAAGGCATCAATAATACCCCCAAAATAATTATCTCCTTTCCCATTGCATGTATCATACATAATCAAGGATATATATTTTAGAAGAAATATTCAGATTGCGATTCAAATCCTAGTAGGATACCATCATGAATCTACATAATATATTTCACAAAGAAAACCAATAGTTTTGGTTTGAAAAATAAATTTTTTTGAAATATTCACTTTTATTCATAAAATAATAAGTTATAAATAATTTCAAAAATACTCTGGTTTTTATGAAACAATCCAAGGAAATATATATATTGAAAATGAAACATCGGGAAACATGGAATAACCAACATCAAAACTTCTAAAAAAATAATTGGGTATAAAGAAACAACATATCATAACAAATAACAATATATGAAACAAGGGGCTTTAACTGTAGGTCTTAAAGATAACTATATCTCACTCTTAGATAATTGGATATATTATATAAACCTTAAAAAATTAGAGGTCTTTATGAAGGACCCTAGAACACCCTGAGAGAGGAGGGGTGAATTAGGGTGTCAAATTTGTCTTTTAAACTAATGAATCATGTTCCCACGTTGTTAAGGCCCTATTAAACCGATCTTAAGAGGAAGTGTAGAAAATAAATAATCACATGTAAAGAAACGACACAACAATTTTATTTGATTCACCACTAAGTGAAACGTCTAAGGAGAAGATGCCGACAGTGTGTCAGTCATACCAAAAACACTAATCTTCACTAGTTGTGGATTACAAATGTTTAGGCATAATCACTATGTCCCAGTCACACTTCCTTTACAAAGGTTTAGGGATAGCCCACTTCTTCCCTCATATCACTTTCGTTGACTCCCTTGGGCTCAGTACCTTAGGAGAGGTCTCACTCAGTTTATCTACTTGAAGGTAGCCTCAATGGTTTAGCATTAGATCATGCATCCTCAACTGTAAATGGATGCTCTATTAAAGCCCTGTAATCACTTACAGATGTAATTTATTTTCCCATACACTGATATGTTATTGAAATTAATTTCACAAACTAATTTGGTCAATTTTTAGGCTTCCTTGGGTGTTCTACGTACTACTGCTGTTTTCGCATACCGCTGTTGTTTTTGCGTACCAATGATGCTTTCGTGTACCATCCAACTGTTTCTGCTTACCATCTGGCTGCTTCCGCGTGCCATCCAACTCCTCTATGAACTATCCTTCTCCACATACTACCCTACTATGCATACTGCTTCACTCCTCCACATACCGTCCTGCTCCGTGTACTGCCTTACTCAGCCACGTACTGCGAGAGCTTCCTATAAAAACCACACTACCTTCCATGAACTATTTTCCTTATACGAATGATTCTCTCCACACACCATCTTCTCCTCCATGTAACACTTCATACATCACCGAATATCTCCCAAAAATTTTAATCTCTAATCTCGTCATTAAAAAAGGAGATTACTACTATTTAAATAGGCACATAACTCCGCGAATTTTGGTAATCTGATTTACCCAAATTTTCAATGAGGGGTCATCTTCTCTGTAAACTAAAATTCATCTGAGTACTGTTAGCCTCCACTGCATACTGAAATCCTATGAATTTTGAACCTTAATCGCATACCATTAACCTTCTATATACCGTATGTATTTCAGTCTGCGTACGACATCTCTTCATTATGTACCGTCGCCGCGAACTATTTTTGGTAGCATTTCACGTACCGCACTCCTTCACTGCATACCGTTACTACAAACTATTTTCAGTTCTGCACATCGTTCTGCATACCGCACACTTTCACTACATACTACATGCCTTTACTGTGTACCTCACTCCTTCACTGTGTAATGTGTTCCTTAACCTCGTACCACATGCCTTCGCCACATACATCATGCCTTCACCGTGTACCGTTGCTGCAAACCATTACCAAACTCTAGATTTTTGAGGCCCAAAAATTTGTAAAACACTCATAAACTGCACCACCTTCAATACTGCTTTCAGCCTCAAACATATAAACCTATTATTTGAAAACTCCCTCATCATCCATGTGTAGTATGTCAACAAACACAAACCAACCTCTATTATTAGCAACAAGCAGCCTTGGCTCCAACACTTTATGCCTCACTAAGTATCATATTCTATCTTGATATCACACTTGATCTAACTGTGACACATACCCTATCCATCTAAAAATCTACACTAGGGTAACTCCCATCCAAGTTACCAACATGCACCCATGGTCTCCCATGTACATCCCATTTTCAATTCATAAATCATGTGAAATAATTATCAAATATTTATCTAAAAATCTGTTATATAAAACTAATGCTTATAAATTGAGAATTATCATTAAAAAATTAATTCACATTTAAAGCCTCTTTTAAAACCTCATTTATAATCAAAATCACATTTAATACATTTAATAAAACTCCCCATGGGTATAAAACTATTTTAAAAGTGAAAAGAAAACAATACCACTACTTTGAGAAACACAAAATTAGGAACACCAATATAGTAAACAGAAATCTATCCAAAATAATTACTTGCAAGTATAATATAATAAATAAAACCAATGAAACACCAAGAACTAAGGGTAACCCAAAGGAAATATCTATTACATAGAGATACATAGCTCAAATTTAGAGAAAACTCATAAGCCTTGTGTTATTAAACTTCTAATATGCAATAAAAATAGGAGATTTAATTATAAGAACCTTCATATTCGATAATTATAAAATAAAAATTTATTTAAATATTGATAAAATAATTGTATACCTATGAAAACAAATATAATTATTACCTTCACCTCATTTAGATGAATCCAATTCCACCAATGGTGAGTTCTTCTAATAAATATTGAAGTTGATATGGATTGAATAATATAGAGTAATTTTAGAGACATGGGAGAAAAGAAGAGTGGGGAGAGGGGGGAGACATTCACTATTCACTCATGCCCCCACTTTTCAAAATAAAAATTTCCCCTCTACTATTCATCTTTTAATTTTAAAATTCATTCATTTTTTCCCTTGTTATTTATATAATATCATCGACACACCAATTGTTACAATATCCATTACCCACCTTCCCTTACTCTCCTATTCTTTTTATTGATAATTCTTTTTCCTTTTTTTCTTTCTCAATCATGCATTGTTCCTCCCACAAGTTGGTTCATTCTATACACATTATTTTTGTTCATTATTTAGTCTTTTTTTTATTTTCAATAAAATAATATATTTCAAGCTATAATATAACCCCCAGCTATAACATAAAATTATCTATTATTAAACTCAAACAAAAATAATAATAATAATTAATAATTACACATATTAATTTCTTTATCATGAATAATAATATCACTATTATTTTTTTAACCACCCAAAAATTATTCACACACAACACAATTAAATTTATCAATTTAAACAAATATAAAATTATCCAATAAATTTTCTCTCAATCATATTTCTAATATTTAAATAAAAATATTAGAATAAGATTATAATTCACAAATTTGATATGTTAAATTATTATGAGTAAATGAGGCTCCACTATTACTCTAAGTGTTTATTACCATTAGCACCTTCTTCCCAAACCTTCTGGAATTTGTTCACGGACAATTATATTTCTTCTTCAATTTTAGGAAGTCTGGTCTATTGTGTTCCAAATTCTTACCCTAATAAGATATAACATCTATAGAGTCATTATTATAATAATAATATTTTTATCATTCAGATGGCCTTTCTATAAGTCCTTATTTCATGAAATCATGTTTATATACCTTGCAATTTTAGCAAGTTTCCCCTTCACTAACTTCCAAACCATTATTAACTGAAAATTGTATATATATTCTATTAATAATTATAGAATTTTATGTATTAACTTCATAATGTAAATAATAGTATATTGATAAAAATTAATGATAGTTATTTCACTTGTCCCTCTCAAAATCTCTCATCATCTTATTCTCATACTGTATTAAGGTTTAAATGAAATATTCCATGTTCATCAATGTAAGATAATTCATGTTGACTATATCTTTCCTCTTTGATTCCCACTCTTTCAAACTTATGTTCATGATGTTATAGAAAATATATTAATACATAAATTAATGTTCTCTAAGTAATTTTAGTCTATTAACTATCCTCAAAAAGAAGGAGTTTTTTTAAGTTACTGATTCAGTATGAAGAAAATCAAATGATTTGTAATCATCTATAACCATGGATTTTTTTGTCTTAATAACGCTATATGTTATGAAATTTGTGACTTAAATTTTCCTTCAAATATCATTCCTCCTTTCAAAAGATGTAATTTTATTATAGATATTTCAAATGGTGTAGAAAATTAAGGCATTTCAAACATTGTAATTATTTAGATATTCCAACTTTTACATTCAAGAAAAGAAAATATTTTCTTATATAGAATTATATGTTATAAAATAATTATATTATAATAACTAACTGTAGTATTAATAAGAAATTTCTTCATTTGATAATTATATTATCTATAGTTAGCTCCATTAAAAATAATAATACTGCACAGATTCAAATTATTCAATGTTCTAATTGGTATTATTGTCATATAAAAAGATGTAAATATTCCTAATTACAAACATTAGTGTAAGGAAACATGAAATAAATAAAAATCCAAAGGAAATAGTATGTTCTAAAAATTAAATTTAGTATAGAAACCTACACTGATTCCAAGTGTTGTTATAAATAATAAAGGTAAGGAATCCTCAAGAGGAGGGTGAATTAAAGTCAAATACTCAACTTATAATTCTAATCCCTCTATAGAAAGTAATTTTTCAAAAATATATAATCTTTAAATAATATAATTACCGGAAATTAAATAAAATATTGGAAATAAAACAAATATATGTTGAGAAAAATTATTGAAGTAAACAAACAAGATAATCAATAAATGAGAATAATGTAAAAAAATGGAGTTTCGGATAAGAAATCCAATTACTTATTCACTGGATATTACTAATAATAGTTCTAATTCATGGAATATATTTATTTTTACCTCATTGTGCTTCAATTATCATAACTAGATCCAAGGTGTATAAGTTTTGCACTAATAACTTCCATTATAGAAAATCGGTTGTATAAAGATATATCCCTAAGATTCACTTCAATAAACATGATTGGCAATAGGTTAAACATCTTGGACTTCACAAAACATCATTATTTTGAATCAAGTAGGTTCATATCCCTTAAACCTCATTAATATTTTTTATTAGAAGAAATTATTAAATCAAAAGATTCTTATATCATTTATAACGAGTCCTCACAAAACTGGAACTATAAGAAAATCACACAAGAAAATAATGAAAGTGAAAGTACTCAATAGAAATGAGATGATACACATATTCACAATTGAAAATTTTTCATTTTATTATCATATATTATATTCCTAAAAGCCTCATTCTAATTTATGGAATATTTATAAAAAACACTGCTAAAATATTTAACTTTAATTATAGTATCCTTGGAATTATCTCAGGTTTATCTGTTGAAATCATTCAGTGTAACATTAAAATTCATCAAATATTAGATAAAACGTTCAATTCACCAAAATATAAAATAAAAATCTAAGATGACACTAAAAATATAACTAAAAAATATTAATGTAAGATGAATTATAACAGGGGATTATGTTGTGATTCTTCACAATAACATATTTGGAAATTTTTATTTAATAAATAGTACTTAACAATAAATACATATCTGATTTTGATATCATTGATCTCCTAAAATATCATCACTACAGGTACCTTGTAAGAAAATGATTTTTTGTAGGAGATGTTGTCACAATTATAATAATAAATGTATGGTAATATCACCTTTATTTTTTATACAATAGTATAGAGGGTTCTCAAAATTTTGAAACTTACAAAGTAATTCTCCTGAATTTTAATTCATTATGGGATAAAATATAAATGCAAAATACACATAATCAATGGTTTATAAGAAGGTTTCAAGACCATATTTTCATATAATTTTCTATAAATATGAATTCAATTTTTTGAATAACATCAAAATCCAATTAGAGTTGCAACTATAAAAGTATTATATTTCATTTAATACGAAATTTTATGGTAATATGTTATCTAAAAAGGAACTCGATGAATGTAGTATAATATAAAATATTATAGTTACTCTAATGGTGGAAAATATTCATGTATTTGGACATAGGGAAAAAATATAATTTAGATAAATACATTATACATTGGCATCTTTAAAAAAATATGGGAGTTAGATTATACAATATTCGATGTACCTATTTTTTGATTTGAATGAATTTATAAAATTGGTGTGGTAAAAATCAATGAATCTGGATTAGGGAATGTTAATTTTAGTAAGGAAGGGTACAATGATGAATCATTCAAAATGTAATAATAGGTAATAAATGTATTTTATGCTTTGAATCCTATAAACACAAATTTTTATGTTTTTATTTTCGTGATTAAAAAAATATTAGATTAAAATGATAATTCCATTAAGGATGATCCATTAATTGGTACATAGAAATCATTTCACAATAGTCCCAATGTATACAGTACTTTAAATTTTAAATGGGGGTATTGGGAATGAATTTTCATGGTTTATTGAGGGTTTAAATCCCATCAACCTTTAAAGAAAAATAAATATTTCAATAAATAATTTAAATTTCTCTAATTATAATTTTTTATACAACTTTTTCTCTTATAATATTATGTGTTAAATACCGTATATACATATTTTAAATTATTTATTAAACTAGTTTTGGAGATAGTGGATTATGTACCTACTCACACTGCCAATCATTATGAACCATAATGTAGTGACTTTTAAATTGAGAAAATTTTAGTTTGTGAAAAAAAATTTGAATGTGAGAAAAAGCATAAATGTAAGCAACAAGCAATAATAGAATCAATTTGAAGGGAAGAAAGTGGGAAAGCGTAAAAATGTCCAGACCTTCCCCTAATGAAACCTCACCTATGTTAGTAGTAAATATAATAATATCCCACAAATATAACCTCTAATATTCCATGGGTTGTATACTTATATTGACCATATATTCCACACATATGGAAGGCATTGTCCTCCTACATTCTTTGGAAAATAGAAAAAACCACCATTCAAGCCCATATATAAAGAAGTAAAAGATAAAAATTGCATCCCCAAATGTCAACATATGTTAATAAATAAAAAATCAAACAATAACAATGTATAGGTGGATTCCTATACTCTACTCTAGCGTCCTAACCAAATCATTCAAAATCACTATCAAACGATCCTACATAACCACTCATAAAATCTATGGAGGGGAGAGTACTTGGGTATACTCGGTACAATCAAATTTTAATAAAAATATTTATCCATTTTAAGTAAATAGGAAGGCATAGACATGAATAAATTCAAATAATAATATACAATGATAAATCAATAATATGTACTAAATAATAAGGAAATATTGAAAATAATACTAACAATATTATAGAGTCACTTAGCTACTACCTTTGGTTGTGTTACTTTCATATTCATATCATATTGATAAATTTACATAGGCATAATTAAACAAAATTGATTTCGATTTTCTAGATTCATATAAAAATAAAGATGATTCCTGTAATCATATAATGATCAATTGATTAATCATATCACATTTGATTAGTATTTCAATAGTATAAACAAATAGGGTAATATCAAATTTCTAGGTTACTATAAGAATAATGATCAGTGTCTTGAAAGAATTCATCACTCTTCAATCATTTTAATCAATTCATCATATCCTAAATAATATATACAATATCATCAATTGATCTAAAATATTCAACCACATCTCTATTAAATCATTTCTATCATCACATATCCACATCCACCACATCATCGCCACATCATTACAGCCATATCCATATAGAAACCATCACATCATCGCATTATCTCCTCAACGAATCATATTATAACCTCAATATATACCATCTAAAATACATGATGTAACCCTAATACATTATATCTCAAAGGGAATGTATATAAGTTATAACCTTAAGACATTATAGCCCATAAATTGTTACATGTGTCAAAACATTGAGCCATTATATCCAATATATATATTATCATATATATACTTACACGACACATTAATTTGTTATATCCCCTGTACTTATATAGATAAATATCATAATTTTAATCCATTCTAAGAAATAATGAATACACATGGGATAATCTTGTGCTATTTTATCCCATTTATAGGTAAACTATACTTTAATCCATTAAATCCCATTAAATATACAAATAATTGAAATCCATGATAGCCTTCATGTATAGTATCATAATATCATAGATGATCAAGTGAAATAAAAAATCACATGAGTTGTATTTTAAAAAATATTTCAAATATAATAATTGTAAATGACTCTTTGCAACATAAAATATTATGAAACAATAATAAAATATCTGAAAATTTAACCACATCATTTCAAGAAATAATAATCATCAATGATATAAGATATCTCTATCATATAATAATTTAAAGTCCATGTTAATACATAACATACCCATTAATTACTCAGTTAAAACATTCCAATTAATTGTTTAATTAATTAAATAAAACCCTTTAATATAATTTCCTAAGACATAGACTATATTTTTCATTTACATATCATTTTCATTATAAAAATTTGTACAAATCGAAGAAAATATCCTACACTTCGTATATATATTCTAAAATAAAACATACCATGTTTCTCATAAATAATATAATGAGCCCTCAAATCAATCCCATGATAAAAACCTCTGTTAATACAATAAACCTGCCCAATAAAAGCAGCACTCATGACTTTATAAACATATAAATTACATCATTTTAAAAATTACCCTCATAAAAAATATTAATTCAAGATTACATTTCTATTTATATCTTTCATTAGGTAATTTATATCATATTAGTTATAAATATGAATTTCATTACATTAATATCTTCATCTTTATATTATTTATTTTCTAGTCATTGATTGTTAAATTTTCTAGCTATTTTTACTTTATTTTTAACTTTTGTTTGCTAATTTTTTTTATATGATGAAGATATGAATTTTGTATATTTATTTATTTTTAATTGGTTATATTTATATGGTTGAAATTGGTTCTATTTATTACTATAACCATTTCATAGAATATTAAATGAATTAAAAAATTAACAAAATTAAGTTGTTGACAAACGTTTTATCGATGGAAGACTATAATTGGTCATTTTTTTCTTAAATATTACATATTCTAGATAAATTAGTTTTAATTTTTTATTTATTATTGTGGTTATTTATATTATAAATTTTATACTATATATATTACAAAATGTATATCCATTTTTTGATTTAAAATTGTAATCTAAATCTGGGTTGGTTGAGTATATTATATTATTTTTAATTTTCATCCATGAATTTTCTCACATGATGTTCTCATTGATGTTAATATAGTTCCAGAGATATCTGATAACATTTTTTAGGGTAGTGTAATGGAAATAAAGGATGATTCACAATGGCCACACATATTTATGAGATTTGGAATTTCCTAAAGTAGGTTTGTTATTTTATACCCATTGTTTTTCATTTGGAAACTTTAATATGAATGTTTTGTGGCTTAGTGAGTCACTTGGTATTTGAAGTGTTGTTAACTATTGGTAGTAAGAGAGGTGTGTACAAGGTTAGTTTTATTACTCCATTAAATGATTTTGAGGTGAATCTTGAAGTTGAATCTAAAATTATGATTTGAAAAATAAAAGTGTTTATTGATTTATGTTAAATTAATAAATTATTTCCTTACAAAAATTATTAATTTGTACTATAATTTGTTTAAAATGTTTTGATTTCATGAAATTTAAAGGATTTTTAATGTTATATGATATATTTCATGGGGTAATTAATGATTTATAATATATTTCAAGGGGTATTTATTTTGAAAACCATTTCCCTTGACAAATTTAGAATCACATAGACATTAGGTTCTAGTCTTAGAGGTATTTCCCATGGATATGATATTTTAATAAATTTCCTTATTAAAGGTTAGTTGGAGTTGTAGGTTAACTAATCCTTTATGAATTTTAGTGTAATTTAAAATCTATTAGAGAGGTATATACCCATAGATATTATGATTTGGTATCTCATTTTTGGGTTTTTTTCATTATTGTGGATCAAAATAATTTAAGAGGTATTTAATGTAAATATTTGGCTTTCTCTAAAATTTACATAGGTTGGATTCTCTTTCTTATGTGTTTTATTTTAATTACCATGGAAGAGAATTATTTTAGTTTTATTTGATGAAAGGGAATATATTTTCCTAAACAATTCCAATTACCATTTCATGGTTGTTGTGTTTTTTTAGATATTTATTTTAGTTTTGAATGATGGGGAAGGTTAGAGTTGAGTTTTGTTGATGTCTTAAGTAAATATGAAATTTTGGGATATATTCTATATTTTTGGGTTTTCTTTTGAATTTTGGAAATGTTTGAAATGACCCTTTTATATTGATAAAAAAATTAATTATAGTTCTTTTACTATGTTAAAACCCATACATTTTACGTAAACACTTTTTGAATTAAAAAATTTATAAAGTATAAAACCATAATTTTTAGATAAAAAAATTATGAATTGTATTTTGTTAATGAAAAACATATTACCCATCATGGAAATATATTACGTACTGAAAAAATATATTATGTCTTAATCTAAATACAATTAAAATAAATTATGTATCATTAAAATATATTATCTGTTCTTTAAAATTTCATACGTATCATTATTTTTGTAAAGGAATATATATTAGACACTAAAATATCTTATATGATAAAAAATTAAAATAAATTATCTTACATTTGAAACTATATTACGCATCCTAGTAGGATATTTTCCTTTTTTTAATTTCATACTATTTTCCCATGTAATGTATAATATATCATCTATATATATATTATTTAACAGAGGCTAGACTATTCCTTTTTTTATTTTCTGGTATGTAGTAGTCATTTTTTCCATGTGTAAAAGTGAGTTTCTCTATGCGTAGGAGTCTTATGTATATAGTTTTCATCTTCTCCCTAATTGAATGATTTAAAATATTTTGATTATCAAATATATCATTAATCATAAATTATTTAAATTTGTAGATTTTATAATGAACTAAATTCCCCTTCTCTACTATTATATCTACACCATCATTTTGGAAAACTAAATATCCTAATGTGGTGATGATAAACACATCAACTAATTCCTTTATTAAATCAATTTATGATGGTTTACTATGTTTTACAATATAAAACATTTCCTAGTGTTTTGTGTTGTGATTCAATCATAAGAACTATTATGAATTCAATGTACTCCATTACCTTTATTTTATCTATATTATTCCTTTTAGAAGGTTTTAAAAACAATGTTATTAGGCGTTGGTGTTTATTCAATGCTAATGGGAATGGAAAAGATTAGTGGAGGTTCCTTGGAAATTTGTTGATTCTCGGATATAACTTCATCAACATAAAAATATTATACTCTTTGAGGAAGGGGGTTTATAGGATCTTCCATATCTTCTATAATTTTCTATTTCTTGGAATTATTTTAATTCTTCTAATCTATTCTTTTTTATACTTTAAATCCTCTTAATTATTATCCCCTGGAATTCAATGGCTAAAATTATCATTATTTATATTTAATTGATAGCCCTTTAAAAATAATGATTGAAATTATCATCATTCAACTTAATTAAAACTCTCCCATTGAATCCCATGAGTTTTTAATTATTATAACACTCCATCATTTTATAATCTACCCATGGACAAACTTTAGGGAATAATTTGAGATTATACTCCTTCCCCTATCATGGTAGAGATGGTTTTATTCAAGAGAGGGGTTGTTATTTACATAATACATCTATATAATCTTATTATTCTCTCAGGCTGGTATGTTTGTTTATTCTTGGGTAAGGGGTTACTTTAAAATTTTTATTTCAATTAAATTTAATAAAATATAGTTTTTTCATATATACATTAATATATTTATTTCTTATTCCATTTAATTTCTTTTTTATAAGTGTATTATCATTATTCCATGTTGTTATGATTATTTTGAGATATATATATGCTGTCAAAAAATTTGGTATCCTATATTATATGGGAAGTATTTAAAGATGGAATTATAAAGGCAAATATGTAGTGGTAAACAAGAATATGAAAGGTAACATGTTTAACATGTTTTTTGTTATTCTACTATCATATTAATTATAAAATGAATATATGTTGTTGCATTATATTGATCATATATTCATATATATATATATATACTATAGTGATACATTGGTGATGAAATTATATATTATATGTATAAATATGAAGTAATATTAATATGGTAATGAAATAGAATATATAATTATAATTAATATAAAATAAATTACATTGCGATTGATATCTCCAAATCCTTTTTTTATATTTTCTAATAGCCACTTAAATGATAAGTGGTTACCATACATCAGAAAATTTAAAAACTAACATCCCGCACTCTCCATAGATAATGTTTTCAAATTCAAAATTTATAAACATAAACGGCTTTCCACTTCCAGTCCACGTGTCACCCATCATCATTGCGAATTGATCCAAGAGCCACCTCGAGTCGCGTAGACACCGAATCACTCACCCAGCTCGATTCAAGCCGACGTCGTAATCATCATCCCGTAACCTTCATCATCTTGCTTCTCGGAACCACCACTATCGCCGTTTCCAGAGCTTCCTCACCGGCGTCACCGGAGCTTCCATCAACGGCATCGTAGTCCACATCGCTCGTCACCAGCATCCACTTCATCAACGTCCAACTGAGATGATCCACACACTATCTGAGAAACCCACCACCCACCATCATCACGACTCCAAAAAATCACATCATCGATAGCAATGCATCATCACGTACTTCCGCCACCACACATCAGCACCACCTGACTCAAACAATGACCAACACCTTCGACACCGAAACAACCTTGAACGACGATCCACCGTGCGCCGGACGACCACAGACGTCACCACCAAAACAACAAAAAACAGACACCGGAATCCACGTCACCACCGAAAACAAAGACAATGACACCAACCAAAAGACACACACTAGAGAAGAACGATCCGTGAAACACAAAGAGAAACAAACCTCAATCCATTACCAACCTCGAGGAGCACCATCAACCGGGAACCACCGCAGCATGGGAGAAGAGTTGGGGCCGTCTTCTGGGACATCAAGGATGAAAAAACACACATCCCAAAGCTTGCTTGCATCCCACACAGCTGACCGATGGGGAGAGCGCCGAGAGGAGCGTGAATCCAGAGCAGCGAAATGATCATACAAGGCATCAACAGAGAGATGACAACCAGAACCACGGTCTGAAGATGCCTTCACCATTGTAGAGGAGCACCGCACACTGCAAACTCCAATGAAGAACTCCAGCATAAGACTCACCTCCTGGGACACCGAAGACTAGACGACCTGCAAAACCCAATGCCTCCGAGTAACCACTGCAGCGAACCAACAAGGAGAGCCACATAGGATCTGAAGGCCAGAGCAGCGATGAAACTAGTCGAGGTTTCAACAGAGAGGCTCACCTGAAAGAGATCCACCGAACCCTTCCAATGAAGTCATCGCTAATCGAAAAACAAACCTGCAACAAAGACAAAGGAAAAACACCAAACTAATAAGATTATTAACATCATAACGAATAGAGATTTAAATATATGTTTTCCTCTATATATGTCAAATGTGTTCACCAACTTCCTCTATATGAAACACAAAACTGACATGAACCACTATATTTTTAGACAATTATAGTTTTTTATTTTTATTAGTAGGTTTAAATAAGAGTATCAAAATTATGAAATAAATTAATATATATATTTATATATGTTTTATTTAATAAATATTTACTAAATTTATTATTATGTTTAAGAATCTATATTTTTATGTGTTGTAATTTTTATATAAATAAAAATAATTATATTATTTTAAAATAATGACTTTAATAAGATATAACATTGATTTAATAATTATTATTGTTTAGTATTTTATAATAATTAATAATAATAACATTTAGTATTTTTAAATAAAAAGATGTTTCCCATAAAAATAGTTTCTCATTGTATTTTTTATTTTATTTTACATTTAAAATAGAAAATCTTGGAATTTATTTTGAAAAAATTAATTTCATTTTTGAATTTATTATATCAAAATTATCTTAGTATTAATATTTGAGTTTTTTCTAGAATGATATATTTTTAGGTGAATATTAAAAATATCTCTTTTGCTAAAAAATACCAATTTTATAACATAAGAATGAATTAAAATTTGAAGGAACCCTTTTAATATA
Source organism: Viscum album (assembly GCA_963277665.1). Lineage (NCBI taxonomy): Eukaryota > Viridiplantae > Streptophyta > Magnoliopsida > Santalales > Viscaceae > Viscum > Viscum album. The sequence goes on along the minus strand of OY728160.1, from coordinate 1,202,466,271 downwards.
AATATAAATATATTTATTAAGTAATATTATTCTTTAAAAAAAATACTATATTGAATTTATAAAAAATTAATTTACAATTTCTTGAAAAAGATGTAATATTTTACACAAAATACTATATTTAAATGCTAATATTAAAAACTAGTGTTTATCTCATTTAAAAATTAAATATACAAAAATTATTTTATATTTGAGTTCAACATATCAATATTAGTTAACCAGTTCAATTTCATTTTTATGCATAAAGATAATATTAGTACGATTAGTGTTATTTATCACGAAATTGGTGAACCATATTTCTAAAAATGAATTGTTTTATTAATATCATGTAATTTTATATAAAAAAATAAATTGATATAATTTAAATTATGACTCTAATATTATTTTTTAAAATTTTATATAATTATATTAACACTCATTAAATTGGTAGTCAATAGTAAATAAGATTAAGAACACATAATTGTTAAAAGACATTTTTCTAAAAAAATGTTTTTATATATTATATATTTTAATTTAAAAGTTTATTCTCTCATATATAAAAATTGAATTAGAAAAAATGGATATTAAATTTAGGTTTAAATATGAAAAAAAATTATTAGGGGTTTCCTTATATTTTTAAATAAAATAAAAAATACTTATTAAAAAAATATTTACCAAGGTGAAAATAAAAATGTTAAAATGTAAAAACCATTGTTAAATGACATGAAACATGTTTAAAACATATATGGAATGTTTTTTGAGGATATCTCAATCCAAGACCACCCTAGACTCTAGTTTTATAAAATTTTGGAGTCATTCTCTAAAGAATAATGTAATGATATCTTGTACATGTAAAGCGTATTCTCAAAAGTGCCCTTTTATTCACTTATAAAAGGCGATCACTTCAACCCCTCCATGGTAACAATTAACATTAAAATTTAACTTTAACCTATAATAAATCTAACACTACTATATTTTATTTACTCATCCATAATCCCTTGATCTTTAGAAGTTATCATAAGGCCATCATTCCAAAGGTGGTCTCTAAGAGAAGATCGAGTCTCCAACCAAGTTAAGAGTGTTCATAGGATGAATTTGGAATAAGTTAAGGGTTCCACCTCAAAATTTTTATCTCTGAGAAAATTTTATTTTATTCATATAATTTCATTTCAATGATGTGTATACTTCAAATTAGATAAATAATATCATGAATTTTCTTTATTCATGATATTTGAACTTCAACAACATGCTCTCTCTTTTTCAATGGGATTTTATTATAATGTTTCTTAAGAAATAAGGTATTCAATAACAATATATAAAAACCTATAAATTTATTCAATAGAATAATAAACTCAATATCTTTCTTAACATGAAACACCAATCATTAAGCAAATTTTGATATATTATAAAAATATTATTATAAACTAGTCATTGAAATTTTGGGTATGAATATGAGTAAACCCATTAGGAAATAAATATATAATATTATTAGTAGATATAAAATTATTGATTAATTATTAGTAAATAAGCACACAATTTTAATTGAAGACATTTTATGCTTCAAAAATGCATTTTCTCCAAAAATGATTTTTATTGCATTTTGTGTGTGAAAATAAAAATTAATTTATGAAACTATTAAAAATTGCATCTTATACAAATATTTTTTTTAAATCATCATATCAAAATTACCTTAATTTTTATATTTGGGATTTTTCTGAAAAGATTGATTTTTATGTGAATAGTAAAAAATATCAATTTTTCCAATATTTTAATTTTTTCATTAAATAATTTAATTTAAAAGAATAGATATATTTTGGATTTCTTATTAAAGTTAATTTTGATCCATTTTTATTATAATAATCTAATTTATTACATTTTAATAAATAGTATTAATTTTTTTAGAAAAGTTAATTTTTATGCTTAAAAACACAATTTTTTTGAAAACTATTTTTCAATTTTACACATTTACATTAAATTTGATTTATACCACAAATAGATATTGAATATTGAGAAATTTGTAATATATTTAGAATAATCAGGCTCAAAATTGGTTAATATGACCCATTTATGTTTTCATTGTGAATAGTAGAAATAGTAAATATGTGTAACCTCAGTAAGGGGAAAATGGGTAAAATAGGGTTAAAACAATGATGTAAGGTCACCAAATAAACCCAAAACATATATTTATGTCATTTATTGGGGTTAATATAAACATAATCATGTATAATTATAATATATGACATTTTGGTTCCATTTTCCCTTGATAATGAGATTTATATTATTTTAAGTAAAGAAAATTAAAAAAGGCCACGCTCTTGACTGTAATATCTTAAAAATAATTAAATGAGGATAAAATGCTGATATGTTAGGTTATAAATATTAATTTTAATTATGAATTAATTTTTTCATGGAAATTTATTTTTATGTTTTAGTGATAAAATAATTACCATCTGTTCTTACGCAATGTAGACATAGTATATATTTAGTTAATTAAAAAATAATATAAATGATTTTAAAAATATTAAAAGTAATAAAATTTGATGAATAATTGAGTTAAACAAATTTTTAAGATAAATATGACATATTAGGGATGTATAAAGAGATTATTTTTGAATTTCATCTGTGTCATGATGTATTTAATGTCAAATTAAATGAATAGTTTCCAAAATAAATTTAATGATGGTTTATGTTAAATAATATTTTATTATGTTATTTTAAAATAATAAAAATTGTTTAAGAGTAAAATTATTGTTATAAATTTTTTAAAATTTCATACCTTCGCCATTTATGAAAAAAAAATTACCTTATAAGTAAAATTATAACATTTTAAGAGTGAAAAATCTATTCTTGAGGTTAAGGATAGAATTGGTTAACTAAGGTGTTCAACAAAATTATAATGCTTACAACACCACATAAACCTATAAAAAATTAATTTTTGATGGTATTTCAATTAAATTATACCTTATACTCAAATATATGGATATTTTTATGCTTTTTTTAGAGAATGGATTTATAATATTTTAATCATTAAAAAATTCTGATAGTGCCCCTCCCCACAACTATAAAATCACAGCACTCCTTTATATTATTTAATCAACTTTGTTCCTTCTAGATAAAACCAAACATCCAAAAATAACCTTTTTTACTTTCCTAGTAATGAATTAGAGTTTATGGTATTCTCAAAAGGCCACTCCAAGAGTCTATAAGAACAGATCAAATGGATGCCAAATGAAGAAGAGGTAATCATCTTACCCGACCACTTTAATTTTTTCCTCTTCTTATAATTCCTATAAATGTATTATATTATTCATAAAAAAATAAATTATTTATCTTAAATATACTATACTTTAATTATGATTATTAAGAAACCATTATTCACCCACTTTTTCATTAAATGGGAAGTGAATGTATAGCTCATATGTATGTATGGCTCACCATCTCCACATAGCTATACAATTAATTTTTCATCACCATATTTCATGGATGGTTATTATTATGGTTTTAAAGTTTATATAATATATTTATTACACATTTATTATTATGGAATTATAATATAATAACTTCCTTTTTATCTTCCAATCCATTGAAAATTAAAAAAAATGCTTGTGTGTACGTATGGACTACCACCAGCACAATGTGATGTTAATGTTTTTCATATCCAATTTACATAGAAGGTAATAAGTATACATTTAATTAATATATATCATATATATTACATAATAATTTCTTTTTATATGTGAATTATTATTTAATTTTCTTTCATTCCATACATCAAAAAATGAAAATAGTGTTCTTGCGTACGTATAAATTATCATCACCATGAATGGTGTAATTCATGTTTTTATCTCTATAATTTGTGGACGAATATATATATATAATATTTAAATAAATATTAAAATTATGGAGATTATAGAACAAATATCAAAGTACAAACACTGGAACTACCAAACTGAAATTCATATAAAAACGAAATAGTTAACACCTAAAAATTATGATTTTAATAAATAATTATTAATGAATGGGTGTTTAAATATTATAAGTGGATCATATATGACATTATATTTACATAATTAAATCTTTTTAAAAAGACCAAACTTCTCGTACATTAATATTACATCTTAATAGATGAATATTCATTACATAACATAATGATCCATGCTAGAATTGCCTTTGGAGACTAGGTACACAATCATCTAATTTAGTGAAATTTCTTAAACATCTCGCATAATGGTATTCCCCTTTTTGTAATCTTTATAAACTTACCCAACTTAAATCCTTTATTTATAACATGGGAAAGTAAACATAAGAAATGGGTATCTCATATTCTTAGTAAGGCTAAACATGGAAAATATTTACACATAATATGAGCATAAGGGTATGAGAATATGATAATAATATATGATAACTATACACTTAAAATTGAAGAAAAAAATAATGTGTCATGGAATAAATATTTTTAGTTCACAATACATGGGTCATAATGAAATCAAAGAACATGATACAAGAGAGTATGACACTAGAATAATACATAGATTTATGGCACACACATAATCATAGAAAATCATTTCCATAGTAGTCATGGCTCATTGACATGTCTATCATAGTGGAATGGGTTCACTATCAAAACCATATTAGTATATAAGGTTAACCAAAAATACTATAATAGTTGAAAAAGTACCTTAATGAACTAGTTCCACTCCCTATTCAAGTAATATTTATCTCATGAGATATGAATATTTACCCAATTCATTAGAGGGAGTTATAGGTCTCACCCATCATGGTTATAACATAACCACTATCCATGGTTATAATTTAACCACCATCGCATAATTAAAATCATAAAAATTTGTTCCATAATTTGATAAAACATTCATCATATCAAGACCCGTGAAAAAAATGGGTTTCATAAACATATTATCATAACATAACCTGTGTAAAAGAAACACGATTCATGATCATTTCATTATTTCATGAAAGCATAACCCAAGTAAAAAGAGGGAAATTTTCATAATATTTTAATCATGGTAAAACCCATTTAAGATAAATGGGTTTGATAAATATCTTGCTATCATAAAAATAAACCATTTAGAAAAAGAATAAGAATGGTATCCATGGATCATATCCCCAAAAAATAATAAGTATCATCAAAGGATGTCATTTTATATGAAAAAATATTTTGAAATATCACATTGAACATTTTTTTGATGAAAATATCCTTTCCAATTTGAAAAAAAAACTTTTTAAAACATAAAACATTTTCATAATAATTTTCTTTAAAAATACCGTTCGAAACATATAAAGGAATATTTTAAATCATTTAAAACATTTCTTGTGAAAAATATCCATTCCACATTGAAATTAACTCTTTAGAACATAAAACATTGTGGAAATATTTTTATCTAAAAATAAAAATGAAAACATATAAATGGAGCTTCAAATAAAATAATATTTATTATAGAAGGAAATTTTGTTCCTGTTGTATAAGTTAAAACAATGATTCCTTTAAATTTTTTGGTAAAAGCCAAATGAGAATTGTTTAGAAAACAAAATGAAGATTCCTTCTATAAAATTTCATAAAAAAATAAAAAAAGGGTAAATTTTTCATAAATAAATCATTTTAATAATGTTAAAAACATTTTTAGAAAATAATATTTTGGAATTAAAATGTTTTCCGAGAAGAGATTAATAAAGATGGTTTGTCTTAAAAAAAATTATATTAAACTCTTGATTTCATAAAGAGATTAAAATAAAGGGAAAAATTTATTCTCTTAAAATAAAAATAGTAGAATTAAATTCATGAGTTTCTTCATAGATAGATCATAATATTTAATCATAATATGAATAATTATAAACAATCCCGATGCACGATGAGATTGTAACATAAAACTCTTACCACTTTGGTAACATTGAACTGTAATTTCCATGAAAGAATAAAATTAATTGAAACTTATAATATCTTTAAAATAATTAAATTCTTGATTTTAAATGTAAAATGGGATGTATATACACCTCATAAAAAAATATAGGTTCATAACATAACATATGTATCAAAGAAGGAAAATCGGGACAAAACATATCTTACCGCTTTAGTAACTTTTAAACCATAAACCATATGAATGAGAGATACTAAAATGGATATGTAATTACTAATAATTTTAAGGATAATAATCATAAAATTAATTAATGGAATATATATACACCACATAAAATAAATAGGTGGTGAATATGGAATGCATATCACATAAGTAAAAAGTGTGACAGAAATCCCTTACCCTAAGTATCGAAATATTTAGTAAACATTCAAAACACATGTATAATAAATATAATTTTTTTATTAATATATTATATATCCATAAATATATATATATATATAACCATATATGATTTACTTTTGAACTTTTTACCTATTTAATAATAATTCCTTGTTAAAATCACGTTTTGGATAATAATTGCTTTGTTTTTTCTTCTATATTTTTATTTTTTATTTTCAATCCTATTAATTTGATCCTGGTTCCATAATCTCTAGAATATTAAAAATCATTTAAATATAATATATATTCATTATATATGTATTTATATAAATCTATATAATTTTGAGATAGAAAATGAAATCCACTGTTCATGGAAACGGTAGGCTGTATGTACACAAAAATGCTATTTCCATGTTCTTGACAGAATGAAATAAATATTATTATGTAATATATTAAAGTTATATAATACTTTTTATTCCATATATATCACATATTTTCATTAAACTCATCCTTATTACCTTACATGTAAAGCATAAACGAATCACATCGCTTCGTGAGTCGGTAGTCTATCGTACACATGAGAAACAATACCGTATTCCCATATAATGGAAAGTAAGATTCTATATGTGATATAAAAATTAAATAAGTATAATTATATTATAAATATAAAATATTAAAAGTTAATACATCATTATATCCATCTGTGAGAGGTGGTGATGGAAAATGAATAACATCGGTTTGCGAGATGGTAGTCTGTTGTACACACGAATGATAATTTCATATCTCATTTGATGGAAGTAGATATGGTTTTTGGTCATGAACTTCACATAAAAATATCTAATTATATATAATTTAATGAGGTTATGATATCATAATGTTTCAATAATAATTGGAGTATGTGGAGGAAAAAGTAAAATAAGATGCTCGGTTAGAGATGATACCTTTTTTTCACACAACTTCTTTTGATTAGCACCAATGGATTATTCAGATAGATTTATGATAAAAATAATGCTTATTGGATGATATTACAGAATTAAGGAAGTTATTTGGGTATTTATTGGCCTATCTAATGGGTTTTTTAATTGTTAAGTGGGGAGGAGAATGGGTGTCCTTTTATAACTAAGGTGAGTGGCACACCTGTAATTTTTGTAACTGAAAAAGGTGTACCCACATTTTTTTCACAGGCATAAAAGATCCAAAATGGTCCATTGCCTATAAAACAATATATATGGTCAAAATATGAAAATAAATTTGTTTTAACAGTTTTTTTGTTATTCATAACCCTTATCAATTTTTAACCCCTCGAGAAACACTTTTTTGCTTTAACCGTGGTAAATAATTTTTACTATTTTTACAATTAATTATGGTCAAAAATTAAGTTTTAATTAGTATATAATAATAATTATGATTATTACAAATATGGAATAATTTTTTCAAATTTCATCCATATAAATTTAAAATTTTAATTTAAAATTAATCCCGCAGACGTAACATGAAAGAGGTTTTCCAAAGCAATAATGTTCAAAATCATGAAAAACATTTATATAAAAATTCAATGTGAAATTTATTATAATGAAAAAAATGGATTAATGAATATATAATTGAACTTATTTTACTTTTAAATCCATATTAAAATAAAATGGGTGTTTTTAAATTTATTCATGAAATTACAATTCTTAATAAAAACCAGTATTTTTCACTATTTATCAAAAAATTATTCTTCATAGAAAATTCTCAACAATTCACACCAAGATAATTTGTACATGATGATTTATAAAATTATGTTATTTTTTAAATAAATTTTCTAAAATTTAAAAAAAATTAAAATAAGTACGAAAAAGGTGATAAAAGTATTTTTTAGAAAAATACATTTTTTAAGAATAAAATTAGTTTTATACTTATATCTTCTATAGAAAACACATAAGGTAAATTTTAAACATTTTATTTAATATATAATATATATAAATTTCATTAAAATAATTCACCAAAAGTTATTTTTTAAATTTATTGAGGCAAAATGTTTTTGTGTGCGTAAAAATTGTTTTTTAGAAAAAGTTTTTCTTTGTTTTCTAATGGTTTTATTATTATATCTAATTTTTTGGTCGCAAAATAATTCATTATACATATATGTGTAACCCATATTTTTTATAATTTAGTTAATATTTTTAATTCTTTTCATTCCAATGGGTATGTGATAATTATCATATTAAATAATAATATTTTAATAGTATGTCATGTTTCATTTAAACTCAATGTTGTGTGCGACACCAGCTACACTCAATGTTACATGTTATGAGAGAAAAACTCAATATTTGGTGTAATAAAGAATATTTAAAATATTAAATTTTAAAAAAATATATTTCATAAAAACTCTGAATGTTACATTCATTCCCCCTTAAAATGAATTTTTCCCTCAAAACTCATCACTTTTGTACCAAACAATGAGGATACTTCTACATCATATATTATAAAGGTCCCATATAGCATCCTTATGCTAGTTGTTTCACCATAAAACATTCACCAAGTGAGTGGTCTTATTTCGTAGAATATTCTCTAATTGATCTAGAATTTCCACTGCTTGTTCCTCATAAAAAAGATCATGCTTCAGTGGTACAACCTAGGTGTTTAAAAAGCCTCTTGGAGAGATTCCAAGGCGATCCAAACACCTTTTCTCAAGATTGAAGGCTCGGATTGAACACCCTCTCTCTTTTCGGTAAGTAGATTTTATCCTGTTGTTTCTTTTGTCCTTTCCTCTATCTTTCCTTGATCTTTTCATGGGAGATTTACATTGTTTCCATGGATCTAAATCTATGAGTTAAGATATAGATATAGGATTGTGGATCTAGATCTAGTTTTGCAAGATCTTAATGCCTTTGGTCTTATTTTTGGTTTTAAGGATTTAGATCCAAAACTTGATCGACGACGTTGTACCTCTTGGATTTTGGGGATTTTAGTTGGGCTAAATTCCATTAATAAATCGACTTAGGTGGTCTAAATCCAATCCCACAGTCTCATCTTGTTAGGCGTATGCAGTTGTATAAATGTCGTGGAATAAATAATTAATTGGTATTTTGGTTATGCGGTTCTTTGTGAATTGTGGATCTAGTTGAATATGGGTAAGAGTTATGATGGAAGGATAAAGATGATTAAACATTTGAATATGGTTGTATATGTAAATTTGTTATTTGTTTTGAAAAAGGGTTGTGGGACATGGACTGACGCTCCTAATACCCACTGAGGTTCTAGACATGGCGTTCTAGAACCAATGACATGCATGACTTTTGATATTTTATGGGACAAGGACTTATGATCCAAATACCCATGGGGTTGTGAGACAGGGACTAATGATCCAAATACTAACATGTGTGCTAGACATGACATTCGACACTTTCTCATTTATTTTTTACTATGATTTCACTTTTCTATTCATAAAATTAATATTATGACATGGTAATTAGGAATTGAATAGGGGAAATGGGTTAGGATCCTACATGGGCCGAAGCAGGCATTGTGTTTTGGGTGTTCTCGGGAACCTGGATGTTTAACGTATTAAATAAAGGTTAATTGGATAAATATAATTGTTTTCCATATTGTCTTTCTTTATTATTAATGAAACTAAATACACTGCTTATGAATGGAATTGTTTTTTACACTGTTTATGGTGATCTACTGAGTCGTACTCAAACCCTACTCAGGCTACCTGATTGGTACCCAAATAGACATTGTTTTTGCAGGAAAGGACAAGGGCAAGAGCCCTGGTTAGAGTGTTATTTGGGGTTGGAGAATGGAATAGGGAACCAGACGTGGGTCAGGACCCATTTTGAGTCGTTGTGTCATTACTTTCTGTTTTATTGTAGACACTTTTCACTTTCTTAGTCATACCATATTTTACCTTTCAGTTGAGTAATGTATTTCCTGTTTTGATTATGCTAGTGACATTGTACTGTTATATATATATGTGTTTCCTCTATTGCTTGGTTACTTCCACTGGTATTTTATTCTGATAACAGAGGGTATAGTGTCCCCAAGACTGACTTACTAGACCCTCACTGCTACTTGGCACCCTCTGGCGTACAGGGAGGTGCACTTGAGGTCTTATGACCAACCAAATCAGAGCATCATTCAGTGGCTCCCGGGTCGGGATGTTACATCAGGTATGTACTTACTAAGGAGCGATACATGAAATGTATCATGGACTAGAGAGAGATTTAATGGAAGATACAATCGATAGGATACCATCTATATATAATCAAGAGTATCAAAGTGACTAATATACCTACGGTTTATCATTCCTTTATAGCATAAGAATAGTTTCATCTTTTGGTTATTATTCAATCAATTTCCACCTTATATCTTACTCCAAGAAATTAAGATGATTTTTTTTATTCCTCAACCACTAACAGATCATGAGATTAACAATAGAATTATAAGTTTCTCCTTCTATCTATAGTTATTATCAAAACATAAATTTTGATAACTGGTTATAAAATTTTCATAAGTCTTCATATGGTCAAGTAATAAATTAATATCTAATACCTCACCCAATGATAAACTTAAACCAATCAACAAATGGTTAAGAATGTGACCCTTCCAAAATTTAAAATTTATAATGAATGTCACTAAAATTCAGAAAATAAACATAACATTAATCCTCCAAATATCATTATGTATCTCTTAATGGTCACAAGAAAATCATGGGAATATTTTGGTAACATATTCTCTTAAAGCATATTAATGACCAATACTAATATAAAACATCAATTAAAGCATAAATTCTTCCACATTAATTGAATAATCCCATATATTATTGAATGTGTTCCATAAATCCCATAATTTTGTACACTCTATCAATGATAACATAATCCACTTTTTCTATAAATCATTAATTTGTTCCGAGGTAATCAATACCATTCAATTAACCTTATTTATATCCATCATCTATTTATCCTAACATCATTATCTCAACATAAGGAACATATTAAGGGTTATATTCCCTTAATCATGTGTTTTTTTTAAAATACCAACTTTTTATTAAATCACTTTTCTTGTTCATCAGTATTATTAAACATTTTCTTGAAAACATTTAATGAAAAACTTTTACAGAACAATACTTATATATTTCACAATTCATAAAACATAATTCTGGAATTCCAATACATTAACACTTTAATCATCTAACTTAATTATTAAAGCATTAACTAGTTTTCCTCATCTAATTCCTTAATAAATATTTTCTACAATATAAAATATGAATCATGACTTAACATTCATTAACCGCAGTTTAATCATGATTCTTGTGGTTAACACAAATATTATTATTAGAACAAACCATACCTTTCATATGTCATTTGTGGTCTCTTCATCATCAACAGTATAACCATTATTCATACCACCTTTCTAATTCTCTTAATTACCTTTCCCCCTAGGATATTGATATTCAAAATTCCCATACTTACTGAATTTGAAATTGTCAACCATTTATGATAGATTAGGAAACCATTATTCACCTCTATTTTGTTAACCGAACATTTTATTTTTCCTTGACAACTATTTTCTTTTTTTCCTTCCATTCAAAACTCAAAACATCTTCCCATTCTTATATGACAATAACTTGGGTGCTTCTTCCCACATTATCAACATATAGGAAACTGAATCTTCTTTCCTCTATGGTCTCCACCGCCTGAACACTTAAATAACTTTATCTTTCTCTTCCATGTGGAGACTATTATTAGGTTAAGCTATTATTTTTTAATCATATATCAAGATAACTAGTTAGTAATAATCACAATATACATTACTCTAATTATTATTACATTTGTTTTCTCATCAACACATTATCTGTCACATTCAACATTAATCCAGTTCCTTCTAATTTCTATCATTGACTAAAAAATCATTGTGTGACTAACAATACTCATAGTGGGAAATCACATAATTATGAAAAATCACTTCTAGGATGACTAAATCATGAACCATTTTTTTCAATATATGATTCCAAGGGGTTTAACCTAGGTCATCCATGATAAATTTCCAAATCATTCATGTTGGCTCATAAATATTTTCTCAATTCTCAAAGCATATCCCCCAGGAGTGACAAATCTAGTATGCAGTAAGGCCCTTTTTCATGTAATATTTAATGCTTGAGTCAATCCTAACACACTATTTTTAGAGTTATCATCCCTAAGTACCTATGTTCTATATCCACATCCACTTATAGTATTTTGATAGGTATGTAATCACATGGAAACTACTTGCTCTATCCTTTACCAAAATTTGGGGACATTTTCCTATACTTTTAATCATCTTTATACTTAACCTTAGAGAAATACCCAGTCATATCCATTTAAATATCCCTAGGGTTATCACAAATGTTTTCTCATCCGAGTTTCCAAAGCCTAATTAAACCATTCCCTAATACTAACTGTAAATACCCCTCATACATATGTATTACATCTCAATAGACAAATATCTATTAGTTACATAACGATTCATTCTAGAATCTTTTAGGTCTAGTGACTTTATAGACTAGGTACACAATCTTCTTATTTAGTGAAATATTTTTAACATCTATTGTAAAGATTTTCCATATTTTGTACTCTTCATAAACACACCCTAATTAAAACATTTCTTCATAACCTGGAAAAGGAAACATAAGAACGGGTGATCTCGAATTCATATTGGGGTAAACATGGGAACATGTAAACATAACATGATCATAAGGGTATGATAACATGATCATAACAGATAAAAACCATACACTATATATCAAAGATCAAAATAGTGTGTCATGGAATAAATATTGGTGTTCATAAGATGAGAATCATAATGGAATCAATGAACATGAGACATGTGAACCTAACATTGGAATAAGACATAAATTTTTGGCATACATTATGAATAAATATCATTTTCATAGTAGTCAAGGATCTTTAGAAACGTTATCACAGTGGAATGGGTTTACTCCCAAAAACATCATAGTAGTCATGGTTTACTCCTAATATTATCATAGTGGATAGAGTTCCATACTAAATGGGGTTTACTCTCCATTCTATTCATATTTATCTCATTAGGTATTCATATTTACCCAATGCAATGGATAGAGATATAGGTCCCACCAATCTTAGTTATAAAATAACCACCATAACATAAGGATATTCATACAAATGTGTGCCACAAGATAGTAAGACATTCATCATATCAATACCCATGAAAATAATTAGGTTTCATAAACATTTCATCATAACATAACCTATAGAAAACAAACAAGTTTCTTAATCATTTAATCAATTAATATCCCATGGAAAATGAATCAGGTTTAATAATAATTATATCATGGTATATCCCATGGAAGTGAAATGGGTTTTATAAACATCTTATCATAAAATACAAAAACCATTTAGATAAAGAATAAAAATGTTATCCATGGATCATATCCCTAATAAATTATAAGTAACTTCAAAGTATGTCATCTTAGATGAAAAATGATTTTTAGAGATCACTTGGTACATTTATTGAGTACAATTGTATTTCCACTTTGAAAAACATTATTTAAAACATAAAACATTTTCAAAAATATTTTATTTAAAAATACCCTTAGAAACATATAATGTAAACCTCATAAATAATTTAAAAAGTTTCTTTGAGAATATATCTATTCCTCTTTGATAGGAAATTTTTAAAAGCTAAAGCATTTTTAAAATTTTCTTTGAAAATAAATTTAAGAACTTATAAAGGGAGCATAAAATAAAATAATGTTCATGATAGGGGATATTTCCTTCATGTTGTACATGTAAAAATAATGTTTCCTTTCACAATTTTGGTACAATGAAAATGAGTATTATTTAGAAAGTGACATGAATATTCCATTAAAAACATTTTTTAAACAAAATAATAAATAATAAATTTTTAATAAATCATATGAATAATTTCAATAAAAAATTAAAAAACATAGTTTTGAAAGAAAAAAGGTTTCTTGACCAAAGATATAAATAAAGATGATTTTTATTAAAAACATTATTTTGAAATCATAAGTACATAACGAGAGGAAAATTAATGTAAATCATGGATTATTATGTCATGGAAATATGAGAACGATATTCATTAGTTTTTTATATGTTGATCATAATATTTAATCTTTGGAAGCATAATCATAAATAAACCTAATAAATGATGAGATTGTAACGTAAAACTCATACCAATCTGGTAATTTTGAATTAAAATCCCCATGAAATAATAACAATAAATTAAACTAAAAATTTCATGAGAATAGATAAATTTATGATATTAAATTTCAATGTTTTTATATATACACCTCATAAAAGAAGATAGGTTCATAACATAACATATGTCTAAAAGAATACAAATTGTGACAAAAATTCCCTTACCATTTTGGAAACTTTTGAACCATAAAACCTATGAAATATAAATGATAAAATAAATATTTAAATATAAATAATTATCAGGAAAATAATCAGAAAATAAATTCATGGTCAATATATACACCACATAAAATAATATGTGGTGAATATGGCATGTGTCTCATAGAAATAAAATGGTGAGATAGAAATCCCTTACCTTAAGTCTTGAATTCTTTCATACACATTAAAATATCCTATTATAAATCAATTAAAGTAAATTACATATATATGTCATTCCATATATGATTTACTTATAACCTCTTATTTCCCATTAATTCCTTATTAAAATCATGTTTCGGATAATAAGTGATTTATTTTTCAGGTATGTCTTGACATGTTATTTTTTGTCCTATTACATTTATCATAGTTCTATAATATCCATAATTTTTACCATGATATAAATAAAATATATATTCAGTATATATGTATTTAGAGTAATCCATTTGAGTTAGACACAGAAAATGAAATACATCATTCATGGAAACGGCAGGTCGTACATACGCATAAACGTTGTTTCCATTATCTATAAATAATATATGAAAGAAAGATAAATAATGTATTAAAATTAAAAAATAATTTTTATTTCATATATATCCCATATTTGCATTAAAACCATCCTTATTACCTTCCATGTAAAGTATGAACGAATCACATCAATTTGTGAGGAAGTAGTCCACCATACACATGAGCGACGTTATCATATTCTCACAGAATATAATGTAATAAGGTATATGTGGTATAATAATTTAAAAAGTATAATAATATCAGAAATATAATATATAAACATTTAATCCATCATTATATCCAACTGTGAGAGGTGTTGATGGAAAATTAATAACATTATTTCGCGAGGTGGTAGTGTGTCGTACACACAAATGATGATTTCATATCCAATTTGATGAAAGTGGATATAGTTGTAGGTCATGGACTTAACATAACAACATCTAAATATATGTAATATATATAGGTTTTTAAATCATAATGTTTTAATAATAATTTATGGAAGTGGAGGAAGAAATAAAATAAAATTCTCGGTTAGGGACGTTACCTCTTCTTCGGACAACTTCTTTTGGTTTGCACCAAAAGACTTTTTAGGTTAGATTGATGACAAAAATATGCCTCCTAGGATGAGATAATTTAATTAATGTATTAATTTGGGTAGTTATTGTCTGAACCAATGGGTTTTTAATTGTTAAGATAATAGGATAAGTGGTGTCCTTTTATAAGTGAGGTGAGTGGCACACATGTAACTTTTTGAAAAGAAAAAGGTGTACCCATGTTTTTCACATGAAAAAATGATTAATAGTATTAAATTATCAAAAATATAATATATAAGGTCTAATTATGTCCCAAAAATGGGTTTATACATGTTTTGAGTCCTTTTTATCACATTATTTTTAGTTTAACCCCCAGTAAACTCATTTTTACCTTAACCGTGGTAAATAATATTTACTATTTTTACTATTAATTATGGAAAACAATTAAGTTTACCATATTTGATATAATAAATTATTATTATTAAAAATATTTATCGATTTTTTCTTTATTAAAAACATATATTTTTCAATATTTAACTTAAAATTAATCTCGTAAATGTAACGAGAAAGCAGCTTTCTAAAGCGAAAATATTCAAAAGTTTGGGGAGTTTTTATATTAAAATTCAATATAAAATTGATTCTAATTACCAAAATTTTATTAAAATATATATAATTAATCTAATTTTACTTTTTAAACCATATTAACACAATTTCTATGGTTTTATATTCTTTAAATGAAATGAAAATTCTTAAACGAAACCGGTATTTTTCATTATTCATTGAAAAATTTATCTTCTCAGAAAATTATAAAAATTAACTCCAATATAACGTTTACATTATAATTTAAAAAAATTAGTCTATTTTTTAAATTAAATTTTATAAAAATTTGAAAAAAATTATTTTAAAATATGTGTGCAAAAAGCGATAAAACTGCTATTTAGAAAAATACAGTTTTCGAGCAAAAAATTTGTTTTATTATTATATCGTTTGTACCAAACACATAAGATGAATGTTAAAATTTAAATTGAATATATAGTATATAAATTTATTTATAATCATTTATAAAAGCTTATTTGTTTAATTTATTGGGTTAAAATGTGTTTTTGTTCATAAAAATAGTTTTTCAGAAAAAGGTTTTCTTTTTTTTTCAAATGGTTTTTTTATTTCTAATTAATTTATCTCCAAAGAATTCATTATACATACATGTGTAAACCAAATATTTTTATAACTAATTTAATTATATTCATACCCACTATTCAAATGTATATTTGATCATTATCAAATTAAATTATAATATTTTAATAGTATTTCATATTTCATTTAAACTCGGTGTTGCGTGTAACACATACTACACTCAGTGTTACATGTAACGTAAGATAAACGTAGTGTTTTGTGTAATGAAAATTATCAAAAATTATAAATTTATTTAAAAAAATATATTCCCAAAAATCTTCGTGTGCTACACTTTTATAGAAGTATATTAAATTGGAATTTATTATGCACTATGTTAAATAATATTCCCAGAAATTCAAACTTAATGTAAGGGATTTTTGTCTCACTTTTACTTTTGTGAGACACGTTCCATATTTCCCACTTGTTTATTTATAGTTTATATACAACCCATGAATGTATTTTATTATTCATATCCTAAAAATTATAGGTATTTAACAATCCATATAAGGTTTTGTCTTTCATGAACTTTTGATTTAGAGATTACCATAGTTGTAAGAGTTCTTCATCGCAATATTGTTTTATTGAGACATGTTTGATGGTATGCACCTATTTATGTTTATAATTTTTATATACTACCAATTTGAAATGTTATATCAATATTATCCATACATTCATGATATTTAAATATTCATTTGATGTTATTATTTCATGGGGAATATGATTCAAAATTTACTAAAGTGGTAAGGTTTTTATGATACAATAATATTTTTTACTAGGATTGTTTAAAATTAAGTTTCTAATGATTAAATTTCATGATCTACCTCTTAATAATTATCGTTAAATTTATTTTCCTCTATTTATTTCTTTATATTAAATTTTTTCCTTTCATTTTCCTCTCATTAAATACTCACGAATCAGAAAGAACATTTTTAATGAAATTCAAATTTATTTCTCTCTTTAGTCGAAAATCCTTTTTCTTATGTGTACATGTTTTAAAATAATTCATGAATGTTTTTACTATTATCCAATGATTATTTAATTTCAAATTCATACATGTTTTAATTTTTACAAAATGGTTTAAAAATAATATTATTATCATTTTATGAATAAGGTACTTTTTCGATTTTTACCTAAAATATGAAAGGAATCATTGTTTTAACATACACAAAATTAATGGGATTTCCCAAAACCATGAATGGTTGCTGTTTTAAAGATTCCTTTACATGTTTTATTGGATCTTTTATAATAAAATGTTTTCAATAATAATTTTTAAATTTTTAAATTTTAAAGGAGTAATTTAAAAATGAAAATGATATTTTCCTCAAGAAATATTCTAAGAGATCATTTAAAGGAATTTTCATATAAGTTGACATCCTTTGACGTTACATATGATTTACTATAGAGATGATCCAATGATACCATCATTATTATTTACCTGTAGGGTTTATGATTAGGATGATGAGATATTTATAAATCCCATTTTATTTTCCACAGGTTATGTTATGATTAATTTTTTAAAGGTTTATGAAACACCATTATTTTCCATGGTTTATGACATACGATGAACATTTTATGATCATATGGTGGACATATGAATAGATTATGATTATGTTATGGGTGGAATAGGAATTATGTTTCCTACCAATTAATTGGGTAAATATGTATACCTAATGATATAATGACTAAAATGGGGAGTGAACATGATTCATTAAGGGACTCTTTCCACTATGATAGTCTTGGGACTGATCCTAGACTAAGGATGTGATTAAATTTGAAGTAAATATGACACACTATGATATTCATGGCAGTGATATATGACTAAATTAATTATTTTCAAGCTTATGATTATTCCAAAAACTTATGTCATATGGAAATTTTATGATTTTAGGGCTCATGTTATTCCATTCATTTATGGTTTATGTCTTATAAACTACCAATACTTATGCCATGAATCAAGATTATGATCATTAATTTGTAGGTTTTTATTTTCAAATGATACTATCTTATTATCATACCCTTAAACTCCTGTTATGTTTAAGTGATCATGGATATCTCCCTTGTTTACCCTTTCTCAACATCGGAGATCGACCTTTATTATGTTTCCTTTCTTCTAATTATGAAGAACAGTCTTATGTTGGATATGTCTAAGAAGGGTGATAGTAATGAATAACTTAGTCGGAGATGATTTATATCTCTTATGAATAAATTTATTATGTATCAAAGTTTCCAAATACACTAAACTTTTATGATTACAGAATAGATCATAATGTTATGTAATTAATATTCATCTATTAAGATATAACATATATTTATGTAAATCTTGTGTCACTATAGATGATATCAGAGTATAAATTAGTTGATATATGGAAACTAGGAATATTTACCATTGGTAAAAACCCGGAGCTAAGTCTATGTAGAGGATAACAGCCTAAAGTTTTGGTAAGGAAGAGATTATTTTGTTTTCATATCAATTCATCCTTTTCTGGATACTATAAGTGGGTGTGGTTTTAGCATAGATGCATCTAGGGGTATTAACCCTAAAATTTTTGGTTGAGTATATCTTATTCATCATTCTCTTTCATGGTAATTTCTCCCTTTCTATGCACTTAGTTTGACACTCTTGGGGGACATAGTTATGCTAATTCACATTTTCATTACAAACCATTATAATGGATTTGAATAAATGATGGTCATGGATTCTCTAGGTCAAATATGAGGTTTCAAAGACTGAAAAGAAAGTTTCATTATTGAGATATCCTATAAGTTATTTTTCAAGAATATATGATTTCTTACTAAGAATATTCTTTAGCACACTATGGTGTTTGGATTTATTCAATGTCTTGAACTGGGTGGATTATGTAAACCGTGAATGTGAAAGACAATGGAAGGATTTTACTAATAAGAAACCAATTGAAATTGGACCTTGAATGTGAAATACTGTGATTATTCCTAATCATTTATCTTGTTAAATGACTAATAATATCAACTTTGGTGAGTTTCTTATCATACCTAATAAGATAAAAATTAGTTTCATGAAGGTCCTATAGAGAAGAATATTGCATTTCCTACATTTCATGTATGTAGGAAATATAACCCTGGGAAATGTATCAAATTAAAGAAGATATTATTTGGGTGCATAAAAGGATATAGAGAAAGTAATTTTCAAGGAAAAATGAAAATCTTAGTTAATGTAATGGATGAGAAAAATGGATTCCCTAAGGTATTACAATTTTTTGAACGCAATAAATATGGAAACTATAGGAATTATGAGAATCAATGTCATAAGGGGAAATCTTAAAAAAAGAATCATAATGTTTGTATGAGTAATGGTTTTACTATTACTGATAAAGAGACTACAAATGACATGTTAAAGGAATAAGGTAATAAGTAATAAGTTTATGAAGCCTATTTAAGGGTTTAATAAGGTGGGGGAATGATTTAAGTGTTTATGTATTGGAATTAAATTTTCATATTATAGATGTATTTTTATCAATGGTACTCTAGTTATAATAATCATAAAATATTTAGTGATTGTCATGCAATAATTTTTCTTTATAGATTTGAAATAATATTTTTAACAGTACTAATGAGCTGGAAAACTGAATTAATGATAAGGAGATATTTTATAGAAAACACCTGATTTAGGAAAAAAAATAACCATTAATATGTGACCAATGTTAAAATAATGATGTTTAGTTGAGATAAATAGATTATTGATAAAGTAAAAAGTATAATATTGATCGACTTGGAACTAATTATTGATTTCATGACAAAGTGGTTTGTGTTATTTTTTTGGGGGGTTTATATTATTTTTGGATTTATGTAATATATTTTATAATTTTTAATTTTATTTAATGGATGAGGTGGGATTTAGTTTTCAGAATCATTTAGGTTTTCATTGAGGTCTTTTGGTAATTCAGTTTATTACCATGTTTCAAGAGAATATAAGATCAATGTATTTACATATTTGGTATGTGACACTTAAAGCTACTTTATGTTGTTTAGGGGATTAATGTTAAGTTGATTTTTGAAATTTAGTGACCTTATTTAAAATAATTGGATTTTTAATTTTATTAGACAAATTTTAGAGTGGTTTTAAGGATAACTACTTGTGAAATGGTTTGTATTAAACATTGGGTATTATCGTTTGAGGTTAACATATGATTTATCATATTTGATAACATGTTATAAGTATTTTGGTTTTGGTAAATATAAAGAAATAAGAGTAATGAATAATCATTATTTAATATATTTTATGATCTATTAAAAGTTAAATTTTTTTCTTCATGCTTAAAAAACATCTTGAATATTCATTTCTTGGAGTAAGATATGAAGTGGAAATTGATCGAAGCACAACCAAAGGATGAAATTATAATTATGATATTGAATTAAATAAAGCAATTACATTTATCATTTTCACTATATTGATATAAAAATAATGCCTCAAATTTAATAATAGGGTCTTGAAATAAAATAATATACTTTTACCCTCATTTTTTATGAATCGATGGCCTCTTTAACCATTACAAATTTAAAGTCTTGTGGTCATTATTTTTCCCATAACCATGTTCTCTATCACTCTCTATTAATCCATAGAGATTATTTTTCCTCAATATATATATATATATATTATCATTACAAAAACGTTCTCCATATTTGTGAACCCAATTATGTGTTTTTTCATGTAACCAATATGTTTCCCACTTCCCATTTTCAAATGAAGTTGTATTATCCCTCTATATGATATGGGTTTTTTGTAATAGTTTTTTGAAATATTGAACCATTGAAGATCAAGAAAAATTATGAGGGAATTATTTTTAAAAAGGTGTAATAATGTAACACACCAAAATTTTAGTTAAATGAATAATGAGATCGATAGCTTACTTAAAACGCAAAATCGAGCTTTAAGAAAATTGTGATATATTATATAAATATTATAATAACCTAGATTCCAAATTGGTGGGTATGAATATGATAAAAAAATTATGAAATAAAAGTATAATAGTCTTAAAAAATAAAAAATTATTTATTAATGCTTTGTAAATAAGTACACAATCTTTATTGAAGTCATTTTATGCTTCAAAAATACATTTTCTTCAATAATAAATTTTGTTACATTTTTTATGGAAATTATAATTATTTTTCAACACATTTAGAAATTTCATGTTATAAAATTAATATTTTTTTTAAATAATCATATCAAAATTAATTTAAGGTATAATTTTGGTATTTTTCCAAAGATGGTTGATTTTTTAGTGAATATTTAAAATATCGATTTTTTAAATAATGTTATATATTTTCATCAAATAATGAAATTTAAAAGTAACATTATATTTTTTATTTTTTATTAAAGTTTAATTTCATTCATTTTAATTATAGAAATATAATTGATTCTATTTTAATTTAAAATATTATTAATTTGATATAAGTTAATTTTTATGTTTAAAAACACATTTTTCTAAAAAATGTTTTTCATTGTATTTTACACATTTATGTTAAATTTTATTTATACAATTTAAAGAGGTTAAATCATGATAATTATATATCATATTTGGAATCATGAGGTTTATATTTGGTAAATAGGTCCCTTTTATTTTTTGTCATTGTGAATAGTAACTTGGGTAAACAAAATCACCTCGGTAAGGGTAAAATGGGTAAAAAATTGTTAAACCAATTAAGTAAGGTCTCAAAATCAACCCAAAACTTTTATTTATTTCACTGGATGGGATAAATTTAACTCTAGTAATCTCAAATTCGAATATATTTCATTTTGGTTCCATTTTCCCCTGATAATAAAATTTATATTATTTTAAGTAAAAAATCCAAATTATTACTCTCTTGACTTTAATATCGATAAATAATTTACATAAGGATTAAAATGGGGTTTTATATCATAGTTATTTATTTTAATTATTAGTTAATTTTTTTATTTGTGATTATTTATTTTTAATTTTTAGTGACAATATAATTACTTTATGTGCTTACACAAAGATAACATGGTATTTATTCAATTAATAAAAAATAAAATAAATAATTTAAAAGTATAAAAAGTAATAAATTTGGATAAATTATTAAGTTACATGAATTTTTAGATAAATAATAAATATTTTGGATGTTTTAAAGGATTATATTCGAGTTCCATATTTCTCTTAGTGTCTTTAATGTCAAATTAAATGAATAGTTTTAAAATTGACATTAAATATATTTTCATGTTAAATATTATTTTGTTAAAATATTTAATACTATTAAATATATTAAAATAGAAAAATTAGTATTATAAAATTTTGAAAATTTCATCTCTTATCCATTTATGAGTCAATTTTTACATTATAAGTAAAATTATAAACCATTAAGAGTGAAAAAATTATTACTATATTTAAGGTTAAAATGGTTTAACTAAGGAGTTAATCCAATGGATAAGGTTTAAAAACACATAAAATAGGATAATTTTTTTGATGGTCTTTAAACCAACTCCAAACTTCTTTTTTAATCTCAATCCATTTGGAATAATTTTTCTAGAGATTAAAATTATTATATTTAAATCCTTTAATAAATTCAAAGTGTGTCCCTCCCCTCACTTATAAAAGGGTACCACTTAATTATATTATTTATACCACATTGAGAATTATAGATCTTCCAAAACCTAAACAAATATCTTATGAACTTTTCTATCCATGAATTGGATTTTCTGGTCTTCTTCAAATACCATTCCAAGGGTCCATAAGAAAGTATCTAAAGGAGGTCTACTGAAGAAGTGGTGATTGTATTACCTGACCTCATTCAATTTGATTCTTATTATAATTCCTATAAATTTTTGATATTAATCATAAAATAATAACTTATCTATAATAAATACAATTAAATTTTATTATTATATTTTAATATCCATTATTCACTATCTTTCCCATTAAATGGGTTGTGTAAGTATCAATCGTGTGTGCGTACAATTTACATTCTACACATAGTGATAAAATTAATTTTCCATTTCCATATTTCACGGATGGTTATTATGAAAGGGTTTAATGTTTATATATGATATTTATCGTATAATTATTCTTCTGTAATTATAATATCATATTTATATTCTAACCTTCCAATCCATTCGAAAATGATAACGTCACTCATTCGTAGGTGTGGACTACCACCTCTACGAAGTGATGTGATTCATTTTTTCTTTCCTATTTACATGGATTGTGATAATTATATATTTAATGAATATATATATATATTATATATATGATATAATAATTATTCTTTAAAGTTGAATTATTATTTACCTTTCTTTCTTTCCATCCATCTAAATGTGAAAACAGTGTTCATGATTACGTATGGCTTACCATCTCCATCAACGGTGTAATTAAGTTTTATATATATATCCTTCATGGATGAATATAAATATATATATATATATAATGAATATATATGATATTTAAATCAATATTAACATTATGGGGATTTTTGAACCTTGATCAAAGTAAAATGACTGGAACTACCGAACTGCAATTCTCACCAAAAATGAAATAGTTAACACCCGGAAACAACAATTTTAATAAGGAATTATTAATAAATGGGTGTTAAAATATTATAATTTTATCATATATGATATTTTATGTACATGAATATAGTATTAAATTATAATAAATTTAATTTTATTATAAATGTGGTTAAATCTCTTTCGAAGAAAGTTGAACTCAAGGTTAGGGATTTTTTCATACTTTTAATTCTGGGAGACACAAGCCATTTTCAGCAATTGTTTACTTTTTGTAGTGTATATACTACTTATTATTGTCTTTTATGGTTATTAACATGAAAATTATTGGTACTTATATTCCCATATGAGTTTTTATCTTTCATAAGGTTTTGATTCAAAGATTACCAATGTTGTAAGAGTTCTTTATCTCAATATTGTTTCCCTGAGACATGTTTGATGATATGCACCTATTTATGTTCCAGACTTTTATATACTACCACTTTTATGATTTATATCATGATTATATATAATTTTATGATATTTAATTATTCATTTGAAGTTATTATATAATGGGGAATATGATTCAAATGTTACCAAGTGGTAAGGGTTTTATGTTACAATCTCAAGTTTACCAAGGTTATATATGATTAAGTTTCCAATGATGAAATTTCATCATATTCCTATTAATAATTCTCATTATTTTTCATATCCTATGATCATTTCTAGAGACTACAAGTTTTTCTTTCATTTCCCTCTCTATAAATACTAAATATACCAAAATACTATTTTTAATGAAGTTTAACTTTATTTCTCTTTTTTAGCAGAAATATTTTTCCATCCATGCCATGTTTTATAAAAAAATCATGAATATTTTTAATATTATCCAATTTCCCCCATTTTTATATTTTTTTAAATAAAATGAAAATTCTTTTTTTTCAAATGAGGTACATTTTACTTTTTATCAAAAATGTGAAATGAGTCTTTCTTTTAATGTACCAGTCAAGAAATAAACATCAAATTTCCATGACTGATCAATGTTTTAATGATTTCTTTATAAGTTGTTATGGTTATTTTAAAATAAAAATTTTTGTATAATATTTTGGAAGTTTTAATTTTTTAAATAATTATTTCTAAATGAAAAGTATATTTTCCTCGATAAATATTCCAAGTGATTAATTAAATTCATTTTCATCTATGATGAAATCCTTTTATGTTACTTATTATTTACTAAGGATATAGACTAATAACACTATCATTATTATTTTTCTGAATACACTATCATTATGATGATGATATGTTTATGAAAATGATTTTATTTTACACGGGTTATGCTATGATGAATTGTTGATATAATTTTGAAACTCGTTTATTTTCCATGGTTAATGATATATAATGTTTTATGATCATGTGGAAAACATTTGAATGGATTATCATTATGTAGATGAAGGGTCCAAAATTATATGGTCCTCCAATGCATTGGGTAAATATAGATATCTCATTAGATAATAAGGATTGAAATGTAGAGTAATCCTAGATTGGTAAGGAACTCTTTCCCCAATGATAGTCTTGGTAATGACCATTGACTAAGGGTATGATGGAACAGTGGGTGAATCTAATCAACTATGATATACTTGGTCGTGAGAGTTGAATAAGTAAGTGATTTTATATTCTTATTCTTATTCCAATAATTTATGTCATGTGACATTTTTATTCTTTAAGGGATCATATTCATTGATTATTTTATGATTCATGTATTATGAACTACCATGATTTATACCATGAGTTATGATCATGATCTATGATATATTGGTTATTGTTTTAAAATTTTAAGATCATATTTTCATACACTTATGTTTATGTTATGTTTAAGTGATCATTGATATCTCCCTTGTTTACCCTTACTAAGCATCAGATCCCACCCTTGCTTACCTTTACTTTCACCATATTATAAAGAATGGTTTAAAATAATATATGTCTAAGAAGGGTGCTCGTTATGAAGAACATAGTTGGAGATAATGTCGATCTCTTATGATCATGTTTATTGTGTATATACATTCCAAATGACACTAAATTTATATGATTTTTTAAAGTATTGTAATGTTATGTGATGAATATTCATATATTAAGATGTAATATCTATGTATGAAACAATTGGGTTGTTATAAAATCATCCTTTACTAAGTAATGATTTTATATTGTACATTAGTATTCATTTTTATAGTGTAATTACTTTCCCTTTTACTTATAATATCATAAATTATAGTTTAACATTGAAACATCACTTCCATTCATTTTCTCTCTTATTGTTCACTATGAATGATTTCATATCTAAAATATAAGGTTCTTTCATAACTCAATATTCATTCTTCAGTTATAATGTTTTTCCCGGAGCTTCACCTTTCATTTCATATGTAATACCCTATTTCAATCTTGTGATATCACTTTTTATTCAAATCATCCTTAATGATCACTTCTAATCCTTCTTGAAAATGTAAAAAATAAGAATAATTCAAATCCACATAAACTATAGTTCAACTCCTTGTCCATAATTTACCTTCCTTTAAATATTCTCCTTTTTTATTATAAATTTAATTATGTGTTGTCTCGTGTAAACTTCATATTTACCTTTACATCTTTTCAAAATAAATTTTTATTTTTATTGATGCGGGGATTCAAAAAAGGTGTTTTTAAAATATAAAATAGGAAACATATGATTTCTTATTTCATGAAAAGTTTCACCTTCATAAATTGATTTTCACCATGAATATATTTTGAAAACCCTCATTATTTTAGAGCAAACCATACTATTTTAATTATCATATAATGGGAAATTATATGTTATTTCTTTAAGATATCTTATTCTCATATTGAAATGTATCACTTATGTAGTTCATTTTTATTCTTACTTCTCCATGATCATTTTAATGAATTTTCATATATTAGAACTCAACGTTCATGATATATGATTATTTATTAAAATATGAAAATAAAAAATTATTTAGATACTTATTCTCTTGAAAATCTTTTTGGAATAGCCTTTAGTTATTATTTGAGACCATATTATAAAACCTTGTTCTTTCTCATGGGTTTTGGAAAGCTTGTGCATTATGTATGTATTATTTTACTTCGGTTACACACATATCCATGTAAATATTATAATTTTCATTATTTTATAGGTTTTATTTATATTTTATGTCCCGCCAATGCATTGGGTAATTTTTCTATCTCATGAGATACTATGTATGGTGCATGAGAAGCTAGCCTAAGAACACTATGTTATGTAACAGGTGGACTTGAAATTATACAGGCCTCCAATGAAATGGGTTATGTTTTATATCTCATGATATATTATGTAAGGTATTAGAGAGTTAACTCTGTATTCCATGGGACATTTTCCACTATGTTTATAGGAATGGGGAGTGAACCCAATCCACCATGAGACTTTGTCAAGTATGTTTATGGTAATTGATAGTGAACCCTATCCACCATAAGACTTTTTACAATATTTTTAGGGGAATAAGGAGTAAACATAATCTTCATGATTCTTTTTTCACTTTGTTTATGGGAATTGGGAGTGAAATCAATCCACATTAGAATTTTTCCACTTTGTTTATGGGAATTGGGAGTAAGTCCAATCCATCATGGGTCACTGTCCACTATGATATTCTTTGCAATAAGCCTTGCCTTATGCTTATGATGTCATGTGTTATGTTATTTTAAAATATTTATGATTCCATGATCATATGATATCCTTTCCTCATTCCATGTTTCCAAGAACATCTCACACTGGTATGTCATGGTACATGTTTTTTCTTTTGAGGTTACATTTCCTTCCTTCATGATTTCTGGGAAACTATTATTTTTTCATGTTTTATTAATAAGAAATTTCTCAAGGATATTATTTTATCATATTCTTATGATCTAACCCTAGAGGACATGTTGATAATTTTTCCCATACAGAGGATGTGATCTCACCCCTTTCTTATATTTAACTTTCCTAGTTTATGAAGATAAATATAACTTAATAGAAGTCTAGATGGTACTAGAGATTAGTTAAATTATTTATAGGCGTAAAAAAGTTTTATAAAATAAGTTTTCTATATAACTAGTCCTCGAAGGAACTAAACCAATGTTTCTCTAAGCAATGGAAGCTTATTGTGAGATGTAATGTATAAATTATGGAAATGGTGTAAAATAAAGATATATTTATCTTAGTTCATCAAAAGAATAGTTTTAAAAGTATTATTTAGTATCAACATCCTGTATTTTGTTATGATCATTATTCCTTGAAATGGTGTGGATAAATTATTAGATATTATATTATTGTTACATCATATTTGTACGATGTGGTATTTTATTCACTATTATAGTATTTTATTACTTTATTGAATGACTTATTATATGATTTTATATTTATTCGCTTTATTTTTTTTGATCTAATGATGTTCTAAATTTACGTTATAAAGGATTTAATTTTTTTGTATACCTACACTGATTTTAATGGAAAAGGTATAGTGCACCTAAACACGGTCTATAATTTCTCAAGGTTATCACATGGAGAGTATTTATGCATTGTAATGGATTAATTTTATGATGTTAATTTATATACACAATGGTTTTTAATGGAATAAAGTCTAGTTTAATTGTTGACACACAAAAACACACACACACATATATTTATATATATATATGAGTGAAATAATGGATAAAGGTTATAATATGTACACATTCCCCTTGGACTATAATGTATTAGGGTTATGTATTATATTTGGATTGTGATGGCTTGAGGTTACAGCATGAGTCTATGTGGTGATGATGTAGTGATGTGGTTATTATAATTTGGATGTGGTTGAGGTTATGTATTGTTGTGGATATGTTGTGGTGGTTGTGGAGGTGTAGAGATGGATGTGATGTGATAGGGATTTGGTTGATTAGTTGACTTATATTATTGATGATATGATATATATTTTTCATGATATGATGAATTCATTATGATGATTGATGTTTGGTGAATTATTTTTAGAACATATTCATTATTCTTATGTGAACTAAGAAGCGAGATATTACACACAAAAAATATACAATTGAAATAATAATCCTATGTGATATGATTAATCAATTGAAAATGATATGATTCTAGGAATACAATTTATTTCTTATATGATTAATGATATCTGAAAACACCATTGATTAATTATTCCTATTTTAAGATGCCAATCTGATTGAAATGATAGCCATAGTGAAAAGGTCGAACCATGCCAATCCGCATTGCCAATGAGATAAATTTTCTAAAAGAATATTGGGTTAGATTGAAAATAGTCAGAGATAGGGGTCACCCTATCTAAGACCTCTTAAGGACTTGATTGACCCACACTCTCTCCATAATAATATAGTGTTTAACCATAGTGAGCTGAAGCAAGTACATAAAATATCAATAACAGTCTCGGAGAAACCCATACATCTCCTGATGCGAATAATGAATCTCCACTCCAAATGATCATCGGATTTTTCCATGTCATGTTTGATAATCACATTCGAGCCAGTCACCTTTCAATTGATATCCAAAACCATCTCTTGGTCCTAATAGCACCTTGAATTGATCTTCCACGAATGAAGGCGTGTTGTTCTTCCAAGATCCATCCATGGATGAACTTAGAAAGCCTGATGTTGATGATGGTGGCCATAGCCTTGTATGAAAAGTTACACAGGCTAATAGGGAGATACTGAGAAATATAAGAAGTAGAGAAAACCTTTGGAATAAGAATCATAGTGGTAGCACTAGAAATACCGGGGAGAGACCCACCACTAAAAAAACCCGAATTGACTCGATAAGGTCCATATTGATGATTTTCCAGGTCACAATTTAGAAGGACCCCGAAAAGACATTAGGGCCTAGGGCGCTATTCAGACTAAGATACATAACTAACTCTCAGATATTTTTCTCTTCAATAACACTTCCAAGTAGCCATTCACATGACATGGGATAGAGCTGGGGATAGAGTCAAATAGATCTGTTTGTCTCGTGGGGTAGCTTTTTGGGAGCCTAGAATTACGGTAACATAATAAATTTTTAAAATGGGAGCAGAACATACACCTAATAAGATCCAAATAACTAGAGAAAGATATATCCTCAAGGATGATACTAGGAGTCTGGACATGTTGCATTTAATTTAACCATTCATAGAAGAATGTATAGTTGTGGTCCCCTTTCCTGAGCTATATATTGCGAGAGCACTCCCGGAGGTGCCTCTCCTACTCCAACAGAGTCTCATTCCAGTATTGGTTCTTGAGGCAAAGTGAATAAAAGGTCTCATTATCCCATTCCACTTCTATTTGGACTTCCATTCCCTCAAACTCCTTAGAAATATCATCCAATTGCACCTTCTCTAATGAATGAGAGGAGGACTATGTCATAAGGGCCTATTTTCGGAATTACAATTTGAAATGTAGACCCACCCAACCTACACTCGGATAGGGAGAAGCCCAGAACTGATGCACACTGTCCAAAAACATTAGATATTGCAGCCAGATTTTGGAGAAAAATAAGCGTTTGGGATCCGGAGGTCTTGATAATAGATGAAGAAGAAGGGGATAATGGTCTAATAAGGCCCAGAATAAATGGAATACTTCATGGTTCTGGAAGGATTAGATCACATGTAGGTTTCCCAAGCATCGATCAAGTATGCACCATGTATGTATGTTTCCCCTCTGATTTTTTCACCATGTATACCTGTCTCTAGAGAATACAAGATCCTCAAGACCCTCTTCTATAGTAAAAGTGGAGAAGTCAACACTTTCGGCTATGGATAAGGATATTTTTTATTTTTTTCTCAGAGGGATTCATGATCAAGTTAAAATCACCACCCACTATCCATGGCACATCTCTCAGGTTAAGCACCCCATGATCTACCCAAAGATTCTTGTGAAGGCTGTAAATGCTGAAAAATGAGTCGCCTTTTATAAAAACACAGTTTTAAACTTTTTGTAACATTAATTCCAAATACATGACATTTAACATTTCATGCCCTGTAAAATCTCACAACTTGTTCCTAGAAACAAATATATGATGTTTAAACCAAATAATCCACATGTAATCTCCCAACAGTCAACAGAAGACCTAGATTCTACTGTAAAATTCAAAACCAATGATAAAAATCAAAAACAAAGAAAAAGTCATACCTTAAGAAAGGTAATAGGGTGTTACACTTCCAAATGATTAATAGGAATAAATTAGATTTAAAAAGGTCATAGGTTTAAGGTAAATTCAAATGACTAGTGTGGATTTATGTGGGTGGAAGCTATCTCCTTTTATATGTAAAAAATAGGGACATTTACTTGGAAAATAAAGTTATGTGGGGGTAAAGATAGAATCACATAGGAGTTAAGTGGGTTGGGTGAGAAAATTATTTGAAGATAAGTGAGTTATAATTTTATATCTAAAAAAGTTCTTATATAAATTCTATGTTTCATGTTAATTTTCTAAAATTTGAGCCACCGTAAAATACGCATTTTTTCCCTAATTAACCATTTTTAAATTTTTACCATGGTAATTATTTTTTTACTAAAAATTTAAGATACCCATATTATCTAATTTAGAAGTGATAAATCTAAATTTGGAATCCATTTGATCTAATTAAATTTATAAATTTTATAAAATTCAATTTTAAATTAAAACATAAGACATTGAAAAAATATATATTATAGAAAAATATCTATTTATACATTAAATGTTTTTTATTTTTATTTATTATCAATTACTAATTAAATTAGTTTCAATATATTTTTTTTACATATTTAAAAAACATATAATAATATTCAAAAATAAATCAATTTATTTAGATAATGTTTTCAAAACATTTATAAAAATGATTCTTTAAAAAATAAATGTACTATTGTGGTAATTAAAATTTACATTAGTAGCTTATTAATATGTTAAAAAATAAAATTATTGTATTAAAAAACCTAAATGAGATTATTAAAAATATGAAAACCATTTTATTAGACTCAATTTCTATTTAAAAAAAATTTAATATTATTGTGTATAATAAATAAAAACTTTTTTCGAAAAAAAAATATATTTTAAGCATAAAATAAATTTAATCATATTACTTGCATAGTAATAAATATTAGATACATGTTAAAAAAATTATTATATATATTATCCGTATATTTCATTAAATTAATTATTTATTAGTGTTATTTATAAATACACAACACTTACAAAAAATAATTCATTAAAAATGTCAATTTTATATTAAATAGTCTTCACCAAACACCATTAAGATTATTCATTTATATTATAAAAAAATAATTTTATCAATAAATTGATATTAAAATATTTATTTTAATCATATAAATACATCATATAATTCTTCAATAATAATAATATGCAACACCTAAAAATATTTTTATAAAAGACATTGTAATTAAATAATACGTTTCAAATTTAATTTTTCTTGTTTGTGAATTATATTATTTTAAATCTATTACTTAAAATAAAAAACATAAATATTATTTTTTTATGCATGTATTTACATGACAATATTTCCAATGAAAATATTTCCAATGAAAATATTTCCAATAACCATATTTCTCTTTATAATGGCTATATTGCTCCCATTAGCTCCTATAAAACCATTATGTCCCAATATCTTGAATCTCACTTCTCATTACCTTTCAAATTATATTTCATAACATGATTTACCATTTAATTATGTTCTTTCTTATTTTAGGTTTAGTTTTATTAATGGTGATTCTCATGGGTGAATATTATCTATGGGATCCCCTTGTTTTAAAAACATTGTTCCTTTTTATATATTGCACCATTTTTATTTATGAACTTTTAATGGATGTAATCATTTATAGAATTTAATATTAAATAGTATGCAATACATGGTTTCATTTACCTTTTTTAATATTTTATTATAAATGAATAAATCATTGTTAGTTTGATTTATAACTTTTGTGACTTATTTTCTACTCGAGATAAAATATTTCAATAGAATAGAAAATTTATATTTTTTAATGGTATACATAAATTTTAAGAAGATAAAATGATTCATAAAACCTAGGTTTTTATATCCTCCATCTCTTAAATAACTTTTTCCCTCACAATTTTAATTAACACTAACTAATGAAATTATCCAATGGTATATATAAGATAGGGATGACTTGAGATAAAATTTATAATAAGATACCAACATCACTATCTTTTGTAAGACCAAGAAACTCATATTTTACCATTTAATAATAATATGTTTTTATTTTATTTTTCATCGATATTTTTTTCAAATATTATCCCTTAGTTGGTTATATTATGTAGGGGTTTCTAGTGACATACCTTTCACAACATCATTTTCATGATCTTGATTCCAACCAAATACTAAAACCAAACGGTAATGAAAATATTTAATAATATCATTGTAATCTATTATATGGATATAGATAAATAGTACTAAGATGTATCATCAATCATTTCATCCTATGACACTTTAGAGTTATTTTACTATTAGATTTTCTAAATTATATATTTATATATTAAATCTTAAAATTCCTTTTAAATCCTTAATAATGGTTAATAATGAAAATGTGAAACATCCAAAGTATATACAATGGGAGTGTCATACTAGGTGTGTAGTTAGGCCCACTTGTTGTGTACCAATTGAAAATTGATTTAATACCCAACCAATAATTTTAAAGGATTGTTAACCTAAGGTGTGTATGTTCCAAATCCTGTATCCACTTGTTTTTTATCCAAACAAGGATGTAATTTCTAGGAAGAAACACACTTTATACTTTATCAATATTTTAGTAAAGTTTTACGATATTTAAATTTATCCTCAAGGTTTTTACTATTTTATTCTACTCCTAATTTTTACTAATAATTAAATCAATATCATTATTACTATATCCTAAATCCAAAAATCATGGAAAATTTTACTCCTAAAAATTAACTTAACCCCTATCTCCAAACAAAATAAATTTGTAAAGAAATCAATATATACCACCATCATGTATACTCCCAAATTATATTTATATTTTCACAAAATAACCAAAATTTCCATGAGATCGAATAACATACTAAAACTAATGGATATCTATGCCCAAATTATATACTCTTTCTAACCTATAAAGTTATATAAACACTACTTTGATACAAACTATGATACTCCAGAATTGTGATCTTATATTCAGTGCTAATAAAAGTATTCTTTACATAAAAAATCTAAAAACAATAGAAGCAACCCAATCATAACCTTCCATAACTACAATATCAATATTAAATATATATTCACATACACCCCCAATAACTTTTAGGTTTATTTTTTTTAGAATTAGAATAATATTTAACAAAAAACTCATATCTTCCCCATCAAAAGGGCATTTTTTTCGAAACCAAGGATTACTTATTTTATAATATGTCTTCAAAATATATTATAAAATTAATCCACACATGATTCTCAGATAAACATATCATAATAAATACTCTTCCTTATAACCATGGTAATGTAAAACATTATAAGGGTGATCTCAATCTATCAGTAAGGAGTATAATATATCAAATTCTATCATGCAATAAACAAGGCATGAATAATTTCGTAGGAATAAATAAAAAACAAATAATTACATATAACTTATAACATGATCATGTACTATATCCCTGTATAACATAAAATATAAATTGTCACATGGATAAAAATAACTGATTTTATAGTGATGGAATACATAATTCCAAATGACTTAATCTTATAATCAAGTCTTTATGCCAAGACATCTTACATACCATCAAATCCTCATGAAAATACATTATATGTAAATTGGTAAGGCATACACCAAATTTAACAAACTAGTTTGTCTCATGATACCTATTAATGAATTTAGGGGATACATAATTCTAGGCCCCACACATAACATTATAATTCCAATTAAATCATCATATGAACTAAATGGATAACAATACAATACAAAACAACTTTCCTTATACCTATTGAAATAACTATCATATGAGATTTCAACACTTTCCCAAATAAATAAATAAAATAACATGATTATATCCCATCTATAGAGATAAATTTTATGGTATCATTAAATCATATCACTAGTTAAACTTAATAGCTTTGAATGATGTTTCCATACATAAAAGATAGCTTTATAAGTAGAACACTTTGAACGGCACCACATAAAAAGTGATCAACAATTGGATCATTCAATACTATGAAAATAAAGACCTAAAAATATTATAAGATAATTTAGAGGATATTATATGAAATATAATTCCTAGAATATAAATATTTTTTTGATAAATAAGAAAATGGATCAAAATTATAAGAATTTTTAGAAGAAGAAAAATTTCAATGTTGTAAAAAAGGATAAGTTTTGAGTCACTTTAAAAAGTCATTTTCGAAGAGGTGATTTGAATACTATTTAAAATAATTTAATTATAATCCCAAATAAAAATGTCTTGAAAATTAATATTTTTTATTCCTAGGATATATGGAGTGGAATATAAAATATATGATCATGAAAGGAAAAACATTTTTCATATTTCAAAAAACCATTTCGAAATCCACATCATTTAAAATATTAATAATGCTTCCATTTAAAAAGAGGTAAATAAAAATAAAAATATATAATTAGATAATACATATTTGGATATCAAAAATTAAAGGAAATAATTTTTGGAATGAAAGAATATACACATGGAGGAAAACGATCATTAAAGAGGATGAGAATTATTTTTAACAGCATTATACTTTTATGAGAAATAAATTCATCAAGGAAGAAACTTTGAATTAAAAATGTTTTTTCCCATAATAAATAAGTGGTAATATCATATGAAATTGGAAATAAAATAATATATTGAACTTAGCAGAATAGATTTTATGAATAAGCCTTACAACTCAATGTACTGAAGTTGAGTTGAATCCTATACAACTTTAGTAGTATATGAATTAAAAGAACATAAAATTTATATTGTGAAATGAAATTTAAAATAAAATAAATAAATTATATTTTTGATGAAATAATTCAATGTGTTTGTAATTAAACCATGTTAAAGAATAATTCATGAAAATATGAAAGCATGTCTCAATGAATGGGAATTTAGATGAAAACCCTTACATTTATTCCTGACTTCCATGAAAGTGATTTAACCTCCAGTATAATAAACATAAAAATAGTAATTACTTATTTTCGAACTTTATTCAAATATATTTCCTTTTATACTATTCAATTATAATAATTTATTATACATTTGTTATGTAGATGTTTTCTATTTTTATCACCGGATTTTAATAACCTTGATTATTTTGTACCCACTGTGTAATATCGATGTAGTTCCCCATACATCAATACTAATTTCATAATTCCTATATTATTTAAGGTTCTATAATTTATATTCTATAATTATTTTAATATTTTTAATTGTATAACTTGATATTTGTAATTAAAATTTTTGAATATGAAATCAATGATGAGCTTGTTTTTGTATTTTTTAACTAACAAGGGTAGTATATTATTAGCATGATATATATTTATATAATGAATAATTTATCTTTATGTAATATTAATGAATTCAGAAATATAATTTTTATTCCTTATAAATTCTTATAACTATCCACTAATGTGGTGATGAAAGATGATATACATCATTCAGGGAGGTGGTGGTCTACACATAACATTAGTGGCATATTCATTTCCCAAAAAATGGGAGGGAAATAGATAATGGTTGTCTAATCAACATAATAAAATTTCAGTATACTATTGATACTAATATAATTAAATTACTATGATTTTAATAGGTTTTATTTTTAATTATAGATAATAAATTCTTAGTGAGTTGGTAGTACTGATGTTGAGGACTTGAATCTTCGCTTGAAAGACTTCTTCAAAATAGAGGACATGGGGAACTTTTTAGTAACCAAGGGATTCCACATGTGGAATTTTAATATAGTAGAGGTACAATTGGTGGATATTAAAGTTAAATTATAAGGATAATAGTTACTTGATGTGGGTTGAAATGGGATCACATTATATGTGAAAACGAGGTATATTTCCTTAGAAACTAAAGTTGGGTGAGGGGTAAAGATGGAATCACATGGGGTTTAGGTGAGTTAGGTGAATAAATGTTAGTGAGACATGAAATTTTTACTTTACCAACTAAAAGTGGTCTTATAAAAGGTATAAGTTCCATGTTAATTTAGAAAAATCCCATCAACTTTAAATTTTCCATTTTACCCTTATTAACATTGATTGAAATTTTACCATGGTAATTAGTTTTTACTAAAATAACCAGATAACCCATATAACATAATTTTGACATTATGAAGATGAATTTTGACTCCATTTAATATAATTTAATTTGTAAATATGAAAAAATTAACATTTAAATTAAAAAATAAGCTATCAAAAAAATCCATTTTTATAGAAAAATGTCTCCTTATATATTAGGCATTTTTTATTATTATTTATTTTAGTTTGATAATTAAATGGGTGTTAATATATATTTTTATATGTTTAATAATCAGATTTTATTCATCATAAATAAATATAATTATTTAGATAAAAATAAGACTACATTTATAAAAATATTTCTTTAAAAAATAATTGTTTTACCTTGGTAACTATTATTTAATTTTGTAACTTATTTTTATCTTAAAAAAGAACATGAAATTATTAAGAATATCAGATATGTTGATTAAAAATATGAAAAACATTTTATTTGACTCAATTTCTAGAATTTATAAAAATTATTTTTAAAATTATTTTTCAAAACAAATAATTTTTTTTCCCGAAATATATGTATTTTAAGCATAAAATGAAATTATTAATATTACAAGCCCAGTACCAACTATTGGATGTGTGTTTATGTCTTTTATTACCAATAATATCAATAAATATCATTAAATTAATTATTTTTCTGTGATTAATTAGAAATAAAAAACACATTAAAACTTGTTCTTTGGAAAATATAATTATTATATTAAATAATCTACTCCAAACACTATTAAAATTAAATATTTATATTCTAAAAAAAATTATTTCATAAATATATTGATATTAAAAAAATTATTTTAATCATATAAATACATGATATCATTCTTTAATAATAATAATAATATTTAATCTATAAAACGTTTTTTATAAATAAAAATTTTAATTAAATATTATATTTTTATTTCATTATTTTTTTTTTTGAATAATGTTTTTTTATATTTATTAATGAAAATAATCTACATTACTCTACCTTTTTGATACATGTATTTCTAATTACCATATTTCCAACTATAATATTTCTAACAACCTTATTTCCCTTTATGATGGTTATATTTCCCCCATTATCACATATAAATTCATTACATCCTTACCTCTTCAATCACACTTCTCTTTCCCTTTCATTTTATATTTCTTAACCTGATTTAATAATTAATTATGTTCTTTCTCATTGTAGGTTTACTTCTACTAATGGTGATTCTCAAGTTTGAAGTTCATCTTGAGGTTCTCCAATTTTTTAAAATATTATTCTTTGTTATTTATTATCTCATTTTATTTTATACAATTTTAATAGATGTAGTAATCTATAGCACGGAATATTCCATGGTATATAATGTTACCCCGAGGTGAGATAAATATAGGTCTTGATAGGGTGAATAAACCTTTTATTCATTTTGAAAAAGATACAATAATAAGAGTTATTATTAGGAGAAAATATTGATAATGGTTCAATTATAGTTCAGTTGAAAACAATAATAAATAGTTTCAGACCAGAAAACCATGTAATAAAAAATATAGTAGATACAACTCTAGAATTGTATTATTAATATCATGTGAAATAATAAGAATCAAGAAAATCAAGTGAAACAAATAAAATAGATACAGTGTAGTTGAAAATAAAACAATGAACAAATGATTTTTGTAATAGTTTAGTTCAAGGAGAACCAACATATACTCTTCGCTTCACTCTTTTCTTTGAGTGAGATGGTAGACACTAAAGAATTAAACCTTAATTTTGAAGGGTGTAACAACCATTCACATAAACTACCTTTCTATAGACCAAACCATAACCAAAATCTGACATTTTTTCATTAGAGTCACAACCCAATGGCCTACCTTTTGGAGTGGACATATAACCAATAACTTGAACATACTTCTTTTGGGAAAAGAATAAACTAATTAATAAATATTAAATAAAAAACTCAAATAACACAATGATGAAAAAATGTAGAATAAAAGAATGTCAATTATAATTATGCATCTTTTTTGTAGCTTCAATCACTTCAGTAAAATAATCAACATTGATGTTCCTTCATGATCGAAGTGATGGAACAATAGTCATAGTGGGGATTCAGCACTTTGAAATTCTCATATAAATATCATGTGTATATATTTATATTTTTTCATTAATTATAATTTATATGAAAATTATTTTATGTCTAATTTAGTTTTAATAAACTCAATAATCATCTTGATCACGTGATAATTTCTTCAAATCCAATCCCAGATTTTCACGATTTGAAAAATAATACATAGAATGCTACTATAGCCCTTATATGAAATTATCATGCATAGTTTGAAAATATATTCCAATGTTAAGCCATTTTATATATTTATCAAAAAATCAAAAAATAATTCACATGTAATATTTGGCATATATTTATATTTTAAAATATAATAAAATAGTTAGAAAAAATCATATCTACTTGTAGTAAATAGAACTACAAAAACCATCATGAAACAAAGATTCATTCTCTATCTTATCAAAAATACATTATACCCAGCATAACTCCCATAGCGGTAATTCCATTTACAAACATATAGATTATAGAAACATACCATGGGAATTGTCATGGAATAGTCTTCTATATCAATTCATTTCAAAGAACTTCTAAAAAAATATGAGTTACACCATGACTAATTAAAAATTCCATATTGGGCGTCCCATTTCTCATTTTCATTTCTCCGACTCAAAATTACATATACTATGTTTTGGATAAAATCACTAACCGTTTT
This sequence comes from Viscum album, assembly GCA_963277665.1. Lineage (NCBI taxonomy): Eukaryota > Viridiplantae > Streptophyta > Magnoliopsida > Santalales > Viscaceae > Viscum > Viscum album. The sequence goes on along the minus strand of OY728160.1, from coordinate 1,202,425,938 downwards.
GGGTGAAGAACTCATCAAACATGATCTTCTTGGATTTCTTAATGCCCAAGGCCATTGAAAATTCCCACGACCATGTTTCTCATTTCCTATAGGAATTTTCCAATCTCAAAATGTTTGCCGCTACAACATGCCAAAGAATACCAAGTCATTTTGAATAGTGATCTAATATACCATAAATTATTCCTTGTGATATTGTCATTTCTACACTCTGTAAGAATATAATCATCCAATTCTATAAGCTATATAGAGGTAATCTTTAAGTTCTATAGTTTTCATAAACGTAATAAACAGGGCTACATGCTTCGTAAAGATATACCAATTTCACTTAAAGGTAGAATTTAATATTTAAGATCCATTTGAAAAAAAACATAAGGGTAATTATAAAATTAAGTATGTTACATCAAGGTAAATATAATATTAAGTAATGGTACGCTAAAAAAATTTATGGTGCGTAAAGGTATGCTATATCTATGTAGACAAACAATATACTATATAAAGGTCATTATAGACTTACGTAAAGCTAAAATAATTTACCAAAAAATATAAAAACATAAGATTTATAGAATTAAGAATCAATCTTTATAAATATCAAAAAATTTAAGATCTATGATTAAATATAAAATGAATGTGGGGTAATATATTTAACAAGACACAAACAACTAATTAATAGACTAACAATTCAACCAAATTCAAGAATTCATAATATCTCCAAGTTCAAACACTAACAATGTCCCCTTTTTCATAAAATGAAAAATTGAATATTTAGAGATATTTATAAAATTTAAAAATTATCACAAAATTATCTTTCTAAATTTTTCTACCAACTTTTGAAATTTATTAGAATTTAATGATATAAAAGGTGTGAATAGTTTTTAATACTTATTAGAGTGAAAAAAATGTTAAAATCTAAAACTAATAATATAACAAAAAAGTATATATTTTAAACAGATTATAAAAACAAATAATTTTACATGATAAACATTTTAAAATAGATTTTAAAAATTATATGTTGAATATTTAACAATTAAACAAGATAAAGAAGTTTTTCACCTAAATTCATTCTTTTTATAAAAAATCAAAAAAAAATATTCTTTAAAAAATAAAAAAAAAATATTCAAACTGTTTATTTAGTTTCTTTCTATTATATATTACTTAAAAAATCCCCAATAGTGATAAATAACAAACCATTTTAACTTTGAAATAAATAGTACACATATAAAAAATTATAACTATTATTTCATCTTACACTTTAGTGTAAAAGAAAAGTATTAAGTTCCATTACATCAAATCTATTTATGGATATATATATTGAGACATTCTATAATGGAATTTTTTGTGTCTATTGAAATAGTAAAAAACTAAAAAAATCAATAGTTCAAGATAAATCACTATCACACCAATTTTGATTTCTATTTTCTCAAACATCGTATCATGAATAAGGTTTAAAAATATATCAGATAGTTGATTTTTAATTTAAAAAAATTATAAAACATTGACTCCTTTATTAACATGATCTCATAGAAAATAAAATCAAAAATCTATATGTTTTCTTCTATAATGTTATAAAGGATATTTATATATTAAAATTTTACTATAATTATCACAAAAAATTGGAATTTTATAAAAACAAACACTAAAATCACATAGATTTTTTAATCTCGATAATTTGAGCACAAAAACTAGCATCATATATATTATTAGCCTCAACTGTGGAAAATGAAACTGATAATTGCTTTTTGAAACTCCATATAATTAAGATTTTATAAATTATATGACACAAACTTGATGCGCTTTTTCTATCATGTCTACGATCTCTAAAATAATAATTAGAATGAGTTGAAAAGTCAAAACATGTTTTCAGCATAATGAAATAAACCAATATTAATAGTTTCATTAAAGTATCTTATGATCCTTTTAGTTTCCTTAAGGCAACTTTTTATAGGATTAGACTAAAATATAGCACATGAGCAAACTGAAAATATTTTATCCTGACAATATACAGCCAAATAATAAAAAATACCTATCATGCCTCTATATATTTTAATATAAACACATTTTATAGATTCATATATATCCATCATTGAATTAGTGATCATAATAATTTTAATTGTTTTGTGTGAATCAAGACCAAAACATTTTACATGTTTCTTTAGAATATTTATATTTATTTAAAAACAAACCATTTTTTCTTTAAGAAATTTACAATCAAGGAAAAAAATTTAGTTCACTCATTAAACTCATAACAAATTCCATGGTCATCAACTTAGAAAATTCATTACCAAGAAAATCACTGGTAGAACCAAACATAATATCATCAATAATTAAAAATACATACTTTTTTCCACCTAAAATAATAGTTTGTAAAGGACCAATTAAATCAAGATGCGACAAATCAATAGGTCTAACAGTTTTAACATCATTAATAAATTTGAAATTTCATTTATATTATGTCCCTTTAGAACAAGAATCATAAAAAAAGAATTTACTTAATTTTATTTCTGTTCAATATTATTCCTCTTCATGATTTGAAAATTTATGCAGGATCTAATTACTAGAATGTCAGAGTCTTCTATGTCATAAAATTTCATCAATCTTTATAGAATTTAGACACTTAACTTTATGTTTGGTTATTTCAAAAAATCAATATAGTAAAAATTTTATTTTATATTTACTGAAAACCAAACAAATTCATTCTTATAAACTATAAATTTATAATTTTCAAATTTTATATTGAATCCATCACCACAGAGTTTTGATATTATTATTAAATTTTCTTTTCAACCCTCAATATACAATAAATTATAAATAATAATATTTTCTAGAAATCCAAATTCGTCAAACCCTTTAATATGAAATTTAGAGTTGTCATCGAATGTGATCTAACCTCCATAACATGAATTAAATTATAGAAAGTTATAAATATAATAAATCATGTTTCTAGAACACCTTCTTTCCATATACATTTATTATTTGAGACATGTAATGAGGATCTCCTTAGAACACTTATCCCTCAATATAAGGTTCTCGATTTATACTTCTCATCCTGACTCAGTGCTTCAATCACAATATTTAGTATATGTCCAACCTCCAAAAAATGTTTTCTTCTTCTATTTTCTCTTGCCCTTATATTTATTTGAATTCTTGAGTTTCATAAAATCTAACTTGATGCATCCTTTCTTTTTATACTCATAATATGTTAGATCATAAACTTAATTGTTATTAATAAAATTTTATTTCATGCATTCATTTTTATATTTGTTTTTCAGCCGTCACTTTGATTCAATGTTTTTCAAAAATTAGTAATGATTTTTATCAAATTAGCTATCACTTTATCACTTCCCTAGAACTTAGTTTTGAAAGAGTTAATACGATCATTTATAGTTGACTGAAAAATAAGGCCTATTATCTGTATAGGTTCCTCATCCATATTTATTTTTTTGTTCAAGTTTAAACTACAACAAAGAATTGATTAGCTCGTCTAAAGTACATTCTATATGTTTCTTACTCTCATCAATTTCTACTTTCTTCACATGACAATTATTAGGTAGTGACCATAGCACCTTTTAACTAAAACTATATTGTATTGAGCTTCACGAAGTTTAATTTTCTCATTGATAATAATTTTGAATCTAAAGAACATTTGGTTCACAGACTCATCTTCTCCCATTTTAAATTCATGGTATTTCTCACATAACATTCCCAAATTGTTTATATTAAGCTTTTCAGTCCCATAATGTTTCACTTAATGAATTCTATAGATATATTGTGTTGTATTATAAGATAAAACTTGTCTAAAAACAATTTTATATAATAGTATAATATATTTATTAACTTATAATTCAAAACATATTTTACCACACTATTGCCAAAAAAAAATTTGTATCATCCTATAGAAACTTATAAGTTTTTACAATTAACATCCAATGATAAATACTCATTTTTTAGGTATACCACTATTCAATCATTCTAATAACTACAATCATGCCAATAACTAAAGTTGTTTCTGTCAAAATATTGTTTCTTTTCTAGAATCCACTCATCATTTAAATTCATTCCATATAAAATATTGTATTCCTAAAACTGTTAGGTATAGGATATTTAGTTCAACAATAATATAAATAATATAACCTATATCCAAAATAATTAATCTTTGATACCAATTATTGATCAGGGTGAGATACGTATAGGTCTAGAGGGGGTCAATAGACATTTAAATATTTTCAAAAAAGTAAAATAGTCAATGTTATTAGTAAGAGAAAATATGGATTCTAGGGTATTTATAGTTCTCTTGCAAATAATATTAAATAGGTTAAGATCGGGTAGTATCAAATAAAGGAGATACAATTCTATAATAGTATTGATAATATGACATGAAATATAAATAATCAAGAAAATTCCATGAAACAAATAAAATAGAAACAAATAAAAAAGAAACAATTTAGGGGAAAAATAAAAGAAAAAACATGATTTCAATAGTAGTTCAGTTCAAGATGAACCTACATCTACTCTTCAATTTATTCTTATCCTTCCGTGAAATGGAACACACTAATGAAATAATATTTACATTTGAAAGTAGTAACAACCCTTTATGTAGACTGCCTTTTTAGAGGCCAATTCATAACCTAAAATTGACTAATGAGAGTCACAACCCAATTACATACCTTTTGGATTGGAGGAATAATATATAACTCAATCCTTATTTTATAGAGAAAAGTGTAAAATGATGAATAAAGCACAAATAGAAAACTAAAATAATACAACGATGAAAGAATAGAAAGGAATACAGAATAGAATAATGTCAATAATAATGATGTAGCTTTTTTGTATCGTTGATCACTTCTGTAAAAGAATCGATATTGATGTTCCTTCATGATCACATAAATGGAATGACAGTAATTATAGGGATTCAATACTTCACAATTCTTATATAAATGTTGTGTGTATGTCTTCATACTTTTACCTAAATTTTAATTTATATGAAAATTATTCAATGACTAATTCACTTAACATAAACTCCATGATCTTCATAATCATGTGTGTGTTTTTTGAAATTCAATCATAAGTAGCCATGGTTAGAAATAATAATACATAAAATAATATAGTTACTCGAATATGAAAATATCATACATAATTTAAAAATTTATTCATATGCCAATCCTTCGTTACAAAATTCAAAAACACTTCTCATGAAATCATTACCATATATATTTAATTTAATAAATAATAAAATTATTAAAATAAATCATATAAATTTACAGTAAATGAAACCAGAAGAAGCATCGTGAAATAGATCATCCTTCTCCTATTTCACATAATTCCACCACACCCGTCATAGTACCCACAATGGGAATGTCGTTTCAAAACATATATAAGAAAGAAACTTCCCATGGGAACTTCCATGGAATTGTATTCTATATGAATCCTTTTTGAGAAAATTTAAAAAAACATGATGAACTATATCATGACAGATTAAACCACCCAGGCTGGGCATCCCATTTTTCACAAGAATTTCTCCAACTCAAAACACTCTATACTACTACGTTGTGGTCTAGAATCCCTAACCATTTAATGATAATAACTCTTCCAACATGATTCTTCTTTATTTCTAAAATCTAAGGCCTTTGAAAATCCCCAAAACTGTACTTTCCATTTCTTATTAAAATTTACCAAGATCAAAACGTTTTCCACTATGGAGAATGTCATCATAAAGTTAGGAAGTAAAATTAATAGAGAATGTACACTATCCACATGGAATAATCTCTCGCACAATCTAATTCCATATGGTAGCAATCCATTTTCTAGGAAATAATTCCCAATGGAGATGCCTATTTGAGGAGGAGGAAGAGGAAAAAGAAATGATTTTTGATCTCTAAATACAAGAATTGAACACACATGATAAATGAGGATTTTTCATACCATTGTATATTTCCAAGAGTGTCCCAAATTGGAGGAGCGCATCATTAATCGACGGAGGTAGTTGGAGTCTCCACATGAGCAACCTGAGCTTTTTTCTCCAATTCATTGTATATATATATTGTAATTTTTATATCTTGGGATATTATTAATACAGATTAAGGATTTGTTTATTATTTAAATTTTATTTTTTTATCTACTATAAGTGTTATATTAAATCATTTTACTTGATTTCAAAATGCCTATTTATGTGGTGTCTACATGGGTACCAATTAAATGTGAGTGAAATAGAGTGGATGCTCAAAAATATAACTTGTGTATATATTCAAATACTACTTGGTATATTTCTATGTATTTTGGGTAAATACAAGAGTTGAATCCATACATAGCACATTATGTATAAAAATTTTATTCTCAATGAAGGTAGTGTGAGAGTGACACACACACATATGATTGAAAAACACAATAGTGAAGGTCAGAAATCCCCATGGTGTGCACTCATGCTTAGAGAGATAGTGGCAGTAGAAAACTATGAAAATAAAAACTCATTTCTATAATAATGGAGTGCTAGTAAATCTTATAGGGACCTATATTTTCAATAAGGAGGCTTAGAGATTATCTCTAGCCGAGTGTATTAAGGTATTAAGAAGTGGATTCACATGCCTGTAACATGAATTATGTATAGGAAGAGGTGATTTGATTGATTTCCACCCTTGCTTACAATATATTTTCCACTCCAGTGAAGGTGAATCAGCTAGTTTTCATTTCTTTTCTGGGATTATTTACATTATAACTGTATGCTTATCTTCAGATACACCACAACCACCACTATTTTATTTTTTGATCAAAATATAAAATAAAGAGAACAAGTGAACCTCATATCCCTATTGTAACATCTTTTTATCTTTTATCCTGCTACTTTATATTAGTTCGGGTGATAGAGGCATCGATAAGAGTTTTGGACATTGAGAGGAGGATTTGGAGCTAAAATTTCAATTGGAATGTAGATTGCAGCATGGAGGATTTGGTTATTTCATTGGGGAACTTGTGTTGGGGTGATGTGATCTTTTCATAAGGGACATTCAACTTTAACAGGTTTGCATAAGGGTATACTTTTTGTGTAGAGATCTGGGTTGCATTGTAAGGGGATCGTGTATAATGGTAAGATGATTCTGATCTATGAAACTGTAATGTGTGTACGGGTCATCCATGTCCCGTGTAGGTCTAGATCCTAGTTTTTGTGGAATATTATATTTATTGCTGGGTAGGAAGAGTTTGGATATAGTTTATAGGTGAGATACATTGTAGAGTCCTGGAGAGGACAGTTCTGGTGGTTCTACTATTTTGAGGGTGGTTATGGAATGGATATCAGTTTCAGTGTAGTGGTTTATATGGGGTTCTAGTTATATGGTGTGGTAGGTTGTTGCGGCTTAGGGACCTAAGAGGCTGGGTTTTATATCTATATTGATTTGGGGGTAGTTGTGTTACGGTGCATGGGTTGCACTGCAACCTTACCTGGGTATATATGACTTGGTGAGTTATATGGCATGGATTTCATAGGGGAGTTAGACTAGGGGCCATTACATCATAGCAACCTATCTTACATCATGGTTTAAGGTATAACCATGTTCATTATAGTGTGGTATGGGTGTTGCGCCATGGTCCCTTTAAAAATCGGTCGGGTATAAATTACAAAACCCATTCAAAACTCATCACTCTCTTGTCATTTATCACAGCTCTTAGGTGACCTAGGTACATGTTTGGGTGGTCTTCCAATATCTTTTTGGTGTATTTGATTTGTGGATTTAGGTTATTGATTCTTGGTGATCTAATTTGTGTTTCCTTCCCTTCCATTCTCCTTTCCTTCTTGTTCTTATTCTACAAAAGTTTGTGATTTTCTAGAATTTTTGGTTTGTAAATATTTTTTGAAAATAAATAATTGGGGGAAGATTTGTTTTAGGTTTCTAGGGGTTTCTTGGTGTGATCTCAGTCTTGTGATCTTCTTCATCTGGCATGGATCATGTGCATTGATTCGAAAATCCTTGATTGAGGAAGGTGATCCAATCCCTCTCTGTATTTTTCTGTATCTGTGACATTAGTATTCATTTTTATCCCTTTATGTTGATGGTAAGAACTAACTAAACAAGATAATGAACCAGATCGAATTAAATTGAAGGTTAAGGGAGGATTCTCATGTGTTTCCCATTTTTATATAATTTCCATTATTGTTTCTTGACTTCATCTTGAAGAACTATTGTAATGTGTGGATTATGGATGTTATGAATTGTGAACCCTAGCTGTGATTGTTTGTTTCAACTGACCATTTACAAAAGGTTAAGAACTTAAATATTTCTATGAACTAGCTTTGTATAAATCATTAAATTATGTGAGAATTCCCATTCATGATATAAAGCAACTCTGTGAAATCCCACTTTAAATTGAAATTATCGAAATAATTAGATCTTAAATATACTATTATGTGATGTCAATTTGATTATTGTTGCTCTCGTGCTTGAGTGGTTTTTTGGGGATTTTGTGTTGATGGTTGTATCTGATTTGGGTGTATAATGTATAGAGGAAACATGGTTCTGGTTGGTAGGTGCGAGATATATTTCAGTCTAGTTTTATGTGGTTGGTTGGTAGTTATTATTGATTTATGGTTAGGAAATTTTGATAGAATTATCATAGTATGTGATGTTGGTTATGGTGACATGGTTGAGTGGTTGTGTTTTGGGATATGGTTATAGTTTCTCTGAAGCTATGGAGTGTGGTTGGTAATAAATAAAATGAAATGGTAATTGCTAACAATGATATTCAATGTCTTGAATAAATGGTTAATTACTGAAATTAAAAATGAGGTGTGCTTGAGAGTGGTTTGGAATTAAATATGGAATCATGAAATTAAATAAAATTAACTTGGTTGGTAACATATAATACAAGAAAAGGTTAAATGTGAGACTAAATAATGGAAATGTGGGATGTGTGGTGGCTATTTTGCGCGGTGAGTTGTATTTTAGTGTAAGTAGCAAATTGTGGAAAATATTGTGAGGTGATGTGGTAACATATAATATCTAAATACACCTCACCTGAGTTGGATATCCTTACCAATGCCCAAAGGTTTTGGATTCTGAGTATTTTCCCCAATGATTAGCCTGGTCATTGACATGCTCTCAAAATTATAATTTATATCTCATACTTTCACTGAAAGTGGAGGACATGGTCAATCCATCGGGAAGGCGAGTAAAATGTGCAAACCTAAATCTACTAAAAACAATGGGAATAATAAGAGAAAATGATTGAATAAATGTTTGAATGAAGGGAAAAGGTAGAACAATACAAGATAGTAAAGGAGAGATGAGTTGTTTTAGAAGAAAAAATGGTAGAACCTACCCCTATGGTTAAGGATATGAGACATGTAAAAATATATTTTCATAAATTAAATGTTACAACCAGTTGGAGATATACTTCACAAGAAATGGAAGTGATAAGATCCAAAAAACAGAGAGAGGTGATCAAAATAAAAACTCTCATTTTCATCTGAATGTCCGTTCTTTGAGCTCCACTAGTCAAACTCTAATTATTTTGTAATTTGAAAATTGTTTTAAAACATCCTTAAAATTACTTTCATATCATGAATATCAATTAAATAAAAGACTGAATCGAAGTACATAAGGTCATGATGAACATATTGCAGACTTAAGATGATAAGAAGATCTGGAATATATTAACGAATCATAAAAATATGATTTCCCCTAATATAAGCTCTATTTTCTTTGAATGATCAAATAAAAAATGAATACATGAGTAAATAATAAAATTTCAACTATAAATGATAATAGGAGAGGATAAATCCTTCCCGGTCTTGGATGGATTTTTTCTCCTCTCATTCAAATATTCATTCATCTATGGGGTGTTGCCCATTAATCATTCTCATGCCCTCCACTCTTGCGGCATTATGTTTTTCGAGAGCTTTTTCTGGGTGATTAGTTGGTGAAGTTCCTCTACCCTTGAAAAATGTTGAAAACGTCATTTTTATTTTCATTCTTTATCACTTGGTCTTTATCTTCAGGCACATGCCTTAGATTCTAACTCCACATTTTCAACCTCCATGTGGCATTGGCCACTATCTACAATCCCCTATGCTTAACTCAAATAAAACCCTTCTAACAGATACGACAAGCCTATGTGTGCTAGCTTAGTTAGTAAATATCATAAACTTGGACGCAACTCTAATTTGATTAATTCTTCTTCAGTCTTCATAAAAGATTCCAGAATCTTCCCCCCAAATCCTTTAATTTATATAATTTTATTAAAATTTAAAGTTATTTTCATCAACGCTAAATAATCCCTAACCAACATCCACTTCACCTCATTAACTATTAATTAAATATTCCATCATTTAATTCCCCTAAAGACACTTGATAATAAACCATGTATTTTCACCCAATCATGTGTCTTCTTGATTTAATTTCTACTCTACATGTTATATTGATGGTTTATAGAAAAGATGAAACTCTACTAATCTCAATCTGACCACTATTTCATATTTCTAAACAAGCTTGAACATTGATTAATTTCACAACTATTGAACTCACACAATGCATCCTTGATGCAACCTTATTCTTCTCATAGCATGTTCGATCACAAAAACTCCTCTGGTACCATCTTCACCTAAATATAGTTCAACAATTTAATGATCGAATCCTTTGATTTCAATCTTGCGAAACCACTTTACAACAAATCAAGTATAGTTCCTTCCTTCATCATAGTCTACAGTTGGTTCAACATTTGTATTCACTATGTTCATTCATAAAACATGTGGCGTGCACACCTCATGAAGTAGAATTGGGAACAATTGATGGTCACACTATCAACTAAAAGTCAAAACATTCAAACAAGGAAAAACAATGATCAAATAACATCAGTTCCAATAATGAATCTCCTTTAAGACAACATCTAATTAGCAATGGTATTCTCAATTTCATCCAGCGTCATGTTTTGGGCCTATTGGAATTACGTTTATCGATCATCTTGGGTGAAACTCACTTTATCTAGTAATTTTTTTCAGGCTCATCTTCATCCCTCTTCATAAAGATAGAATAGGACATCACAGTGCCATTTTTTTATACACAGTACCATAATTCTTCATCAACATAATAGGCTTAAGTGACCTTTATTTTATAATTTCTCTTTTCCCAAATATGATTGCGTTTCAAATAAATGGTCAATCTGTGACATCCTTCATTTTATTAAAAACGTGAATCTTCATCTTCCTCAAATAAATGAGCCTCAAGAAGTTATAATCATCTTTGATCCTCACATTCATGGATAAACTCTCAGTAAGGGACAAGAGGTGCTCTACACGGAGGATATGTGGAAGGTGGCTATGGAAGAGGGATCCATGGATGGTCTGTGAAATAACTCTATGGAAGCAAGAGTAATCACAAGTTCGGTTGGAAGAAAATATTTAACTTCACGACATGATCGATCAGTATACTGCATAGTTAATTCAAGAGTTTTCAAAATTTCAAGCCACAAGCATGGTCGATCTGGATAAAGGTATGGGTTTTTAGAATATATCCTATAGCAAGTATGCCCTTCAGACACATATTATAATAAAATAAAAATTATAATTTAATATTTTAATAAATTAAGACATTAAAACAAAGGATAAATCTAAATTCAAACATTAATAATTTAATTATTAACAAAAATAAATAAATGGAAGCTTAAATTTCAAGAAAAAAATAAGAAGTTCAAAGTACTATTTTAAATGAATATTCAAAATGAAATAAAATAGATAGAATTTCAAATAATTATTCAATTGAAAATTATAAACATAAAAAACACACATTTAAAAAGAATATTCAAAGATTTAATATTTCAACAAAAAATTATCCAATATGCTATAATTATCCACTTAAGAATGTTTTTTCAATTAAATTCATAGTTAAAATAAAAAAAGTGATATTGAAAAATGCATCAAATAAATGTCACATCAAATTCCCCCAAACCAACACATTTTTTATCCTAAAATAATCATTTAGTCAAATTGAATAGTATAAAATAGATCTAAAAATTAAAAACCGCAATTCCACTAATAATTGATTTTAAAATAATTACCCCACATGGATTTTCTCATGTAGAAATTGTGATTACACTCTTATGATAAATTACCTCAGTGATACATTGGTTACTATTTTACAAAAATGATTGACTCTAAAAAATTTTTGTGTGAATTTAACACACTTCAATTTATATTCATCTAGTTTTCTAAAATTATCTTTAAATCAAGAAGAATGGACTCATATAAATTAATAAGACATGATAAATTGACACACTATCGAATTGGGTGGATAAAGAATTTATTTGCAGAGATAGAACAGCCCATATGATAGTTAAAGAATAAAGAATAAAGAATAAAGAATAAAAGAATAAGGATCTCATTTTGGATTAGGATTCTCTATTCATAGTCTTTTTGGATGCATATATTATGAGTTTAATTCAAATTAAAAAGTTTAAAGTCGATGATAATTATATAACATTATCCTAAAATTTTACCAAAAGTAAATTTTTAATAGGGTAAGAAAAATATTTACCTAATCAAACTCATTAGGTATATAGTTAAATCTCCTAATAGTGGAATCACAACATTAAAATTTAAGAAAAACAATCACATAGTGAACATGGATAAGTGATACTTTCAAACTCACAATTTGATGAAATTTAGGGGGTTTTGATGGGTGTAAATTGAAACACATATAAGTTCAGAAGATACCTCTTCCCAGTATTTCGAAACCCAAAAATATCCTCATTATTAAATCTCAAAGTAGAAGAAACAACTAAATATTTATGTTTAAAAAGATTTAGAAAAGCATCACAAAAAAAGATAAAGTTTTGAGGGGTAATAAGAAATTTCTAAATTTACTTTGCCACAAAAAAAAAATTATAGGAAAAAATTTCAAAAACATGCACAATATTCCTTCTCGACATAAAATAAAAATTTAAGCACAAGAAAAGAATTTCTAAAATATTACATGATACAAGTGAGTTCATGAATAATTTATAAAGGAGAAGAAAACACAACATATAGTTGAATGATTACACAAAGGAAACATGATCAATTGTAGTGACCAACTAAGATTTAACATATATTTAAGCATGTATGGCATTAATATCAAATAAAAAGATAAAACATTACACCCTTGAATTTTGATGCTTTATCCATTCAAGTGTTGTAAAAATAAATCCTACCATATTTTTCCATAGTACAACTCCCTAGTTTCATGACCTATGTCCCAATAAATAAAAACTAAATATCATTAAAAATTATAAAATAAAGTTCAAAACAATGGCAACCAAAGATTGAGTATAAGGGAGTTTTAATCCTTCCAGGATCAAGTCTGTAGCTCCTCTTGACATTGAAATCCAAAATTATTTAACATCGAAAAGTGTCTCTCATGGTCGATTGTGCCATATTATTACATTTGATTATCTTATTGCACCACCAACTACACGTGCAAACTCCGCCTATCGCATGGAAAATTCTACACACGGTCGGTTGAAAATAGGCATGTTTAGTATATCGAAATTACTCTCCCAAGACATTGCAAGATCAACTTGGTCTCTCCCATGAAGATCCTTTAAGAGTATAATAAATCATCATTAAGGGAAACCATAATCAATCAAACTGATGATACCAGTAAATATGAGTCTGTTGTAGATAGCTCCTGACTATTGGTGGCTCATACAAACAAGGAAAAGAGTGAGCAGGGGAAAGAGTGTGATAATTCACAACGAGATAAAATATAGATTTATTTATTCCAATAAAATGAAACATATAATAGAGAAAAAAATTTATTAAAACATAGGTTTCCTCCCATACAGTGCCAGATTTAATGTCCTTAGTTGGACTCTCCTAAGAACCAACCGGGGTCACATAGAGGGTGTGGTTACCTCTCCAGGAACCACCACATATGTTTAACCCATTTATGTTGAAATGAGAATAGAGAAACGTGGTCTTTAACACTCCTAAAGAAACAACCAATTACCTTGATAGAAAAATGACACCCCAATAATCACCTCTTATCATTAAATGACTGCTCAAAGAAGTTTCCAAGTGGAGGAGAAGAATCATCACCCAAACCCACTTTCCTAGAGATTTCATGACACTCAGACCTAGGTGAAAAAGAAGTAACTTCCTCAAACTCTCCTAAGAAACTATTAATCTTATCAACTGAAAACAGATCTTCAAAATTACACTTGATATGAGTGTTGCCCACTTTTAAATTTAACTAATATTTGAGAAAATTTGAATTTTCATGAAGGGATAGTAGTGAACTGGGTTCTCCTAAAGGTGTGACATTATATTCAAAGCTCCCTAACTCACTCACAATCTCAAAATTATCATAATAAGGGGTGATAGGTGCTGATTTTGGACTAAAATATTGAAGAAGAGGGTTTTCAAAAGTATCTTGAGCAGTTTTAGAATCACTGTTCATCAAAAGAAATTCCTGTTCTAAATTAACATTGGCATAAAAATGTTATTCAACAGCCAAATCAGATGAGGATGAAATTGAAGAACAATAATGAATTAATTTTTATTTATCAAATACTTCAGATTTAATAAAATTATAATCACCCAAATTTTCTTCATAGAAAAACAATAAAAACATAAATCACTACTTTTGAAAAACAATTTCTTTTGAACTTCTGGTGTGTGCTTAACCTCCACATTATGATCAATTTCAAAGACTTCCTACTTGAGAGAAAGATATTTTATTTTTTCAGATAAATTATCGTGGAAACATGTTCAACTCGTTATCAAGATAAATTTATTCATGAAACGTTCTATTTAAAAAAAATCAGTAAACAATATTTTCCATTTTGTTAGTCACATCTTGGAAGAGATTATTAATGTGAGAACAAGGAAGTGAAAGGTCATTAGTTAATATTTCTTCAAAGAAAATTCCCTCATCCTCTATATCCAAATCTATTTCAGGAATTATTTTTTTCACTGCTTGAAAATAGGGAAGATCATATTTACAAATTTTTTTGAAATTATCAAAACCATTTATTTCAAATTTTTACTTCTCTTACAACATATCCCAAATTTCATGTTCAAGTTCATTACTCAAAATTTCATGTTCAAGTTAATTACTCCAAATTTGAGGAAAATATGGTAGAGAGTTTTTAACATTCAATTTATCAATTTCTAATTTCTCCTCAACCTAAGAAATGACACTCTAAAAACACCTACAACAACATGTTTGTTCAAATTTAGGTGGAAAATGGAAATGGTGTTTTGATCTTCTGCCAATTACACCTTTGAAACCAATTGGAAGCATTGGTGTAATTTTTAGTTAAAAATTTATATGTTGTCAGGTTCAAGTGAATTGTTTTTTCTTCCTCTTCACATTCCTAAGTATCCTATTTTTTTTTAAATTCATCATTTTATTTTTCACATCATCTTCAACCAATTCATTTTCATTACTCTATCAATTCATGTTTAGTTTTTTTCATTTCAATTTCTTCTTGATACTAAATTTTTTTCTAGCTTCCCAAAATTGATTTTTCAACATTAGGTTCTAATATTCAGGCTTGGAAAAATGTTGGTCTTCTACAAGTTGATGGGGTTCTGTGGCTGGTCCTTGACATTGACGCAATGATAAGAAATATGTCTATAATAGTCACAGTGAATGAAAAAATTATAATATGGTTGATACTGACCTTCAACCTCACTCATTTTGAACCGCACACAACAAAAAATTATCAATTAAACACATAAACGATTCAGTTTACAATAACCAGTATTAAAAATAAGGTTGGAGATGGTGGGTCGGGCTGACAATGGGTCAGACCCAGACCCAACTAGACCCTTTCACTAAAAATCTTATAAAATTCATATCGTAAGTCCATTTGATGATCTATTTATGTCATTGGAACCCTCATAATGAGGAGGTCCTTTTGAAATGGAATGATGAGTTTTTAACCAGTAGGAGTTGGTAGTGTTCTCTTTGTCTTTCCTATGAGGGATCAACGCAGGATACTGATCCAGTCATAGAGGGCGACGGTAGATATTGAGATTGTACCCCTAGAATTCTCTATAAAATATCGATGAAGGATCCTGTTCCTATAATATAAAATGACCCATATTCAGAAGTGAGTTGTCCCATCCTGACATCGAGAGTGACTCAGCGGTCTGGAGCATGTATCACACCGAGAGGCCCGATCGGTCCTCACTTCTCTTTGTGGTACCTTAGATAGTGTTTGTGGAAAATGTGTGACCAATATTTACACAGACACCTATCCCCTATCTAGGATGATGTTTCCAGCAGGGCCAAAATGTCCCCCAATGAGCCATGGGTGCATGACCCCCTATCTTTGTATTGAGATCAGATTCTTTCCTTCGTGACTTGACCTGACCAGTGTACATTGGGTAGTTCTCATTGTGTTCTCCTTAGGTAGGTCCCAACAGAGCAGGACCACTTTGTGAGGGTCTCCAAGGACATCATAGCTCGAGGAGTGAGTTCTCCTTGAATAAGAGTACCTTGATAAGAATCATGTGATCAATGATTTTTTATGATATCTATACTTCTTATCATAGAGATAATGAATGTCTCAGGTAACGTCATGATATAACAAGACCAGATGTGCTCTCAAGTACTTTTGGTATACTTGTTCTACGTGTTTACTATCTGGTAGCTCGAGTAGTGAGATCTCTTGGAATCGAGCATGCTATGAGTGGAACCATATGGCTGGCAGTGGATGACACCTCGAGTCTTGGAATCCTTTATGAGTTTACCTGGATGTTCTTGTTATATGTTTTGTTGACATAAACCTGTGTTGAGATGAATTTATCTTCTTAGTGGTGTTTCCTTTGTGGTCTTTTACTTTGTGTTTCGGGGTTCCCTATTGAGTATTGTTTTACTCACGCCTGCACTGGCTTTTACCACACATGTCATGTCATTTGGAGATGGTAAACTCATTGATGATGTTCCAGGAAGACCGAGAATAGGTGGGACCTAGTGTGATCAAACTGACCGAGGTGTGTTCTGATGGCTTTCAGACAGCAGTCCAGTGTCGTACCTTGTAGTTCGATCAGGTGGGGTTTTCTGTGGATGAGCTTAAGTACTTGTGTTACAGACTCTTTCTTTTTGGAGGGTTTATATTCTGGCTCGGTTGTACTTTAATGATTTACTTCTATCTTACTATGTTGTTGGGTTGTAGTGGTATGCATTATTTTTCTCTACATTGTGTTTTTACTTTCCAGCATCCTTTGGCTTGGAGTTGTGTGCCTGTGTAATGGTTCTTAGGAAAATGTCTCCCATTTGTGGGATATGCCTACTCGGCCCTGGTCGCCAGCCCCTGGCCTATAGGAGGAAAGCTTGGGGTAGTCACGACATGGGCCCTAGGGGACGGATCGTGACAGAATGATATCGGAGGAGGTCAGTTCTACCATAGGACCACGAGTCTATGAGATTGGTTTGGGGTAATATTATTAAGTGTTTCGAGTTCGGCATTCATGCTAGGGACTTTAGTGTTGGTGCGGTGGCTAACATATCCATACACTAAGACTCTAGACACCTTATTTTTGACTCTGTGCATGAAAACACTAGTTGTAGGGAAAAAATAAAGGAACATGCATCATATAGGAATGGGTTGTGTTTTTCATGTCATTCTTGAATCAACTCACCAAGTACACTCTATTGATCATGGTACATATTATTTTGTTTCAAGAGTATTCCACATGGATAGCCAACTAGGATTCCATCGTATAATCATGATGATGATCTATGGGGTAATGAGATACCAGTACAACGATTTGTACCAGAGACAACACATTCGGGTGGTGTACCAACTATACCACTACCTGTAGAATAGCACATGGTACCCATAGTACAAGCTGATGAGATGCGCATGCTAAGCACACTTCATGAGTTTTAGTGATAGATACCCCTCAGGTTCGAAGGATATCCCAACTCATAGGCGGCTAAGGATTGGTTTGAGGCGATGACTGGGTTTTCCGTCTAGTTTGGACACCAGTAGATCAAATGGTCGTCCTGGAAGTGAGCCTTCTACGTGGCCCTGCTGGGTGATGACGGGGTTTAGATTACTAAAACTTATGATGAGGTGACTCTTCCGTGGTTAGAGTCTAAGAACCTTTCTCAGAGAAGGAGATATCACCAATAAAGCAAAGGGTTATTCGTTCCCAAGAGCTTCTATAGTTCCGGTGGGACATCATGTCGATATCTGATTATTCATCGAGGCATACCAATCTTCCCAGGTACTCGATGGATATGATACCAGACCAATGCTTCAGGGATAAGACCTTTGATCATTGTTTTCTTAAAGAAATTCAAGCCAACATTATTCCTCTGTGCATTCCTACTTATTCTAGGGTGATAGAGTGAACCTTTGTGGTTGTAAGTCCTTTAGATGAGCAGATGCATCAGGTGGATTTCAGTAGTGGGCAAGCAGGAGCAGAGACCTCGGGAACAGGAAGTCAACGTTATTCTCACTGACTTAGATGTGTGAGATGTTCTGAGAGGAGGTCCCAGGACATGGGATATACAACTCAGGGCTCATAGGGTGAGTCCTGTCATCCTAGAGTGAGGAAATGCTTTTCATGAGACGACATGGGGATTTTTTCTAGAGATTGTCTATCATGTCGTGTTGTTGACAGATAAATGGTGGATGGGCTGCTGAGGCAATGATAATGACATGACTAGATTGATTTGTAGGGAGGAAGATGTGATAGAGGATCTAGAAGAGTAGTAGGAGGTGGTATACATTTCGACATGTTACCAAAACCACCCCTTGTGGTCCACACTAGGCTCAGGGAGCTGGAGGACAAGGGAAGGTGTAGCTTCATGCAGTCAAGGCATGTGACCCAAGGGATTCAAGAATGATTTGATGTACAGTTTGTGTCTACTATTAGCTACTGTATTAATAGACATAGGTGATAATCATTCTTCCATGTCATAGATCTTTTTTGAGACCTAGTCTTTTTGGTTATTTTACCCTTACATCTAGAGAAACCTATGGGAGGAGACTCAATAATCACACTTATGCTGAAATTTTGATCTGACCCTTGAGGCGAGAGTTTCAGTTGGATCCTCTTGGTGGAAACGTCGAGGCATTACGACCTCATTCTTAGTATGGATTGGTTATTTACAGTTCATGCCCAGATTGAATGTTTTAGGCCAAAAGTGTATGGTTCATCTGTGGTGATGGAACTAGATATCCCTCTATCAGTAATTGGGAAATCCTTGAAACTCATAATAGACTCACGCATAGGTGGGTGAAACTGATTTTTATTCAATTGGATAGCCCAACCCTCAGTGTTGTGGATGTTATTGGTACTCAAGGTTCTTGTAATGGTAGTGGAGTATAATTACGTCTTCCTTGAAGATATTCCAGGTTTACCTCTCCATTGATAGTTATACATATACATTGGTCTACACCCCGATGTGGAACCAATAGTTATGCTAGTATATTAGAAGGCTCTTGAAGAGCTTTTTCAGCTGGGGGTGCAGATGGGGGACATGCAAAGTAGGAATTATTAATACCTAGTGTTTTAACCTAAGTAGCCCCAGGTGACCTTCATTGATGACATCTCAGTGTACTCAATTTCTAATGAGGATCACATGAGACACATAAGAATGGACATGGACACACTATGAGAGCACCATCTTCGAGAGAATCTCTTGATGTTTTATTTATGG
The DNA here is from genome assembly GCA_963277665.1 of Viscum album. Taxonomy (NCBI): domain Eukaryota; kingdom Viridiplantae; phylum Streptophyta; class Magnoliopsida; order Santalales; family Viscaceae; genus Viscum; species Viscum album. The sequence continues at coordinate 1,202,406,298 of OY728160.1, read as the reverse complement.
ATTCAAAGTGTCTATTTTTCTTTGATAGGTCATCATAGAGGTTAGAGTTATAGTGAATCTAGTAAAGGTTGAGACTGCTTGATCAGAAATGTGAGACCCATGATCTGGAGTTAGCATTAGTAGTCTTCATATTGATGATGTGGCGATAATACCTGATGGGTAGGCAGTTTATCATCTACTCAGACCACAGGAGTCTCTAGTATAGTTTTTCCCATAAGGTTCTGAACTTGAGGCAGAGGCATTGGCTAGAGTACCTCGAGGACTAGGACTTGGAGAGAGTTTATACTCCTGGTAAGGGAAATGTGGTAGTGGATTCTCTCAACAGGAGATCCATTTTGTAGTTTCTGAATGAGTTAATAGAGTATTTGGCCTCATTACAGTTATCCTTCATGGATAGAGATGATGTAGCTTACCTTTAGTTGGTGGTTGTCAACCCTCCACTCTTATAGTGAGTTAGGGAGGCACAAATCAATGATACCGACTATTAGTCAGTAAGTGATCAATTGTCCATAAGGAATACCCCTAATGTGTACTCAAAAGGTGGGGAGTACATTGTTCTTTTCATGGGATGCACAATTGTAACATTAGATTCCTAGATTGGTGTGATGCATAGGGATATGCATGTGTGTCTCAAGGTGAACACTGGGGATGATATAACTGTTTGAAGCTGGGATTACTTGTTGATATAAAAGTCGAATGCTTGTTTGAATCAGTTTTGTGGTTTGTCAACTCACTGTGTCAAGCCCCCTATTCCTGCCATGGGGTTCTCCTTCTATTTATTGGGGAAATAGATAGGAATTGGGAAGGAATATCAGTATACTTAGTGATGGATTTATGATGTATATCTAGGAGACATGATACCATTTGGGTGATCATTGATCGACTCCCCGAGTCGGCCCACTTCCTAACTACCAAGGATTAGAGTTTTGTAGAGATATTGGGATGCCTCTACATGTAGGATATAGTTATACTCCAGGAAGTTTCATCAACGATTGTTTCAGACCGCGATGCGCTCTTTGCATCATAGTTGTGGAAAGGATTTTAGGAGGCTATTGTATAGAATGTGAGGATCATCTAAGAGCAGATGACGAATGCACAATGCTGTCTGAAGTTTATACTGACAGACGTTAGGGTCCTTTGGAGATTGAGTAAGGAGACTATTTCTTCCTTTATATCTCACCTCGATGGGGGTTACATAGATTTTTTCAGGGCGACAAGTTATATCTGAGGTTAATAGTCCCTCTTTTCGGTACTGCGTAGAGTAGGAGAGGTAGCGTACTGCTTGGCTCTAACCCAATGTAGGACCAAGTACACAATGTCTTCCACATGTCACAGTTGAGGAGATTCGTGCATAACCCTTTGCACATCATAATCTAGGGTGAGTTGGACATCGACATTGGAGTGACATGGTTTGAGTACCCAATGAATATCATGAATCCTTCGTGGAGGATCTTTTACCTTAGTGTGTGCCCTGTAGGTAACACGGGGATCTTAAGTAGAGAACATGGGAGTGGGAGGCTCAAATTCGTGTTATGTACTCTCGCCTCTTATTGAAGTAGATCTTATTTGGATTTTCAAGGACGTAATGACTTAAGGTGTGGAGAATGTAATGACTCGAATTTTCCCATTTCTATTTTTAGAAAATTATTAGGGAAAATTTAAAGTCCATACATTCAGACGATGTGTGATTCTGAGGCCTGGTGTACATGGAACGATCTGTCAAAAAATGTTATGTTTTTAAAAAGCGTGTGTGAGCAGTTTTCTTGAAAAAGTGGAATAACTTCTAAAGGGATGCCCAGATCAGAAATTTGAGGGCATCGTTGAGCTCAGAGAAGTGGCTTTACCCTAGGCACGACTTAACTCTAGTCAGTGCAGATCTTTTATGGAGAACCCCAAAAAGTATGTAACTGTAAATAACATAATTAAATAAAATTATTTATTTTAAAATCCTAATAACACATAAATAGTAACTTGGGTTGGAAATATGAGACAACTGTTGAGTTTTTAATGGTGTGTAATCCTTAGGGGGAGCCTAACATCGACCAATGCAAGTTAAATATGAAAGTTAATTTTTGGAATTTTTAAGAATAAAATAATTTGAAAGAATTATTTTATTTTTAACATTTCAACGTAACAAAAAAGCAATGTGATGAAATGACTCAATGACACTGCAACTCAGCGAAGGGACAACGCTGAAATGTGTTTAATGAGGAATGAGGTTTTCCTTCTCTAACCATTGGTTGGGACATAGGATGGGTGAATTATTCTAGAGAATTTCCCTTGGAGGGTTGGAGAAGAGCTTTGGAGAAATCCAATCATTAGTGAATGATGGAAGACAATGAGACGATGGATCGAGATCACTCTTGGATGGATCTCCATCAACAAAGAATCCTACTCTTCAACTGATCCAAACTCCAAGTTGGTCATGGATTTATTTGGTTTCATTCCATGTTATTTATTCTTTTCCCTACAACAAACATGAATCCATCGATGAACATATTGATTCATAGATCGTGCATAATATACGGTTGAGATTTATGTTTCGTGTTTTGAATTGAGGATTAACCATGATTAAAATTTATCCATGTTTAGAATTGTTGATCATTCCCCAGTTTTCAATTATAACGTGGAAGGATCAAGGCTGACACAGATAACGCCCAGATCCATCCACATTTGTGATTTCTTATGTTATGACCCCTCTTTCCCAAAATCCCACCTCATTCTTCATGGGTGCAATGATTCTGAGAAGGATCTGGGACGGCGATGACACGTGGTGGTGGCAACAAGAGGTGATGGTCGGAGGTAGAAGCTTTGGCCTTTCCCAATAGAGCATGGTGAGACGAGGCTATGATGGAGGGACACAGCTCGTGGGATCCACGTCAGATGGGGGTGCCCAAAGCGGCATCAATCATGGGCGGCGATGACAAGCCGCGACAACGAATGGATGCGGCTAACTGGGACACATCCGGTGTTGGTGAACTGGCTCACATACGGCGGGCCAGAATGGAGATGGAGGATTGGGCTGAGCCTAATTGGGGTGGGTCGGGTCGGACCCAGCGGGTCAGGTCGGCGGACCTCAGGATGGGCCGGGTCAGGTCGGGTCGGTCCGACCAGGTCGGGTTGGACCTGAACCCAACCGAACCCTTTCACTAAAAGTCCCATAACATTCAAACTATAAGTCTCTTTGATGACCCTTTTATGGAGTTGGGACCCTCGAGATGAGGAGGTTATTTTGAGATGGCCTTATTGGTTTGTAGTTAGACCATAAAAGGATGGTAGCATTATCTTTGTCTTTCCTATGAGAGATCAATGTAGGATCCTGATCGCATCATTGAGGGTGACAGTAGGGATTGAGATCGTACCCTTGGTATTCTCTATGAAGTATTAATGTAGGATCCTATTCCAATCATATATAATGAAACTTATTTAGAAGTGATTTTTCACAACCCAACTTCGATAGTGACTCAACGGTCTAAAGAATGTATCACACCGAGAGGCTTGGTCGGTCCTCACATCTCTTTGTGGTACCTTAGATAGGGTTTGTGGAATATGTGTGACCAATATTTACACAAGAACCTATCCCCTATCTATGATTATGTTTCTAGTAGGGCCAAGATGTCCCCTAGTGAGCCTTGGGCGCATAACCCTCTCTCTATGTATCGAGATCAGATTCTTCCCTCTGTGAGTTGACCTGACCAGGGTACATCGGGTAGTTCTCAGTGTGTTCTATTTGGGTGGTGCCCAAATTATCAAGACCTCTTTACGAGTGTCTCTGATGACTTCATAGATTGAGTTGTGAGTTCTCCCGAAATGAGCGTACCTTGAGAGGAATCTTGTGATCAAGGAATTACAGTGATATCGAGACTACTTGTCTTAGAGAGAACAGATGTTTCAGGGAAATTCATGTTGTATCGAAGCCAGTTGTTCTCTTAGATAATTTTTTTAGACTTTATCTATGTTCATACTATAAGATATTTTAAGGAGTGAGATCTCCCAGAATCGATCATGCTATGATCAGAACAATATGGCTAGCAGTGGATGAGACCTTGAGTCTTGAAATCCTTTACAAGTGTACTTCCAAAATACATTTTTTATTATTTTCCAAAGAGCCGCTTTGAGGATAAGCGGTAACTAAAGAGAACTACATACCCCATACAAATGGCGCCCCAGAAATAAAATGATTTGAAATACCAAATTCAAATTTCAAAAACCAAACTGCATCACCATAACCTATACACATGCCATGTCCGTCACACACCCATCATCATTCACACATCCATCAGATCATACACTCCCATCATCATTCGCATATCCATCAGATCAAACACTCTGTCATCACACCAAAACATCATCCCAACAATCGCCGGCTAGCCCACTGGAGAGAAAATTGTCCCCACCGAGACTCACATCTTATCTTCCTCATCAGGTCGAAGACACCGAGCCACCGAGACCGCAAACAAAAATTGGGCCAAGAACCTCTCTAGGCAGCACACCCTCAGGCTCCAGTCGCCTTAGCACCAAACCAACAAATTCCGACGACGAAAGGCCCACCGGAACACTCCAATAACACCATAAACCGACCGTTTCCTGCACAGGGATAAATCAATCCTCACGAAACCAGTGATCAAACCATGGAGCCCTTTCCACAGACATCAACCGTGCCACCAATGGCCACCGAGATATCCATTAACCAGAACGCCAGAGAGAACAAAGCACGAAATAGTGATCAAAAACTTCAACACCAAAAAACACAAAACCCTGCACAGAGGAACAACAAATTTGGGAGGATAGAAATGGCAAAGAAGCATGAAATCGAGGGAGAAACCCAAATTTAATGGGCGATGAAATGCAAGAAAAATCCAAATACAAGAATGGGGATGGAGAGACCGGGGGTTGGAACCCTAAAGAAAAAAGATGAAGATGCCATGATTCCATGGTCACCGAGCCACTAAGCCCAAAACATCCAGAAGACTGGGAACAGATGGGGCCTAGTGTGATCAGACAGACCAAGGTGTGTTCTGGTGGCTTTCAAACAGCAGTCCATTATCATACCTTAAAGTTGGATCAGGTGGGTTTTTTTCGGACGAGCATCAGTACTTGTGTTACAGACTCATTCTTTTTAGGGTTCTTGTATTCTAGACCGGTTGTACTTTACATATTTACTTATTTCATACTTTGTTGTTGGGTTTTAGTGGTATGCAATCATTTTATTTACTTAGTGTTTTTACTTTCCAGTATCCTTTGGCATGGAGATGTGTGCAGGCGAACTGGTACTTAGGAAAATGTCTCCCATTTGTGGGATATGCCTACTCGGTGATAGTATCCAACCCCTATCCAATGGAAGACAGGATTGGGGTAGTCACAACATGGTCCACTAAAGACGGTTCGTAACAAATAATTTTAAACATAAAACACACATTTAAATGGATTATTAAAAGATTTAATATTTCACCAAAAAATTATCCTCTTTACTATAATTATCAATTTAATGATATATTTTATCATTAAATAAACAGTTAAAAATATAAGAGTGATGTGAAAAAATGAATCAAATAAATGACTGAAATAACCCGAGATTTTATAAGATATATTCTTTTATTTCATATCTTCTGTTGAATGATACACCAAGATTATCTTGCGCTCTATGCAACACCGTATTAGCTTGCAGTATATGCAACACAATTCTTGGATCGTGTTATACACAATTTCATGTTCATTTGATAGAAGTTATTCTACGCAACATTGACTGTATATATATATATATATATATTCAATGTATAAATGAAAAATGGTTGGATTTTGTTATACACAACAAAAAAGGAGTCTTTCACTACACGCAACCCTGACTTGGTTTTCATTACACGTAATCGCGACCTTCCTCCATAGCGTGTGTTGTACGCAATACTGGGTTTCACTAAACAATGATATATGGTTATAATATTATCCCGAACTAGCCGTTATGAATAGAATTAACTAAATTTTGAATTTTATAACATTATTATTCATCTTATAAATTTTCTAAAAAAATTTATGTCAACAAAATAAATATTTTGGGTAAAATAAGTATTTTTAAAAAAATGAAGTTTTGCCACCTTTTGATGGCGCACCCACATTAAATCTAGTTTTTGACATTTTTATAAGTTCAATTTTACAAAATAAAATTATTCTTTGGAATAAGGATATAAAATTTTACCTTGGATAAAATTTTCATGTTATTCTGATAACTTTCATATTTTAATGAATAGTAAAAACACGCTATATTTTAATTAAAAACATCTTTTTCTCATCATAATAATTTATGTGTTTAAATTATAATATTGAATGGTCTTAAAGTATAAATAGAATATATTTTTAACATTTAATATAATGTATGTCATTATCATTGATTTTACCTTGAATTCGTAGGTTAAATCAATTCAATCTTTTGTAATGTTTTAAACAAAAACTTGTTTTCTTTCGAAAACATGATTAATTTTAATTTAATTTCTGCAACTTATGTGTTTTGAATTTGGAAAAATGGATTCCATATTTGGAATAAGTGGGTCCAAATTATATTAATAGACTACTTTTTATTTTTGGGCATTATGAATAGTAACTACGGTAAATTTTATTTACCATAGTTAAAGCTAAATCGGGTAATTAAGGGTAAATATAAGATTATAAAATTACCCTAACACCTGAAAAAATCTAATTGGATGACTAAAGGTCGACCCATATCACCTAAAGGTCGGATTAGAATCATTTAATGGACTTTTTTCCATGAAAATAACTTAATTATTATTAAAACCAAAGAAAATGACAACATGTCACTCTCTTAAATTTTATAAGTATATTAATTTTAATTTAGTGATAAACATCATGAAACATCGAACATGAATAGTATCCAGAAAGATAATTAAATTATCTAAATCATATGAATTTATTTATAAATTTTAGGGATTAAATAATTATCGTTAATTGTGACACAATAGTGATGCAGAAATTCTTTATCTAGTGAAAAATAAAGAATATAGTTTTTATTAAACTAATAGAGACCATAAAAGGCACAAAACCCTGACCAAAACTTATTGGTCATGTAAAGTTAAACCATAATAATTCAATGGTCAAATATGTGACCATTTGGAGCCTTATAAAAGCGATTATGACTCTTATATTATTCTATTTTAAATGATGCCAATGTATCCACCTTCATAATTTAATAAATATAACAATTTAAATATTGTGATTTTAATATGATAAATTCGAGTAAAAGTATTATTGTGAAAGGAAATATATTTATCTTCATCATAGGATTTTATTTTTAATTTTTATTCAACATATAATTATATTAAATAACTATACAAAAATGATGTAATAATTATTTTATTAAGAGATAAACCAAATAAATGGTTTTAAAACTAATAAAATAAATATTATATGAACTATTTAGTTTTATCCACTAATTTAATAGATACATATGACATTTTATGAATATATTAAAGCTTTTAGTTTGAACATATATTCTGTATATATTTTATTTAAATTCAAATAAATGAATATTGTCAAAATTGACAGTACTGTTATTTTATAAAAATAACATATTATAAAATTGTTTTAAACTCAAAAAATTATTTAAAAATTAAAGATTTAAAAGTATATGGTAGAAAATTTTATAAAGTATCCAATTATGTACAATTAACAACAAATAAGTAATTATTTGTTATAATTTAAAATTTAGAATGTTATTACCACAAATAAAATTAAATTGATTAAATAAGGATAAATCAAGTTGATAACGTTTAAACTAATTTCCTAACATGTCTAAATTTCATTGGTTGATGAGATTACAACCCTATCTCATCTAATATTCTAATATGAGTCATTTTTGGAGGTTTTTAAGTCGGGTTAGATTTATTATATATTATTATTTTTAAGATTTCCAAAGGTGCCCCTCTCCTCCCTTATAAAAGGGAACCTCCTCCCTCTCCTCCTCGCGCCACTTTGAGCTTTCAAGATCGACCAACACCTGGAAACTTCTCTTCTAAACTTCCCTATAAACATCCTAGAGGTCCTAGGATTCTTCAAAGACTACTTTTAGTGCCCTAAAAGGAGGTCTCAAAGAGGCGCTTCAAAGAAGAGGAAATGTCCGTTAACGATTCATTCAACTTTATTTCTTCTTCCACTTATTCTTCTTTAGTTGTTTCACTATGAAGTAATAACATCAGTATCACTCATATATGTATATGTTATTATAAGTATGAAACAACCCTATTTCGATATCTATCCATCCTTTGGAAAACGAAATCACCGCGCGTGCGTACGTACAAAATATCATCTCCACGCCGTGGTGTAATCTATTTTCCGCCAACACCTTACATGGATGGGTATAATGGTGTAAATAAATAACTATATATGGTTATTTTAAAGTGAAATTGATTCTGTATTATTATACATACACTTCAATAAAATTCCATGATCATGGGAATGATATCATTGCTCGTACGTACAGACTACCGTCTCCACGGATGCGATGAGATTCATTTTCCATGATTAACCATTCAAGAAAGATTTTAAAGTATATATAATGAATAATAATTAAATATTTGACATAATTAAGCTACTGTATTTATGTATACATATATATATATATATATATATATATATATCATCTACTTAATTCCATTCAATTCAATAAGGAAACGAAAACAACGTTCATGCGTACGTACGGACTACTGTCTCCATGAACGGTGAATTTCCTTCCTTTTATCGATCAATAATATATATGTATATGATAAATATATATTATATATAAATAATTTTTTACATTATGGAATTATGTAAATCAGGATATAAGTAATAATATCAAGAATGACAAGTCGAAACACATACGATAAATGAAATGATTTTACCCAAAACGCTACTTTAACATGGAATTTACAAAAGAACGGGTAATATAAAGTCACAAGTGAAACATATACGATATCATAACAATGAATATGATTATGTAATAAGTCAATGAAATTATTTAGATAAATATACAGGAGGTTCGGATCCATACGAAGCATATCAGACCTAAGGTAAGGGATAATGTTGCAATCTCAATTGTTTTCTATCCGAGATTGCTTATACGTAAGTATTTAATGGGGTTATATTTATCATCCATGTCTAAGTTTTATAAAAAAATGTTTTCATGTATGTTTAAAGTCCTTTTTACCCATTTTTGACTATTACTACATGGTATATATGGAATCGTTCTTTTACGAGGTATTTTTTGACTTTTCCAGCAAAAGTACGGGAATAATGTTTTTTTAACTTATACGGCCTGAAAGATTTTTATGGATTTGTAAAGCCTTATTTTCATGAAGCTTACTCCAAAATATTTCATGACTATTTTCAAAAAAATCTACTTATTTTAAAATTTCATGACGTTTTGTGAAAAGAAAATGATTTTGATGAGGAAAGGATATTTTACTCATGAATTTTTTTCAACTGTTTTATCAAAACCATTTTCCATCTAAGATGAAATTATTTCATATGTGTATGTTTCAAGTATATTGTCTCTATGATTTATATCGTTTCACATTTATTATGATGAAATATCCATTTATGTGGATTATATGATGATGGGATGATGTTTATGAAACCCATTTTATTCTTTGGGTTATGATGAATGTTTTAAATTTATTTTGTCGCACAAGTAAGAATTATTTCATTATGAGATGGGTGGGACCTATATCTCCCTAAAATTCATTGGTTAAAGATTTATATCTCATGAGATAGACACGGCTGGAATGACTAGTTAAAACGGTTCAGTAATATAGGACTGGAACGAGGATTGAACTCGATTCAGAAAGGGACTTTGTCCACTAAGATTATCTTGGCAGCAATACTTTGGCTACTATGGAAATCATATCATGTTCTTAATGGTTTCCACAATTACATGTTTTATCCCCATGATAATTTATCATGATTAATGTTTCTTCATGATATATGCCTTACGTACTGCCATGTTTTATGTCATTGCTCCAGATTTTGATGTTTAGATTTTATGCTCATGTTTTTACATTCAAATTTCTAAGGATTGTTTAATATTTTCTATGCTTACCCTTACTGAGCATTTGAGCTCACCCTTTATATGTTTTCTTTTCCCTAGGATTTAACGAATGGTTTTAGGTAAGAAAACAAAAGGGGAAGATCATTAATGGAGATGTTGAAGATCTTTCACCATGATTAGAAGATTATATTACGAGTTTCCAAAGACACTAAACTATTAAGATCCTTGTGTGTTTGTTTTTGTTATGTATTATGTATTCCACAAAAGTAATGTAATGTCCATGTACGTCATGATTCAGGTCTCTACAGTTGGTATCAGAGGAAAGGTTTATTCAACCATTGGAAAGTAGGATGCGAAAACTTTGGTGAGATCCCTAGAGATATTTCAAGGGTCTGTCTAGGGATGTCCCTAAGGATAAGTATATGTATAGGATATAGTCCTAGAACTATAGTAATGATCATAGAACCTAACCTTAGATGTCAGATATTGAGGGTACTCTCCCTTTACTATGTTGTTTTCCCTAGCATGATTTTTGCCTCTCACACTATTCTTTTTGGCTTTTAGAAAATGGATGGAAATAGGAAGATTCACGATAATGGAGGATATGACGGACAATGGATTGATATTATTCATGAGCAACCAAATGAAATGGGATTTGGAAGTCCAAACATCGTTATTATGACTAATCAGCAATATCATAATATGATCCATAATCTCAACTTTGGTAAGTTTCCTGACTCAGCTAATAAGAGAAAGATGGAGTTTAATGATGATCATAGAGGAACGAAAGTTCAATTTCCCTCATGTAAGTCATGTGGGAAGAGGTATCAAGGGTAATGTTTCAAAGGAACTAGAAGATGCTTTCGGTGTGGGAAATAAGGACACAAATCCATTAATTGCAAAGGAAAAGGTTTAGTTAACACCATGAACAAGGATAATGGTATTTCTAAGACATCAACAACGGTTAAATGTTTTAAATGTGGAATGTATGGGCATTATGCAAACCAATTCCCTAAGGTAAAATCTCATTAAGAGAATCAGCATGGTCATATGAGTAGTATTTATGTGGATGATGATGAGGAGACTACAAATGATATATGAGATGAAAATTGTGTTGAAGCTCTGTCAGTTGTTTTAGAAGGTAGTGGAATGATTGTATGTTTATCAAGAGTTATGTTGTAGAGTTAATGGTACTATGGAATAAAGAATAATCTAATGATTGTTACAATATTGTTATTCCTTAAGTATTTGAAAGTATATGGTACCGCTAACAATGAATTGTTATTCAGATATTTTTGGAAAGTAGATGATATGCGCATAATGAAGGGATAAGAAGATAATGAGATGTTTGATTGTATTCATGTGCTCATGACTGATATAAGGACTAAGTGATATTATGGTTTGATTATATAGATTTTTTTTGGGATTTTGTTATGTGGAAAGAGTTACCTTTTAACAGTATTCATGTTTTCACTAAGGTTCTATGTTAATTTATGTTTCAAGAGAATATATGACTAAGGTATTCATGTGTTTGGAATGCTACCAACAAGATGTATCTTATGATATATGTGAGATAAATGCTTGTATTCACATTCTTGGTAGATAACCTTTCTAGTAATTGTTTTCTTTATACTATGAGCTTGGACCGAAGTATTTTAGATAAGACTAAATATTGGAATGGATTATGTTGGAAATAAGTTAGTATTGTTTAGGGATAGAACTTTTTTCGATATTACTGATGGGATGCTATAGTAATGTAGTTATAGAAAAAGGACAACCTGTAGGACGGGCGACAACCCATTGTGTCGGACAAGGGTGTGGGAATCAAACCCACAACTGAAGTGCAAATGGCCTTTATTGCCTACCACTGGCCTATAGGAAGTCCTTCTTTAGTGGAAAGTAGTTTTATTTTATTAAGAGGTATGATAAATAAATTATAAGTCCATTTTTGGAACCATATACGATTAATCTCACCATAAGATGGACTTATAACTTTTTCTAACCTTTTGTTTGAAATAGATGGAATGACCCATCATTCTATCACATGATCTGCTAACGCTTCATGAATAAAAAATTCAACTTCATTTCATTAAGAGATGATGTGTAAATTGTTCAATTCACGAACAACAGTGAGATTGTACCAAAATCAAGTAAGTATTTCTTCTAATTTAAAATTTTCAACTTTAGGGAAATGATATTGAAAACAAAAATTTTTGTCCTAGTTCTCTTATATCTAATAAATCATATGGTACCTTATATCATCACAAATCTATGGCTTTGTGATTGTTGGATTTTTCAAAGCCATGTTCTCTACCACTCTCCATCAGAACATGATGGTTAGATTTCTCTTCCATATCCATATTTTCACCTATGTTCTCCTATATGGAAACCCAATGATTAGTTTATTTGGGTAACCATTACGTTTCATACTTTATCTTTTAAAGATAAGTTTTGGTATTTGTTTTTACGATGTGGGTTTCAATTAAAGAAACTTTCAAGTAGAAAACCATTTATTACCCTGATGAATTTCGAGGGCGAAATTCATTTTACTGGGGGTAGAATGTAATAACCCGAGAATTTATAAGATATATTATTTTCTTTCATATCTTCTGTTTAACGATACACCAAGATTATCTTGCACTATACACAACACCGTATAAGTTTGCAGTATACGCAACACAATTCTTGGATCGTGTTATACACAATTTCAAGTTCATTTGATAAAAGTTATTCTACGCAACATTGAGTGTATATATATATATTCAATGTATAGATGAAATATGGTTGGATTTTATTTTATTCATCAATAAATGAGTCTTTCACTACATGCAACCCTGACTTGGTTTTCATTTCATGCAATCGCGACCTTCCTCGATAGCGTGTGTTGTACGCAATATCGGGTTTCACTAAACAACGATATATGGTTATAATATTATCACGAACTAGACGTTATGAATAGAATTAACCAAATTTTGAATTTTATAACATTATTATTCATCTTATAAATTTTCTAAAACATTTTATGTGAACAAAATAATTTTTTCGTGAAAAATATGTATTTTTCAAAAAATGTAGTTTTGCTGCCTTTCGGTGAAGCAACCACTTTAAATCTAGTTTTTGACATGTTTATAAGTTCAATTTTACAAAATAAAATTATTCTTTGGAATAAGGATATAAAATTTTACCTTGGATAGAATTTTTATGTTATTCTGATAACTTTTATATTTTAATGAATAGTAAATACACGCTATATTTTAATTAGAAACAACTTTTTTTCATTATAATAATTTATGTGGTTAAATTATAATATTTAATGGTCTTAAAGTATAAATATAATATATTTTTACCATTTAATATAATGTATGTCATTAGCATTGATTTTACCTTGAATTCGTAGGTTAAATCAATTCAATCTTTTGTAATGTTTTAAACAAAAACCCGTTTTCATTCGACAACGGGATTAATTTTAATTTAATTTCTGCAACTTCTGTGTATTGAATTTGGAAAGATGGATTTCATATTTAGAATAATTGGGTCCAAATTATATTAATAGACTACTTTTTATTTTTGGGCATTATGAATAGTAACTACGGTAAATTTTATTTACCATAGTTAAAGGTAAATTAAGTAATTAAGGGTAAATATAATATTATTAAATTACCCTAACACCTTCAAAAATCCTATTTATTGACTCAAAGTTGACCCATATAACCTAAGGGTCGGATTAGAATCATTTAATGGACTTTTTTTCCATGAAAATAACTTAATTATTATTAAAACCAAAGAAAGTGACAACATCTCACTCACTTAAATCTTATAAGTATATTAATTTTAATTTAGTGATAAACTTCATGAAACTTCGAACATGAATAGTCTCCAGAAATAAAATAAAATTATATACATCATATAAATTTATTTATAATTTTTAGGTATTAAATAATTATCATTAATTGTGACACAATAGTGATGCAGAAATTGTTTATCTAGTGAAAAATCAAGAATATAGTTTTTATTAAACTAATAGTGACCATAAAAGGAACAAAACCCTGAACATAACTTATTTTTAATGTATATTTAAACCATAATCATCCAATTGTATAATATGTGACCATTTGGAGCCTTATAAAAGCGATTATGACACTTATATTATTTTATTTTAAATGATATCAAAGTTGTCACCTTCATAATTTAATAAATATAAAATTTAAATATTGTGATTTTAAGATGATAAATTCGAGTAAAAGTATTATTGTGAAATTTAATAGATTTATCGTCATCATAGGATTTTACTTTTAATTTTTATGCAACAAATAAGTATATTAATTAATTATACAAAAAATAATGTAGTAATTATTTTTTTAATAGATAAACCAAATAAATGTTTTTAAAAATAACAAAATAAAAATTATATGAACTATTTAATGTGATCCACTAATTTTATAGATAAATATGACCTTTTATGTATCTATTAATTCTTTTATTTCGAACATATCTTCTGTATATATATTATTTAAATTCAAATAAATGAATAGTGTCAAAATTGACACTATTGTTATTTTATAAAAATAACATATTATTAAATTGTTTAAAAATCATAAAAATATTTAAAAATTATAAATTTAAATTTATATGGTAGAAAATGTTATAAAGTATCCAATTATGGACAATTCATAACAAATAAGTAATTATTTGTTATAATTTAAAATTTATAATGTTATTACCACAAATAAAATTAAATTGATTAAATAAGGATAAATCAAGTTTATAATGTTTAAAATAAATTCCTAAAATGTCTAAATTTTATTGGTTGATGAGATTACAACCCTATATCATCTAATATTCTAATATGAGTCATATTTGGAGGTTTTTATGTGGGGTTAGATTTATTATAAATTAATATTTTTAAGATTTCCAAAGATGCCCCTGTCCTCCCTTATAAAAGGGCACCTCCTCCCTCTCCTCCTCACACCACATTGAGCTTTCACGCTCAGCCAAACCCTGCCAAATTATCTTCTCCACTTACCTAGAAACATCCTAGAGGTCCTGGTCTTCTTCGAAGACCAATTTTAGTGCCCTAAAAGGAGCTCTCAAAGAGGCGCTTCAAAGAAGAGGTAATGTCTGTTAATGATTCATTCAACTTTATTTCTTCTTCCACTTCTTATTCTTTAGTTGTTTCATTATGAAGTAATAACATCAGTATCACTCATATATTGATATGTTATTATATGTATGCAACAACCCTATTTCACCATCTATCCATCCTACGGAAAATGAAATCACCACGCGTGCGTACGTAAGGAATACCGTCTCCACGCCGTGGTGTAATCTATTTTCTGCCAACACCTTACGTGGATGGGTATAATGGTGTAAATAAATAACTATATATGGTTATAGAAAAGTGATATTGATTCTGTAATGTTATACATGCACTTTAATACAATTCCATGATGATGAGAATGATATCATCGCTCGTATGTACGGACTACCGTCTCCACGAATGCGATGAGATTCATTTTCCATGATTAACCATTCAAGAATGATTATAAAGTATATATAATGAATAATAATGAAATGTATGAAATAATTAAGCTACTGGATTTATGTATATATATATATATTTCATCTACTTAATTCCATTCAATTCAATAAGGAAATGAAAGAAGCGTTCATACGTACGTACAGACTACCGTCTCCATGAACGGTGTAT
This sequence comes from Viscum album, assembly GCA_963277665.1. Taxonomy (NCBI): domain Eukaryota; kingdom Viridiplantae; phylum Streptophyta; class Magnoliopsida; order Santalales; family Viscaceae; genus Viscum; species Viscum album. The sequence goes on along the minus strand of OY728160.1, from coordinate 1,202,390,558 downwards.
TTCATTCCTTTTATCGATCAATAATATATATGTATATGATGAATATATATTATATATAAATCATGTTTTAAATTCTAGAATTATGTAAATCAGGATATAAGTAATAATTTCAAGAATGAAAAGTGGAAACACATATGATAAATGAAATGATTTTACCCAAAACGCTACTTTAACATGGAATTTAAAAAGGAACGGGTAATATAAAGTCACAAGTGAAAAATATATGATATCATAACAATGAATATTATTATTTAATAATTCAATGACATTATTTAAATCAATATATAGGAGGTTCGTAACCATACGAAGCATATCGGTCCTAAGGTAAGGGATAATGTTGCAATCTCAATTGTTTTCTATCCGAGATTGCTTATACGTAAGTATTTACTGGGGTTTTATTTATCATCCATGTCTAAGTTTTATAAAAAATGTTTTCATGTATGTTTAAAGTCCTTTTTACCCATTTTTTACTTTTACTACATGGTATGTATGGAATATTTCTTTTACGAGGTACTTTTTGACTTTTTCGGCAAAAGTATGAGAAGAATGTTTTTTTAACTTATACGGCATGAAAGGATTTTTACGGTTTTATAAAGACTTATTTTCAGGAAGCTTTCTAAAAACGATTTCATTATTATTTTCAACAAAATCTCCTTATTTTAAAATTGCATGACGTTTTGCGAAAAGAAAATGATTTTGAAGAAGAAAGGTTATTTTCCTCAAGAATTCATTTAATGTGTTTTATCAAAACCATTTTCCATATAAGATGACATTATTTCATATGTGTATGTTTCAAGTATATTGTATCTATGATTTACATAGTTTCACCTTTCTTATGATGAAATATCCATTTATGTGGATTATTTGATGATGGGATGATGTTTATGAAACCCATTTTATTCTTTGGGTTATGATGAATGTTTTAAGTTTATTTTGTGGCACAAGTATGAATGATTTCATTATGAAATGGGTGGCACCTATATCTCCCTCTAATGAATTGGTAAAGATTTATATCTCATGAGATAGACATGGCTAGAATGGCTAGTTAAACCGGTTCCGTAATATAGGACTAGAACGAGGAGTGAACTCGATTCCGAAAGGGACTTGGTCCACTAAGATGGTCTTGGCAGCAATGTCTTGGCTACTATGGAAATCATATCCTGTTATTAATGGATTCCACAATTACATGTTTTATTCCCATGGTAATTTATCATGATTAATGTTTCTTCATGATCTATTCCTTACGTACTACCATTTTTTATGTCATTGCTCAAGATTTTGATGTTTGGATTTTATGCTCATGTTTTTTTTACATTCAAATGTCTATGGATTGTTTTATGTTCTCTATGTTTACCCTTACTGAGCATTTGAGCTCACCCTTTACATGTTTTCTTTTCCCCAGGATTTATTGAAAGGTTTTAGGTAAGAAAACAAAAGGGGAAGATCATTAATGGAGATGTTGAAGATCTTTCACCATGATTAGAAGATTATATTCCGAGTTTTCCAAAGACACTAAACTATTATGATCCTTTTGTGTTTGTTTTTGTTATGTATTATGTATTCCACAAAAGTAATGTAATGTCCATGTATGTAATGCTTCAGATCTATACAGTGACATGTCACCTAATATACAGGTTGGCAATGGTGGATGGATGACTACCCCTTCTCCCTTACTCTCTCTTCATCTAAAGTGAATAGTTATGATGGTACAATCAGTGATGATGCCTACTGATGATGGGAAAATAAGTGGTGATTCCCATTAAAGATGGAACAATCAGTTGTGATTCATAGTGATGACAACATAGTCAGCAGTGATTCCTAGTGATGGCAACAGAGTTAGTGGTGATCACTAGTGATGGTAACTTAGATTATAACTCCGTATAACATAATCAATACAAAATTATATGTTTTGTATATTGGATTTCTCTTTCTTAAATTTCAAATATATTTTTTGTTTAACGTTTTAGGCGATTAGTTAAAAAATTATATAATAAATAGGACAATTTGACACAGTGTACATTTTTTCCACAAAAAATGGCTTTAATTTTACATCCATGCTTTATTCAGGACTATTTTTCTTCATTTAAGACTGGTCATTATAACATAAATCTTGACATTGATAAAATTAAAAGTCATTCGATGGTCCTATGGAAAACATTTGAAAACATTGTATGATAGAAACAATTATCAGTAAGGGATATAAAAATAATGGAATCCCGTTAGTTTAGTGAAAAACATGAAACCCATTAAAATGTTTACCTTTTCCCAATAAAAATTTAAGCTGATAAATAAAACATTTAAACATTTACAAATAAAAATTTTCTTAAATAAAGAATGATAGAACCCATTATTAATCATATTAATTGTAGATACCCAAGCTTGACATAGATGGATATTACATTACTTTTGTGGAATACTTAATACACGACACAAACAAATTCCCAAAGACCGTATTAGTTTAGTGTCTTTAGAAACTCATAAAATAATCTTCTAATCATGGTGAAATATCTTCAACATCTCCCATAAAGATCTTCCCCTTTTGTTTTCCTACCTAAAAATGTTCTTTATATCATGGGGAAAAGAAAACATAAAAAGGGTGAGCTCAAATTCTCAATAAGGGTAAAAAAGTAGGACATAAAACAAACCATAAAAATTTAAACATATAAACATGAACATAAAGTTTAAACATCAAAATATTGAGTCATGAAATAAATCTTGGTAGTTCATAAGGTATAAATCATATAGGAACATTAATCGTGATAAAATATAATGGGAGTAAAACATGGAATTGTGGAAAACCATTAAGCATATAATATGATTTCCATAGTAGTCAAGGCATTGCTACCAAGACTATCACAGTGGACAAAGTCCATTATTGAACTGGGATTACATGTCGTTCCAACCCTGTATTACTGAACTGTATTTACCTTCCGTTTCATCCATGTCTATCTCACAGGAAATAAATCTTTACCCAATGAATTGGAGGGTGATATAGTTCCAACCCATCTCATAATGAAACCATTCTTATGTGTGCCACAAAAACATAAATCATTCATCATAGCACAACCCATATAATAAAATGGGTTTCTTAAACATCAATACATCATAACACAATCCATAAAAAAATATCATTCTATCATTAACATAATAAAATCATAGTGATAATAGGGATAGAAACATAACCCTATTTAAAGAGCGTCTTCTAATATGGAAAATAATTTTAATAAAACACTTGAACTTTGTTCTTGAGGATAATATTCATTCTTATTAAAAAATGTTTTCTTTTCTCAAAATGACATGCATTTTTAAATGAAAAATATTTTTTTGAAAATAAACTTGTAAATTTGTAGAGGAAGCTTCATTGAAATAAGGCGTTATGAAGATGTGAAAACCCATTCATGTCGTATAAGTTAAAAAAACATTCTTCTCATCCTTTTACAGGAAAAGTAAAAAACGTACCTCGTATGGTAAACAAAAGAAAGATTCCTCCCATACCATGTAGTAAAAGTAAAAAAGGGGTAAAAATGAATTTAAACATACATAGAATAATAATAAAAATTTTATGAAAACATTTTTAGAAAACATGAACATGAATGATAAATATAACCCCAGTAGATACTTATGTATAAACAATCTCGAATAAAAATGAGATTGGAAAAAGTTATCCCTTAACTTAAGTACAATTTATTATTTATGTGTCTGAAACTCCTATATAGTGGGTTTAAACATTTTATTAACTTGTAATAGAACCATAATAATATTTATGATATAATATATTATTCACTTACGTCTTTATATTACCCGTTCATTTTTCAGTTACATGTTAGAGCAACGTTTTGGGTAATAATCGTTTTATTTATCCTACGTGTTTAGACTTGTTATTATTGATATTATTACATAGATCATGATTTAATTACTTAAATAATTTAAAAAATGATCTATATATCATATATATTCAGTATATATATATATATATATAATATCGATAAATGGAATGGAATACATTGTTCATGGAGACGGTAGGTCGTACGTATGCATGAACGTTGTTTTTGTTTCCTTATTAAATTGAATAGAAGTAAGTAAATGACATATATATATATATATAAATCCAGTATCATTATTATTTCATATATTTCATGATTATTTATTATATATACTTTATAATAATTCTTTAATATGTAACATGGAGAACAAATCGCATCGTGTCGTGGAGACGATAAGTCGTACGTACGCACGAGGGAAGATATCATTCCCATAGTTGTTGAACGATATTGAATTGGATGGTGAATAATATTTAAGAATTATTATGGTGTTATAATAATAATATATATATTATTTCCACCATTATACCCATCCAAGTAAGGTGGTGGTGAAGAACAGATTACACCACGGCGTGGAGACGGTAATCTATACGTACGCACGCGCGCTGATTTTATTTTTTGTAGGATGGATAGAAGATGAATTAGGATTATTTAATATTTATAATAAAATATCATAATATTATTGATACTAATGTTATTAATTTATAATTAAACAACTAAATAAAGTAAAGTAGAATAAGAATTCAATTTGAAATAATTGGTAGAAGAGATTACCTCTTCCTCGACGTGCCCACTTTAAATTGCCTCTTAGGGAACTAGAGTTGGTATTTTTAGAAGACCAGAACCTCTAGAATATAAATAGGGAAGTTGAGAAGAAAAATTGGTAGTTTTTCACTGAGCTTGAACGCTCAAAATGTATTGAAGAGGAGAGGGAGGAGGTGCCCATTTATAATTGAGGTGAGGGGAACTTTTGGAATTCTCAAAAATATTAATTTAATATAAAATCAAACCCTACCCAAAAACCTTCAAAGTGTCCCAAATTAAAATATGAGATGTTATAGGTTTGTAATATCATCAACCAATAAATTTTTAACAAATAATTTTGTCAATTTAAACGTTATCTTTTTAATTGACACTTAGTTATTCTATTAAATTTTAATTTTGTTAATAACATTCTAAAAGTTTAATGGTTATAAATATTTACATATATGGTGTTAATCAACCATAAATAGGTATTTTATAAAATATTAGATCTTATAATTATCACTTTGTAATTTTAAATATTTTATTATTATTTTTAAATAATTTAATAAAATGTTATTTTTATAAAATATCAATAGCGTCAATTTTGAAACTATTCATTTAATTGACATTAAATAAAATCCTCACAAAAGATAAATTAGAAAAAATATATTTAATACACTACTAACATGTCATAGTCACCTAGAAAATTCATGGAGAACTTTAATTAGTTAATATGATATTTATTTTAATTTTTTTAAAACCATGTTTTTTATATTTCTATTAATAAAATAATTTTTACATCACTATTGTGTCATTATTAATGATAATTAATTAATATATAAAATGTATAAATAAATTCACATGATTTATATAATTTAATTATACTTCTATTTACTATTTAATTTTTAAGTTTTATGAAGGTTATTACTAAATTAAAATTATTATACTTATAAGATATAAGAGAGTTATATGTTGTCACTTTCTGTTGTTTTAATAATAATTACATTATTTTTGTGGAAAAAAGTCCATGAACTTAATCTATTCTGAACCATAGGTGAAATGAGTCGACTATTATTTATCCAATATAATTTTGGAATGTATTAGGGTAATCTTATAATATTAATTCTACCCTTAATTACCCGATTTACTTTTAACTATGGTAATAAAAATAATTACCAGAGTTACTATTCATAATGCACAAAAAATAAAACTATCGCATTAACATAATTTGGACATGCTGATTCTAAATATGGAATCCATTTTTCAAAATTCAAAACATAGAATTTGTTGTAATTAATTTAATATTAATCCCGTTGTAGAAAAAAACGGGTTTTTGTTTAAAATATTGCAAAAGATTGAAAAGTTTTTTACATATGAATTCAATGAAAAATTAATGAAAATGACTTAAATTTTATTAAACTATAGAAATATATTATATTTATACTATAAAATTATTCAATAATATATTTTAACCATATAAATTATTTCAATGAAAAAAGTTGTTTTCAATTAAAATTTAGCGTATTTTCAGTATTCATCAAAATATAAAACATATCAGAATAATATAAAAAAAATTGTCCAAAGTAAAATTTTATGTCCCGATTCCAAATAATAAGTATATCTTGTCAAATATAACTTATAAATGTTTTAAAAATAGATTTAAATTTGGTGCACCATCAAAAGGCAGTAAAACTGCATTTTTTTTGAAAAATACATCTTTTATCCGAAAAATTGATTTGGTTTTCATATCATGTGTAATATGAATTATAATGTTATATAAAATTAAAATTGTGGTTAATACTATTCATAACCGGTAGTTTATATAATATTTTAATAATATATCAATGTTTAGTGAAACTTGGTATTGCGTACCACACAAGTTATTGAGTAAGGTCGCTCTTGCGTGTAACACAAGCCATGTCAGTTTTTCATGTTGTAAAATATTCCATTGGTGTTGTGTATAACATAATCCAAAATTAGTTCATTTTTACACTGAACAAAATCTACATTCTATCAAAATAATGTGCAACACAAGCCAAGAATAGTGTTGCGTATACTGCAAGCCAATATAGTGTTGTGTATAGTGCAAGTTAATCTTGGTGTTGTGTACAACACAAGATATCAAAGAAATTAAAAGGAATATATCTGATAAAATATTAGGGTATTACATTATACCCCCCTTAAAATGAATTTCTCCCTCGAAATTTATCAAGGTTATAAATAGTGTACTACATGAAAGTTTCCTTCATAGAAACCCACATTGTAAAAAGGAATAATAAAAATTCATTTCAAAAAAAAATGTTAAAAACATAACTGTTACCCAAGTTATCTATTCACTGGGTTTCAACATAGGAGAACATAGGTAGGAAGTGAAAACATGGATATGGAAGAGAAATATAAACATCAAGTTATGATGGATAGTTATAGAGAATAAGGTCTGGAGAAAGATAACTACCATAAATCCATAAATATGTGATGATTTATGGGACCATATGATTCATCAGATAATAAGGTACTAGGATAAAATTATTTTTTTTTCAAGATCCTTTCCCTAAAGTCGAAGAATTTTGTATGAGAATAAATACTTACATGATTTTGGTAAAATCTCATCGGTGTTCGTTCCTTGAACAATTTCCACTTCATCTCTTATTTAAAGAAATGAAGTCAAATTTATCATTCTTTAATTGTTATCAGATCTTGTGATACAAGGATAGGTCATTCCATCTGTCTCTATCACAAAAAGGTTAGCATAAGTCCATCTATGGTGAGATTAATCATATATGGTTCCAATAATGGACTTATAATTCATCTATAATACCACTTAATAAAATAAAACCAATTTATACTAATGAGGGACATCCTGTAGAGGAGTTCTAGGTGATAAAGTCATGTCACACTTCGGTTGTGGGTTCGATTCCCACAACCTTGTCCGGCACGACGGGTTGTCGCCCATCCCGCGGGTTGTCCATTTTCTAAAACAATAGTATTATAACATTATAGAAATAATATAAAAAAATTTCTATCCTTAAACAATACTATCTGATTTCAAAAATAATCCATTCCAAACATTAGGCTTATCCAAAATATTTTTGTCCAATCTCACAGTACAAGGAAAACAATAACCATAATTGTCATATAACAAGCATGTGAATACCATCATTTATCCCCCATATATCATAATATATATCTTGTTTGTTACAACCCAAACAAGTGAATACCTTAATCATTTGTTCTCATGAAACATGAATTACCATAGAACCTTAGTGAAAACTTCAATACCGTCAGAAGTTAACTCTTTCCACATACCAAAATCTAAAAAATTCTATATACTCAAAACATGATATATCAGTTTCTCCATATATCAGTCATGATCTCATTAATACTATCAAAAATCTAATTATCTCTTTATCCCTTCATTATGCACATATCAGGTTCTTTCTAAAAATATCTGAATATCCTTTCATGTTTTTCAGTACCATTCAACATATTCATTCAAATACTTAAGGACAAAAATAGTGTAACAATCGTTATATGTTTCTTCATTCCATAGTACCATTAAATTACCTATAAAACATTAATCCTTATAAACTTGAATTCATTACACTACCTTCTTAAACCATTGATTCAGCTTCATCATTTTATTCCTCAACACTTCTTTCATCTCATATTTCATTTGTAATCTCTCCATCATCATCAACATAAATACTACCCATATGACCATGCTGATTCTCTTCATGAGATTTTCTCTTAGGGTATCGATTTGCATAATTCCCTTACATTATACATTTAAAGAATTAAACCATTATTGATGTCTTAGATATACCATTATCTTTTTCTATTGTGTTAAAAGAACCTTTTCCTTTTCAATTATTGGCATTGTGTCCTTCATTTCCACAACCAAAGCATTTTCCAGCTCCTTTGAAACATTCTCCTTGATGTCTCTTCCCACATGATTTACATGAGGAAAACTGAACTTTCTTTCCTCTATGATCATCATGAAACTCTATCTTTCTCTTATTGGATACTTCATGAAATTCACCAAAGATGAGATTATTGATCATATTATGAGATTGTTGATTAGGAATAATAATGATGTTTCTACTTCTAACTCTCATTTAATTTGGTTTCTCATGGATAATATCATTCCATTGTCCATAATATTCTCTATTAACATGAATCCTCCTATTTCTTGACATTTTATAAAACCCAAATAATATGGTTGGGAAAAAATATCTCAAGGAAACATTGAACCATTCTTGAGGTGTTTGTGTTTGTTGACAAAGCTGGTTTGTTTGTTGACAAAGAGGGCTTCCATGGTGAGTTTCCAAGTTCCAGAGATAATTTTGACAACCTATGTTGAAAAAGAATTATGGAAAAGGAATAGAGGATTTGGATTTGATACTAAAAGAATATATCTATGGTGGCACTGTTTTCTAGTGTTTGCCAAAATTTTGGGCCTCAAAATTGGAAAATGGGGAAACATGTTTTTGGAAAAGGAAGTTGCGTGCAAGATATAAGGTGGTTTGGAAACATGCGTGCAATGCATGTTTCATGATAAGAACATTGAAAAATGGAAAAGGTATTAAGTGCATGAAATATTAGAAATGAGCGTGAACGATGAGGTTGCGTGAAAGAAACTTGTGCACCCAATATGACATCAAATAGGGTTTTGAGTGCTCGAAGAGAATCTTGAGCGATATGGTAAATCTTCCATGCATGGGTCGATGAAGCCTATAAATAAGAGATGACCCACTCATTCGACATAACTGAACAATTAGATAAAATCATAGCACCAGATCATGTAAGAATTTCACACAAAGGGAGTTTCATGAAATATTTTGAGTTACACACAAGCTAATAAAGATGCTCGTAAGATTTTAGTTACATGAAAGATTGATGTTTCGTGCAAGGTGTGTTTCACAAAAAAAGTGGAATCTTGCGTGCAAGGAAATAATGTTGCACGCAAGACACAGTAAGGGTTGGGTGAAATATTTGGAGTTTCCCAGAAGTACTATGGTAAAGTGGTATTCATCAGTGGATGAAAGTGGAACATCAATAAATCATCTATATATAGTGAAGGATGCATTCATTTAAGATAATGAAGGTACCTTCAAGTCTATAAACTATGAGTAGATCTTCTGAAGAAGTAGTGAGCACACTTCAGTTGAGAGAGAAGTGAGATTTCAAATTGTGAATTTTTTTAAACCAGGAGGGACAGTGATTTCACTTCAAACCTTGTAAACAGTAGTAAACTTTTAGTGGATTTGGTATATCATCACATCACAGGTGTATGCTCTTTGGATGTATCCTAGTGAGGGTGAACGAAGTAAAAATTTCATTATCCTGTGCATGATTTTGTTTTTGTTTATACTTTACTACAAGAAATAGAGAGAAGGAAGTTCTTCATAACAACGAAACATGATCAAGAGGGGAAGTTGTTTTAATCTGTCATACCCTGATTCACTCCCCCTCTCAGGGTATCTAACCTAGTGGACCTAACAAATATTGTGACAGGTGAAAATCATACTAGGAAAACAACATAATAAAGGGGAAGTACTTTCAATCTATAACATCTTAGGTTTAATCCTAGGTTATTCATGAATGTTACCATAATTCTAGGACTGTAACCTATAATTAGACTTGACCATGGGGACATCCCATGACATAACTTAGAAATATCTCTAGGGATCTCGCTAATTTTTCACATCCTAGTTTCCAAAGGCTGACTAAACCTTCACTCTGACACCAATTGTAGATACCCAAGAATGACATACATGGGTATTACATTAATTTTCCATAATATTTAAAACATGAAACAAAAAAATTCCCAAAGACTGTATTAGTTTAGTGTCTTTGAAAATTGGAACATAATCTTCTAATCATGGTGATAGATCTTAAATATCTATCATAAAGATATTCCCCTTCTGTTTTCCTACCTAAATACTTTCTTTATATCCTGGGGAAAAGAAAACATAAAAAAGGTGAGCTCAAATGCTCAATAAGGGTAAACATGGTGTACATAAAAAACCATAAAAATTTGAACATATAGACATGAGGATAAAGTTTAAACATTAAAATCATGAGTCATGAAATGAATCTTAGAAGTATGTAAGGTATAGATCATCGGGGAACATTAATCCTGATAAAATCACCTGGATATAAAACATGTAATTTTGGAAAACCATTAAGCACATAATATTATTTCCATAGTAGCCAAGTCATTTCTGCCAATACTATCATAGTAGACGAAGTCCATTACTGAAACAGGTTTACTTGCTGTTCCAGTACTGTATTACAGAACCGAATTTACCTTCCATTCCAACCGTGTCTATCTCATGAGAAATAAATATTTACCCAATTCATTGGAGGGAGATATAGGTCCCAACCATCTTATAATAAAACCATTCTTATGTATTCCACAAAAATATAAATCATTCATCATATCATAACCCATGTAATAAAATGGGTTTCTTAAACATCATTCCATCATAACATAACAAATAAAAAATATCATTCCATAATTAACATAATAAAATAATAGTGATAATAGGGATATAAACATAAACCTATTTAAAGAGTGTCATCATAGATGGAAAATAATTTTTATAATACACTTGAACTTAGTTCTTGAGGAAAATATCCTTTCTTCTTCAAAAACATTTTCTTTTCTCAAAATGTCATGTAATTTTAATAGAAAAGAATTTAGTTGAAAATAAAATTGTAAAAATATAGAGGAAGATTCATGGAAATAATGAATTATGAAGATGTGAAAAAACCATTCATGTCGTATAAGTTCAAAAAACCTTCTCCTCATACTTTTTCCGAAAAATTAAAAAAAAGTACCTTGTATGGTAAATAAAAGAAAGATTCCTTCTATACCATGTCGTAAAAGTAAAAAAGTGGTAAAAATGAATTTAAACATACATATAAGAATATAACATATTATATAAAAATATTTTTATAAAACATGGACATGGATGATAAATATAACCCCATTAGATACTTACATATAAACAATCTCAGATAAAAATGAGATCGGAAAATTTATCCCTTACCTTGGTCTGATTTCTTCTATATGTGTCTGAAACTATTGTATAGTGGGTTTAAACATTTTATTAACTTGTAAAAAATCATAAAAATATTTATGATATCATATATGATTCACTTATGACTTTATATTACCTGTTCGTTTTTCATTTCCATGTTAAAGCAACCTTTTGGGAAATAATCTTTTAATTTATCGTACATGTTTGGAATTATTATTATTGATATTATTACATATATCATTATTTTAATACTTAAATAATTTGAAACATGATTTATATATCATATATATTTATTATATAAATATGTATTATAGATCAATAAATGGAATGAAATACGCTGTTCTTGGAGATGGTAGGTTGTACGTACGCATGAACATTGTTTTCATTTCCTTAATAAATAGAATGGAGGTAAGTAAATGAGATATATATAAAAATAAATTTAGTATAATTATTATTTAATATATTTCATGATTATTTATTATATATAATTAATAATCATTCTTGAATGGTTAACATGGAGAACGAATCTCATCGCTTTGTGGAGACGGTAAGCCGTACGTACGCACGAGCGATGAAATCATTCCCATAGTTGTTAAATGGTATTGATTTGGATGGTGAATAATATGTCATAATTAGTATCATGTGATTATAATCATATATAGTTTTTATTTCCACCATTATACCATCAATGTAAGGTGGTTGTGAAAAACAGATTACACCACGGCGTGGAGACGGTAATCCGTACGTACGCACGAGTAGTGATTTCATTTTTAATAAGATGGATAGAAGGTGAAATAGGTTTGTTTCATATTTATAATAACATATCAGTAAATTAGTTATAATTATGTTATTAATTTATAATTAAAAAACTAAATAATAGTAAGTAGAAGAAGAAATAAATTTGAAATAATTAGTAGAAGAGATTACCTCTCCCTTGATGTGCCTCTTTTAAATTTCCTCTTAGGGCACTAGAGTTAGTCTTTTTAGAAGAAATAAACCTATCGAATGTACCTAGGGAATTTGAGAAGAGAAAATTTCATGGGTTGGCTAGTCTTGAAGGCTCAAAATTGACTGAAGAGGAAAGGGAGGAGGATCCCTTTTATAATTGTGGTGATGGGTACTTTTGGAAACCTCAAAAATATTAATTTAATATAAAATCAAACCCTAACAAAAACCCCAAAAGTGTACCAAATTAGAAGATGATATTAGATAGTGTTGTAATATCATCGTCCAATAAATTTGTAACAATTTATTTTGTCAATTTAAACCTTATCTTTTTTAATGACACTTAATTATTCTATTAAATTTTAATTTTGGTAATAACATTCTAAATGTTTAATGGTTATAAATATTTACATATATGGTGGTAATAGACCATAAATAGGTATTTTATGAAATATTAAATCTTATAATAATCAATGTTTAATTTAAAAAAAAATTATGATTTTTAAATAATATAATAAAACGTTATTTTTATAAAATATCAATAGTTTCAATTTTGAAACTATTCATTTATTGGACATTAAATAAAATAATCACAAAAGATAAATTTGATCCAAAATATTTAATACACTCATAAAATTTCATATTCACCTATACAATTTATGTATAAATTCAATTAGTTTATATTATATTTAATTTAATATTTTTAAAACCATTTATTTTATATTTCTATTAATAAAATAATTTTACATCACTATTGTGTCATCATTAATGATAATTAATTAATCTATAAAATTTATAAATAAATTCATAAAATTTATATAATTTAATTATATTTCTAGTTTATATTTACTTTTTAAATTTTATGAATCTTATTAATAAATTAAAATTATTACACTTATAAGATATAAGAGAGTTACATGTTGCCACTTTCTTTTGTTTTAATAATAATTACATCATTTTCATAGACAAAAGTCCATGAAATGAATCTATTACGACTCTTAGGTGATATGGGTAGTCTTTTTGCATTCAATAGTATTTTAGAAGGTTTTAGGGTAATTTTATAATATTATTTTTACCCTTAAGTACCCAATTTACCTTTAACTATGGTAATAAAAATAATTACCAAAGTTAAAATTCATAATTCCCAAAAAATAAAAGTAACCCATTAACATAATTTGGAACCTCTACTTACAAATATGGAATCCATTTTTTAGAATTCAAAATAGATAATTTTTAGAAATTAATTTAAAATTAATCCCATTTTAGAAGAAAACGGGTTTTCTTTAAAACATTAATTGCAAAAGATTGGAATGTTTTTACATACGAATTCAACGTAAAATTAATGAAAATGAATTAAATAATCTGAAAATATAAAAATATATTCTATTTATACTTTAAATCAATTCCAAAATATATATTAATAGAATAAATTATTCCAATGAAAAAGGTTGTTTTCAATTAAAATTTAGCGTATTTTCAATATTCATCAAAATATGAATGTTATCAGAAAACTATAAAATAATTATCCAAAGTAAATTTTTATGTCCCTATTGAAAATAAAAGGTTTATATTGTCAAATATAAATTATAAAAGTGTCAAACAAAGATATTTAAAATTGGTGCGGAATCAAAAGGTGGTAAAACTACATTTTTTTGAAATATACTTCTTTTATCCAAAAAAGTGATTTTATTTTCATATCATGTGTAATATGAATGCTAATTTTATATAAAATTAAAAATGAGGTTAATATTTTTAATAAAAGATAGTTTATATAATATTTTAATAATATATCTTTGTTTAGTGAAAGTCGGTATTGCGTACCATGCAAGCAATCGAGGAAGGTCGCTCTTACATGTAACACAAGCCATGTCAGTGTTGCGTGTAGTGAAAGATTCCTTTGGTGTTGCATATGATATAAACCAAACTTAGTTAATTTTCAAATTGAACAAAATCTATATTCTATCAAACGAATGTGCAACACAAGCCAATAATAGTGTAGCATATACTGCAAGCTAATACAGTGTTGCATATATCGCAGGCTAATCTTGGTGTAGCTTACAACACAAGACATAAAAAAGTTAAAAGGAATATATCTCATAAAATAAAGGGGAGTTATAGTAAATCCATTATCATGTTTTGTGGCATGTGGGAACTCCTGAAAAAAATTCAAACCTTTCACCTTTTAATGTTCATAAACATTTCTTACCTCATGAAGTCAAACTATTTTGAAAAAAACAGTTTTCCAAATAATAATATTGGTACCTTTGAGCATCATATTAATAAACCATGATCTCTTGAGTTTAACTAGTATTAGAATAACTAAATCCTATTTAATTCCATAGGAGATTCCAACCAAGTTATCTCCCTCATTTTCACCTTTGAAGACTACATCATAACTCGTTGCATTTGAGAGCCATATCAGGATATGCCATCATCAAAAGTTATATTGTGATCATCCTTCAACACATATATTTCTCAATTACCATATCATGGAAAAAAATTAATCATTTACTTTTTCGTTGTAAACCATTAAAAAATACATTTGAACCCATAAGAAAAAAACTTTCCATTTCCACATATTCATGAAGAGAAATATCCTTTTCAACACTTAAAATTGAATCTTTTCCATAAGAATATAAATAAGATCTAAATTGACAAATAATGTTAAATTATATAGAAAACATGATAATGAATAATGACTATGAGGGTATGAAACGTTGGTCAATCCGTATATGTTAACAAACATTATTTTCACTTTTGTAAAAAGTCATAAAAAAGACACAAGTGAAATGTTAAAAAGAATCATTTTTAATAATTTGTAAATAAATTCAAATATAGTTTAAAATGACATATATAAAACTTTTAATCATAAATAAGAGAATTACTGAAGAATTTAAATGAACATAGATATAGGGGAGAAAGAGTTTAGAACATCTAAAACAATGTTTTAAAGGAAAGTCCTTTTCCTCGAGTTCTGGCTTCATTCGTTCCTATTTCTACCCTCCTGAGTAATATAATTATATTAGTTTTACACTTTCATAAGAACCTTTTTCATTTTTATTATGTTATCATCATTCCCTATATTTCATTTCTTTCATTTTTTTATTTAATTACTAAAATTGTGAAGTTCACATTTGATGTTTTCAAGATGTTTGATTTATAACCTCAAAATAAAATTGGTGCATTGACCGTGGTCAAAGAAAATATGGTTCCATTAGACACATAATCTTGAAAATGTTATAATTATTATATTAATACATTATATTCACTTATAAAACCACCCATGTAAGTATGTCATGAAAAACGAACCATGTCGTTTCATGGTGCTGGTAGTTCGTATGTATGCAAGAACAATGATTTCATTTTTCTACTGGGTGGAAATGAAATAAAGTGGAATATGTTTTAATTTTCCAAAATAATAAATATTTTATACATTTTATATTTATTCAATAGTTCCATTCATATTAATAGAATTTTAAGGTGTAAATGAAAAAATAATCACATCAAATCGTGGAGGTGGTAGTCCACACATACACACGAGCGACATTATAATTTTCCAATGAATGGTAGGATAAGAAGGTAAGTGATATATGATATTTATAAAATAATAATTATGTTATAAATATAATATATGTATTCATTTTATTCATCAATTTAACCATCCATATGATCTAGAGATTAAAAATGAAACACATCGCTTCATGAAGGTGGTAGTCCACATGTATGCCCGAGTGATGCTTTCATTTTCTATTGGATTAAAAAGGATATGAAAATAGTTTCACCATAATTATAATAAAATTTTATTATATGGAATATACTGATGTCATTATATCATTGAGTATAAATACTATTTTATGGAGTTATAATAAGAAATAAATATAAACCACTCAATTAAGAATTATACATATTCTTTGGAAAACATCCCTTGGCTTACCCCTTAATAATTCCTAGGTTGGTCTTTTAGTGAGTATAGAACCTCTAGGATGTGGAGAGGGAAGTTGGGAAGGTATTTTTGTTGGTCTAGGATGAGTTAAGTGGATAAATGTGTTTGAATAAATGAGATTAAGAGGTTATATTTTATAAGCGATGGGAGTGGCACACTTGTAAATACTTTATACTTTTAAACATATTATGTCTTTCTCAAAGGAAAGTGAAAGAACGAAAAATGTTATAATAAAAGACATTTTAATTTCTAAATACACTCATATAATGATATTTAGCAGAGTTTTAGATATATTTGACACCTTATCTCTTAGTTTATCCCCCTATTAACCATTTTATCCTTTAATAGGGTGATAATGTTTTACAATGGTTACTATTCATAATGACTAGAGGATGAAATTTAACATATTACCGAATTTAAACATCCTAACTCCAAATATGAAATCCATTTTACCATATTCAATTTCCATAAGTAGTGAAAATTAATGTTAATATAAATATGCATACGATAATGAAAACATTTTTTAGAAAAATGCTCTTTAAAAATAAAAATGATTTTATATCAAAATCATGAATAATGATTATTAATGAGGAATTAATAGGATTAATTTTATTCAAATAGTAATAATATAACTTTAAACCCAATTAAAAATATAATTGGACCTTTTAAATACTTTAAATGAAATAAAAATTTATATAAAAATTAGTAATTTTCATTATTCACTTAAAAATCAATCCTTTTAGAAAAAATAGAAAAAATTCAACCTAAGATAAATTTGATATGAGGATTTAAAAAATGAGTTAATTTTTATAAATTTAAAACACTAAAATCAATAAATTCATCTTTTAAATAAAACCATGTACTACATGGAAAACTAATTTAGTAAAATAGAACTATTACATTTTAAACTAAAAAATCATATAAATTTATTTATAAAACTATGATGTTATATAAATCCCTAAATTGAATACATATAAATCATAATCTTATTTTTAATTCTATTATTAAATAGGTTTTCAAATTCTTCCCATTATAATAAATTGTATCCTCATAATTTTATCCATTACATAAATAATTGATGATATTTTTCCCTCATAGCCTTTTATGATTCATATGTTTCTTCCTTAATCATGTTATTCTTCCATAAAATCTTAAACTAGTGAATTTCCTTTTTTCATAGTACCTTATTTCTTCTAACTAGAATATGAACCTTTTTTTCATAAGGGAGATTATCCTCTAATTATACCACTTTAGATCAGAAAACAAGATATTAATCAGATGAATACTTCCTTAAAAAAGAAGCATGAAACACATAATATACCTGAGATAAAATTTGAGTTAAGTCTACCAAGTAAGAAACTGGACACACATTTTATATAATTTCATAGTTTCCAATGAACTATGGGCTCAACTTTCCTTTGTTACCAAAATGCATTACACTTTTCTAAAGAGTTACTTCATAAATAACATGACAACATACCTCAAACAATATATCTTTCCTATGACTATTTCTATAACTTTTCTTACTTACCTAAGATTACCTCATATGTTAATAAATCATGTTTTCCTTTTCAAAAATTTCTTCTACCATATTTGGTCCCTATAACTTCCTTTCACTAACTTCATCCCAATATGATGGAGCTTGACACCACTTTCCATAAAATTTCCCGAAAGGTTCCATTTGTATACTAGAATGAAAAAAATTATATAAAATTTAAATGAATAAAATATGATGATCCCAACTTCCCTAAAAATCCATAGAGAAATCCTAAATAAAATATTCTAAATTATGAATTGTTTTCTCTGTCTGTCTATCAGATTTTGGATGAAAAGCTATACTAAAATTTAATTCAATACACAATGAATTCTAAAGGCCTTTCTAAAAATTAAATTTAAATCATGGATAATGATCTGACACAATAGAGATATGGACTACATTTAATCTAACTATCACTCTATGATATATTCTAGCAAGTTGATCTAAATATATAGTATCTAAAATTGGAAAAAAATCATAGATTTAGTCAATCAATCCACAATAACCCAAATCACATTTTTACCACAAGATGTATTTAGTAATATCACCATAAAATCTATAGATATATTTTCCCATTTCTAATTAGGTGCTTCCAAAGGTTAAGAAATCCCCTTTGGTATTTTTTGTTTACCATTATCATGTTGCAAGTCAAACATTTCATAGTAAAATCTAGAATATCCCTTTTCATTATTTACCACCAGTAATATTTCCAAAGGTCTCTATACATATTAGTGCTCCCATGTTGAATAAAAAATAGAGATATTTTAGCTTCACCCAATAATTAATTCTTAAAATGGGAATCAATTGGCACAAAAAACCTCTTTCTTAATCTTATAAAACTATCTTTTTCATTGTTAAATTTAGAAAACTTAACCTTCTTAACCACTTCCACCATTTATTGTAAATAATTATCTTCCTTCTAATAATTATTAATTATACTTGACAAACCAGAATGAAGTGACACCCAACCCAAAAGAGAGGGTGTTCATTCATGCACAATTTTTAGGCCAACATTCATCAAATCATTAAACAAAGGGTTATGTTACAAACATAACATGGTTAATGATACATTATCTTTCTCACTCAGTGCATAAACAAACTTTTTTGATTTTCTTATATGATATTGAATTATTCAATCATAATCCTTTATCACTTATAATAATCTTCCATACATCATGTTATATTATTTTTTAGTAAATATATTGTTTAACATTTATTGTCAATAAATATTTCACATTTTACCCCATAAAAAATATACATCCAAAATTTTAAAGCAAAAAAACACCCCTATAAGATAAATATCATTTTTATGGTAACTTTTCTCATAGATTTTAAATTTCCCTGAAGGGTTTTCAATTACCCAATCATAATGAATCAAGACACAACTGATTCACTTTAAAGAATAATCACTTTAAATTAAAAATTCACCATTTCTTTTTGTAAAGGATAACACTAGAGTACTAACTAATATTATTTTCAATTCCTAAAAACATTGATCATATTCATTTTTCTATATATATTTTACTCCTTTTTAAGCTAAATTTTGTAGTGGTCTATATAATTGAGCAATGTTTTCAAAAAAGAGTCATTGGAAACCTGATAATCCAAGAATGATTTGAATATCAGTGGCATTTGTAGGTCTGTGAAACTCTTTCATCACATTATTATTAGTAGGATTCCATATTTATAAACAATATTCCTAGGAAAATAAATCATTTGTAACCAAAATTGATATTTACTAAATTTCCTAAACAAATTCATTTATTTTGAAGTATGTAGAACAATCTATAGATAACTGTAATATTCCACACGACTTTTAGAATATACCAAAATTTCATTATTATAAATGTCGAAAAATGTATTCAAATACTCATAGAAAACTCTATTAATAAAATCTATAAATATAGAAGGTGAATTTATCAACCTAAAGGAAATAAGCACAAACTTATAATGATCATACCTAGCATGGAATTACATCCATATAATTACTTTCTCCTTCACCTTTTATTAGTGATACCCAATCCTGATTTCAATCTTTGAAAAATATGGAGCACCCACGAGTTGATCAAACACATCACTGATATGAGGAAAAAGATACTTTTTCTTAATATTAATGTTATTGAGTTCTCTAAAATCAATGCAAAGTCTCATGTAACCATCCAGTTTTTTTTATCAAAAGTTTTTGGAGAATTCCAAGGTGAAGTGTAAGTACTGATGAAACCCTTATCATGAAACTCTTGTAAATGATTTTCAATTTCAAAATCCATACTAGAGGAATTTAAAAAGGAATTATTTTAGCATGAGGAACTAATTAAACAATAAATTTAATATCTCAATTAGGAATAACACCATTAAAATAATCAATAAATACATCTATATATTCATTGACTACTGAAATATAACTAATTTGAACAGTTCCTTTTTTTCAACAATACATGTATGAAAAATTTCACTTCCATAATTTTCCATTTTTTTGACTTCTTGATATTATTTATAAGGTTTAACTTCATTATAATGTGCATACTAAAACTCATTCTGAAAAATAACTTATTTAGATCTATATTCTATTTTTACATGATAAAATCAAATCCAATCCATACCCATAATAAAATCAAACAATAAAAAGGGAAATACAATAAAGTTTATAGGAAAACCCATTCCTTCGAGGATAATAGGAAGATTACTATATGTTTTTTTTCCTTTATACTACATCCAACAGTTTTTTCTAAATGTTTTTGAATTTATTTCATGAGTTGGTATTTCCATTTTACTTATAAATTTCTTATATATAAAAGAATATGTAGATCCTAAATGAAAAAAATTAGAATAATCTAAATAAACAAGTAATATACATGTAACCACATCATTTGAGGTTCATGTATCTATCATAGTAGTAGAAAAAGACTTTTCTACACCTTTGTATTTATGATCTTGGTGATTCCCACCTTGAGTAAGTAACATTGGACATGTGTTAGCATAATATCCTAACTCATTACAATTAAAAAATCGTACAACAGATTGACTACTAATTTTACAATTATTTTTTTGATCAAAACTCTTTTCCTTATAAACATGTACCAAATGACAATTATTACCACACAAGTGACACTTTTTTGATTCTAACAAACATTAATTAAAATTTTTTTTACTATATCTTGAACATTTATAGGGGATTACCTCTAGATTTTTTGGTTGGATACTTCCCCATTTATTTCCACCTAGATAGATTCTTTCTTTTATATTAATATAGTTCAAAAGTTCCAAAAAACTCCATCATAACATTCTCAGCATAATGAACGACCACCTCATGACTTATAAATTCATGAGAGTCCAATTACCTTCATAACCATGGTTTTAGACCTATATAAAATCTCTCAATTTTAATATCGTGGTAAAAAAAATTTGGTTCATACCCAACATGTGTGTTAAAATATTTATTATTTGTATCCACTAAGTCTTATTCCCACTTAAACTTCAAAAATTTCCTTTCTAGTCTATGCTAAAGAAATTTAGTAAAAGAATTATCAAGAAAAAGATCGTTAAAGGTTGTCTTATCCATGGCATTAATATCATCATTTTCCTTAGTATCCTTAATCAAATACCACCATTGATTGGATTTACCTTAAAAATGATAAATAAAAATAATTTTATTTTCACATTCTACACATCCCAAAAAATCACATATCTTATTAAATGAATTTATCCATCCTTTAGATTTCATTGGGTATAAAGATCCATTGAATGACCTAGGGTGTTGTTTCATGAAATTCTCAACTATAGAAATTTTCATCTTCATATAATTTGGTTTTAATCATTCATGGGTTTCACCATTAATATAATCTATAAAAAATGTTAACATTTACACAAAATTTTCTATTTCAATCATTCAAGTTTGTTGATTTTGAAGCTTATTATCCCCTGGATGACTTCCTCCTTTAACTACCATATTTCCTCTATAGAAAACCATTATGAATAGACATGGATTATATGATGAAATAGAGAAATCATTAAAATATATTTCATGATAATAAAATCATAAATATATATCTATAAAGTTTTTATTTTATTATTTCTCTAACCACTAAATTTATCTAAACATTTTATCTGAAACAAACCATATCACCATGTAACATATTTAACCAAAAATTACATATTTTATAACAATGGTTTCACTTTTTTAACTTTCTAGGATCTTTTCAATTCAGAGTTTTAGATAATTGGTTATGAAATTATATAAAATAGAGGCAACTTTCACATAGTGTGAATTTATATATATAAATAGGGATTTAACTTTACACCCCTATTTCATTAACGACAATTTATCTTGATTTAATATGTGTCACCATAATGAAAATATTGAGCTTGATGAATTTTATACGCATCCTTAGATTATGTAAGAAATAGTTATAAACTTGGCATAAGCAAAAAAATAGTTAGGGATAAAAAAATAATGTAATCTCATTATTCAAGTGAAAAACATGAAAACCCATAAAAATTATTATCTTTTTCACAATAAAACTTTGAACACATAATTAAAACATTTACACATATTAAAATAAACCTTTTATAAAAGAATAAATTTTATAATACATTATTAAGCATAGGAAAACCATGACCACATCTTGATCCATGTGGGAACTCATGAAAAAAATTCAAACGTTTCACCTTTAAAATTTTATAAACATTCCTTACCTCATGAAATCAAAATATTTCCATTAAAACCCATTTTGAAATAATAATATAGGTATATTTTAGAATAATATTCATAACCCGTCTTCACACATTTTTAACACATGTCAAAATAATTGAATCATAGTTGATTATATAGGTATAACCGACCAGTTTATCTCCCTCATCTTCACCTTTTAAGACTACAACATTACATAATGTGTTGGAGAGATATATCTAGCTCTCTCTTCATCAAGAGATATATCTGTCCAAACCATCATCATATATAATTTTCATATACCATATAATTATAAAAATTTGTAATCTTTAACTTTTATGACATAAACCCTTTGAAAAAATCATTTTCACCCATAAAAAATACACTTTTCATCTTAAAAAAATCATGAGGACAAATATCATTTTCTTTGAAAAATATTAAAAATGATAAATTCCTAGAAGAGAAAGAATGGAATATAAATTGGAAAACCATGTTAACTTTTAGACTATTCTTGATAATTATTAATATCTATGATGGTAGGAAAATTCTATCAAGTTGTATATTTTAGAAAAACATTCTTTTTTACTTTTTTTTAATGTAAAAAATAAACCATACTAAAAAACATTAAAAATATTACTTTTAAAACTTTTGTAAACAAAGTAAAATATATTAAAAAATGAAATTTAAAAACCTTTGAATCATAATTAATAATAAAAAATGAAACATTTAAAATGACATGTATATAGAGGATAATGAGTTTAAAACATCTAAAATAATGTTTTAAAGGAAAATCTCTTACAATGAATACCAAATTGTTTCATTCAAATGTATACCCTCCATAGCAATAAATTATATTAGTTTTATAGTTTATTAAGAACTCTTTTAATGGTTATTACATTATATTTATTCCCTTTATTTCATTTGTTACCATTATTTATTTATTTAATAAAATTATTAATCTCATGTTAGGCATTTTGAGGATGTTTAGTTTATAACCTTTAAATAACATCAGTGTTTTGACCACAGTAAAACGAATTGGGATTAAATTAAATAAGTAATATAAAAATATTATAATTATAAATTATATATATTATATAGAATTTTAAAGCCAACCATGTAAGGTGGTTATGGAAAATGAACCACATCATTTCATGGAGATAGTATCTCATACGTACAGATGAACAACATTTTCATTTTTCTATTGGGTGGAAAAGAAGTAAATTAGATAATATTTTAATTTTTCATAATCATAAATATTATATAAATATTATATTTATTCATTAGTTCCATCCTTATAACCATATTTGTATGGTGTAAATGAAAAATGGATCACATCACTTAATAGTTGTGGAAGTATGCATGAATTCATGAGTGACATTATTGTTTTCTAATGGATTGTAGGGTATGAATTTAAGTAAAAAATTATTTTGGAAGAATCATAATTATGTTATAAATAACATATATATTTATTTTATCCATCATTTTAACAAACCATATGATCTGGTGATGAAAAATTAAACACATTTCCTGGTGGAGGTGGTAGTATACATGTATAGACAAACAATTTTTTCATTTTCAAGAGGGTGGAAAAGAAGATAAAAAAGGGTTACATCATAATAATAATAACATTTTAGTGTATTTTTTTATAATTATTATATTATTTAATCAATTTTAAATAATATTTCAAGTAGTTATAATAATAAATAAGCATAAAATAGTTTGTTAATAACCATATCTCTTCTTTGGAAAAATTCCCTTGTTTGAAACCTTAAGCCTTCTTAGGCTAGACTTTTGGAAAGACAAGAACCTGTAAGACATAAGTAGGGATGTTTAGAAGTAATTTTTGAAGGTATTGGCTTAGATAAATGGCTCAATAAATGTGAATAATTTAAAAATATGGGGTTCTTTTTTATAATTGAGGGGAGTGGCACACTTGTAAATACTTAAAATGTTAAAATATATTATATGTATTCCTCTAAGGAAAGTGGACCAAAATGGAGAAATATAGAATAAAATATTTTTTAAGGTCTAGATACACTCAATTTTTTTAATTATCTATGTTTTATAGATACTTTATATATTAACTCTTAGTTTACCTGTTGTTACCCCATGTTAACCCATTTATCATTTATTGATGTGATAAAGATTACCAAGGTTACTATTCATAATGAACAAAAATAAAATTAAACTCATTAAAAATTTTGAATCTCCTGATTAAAATATTTAATACATTTTACTATATTCAATTATAATTATTGGTAAAAAATAATTTTTATATTAATATGCAAACTGTAATGAATGTAGTTTTTAGAAAAATTCCCTTTTAATCATAAATATTATTTTATACCAAAGTCAAGTATTATACTAGTTTATATGGAATTTATTATATTATTTTTATTCAAATTGGATTAATTTAACCTTAAAACCAATTTAAAATAGAATAGTTATTTTTAAATACTTGAAAAAAATTAATTTTTTTAATAAAAACATCATTTTCCATTATTCACTCGAAAATAAATATTTTAAAAAAATATGAACAATTCACCCAAAGATAAATTAAATATTATAATCACAAAAATGAATTAATTTTATCAAATTAAAATGATAAAATTAAGAAATTTTAATTTCAAATAAAAATATATAAACATGGAAAAATAATTTAATTAAGTAAAACTATCACTTTTCAATTAAAAAATCATATAAATTTATTTACATAACTTTGATGAATATGAATCCATAAAATGAATACTTATAAATCATAATATTTATTTTTTTATAATATTACCTAGTTTTTCACATAGTTTTTGGCGATGCCCATTGATGATAGATTCTAGTTGGATTCATTATTCGATGTGATATGTGGTGGGCGTCATGCAAGGCAGAAGATGGAATGAGGTTGATATCCTTCATATTTATGATACCATACTACCCTAGATTGATGGGTAGTATATATAAACATGGAAAGGATAAGATCATAAGAATCTATACATCGAGGCTTGAGAGTGAAAAAACGATGTGTAAGTTATCATATAGCATCTTGAATTATGTTCTTTTGATGTTATTTTATTAAATTTTATTCTTTATTTGGTGAGGGGACCTTGGTGGGGTTAGGGGTGATTAATTGAACTGTTTAGGTTCATGTTTGTTTTTTCATTCAATGTATCATGATTTTTTTCTTATCACATTTTAAAAAATATAGATTACCTATGACCCTACTAATTATACATGTTATGTTAAACCCTATTATATAAAACACATCTTAGGCTTCTAGGAGGGTTTCAACAACTAAGTTGGAATTCACTATGTTAGAGGCTTGGGATACTGTAGAGTCGTTGCCTTAGGATTTCCCTTGGTACTATTTTATTTTAGAGATTTTTATTTCTATTTCTTGAAATGATTTATGGGATATATATTATTTTTATTTATAACATGTTTTTAGTATATGTTATTTATACCATGATCTTCAAATTATTGAGCATTTTATCTACCAATTTATATTTTATACCCTTGATGCTAGTCACCTACCCGAGGACTATTAGAGGTGGTATTTGAGGGTCAATAACTCTTTTCATTGTTGATCTAGGAGGGATACTTATGTAGGGGTTCATGGAATAGTGCTATTAAACATAGGTTAAGAGTTAGGGTGCAGATTAGAGTAAGACACATATTGGTCTTATAAGGGTTAATAGGGAAACAGTTCTAGTCAAGCTTATATCTTTCCATAATTAAGGGATACCAACCATGAAAAAGTAATGTAGGGACCATTTTTTTAAAACCAGGACCTAAAGCTTTATAAATGTTCTATGATAAGTGACACTACATGCGGGTTAGATACCTAGTGGAGCTATAGACATCCTGTTTGTTTAATAATATTATTGTACATTGTGATGTCAAAAAAAATGAAATAAATCAAATTAGTATAAAAAAATTACATTCTACCAAGATTGTGTTTTTTTTTATTTTTAGGTATGGATCTTGGATTTCATCTATATGTAGTTTGATGAGGAGAGGTTTAACAAGCTAATACATTATGTTCCTAATTTTCATAAAGACATGTGTTAGGAAAGAAACATTTTTTACAAAAATGTTTGGAGGATTAAAGAAGGCCATGAATAATGAATTTCATATTTCATGAAGTAAAGTTGATTGATAAGTATCCCTGAAAAAAGAAATGATTATTGCATGAGTAAATAAAGTATTTGTTGAGAAGGTTTTATTATATTTTTATTTGATATGGATTTACATTACTTTTTATACATAGTATTTAAGTAGGTATTTTTTGTGGGATTACATTTAAAATAAGGCCAACCTATGGTTCTGCCAATGCCAGCTCGACTTGGGATCATGTGGAACACCGAGGTCAACCACACCCTAGAAACCGTCTCAAGAAATCCCGTAGGCAGCATGGTAGATGTGTAAAACAGATCAGTGGGCCTATGTGGGAGTATCATAGGAGTGGATGGGTGTATAGTGCATGCTTAGAGTATTCTTATGTCCATGCTGGAGTAACACTATTGTGAGGAAATGTGGGTGGTTATATCTGATGTTGATCCCCAGAATCCATATCAAATGAGTAGTAGTCATCGCTTTATTGATAAACAATAGTTTCGACCATGGTAAGCTTTGATGTGGTATGAATAGGTAGAGGGTACTATCTCTTTATCACATAAAAAGTTGTACAAAACACATGCCACATAATTGAGTTGACCTCAACCATCCGATCAATCTTGGAAATCGTCTTCAACCTCATCTTTCTTCTAAGCAATCTAGTTATAGAAATATTGATACATATCCTTACATCATCGAACCCAATAACTCCACAATCAGTATAATGTTACGATATAAATATGATAATCCTATTAATCATCATGCATGCATGATACATTTTTAATGAATGTGATAACATGAAGAATAATATCAATCAAATTCAAACATGAGTTGCAGATGGAAGTTGAGAAGTGGATTCATTTGAACTTCAAGGTAGTGAGAGTCATGCAATCCTCATTTCATATATACGGGTTCGAATATCACTTAATGGAATTAACACAAAGACACTATAAAAAACTCTGTATAATTGAGATACCTAGAACGACTTGGGTGTTCTATTTACAATATATTCTTTTAGATTTGAAGGAATCATGGATGAGGCTTAAAAATAGGATATAGTAATTGCAAGGAACTATGATTCCCATCTATAAATAAATAAATACCAAATATGAGAAGTGTTACTGTGAATATTATGAGAGATCTCATTTATCCCTGAAACAGAACACTATGAAACATTGTTTCATAAGGAAGGATTCCATGTGTATTTTTACATACATGAAGAATGGAAGATCTCATGACCCTCTTGATATGAAAACCACACACTCAAGAGTCATATCAAGAACTATTTCCATAAACCATCTTGGGAAGCATGAAATGTGTCTCCCTAGTTTTTGCGAATTTCACTAAGAACCAGTTTTTTTTCATTCACTGGTGTGAAGAATCATTCTTGTATTACATGAATAATTCTATGACAACCATGAGATAGTGTACACATACATTGTGTTCATGAATAATAATAACTTGAGTGCATAAATACAGCTAACACTTATTCATATTAGCATGAATGAATTATTGAGAAATAGAAATTGGATAATGTGGTTCACACACCCTTGTGTGAAGGAAATTCATGACACATGATACTCATGCATGAAAAACATGCAATGAACCTAAAATAAATACATAAACAATGTGTGTGTTGATGGCATGTGCACGATTAAAGTAATAAATTAGGAAAGAATTCATGCAATTTCATACATATGAGGATAACACATGCATGTGATTATCTAAAACATGCACACTTGAAATAATTTGATATTGAAATGAAAAAATATAGAAGAACTGATCTTAAATATAAATGATTACATTCAATATATGTGCTATTATTTATGACTTGAGATACCCAAAATAAGACTTTTGGATTCCCTGCAATCCATGCATAATGTATACATAAATTAAGTTAATAATTCAAGTAGGAGTAGTTCAAGATTTTTCAAGTTATTTCTTTCTTAAAATATTGAAGAACTTTTTATGAACCTCTTTCACGCAATTAGTGAGGCTGGGACTTTATTCAGTAGGAATAAATATAGCCTGATCATTGGTTTCACTAAGGTAACTGATTATGTAGAGGTGATCAAAATCACTTGTGTAAGAACAATAGCATTGAAAAGGTACTTTAATTATACATGATAATGTTTGATTCAACATTCTCATCGAGAAATATCAATAGATCATCCTAAAATGGATCAATAATTTAAAGAATGATGAATTATATGGTTGGATCCAGAGTAGAAGAATCCTCTCAGTTGGAGTTGGGAGAAGGATACATGTCACGACCCATCCTTGGGGCCCGTGCCGTGACTACCCCAAGCCCGCCTTCATAGGCCAGGGGCTGGCGACTAGCACCAAAGGCGTAAATCCCGATAACTAAGAAGGCATTTCCTTTATAAAAGTAAACAAACCCCATAGAGTACAAGCGGAAGTAATACACTAAGTACAAAGAAAGTTCTGAAAAGTAAGTGGGCCAAAATACAAACCCAACCAAAATTACAGGTACAACTGAACTAAATTTCAATAGGAAAGACAAACAGCTGGAACAAAAATAGCAGCAGCTCATGGGCCGTCCACCTCAGATCCTACCGGAAGGGCAGATACATATAGCGCAGCTCCGGAATCGTCCACCACGGATCCTACCTAAAGGGTAGGTACAGATAACCTCCACAACGCTCTTGCTCGACATCCTCCACCGAGTATCGTATCGTCGTGAATTCCACATCTGGATACTGACTCATCGTGAGGTCCACCTCCGGGTACCGTCCAGTCGTCGAACACTCGGCCTCTGTCAGCGCTGCCCGTCGTCTGCAACCAACTCAACGAGGTGCGTGCATAGCCCGAGTAGGGGTGAGTATACGATACTCAGTAGGGACCCCGAGACCCTCAAGGTCTCACTAAATCCAACAAGGATTACCACAAAGAAGGATCGCAACGGATAAAACTTACTTAGGTATAAGCCCATACATATACCTATGTTATCACGTAACCCATATCAATCATGAGGAAACACAATGGTTACGATATCAATGGATAACCACTACCTAGGAATATTCCCATACATATACCTAAGTTATCAAGTGACCCGACTCAATCATGAAGTAAATACAATGTTCATAGACTCAGCTCAAACCAGGATTTTCTTTATCAAAACTGCAACTGCTGAAGAGCTCCTCCTCTGTCGTGTGTCGTGATCCTGTCACGACTCCGAGGCGCTACTCACTAACCTTAGACTGTTGAGGTACTCCTCCTATCGAGTATCGCGGGTCATCCACCCAAACATAGTAGTGATTCCCTCTAGGGTCTGCCACCCAAACACAGTTTTTCATGACCTGTCCTCGGGGCTTGTGCCGGGACTACCCCAAGCCCGCCTTCATAGGCTAGGGGCTAGAAACTAGCACCAAAGGCGTAAATCCCGATAACTGGGAAGGAATTGCCTTTATAAATGTAAACAAACACCACATAGTACAAGCGTAAGTAATACACTAAGTACAAAGAATGTGATGAAAAGTAAGTGGGCCAGAATACAAACCCAAACGAAACTACAGCTACAACTGAACGAAAGTACATCAGGAGAGACAAACAGCTGGAAGAAAAATAGCACCAGCTCATGGGTCATCCACCTCAGATCCTAACTGAAGGGTAGGTACAGATAGCACAGCTCCTGGATCGTCCGCCACAGATCCTACCTAGAAGGTAGGTACAGATAGCCTCCACAACACTCTTTCCCTTCTACCTCCTCCGAGTATCGTCTCATCATGAAGTCCACCTCCGGATATTGACTCGTCGTGAGGACCACCTCCGGGTACCATCCAGTCCTCGAACACTCGGCCTCTGTCAGTGCTGCTCATCGTCTGCAACCAACACAACAAGGTGCGGGCATAGTCAGAGTAGGGGTGAGTATACGATACTTTGTAGGGACCCCGAGACCCTCAAGGTCTCACTATATCCAACAAGGATAACAACAAATAATGATTTCAATGGATAACCCTTACTTAGGTTTAATCCCATACTTATACATAAGTTATCAACTAACCCATCTCAATCATGAGGAAACACAAAGATTACGATATCAACGGATAACCACTACCTAGGTATATTCCCATACATATACCTAAGTTATCAAGTGACACATCTCAATCATGAGGTAAACACAAAGGTCATAGACTCAGCTCAAACCAGGATTTTCATTATCAAAACTGCAACTGCTGAAGAGATCCTCCTCTGTCGAGTGTCGTGATCATGTTGCGACTCTGAGGCGCTGCTCACTAACCTTAGACTGCTGAGGTACTCCTCCTATCGAGTACTGTGGGTCTGCCACCCAAACACAATAGTGCTTCCCTCCGGGGTCTTCCACCCAAACACAGTAGTGCACCCCCCTAATAGCCTGCAGAGGTTCTACTTCTGTCGAGTACCGCGGGTCTGTTGCCTGCTACCTGGTGCTCCGTCTGCTGTGGTTCTGCACCCAAACAAAGTAGATCTCCGTCCACTAGGCTAGTCGACTCATTCCAAGGCAAGTCGGTCAAGCAGTCGTCAGGTTTCAGCTGGCTACACGATCTCCGTACTCCGTATGATTGTCTCTGGGAGGGTCCGCTCCATGAGCTACATGTCGCTACTCCAAGTATCACAAGGTCCCACGAAAAAGTATCTCAAAGGATAGCCTCATCATAGGGGTCTCAACGCAACAGATGGCGCGTCAATCGGACGCCCGGTCTGTGAGTTATTAACCTTTTCGTCCCAGGGGCCCAGTTGGTTTTGTGTGCGAACCAACCCGGCCGTATCTCAACTGTACCCTGAACTCACATAGGGTATACTCATAGGGACCGTTTCTCAATGTGATCACCAACGCTGCTAATGGTTCGTCAAACGGACATCCGGTCTGAAAGTTATCAGCTTTTCTGGTCCAGGGGCCCGGTTGTATTTTGGGTTCAATCCATCCCGACCACTATCCAAATACATCCAATCCTTAGGAGAAGTATGCAAAAGTTCAGTCTCATCAAGAGGAATCCAACAAAGTCGACGGCAAGTCAATTAGACGTCTGAAGCTCAAGTTATAAGTGTTTCCGCTCCGCGGGCCCGGTTGGTTTCAGGTTGGAACCAACCCGGCCATAACCAATATTCTCCGAAACATTGAGTATAATATTCCAAAACGACCGCCTCGATCCAAGGATCGTATCTCAACTGAAGGTGAGTCGATCGGAGGACCGTAGCCCAAGATATGGGCGTTTGAACGGATCTGTCCGAAAATAGGGGGTCTGGGCTCGGTCCGACCGGACCCGAGACATAGCCGGGTCGGCCCGAACCGGGCGACCCGAACCGGGTCCGTGTCCGGCCCATTAGGGCGCGGACTGGCCGGTGCGGCCTGGCCTGGCGCTAGCGCGGCGCCCGCGTGGCCATCAGGTGCCGGGGGTTACAACCCCCCGGTTGAAAGAAAACCGGCGCGGCATTAAGCCGCGCCGCTCTGCCACTAGAATGGCCATGCCATTCTGGTTTGGCCCGCTGCCGCGGCTCAGCTGCGGCGGTTCCATTCCGGTAGCGCGCCGCCGCCCCTTTCCACGGACCACCGGATGCGCTCCGGTGGTCAGTTTTGCTCACTGCTTTCGCCAGCGGTCCCCTCGGGACCCGACCTTCACTACGGAGGCTTCAAATTGACTTTGCAGCCCCGTTTTCTGTCGCCCATCAATCCGCGCACAATGATAAACTAGTAGAGTCTAGGAATCGCCTCCGCGGCCCCGACTCCGGCCGCAGTTTCGTTCGGCCTCAACGGCGTGGCGCGACGGTGCCGTGCATCCTTGCCGTATTTCTCCATGTTTCCGAGTGGTGACGTTGGACCGCGCCACCTATGTTCGAGCTGCAATGGGAATGACAGCAAAAAGTGGGAGGTGGGTATGCCGTGTTTGTGCGGTCTGACTTCCTCTCGTTATAATGATAGCAATCGGCCAAGAATTATCAATGAAGTTCATTAAATAAACTTGAACGAAGATTAAACCCCTATCTCGAATTTTCCGTCGCACGTCGTCGAGTCATGGTACTCAAACTTCGCGGTAGTTGGGTGTCGCGGAAGAATGGTCTCGATTCCATCGATGTCGGAAGAATAAGAAGATCTTTGTTAGCCGTTCTTCGTCGAGAAATTTATATGTTGAAGGTAAGGTTTTCTTCGTCGAAGAAGAACTGTTATTTGTTGAAGATGCGTCGTTCGTCGTCGGAGGGAATTTCTCTTCTTCTTCACACCAAAGTACTCCCAAAATATCCATGACATTGTTAAAGTTTTCTCACACACCAAAACCTCTAACACAAAATAATATCCCATGATATTATTTTTATTCACACCTCAATGAATTTAAAATTCAAACCAAACCACGTAATTAATTAAATTATTTGGCTTATCTCTTCAATTAAGGAATGTTGGGATGAATTAATGGTGCAAGGAAAAGGTGAAGAGTTATACAAACTTAAAGGAGGAGGAGATTAATGGGGAGTTGGCACATTAAGTGCAAGAGAGTTTAAGGGGGTTATAAGAAGTTCAAGGGGTTATTGTCTCGTGTGGGCCCCACCACACTAAACTCTCCCATGGGAGGATAGGTGGGTGTGGGCCCTACCTCCCACATATTCACACATGGAAAGTTGGGTGGTTGTGGACCCCACCAAAAACTTCTCATGGTAGATTTTAACTTCCTTGAATATCAAAAATAAAATTGTTCACAATTTTATTTATTTCTTCCTTAAACCCCAAAATTTAACTTCTTCTCCCATGAAAACGCACCTACGGTAAAAGTCCTCTTAAGAAAATACTGGCGCTGTGAGTTCATCAGTGCCCTCAGATTTCAATTCCGAGAACCGGTTAAAAAGATAGAAAAACATGCTCATTCATTCACTAAACGTACCCGAGCTAAACTTTGGAACTTGATTCTGGGCACACCGGGCCTCAGAATCAGGTGTCGTCAGAAGCCACAGTCTCGTAAAATTCCAAAGAAATTAAGAAAAAAATTTCCTTCAAATTTCCGTGTCTTTAAATTACTCACACCTCAGGGCTTTACGTTCCCATAAATCTATAACACAAACAAGGGAAATGAAAGTGGTACTGGACATGCAACTGAGCCTCCCGCTCCCATCTGCTCTCCTGGAGGTTTCCGAGATGCTAGTGAAAGCGCACATGAGGAATCCACCGTTCACATAGGACCTGATCCTGTCGATCCTCGATCTCCACTGGATCCTCTGTGCAGGTCTCCCTGTCATCGACATCCAACTCCCTGAGGTCGATGATGTGTGAAGGATCATGCACGTACCACCTCAGCTGAGGTACGTGGATGACATCATGCACCCGGTGCAACTGGGGTGGAATGGTCAAGAAGTAAACTACCTCACCTACCATTCTGAGGACCTAGAAAGGTCCGTTGAACCTCGGATATAACTTTCCTCCTCGGCCATATCTCCGTAAACCTCATCGAGGTGAGACCCGTATAAGGACGTGGTCATCATCCATGAACTCTAGAGGCCTCCTGTCAGCTCTACAGGAAGAGGTGCCACAACTCCGGTGAATCCTGGCATAAGGTTAAGTTTTCCCATCTCCTGAGTGATCGAACACACCCTCTTATGCATGATTCTATCATGTGCTTCCTGGGTTTTCCTTTTCGCCGACCAAGGAAAACCTCATCCCAACGTTGTAGAAAAACCACAACCTTTTTTCCTAACACAATCAATCTGTGTATGAACTGTGGATCCAATCCATACTCAGACCAACATCATAAGGCCTCGATGCAACCATGAAGAGATTCCAACCGAAACCCTGGCCTCGTGGGTCAGATCACATTGTCAACGTATGTGTGATTATGGAGTCTCCTCCCAAAGGTATCTCCAGACGTGAGGTTCAAGTCTACAGTATACTGGAAACTGTAGGTCTGGGACAAGATTCGTGGAAGGAATGATCCTTATCAATGTCTGATGTTACGACAGCTAGTAATGGACACATACTATCCCTTGAATCATTCTTAGAGCAATTGGGTCACACTCCTTGACAGCATGCAGCTACTCTCTTCCCCTGCCCTTCAGCTCCCTGAGCCTGGCGGGGACTACAAATGCAGGTGATTGTAACATGTCAAAATGATCACCACCCCATGCTTCTCTCATTGCTCTGCTTCCATGTCTGCCGCCTTGCAGATTCATCTGTCCTTTTTTACTTCCTCTACTTCAAACATTTTACACGCCCAAGTCTCTGAGACTGGCGCCAGTTTCCAGCTTTCCCACTGCTAACCTACACTGACTGCATCCATTCAACAAAAGAATTCTCAACCATAAAGGTTCTTTCTAGCACCCTTTCATAAGTAGGAATGCATAGAGAAAAGGTGCTGGGTCGGATTTCCGAGCCCTGAAGCACTGATGGCATCACATTCATCGAGTACCAGGAATGGTTTGGTACGCCCTGATGAATTCTCAGCTACCGACATGTCGTCCTACCGAAGCTGTATAAGCTTTAGAAAGCTCTCAGCCACCTCCTCAAGCCAGTCCTCAGCTGCCTGTGAGTCGGGCTCACCTCGAAACGTGAGGGTATCTGATGTTGGAACACGTGTAATGTTGTAAGTCTACATGTGTCACATACCGGTACCGCAGGTTGTAACTGCTGACCAACAGGTAGTGATGTATAGCTGACACACTATCCGAAGGCACTATCTCAGGCATCGGTCCACATACCGAAGCCTCATCACTATGAAGACCATCCTCATGGTCACTCACTGGAAAACAATAGTAGCCAAGTCCACCATACACTCTACTGATGTCTCAGCTAAGCGGAAAAATCTAGCAATCGCCTCCAGCCAGTGCTCTGCTGTCTGGGAATCTACCTCACCTCGTAACCTCGGAGGTCGCTGCTGCTGGAACTCGTGCAATGCGCTCTGCCAGCATGCACAGCTCGCTTGTATGGCTGGTGGCATCTGCTGCCCAACAGGTGGTGGTGCTGCTGGTGCACCACCAGAGGGTGCCAACATAGTAAAAAGGGCCCCACACCGGAGCCTCGTCGCTCGGTGGGCCGTCATCGTGTACTATCTCAGAACTCCAACTGACGTTCTGCGTGAAGACATCTTGAACTAATGTGACACGATCAACGATTTATACCTGGTGAGATGACCTGGTTTGAGTTGACTTAAAAAATTTTTGGAAACACACACGCAATCAGTTTTTTCGTGCACTAAGTCGGAAATCAGGAGTCAGGGTCCTGGTGTTTGGATACGTCGGCCGCCGCACAAACACTAGACTCCCGGAACTGAAGACCACACTTAGTACCCTTAACACTATTGCATCATAGAAAGAAAATATCATATTCCTAAGTTCTGTGGTAGAACCAACTCCACTGATACCAATTTGTCACGACCCGTCCTCGGGGCCCATACTGTGACTACCACAAGCCCGCCTTCATAGGCCAGGCGCTGGTGACTACCACCAAAGGCGTAAATCCCTATAACTGGGAAGGCATTGCCTTTATAAAAGCAAACAAACACCAAAGAGTACAAGTGGAAGTAATACACTAACTACAAAGAAAGTACTGAAACGTAAGTGGGCCAGAATACAAACCCAACCGAATGTACAGCTAAAACTGAATGAAAGTACAACAGAAAAGTCAAAAAACTGGAAGAAAAATAGCAGTAGCTCCTGGGTCGTCCACCTCGGATCCTACCTGAAGGGTAGGTACATATAGCGCAGCTCTGGAATCATCCACCACGGATCCTACCTGAAGGGTAGGTACAGATAACCTCCACAAAGCTCTTGCTCGACATCCTCCACCGAGTATCATCTCGTCGTGAAGTCCACCTCCGGATACTGACTCGTCGTGAGGTCCACCTCCGGGTACCGTCCAGTCGTCGAACACTCAACCTCTGTCAGCGCTGCCCATCATCTGCAACCAACTCAATGAGGTGCGGGAATAGCCCGAGTAGGGGTGAGTATACGATACTCAGTAGGGACCCCGAGACCCTCAAGGTCTCACTAAATCCAACAAGGATAACCACAACGAAGGATCTCAACGGATAACCTTTACTTAGGTATAAGCCCATACTTATACCTAAGTTATCAAGTAACCCATCTCAATCATGAGGAAAAACAAAGGTTATGATATCAATAGATAACCACTACCTAGGTATATTCCCATACATATACCTAAGTTATCAAGTGACCCATATCAATCATGAGGTAAACACAAAGGTCATAGACTCAGCTCAAACCATGATTTTCATTATCGAAACTGCAACTACTGAAGAGCTCCTCCTCTGCCGAGTGTCGTGATCCTGTCGCGACTCCGAGGTGCTGCTCACTAACCTTAGACTGCTGAGGTACTCCTCCTGTCGAGTACCACGGGTCAGCCACCCAAACACAGTAGTGCTTCCCACCGGGGTCTGCCAACCAAACACTATTTTTCACGACCCATCCTCAGGGCTCGTTTCATGACTACCCCAAGCCCACCTTTATAGGACATGGGCTGGTGACTAGCATCAAAGGTGTAAATCCTGATAACTGGGAAGGCATTTCCTTTATAAAAGTAAACAAACACCACAAAGTACAAGCAGAAGTAATAAACTAACTGCAAAGAATGTGCTGAAAGGTAAGTGGGCCAGAATACAAACCCAACCGAATCTACAGCTACAACTGAACGAAAGTACAACAGGAAAGACAAACAGCTGGAAGAAAAATAGCAGCAGCTCCTGGGTCATCCACCTCGAATCCTACGTGGAGGGTAGGTATAGATATCACAGCTCCTCGATCGTCCACCACGGTTCCTACCTGAAGGGTAGGTACAAATATCCTCCACAACGCTCTTGCCCGTCAACCTCCTTTGAGTATCGTCTCGTTGTGAAGTCCACCTCCGGATACTGACTCGTCGTGAGGTCCACCTCTGGGTATCGTCCAGTCCTCGAACACTCGGCCTCTATCAGCGCTGCTCGTCGTTTTCAAACAACACAACGAGGTGCAGGAATTGCCCAAGCAAGGGTTAGTATACGATACTCAGTAGGGACCCCGAGACAATCAACGTCTCACTAAATCCAGCAATGATATCCAAAAAGAAGGATCTCAACGAATAACCCTTACTTAGGTATAAGCCCATACTTATACTTAAGTTATCAAGTAACCCATATCATTCATGAGGAAACATAAAGGTTGCGATATCAATGGATAACCAATACCTAGGTATATGCCCATACATATACCTATGTTATCAAGTGAACCATCTAAATCATGAGGTAAACACAAAGGTCATAGACTCATCTCAAACCAGTATTTTCATTATCGAAACTACAACTGCTGAAGAGATCCTCCTCTTTCACGTGTCGTGATCCTGTCATGACTCCAAGGAACTGCTCACTATCCTTAGACTGTTGAAGTACTCCTCATGTAGAGTATCGCGGGTCAGCCACCCAAACACAGTAGTGCTTCCCGCCGGGGCCTGCCACCCAAACACAGTAGTGCACTGCCCCTAATAGCCTGCAGAGGTACTCCTTCTGTCGAGTACCGCAGGTCTGTTACCTTCTACCAGGCGATCCGTCCGCCATGGGTCTGCACCCAAACACAGTAGTGCACCGTCCACTGGGCTAGTCGACTCACTCCAAGTCGAGTCGGTCAAGTATTCGTTAGGTCTCAGCTGGCTACACGGTCTCCGTACTCCGTATGCTCATCTCCGAGAGGGTATGATCCACGAGCTACAGGTCTATACTCCAAGTCTCACAAGGTCTCATGAAGAAGTATCTCAATGTACCGCCTCATCATAGGGGTCTCAACGCAACAGACGGCGCGTCAATCGGACGCCCGGTCTGTGAGTTATTAGCCTTTTCGTCCCAGGGGCCCGGTTGGTTTCGTGTGCGAACCAACCCGGCCGTATCTCAACTGTACCCCGAACTCACATAGGTTATACTCATAGGGACCGCTTCTCAACATGATCACCAACGTTGTTGACAGTTCGTCAAACGGACGTCCGGTCTGAAAGTTATCAGCTTTTCCGGTCCACATGCCCTGTTGGATTTCGGGTTCAATCCAACCCGACCACTATCCAACTATGTCCAATCCTCAGGAGAAGTATTCCAAAAGTTCTATCTCATCCATAGGAATCCAACAATGTCGACGAAACGTCAATCAGACGTCTGGAGCTCATGTTATAAGCGATTCCGCTCAGCGGGCCTGGTTGATTTCGGGTTGGAACCAACCTGGCCATACCCAATATTTTCCGAAACCTTAAGTGTAATATACTGAAACGACTGCCTCGATCCAAGGATCACATCGCAACTAACGATGCATTGATCGGAGGACCGTAGCCCATGATATGGGCGTTTGAACGGATCTGTCCGAAAATAGGGGGTTCGGGCCCGGTCCGACCCGGCCCGATACCCCTGGGTCGGCCCGAACCGGCGACCCGAACCGGGTCCGGGTCCGGCCCATTACGGTGCATCCTGGCCCGGTGGGTGCGGCCCGGCCCAGCCTAGCGCTGGGGCTACGCCCGCATGTCCAGCGGCTGCGGGGGGTTATAACCCCCGCGGTTGAATGAAAACCGGCACGGCATTAAGCCGCGCCGCTCTACCTCTGGAACAGCGAAGCCGTTCCGGTTTGGCCCGCCAGCGCGGCTCAGCCGCGGCAGTTCCGTTCCGGCGGCACACCGTCGTCACTTTCCGCGGACCACAGGACGCGCTCCGATGGTCCGTTTTGCTCTCCGCCTTCGCCAACGGTCCTCTCGGGACCCGACCTTCAATGCGTAGGCTTCAAATTGACTTTGCGGCCCCGTTTTCCATCGCCCATCAATCCGAAAACAACGATCAACCAGCAGAGTCTACGAATCGCCTCCCCGGCCCCGACTCCGGCCGTGGTTTCGTTGGGCCTCAACGACGCGGTGAGACGGCGCCGCGCCTCCTTGCCGCATTTCTCCATGTTTCTGCGCGGTGTCGTTGCACCGCGCCGCCTTCGTTCGAGCCACAATGGGAATGACAGAAAAAAGGAGGAGGTGGGTTGGCCGTGTTTGTGCGGTCTGATCTCCTCCCGTTATAATTATAGCAATCGACCAACAATTATCAACGAAGTTCGTTAAATAAACATGAACCAAGATTAAATACCTACCTAGAAATTGACGTCGCACGTCGTCGAGTCGCGAAAGTCAAACGTCACGGTAGTCGGGTGTTGCGGAAGAACAGTATCGATTCCGTCGACGTCGGAAGAAGAAGAAGTTCATTGTTGGCCATTCTTCGTCGAGAACGTTCTATGTTGAAGGTAAGGTGTTCTTCGTCGAAGAAGAACCGTTATTCGTTGAAGATGTGTCGTTCTTCGTCAGTGGGAAGTTCTCTTCTTCTTCACACCAAAGTTCCCCCAAAAACTCCAGGACGTTGTTAAAGTCTTTTCACGCACCAAAAACTCTAACAAAAAATAATATCCCATGATATTATATATATTCACACCTCAATGATTTTAAAATTCAAACTAAACCACATAATTAATTAAACGAAGAGGCTCATCTCATTAATTAAGGCATGTTGGGATGAATTAATGGTGGAAGGAAAAGGTGAAGAGTTATACAAACTTAATGGAAGAGGAGATTAATGGGGAGTTGGCACATTAAGTGCAAGGGAGATTAAGGGGGTTAAAAAAAGTTCAAGGGGTTATGGTCTCGTGTGGGCCCCACCACACTAAACTCTCTCATGGGAGGTTAGGTGGGTGTGGGCCCCACCTCCCACATATTCACACATGGAAAGTTGGGTGGTTGTGGACCCCACCAAAAACTTCCCATGGTAGATTTTAACTTCCTTGAATATCAAAAATAAAGTTGTTCACAATTTTATTTATTTCTTCCTTAAACCCCAAAATTTATCTTCTTCTCCCATGAAAACGCACCTACGGTAAATGTCCTCTTAAGAAAATACTGGCGCTGCGAGTTCATCGGTGCCCTCAGATTTCAATTCCGAGCACCGGTTAAAAATATAGAAATACCTGCTCGTTCTTTCACTGAACGTACCCGAGTTAAAATTCGGAACTTGATTCCGGGCACACCGGGCCTCGGAATTAGGTGCCGTCAGAAGCCGTAGTCTCCTAAAATTCCAAATAATTTAATAAAAAAAATCCTTGAAATTTACGGGTCTTTAAATTACTCCCACCTCAGGGATTTATGTCCCCGTAATGCTATAACACAAACAAGGGAAACAAAAGTGGTACTGAGCATGCAACTGAGCCTCCCGCTCCCATGTTCTCTCCTGGAGGTTCCTGAGCTGCCAGTGAAAGCACACCTGAGGAATCGACCGTTCACGTAGGACCCGCTCCTGTCGATCCTCGATCTCCACTAGAACCTCCGTGCATGTCGCCCTGTCATCGACGTCCAACTCCCTGAGGTCAATGATTTGTGAAGGATCATGCACATACCTCCTCAGCCGAGGTACATGGATGACATCATGCACCCGGTGCAACTAGGGTGGAAAGGTCAAGTGGTAAACTACCTCGCCTACCCTAATGAGGACCTAGAAAGGTCCGTTGAACCTCGGAGATAACTTTCTACCTCGGCCACATCTCCGTAAACCTCATCGAGGTGAGACCTGTATAAGGACGTGGTCTTCATCCTCGAACTCTAGAGGCCTCCTATCAGCTCTGGTAGAAGTGGTTCCGCAACTCCGGTGAATCCTGGCACAAATGTAAGTTTGTCCATCTCCTGAGTGATAAAATGCAACCTTTTATGCATGATTCTATCCTGTGCTTATTGGGTTTTCCTTTTCACCGACCAAGGAAAACCCCATCCCAACGTTGTAGACAAACCACAACCTTTTTGCCTAATACAGTCAATCTGTGTATGAACTGTGGATCCAATCCATACTCAGACCAACATCGTAAGGCCTAGACGCTGCCACCAAGAGATTCCAAACGAAACTCTCACCTTGTGGGTTAGATCACACTGTCGGTGTAAGTGTGATTATCGAGTCTCCTCCCAAAGGTATCTCTAGACGTGAGGGTCATGTCTACGGCTTACAGGAAACTCTAGGTCTGGGACACGATTCGTGGAAGGAATGATCTGTATCAAAGTCTGTTGTTATGGCAGCTAGTAATGGACACAGACTATCCCTTGAATCATTCTTAGAGTCATTGGGTCACAATCCTTGACAGCATGCAGCTACTCTCTTCCCCTTCCCTCCAGCTCCCTGAGCCTGGCGGGGACTACAAAGGCGGGTGATTGTAACATGTCAAAATGTTCACCACCCCATGCTGCCCTCATAGCTCTGCTTCCATGTCTTCTACCTTGAAGATTCATCTATCCTTTTTACTTCCTCTACTTGAAACATTTTACACGCCCAAGTCTCCGAGACTGGCGCCAGTTTCTAGATTTCCCACTGCTAACCTTCACTGACTTCATCCATTCAGCAAAAGAATTATCAACCACAAAGGTTCATTCTAGCACCCAAGCATAAGTAGGAATTAATAGAGAAATGTTTTTTACTCGGATGTCCGAGCCCTAAAGCACCGATCGCATCGCATTCATCGAGTGCCAGGAATGGTTTGGTACGCCCCGATGAATTCTCAGCTACCAACATGTCGTCATGCCGAAGCTGTATAAGCTCTAGAAAACTCTCATCCACCTCCTCAAGCCAGTCCTCAGCTGCCTGTGAGTTAGGCTCGCCTTAGAAATTTAGGGTATCTGATGTTGGAACATGTGTAAGGCAGTAATTCTACATGTTTCAGATACCCGTACCGCCGGTTGTAACTGCTGACCAATAGGTAGTGATGTATAGCTGGCACACTACCTGAAGGCACTATCTCAGGCATCCTTCCACATACCGAAGCCTCATCACTATGAATACCATCCTCATGGTCACTCACTGAGAAACATTAGTATCCAAGTCCACCATACACTCTACTGATGTCTTAGTTAAGAAAAAAACTCTAGCAATCGCCTCTAGCCAGTGCTCTGCTGTCTGGGAATATGCCTCTCCTGGTGACCTCGGAGGCCGCTGCTGCTAGAACTCGTGCAACGTGCTCTTCCATTGTGCACAATCCGCTAGTATGGTTGGTGGAATCTACTGCCTAACAGGTGGTAGTGCTACTGGTACACCACCCGAGGGTGCCAACATAGTAAAAAGGGCCCCGCAGCAGAGCCTCGTCGCTCGGTGGGCCGTCATCGTGTACTATCTCGGAACTCCAACTGGCTGTCTGCGTGGAGACATCCTAAAAAGATGTGACACGGTCAGTGATTTATACCTGGTGAGCTGACTTGGTTTGATCTGACTTAAATACTTTTTGGAAACACACACGCAATCAGTGTTTTCGTGCACTAAGTCGGAAATCAGTAGTCAGGGTCCTGGTGTATGGATACGTCGGCCGCCGCACCAACATTGGACTCCCTTAACTGAAGACCACATTTAGTACCCTTAACACTATTGCTTCACAGAAGGAAAATATCAAATTCCTATGTTCTGCGGTAGAACAGACTCCTCTGATACCAATTTCTCATGACCCGTCCTCGGGGCCCATGTTGTTACTACCCCACACCTTCCATCATAGGCCATGGCCTGGCGACTAGCACCAAAGGCGTAAATCTCAATAATTGGGATGGAATTGACTTTATAAATGTAAACAAACACCACAGAGTAAAAGAGGAAGTAATACACAAAGTACAAAGAAAGTGATGAAAAGTAACTGGGCCAGAATACAAATCCAACCGAAAGTACAGCTACAACTGAACGAAAGTACAAAAGGAAAGACAAACAGCTCGAAGAAAAATAGCAGCAACTCCTGGGTCATCCACCTCGGATCCTACCTGAAGGGTAGGTACAGATAGCGCAGCTCCTGGATCGTCCGCCACAGATCCTACCTAAAGGGTAGGTACAGATAGCCTTCACAATGCTCTTGCCCATCAACCTCCTATGAGTATCATCTCATCGTGAAGTCCACCTCCGGATACTGACACGTCGTGAGGTCCACATCCGGTTACCATCCAGTCCTCGAACACTCGGCCTCTGTCAGTGCTGCCCGTCATCTGCAACCCACACAATGAGGTGCGGGCATAGCCCGAGCAGGGGTGAGTATATGATACTCAGTTGGGACCCCGTGACCCTCAAGGTCTCACTAAATCCAATAAGGATAACAACAAAGAAGGATTGCAACGGATAAACCTTACTTAGGTATATGCCCATACTTATACCTAAGTTATCAAGTAACCCATATCAATCATGAGGAAACACAAAGGTTACAATATCAACGGATAACCAATACCTAGGTATATGCCCATACTTATACCTATGTTATCAAGTGACCCATCTCAATCATGAGGTAAACACAAAGGTCATAGACTCAGCTCAAACCGGGATTTTCATTATCGAAACTGCAACTGCTGAAGAGCTCC
Organism: Viscum album; assembly: GCA_963277665.1. Taxonomy (NCBI): domain Eukaryota; kingdom Viridiplantae; phylum Streptophyta; class Magnoliopsida; order Santalales; family Viscaceae; genus Viscum; species Viscum album. The sequence continues at coordinate 1,202,346,423 of OY728160.1, read as the reverse complement.
TCCTATGTCGAGTGTCGTGACCATTTCGTGACTCCGAGGCACTAGTCACTAACCTTAGAATGCTGAGATACTCCTCCTGTAGAGTACCACGGGTCAGCCACCCAAACACAGTAGTGCTTCCCGCTGGGGTCTGCCACCCAAACACAGTAGTGCACCCCCCATAATATCCTACAGAGGTACTCCTTCTGTCGAGTATCGCGGGTCTGCTGCCTATGACCAGGCACTCCGTCCGCCGTGGTTATGCACCCAAACAAAGTAGTGCTCCGTCCACTAGGAAAGTCAACTCACTCCATGTCGATTCGGTCATGCAGTCGTCAGGTCCCAGCTAGCTACACGGTCTCCGTACTCCGTATGCTCATCTCCGGGAGTGTCCGCTCCACGAGCTACAGGTCTATACTCCATGTATCACAAGGTCCCACGAAGATGTATTTCAATGGACCGCCTCGTCATATGGGTCTCAACGCAACAGACGGCGCGTCAATCGGATGCTCGGTCTGGGAGTTATTAGCGTTTTTGTCCCAGGGGCCCGGTTGGTTTCGTGTGAGAACCAACCCGAACGTATCTCAACTGTACCCCGAACTCGCATAGGGTATACTCATAGGGATTGTTTCTCAACGTGATCACCAACGCCACTGACGGTTCGTCAAATAGACGTCTGGTCTGAAAGTTATCAGCTTTTCCGTTCCAGGGGCCCGGTTGGATTTCAGGTTCAATCCAACCCGACCACTATCCGACTGCGTCAAATCCTCAGGAGAAGTATGCCAAAAGTTCCATCTCATCAAGAGGAATCCAATAAAGTCTACGGAATGTCAATCAGACGTCCGGAGCTCATGTTATAAGCGTTTCCGCTCCGCGGGGCCGGTTGGTTTCGGGTTAGAACCAACCTGGACGTACCTAAATTTCTCGGAAACCATAGGGTTAATATACTGAGATGACAGTCTCGATCCAAGGATCGCATCACAACTGATAGTGCGTCGATCAGAGGTTTGTAGCCCATGATATGGGCATTTGAACGGATCTGTCCCAAAATAGGGGGCTCGGGCCCGGTCCGACCCGGCCCGATCCCCCCCCCCCCCCCCCCGGGGGTCGGCCTGAACCGGGTCCGGGTCCGGCCCATTAGGGGGCGGCCCGGCCTAGACTGGCGCTGGTGCGGCGCCCGCGTGGCCAGCGGGTGCGGGGGTTACAACCCCCCGGTTGAAAGAAAACCGGAGCAATATTAAACAGCGCCGCTCTGCCTCCGGAACGGTGAAGCCGTTCCGGTTTGGCCCTCCGCCGCGGCTCAGCCACAGCGGTTCCGTTCCGGCAGTGCGCCGCCACCGCTGGTCGCCGGCGCTGCTGCGCCGCTGGGGCGCACCACCGCCACTTTCCGCAGAACACCAGACGCACTCCGGTGGTCCATTTTGCTCACCGCCTTTGCCATCGGTCCTCTCGGGACCTGACCTTCACTACGGAGGCTTCAAATTGACTTTGCGGGCCCGTTTGTCATCGCCCGTCAATCCGTGCACAACGTTCAACCAGCAGAGTCTACGAATTGCCTCCGTGGCCCCAAATCCAGCCACAGTTTTGTTCGGCCTCAACGGCACGGCGCAGCGCATCCTTGCCGTATTTCTCCATGTTTTCCGCGTGGTGCCGTTGCACCTCTCCGCCTTCATTCGAACCACAACGAGAACAATAGCAAAAAGGAGGATGTGGGTCGGCCGTGTTTGTGCGGTCCAACCTCCTCCCGTTATAATGATAGAAATCGGCCAACTATTATCAATGAAGTTCGTTAATTAAACATGAACGAAGATTAAACCCCTACATCGAAATTGACGTCGCACGTCGTCGAGTCGCCGAAGTCAAATGTCGCGGTAGTCAGGTGTCGCGGAAGAACGATATAGATTCTGTCGACGTCGAAAGAAGTAGAAGATCGTTTTTGCCCGTTCTTCGTCGAGAACGTTCTATATTGAAGGGAATGTGTTCTTCGTTGAAGAAGAACTGTTATTCATTGAAGATGTGACGTTCTTCGTCAGAGGTAAGTTCTCTTCTTCTTCACACCAACGTTCTCCCAAAAACTCCAGGACGTTGTTAATGTTTTCTCACACACCAAAAGCTCTAACACAAATTAATATCTCATGATATTATTTTTATTCACATCTCAAAGATTTTAAAATTCAAACCAAACCACATAATTAATTAAATGAAGAGGCTCATCTCATTAATTAAGGCATGTTGGGATGAATTAATGGTGGAAGGAAAAGGTGAAGAGTTATACAAACTTAAAGGAGAAGGAGATTAATGGGGAGTTGGCACATTAAGTGTAAGGGAGTTTAAGGGGGTTATAAGAATTTCAAGGGGTTATGGTATCGTGTAGGCCCCACCACACTAAACTCTCCCATGGGAGGTTAGGTGGGTGTGGGCCCCACCTCCCACATATTCACACATCGGATTTTGGATGGTTGTGGACCCCACCAACAACTTCCCATGGTAGATATTAACTTCCTTGAATATCAAAAATAAAATTGTTCACAATTTATTTATTTATTCCTTAAACCCCAAAATTTAACTTCTCCTCCCATCAAAACGCACCTACGGTAAAAGTCCTCCTAAGAAAATACCGGCGCTGCGAGTTCATCGGTGCCCTCAGATTTCAATTCCGAGCACTGGTTAAAAAGATAGAAAAACCCGCTCGTTCGTTCACTGAATGTACCCGAGCTAAACTTCGGAACTTGATTTCGGGCACACCGGGCCTCGGAATCAAGTGCTGTCAGATGCTACAGTCTCGTAAAATTCCAAAGAAATTAAGAAAAAGTTTTCCTTGAAATATCCAGGTATTTACAAGATAGTTGGGGGTATAAAGAACCGAGGTAGAAGAGTTGGATTATTGGGGTGTATAACCAGAGTCAATGAATGGATCAATTAGTGGGGGGGGGTATAAAAAATTTCTTCCAACACCGTTGTAATTGAAAATAAATATTATAATAGAGAATCTATGTTGGGGGTATAAACAAAATGGAAATGAGTATGACTTTTAGACGAACCTTGTAAATATTTTGTGTTGATCTCTCTCTGTTATTACTACCACACACAAGGTAAAATTTAGTGATAATATTTATTGTATCATTAACATTAATATGTTTAATAGGTTTAATTGAAAAGAAAATGAATTCATAAAAAGAAACCACTGATTCACCCCTCCCCTCTTAGTGGCCAATCCGGTCTAGGGCACTCCATGTGGTATCAGAGTGAGGTTACCAATAAAGATCCAAGAAAGTACTTATAAAGTCTAGAATTCAAGAAATAAGTGAGATTCCAAAGATATATATTTCAACCAAGACTTGTAATAATAATAAGAAAAGGATGGAATGTAAGACAAATAATAATCTTATTGTAAATGAAGAGGTTCCACAAATTTAAGGTAATATGAAAGGTAATAGTTTTCATAATCAATTAAATAATGATTCATATGATGAGGCCTAGTAAATCAGTGATAATAATGGATCAATTAGTTATCTTCATTATATATTCAAATAAAATTTGAATAAAATCCTTAGGTAAGTGGTAAAATGTATTTTTTCTGGCAACAAGGGTCTTCAGTATAAAAAATTATAGCCAGAAGAATAAGTTGATGCCATGGATTAGGCATTGTCTAAACGGATGGAATATCCAACACCCTCACAAAACTTATCAAATAAAATCTTGAAAAAATTTCTCTTTGTAAGGAAATATATTATTAATCTATTGAATAATTATAAGGAAGTTTTTGTGGGAAATAATTCTTTGATAATGTGTTTGCAGAATATTTTAATGCCTTTGAAAAATTGCACAAAGTTTCTATGATTATAAAATATCATCAACTAGAGGATAATGATAATAGGTTAAAGGAGCATGAAAATTCATTTCAAGAATCCAGGAATAATCATAAAGAAAATTTTTTAAGTTAAAAGTGGAATGGAATGCGAAGGTGAGATCAGATGCAGATGAGATGTTCTCTTTGATCATGAAGTGGTTAGAGCTATATGTGAGATTAATGAATCAAGAATCATCTCAACCTAGAACTTCCCATATTTTTGTGAAAATATATGTTGATACCAAAGTGTGTTTTAAAGATCATGACTTAAATAAGGCCATGATATCATTCTATAATCAGATGGAAATATCCTCCAAGAATAAGGTATCCCTTTGTCCAGAAACTATATTATGTACTTATGATGTTTCAATTTCTGATACAGGATCTAAACTGAAATCTTGGAAAGTATGGACGGTAAAATATTATGATAAACCCATAACATCAAGGGTGGAGGGAATAGAATATAAATGATATGATCCTAAATATTTTTTCCAAAGAGTTATGGCTCCACTCAGAAGCAATAAGGTTTATAATCTATAAAATTTAAATAGACACCACCTTAGAAGAAAAGAAAAAGGCTCATAGGCTATTGTTGGTGTTGTTGAATGTTTAGGAATAAGTGATTTTATTATTGTGATAACATGTAAATTTATGAGAACAATAGAAGGAATGTATTTAAGGGGAGTAATGATTAAGAAAAGGTAATACCTATACTAGACAATAAAAATCCACAGAAAATGTTTGGTGACAAGCCAACCTTGGGATGTTAACAAAAGAAGAAAACTATTATTCAAACTATTTACAAGAAAAAAATGAGCTATATTTTTCTAGGTATAAGGTAGAAATAAATGATTCAATAAAATCACTACCCTTAGACAAAAGAAGGATCATTTGGAGAAGTACAACAATAACTATTGTCTGGATAAAATACATATCAATGTGGATGATTTAGGTTTAGTGGTGTTCTTCGGTACTACGAAATATATGTGAAAGAATCCCACTATTTCTGGTATAACATGTCATATCCAAAAAATATATATTAATAATTGGATATTCATGGTGAAAAAAATGATAACACTCTCTTAGATAAAGAATTATGTAACCAAAAATTCATCCAAGATGCCAAAACAAAATAGATATGGAGGCTTTAAAGAATTTTATGGTAGATGTAAGAAGAAGGGTCACACGCCTGATAAATTCTTGAAAATACATATAGAAGATATTCCATATGTTGAGAAAGGGAAAAGGATTCAATAAAAAACTAATGTAAATTCTTATGGAGATTATGAGAAGAAAGAGAATATCAAGATAGAATGCATAGTTGTTTGTCCAAACCAATTGAAATTGGATAAACAATTATAGGAAGATGAAAAACTTTTTCAAGTTAAATGGAATAAATTTATTATATAAAATGAGGTGTAAATGTTTATTCCACACAATGTTAATTAAAAATTGACTAATATTGGGCGAAAAGAGTAGTTGAGGTTGAGAAGAAGTTCTCAACTTGTAAGTTTCTCTTAATGAACCAAAAAGTTCTTACTTATTACCTATTATTTTATGTGTTTCAAAATAATATACAGGAAATCAAAGGAGATGGTTGAGGCTATCACATATAGATATCATGAAGACATATTACTACATGTAGTCTACTAACTTCCCTGAAATGGAAAAAAAATTCATCCTTAAAGGGGGAGATTTATCTTTTTATTTGAACTTTATGATGTGTCTCTTGAAATGTTTATAGGATGTAGCATTCCATTAATAAATATGATTGATTACATCCCCTTATATGATAATTGAGAAATGATTATCATGATTTCACATGAAAGGTATTTTATAAACAACTTAGACATACTTAGTTATATATATCTTATTTTCTACACCGAGATAGCCAAAATAGACTTAGATTTGATTAACTATAGGATATTTTCTAATAGAACCATGCAATATCATTTCCTTCTTATATCCTTGATAACCATGAGAAAATATCTAATTTTTCTTTTCATTTGATTTCTAATAAAGGGAGAAAATTTTGATCACACATATTGACTCTGAAAAAGTGTGTGCTAAGGTGTTATTGAAAAAAAATACAAAGGGGGATATCGTTGGGCCTAGTGTTTCATTTAATGAGCTTTCAATATGTATTTGGAAACTATGATGATTTTTTACATTCTTAATTTTAATAAATAAAGTTTCAGGAAATTCAAATTGTTTACAAATTTTTTTGGAAGATTAAAGAAGGTCGTAAAATATTAATTTCTTTTTTAATGAAGTAAAGAATATTGAGAAGTAGCCATGAAAAAAATGATTATTTCAAGAGGAAATAAATAATTTATTGAGAAGGTTGGCTTGGAATTGTATTTGATATGTATTTTTATTATTTTTTATACTTAGAATTTTTCTAGGTGTTTTTTGTGGTCGTACATTAAAAAAATAATTCCAACCTAAGGGCCTTCCAAGGAGAGATTTAGTTGGTCTCATGTGGGACCTGGAGGTCAACCACACCCAAAGAACTATCCTGATCATGACCATAGGTGGAATGAGAGCTATGTAAAATCCATTTATAGGCCCGTGTGTAAGGCCCAATCGAGTGGATGGGTGCATAAAGTGTGCCCGATGGATGTCTTTGGCCACATGGGTGTGGTGTGGCTGTGAGGCGGTGTGTGCATATATATCCAGTGCTGATCCCTAGAATCCACCTCGAACAAATATTGATCCCCACATGATTGATAAACCATATTACTAATTGTGGAAAGTTTCAAAGTGGGATGAAGTGGTAGAAATAACTGTCCCTACATCACTTAAAAGTTAGGAAAAACATAAACTACTAGATTGAGTTGATCTCGATCATCTGATCGATCTCGATGATCATATTTAACCATGAATTTCATCCAAGCAATCTAGTTTGATGGAGTTTGATGCAGCACCTTCCATCATCGAACCCAAGCACTCTATGATTAGTCTAAGGCCATGATAGAGATATTATGAGACTTAAAATCATCATTCATTAAATTATAGAGAACTAGGTTTTTCATACATGGATATAACATCTATTTAGATGAATATTCAATATATTACACAAAAACAGGCTAGAGGACCATAATAGTTTAGTGTCTTTGAAAAATGAGGACACATTCTTCTATTTATGGTGAAATATCTTCAATATATCTCATAAAGATATTCCCATTTAGTACTCATACTTAAAACCTTTATAAACCGGGGAAGGAAAAATAAGAAAGGGTGAGTTGAAATTGTAAAGAAAAGATATATGTATGCATAACGTGAATATAAGATTATGAAAACATGAGCATAACATTTGAAAAACATAATCTACATATCAAAGATACTAATAACGAATCATGGAATAAATATCGACAATTTATAATTCATTATTCTTAAGATAATCAAATAACATGGGCCATGTGTTCACAAAATTAACATAAGAAATTGAATTGTGAAAAACACAGAAACATATAAAATGATTTCTGTAGTAGTCAGGACTAATTTCCTAGGATATCTTACTTGAATGGGTTAACTCACCAAACATATTAGAAGTTAAGGTTCACTCTCAAGACCATATTAGTAGTCAATGTTCATTCCCAAGATCATATTAGTATTCAACATTCACTCCCAAGACTATCTTAGTAGTCAAGATTCACTCCCAAGACCATATTATTATTCAAGGTTGACTCCCAAACCATCTTTGTAGTAAATGTTTGATCCCAAGACCATCTTAGTGGATAAAGTACCTTACTAAACTAGGTCCACTCCCCTTTCTAGCCATGTTTATCTCACGAGATATAAATCATTACCCAATGAATTGGAGGGAGATATAGGTCCCACTCATCACATAATGAAATCATACATACATGTTCTAAAAGATAATAAAACATTCAACATATCATTACACATAAAAAGATGTGGGTTTCATATGAGTTTTATCATGGTAGAACCTATGGTAGAGAAGCAAGTTTTATTAAAAACTTGTCTATTAAATATAAACCATTCAAATAAATAATAAGAATGTTATCCTTGGACCATATCCCCAATAAATCAAAAAATATATTGAATGATTCCATCTTAGATGAAGAAACTTTTCGAAAGATCACTTGGATATTTCTCAAGGAAAATTACCTTTCTTTGAAATCAACTTTTTAAAACATAGAAAAATTTAAAAAATAATATTATTAAAAAAAACATTGAAAATATATAATGTAAGCTTTAAAAATCATTTAAAATATTTCTCTAGGAAATTATCATTTCTTCTTGGAAAAGAACTTTTTAAAACATAAATCATTTTGAAAACATTTTTATTTGAAAATAACCATAAAAAAATATAAATGAAACTTTTTAAATCATTTAAATCATTTTATTTTAAAATAAGATTAAAATATCACTTAAAAACATTTCTGAAAATATTTTGAGAAATCATAGTTTTGGGAGAAAATAAATTTCCGACTAAAGAGACAAATAAAGTCAGATGTTCATAAAAACTTTTTCTTCATTATCATAAGAAAAAATGAGTTGAAAATTTTATCATTACATGAATATATAATTAATTAACAGAGTATAAGAAAATTCATGAGATTTATTGAGATATTGATCATGATATTCCATCAAAGGAAGCATAATCGTAAACAATCCCGATAAATGATGAGATTGTAGCAACAGACTCTTACCACTTTTGTAACATTGAATCATAATTATCATGAGAAAATTACATTGTATAAATCTTAAAATATAATAAAATAATCATAGTCATGATATAAAATTTCAAAGGATAGTATATACACCATGCAAAATAATGTAGGTGCATAACATAATATGTGTCTCAAAGAAGGAAAATTGAGACAAAATTACCTTACCGATTTGGTAACTTTTGAAATGTAAACCCCATGAAAGATAGATAATAAATTGGATATGTAAATAATAATAAATATAAGGGTAATAATCATGTAATAAATTCATGAGAATTATATACACCACACAAAATAAATGAGTGATGAATATGGCATAAGTCTCATAGAAATAAAAGTGAAACTGGAAATCCCCTTACCTTAAGTCTTGACTCTCGTCGTACTTGATAAAAACTCATGAATAATAAATATATAAAAAAAATATTCATATATATAATACCAAATATTATTTACCTATGACTTTATATTAACCATTTATTAACAATTCCATGTTAATGTTATGTTTCGGGTAATAAATGCTTTGTTTTGTGTACATGTTTTGACTTATTATTATCGATCCTCTTACTTAGATAATGATTTTATTATCTACAGAATTTAAAATATTATATAAATATCATATATATTCATTATATATTTATTTATAATAGTCTATAAAATATATTAATACGTAATGAAATACACCGTTCATGGTGATGGTAGGATGTATGTACGCACAAACACTGTTTATATTTTGTCATCATATTAAATAAAGAAAAGTAAATGATGTATATATATATTATCATCATAGTATAATTATTATTCCATAAATATGAAATATTTTTATTAAAACCATCCTTAATACATTCCATGTAAGGAGTGAATTAATCTCATCACTTTGAGGAGGCGGTAGTCCACACGTCCACAAACTAGGTTATCGTATTCCCATAAAATGGAAATAATGAAGATATGAATTATATAATAATGAAATAAGTATAAATAAATCATAATCATAATATAAAAATAATATTTCCATCATTATTATCAATCTTTAGAGGTGGTAATGGAAGAAATAATGACATCAATTCGCGAGGTGGTAGTCCTTCGTACAAAAAATTGATGATTGCATATCCCATTTAACGGATGTGTGTTAAGATTTAGGTCTCACCACTAATATAAAAACATATAAATATATTTAATATACTATGATTAATATATATAATTATATAATAATAATTTAATTGGTGGATAAATACGTAAAATAAAAGTTCTTGTCGAAGAACATTACCTCTTCTTCAGGTAACTCCTTTTGGTTTTCACCAAAATAATTCCTTGGATTGATTTCTTACAAAAGAGATTATTATAGGATGACATGATGGATTTTGGGAGGATATTTTTATAGGTTTTTTGGAGCCAAATGTATTTATAGGTGTGAATAGGTGAGGGGTTGAGTTCCCTTTTATAAGTGAGGAAGAGGACATACTTGGAATTTTTTAAAAGAATTGTGTGCTCCCCAGGTTTTTACCTACCAAGAGGATTCCATGAAACAAAAAATGTAGATATATACAAAGTTAAATTATATATATATCCATTCAATGGGTATTGAAAAATTTTAGGGTCATTTTACACCTTATAATCTAAGTTTAACCACTATGTAAACTCATTTTTACCTTAAGCACTGTAACTAATTTTAATTTATTTCACTAAAATTTTTGGTCAAAAAACTAAGTTGAACATAATATAAATAATAAATTATTATTATTAATAATATTTAATCCATTTTTTCAAATTTAAATCATATAATTGGATGAAATTAATTTAAAATTAATCCCACAGACGAGATGAGACAACAAGTTTTTAAAGTCAATGTTTTCAAAGGTTTGAAATATTTTTATATTCAATTTCAATGTGAAATTGATTCCAATGATATAAATTGGATTAATTTATTTATAATTTAACAAATTATAATTTAAAACCAATTTAAAATTTAATTTAACTATATAAATATATTAAATGAAAGATCCTTTTTCAATTAAAATTCATTGTTTTTCCCTATTCATCAAAAAACAAAACCTCACAAAAAAATAAAAAAATCCACCCAAAGTAAATCTTGATACTCTGATTTCGGAAATTAAGTTTAATTTTTCAAATAAAAAGTTTAAAATTTTATTTTTAAAACAAGTCTTCCATTAAAAGGTGACAATAGTTCCTTTTAAGAAAATATAGTTTTTATGTCTAAAATTGGATTTTGTTTCTTCTGTCATGCATATCAAACTTATTATATGAATATAAAAAAAATTGGATGAATTTATAATATATAAATTTCATTAAGATATATTAATAATATTTATTAAGATAAAATATGTTTTTGGAAATAAAAATAGTTTTTTCATAAATATATATCCTTTAAATTCAATATTTTTTTCATTTATAATTAATTGATAAAAAAATAATTTATATTATAAAAAAATTTAAACCATAGTTTCATAATTTAGTTAATCATATTCATATCTATAATTCAAACAGCTAGGTGATAACTAGATTAATATTTTAATAATAACCTTAATGGTATATTTTTGTTTGGTAAAACTTGATCTTGTGTGTAACATAAGCTATAAAAGGAACCTGAAATTATGTGTTACAGAATCCAAATATAGTGTTGCGTGTAACAAAATATATTCTATTTATTTTATGAATCATAATATTAAATTGTTTTTATGTAGAAAGGAAGCATAATTGGGTGTATCATGCAATGCAACCCATCAAATAAATTTAATTTATTTGAAAAATAATAATTCATAAAAACATAGGATGTTATATTCTACCCCTTTTAAATGAATTTCTCTCTTGAAATTCATTTGGGTCATTAAAGGTTTAATACATGAAAGTTTCTTTCATAAAAACTCACATCATAAAAATTAATATTAAAACTTACTTTAAAAAGGGATGTTTGGAAATATAACGGTTATCTAAAGTAAAACATAACTAGGTTTCCATATAAAAGAACATAGGTGTAATGTGAAGAAATATACATAGAAGAAAAGTATAAATAACTATATAGAGTGATAAATATCATTTCTCAAAAGAAATTTTGTGATCCATATAAGGTTATTAACTATAAAAACGTAACCTAAATAGGTATGAAAAGTTCATTAATATTATCAAAATGATGACAATATGACAACATTTTACATCAATATCCTTTTACTAAAGTTGAATAATTTTCACAAGGAGATATACTTACTTGATTTCATTCCATTTTAGATTCACAATATCACCCTTTGGTTGTTCCTTGACCAATTTTCCACTTTATCTCTTACTCAAAAAATAAAGATGAATTTGTTATTCAGGGATCACTAACGGATCATCCGATCCATAAAGGATGATAAGTAACTTCATCTGTCTTTAGTTATCATTACAACAAAAAAGCTTAACATATGTTATCAAATATGCATTAATATTCATATGGTGAATTAATATGTTTATCTCCAAAACCCCATCCAAATTTTAAATCAAACCATTCCATCAATGGTTAACCTTATAACACATCCAAAATAAAATTCATCATTTATTACTTAAATAAGCTCTTATCATATACCCCAAAAAATTAATTACAAACTCAGGTAAATCCTTGTGCCCAAGGAATATAAAATGTGATTTTATTATTCCAAAATCTATGTAGAGGGAGATAATCACATGGAATTTTACTAATGTATAAATAATAATATTTTCATAGGGATTGTTCATATAGAATCAAACCTAAAATTACTAGATAATGAGGGGAGGATAAGTTTTCCCTAATTATCATTATTTTCTTCACTCGTTTTTATTGCATAATATTTTCCTTTATCCTATTTCCCCATATGTTTTTGTGGCTTTTCATCTTTATTATCCATTGGATTGGTTCATTGATTCTCATAATTCCAAAACTCCTTTCACTTGAAATAATAAAATACGAGAGGTGAATTGTTTGTATATTTATCTCTAATTTCATCATTATCTTTCATTTTACCACTACATAAATAGTCAAAATCTAGATGGACATCCTTCCCACACTTAAAAATTTTATATCCCCCTTAATAAAATTTCCTCCAAGATTAATTCCACATATTGATCATAAAATAAAACACATCTTCTTATATCCTTGGTTCTTAAATTTCCCTTTGGATTCAATATTTCTCTTATTATCAAACCCATGAGTCGGATTCATAACTCTAACCTCCATTTCCACCATAATGGCTCATTAAACAATTTATTCATAGCTATTGAAGTATCTTTTGGATAACTCCCTTCAGAGAATGGGTTTTAATACATTGACTAATTGATCAACCTTACTTTCAGGTTGGATAATAATACCCAAAGAGTACCTCACAATCCTTGTAAAAATTGTTTCATAAGCACCAACAGATTCATCATCCTTCTTCTTAAGCTCCATGAATTATTTCTCTATATTCATACAAATAATATGAGTAAAATTCTTACTGAAAAATAAGTTATTGAACTTGTCCTAATCCATGGAGTCAATTTCTCACTATTTCCTCATATTATTAACAATATTAAAATATTTATCCACCTCACCTTCCAGACAATAAACATCCATAGTGAATTTTTCATGATATAACCATTGGATAATGGAAAATATCTTTTCAGTGGTACCAATACATTTCTCAACAACTAATGGGTCAGTAGAACCATTGAAAGAAGGTGGGAATTTCCTCACAAATAACTCAATAGATCATCGTTCCCTCCGTTTCTCATTCGGATTTTCACCATGATTCATATCGTGAGATATTTATGTGATCATAGAAATATTGATTTTCATTCCATGTCATATAACATTTGGTTTCTTAGGAGGATGATCATTTCATTTTCCTTTCTATTCCACATTAACATGGTTCATTCAGGTTTCATCCATTGACTAAATCCAAAAGCATAGTTTGAGAAATAATAATCATAGGTAAAAACCACATAATCATTAAAAATAATTTATAGGATGTATAAATCATGACATATTATTTTCAATCTATGGAACCTTAGGTTTATCATATATTTAAATCATCCATGATGATTCATAAAGAGTTTGTGAATTTAAAATTCATATCCCATGAGAGTGTCAATCCAGGTGTGCATCAAGGCCCATTGTTGTGCACCAATTCCCGATCTAGTCTAGATTAATACGGTATTTTTTGGTTATTAATACCATGTATATCTATTCCAATTCCACACCCACTTATTGAATCCAGATAGGGATGTATTTCAAGGAAACCAATCACTCTATCCTTTACTAAAATTCCAGGTCATTTTTCTATACTTTAACTCATCCTTAGACTTATCCATAGATATATCTGTAGACATATCCCTAGAAATATCCTTAGGGATCCGACTAAAGTTTTCTCATCATAGTTTCTAAAGGTTTACTAAACCTTTCCTCTGATACCAACTATTGCGACCCAAACTTTTCATAAATGGACATTATGTATTTTTAGATGAATATTCAATCCTTTATACAAATACATGCCCAAGGACCATAATTGTTTAATGTATTTGGAAACATGGGACACTTTCTTCTAATTTTGGTGAAATATTTTCGACATATCCTATAATTATCTTCCCCTTTAGGAATCATACATAAATCCATTCTTAAAATCTTGTGGAAAGGAGTCATAATAAAGGGTGATATCATATGTTTGGTAAGAGTAAAAAAAGAAGATACATATGAATAACATGAATATAATGGTATAAAAATACGAACATGAAATTTGGAAATCTTACCCTACATATCAAAGATCAAAATATTGAATCATGGAATAAATATTGGCATTTCGTAACACATGATTCATAAGATAATAAAATAACATGTTCCAACCTGTATGGCTCGAAGGCCTTCTTTTTATTATTGATTTTTGATAACCCCCCTTTAAAGGGATGAGGAGGAACCCTTACATGGCCCGTAGGCTCAGAGATTACAAGGCCCATAGGCTTAGAATATTACATGACCCAAAGGTCTTAGGGAGTTCAACCAGACTATCTACAAGGAACTGCCCCTCCCCATCATCTGCATCATGATAGTAGCTCTCCACCTTCACATGGTTATCTGGCTAGGCTTCCCGTGTAAGCACAGGATGGTCCCAATAGAATAGCCATACCCTCTCATTCTAAAAATCCATTTGTATCTACTCTGGTGAGTGCACCTACTCTGAATCCACTTTTGAGGGTGCTCCTTTTGTGTAGAGTCTTTCTGGGGCAACTGCATGTGGCCCGAAAGCCTAGGAGGCTCGAAAGCCTTAAGGACTCCAACTCCAAACCAATGGCCCAAGGTTAATAGTTCCAGCTACTATAGTACTGAATAGTACCTATTAAAGTGCTTACTACAGTACCACACAATGTACAGTTCTGCTACAGTACCTTCACAGTGTATAATTCTGCTACAGTCCTCGCACAGTGTATAATACTACTATAGTACCCCCAGAAATATTCCTCTACCGGGTTTTGAACCTAGGTCTCATGGATGCACTTAAGGATACCTCACTAACTGGTCTGAGGATCATGTTCATCAAATAACATGTTCCATGTTAGCATAACAATGGCATACAACATTGAATTATGGAAAAAAATAAACATATAAAACTATTTCTATTGTAGTAAAGGCTTACTACAAAGGTTATCTTAGTGGAATAGGTTCACTCCCAAAAACATCTTAGCAGTCAAGGTTCACCTAAAAGACCATATTAGTAGTCAAGGTTAACTCCAAAGACAATATTATTAGTCAAGGTTGACTCCCAAGACTATCTTAGTAGTCAAGGTTCACTCTCAAGACCATTTTAGTAGTCAAGGTTCACTCCCAAGACTATCTTAGTGGATAATGTCTCTTACTGAACAAGGTCACTCCCCATTCCAACCATGTTTATATAATGAGATATAAATATTTACCCAATGAATTGGAGAGAGATATAGGACCCAAATCTCACATAATTAAATCATGCATACATTCTCAAGATAATAAAACATTAATCATATCATGACCCCTAAAAAGTGATGGGTTTCATAATCATTTTATCTTGGTATAACCCATGGAAGAGAAACCGGGTTCATAAAAAACATTTCATCTTAAAAATAAACCATTTGAAGAAAGAATAATAATATTTTCCTTGGATCATATCCCAAATAAATCATAAACTATATCAAAGGATGACATCTTATATGGAGAAGGATTTGGAAAGATCACTTTGATCATTTCTTAGGGAATATAACCTTTCATTAAAATTCACTTTTTAAAACATAATTTATTTTAAAAAATAATTTTATTAAAAAGAATCTTTTAAAAAATATAATTTAAGCTTTAAAAATCATTTAAAATATTTTTTTAGGAAAATACCCTTTCCATTTTAAAAAATACTTTTTAAAACATAAAACATTTGAAAAGAAATTTTCTTTGAAAATAACATTGAAAACTCATAAAGGAATCTTTGAAAATCATTGAAATATTTTTATTTGAAAAAAAATTAAAATATAATGTAAAATAAAATTTGAAAACATTTTTAGAAAATATGGTTTTGGGAGAAAATACATTTCCGACCGAAGAGATAAATAAAGTCACATTTTCGAAAAAACAATTTCTTAATTATCTTAAGTACCAAAGAATGTAAAATGGTACTGTTACATGAATATATCATTAATAAATATAGGATAAGAAATTTCATGATATTTATTTATATTTCATCAGTGGGAGAATAATCCTAAATAATCATGATAAATGATGAGATTGTAGAAATAGACTCTTACAACTTTGGAAATATTGAATCATAATCCCCATGAGAGAATAACATTAAATTAGAACTAAAATATCACTAAAATATCACTAAAATATCACTAAAATAATGATATTAATTATATAAAATTTCAAAAAAATTATATACACCTCATAAAATAATGTAGGTTCATAACAATACATGTGTCTCAAAGAAGGAAAATTGTGACAAAATTACCTTAACGATTTGGTAACTTTTGAACCATAAACCCCATGGAAGATAGATCATAGAATGGATTTTTAAATAACCATAAATTTTAGTTTAAGAATCATTTAATACATTCATGGGAATTATATACACCACATAAACTAAATGACTATTGAATATGGCATAAGTCTCATATAAATAAAAGTGAGACCAGAAATCCCATTACCTTAAGTCTTGACTCACGTCATACTTGTTAAAAACTCATTTATAATAACTATATGTTTATTATAAATATATCACATAAAAATATTCATATATATATATATATATAATTCTATATTTTATTTATTTATGACTTTATATTATCTATTTATTAATAATTCCACGCTAAAGTTATGTCTCGGGTAATAACTGCTTTGTTTTTCATACATGTTTTGATTTTTTATTTTTGGTCCTCTTACTTATATCATTATTTCCTTATTTACATAATTTAGACCAGTATATAAATATCATATATATTAATTATATATTTATTTATTAAAATCTTTATAATCCTTAAATAGTAAATGAAATACACTATTCCTGGAGATGGTAGACCATACGTATGCATGAATGTTGTTTCCATTTTATCATCGTATGGAATGAAAGAAAAGTAAATTATGTATATATATATATATTATTATTCAAGTAGAATTATTATGTTATAAATATCACATATTTTTATTTTACCCATCCTCAATACATTCCACATAAAGAGTGAATGAATCACAACGCTTTGAGGAGGTGGTAGTGAAGACATCTACAAACGATGTTATCGTATTCCCATAAAATGGAAATCATGAAGTTATACATTATATAATAATTAAAAAAGCATAAAAACATTATAAATATCATATATATAATATAAAAATATAATTTATATCATTATCCCCAACCTTGAGAGGTGTTAATGGAAGAATTAATGACATCAGTTCACGAGGCGGTAGTCCACTGTCCACACGAATGATGATTGTGTATCTCATTTGATGAATGTGTGTGAATTTTTTGTTCATAACCATAACATAATAAAATAAAAATATATTAAAGACAATAATTTTTTATATAAGCATGATATAATAGTAATTTAAGGAATGGATAATGAACGAAAACAAAAGTGATAATTGAAGAAATGCACCTCTTCTCAGAGTAACTCCTTTTGGTTTTCACCAAAGGATTTCATTGTTTTTGTTTTTGCCTAATGTGAGGATTATAGTATAGGAGGAGGGATTTTTATAGGATATTTGGATATGTTTTGGTTTATCCAAATGGATTTAAGGGTGTGAAGAATTGATGGGTTGGGGGTGAATTCCCTTTTATAAGCGAGGGAGAGGACACACATGACATTTTAAAAAAAGAGTTGTGTGCCCCCACATTTTTACCTACCAAGAGGCTTACATGAAACACCAAATTCAAGAAATGAATGGTTAAGGTTGAAATATGTTTAGAAAATTGGTATTTTAAATGTGTAGGGTTGTTTTTATAACTTATACTCTAATTTTAACCAATATGTAAACTCATTTTTACCTTAATCACTGTAATTATTTTTAATTGATTTCACTAATGTTTTTGGTAAAAAAATAAGTTGACCTCAATAGATATTATAAATTATTCTAATCCCAAATATTTAATTTTTTTTAAATTCAAATCACATAAGTAGTATAAATTAATTTAAAATTAATCATGTAGATGGGATGAGACAACGTGTTTTTAAAGTGAAAATGTTCAAAACTTTGAAACGTTTTTATATCCAATTTCAATGTGAAATTAATTCAAATGAACTAAATTGGGTTAATTTTTTTATAATTTAAATAATTATATTTTAAAAACAATTCAAAATATAAATTATCTATATAAATAAAAAAACAGTTTTCAATTAAAATTTAGTGTTTTTCACTATTCATCAAAAAATGAATCTTTTAAGAAAAATAACAAAAAAATAAAACAAAGTAAATTTTTATAATCCGGTTTCAAAAAATAAGTTTATTTTTTGAAATAAAAATTCTAAAATTTTAAAAAAATATTTTTAAAACAAGTCTTCCATTAAAAGGTAGAAAAATTACCTTTTAGAAAAATACATCTTTTTATGCCTAAAATTGGATTTTTTATTATTTTATTCCTATGAAAATTATTAGATGAATATCAAAAAAATTGGTTGAATTTATAATATATAATTTTCATTAATATCTCTCACTAATAGCGATTTACTTAATTTATTATGATAAAATGACTTTGTGGGTATAAAAATAGGTTTTTTTGTAATAACCCGACCCCAGAAGGCCAATGTCGGTGCATTATTATGTATCATTGGCATGATCACAAAAGATCAAGTCTCGAAAGACAAATTATTTTAGTAGCCTTGGAAGTACTAGATACATTCATAAGGTTTACATTACATCATAAAATGGAAAACTACAACAAAACTGTTTCCATAGACAATGCTGAGATCCCATAGACTATCCATGTAGGTCAATCATAATATACTTCTTCACATCCTGGGAAAAATAAAACTTAGAAAGGGGTGAGCTCAAATGCTCAGTAAGGATAACAATATAGAGGAAACTTTCAAAAATAAGCATAAACATTTAAGGCAATGTATAAGACTAAAACAAAAGCCTTTTAAACTTGCACTTCAGCATAATATGGCAAAGATAAAATCAATAATGAAATTTACTTATTCACATCGATATTCTACTAGTCGAATAATCACATGAAATATAAATAGCCACTTTCTTAATTATGTAATGCTTAATGCCAGACTTTCATAACCACATAGTCAAGGCCTTGTGCCAAGACTACAAATACGATTTTGTCAAGGCCTTGTTCCAAGACACTAGTTTTTCTCATGAGATCTACTGATGCATCGAGGAGCTATAGCAGGATCCACCCATCAATTACTAAGTCCAATTCATTCCTCATATGAAAAGGTTTAAACATAACATAAACATTCTTATTAAAACTAGCATACGAAATGTCAATAATTTATCTAGAAACCATGAATGGTATAAAAATAACACATCCAAAGTCAAACACAACTCATTCAACAAAATATGGAAGATTTTATTATAATAAATCAACCTCAATAAATAATAATTAAGGATATTGACATAGATGAAGTTAATCATCAATACTATTTGAGAGAAATATCCCATGTTTTCTATAAAACATTTAAAAGACTCACTATTTATCAAGAAGCTGTTTAAAATAGATTTTTGAATCAAAGTATCCCATACCAATTTTAATAGTTTAAAAGGAATTTTAATTTTAAAACAAAAATTTCATTATAAATAAAACCTTAAAACCATTTTTAAAATATGGGAATTAATGAGAATTATTTAAAAGAATAAATTTTTAAAACATTTAAAATGATATTTTTGTTAGAGTTACTAACCAAATGAGAGACACTTGAATACAAATAATTGAGGTAATAATAACTTTATAATATCATGAGAATAAATGGATTCCTGATATACTATGTCAATGTACAGTATATACACCAAATAAAAGTGGATTGGAACATAACAACAAAGAAGTCTCAATAGAATGTAAAATGGGATGAATTCCTTTATAAAAACTGTATCCTTAGGATAAGGATAAATAAATGAAATAATTATGTGTGAAAAATATAAATACACTTAATATTATTGGATATTTAGTTTAAATAAATCGTAGTAAATTCTCACATATTCTGGAAAAAACAACACCAATTAATTGAATGTTTAACTCAATAAATGGAGATTGAGTTAAAATTACTCTTATCAAGTTCATATCGATGACTTGAGAATTTATTAATGGATTGATTATGTGTATCAAAAGTATATCCACAGAAAGGTGAGTGGAAATTACTACAAAAATAATAAATAGTTATTCCACACATAATCATGGAGTAAAATAATCAATGAAGTATGCGTAAAGCCGAATGAGTGGAACTTGAAATTTGAAATTCCATTACAAATTTGGTAACTTAAGAAACATACATCCCATGAAATATGGATCATAAAATTATTATTTAAATACTCATAAATTAAAGTATATTACACAAATAATACAATCATTGTTCATTACATACACCACACAAAAATGGAAATAGTGGTAATATGGCTTGAATCTCACAGAAATAGGAAGTGAGATGAAAACCCCTTCTTTGTTGTAATCAATCGAGTCATATGGCCAAAATTTCATAACAAAAAAATTAATAAAATAATACCATGAATATAAAGAGAATCATGATAATATATATATATATATATATATTAAATGGCATTACACAATAAATCACATTTAATAAATAAGTGGCGAACACTGGAAATATCACGAAATTAAAAGTGAGATAAGAAACCCAATACTTTGTAAATTTCCTTGTTCAAGGGTAGGTTAACCTCCTATATTATGGGTAAATAATTGTTATTAAATTATACAAGAATCATATACATTAATATGATATCATATATGATTTTTAATATTTCTTTGTTAATAATATTTTAGTATTATCGTTGTTTCGGGTGTTAACTGATTCGTTTTACTTTATATGCTTTGTTTCATAAGTAGTTTTTGTTATGAATAGGATGTATATTATTCATATTCCTAATGATATTAAGTCTTTATACATTATTTTTAATCATCTAATAAAAATTAGTCTTGAATGGATTACGACGAGGAATGAATCTCATCGCGTTCGTGGAGACGATAATCCGTACGTACGCACGAGCGACAATATCATTATTTTGATATTAAAATAATATATAATTGGATGGTATATCATACATAAAGAATAATTTTCATTTTATATTTTTTATTTACATCAATTACACATAATTATTATACCTATCCTAATAATAATGTATTGAATAACAATTACACCACAACGTGGAGACGGTAAGTCGTACGCACACACGTATGGTGACATGTCATTAAAAGGATTGATAGAATAATGAATATAGTTGTACCATATTTAATGTAACATCTCATTACCTAGAATATACTGGATTTATTATTTTATAGTGGAAAAAACAATGAAAGAGGAAGTGGAAGAAGAAAGAAACTTGAAATAGCTGATGAAATATTTGCATCTTCTTTGGGTTCTTCCTTTTGAATTGATAAAAAGGACTCCATAGGTTGGCTTTATGACTAAATAAATTCCTCTAATATGAAGATATTATAGTTTATAGGGTATTTTGGAAGATATTGGCTGAGAAAAAAGGCTTTGAAGGTGTGAATTTGACGGAAGGGGGAGTGCCCTTTTATAAGAGGGGTGAGGGGCACCTTAGGAAAAGTTAGAAATATTATTTTATAATAAAATAATTTTCGGTTTTTAATGGCCCAAAAATGGATTATTTAAAGGATAAGGTGGTATGGGTCAAAAAACACTCAACCAATAGGTTTTATATAGTTTTTGGTCACTATATTAACCTTGTCTATTAGATTTAACTCTTAGTTAAATAGTTTGACATTTACCATCTCTCTTTTAATTTTTATATTATTTGGTTAATAAACATACTATATACTTCAAAGAGAACCCCAAGTGGTACATTAATTATACTACTATCATTATATAGATATTTTGGACAACTCTTATATTTTTAAGAATTGAATATCAATTAATAATATAATATATATTTTAAAAACTATTTTATGTCAATTTTGGCACTATTTGGTATTTTGTTTTTTCTAAATTCATAAAAGAATTATTACTTCAAATAAAAATTAATCTAACCCACCCTAACATGTCATATTAAAATAAAAAATTAGTGGAATTCATAAAAAGTCTCAAATTTCATTTATTTGAAAATTTATAATATCAAATATTTAAATATTTCATTAATTAGGTAATTAATGCATCATCATTGTGTCACAAATAAATTTACTTATTTAATGTATAAAAAATATAAATAAAATACTATTATTTAGGAAATATTATTATTTTTATAATGAATATTTATAATCGAATTTATCTTATGTATAACAATATATTAAAAATGGTTTAGTTATTAAGCTTTGAATTTAACACTTTTAACTCTTCCTTGAATTAAATAATAATAAATGTCCTAATCTAATCCAAGTGGACCTAAAGGATGATATTTTATTCGTATGTTTGTTTTTGTTCGAATTACACATATCCAATAGAATTTGGACATGTGTTAGGGTAATAATAATATCATTTTTACCCTTAATTACCCTATTTACTTTTAACCATGGTAAATAAAAGTCAAAAGTTACTATTCACCAAATTTTTTTATCTTATTGAACCAAATTTTACTTACTAATATCAACCGTGTGTCTCGGATTTTTGAAATTCAATTCACAGAAGCGGTAAATTATGTTTTATTCCAATTTGTAAATGCTCCTAGGAGGTGGATAAAAGACGGTTAAAAAGTTCATTAAAATTTTTATATACATAAAATTATTATAAACTGACTCTAATGAATTACATTTAAATTATATAGGTATTATGTATCTATTTTTACCGAAAATAAATTTAAATAAAATAAATAATTATTTAAATACAAATTCTGTTTTAAACTATAACTCAGTGTTTTTCACTATTCATCAAAAATCGAATGTTTTCAGAAAAAACAAAAAATTCACCCTAAGCTAATTTCGGTATTCCAAATCCAAAAATTAAGTCCATTTTGAAAGATAAAATTTATAAAATTTCAAAAATTTGGTATAACAATTCATAACGGCTATTTTGATTAGTCGTTGTGTGTTAGAATCTCGAAGTTGTGTACAATTCAACCTATTACATTATTCAAAGGGAAAAGTACCATGAAAGCATGGTGTGTTACATTTTTAATAAGAACACATACTTTATATTCATTTTTTTCATTTATAATTAATTTATAATAAAATAATTAGTTTTATAAAAATGTGTAAACCATAGTTTCATAATTTACTTAATCTTATTAATATCTTCCATTCCAACGGCTAGGTGATAAATAAAATAATGTTATAATAATAAAATTAATAGTATATTGTATTTGGGTAAAACTCAGTCTTGAGTATAATGAATTCTATAGATGGAACTTATAATTTTTTGTAACATAATTCAAATATAGTGTTTCATGTACCACAAGCTATTCGAGGTGTTTCATGTAGAACATGATTAACTTGGTGTTGTATATAAAGCAAGAATAACTTGGTGTAGCATAAAAAACAAGCCATCAAAGAAATTAAAATTATTCAAAAGAAATAAAATCGTAAAAACATGGGGTGTTACATGACATCTAAATTTTTCATACATGTGATAACATTAAGAACATTCTTGTATGGATGAAAACATGGGTTGTAGATGGAATTCAAGAATTGAATGCATTCAAGATTCAATATAGTGAGGTGAATTCAATCCTTATCGAATAATGTGTGGATATAATCGAAAATGAGTAACATGAAGACGCCATAAAAATTGGTTTACATTTGAGAAACATCGAATGACTCGAGTATTCCATTAACGACATATTTCTCAGATCATTGAAGGATTATTGGATGTGGTTTAAAAATATGATCTAGGTGGTGAGAGGAATTGTGAATCCCATATTTAAATAAAGACCAATAGATTCCGAGAAGTGTTTCTACAAATATTGTGATATCATTCATTTCTCCCAGAAATAGAGCATCACAAAACTTTATTTCATGAGGAAGAGTTTTTTGAGGATTTCTACCTATGTGAAGAAGGGAAGATCCAACTTCCCTCTGGACATGCGAAACACGTACTCAAGAGTCCCGTGAGGAACTGGATCCATGAACTATCTTGAAATAGCATGAAGTGTGTCTCCATAGTTTTCATGATGTTCACTGAAAACCAGTGTTTTCTTGAAGGATTATGTGAATAAGATTGCCTATCTTGCATGAAGAAGTTTGATTCAACCAGACGACAATGTACACATACACTATGTTCATGGATAATAAGATCTTGCATGTATAAATATAGTTATCACCTATTCGGTTTAGTGAGAAAGAATCATTGAGAAACAAAAATTTGATAGTGTGGTTCACACAAAATTGTGAGAAGGAATATCATTATACATGATACTCATGAATGAAACACGTGTAGTGAACCAAAATTAAAGAAATAGATAGTGAGTGTGTGTGGAAAGTGTGTGCTTGATGAAAGGGATAAGGTAGGAAAGAATGCATGCTCTTTCACACATATGAGAATAACAAATGTATGTGATTATCTAACACATGCACATGTAAAAGCATTTGAGATTAAAATTAATTATGATTAAAAAAAGAAAATTAAATATTAGGATTAGATTCAATATATGGGCTATGGTTTATGACTTGAGATACATGAAATAAGACATTAGGATACCATGTAATACATGCATGAAGTGTACTTGAATTAAGTTGATAATTCAAGTAAGAAAAGTTTAATATTTTGCAAGTTTTTTGTTGTATACAATATCAAAGAACATTGTGTGCACCTCTTACACATAATTATTAAGTCTAATAATTCAGTCATATAGAAGAATTAAATCCCTAGAATTTGTTTCAATGAGGCAACTGATTATCTACAAGTGATTAGAATCATTTGAGAAAGGCCAACAACATTGCAAAGGTACTTTAATTATACACGAGAAAGTGTGGTTCAACAGTATTATGGAAAACTATCAACTAATCATCATGTAGTGGATCAATCCTCGAAAGAAAGGTGAAGACTTTGGTTGGAGGCAAAGAAGAAGAAGCCTCTCAGTTGTAGCTAGGAGAAAGAGATGGTTGGGGTGTAAAAGCAACCAAGGAAAAAGAGTTGGATTGCTAGGCGGTATAACTAGAATCAGCTAGATGATCGATTACTAGGGGTATAACCAGATACTTCTTGAACCAATGTAATTGATAATAAAGACTATAGTAGATATACATGTTGGTGGGTATAACCAACATGTCAAGAAGTAATAATTTTTTCCGAAACATGTAAATACTATGTGATTATCTATCTCAATTATTACTACTGCACATGAGTTGAGATTGAGTGATAATATTGATTTGATTTAGAACCTTAACAAGTTTAGGACATTGAATTGAAAAGAAAAAAAATTCCTAAAAATAAATCATTGATTCACCCTCCCCTCTCAGTGGTCAATCTAGCCTAGGTAATTTCACATTTTATTGTCAGAGGATCAATCTGACTGAGGATTATAAGATATGGCATATGACTATGTGTGATTTTTAGTGTTAGATCCCAGTGAGGTATGAGGGTAAAATCATCAATTTGTAGGTGGTGTCCTAGCTGGAGGATCTTATGATCACCTGCATTTTGATTCAATCCTAAGATGATTATTGGGTTTCATTAGTGATAAGTCATATAAAAGGGATGTAATTCCTATAGTGGATGTTGTATCTTAGATAGAAAAAGGAGTCAGATGTTTCTTGGATTTATTTTCAAAAATATTTCCACTCGAAGTTCTTATTATCCATCCAATGGCCCGAATGCCTTATATTGTATTGATTTTTGATAATCCACCTTTAAAGGGGTGAGGTTTATCCCTTAAAAGGCATGTATGCATAAATATTACGTAGACCATAGGCCTTAGAGGAATTCATTTCTCATAGGCTTCAAATATTACATACAACGCAGACTAACTACATGGAAATGATCCTCCCCAACATCTTCATCGTTAAATCTGCTCTCCACCTTCACATGGGTATTCGGCTAGGCTATCTCGTGCATTCACAGGCTTTTCCTAATGGCAGGTGTTATACCCTCTCATTCTTGAAATCCATGTAACTTCTATTGTGGTGAAAGCTCCTTGCTCATCCTCTTTATAGAGCTTGTTCCTTGTATGTTTTTTGGTTTTCATCTACACTTAAGGCGGCCTGAAGGCCTTGAGGTGGCCCGAATGACTTACTAGCCCAAAGGCTTGGGTGCCCCGAAGGCCTTAATGGAATCAGGGACCAAATCAGTGGCCTGAAGGCCCAAACGTGGGCAAATTTCTGGATGCTACAGTGCCAAACAGTGCCTGCTACAGTTCCCTCTACAGTACCTGCTACAGTACCCGCTACAGTCTGCTACATTACTGCTACAGTACCCTCCAGAAATTGTGCCTCCCTTGGATTTGATCCCTAGTCTCCTTGATGCACTTAATATTCCTCACTAACTGGGTTGAGTCTCATGAGCCTCGAAGTTCTTATTATTGATGATGAAGGCTATAAAGAAGTATGATATTCTCTTCCTTTAGCAAAGGAGCCTGATCATGGGGAAGTTTGAGATTGTGTTCAAAGACCTTATCCATTTTACTCTTGACCTTTTTCTATATGAGGAGTCTTGAGCACAACATTTTTAGGAGGCACTACATCTAATAATCAAATATGCAGTCACCCCATTTACGCTTTCTATGTAATCGGAGGCGTATAAGAAGGTAAACATAACTGAGTAGATGCATTCAGAGGGAGGAGTTACTATTAAGGGAGGTTAGAAGAGTTCCTCAAAGAGTATATTTTCAATAAGTGGATCATGAATTTCAATGTAGTTTTAATAGTATGATATTTTTATATATATATTTCTTTAAATAAATTAATATTTCTTCCATAGCTTACAATACACGCAACCCCGTGTCTAAATAAATCATAATAAAACATATCGTTATTACATAAAAGTTATATTAGTGGTGTGAATAATAAAAAAACATGTTAAAATTTTGTATAGGTTTTTAGATAAATCAAATATATTGATAAATAATTACTTAATTTTTAATAATTTCATTATTTGTTTTAAAATTACATTCTTCCTCAGAAATGTTATTTATTTATTTTTGTGAGAAAATTATATAATTAATTTTTTTCCATTTTTAAAAAATTTATTTGAAAAAATGATATTAATTTTTTAATTCAACATGTCAAAATTATTTTATAGTGAATTTATTAGGATTTTTGGATAAGATTAATTTTCCAAAAAATAGTGGAAAATAATGTTTTTTTATTGAAAACAATATTTTTGTTTAAATAATTTATAAAGAATATTTTTTTAAACGGTTTTAAAAATAAAATTAGTTTATTTATATTATTAATAATCCAATTATGGTCAATATAATTAATTTTATGTGGATTTTGGTATAAAATCTTTGAATACTTAGAAAAAAATAATTTCCTTGAAAAGCATTTTCATCGATTTCAGTGAGTTTATTTTAATAGTAATTTTTACACTTTTAGAGATTTAATTTGATAAAATGTATTTCATATTTATAAAGAAAATTTAAATATTTTTAAATTATGTGGCTTTCATTTTTTTCATAAGTAATATTTTAAAAAATAATTTTCCACTGTAGTTAAGGTTAAAACGGGTTTACTTGGGGTTAAACCAAATGAAAACGGTGAAATAGCCAATTAAACTTATCTAAATCATATTGGTAGGATATATTTTATCCTCATAGAATCCAGCATTAAAATATCTTGACATTTTGAATCATTTTTTATAATTAATTTACTATATTCAATTCTTTTATGAAATTATAAGTGTGTCATCTCCCCCATTTATAAAAGGACACCTTTCTTTTATCTTATTTACACAAATTTTAGACTCCTAGATTAACAAAAACCTACCCAATTATCTTCTAAACTTCTATTTTCATGATGTATAGGTGATGTGATTCTTAGAAGACCATTACAAGGGTCCATAATAAATAATCTAAATGAGGCATGCAGATGAATAGGTAATCATATTTGTAGCATCCCATGTTTTTTGACCGAATGAAATTACGTGGGGAATTTGAGTTTCAAAATTTATTGGATGATATGTTTTGTAAAATAAGCCCGAGTTTAAAATTTGAGTTCTGGATCACTTAAAAGTGTTTTTTTAGATGTGGTTAAGAGCCCGAGAGGTGTCTTAGGTGGTTCATTGAGTTTCAATTGGATAAGGCCCTAGAAACTGAAGTTTGGGTGGAATGGTAAGGGCATGCGATTTGTCTAAAACCATCCGTTCAACTGGTGTAAATCGTGCACCTCTTTAAAGGGGTGAACATCCAATTTCCCCTACCTCCTTTTTTCATTTTCTCCTTTCTTTATTATTCCTCCTCCATAAGTAGTAGCCTCTTTTGTTGATTTTATTCTCCACCTCTAGGAATGAGGTTATCCCCCTCTTATGGCCTTTTATTTGAGTGTCTTCTGGTGAATTGGAATCATCTCAGTAAGCCTGCAACTCCCCTTGTTTATGTTCTTAGTTTATATTTGTACCTCAGACGTTATTTTGATGCAATATCTTCTGCAATATTTTCATGGTGGAGGTCTGTTTCTTCATTTTCTCTCAAACCAAACCAAATTAAGTATATATATAGGACATTTGGGTTATCCTAATCACAAGGTAGGTGTTATATAGCTTTTACCTTAAGTTTTTTCCCTTTTATAAATTTTCTTCATGTGTCACATGCCAGACTTACCTGGTGTCACTTCTAAATTACAAATTGGCTTAAATTTAATTTTCTAGAATGCATTATGATACCTTTAGACTCCTCCTTATATGGTTGGAGGTTATAAACTAATCCCAAACCACCCATGTGAGGGTTGTCTTAGTTTTTTATGTTTAATTATCATGTTTCCTTTGTTATATACACCCCTTTGGGTGTGCCTTTTTATTTATGTATTAGATGGTGATTCTCACTTATATAAAAAAATACCTTATGGTGGGTTGTTTATGCTTTGTGTTGGAATTGTATTGCCTAAAGTGAAATAAATTAATTTCATGAATAAAAACAACATTTTTTCTAATAAAACCCCCTCTCTTGAGGGGCATTGTATTCTAAACGAAAAACACTATGCTTATTGGTTCATTGTTTTGATTAATGATATTTTATTACTTGGGCCATATTTATAAGTCCCCATCCTTAAACCTTACATAATCTTGAGTTATTACAATATTACACGTTGAGGATATTTTCAGGTTTAGAGTTTTAGAGAATTAGATCATAAAACTTGCATTACATTCCAAATATAAACAAAGTGGTTACATAAAGATAGTATTCTTCTTTCCCATCAATGGAAACATATTTAAAATAAAACATGGATTCTTTCTTGACACTTCCTTGAAACTATCATCATATCATGTACCTTTCCCTTGACCTGTGAAAAACATTTCAAAAAAACTTGGGATGAGCATAAAAATATCAGTACGGGATATAAAAATATGGAAAGGAAACATGGGTACAGATATACATAAGGATGAGATCATACTTTACCCATAAAACATAATAACTTTAACATACCTCATCAAATCATGAATAAATCATAGAAATCATAAGACATAAAGGTAACTTGAGGCATTCATAACATTCTTACGTAGGGAGTAACCCTCTTGGTTACGTTTGGTATACCCATCACAATATATTCCCTAAAATCTCTTCAGAGAAACCTTAAAGTTTCACTCCTTCGCGTTACCCAATGCATTGGAGAGCTATATCGGGCTCACCCGCCCTTAGTTTATCACGGAACCACCCGTTTTCATAATAATTCCCATGAACCTCAACATAATCATATCACATAAAACATGCATAAAGGAAGCATAACATTCCCACCTTTCAATCACAAGATATCAATACAACACATTGATATACAAAGATTATGAAAACCATTTTCTATACCAAAATAAAAGAAAAGTAAAACATGGTATTTATTTTTCTTTAAAAAAAAGGTATGGCTTGTAGAGGAAGCCGAAACTCAAATAACGGTCACGACGGCGGAGAAGTCGTTGTCGCCACATACGTACGACAAAAACATTCCCCTTTGTCATTTAGTAAATGCTTCATATAAAAAATATTCCTTTTGAATAAACGTAAAAGTCAAAGGGGTTTATACACCGTATAAAAGAAAGTTGTGTATAAAATAAAATATGCCTCAATGAAAGGAGATTGAGACGAAGTCCCATACCACCTTGAAGCTTTTAACATTTCAAACCATTAATATCCATATAAATAAATCCTTAAAACCATTTTGAAAACATGGATATTAATGGGAACCATTTATAATAATAAATCATTAAAACATTTAAAACGATATTATATTTAAAGTGTTTTTAACAAAATGAGAGACACAATAATTGAGGAACAAAATTTAGTCAGAACTTTATAATATCATGAGAATAAATGGATTCATGATATAATATCCCAAAGGACAGTATATACACCATATAAGAGTTAATTGGTGCATAACAACAATGAAGTCTCAATAGAAATGTCAAATGTGATGAATTCCCTTATAAAGAAGGTATCCTTAAATTAAGGATAATTCAATCTCAAAATTATGTGTGACAAACATAAATACACCCAATATAAGTGGATATTATGTGTAAAACAATATAAGGTAACTGACACATATTCAAAAGATGACATATTCAATAACTACATGTTGAACCCAAAGAAATCGAAATTTGGTTAAGAAGTTCCCTTGACAGCCTAACGACATCACATCAAAATGAGTTGATGAGAGATAAAAAGTGTATCTCATCACTTTGACATAAAATTTACATCAATAAGGATATATGAGAACATATCCCAACATAACAATATGTAAATTAAAAGACCCAAAAAAAGAAGTCTTTTAAAAAAAGAGGAGGGTGAAAGGTTCCCTTACCGACTTGGGTATCTTTCAAAACATACACCCCATGAAAGAAGGACAATAAATCATTGATGTAAAAACTCATAAACGAAATTATATTACACAAATAGTATAATAATGGTCAGTACATACACCACTCAAAGGAAATTGTGGCAAATGTAGCATAAATCTCACGGGAATAAAAGTGAGATGAAAAATCACTTACGAAAACTCGGCAGCCTAATGGCGCCACATAAAACGTAAAAAAATGGATTGATGAGATCAAATAGGGTATTTAATCACATTAAAAGATGAATATAAAAAAACATCCCCCATCATAACAAAGAGGAGCTTAAAAGAAGTGACATAAAGGAGAGTACTTAAAAAGAAAGAGAGGTGTAGGATCCCTTACCTCAAGTCCAAATTGACTCGATCGTTCTTTAACGTCCTGAATAATAAACTTGAGTTAATTTACACTTTATTAAGAACCTTTTTTATAGTTCATTATTCCTTTTATACCATGTTATAACATCATGTAATCATTTAAGTTAATAATGTTCATTTTGTCGGTATTTGGTTCTTAAGTCAAAAATAGACTTCTTACACTTACATGTTGTTAATTTGGTCAAAGGATCATTATATCCAGAATTCTATTAATGATTTTGATAACGTATATATCATATATATTCATCATATACATGTATTTATAATATTACATCACATTTAGAGGTAAGAAATGAAATGCACCGTTCATGGAGACGGCAAGCCGTACGTACGCATGAACGCTACTTCCATTTCTATTTCGTATTTTCTGGAATGGAATCATAATAATATAAGAGTATATTATAATTCCAGTATAATAACATATATAATATCATAAACTTTATCCTTTACACATCTCACATATGGTATTAACGAATCAAATCACTTTCAGGGGGCGGTAGTCCGCACTTCCTAAAATGAAGATATCGTGTTTACCCATAATGGAAACAATAATGGTATACCATAAATGAAAAATAAAGAAGCTTAAGGAAAGAATAAACATATTATATATCATATATAAAAATTGTGACATCATAATGGCCACCTTTGAAGGTGTTAAATGAGTATTGAAAAATCATCGTTTCGGGAGGCAGAATTTCGCCATCCACGGAAACTGTATGTTCTTTAACCATTTGATGTAGTTGTGTGAGAGTGTAGCTCTAATAAATCTTATAACAACATCCTAGTATATTGAAGATACTGGTTTTGTTACAAAAGAAGTAAATAAAAAGAGTTTAGGGGGTTGGAGAAGCAAAATAAAACAAATGAACATGAGAGAATGAATTACCTTTAAAAGTGTAACTCCTTTTGATTTGATCCTAAAGGCTTCCTTTGGAAGGCTTCTTCCCAAAGAGAATCCTCTAGGATGAGGAGAGGGATTTGTAGAGATTAAATGGTCAGGGTATGGCCGAGTCAAAGGCTTGAGGAGTGTGTGAAATGAGGTAGAGGTGGGGGCCTTTTATAAGAGGAGAGGAGGGGCACTTTTGGAAATCATGAAACTATTATTTTATTTTCAAAAGTGTTTAGAATTTCTAAGGTCCCACATTGATATATATTGAACCTAAGATGATAAGTCTTCGAAATATTCCCATCCAATAGTTTTTGGACAAGTGTAGGTCTTATAGTTTATATTATCGTTTCATTTTATTTAGACTGTTCATTAATGAGGTCATCGTTGCATCATCATGATGTCATAATTAAATTAATTTATTTAATGTCTAAAAATTATAAAAAAAATATCCTGATGTAGAAAGTTTTTTATCTTTCCAAAGAGTATTTATAGACAAAATTATGATTAGTACAACCCCTTCTAAAAATTGTTTTAGTAAAACAATTTATGTTAGTGTCATTTTCTCCTTTATTTTAAAAAAAAGGCATTAAAGTCATTATCTCACCCAAGAGGCTCCATAGGGTCCCCTAAATCGACCCATGGGTTGTCTTGGTCGGCCATGACTCATCCAATAGGGTTAGGACAAGTTTAATGGTGTTTTCACATTTTTATAATATCATTTTTACTTTAAATTACACTAATTACCTCTAATCGCGATTAATGAAAAAAAGTTACTATTCACCAAAAAATTATTTTCATCCCATTGAACCACATTTTACATACTAATGACAACCATGTATGTCGGATTTTAAAAATTCAATACACATTAGTGGTAAACTTTCATTTAACTGAAAAATCAGCTTGCTTCATTACCACTTAGTGGTTTCACTATTCATTAAAAATTGGAGTTTTTCAGAAAATTTCCAAAAATTCACCCTAAGCTATATTTGATATTCTGAATTCAAAAATAAAGTCTATTTTACAAAATTCAAAACATATAAGTCACATTAATTAATTTTATAATTAATTCCCGCTGTCATGACAAATAGCGTGTTTTTATGAAACAATAAGTATCAAAAGATTGACACTACTTTAAGTCCAATTTCAAAGTGAAATTGATTCCAATGGCCACCATTGTATTAAATGGTAAAAATATATTCAGATTACACATTAAGACAAATTCAAAAGATAATATAATCATATAAATAAATTAGATTAAAAAGAGGTTTTGAATTTAAAATACAGCATTTTACTCTATTCATTAAAAAAATGAACTTTATCAGAAAGATACCAAAAATTTACACAAAGTAAATTTTGATGTCCCAATTATTAAGAAGAGTTTTATTTGGTCCAATAGAATGTATAAGAGTGAACAAAACTATATTTAATGACGGTTTGCCATCAAAAGGCGATAAGTGAACCTTTAGTGAGAACTAGGGCATATACGCCTAAAATTGAATTATTTCTGTATTTTATGCCTTTATCTTTTATTGGATAAATGTAAAAATATTTAAAAACATATATATAATCATATTTTAGTTATTTCTATCCATTCCCGCCTATACAATGGCTACATGTTAACTACCATTTAAAATAATATTATTTTATTATTAGAGTGTAACGTAACATTCCCAAGAAACTCGTTGTTGCGTGTTGGGTAAGCCATCGAGCATAGCGTCCCCTTTAAAGACATATTAATATTTTATGGATAAATATGAAAATGTCATATTCTTTATTTTACCTGGGGTGTTATATCCTTCCCCCCTTTTGGGAATTGCGTCCTCGCAATTTTTAAAATTGATCTTGGAAACATCCTTGAAAGTCCCACATCGGAACAAGAGTCGGTAAAACAACCACTTTAAAATAAAGAAAGATAAGTACAAAGGTCACCCGAGTTAACCCATACTAGGATTCCATGTAGAAAAATATGGACATGGAGGAGAAAACATAGGGTCATGTTCTGATGGAGAGTGATAGAAAACATGTTTAGGAGAAAGTTAACCACAAGAAAATCACAAACTTGTGATGGGTTAAACGATATTCGATTCCCCGGTAGGAAAAGTTAATAGAAAAAATTTTGTTTTAAGTTACTTTTTATTGAGTAATTCATTCATAGGGAAACATAATCACTTATCATGTTGACTTTCAACTTTTACACAAACTCATATTTTCTCCAAAAGACGAGTATTTAGGAAGACTTGTTCACATTAAGAGTACTATAATAAACTTCTAGAGAATCACTTAATCCACCAAAGAGAACTATATACATCCCATATCTTTAGACCTCAACCAAAACCAAAAATGTTAGTACAAGGTCAGATAATCTAGAAAAGGATAACCCTTTAAAAAGAAAATCTATGCTTAATCTCCAAAATTTGTCCAACAAAACCCAAAGTTCAACGAGGACCATCCGATAAACAATTTGTCCATAAAATTCTTCAAATTAAACCAATATAATATTGAAACCCAAATATTTGAATGATTTAGTCACATAGTCTTCCAAGTTAAATCGTAACATTTATCTCCAAACAACATTAGTTGCTCCTAAAGTCTCGTATTGAAAAGTAATTAACCTAATCACATATCCTCTATGATAGGTTAATCATTTTCATAAATAACCCAAAATCAACTTACTCTTAATTCATATAATTATATAACTAAAAAGAATTAGTCAAGCTAACCAGGGACTTCACGTAGTCCAGTGGTAGGTGATAAATACCAGTCACACTTTGGTTGTGGGTTCGATTCCCGCAGCTTTGTCTGACGCGACGGGCTGTCACACGGTCTGCGTGTTGTCCTTTTTATAAAACTCCAAAAATAACCCTAACATGTTTTAACCTCAATCGTTTCCTTATACCTTTAATTTTCATCCGAATTCGTTACAATCAAAACATCATAATTCTTGAAGTCTTATTTCACCATCATAAGATAAAATAAAATGATTCCCAAAATGAAAATCATCATACCTTGATCATGGAATCCACTCGGTTTCATCATCATCTTGCTCACGTAGGTTGAAGTCCCTTGCATTACAAAAAAGATTTAGAGATCCTTCAAAATCATTTGCTTCCTCCATCCAAATAAACCTCGTACAACATGGGTCATATGGGTGTTCGCAGAAAAACAGTTTTGGAAAATAATCATTTATGACATATAATTCCAAAACATCTGATAAAACCTGATTTCTATAAAATAGTCGGACCAAAATTGAGTTGAAACTTTCTATTATTGGTCCTTTTAAAATACCATAAGTATGTGATGTGAGACTATATTTTAAAAGCAAATATAAATAGGTTGCGCAAGGGTCTCCTTCCTCAGCACCATTTCTAAAATCACAATATGCTTCAAATTCTTGTGATAAGGTAAAATATTTTAAAATACCCTGATAATATTTACCTTTCTTGAAAATATGAGAATATTGTGAAAATAGTATTTGTCTAAAAACAACCCATGATCCACGATGATAACGAGGTATAGTGGAGGTGTTTGATATCTCAAAAAACTGCTTGCAAGTGAGTTGTATGCTAGAAAAAGTTTCATAATCATCCGAAGATGACTTTGCAATAATTATTGCAAGCATGTCATCAGGAAGAGATAGGAATGTCGTTTGAGATCCTTCTCCTTCCATTCGTAATTGACATTACTTGACCTGAAAAAGAAGTTATAAAACAAGGATTTAACTGAAATAATAGATATATGGACTAATCATGTGTCTCACAAAAACTCCTAATCCCTAAAGTTGTCTAAACCGAACTTTGATACCAACTATAAGGCCCCAGTCTTAAACCTTACTTAATCTTGAGTTATTACAAGATTACACGTTGAGGATCTTTTCATGTTTAGAGTTTTAGAGAATTAGATCATAAAACTTGCATTACATTCCAAATATAAAAAAGTGGTTACATAAAGATAGTATTCTTCTTTCCCATCAATGGAAATATATTTAAAATAAAACATGGATTATTTCTTGACACTTCCTTGACACTATCATCATATCATGTACCTTTCCCTTGACCTGTGAAAAACATTTCAAAAAAAAACTTGGGATGAGCATAAAAATCTCAGTAAGGGATATAAAAATATGGAAAGGAAACATGGGTACATATATACATAAGGATTAGATCATAATTTACCCATAAAACATAAGCACTTTAACATACCTCATCAAATCATGAATAAATCATAGAAATCATAAGAAATAAAGGTAACTTGAGGCATTCATAACATTCTTACGTAAGGAGTAACCCTCTTAGTTACGTTTGGAATACCCATCATAGTATATTCCCTAAAATCTCTTCAGAGAAACCTTAACGTTTCACTCCTTTGCGTTACCCAATGCATTGGAGATCTATATCGGGCTCACCCGCCCTTAGTTTATCACGGAACCACCCGTTTTCATAATAATTCCCAAGAACCTCAACATAATCATATGACATAAAACATGCATAAAGGAAACCTAACATTCACACATTTCAATCACAAGATATCAATACAACACATTGATATACAAACATTATGAAAACCATTTTCGATACCAAAATAAAAGAAAAGTAAAACATGGTATTTATTTTTCTTTTAAAAAGAAGGTACGGCTTGTAGAGGAAGCCAAAACTCAAATAACGGTCACGATGGCAGAGAAGTCGTTGTTGCCGCATACGTACGACAAAAACATTCCCTTTTGTCATTTAGTAAATGCTTCGTATAAAAAAGATTCCTTTTGAATAAACGTAAAAGTCAAAGGGGTTTATACATTGTATAAAAGAAAGTTGTGTATAAAATAAAATATGCCTCAATGAAAGGAGATTGAGACGAATTCCCATACCACCTTGAAGATTTTAACATTTAAAACCATTAATATCCATATAAATAAATCCTTAAACCCATTTTGAAAACATGGATATTAATGGGAACCATTTATAAGAATAAATCATTAAAACATTTAAAACGATATTATATTTAAAGTGTTTTTAACAAAATGAGAGACACAATAATTGAAGAACAACATTTAGTCAGAACTTTATAATATCATGAGAATAAATGGATTCATGATATAATATCCCAAAGGACAGTATATACACCATATAAGAGTGAATTGGTGCATAACAACAATGAAGTCACAATAGAAATGTCAAATGTGATGAATTCTCTTATAAAGAAGGTATCCTTAAATTAAGGATAATTCAATCTCAAAATTATGTGTGAAAAACATAAATACACCCAATATAATTGGATATTAAGTGTAAAACAATAGAAGGTCATTCACACATATTCAAAATATGAAATATTCAATAACTACATGTTGAACCCAAAGAAATCGAAATTAGGTTAAGAAGTTCCCTTGACAGCCTAACGACGTCACATCAAAATGAGTTGATGAGAGATAAAAAGTGTATCTCATCACTTGGACATAAAATTTAAATCAATAAGTATATATGAGAACATATCCCAACATAACAATATGTAAATTAAAAGTCCCAAAAAAAGAAGTCTTTTAAAAAAAGAGGAGGGTGGAAGGTTCCCTTACCGACTTGGGTATCTTTCAAAACATACACCCCATGAAAGAAGGACAATAAATCATTGATGTAAATACTCATAAACGAAATTATATTACACAAAGAGTAGAATAATGGGCAGTACATACACCACTCAAAGTAAATTGTGGCAAATGTAGCATAAATCTCACAGGAATAAAAGTGAGATGAAAAATCCCTTACGAAAACTCGACAGCCTAACGACGCCACATAAAACATACAAAAATGGATTGATGAGATCAAATAGGGTATCTAATCACATTACAATAAAATTTATAGAAAGAGGAATATAAAATAACATCCCCCATCATAACAAAGAGGAGCTTACAAAAAGTGACATAAAGGAGAGTACTTAAAAAGAAAGAGAGGTGTAGGATCTCTTACCTCAAGTCCAAATTGACTCGATCGTTCTTTAACGTCCTAAATAATAAACTTGAGTTAATTTCCAATTTATTAATAACATTTTTTTATAGTTCATTATTCCTTTTATACCATGTTATAAACATCATGTAATCATTTAAGTTAATAATGTTCATTTTGTCGGTATTTGATTCTTAAGTCAAAAATAGACTTCTTACACTTACATGTTGTTAATTTGGTCAAAGTATCATTAGATCCAGAATTCTATTAATGATTTGGATAACGTATATATCATATATATTCATCATATACATGTATTTATAATACTACATCACATTTAGAGGTAAGAAATGAAATGCACCGTTCATGGAGACGGCAAGCCGTACGTACGCATGAACGCTACTTCCATTTCTATTTCGTATTTTCTGGAATGGAATCATAATGATATAAGAGTATATTATAATTCCAGTATAATAACATATATAATATCATTAACTTTATCCTTTACACATTCCACATATGGTATTAACAAATCAAATCACTTTCAGGGGGAGGTAGTCCGCACTTCCTAAAATGAAGATATCGTGTTTACCCATAATGGAAACAATAATGGTATGCCATAAATGAAAAATACAGAATCTTAAGGAAATAATAAACATATTATATATCATATATAAAAATATTGACATCATAATTGCCACATTTGAAGGTGTTAAATGATTATTGAACAATCATCGTTTCAGGAGGCAGAATTTCGCCATCCACGGAAACCGTATGTTCTTTAAGCATTTGATGTATTTGTGTGAGAGTGTAGCTCGAATAAATCTTATAACAACATCCTAGTATATTTAATATACTGTTGTTGTTACAAAAGAAGTAAATAAAAAGAGTTTAGGGGGTTGGAGAAGCAAAATAAAATAAACGAACATTAGAGAATGAATTACCTTTAAAAGTGTAACTCCTTTTGAATTGTGCCTAAAGTCTTCATTTGAAAGGCTTCTTCCCAAAGGGAATCCTCTAGGATAAGGAGAGGTATTTTTATAGAGTAAATGGGCAGGAGATGGCCGAGTCAAAGGCCTGAGGAGTGTGTGAAATGAGGTAGAGGTGGGGGCCTTTTATAAGAGGAGAGGAGGGACACTTTTGGAAATCATGAAACTATTATTTTATTTTAAAAAGTGTTTCAAATTTCAAAGGTCCCACATTGATATATTTCGAATATAAGATGATAAGGCTTCGAAATATTCCCATCCAATATTTTTTGGACAAGTTTAGGTCTTAGAGTTTATATTATCGTTTCATTTTATTTAAACTGTTCATTAATGAGGTCATCGTTGCATCATCATGATATCATAATTAAATTAATTTATTTAATGTCTAAAAATTATAAAAAAAATATCCTGATGTAGGAAATCTTTTTATCTTTCCAAATAGTATTTATATACAAAATTATGATTAGTATAACCCCTTATAAAAATTGTTTTAGTGAAACAATTTATGTTAGTGTCATTTTCACCTTTATTTTAAAAAAATGCATTAAAGTCATTATCTCACCCGAGAGGCTCCATAGGGTCCCCTAAATCGACCCATGGGTTGTCTTGGTCGTCCATGACTCATCCAATAGGGTTAGGACATGTGTCATGGTGTTTTCACATTTTTATAATATCATTTTTACTTTAAATTACACTAATTACCTCTAATCGCGATTAATGAAAAAAAGTTACTATTCACCAAAAAATTATTTTCATCCCATTGAACCACATTTTACATACTAATGACAACCATGTATGTAGAATTTTCAAAATTCAATACACATTAGTGGTAAACTTTCATTTAACTGAAAAATCAGTTTGCTTGATTACCACTTAGTGGTTTCACTATTCATTAAAAATTGGAGTTTTCCAGAAAATTACCAAAAATTCACCCTAAGCTATATTTGATATTCCGAATTCAAAAATGAAGTCTATTTTACAAAATTCAAAACATATAAGTCACATTAATTAATTTAATAATTAATTCCCGCTGTCATGACAAATAGCGTGTTTTTATGAAACAATAAGTATCAAAAGATTGACACAAGTTTAAGTCCAATTTCAAAGTGAAATTGATTCAAATGCCCACCATTGGATTAAATGGTAAAAATATATTCAGATTACACATTAATACCAATTCAAAAGATAATCTAATCATATAAATAAATTAGATTAAAAAGAGGTTTTGAATTTAAAATACAACATTTTACTTTATTCATTAAAAATAATGAACTTTATCAGAAAGATACCAAAAATTTACACAAAGTAAATTTTGATGTCCCAATTCTTAAAGAAGAGTTTTATTTGGTCCAACAGAATGTATAAGAGTGAACAAAACTATATTTAATGACGGTTCGCCTTCAAAAGGCGATAAGTGAACCTTTAGTGAGAACTAGGGCATATACGCTTAAAATTGAATTCTTTCTGTATTTTATGCCTTTATCTTTTATTGGATAAATGTAAAAATATTTAAAAACAAATATATATTCATATTTTAGTTATTTATATCCATTCCCGCCAATACAACGGCTACATGTTAACTACCATTTAAAATAATATTATTTTATTATTAGAGTGCAACGTAAGATTTCCAAGAAACTCGTTCTTGCGTGTTGGGTACGCCATCGAGCATAGCGTCCCCTTTAAAGACATATTAATATTTTATGGATAAATATGAAAATGTCATATTCTTTATTTTACCTGGGGTGTTACAATATTATTTTTTAATTTAAATGGTCAGTGGGCTTGGAAATATCCATTAATTTTATATACTTTTTATGTGGATTGCTTATATGTGTAGTGTAATATCTCAGAATTTCCATTTATTATTTTTAAATATTATATGGAATTATTACGAGACCAGGATTTACGACGACATGTGATTCTGAGGCCCGAGGTTCCCGAAATAAATGTTTGAAATAAATTAATGTTTTAAATAGTGCACATAAGATATTTTCCTAATGAAGTGGAATAACTTTTAAACGGGTGCCCATATCAAAAAATTGAGGGCATCGTTGTATTCAGAGCAACGAATTTAACTTAGGTGAGGCCTAACAATGACTGACGCGGGTCGACTGAAAAAGTTAATTTTTGGATGTTTTAAAAGAAATAAAATAAATTTAATAGATTATTTTATTTTAATGTTTCTATATCAAAATTACACATTGTGTGGTTTTAAATAACCTAGAGCCTAGGGTTAGGCTCATAACCCTAGAAAATTTTACCTAGAATCCTCTGGAACTTTGGAGGGGAGCCACCCCAGAGAATTATCGACGAAAGGAGATTCATGGATCGTTGCACGATGAGATCGAATCCTGACTGATAACCAATCTCACGCTTCATCAAGGATCAAGGTAGGGGTTGTTATTTCAATTATTTTCCCCATTTATGGATTCAAATGAAGAACGCAGATCAACCCACGAACTGGTTGACCCACGGATCGTTTGTTCTTGCGGGAGGGTCCTTTATCGAGTTTATTTTGGGGAACTAATACATGCATGATTTGATTTTATTTTATTTTCTCAATTTGATCCTCCTAATTAGAGATGATCAATTACATTCTGAAAAATGATGGAGGTTTGTTCCACAATTCGTTGTGTGGATTTCTTCTTCCCCTTTTTACCATACATTCTTTGAGTTCTTCGTGGGGTTATGAACAACGGGGTGTTCCATGTACGTTTCACAACAAAATGATCCAAAATTTGAGATATGATATCATAATGACCCAATAGTGGTGATATGAAAATGGTGGAAGACAAATCATATTGGTTCTAGAGAAATCGTTCTTCAACGGTTCTTCATGTTGGTGGATCGAAACATGTTTTTAAGGATACTCGAAGAACCAAAACCAATGGAATCGGCTTTGTGGTGTCGGGGTGACATAGAACCTTGAGTTTCATGGAAATAAGAAGTCCAAATTGACGAATCCATGATTAATTGAGGTGCGGGAGGAATAACAATGATTTTTGGAAAATCTCGAAGAACACAACATGTATCCCAAAGAACAAAGTGTGTGGGACTATTCCGGAGGCGGTTAGGGTTCTGTGTGATTAGAAGTGACGTAACGGCATGTGAAAACTATCACATGACATGTTGGTCCTTACATGGGGCTTGGCGTGTATCTTGGATGATACACAGACACAGGGTGGAGAATATGGCATGTACTC
This sequence comes from Viscum album, assembly GCA_963277665.1. Taxonomy (NCBI): domain Eukaryota; kingdom Viridiplantae; phylum Streptophyta; class Magnoliopsida; order Santalales; family Viscaceae; genus Viscum; species Viscum album. Next base: position 1,202,303,955 of record OY728160.1, on the reverse strand, counting down.
CACCACACAACTAGACCAGGCCGGTCACGTGGGTTACCTTGTGAACCGGTACATGAGTTGGCAGACATGGGATGAAGTCGTGTATGGGAACACGACCAACGTATATGGAGTGGCCCCCAGATAGTAAGACATGACTTGACACATTGTTACATGCCATTTATATCCCTTTATAAATGATATTCTCTTCGACACGGGCCGTTGTACACAGGCAATACCCGGGGTCATAGGACACAACGTGTGACCTTTCTACATGTTGTGTAATTTTCTGTACATGGATTGATCTTGTTGTCCACTATTCCTGGGAAAAGTTTAATTTGGGTTAGTGATACCTTTTATCATTACCCTAAAGGTCAGGTATCATTTTCACCCACAGAAGTATGATCCCTTCTGTAGGACTTTCTGAATAGAGTCAGAATCCCTCTTAGAGGCCCAGAGCGAGATCCTCTACCCATTCTTGGCATTAGGTTGAGTCTGGTATCGACATGAACAATCCTATAGTTCTTTGATCCTCTACTTATCAGGTGAATTATGATGATTCATTGAATACACCAAGGCCCCGATAGTTTTCCTCATTCGTCTATCATGATCTTTCCCCACTCAAGAGTGAGTTCTCCCTAAATGAATGTATTCATTATCTCTTCAAATTTATCAGTGCTTCTATCTCTCTCATGACACTTCTCAATGAAAATAATTCTTGGATGGACACCATCAGAGATATCAGACTCATGGAGTGAGTTATCCTGAATGAGTTCTTCGCAGAATATTTGGATTGAATCCCTAGTGTGGGTATGCGATCATTGTGACTTACCTCTACACTATAGGTCTGGGTTTTGAGTATATCTAGATATGTATCTCTTGTAATATGTTATGTAGAAATATAATATGTAGAGATAATAGTTCCTTTAATTTTTGTATTTCTTGGTGGTTTTTTGGGTCCCCTACTGAGTATCGTTACACTCACCCCTACATGGGATTTTCCCGCACATGTCATGTCCTGTGAAGACGAGCGGCCTTTTGATGGAGTCCAGGGCGGACCAGGACTAGACTGATCATTGTGATATTCCCTATGGGCCAAGTCATTCTTATGGATATGATTAGTAGTTCTAGTACCTATTTCTTTCTTATAGGTTGGACTTTGTAGTTTTCAGACTCTTTCTTTTGGTAGGCTTGTATTTTGGCCTAGTTTACTTTCTGTAATTTACTTTCCATTGTACTATGTTAGTTGGGATTAGTTGTATGAATGAATTTTAGTTCCTTAGTGGTTTTTTCATTTCAACATCGTGGGAATGGAGATGTGTGTGTGTGTAGGTACTTAGGAAATTCCTCCCATATTAGTGGTATGCCTACTTGGTGGTCACCAGCCCCTAGCCTGTTGGAGGTGGTCTTGGGGAGTCGCAGCAAGGGACCCATTGGGATGGGTCGTGATAGAGTGGTATCAATGGTTTTTAGTTCTATCTTACGACCAAGATTCCACGATATTGTTTTGGGGAAACAATGTTAAGTCTTTTGAACTCAGCTTTTAGGCCAAGGACTCCAGTGTTGGTGCGGGCGGTCGACATATCCATACACCAAGACTCTAATAACCTGTTTGTCGACTCAGTGCATGAGAACACTAGTTGTAGGGAAATAAAAAAAATAGTACATGCATCATTTAAGAATTGGTTGTGTTTTCCGTGCCCTTTTGTGTTATCTATCCATATATACAATGTGACAGTTGTATATTTTTTCCATATAGGATTCCTCCACGGTGCATACCTGCTAGGATTCAGTGACTTGATCATGAGGATGACCCCCTCAACGATGAAGCTTTGATTCAGGGACCAATTCCCCAGGAGTTACCTCTAGGTGGTGTACCTGCTATACCCCCACCAGTAGAGCATCATGTGGTACCTGCAGTACTAGTTGATGAGGTGCGCAGGCTGAGTGCACTCCATGAGTTTCAGAGACAAATACCCCTAAGGTTCCAGGGCAAGACCGACCATCAGGCCACTGAGGACTGGCTTGAGGCAGTGACCAGAGTTTTTCATCTAGTGTGGACAATAGTGTACTAGATTGTGATCATAGGAGTGAGCCATCTTCAGGGTTCGACAGGACCATGGTGGATTTTGACCATACAGACTCACGACGAGGAGACTCTTCCATGGAAAAATTTTGAGTGACTCTTTAGGGAGGAGTACTATCCTGTTACACTAAGAGAAGTGTGTATACAGAAGCTTCTTCATCTCCAGAAGGATAGTTTAATAGTGGAATACATTTCATAGAGTTTTACCAACCTCTCCAAGTACTCGATGGATATGGTCAAGGATCAATACATCAGATCTTGGACCTTAGAGAAATGTCTATTATGGGACATCCGAGTTAGTGTCATGCCTCTATGAATTTTGACTTATGTAGGAGTGTTCGAGTGAGCTTTGGTGGTCAAGAGATTCTTGGTTGAGCAGAGAAAACCATTTGTAGTCAGTAGTAGGTAGACAGGTGAAGAGACCTTGGAAATAGGTAGCTAACGTTAGGCACAGGGATCGGGATGTGGGAAGGTAAGAGGAGGACCCAAGACAAGGGATTAGCTGTCCAGGGCTCTCATGCGGGATCCAGTCAGCCTAAAGGGAGGCAATTCTACTCGTGCAATGACAGGGGACATCTCTCAAGAGATTTTACAACCCTTGGAAGTAATTATAAGGAGGTTATGGATGGACAACCGAGGTAGATACAAAGAGTGGATTAGGCAGACCCGCCACTTGGAGAATGTGGTAAAGGAGCAGGGAGAGCTAAAGGAGGTGCAGAAACTTTGATCTACTTCCAACACCACCCCTAGGAGGTCTGTACCAAGCTCAGGGAGATAGGGTACAGAGGTAGAGGCAGTTACATGCAGTCAAGGTGTAAGACTTAGGGACTCCAAGGATGATTCAACGTATGATTTGTGTTTTTTATACCTTAGTTTTCACCCTTATAGACACAGGTTCTATTCATTCTTTCTTCACAACATGTCTTGTGTGAAACCTTGAGATTCCTGTGGATCCGTTGACTTGACCCTTATGTTTGTAGACACCCACGAGAGGAGACTTGATGATCATGCATCTTTGATGACAATGTGATCTTACCCTTGAAGGTGAGAGTTTCAGTTGAAACCACTTGGAGGCAGTTTCAAGACCATACCACATCATTCTCGGTATGAATTGGTTATATTTGGTCCCTTCCTAGATTGATTGCTTTAGGTGATGAGTGTAGTGTGTCCATAGTGATGGAATGATGTTTTACTTTATTTGTAAAAAGGAAACACAGGTAACATATAATGGGATCATGCATAGGAGGGTGTAGATGAACAATCATGAGTTGGCTAGACATTCCCTTGGAGCAGTAGATGCTGTGAGATTTCAGTTCTTAGTGGTAGTGGATGAGTATGAGAAAGTATTTCTAGAAGATGTTCCAAGATTACCTCCCCGATGGGAGATCAAATTCTGCATCTAATTACACCCCAAGACGACACTGATATCCTCTCCAGCATATTGGATGGCTCCCATAGAGCTTCTCAATATGAGGGTATAGCTGGAGGATTTACAAAGGAAGGGCTTCGTAAGACCCAATGTTTCACCCTGGTCAGCCCCTGTTTTGTTTTTCAATAAGGTAGATAAGAGTTTGATGTTGTGTGTGGATTAATGGTGCCTGAAACAGGTAATGGTGAAGAAAAAGTATCCACTACCTAGGATCAAAGACCTATTGGATCAGATAAGAGGGTAAAAATGATCCTAGAAGGTTGAACTTCAATCAGGTTACCACCAGTTATGCGTACGAGACGGGGATATACCGAAGATGACTTTTAGATGCCTCTACAGACACTACTTTTACTTGGTGATGCATTTTGGTGTAATGAACACCCCCATAGTGTTCATGGGACATATAAAATGGATCTTTCAACCATACCTAGACTGGTTATTAGTGATCTTCATTGACAACATCCTTGTGGACTCAATGTCAGAGGAGGAGCACACAAGACAACTACATATGGTTCTAGACATTATTTGAGATCACCATATTTATGGGAAGCTCTCGATGTGAAAATTCTAGACATTGAAGGCCCACATCCTGGGACATGTTATCTCAATAGATGAAGTATCAGTGGACCCAGCCAAGGTTGATGTGGTGTTAGCATGGGATCCACTTGGAGTGTGATAGAGGTGGTGAGATTCCTAGGGTTGGTAGGATACTACAAGATATTTATCTGTGATTTTTCCAGATATCATCACTGATGAAAGCCTTGACCCGAAAGGGGTAGCAATTTTTATGTACATAGAAGTGCTAGTAGGATTTACAGTAGTTGTTGTAGATTTTGGAGAGTGCAGCAATCGTGAGATTACCAGAAGAGGGTGTCGAGTATATAGTTTTATATGATACATTAGGGACCGAGCTTGGGTATGTCCTAATTCAGAGACATGCCGTGATTACTTATAGTTCGCACCATCTGAATACACATGATTAGAATTATGAAACCCATTTTCATGAGTTGTTAGTGGTAGTATTATTGTTGAAGATGTCCTGACTCTACCTGATGGGTGAATGGTTTATCATATACTCTTACTACAAGAGCCTTAAGTACATATTCTCACAAAAGGATTTAAATATGATGTAGAGGTAATGGATAGATTTCCTCTAGGATCATGATTTTGAGATCATCCATACTCCTGGGAAGGGGAATGTAATTGCTGATGTTCTCATTTAGAGATAGAGTTCACAACTTCTGAGTGAGGCATTAGTGCAGTTGGCCTTGTTACAGCTATCCTTCATGGATGGAGATAATGCAGTTTATCTCTAGTCATTGGTTGTCACCCCTCCAATCTTACAGTGGGTCAAAGAGGCACAACTAGGGGATATCTATTGTGAGACTTTACGTTCTCAGTTATCCACAAGACATACTCCTAATAGATATTCACAAGGTGGGGATCACGTCTTCCTTTTTAGAGGATGAACAGTTGTTCCAGTGGTGTTGTAATTGGAGGTTTTGGGGGAGTTTCATACATCCCTTTTGGAGGTACATCCTAGAGTGGTAAAAATGTTCCAGGACCTTCGATGTTAGTTCTTGTGGACAAGGACAAAGAAGGTAGTAGCAAGGTTTGATTCTCGATGCCTTATGTTCCAGTAAGTGAAGGCTGAGCACCAGGTGCCAGCGGGGTTATCTCACCCCTAGAAGTGTTGGATTGGAAGTGGGATGGACTATTGATGGACTTCGTGACAATCTTACCATGAACGTACATGAGACACAATTTCATCTAGATGATCGTTGACCGTCTCACCAAGTCGGCCCACTTTTAGCTATGTGGAAGCATAGTTTTGTGGAGATCTTGGGACACCTCTATATACAGAAGATAGTTTGGCTTCATGGAATCCCTTCGATGATAGTATTAGATCGTGATGCTTATTTTAAATCCCAATTTTGGAAATGATTGTAGGAGGAATTTGGGAATCAACTACGCTTGAGCACAATGTTCCATCCCCAGATAGATGGTTAGACAGAGAGAACCATTCAGGTTCTTGAGGATATGTTGTGGGCCTATATCTTGGATTTTGGTCGTAGTTGGGAGGACCACCTACCACTGGTGGAGTTTACGTACAACAAATTCTTACACTCCACCGTAGGTATGGAACCGTTTGAGGCATTATATGGGCAACCCTTCCAGTCACTTCTTTTCTATACCAACCCTGAAGAGTCAGAAATCATGGGTCTAGAGTTTGTGTGAGCTACGACTGAGAAGGTACATATCATCTAAGAGAAGATTATTAGAGCACAAAGGAAGAAAAATTCTTATATTGATTGGCGGTGGAGATATCTGGAGTTCAAATAGGGATACCATGTCTTCCTTCAGGTCTCATCTCGATGAGGATTTTAGAGATTTGGTCGGGGTGACAAGTTGTCTCTGAGGTTCAGAGGACCTTTTCAGATACTGTGCAGAGTTGGATAGGTGGCGACCACCTAGATTTACCACTAAAGTTGCACCAGGTACATGATGTATTCCATGTGTTGCAATAGAGGAGGTATGTGCATAACCAATCACATGTTATTGATAGGGGAAACCTAGTCATCTATGATAGAGTTACCTTTACATAGTACCCAGTGGAGATCGAGGATCTATATGAGAGGATCCTTAGTGGGAAAGAAATTCCCTTAGTGCATGTCTGTTGGCAGCACAAGAACCATCAGGAGAGCATGTGGGAGAAAGAGGCTCAGATTCGTGCGCAATACCATCTTTTGTTTTTTCTTTTCAGGGAAATAAAATCCCTAAGGCGGGGATAATTTAATGTCTCAAATTATTTTTGTAGTATTTTTAAATATTATGTGGAATTACTGTGAGACCAGGTTTCGCTACATTGTGTGATTGTGAGGCTTGGGGTTCCTGAAATAAATGATTGAAATAAATTAAAATTTTAAATAGCATGCGAGAGATATTTTCTTGAATAAGTGGAATAACATTTAAATAGGGGCCCAGATTAGAAAACTAAGGGCACCATTACATTCAGAGCAATGACATTACTTCAGAAAAGGCCTAACATCAATTGGTACAGGTCAGCTACAAAAGTTAATTTTTGGATGTTTTAAAAGAAATAAAATAAATTTAATTGTGTATTTTATTTTAACATTTCCATAATGGAGCGACGCATTCTGTGCTTTTTAAATAACTAAGATCCCAAGGTTAGACTCATAACTCTGTAAAATTTTTCCATGAATCCTCTGGAACTTTTGATAGGATCCACCCCAGAGAATTCTTAACAAACAACGACACATGGGTCATTTTTCAGAGAGATCAAATCCTAACTGAAGACCGCTCTCTCTATTCACCAATGACCGAGTTATGGGTTCTTATTTCAATTATTTTCCCCATTCATGGATTCAAATGATGAAAATAGATCAACCCACGAATAGGATAACCCACAGATTGTTCATTCTTATAGGAGAGTCCTAAATCAGGTTTATTTTGAGGAATTAATCTGTGCATGATTTGATTTAATTTCATTTTCTCCATTTAATCCTCTTAATGGTAGAATATCAATTCTGTGAAAGAATGATGATGAAGTTTTGTTCCTCAATTCATTGTGTGGATTTATTATTCCTCCTTTTACCCAACATTATTCTTGTTTATTATGGGGTTATGAAAAATGGTTTTTTGCATATCCATTTCAAAATAGAATGATCCAAAATTGGAGATTTTATATTGTCAAAAATTAGAGGAGGTGTGATGATGATGGAAGTAGAAGAATTGACTCGGTTCGAGAGAAATATTTCTTCAACGGTTGTTTACACAGATGGATCAAAACATGTTTTCGGGGCTGATCAGAGGCACCAAACCTACAGAATATTCTTTTCAATGTCGGGGCGACCTCAAATCTTGAGTTTCATAGAGATCGGATGGCTATATCGATAGATAAAAGATCAACCAAGGCATGGGAGGAAGAACAAAGATTTCTGGAAAATCATGAAGAACACAACATGTATCCCAAAGAACACATTGTATGGGACCAATCTAGTGGCATTTAGGGTTCCGCACAACCTGATGAGATGAAAAGGCAAGTGACAACTCTCACATGGTGTGTTGGTCCTTACGCGAGACTCGGTGTGTATCTCGAAGGATACACAAACATGGGGTGGAGAACACAGCATGTACTCCACCACATAGCCAGACCAAGCTGGTCACATAAGTTACCATGTGTACCAGTACATGGGTTTGCAGACACGAGTTGAAGCTGTCTACTGGCACATGAATAATGTACATGGAGCGGCCCCTGAATAGTTGGACACGACGTGTCACGTTCTTACATGCCGTGTATATCACTTTCTACACAACGTGCTCTTCGACACAGTCCTTTGTACACAGGATGGAATCGGGGTCATAGGACACGACATGTGACCTTTCTACACATCGCCTACTATTCTGTACATGTCTTGATATTCTTGTCCACCATTCCTTGGACAAGTTTTTTTTGGGTTAGTACCCATTTTTCTCATTCCCCAGAAGATCAGGTATCGTTTCCTCCCACAAGAGCATGATCCCTTCAACATGACATTCTAGATAGATTTAGAATCCATTCGAGAGGCTTGGAGTAAGATTATCTACCCATTCTTATCCCTAGGTAAATTCAGGTATCAACATGACCAATCCTACAAGACAACAATCCATTACTTAGGAGGTGAATCCAAATGAGTCGTGGTATACGCCATGGACTTGGAAATTATCCTCATTAGTGTATTGTGATCTTTACCCACTCAGGAGTTCATTCTCCCAGAATCAGTATATTTTTTCTCTCTTTAGATCTATTAGTGCATCTATCTCACTTGTGATACGTCCCAACGAACGGAATTCTTGGAAAAACGCCATCAGAGCTATCAGACTCATGGAGCGAGTTCTCCCAGACAAGTGCTTCGTGAAATCATTGTACTTAATCCCTAGTGTGGGTATGCAGTCAATGTGACTTACCTATAGACTACGAGTATGGTTTTCGATTATATCTAGAAATGTTTCTCCTGTTATATATTCTATAGAAATATACTATATAGAGCCTAATATACCTTTAATTTGTGTATTTATTTGTGGTTTTTGTGGTCTCCTACTGAGTATTGTTATACTCACTCCTGTATGGTCTTTTTCAGCACATTTCGTGTCTTCTGCATATGAGTGGTCTTTTGACAGAGTCTTGGGCATACCAGGACCAGATCAAGATTTGTGATCTTCCCTACAGGTCATGGAATTCCTACAGCTATGAGCACTAGTTCCAGTACCTATTTCTTGATTACAAGTTGGAATTTGTATTTTGTAGACTCTTTCTTTTGGTGGGCTTGTATTCTACCCCAATTTACTTTATTCACTTTACTTTACCTTGTACTCTGTTGGTTGGGTTTAGTTGTATGCATGAATTTTAGTTCGTTATTGGTTTTTACATTTCATTATTATGGGCTTGGATATGTGTGCGTGTGTATAGGTACATAGGCAATGACTCCCATTTTAGGGATATTCCTACTCTGTGCTAGCCACCGACCCCTAGCCTATTAGAGGCAGTCTTGGGGAGTCGCAGCACGAGCCCCATTGGGATGGGTCATGACATGTACCCTCCAACTTTTCACATTATTTATGATAAGGAATGGTAATATACTTGGCCTATTTAGTGTTTTTAATTTTAGAAGGATGAATGTTTTGTTTACACCATAAGAGAAACTCAGACTTCTTTTTATGGAATGTCGAGGATGGGCTCATGAGTCGATGAGGCTTCATTCGATAAGGATGGTACCTGCTAAATCTTGGAAATGATCACCGTGCATGTTTCTTATCTCTATATAAGTGATTCTAGTTCTTAGTGGAGAACCCATCGATGTACTTAGCGGCAAGATGGTTACACCATTCCATGAGTGATACTTTAACCCCTTTGTGAGATACTGGGGACGATCCTAGAGGGTCATGTTTTACTTACATTAGGATCGACACTTAGGATTCCATTTATGGATCACCATGGAAATATTCCTTCTGATTTAGAAAGTTTTACACACCTAGTGTGACATTTGAGTTACTTATTAATGTTCACCTTGGATGGGCACAAGAATCCATAAAAGTGAATACTAGGTATACCTCTTTAAATTATATGTAAGATGTTATGTAATTAAATAAAATGGTATGTCCATTAGGCTAAATCACATGTCTGGGTTTGGTCATTTCTAGTTGATTAAATTATAATGACCTGTTATTACTTTATATCCCATTCAAATTGGATACTTTGGTTCAGATATTCCAGCTTAGGCCAAAGTAGGTATGGTCGGGTTGGGTGTCCCAGAGAGACCCGATCCCAACTTGGTTATTTATTTATTTAGCATTTGTACTTTATTTTTTTATATACATGTGCACTACTCATTTTATACGAATGAAATAGATTATTCTTTAGACACCATTGGTGGTGACCTATTGATTATATCTCAAACTCTACTTGGGATTCCATTACATTGGGGTACCATTGTAGACATTCACATGCTCATGACTCAATATTTTTCTTGTGTTGTGTATTGTACCTTGGTGGTAGGAGCATGAGACTGAGTGAGTACTCAGGATGCTTGAGGAGATCAACCTTGAGGCCCTTCTATTCTTTTTCATTATTCATGTTTTGTTTCATATTAACTAATGTATGTTTCCTTCTTGATTAGGTAGAATCACATGAACATGCATGCATGGTTTTATTCATCATTTGACATATTGTTATTAATTTATCATATTTACCTCCCATGGGTTATCATTTACAATTATTGCTTTCGTTATCATTTATTGATTTACACAGGATATACCATTGTACAGATTTGGACATGAGGGTATTGTCTTCCCACTGTACCACCATTAGACCCTTTCTTATAGTTGGTAGCCTCTGTCATATGAGGAGGTGTGCTTTAATCCATGCAGCGACCGGTCCACCTAATAGTTTAGTGGTAAGTCAGGTCATGAAGTTACAATATTACCCCCTCTTTCAATTTATTTATTCTTAAAACACATTAAAATTTATGTTATTCATCAAAAAATAAAATCTTCAATATTCTCAATATACTGATTTTTTTTATGATTATAGAACCAATAATATCCACCCTCTATTCCATGAAATGGTAAGTGAATGTATCGCTCTTTCATACGTGTGGACTACCACCTCCATGTTGAGATACAATTATTTTTCCATCACCATATTTCTTAGATAATAATTTTTATGGGTTTAATGTTTATACATGATATTTAAAACATAATCATTCCCCTATAATTATAATATCATTTCTACCTTCTTGCATTCCAATCATTTGGAAAATGATAATGTTGTTTGTTTGTACGTGTGAACTACCACCTCCACAAATCAATGTGATTCATTTTTTGATTATAATTTAAATGGATGGTAATAAGGATATATTTAATGAATATATATGATATATATGAAATAATAATTATTTAATAAAGGTGAATTATTATTTACCTTTCTTTTTTTCCATTCGTAGAAAACTAAAAAATTCATTTATGCATACGTACGACTAACCATCTCTATGAACGATGTAATTCATATTTCTATCCATATCATTTATGGATAACTATAAATATACATATAAGTAATATATATGATATTTATATGATAATTAATTTAATGGAGATTATGGAACCATGATCAAAGTACAAGGATTAGGAATACCATACCAAAATTTTCATCAAAAACGAAATAATTAACACCTATAAATGATGATTTTAGTAAGGAATTATTAATAAATGGGTGTTAAAATATTATAAGATCATAGAATATGATATTATATGTATGTAAATGACTTTAATATATAAATATAATAATATTAAATTTATTATATAGGTGGTTAAATCACTTTCAAGGTTATTTGAACATAAGGTAATGGATTTTAATTTCACTCTTATTTCTAAGAGACACATGCAATATTAGACACCTTTTTATTTCATATGGTATATATACTAATCTATAATAGATTCTATGGTGAATTTAATTAAATTTATTGGTATTTACATATCCATTTATTTTTATCTCCTTTATAATGTTTTGAATCTAAAGTTACTAAAGTGATACAGGTTTTATATTACAATCTCATTATTTATATGGATATTTTATGGTTAAGTTTCTAATAATAAAATTTACTAATCTATCTCTAATTAATCTCATAAAATTTATTATCCTATATTTAATTGTTCTAAATATATTTTTTAATTCAATTTTACTCTCTTCAAAAACTAAATATACTGATATAATGTTATAAGGATAACAGAATTTATTTATCTCTTCATTTGAAAAACCTTTTTCTACCTTGTGCATATTTTGTAAAAAGCTCTCAGTAATATTTTTACTATTCTACTCAAATTTTTTAAAGTCATTTTTTCATATTTTTTGTTTTTTTAAATTTTTTTGAAAGGAATATTCTTTTCATTTTCCAAATGATGTACTTTTTACTTTTTACCAAAAATGCGAAAGGAATATTTGTTTTAATGTACACGACATTAACAGAATTTCCCGCCATAATGAGCACTCAATGGTTTGAATATTTCTTTCCATGTTTACAATATATTTTCCAAACAAAAATTTTCCCTATTATTTGGGAAATTTTTAGATTTTAAATAATTGATATCAATGTAAAAAGTCTATTTTTTTTAAGAAATTTTCAAGTGATATTTTAGAGGAATTTTCCATCTATGATAATATCCTTCGATGTTAGTTATTCTTTAATAGGGTTATGATCCAAAGATACCACCATCATTATTTTTTTTTATATTTTATGATTATGATTATGAGACGTTTTTGAAACACTTTTATTTTCCATAGATTATGCTATGATGAAATGTTGATTTTTTTATAAAACTCATTTCCTTTCCATGTGTTATGATATATGATGAATTATTCCTGATGAAGTGTCAGACATAATAATTGATTATGATTGTGTGATGGGTGGACCTAGAATTATATATATTTATAATACATTGGGTAAAGATAGATATCTGATTTGATAATAAGTACTGGAATGGGGATTGAAACTAGTTCAGTCCGGAACTATTTACACTATGATAGTCTTAGAAGTGAACCTTGACTAAGGATATTCTGGAATGGTCATTGAACCCAACCCACTATGATATTCTTGGTAGTGATCCTTGAATAAGGAAACTATTTTCCATTCTTATGTGTATTCCACAAGAATATGTCTTATTCTAGTGTTAGGATTTCATGTATCATGTTCTTTGATTCATTTATGATTCATATCTTATAAACTACCAAGATTTATGCCATGATTCTAGATTATGATCTCTGATATGTTGGGTATAGTTTTAAAATGTCAATATCATGTTCTCATACCCTTATACTCATGTTATGTTTAAATGATCTTTGATACATACCTTTTTACCCTTATTGAGAATCTAATACCACCCTTTCTTATGTCTTCTTTCTCTAGGTTATAATGAAAGTATGATATATTTAATAAGGGTGATAACTATGAAAAACTTAATGGGAGATGATGCAGATCTATTGTGATCAAGTTGTTTATATATATAAATTTCCCAAAAAAATTAAACCTATATAATTATGGTGTGTATTGTAATATTATGTAATAAATATTAATCTATGTGTGAAAATTATGGGCCTCTAAAGTAATTGAAGTTCTATGTGGTAGGGATCCAACTACAACAATCCATTTCATTTTTTATGAGGATGTAAGTTCCCTAGAATGTACTGGGGTTCTTATTAGCATGATATTCATGTGAGCGTCATGATCACCACCAGTATCAGTGTCTATCACATAAGGAGCTAAATATATATTGGTTTTCAGACCCTGTTTTAGATTGTATTGGATTCAAAGGATGAATGGAAACTAATTGGAATCATCATTTTGTTTTACTTGGATACAATGTAGGAAGAGACTAATGTTTACCTTCTAAGAATTTAGTTAACATAATTTTTCCTTGAGTTGTTTTTCTAGAAGAAGCTATGGGTTGGTGAATTCTATATTATCAAGGATTTTCAATATGTTAGGGATACTATCATGTAGAGGTATCTCTCCTTATATGGTATTCTTTTCATTAAAATTTGATATTTTGTTCCTTCATTCATGAGGAGGGTTGTGTTGGAAGAATTTCATTTATCTCAGTGGGATATTCACCAAGGAAGTAATAAGATATGTTATGATATGAAGTTTTAGTTCTAGTGTCCTATTTTTGAATTTATATATAGATAATTTTGTATCTTGTAGCTATACATGCCAGTAAATTAAGGTCAAGCAAAAAAGACATTTTAGTTTACTTCAGCCAATCCTTGTGTTGATATGGTAATGAGATGATGTGTCCATGGAATTTATCATCAAACTACTATGGACACCCCAAGGGAAGAATACCATAAGAGTGATTATGGACTATTTAACTAATTTGGCTAATTTTATTCTGACCCAGAGCACCACCATGGTTTAAGAGTTGGAAAAGATGTGCATACCATATATTTAAAGGTTTTATGGGGTACCATTAGTTATCATTTTGGATAGAGACCCATGATTTCCCTCTCAATTTTGAAAAGTCCTAAACGAGGTGATGAGATATCCAATCAAGCTAATAATATCCTACCATCCTCAAATGGATGAAAAAAAGGAGTAATAAAATCAGATTCTAGAGGATATTCTATGTGCATGCATCCTAGAAATTGGAGGTTCTTAGTATTTTCATTTTGGATAGGAAAAATTTTCCTATAATAAAATATTCCAATCATATACCATAATGGATCCCTTTGAAGCCTTGAATAGTTGGCCATTTTGATATCCCCTTAGTTGGTCTATGGTTGGTAAATCTTCTTTGGTTGCACTGAGTATTATTCAAGAGATGGTGAATAATATCTAGACTATTCGTCAGTGTTTGGTAATAACATAGAGTTGGCATATATCTTATGTGGATTATTGGTTCCATCATTCAGATATTTTGTTAGGTGATCAGGTGTTCTTCAATGTTTCAAATCAGTTGGGTAATCGATGTCTTAGAAGGAAATGGAAAATTTCCTCAAGAAACATGGGTCATTTTGAGATCATTGAGTGGGTTGGAAAGACAACATATCGATTGGTATTACCACCTCAGTTTAATAATATTCAAAATGTGATTCATGTATCCAAACATAGGAAGCATCTTTATGACCCTTATAATCTTTTAAATTTAGAGGAACTCAATTTGGATCTAGATATATCGGTAGTCAACCAACCATTTTAGATAGTTGATTCTAAAGAAAATATCCTACATAGCAAATATATTCTCTTGGATCATGTGTTATAGAATAATTAGAAGTATTATCTAGAAATGTGGGAGTAATAATTATATATGAGGGAGTAGTGGCCTCACCTATTATTGTATGAACATTATTCAACTTGAATTTCAAGTGGAAAATAGTGATTTTTTTGTATAATTACAACATCCTAGTTTTATATTAGGTGCAAAATGTTTGTTTTTATTTATTTTCTATAGCTTATCAATATTAACCATATTTTGGTAATTTTATCCCTTTTAAGGAGTCACATCATTAATATTACATAGGTTCATGGTGTGAATACAATATGCACATTATGAAGGGTTCTGCACAGATGGTTGAAGTTCTAGTCATGGGGAATTCATGGTGTAAATATGAATTCATATCCTGGACTTTTTTGGATAAAAGACCCTAATTTTTATACTTATTAGTTAATTAAATAAAACACATATCCATGTCATAAAAAAGACTATTTTAGGAGTTTCACATCTTGAATCTTTTTTCATGATGCGAACCCATCATCCCAAATCATAAAATTTTTATTTTCCTCATTTTTCTTTAGTTTGTTTTTACACTATTATTCCTTTCTATTTTCCAGTATCAAAACTAGACACATATCTCTCTATTTCACTTATTAATCCTTAATTTTTAGTTTAATTTTGGTAGAGATTCACCCTATATAATTAAGCAACTTCATGCTCATTGGGTTTCCTCATATTTTTTTCTTATATCCTTCTTCTTCCTTTTGTTCTTCTTCCATATGAAGGTTATGATATCCTAGGTTTTGATGAATCAAAATTTCTTGATTGGGATATCATCATTCATGGTTTTCTCTTACCTTATAGGATTCTATTATATATCACATCTGATTGTGGATGGTTTCAAGTGTTTTATGTTGGTGGTTTCATAAGATTACTTTTTTATATGAACCTTGGTTGCATGTACATTTTTAAATTTTTTATTTGAAATTGTGTAAAGTAATGTCTATGATTCATTGAAAACTGTTTTTAATGATATAAATTAATTTATGATAATTTTTTTTCAATGGAATGATTATACTTAGTTATGTTGTAGTTTTTATTTTTATTTTATAAGTCTATCTTATGATTAACATAATGTCTCTTGAAATAGTTTTTAAATTGTGAAAATGGTTCATCCTTGAGAGGTGGATAACCCATGGGAGCCTCAGTATTATATAGGTTATTTTGGAAAATCATGGATTTGTATGGATACACTCTCTAACATTAGATATATGCTACAATTATATCTAAAACATTGCTAAGGTAGGGAGAAACTTGTTGGTGATCTCCAATCCCTAGGCCCGAGTTATATGGATGTGAGTGTGCACATAGTTATTTTTCTTTGGTTACTAAGGTTTGAGAATCCATGTTTACTATGACATTATATACCTTGGTACTCCTTACCACAGTTCATAGTTTTTTAATTGTTTTTAAAAACTATATATCTATTGATACATTTCCTTTAAATTGTAGTAATGTGGTATTTCTCTATATTTTTTGTAAAAATTATGAAATGATTATCTCCTTATATTTTTTCCTTTAAAATGAGAAAATTTTATTTATTAAATGATGTTTACTTATGGAAA
Source organism: Viscum album (assembly GCA_963277665.1). Taxonomy (NCBI): domain Eukaryota; kingdom Viridiplantae; phylum Streptophyta; class Magnoliopsida; order Santalales; family Viscaceae; genus Viscum; species Viscum album. Next base: position 1,202,287,577 of record OY728160.1, on the reverse strand, counting down.
AATTGGTGGGACCATACTTATCTTGCTATTATCACACCTTATTTACACCTAATGACTATATATATCTTTTTATGTCTTATGAATGTATGGGAAATACACTACATCGAGGTGGTGGGTTCACATTCTAGACCAATGAGATTTATGGTGGTGACATGATGAAATATTGTTCCATATGTCACATAGAGATATGTTATAATCTGTTGTTTTATTTGGTATTATTTATTGGACCAATACTTGTATTACTGTAGTGGAACTCCTGTCATTCCTTATTATGTAAATGAATTTGTATTGTCTTCCTGTGTTCTTGTTTAATGTTTTCATTTATTAATGATTCTTTTTGGAGTGTTATTTATATTCATATTATTCATAGATCCTTTTTTGATGATTTTATTTGGGTGAAATATTCCCAATGGTAGTTTTGGATTCCCAAGTTCATATCTACATCTTATGGGGATTGAGAACACCTTTTGATCTATTTAATGGGACAACTTAGATTTTTTGGTTTAAGAATAACCAAGGTTGGTTCATAAAAATCCATGAAAAAGGGTGAAATTATAGATTTGGTTTTTTAACGTGAACCAAAAAAAATCAAGGAAGGAATCAAGATGATACCTTCCTATCACCAAAGATCACCTCTCACTTCTACCAAAACCAAGGAAGATTGAAGAAAATGAATAATAATCAGAAGAAGTGATCCTATATGACCTAGATTAAAGATATGGATATTCAAACCACTTCTATAATGAAGCATGAAGAAATGGGAGATAAGGGTATCCATAACTCTTAAATTCACAAAGATAGTCTTATATAACTGATTTGATCTCCTAGGATCAATAATCAAAATGAGGATAACATAAGATAAAAGAGAGGGTGTGGGGAACTAATGGAGGATTCCTCATAGATAAAATGAAAATAAAAATTGATCTATGGGTTTAAATTTTTTATCTTTATGTTTAAAATATGAAAAAATAATTTTTATTCAATTAAGAAAAAGTTTCGTAAGACTCTACTGTAACTCTATTGGAGCCCTGATAGTATTTTAGTGGAATTGGAAGATTATTTTTTTATATCCAATAGTTTTCTAGTGGATTCCCACTACCCTTTTGGAGAGGGATCTACTCAAAAAAACTCCCCCTTCCTCATCTCATTTCCTATAAACAATGATATTACCCTTCCCTGACCACATTTATACTTAAAAATACCCAAAAAATAAAAAAGAACAAAAACTAAATGATGTTTATCATCCATGAGAGTCAAGATATTTCCATCCTCCACACCATCAGACTCCTTATACCTATGATGGTTCAATTGGATTCTTGGAGGAAAATCTCTTTCTATTGAGCCTTCATCTCAGCCTCACACACCCATGTTTTTTCTTGGAACTCTCAATGTTTCCATTTTTCCCAAAATTAAGGAATGAACTTTACCCATAATAATTTTTAAATTTAGTTGAGGATATATATAATATGATCTATAAAGGTATCATCATTATTATGCTTTATATCATCATATTTAATCACATGTGAAGGATCAAGAATGATTCTCCTTAGTTTAGACAAATAGAAATCATTTTTCATAGAGTTGTACTAAGGAGGTAAAGCTAATGGATATGTAACTTCTATAAACTGTTCCAATATATCAAAGGGCTCGAAAAACCTAAAAGTTTTCCCCTCTTATTTCTCATTCGGCAGTGACCCAACCTCATAGATACCTAATTAAAGATAGGTTCATCTGCTATAAACTCCAAGGGTTCACTTCATGGATTAATATAATTTCCCCCTATTTTAGGATGTCATAATCCATTTTCAAATTAGTTTAAACTATTTGGTCATGTAATGGATGACTCTAGGATTGATCAATGAAGACATACCTTCCTTAATCCAAAATAATAGAGAACAACATGGTCATAAAAAGAGCACATTGAATAGTTACATTTGTATGGAGGACCAATAGCTATAATTATACGAGAACTCTACTAAACAAAGTTAATCTAGCCATGATCTGTCAAAGTCAAGGATATAATCTCATACCACATCCTCAAAAATTAAGACAGTTTTCATGGATTGATCATAAATCTATGATTATAAATTAGTACTCAATTTTATATGGGAGCTCAAATCACTACAACAAAATAGGCATTTGACAGTGATGGCCTTTATTAGTGCTAGGAGAAAGTGCAGATAAAGGTTCCCTTTATCAGCGCTAAAGTAAGTGATGATAAAAGTTAATTTTTATTAGTTCTAAAAAAAGCGTTGATAAAAGGTATCTTTTATCAGTGCTTTTTTATCACGGATAAAATGTACCCTTTATCAACGCTTTTTTAGTGCTGATTATGGTACCCATTATCAGCACTTTATTTTTATCACTGATAAAGGGTCATTTTATCAATGCTTTATTTCTAGAATCTATAAAGGGATCCTTTATTAGGGCTTTTTTAGTGATGATAAAGGTCCAAAAAATGAAATATTTAAATAAATAAAAAATAAAAATGATTTTATTAAAAAATATTAGAAATTTTATAAATTAATTAATTATTGGTAAAAATGAATAAAAAAATTATACTATGTATAAATTATAAATACTAATAAATAGTATATATTAAATATATAGATATATGTAAAATGGAAATTAAACAAATAAAAATAAAAAATAAGTAAATTGAGAAAAAATATTAAACATTTTATTAATTAAACAATTATTTATAATGATAATAAATATTATATATTAAATATATTGATATATATGAATGTACATAAATATGATTTATATAATACAAAATATTTATGATTTACATTAAAAAGTAATATATTTAGTGAATAATTGTTTATAATTAAAAATTAAAATGAATTAAGAATACTGACTAATTGCATCGAGTAATGAACATAATGGAATATCATTTGATTTTTAAATTTAACATATTCCAAATGTTTGTTATATTGATTCCACATACATATAATTAATTAAAGCATTATTTTATACAACACACATACACAAATATTTACATAATTAATGAGATCTTATATTGAAACACATAGTATTTTTATAATTTATTCAAATTTTAGTATTCATTTTATAATTTCATTATAACATGACACATTTAATATATTATGTTTGAATCAGTAAATTTTATTTATTTACTTTTAATATTATTAAATTTAGGTGTTATTTATTCATTTTTTGCATGATTTATTTTTTATTTTTTTGGGAATTTAATCAATTTCTATTATATACTATATATATATTTATTTACTATGTTTTAATATTTTTAATATTTTTTAATATTTATTTCAATATATATCCATATTTTTTTAATAATTTATATTTAATTAATAAAACATTTTATTTTTTTCAATATTGTTAAACTGTACTCATTTTTTATTATTCAATTTCACTCATTTTTAATGTGCATGAACTTCAGATTAAATATTCATTCAAAATTTTAAAAAAATATTTGTAAAAAAATATTTATAAACAAAAATATTTATAAATTTATATTTACTATATTTTTACATTTAGAATTACAAATAGATAAATATTATGTTTTAAAAAATTATTTATATAATTGTAAATAAATAATTATATATATTTAAATAATTATAAATTTATAATAAATTTATTTAAATAATTAATTTTATTACTATAATTATATTTATATATATTTATTATTTATATATATATCTAATTATATAAATATATATAATGATATAAATATTATTTTTTTGGAATGTATTTATATAATTATAAATAAATAATTATATATTTAAATAATTATAAAATTATAATAAATATATTTAAATAAAGAATAGATTTACTATATTTATATTTATTAAATATATCCAAAAATTATATAAATATATTTAAAAGAATTATTTATAATTATTATTATATAGTATTTATCAGCACTTATTAACTTAGTATTGATAAAAGGAATGTTTATCAATGCTTTTTTAGAGGTGATGATAAAAGTGTCCCGATCTATTTTAAGAATCGTAACCATCGCAAATTAGTTCATAATATCTGAAGCTCTCCATGTATGCCACCTGCTACTAACATTCCTTGTCATCAAATCCAATCTCGAATCTGGGCTAGAATCAATGCTCCAACTATTCCAAGGCTCAAATCCAAGGGTCGAATGATTCAAGGGTCAAACGAAACCAATGATTGAATGAAATCCATGTTTTTGATATATCTACTTTCCCTCAATTATCCACTGAACCTTTCCCACCCACATCAGTGTATCCCAACAACTCCAATTTCACTATACTATAATAAAATAGCCCAAAAATCAATATTTTGTAGATATATTGAAGTATCAACTTCCCTGATAGCATGTGGATATCCTTGTGTAAAGACCTAGAAATTCCATATATATTTTTTAAAATTAATTGGGATTATTACGAGTCTAAAAAAATTGGCAGCACTTGATTCTGATGCCCAGTGTGCCCAGAATGGATTTTTGAACATTTTTTAAGGTACGTTCAGTAAATGCGCAGGTGATGTTTTCTATATTTTGAACTGGTGCTCGAAGTAAAAATCCTAGGGCACTGTTGAATCCGTAGCGCTGAGATTTTCATAAGGGAGGCATAACATCGACTGTAGTAGGTTGGGTGAAAATGTTAGTTTTTGCGACTTTTCAAGAAATAATAAAATAATATAAAAATTGTTATTTTATTTTTCCTACCTCTTCTTGAGCGGTGGTGGTGGGACCAATGGGATTTCAAGACATTTAATGGCTTGAATCTTCTATTTTTTAACTGCACCATTGAGAATTAAGAGGTCCACTCATTAATGAACCTCATTAATTCCTCGTTGTGCTACTCACCCCCCCTCTATTTAAATAGAGCTGGGGTTGGGGTTTTTGACATGGCTTCATCAAGCGAAGAACCTCTAGCAAAGTATCACGACACCTTCCATTGTCAGAGGATAGGATATTAGGCAGAAATGATCTAGGATCGATGAACGTCGATGAATTCATCCAATGAGGACTCTCCTCCCACCACAACTGCGACACCTCCATCGATTCTTGAGGTAGGGGTTTTTGTCTTGATTAAATCGTGAGTTTTATCTTGATTATTTCTAAGAGTTTGTTGAATCAATTACTCCACCTAGTTATTATACTAACGCGGAGGGATCAGACCAAACAAACAAGGCCCGGACCCTCTGCTGATTCTTTTATCATTGCATTCTTCATGGAATTTTTTTTAATTTGACGGAAGCGCGAATCAGAGGGTCACGCAGTGACGGCGGCATCCCAAGAGGCCCGTAGGCACAGACGAGAGTGGAAACAGAGATTCAGAGTATCATGAGAGCCCTGTGGAAGATGCGCTAACGCAGCACCAGTGTTGGAATGCGTTGACGACAACTGGAACTCACTGGCAGCAGAAGGAGGCGGCACTGCTCGGTGCTACGGTGGACTAGACGAGCGGCCAACCCTTAGCCGATCGCATTTTGGTGGAAGGTGGAATGCCATCGCAGGCCACAGGGAGGTTGTTGTGGCTTCGAAGCCGCGATGGAGGAGAGGGGACCCACACACCGCGGATCCCATTGAAAAAACAGGTGGCGCCACAAGGAACCGCTAATTAAAACACCCAAATGGATTTGACGTTCGTTAATTTGGTTCACCTCCCGGCGGCGGACCGCGCCAGTTGGTGGGCCACGCCTAGCTGAGGAAGGCTGGGCCGATCCATAGCCCATCGGGTTGAGCCTACGACCCAATTCCCTTCAATCAGCCCAGCAGGTTCAGGATGGGTCGGGTCGAACCCAGGTCAAACCCGGATAGGGTCGGGTCGGCCTAGGGTGGAGCAGGTTGGACTGGACCCATACCCTCTTTGGCCCAGATACACATAAAAGGCTATATCTCGCAAACCAGGCATCTGTTTGATGAACCATCTACGGTGCTGGAATCCTTACAACATGACGGTACTTTTGAGATACTTCATCTCAGTTTTGGAAAAAGTTGGAGTATGGCCGGGTTGGGTCACACCCAAATCCAACCAGGCCCTCCGCACTAAAATGCATGTTACTCACAAACCGAGCATCCAATTGACGCACCGTCTATTGTGTTGGAAGCCTTATGAAATGATGGATGATCCAGTTAATTTTCTTCGTAATTCATCTGGGTTATGTATGACCGATGTCTTGAGGAGTGGAACCTACCAGAATCAAGTGTACTATATGGGAATCTAGTGTTTGGCTATGATGTGAAGAATGAATAATGATCATGTGTGGATCAGTTCCTAGAGATCCTATTTGAATTAGCACTTAGCGATCCTATGTGGATCAGTACCTAGAGACCCTATGTGGATCAGCACCTAGAGATCCTGTGTGGATCAGTACCTAGTGATCCTGTGTGGATCAGCACCTAGCGATCCTGTGTGGGTCAACACCAATCCTGTGTGGGTCAGATCCTGTGTGGGTTAGTGCTCAGTGATCCCATGTGGGTCAATTCATATTGATCTTGTGTGGTTCATATCTTGTGTGGGTCAGTGCTCAACGGTCTTATGTGGGTCAGTTCATACCAATACCGTGTGGGTTAAAATCATGTGTGGGTCAACGAGTGTTAGTATTTATCGATCCTGTTTGGGTCAGTGGGGGTTAGTACCTATCAATCCTAGGCAGGTCATATCCTGTGTGGGTCATCAGGGGTTAGTACCTATCGATCCTGTGTGTGACAGTAGCAGTTCCACTTAATAGAATAAGATGATATAGCCTTACAACTTATCATCTATAATTCTATACTTAACATATACCTGGTTTCAGCTGAGTCTTTTGTTTTTTTATTTGTGATTGAGATCATTCTTTTGGTTTTCCTTTTTGGAATTTTGAGAGAACTTCAGGGATATCGGGGTCCCTACTGGGTATTTTTATACTCACCCCTACACGAGCTTCGCCCAAACCTTGTTGTGTCTAGTGCAGATGACATAAATCCTTGACTGAGACTCGGGGAGATAGGACCTGACGGTGGATGGCGGTGACAGCTGACGTAGAGCGATGTGGAGATGATATGTAGCTACCCTTCAGGTAGGATCCTTGGTGGATGATCTCATGGGCTATTTTCTATTTTTATTTTTAGTTGTATATTTTCAGTTGGGCTTGTATTCTGACCCCTTTACTTTTAATACACACTTTTACTACTACAGTTTTACTTCATATTTACATCATGTTGTGTTCATGGACTATGTGTTTGTACAGATTTAAAGTAAATTCCTACCCATTTTAGGTATATTCTTTTCTGGTGCTAGCCACTAACCCCTGTCCTCTGGAAGGTGGGATTGGGGTGTTCATGACAAGAGCCCTGGGGATAGGTCGTGACAAAGTGGTATCAGAGGGGGTCGGTTCTACCAAAGAACCATGACTATAATCTTTCAAATATAGCAATAGGGTTAAGTGTATTGACTGTGGTTTTTAGTTCAGGGAGTCCAGTGTTGGTGTAGCGGCCAACATATTAATACACAATGACCTGAATTCTAATTTCCAACTCGGTGCATGAAAACACTGATTGTTTGTGTTTTGGAAGGGTTTTACTTTTAATTTTTTTAGAGTCATCTCACCTGGTATAACTTATTTATCATGGCACGCCTATTTATTTTCATGATGCCACTGCATAGACAACCAACCAGGATTCTGAAGAGAGTACACAATGATGGCCCAACGAGTGACAAGGCTCCGGTGTAGGGCCCTTTTACTGTGTTGGCACCTTCGGGTGGTGTACCAGTAGCACCACCACTAATAGGGTAGAGGTTTCCAACAGACCTACTAGCATACCATGCATGCTGACTGAGCATGTTTCACAAGTTCCAGTGGCAGAGGCCTCTGATGTTTCGAGGCGAGATAGATCCCCAGGCAGCTAAGGACTGGCTGGAGGCTGTAGCACAAGTTTTTCGCTTTGTTGAGGTTCTAAAAGATCATATGGTGATCCTAGATGCTACCCAATTATTGGTCAAAATAGGGAGATGGTGGAGTCTGATACTCCAGAAGCATGAGGAGGTGACACTCGTCTGGTTGGACTTCGAGACCCTCTTCGTGACAGTGTTCGTACCAGTGACTTTATGCTCAGTGTGTATCCAGAAGCTGCTACACTTAAAACAGGGAATCCTATCATTGGACCAGTACTCAGCGATATTAACTAACCTCTCACACTACTCCATTTACATGGTACAAGACCCATTCTTCAGGGAATGATCCTTTGATTAGGGTCTTTAGCGGGATATCAGACCATCGATGATTTTGCTCAATATCCCGATGTAGGATGGAGTGCTTGAGTGAGCATTTTTGGTGGAGAGAATCCTAGCTGAGCAGGCACCAACGGTGAGAGCCACCACCGGGCGACATGTAGTCGAGTAATATGCAGCAGGCATATGATGCAGAGGTCCAAGAAGGTCAGACCTACCGGAGGATGACCCCAAGGCATAGGGTCGGAGGTGCGGAGTTCACGAGGTAGAGCAGGCCAGCAGGGGAGATGACTCTGCTTCACATGCGGTAGGCAAGGCCACATAGATTGTGACACCCCAGCCCACCTTACCGACGATCAGCATATGGTTGGGGGATTGTCGAGGTAGAGTCTGATGATCAAGTGAGGGGGTCTGCAGGGTGGAGGATGTGGCAGAGGATCAGGTCATGCAACAGGTGGTGGATTTTCATTTTAGGTTCTACCACCACCTCCCCCAGGTGGTCCACCCCAACCATTGGGAGCAGGTGGATAGGGGTGAGCTCGTCTTCAAGATGCATAGGCCTATGACCACGACACTCCAGATCTGATTTGAGGTACGATATGTGTCTATTTCACCTGAGTTTCAATTCTTATAGACACATGTTTTAGTCTCTCTTTTTTTACCATGACACTAGTTCAGATATTGGAGATATAGATGGATTCGTTGGCTCAATCCTTAGGATTATAGAATCTTATTGGAGAAGATTCAATGATTAAACACTAGTGAAGACAGTGTCAGCTCACTCTAGGAGGTGAGAGCTTCAGCTGGGATCTCATAGTAGCAGAGTCGAGGCCTTACAATGTTATCTTGGGTATGGACTATCTATCCACAGTCCATGACCAGATTGACTATTTTAGGCGCAATGTGTGGTGTGTCTGTGAGGATGGGATTGGTTTTACCTTCACTGGAAAGAAGGGAACATTTACAACAAAGTATATACTTAATTGGAGGAGCCCACAACTGATCACACATAAGTTGGATTGACTATCCCTTGGAGCAGTTGACCTGAGGAGTCCGAGTTATCCTGTAGTTGTGGATCAGTATGCTGATTTCTTTCCTGATGATGTTCTGGGACTACCTCCTCATATAGAGGTAGACTCATACATTGACCTATACCTCAGGACGACACTGATATCTATTCTAGCATATCGAATGGCCCCCGTGGAGCATCATGAGCTGTAGGTACAATTGGAGGACTTGCTGGGGAAGGGGTTCATAAGGCCTAGTATTTCTCCATGGGTATCCCCAACTTTGTTCGCCAAGAAGGAGGATGGGAGTCTGATGCATTGTGTGGACTCTCAGCAACTGAACCAGGTGACCGTGAATAACAAGTATCCACTCTCGAGGATTGATGATCTCTTGGACCCGATAAAGGGATCTTGATGGATTTCGAAGATAGACCTCAGATCAAGCTATCAGCAATTTAGGGTACGGGATGAAGACGTACCAAAGATGACCTTCAGATGTTGGTATGGCCATTATGAGTTATTGGTGATGCCCTTTGGTGTGACCAACACTCCGATAGTGTTCATGGGGATCATGAAAAGGATCTTCCAACCATACCTTGATCTCTTCGTGGTAGTCTTCATATAAGATATCTGGATATACTTAGCGTTGGAGGAGGAGCACGCCACACACTTATAGAGAGTTCTGGATGAAATCTAAGAGCACCAGATTTATCGAAATATCTCGAAGTGCCAGTTATGGATATGGGAAATCCAATTCTTGGGGTACGTTATCTTGAAGGCTGGACTTGTAGTGGATCCGACAAAGATAGGGGCAGTGCCTTCTTGGGAGCCAACCAGCAGTGTGACTGAGGTGCGGAGTTTCCTGGGATTTCCAAGGTTCTACAATAGATTTGTACCCTAATTTTATAGAGTTGTGCCACCCTTTTCATATTTTACAAAGAGGGGACAACCCTTTGTGTGGATAAAGAAATGCCAATAGTGTTTTTAGAAGCTGAGGTAGAGGCTGATGAGTTCCCCCATATTGAGGCTACCAGAATAGGGTATTGGGTATGCAGTCTACTGTGATTCATCAGGGACTAGACTAGGTTGTGTCCTAATGAAGGAGTGAGTAGTGATCGCCTATGGATCATGACAATTGAGAAATCACGAGTAGAACTATGCTAACCACGAACTGGAGTTAGCAGTAGTGGTCTTTGTGATGAAGATGTGGTGACACTACTTGATGGGAGAATAGTTTACTATTTACCCAGGGGATTCAGCACTTATGGTTCTAGAGTTAGTATAGGCTACCAGGAAGAAGGTTCAGATCATCTAAGAGCGGATGAAGACTCCATAGAGCAGGAAGAAGTCGTACGCTAACAGGAGACAGAGACCCTTAGAGTTCAAGGAAGGAGACCATGTCTTCCTATGGGTCTCACCCCAATGAGGATTATGGAGGTTTGGTCGAGGCGACAAGCTATCTCTAAGGTTCATCAGACCTTTCCAGATCCTCAACAGAGTAGGAATGGTGGTATACCATCTAGCTCTTCCCCCACAGATGCACCGGGTACATAATGTTTTTCATGTGACGCAGGTGAGGAGATACGTGCATGATCCATTGGACATTATTAATTGGGGCGAGATGGATATCGATAATGGGGTGACATTTGTGGAGTTCCTGGTGGAGATAGAGGATCGACATGATTGGGTCTTTCATGGGTGGTTGATTCCGATGGTGTGAGTTCATTGGCAGCACTGGAACCTCCAGGAGAGCACCTAGGAGTGGGAGGCTTAGATACAAGCTCAGTACCCCAATTTTCTTCTCTAGTTTTGTTGTAGATTTTGGGGATGAAAATCCCTATGGTTGGGAGAATGTAAAGACTTGGAAATTACATATATTTTTTTAAAATTATTTGGGATTATTATGAGTCTGTGAAAATTGAAGGCACTTGATTCCAAATCCAGGTGTCCCTGTATTGTTTTTCCGAACGTTTTCTAGGTATATTTAGTAAAAGCACGAGCGTCATGTTTTATATTTTGAACCGGTGTTCGGATTAAAAATCTGAGGGCACCATTGAATTCGCAGTTCCAGGATTTACTTAAGGGAGGCTTAACTTTTAATGCAGTAAGTTGAAAGAAAATATTAGTTTTCATGACTTTTAATGAAATAATAAAATAACATAAAATTGTTATTTTATTTTTCCTACCTCTTGTTGAGAAGCGGTGGTGGGACCGATGGATTTTCAATCCATTTCATGGCTTGAATCTCCTGTTTTTTAACCACACCATTGATAATTAATAAGTTCATTCATTAAAGAACCATATTAATTCCTTTTTGCGTTACTCACCCTCCCCCCTATATTTAAAATGAGATTGGGTTAGGGTTTTTGGAACGCCTTCATCATGAGAGGAACCACTAAAAAAGTACCACGACTCCTTCCATTAGTAGAGGAAAGGAGCATGGGGGACAACGATCCAAGATCGATGAATGTCAGCGACTCCATGTAATGAGGAATCTTCTCCCACCACAACTGTGACACCTCCATCAATTCATGAGGTAGGGGGTTTTGTATTGACTAACTCTTTAGTTTTTGTCTTGATTAATTCTAAGAGTTTTTGGAATCAATTAATCCCCTTGTTATGATACTAATGTCGAGGGAGTGGGCCAAAAAAATCCATGGACCCTTCACCGCTTCATTTATCATTGCGTTCTCACACCTGAATTCTGAAATTTACGGAAATGAAAATTATAGGGTCATGCAGCGACGATGGCATCCAGAGAGGCCCGTAGGCACAGGCGGGAGTGGAAACATAGCTCCAGAGCATTTTCAGAGCCCCGCGGAAGATGTTTCGGCATGGCGTCATAGAATATTGGGGCCGGCAGGCGTTGGAGGAAGCTGGCGCTCGCTGGACGTGGAAGGAGATGACACTACTTGGCGCTGCTGCAGACCAGAGTGGCGACCGACCCTCAGTTGACTACGTTTTGGTGGAAGGTGGTGCATCGTCGTCCACCACGGGGAGGTGGTTGTGGCTTCAATGCTGTGATGAAAGAGAGGGGACGCACTCCCCGTGGGTCCCATTGAAAAAAATAGGTGGCACAACATGGAACCACCAATTAAAACACCAAAACGACTTTTCCATTCGAGAATTTGGTCTGCCACCAACCTAGTTGACCGTGCCAGCTGGCGGGCCACACCCAGCTGAGGCGGGCCAGGCTGGTCTATGACCCAGTCCACTCAGGATGGCCCAGCCGGTTGGGGCCAGGCTGGGTCAATCCTGGGTCGACCTGAACTGGGACGGCTTGGCCCAGGGCAGAGTGGGTCAGACCGGACATGGACCCTCTTCATCCCAAATACGAAGAGAAGGCTATATCTTGCAAACCATATGTCTGTTTGATGAACCATATGTGGAACTATAATCCTTGGAATGAGACATTACATTTGAGATACTCTTCTTGATTTTTGGAAAAAGTTGGAGTATAACTGGGTTGGATCATACCCGATTCCAACTAGGCCCTCGGCACAAAAATGCCTATAACTCACAGACCGGGCGTCTGATTGACGTCCAATATATTGCGTTGGAAACCTTATGACATGACATATCATCAGGTTACTTTTTTGTAGTACTTAGTCCTGGTTGATGTTCGGCCAATGGATTTAGGATAAGATCCTCCCTGAATCAAGCATACTATGTATGGGAATCTAGTCGTTGGTTGTGTTGTGAATAATGAATGACAATCATGTTTGGATCAGCACCTAGAGATCCTCTGTGGATCAGCATATAAAGATCCTATGAAGATCAGTGCCTAGATATCCTGTGTGGATCAACACCTAGTGATCTTGTATGGATCAACACCTAGGGATCCTATGTGGGTCAGCACTGATCCTATGAGGGTCAAATCCTGTGCGGGTCAGTGTAAACCAATCCATTGTGGGTCAGATCTAGTGTGGGTCAGCACTCAGTGATCCTGTGTGGGTCAGCGCATACCGATCCTATGTGGTTCAGATCCTTTTTGGGTTAGTATGGGTTAATACCTATTGATCTATGTGGGTAAGATCTTTTGTGGGTCAGTGGGGGTTACTACCTATCGATCCTGGGTGGGTCGGATCTTGTGTGGGACATCAGGTGTTAGTACCTATCAATCATATGTGGGTCAGTAGAAGTGCCACTTAATAGGATAAGATGATCTATCCTTACAACTAATCATATATACTTATGAACTTATGTTATTCCTAGTTCGAGTTGATTCATTTGTTTTGTGCTTTGTGGTTGAGATCATGCATGTGGTTTTCCCTTATAGAATTCTGAGAGACCTTCGAGGGTCATGGGGTCCATACTGGGTATTCATAAAATCACCCCTGCACGGGCTTCACCCAAACCTTGTTGTGTCTTGTGCAGATGACGTGCATCCTTGTCTGAGACTCGGGGAGCTAGGACATGACAGTGGATGATGGTGAAAGTTGACATGTAGAGCTTTGGAGACGATATGTACCAACCCTTCAGGTTGGATCCTTGGTGGATGATCTTAGTGGCTATTTTTTTCAGTTGTAGTTGTATCTTTTTAGTTGGTCTTTTATTCAAGCCTCTTTACATTAAGTACACACTTTTACTACTGTAGTTTTACTTCATGGATACATCTTGTTGTGTTCATGGACTTTGTGTTTGTACAGGTTTAAAGGAAATTCCTTCCTTTTTTTAGGGACGTGCATTTCCAGTGCTAGTCGCCATCCCCTAGACTATAGAATGCTGGCTTGGGGTTGTCACGGCATGGGCCCTGGGGGACAGGTCGTGATGCCTTGGGAAAATATTGGTACTATTCAACTTGAAATATATCAAACCCAATGTTGGGTCATGTTGTTGTGAGGTATAATAATCTCACAATACCTATATTCCATGACATATACCTCTTTGCAATCATCAACATTTGAAAAATTAGTCCATATAGCAGTCAATGTTGTCATTGGGTTGGAATATTCCATTGAAAATCACATGGGAACCTCATTTTCATATTTTTATTAAGAAATTAATGTGCTATGATTTCCTTGATTTACATATAAACTAAAGAAATTTTTAACTCACCAATCATAGACATAATGATATTATACCTCATATGATTCACAAAATAATGCATTGGGATTTGTCCAATCCTCAAATATTATGTCTTTGACATATATGAGTACCAAAATCCTTTGATCATTCTTCGTCTTGATATAGAGTTTGTGACCAACTCTACCTCACTAAAAACAATGTTTTTTAGGTATTTATTCATCCTTAAATGCCAGGTCCTTAGTGATTTCTTTATATTATACAAAAAAAATCTTTAACTGGTAGACCTTTCTCTCATTTTTATCCATAATACACCCATCCCATTAAAGAAATCCATTAAAGAACATATATTTGACATCCATTAGGTATACTGTTAACAACATTTTCACTAAAATAGCCAAGAAAATAAAAAAAATTCCCACCAGGATCTGGGAGTAAATTTATCATAAATATAAATTCATTTGATCTATAAATTCCCATTTAACACTATCCATTGTTTATTTTGAGCCACTTTTCCATAGTTAATGAGTTTATCATAGAACACCAACATGGTTCTGATAACATTTCTGTCTATATCCATGGAACAATTTCTCATGTCACATTGTTCTTATCTAGATCAACCTCCTCATGAAAATAGTTGATCCAATTATCATCCTTTTCAGCCTCTCCAAATGATTTAGGTTCAAATTGGAAAAAATGAGGTTTTTGAAGAGTCTTACTCCTCTGATTTTTCATCAAAGATATCTGATCACCAATGAAATTTTATTCATTGATTTCATCCTTTACTATATTTCTTACAGTTGATAATCCTTCTTCATTTCCTCACCATAAATGTCTTATTTTGAGTCTACCTTAGCCCCATGTCCTCCACCCTATTCTACTCAATTCAAAATTAATTTCCTCCGATGTTTCATCATTAATTTATTTATTAAGAATCTCCCCATTCAAAGTAGAAAAAATTATCTATCATTTTTACCTTTTCATCATAAAAAAAATCAACCCACCATTTTAAGTCAGTATTTAATTGTCTCATTATATAATATGACCAATTTTTCACTACCACAAATCAATTTTCGATTTTAAACACAATTTCCACAATTTTTTGATGACCCCAAATAAAAAAATGGTTCAGATAGGTTTCTATTCCTTTTTTGAAAATATATACATATTTGAAATGATACCCCACTCATTAATACTTCTTAAAAATAAATTCATTTGTTTCATCACACATCTAATAAATACAATGTATATTTTAGTTTAATATATCTCAAAATAGATCATTATTTAGCATTTCCTTTTGGTTACACCCTTAGGAATCTCTAATTACCATTCATGTAATTATAAAAAATGGGAGGAATTACCCATTTTATAGAACACAATGGAGTACAAATTTCATACCCATTAGTTTCATCTCCCAAAAAGTTACTATTCCAATTTTTTTCTTCGGATTCATAACCCATATATTTTATCTTTCTTTTACTACTTGGAGGAGTAGTCATCCTACGGATGACTATTGCTTTTCGTATTTTAATAAACATATGTTCATGTCCACAAGATATGGAGTATGAGTTCCAAACAAAAAAAATGAAATGATAACTATTGGGAAGATGAGTTGATGAGCATGATAATTGTCTATAAATTTCTCTTTTTCATGAATTCAATGGATAACACCTACCACAGTGGATTAATTATTTTCTTAAATTAAATTACTCTTTTTCTTCATATAATACTAAAATGATTTGAAATAATCAAATGGTGGGTTTCCCTTATCATAATTATCTATAACTTTCACCTTTGATAATGAATATATTATGTGTATTTATTTATTTATTATAAAAAGTGAATATTTTATGAACCCAATAGGATGTAAATGAATCAAAAATAGATTCATGATAATATTATGAAATGGAGTATGAATATACAGTTAAATATTTCATAAAGTGTGAAATAGAGCATACATACGAACATTCTCAAATCCTTTGTCCATTTTATGTTATTTTTATTCAAGAAAAAATAGCTTAGAAGAGTTGGAAGAATATTAAATTAATCATGGAATAGATCAGAGCTATAAAGTTTGGACTAAAAATGGGGAAAAACTGAATGTGCACACAGATTTTTATGATACTTCGGTTTATGAATCATTTGATATTAATACCAATGTAAATGATAATGTATATTGCATTGAAGAAATGAAAATGAAAATTGAAGATGACCTTAATGATAATAAAATGTTTTTTTAGAAGGTAAATATTTGTGCTAAGAGACTATTTTATACTGGTTGTACTGAATACATAACTTTTTTAGTAGTATTGATGTTATATAATTTGAAAGATGGTAGAGAATAGAGTAACATTAGTATTACAGAACTAGTTGGACTCCTAAATGATATTATTCCAGAATAAAATTAACTACCATTTCGAAAATATGATTCTAAATGAATTATATGTTCAATGGGAATGATCTCTAAAAAAATAAATTCTTGCCCAAATAATTAAATATTGTTTCACAAGTACCATGATTCACTCATAAAATGACCTAAGTGTGGCATGAATTGATACAAGGAAAATGAATCATGTACTTCAAAATATGTGTGGTACATTCCTATCATTCCATGGTTTAAAATACTATATATATGTCAGGAAACTATGAGACAATTATCTAGGAATGAAGATACAATAATTAAATATGGGGGCCTACTCCATCTAGCATATTCTCCTTAGTGGAAGAAAACTGACTATGAGTATCTTGAATTTGGAAATGAGTTGAGAAACGTTCATCTTGAATTATCTATAGATGGAATAAATCATTTTGGTGTATAGAGTAGTATTCAATGTATATGGCCCATCATGTTGGAAAATTATTACTTACCACCATGGTTATGCATGAAGTGAAAATAAATTATGTTTTCTCTGCTTATATCAGGACCAAAGCAATCCAGTGATGATATTGTTGTATATTTGGATTCATTTATTGAATATATAAAAGTTATGTGGGATATAGGTGTTACAATGTATGATTCTCCTAGAAGTGAATAAATCACATTAAGGTCCATGTTGTATGGGATGATAAATGAATTCCCTGCTTATGGAGATTCATAAAGCTAAAGCTTTAAACGAATTTTGAGGTATCCCATTTGTGAAAAATGAACATAGTTAGTTCGGTGAATTTTTTTCAAATAATATGTTTTTAGGTCATCAATAATTTTTACCTTGATAACATAAATACTGATCCTGAACATTAGAATTCTATGGGAATATCGAACAAGGTACAACACTATCTCCAATAACGGGTGATCAAATATTTAATAAAGTAAAATATATTGACACTATTTTTGGTACCATTTTCGAAAACCATTAAATATCAGGTTGGAAGAAGAGATCAATTTTCATGGAATTTTTTTGTTGGAATTTTTTGCATGTCAGACATTTTCTTAATATCATGCATATAGAAAAAATATATTTGATAGTGTTATTCGCATGTTACTAAATGTTCTTAAAAAAAATTAATTATGGAATAAAGGCTAGGTTGGATAAGATTCACATGGGGAAAAGGGAAGAGTTGGCACCGGTGAAGGGTAAAGGATATACTTTTCTTCCTCCAGTAGCTTACACTCTATCCATATAGGAAATATTGCAATTTTCTATTTTCCTTAATAGTATAAAAGTTCCAAATGGGTATTCATAAAATATCAATAATATCATGTAAAGGAATAATTTTATATTATAATTAATAAAATCACATGAATGTCATGTTTTCATGAAAGATTTGATTAATGTTGATTTCCATTGAATTCCACCTCAAAATGTATGGAAAACATTAACTAAACTCAGCATTTTTTTCAAAACCATATGTAGTAAAGTTATAGTCCCGATGAAGTTTAAAATCATGAATAACAAGGTTTTATTCATATTGTGTGAATTAGATATGTTCTTCCCACTATCATTGATTGATATAATGGTCCACCTGATGGTTCACTTGGTTAGATATGTTCGTCAATGTGGTATTTTCCACTATATATGGATGTAACCCATCAAATGGTATATGAAAATTTTGAAAGGGTATGTAATGAATCGAAGTCGGCCAGAGGGTTGTATTTTATAATGATATATTGTTGAATAAGATATTGAATTTTTTACTGATTACTTATAAGATGTTAGTAGCATAAGTCCCTGAATGTCTCATCATAGTGGATTGTTTACGGTTGAATGGATTTATGAGAGACATGTTGTTACAATTACCATGATAGAGTGGGAACAATCACCAATTACATTTTAAATAATAGTGAATATGTTGGTCCATACATAGAAGTCCATAAATAACTTATTAGAGATTTGGATCCATCAAGGGCTGATGGATGGATATCGCATACACACAATAAATAGTTTATAGGATGGTTCCAAGATCAAATTTATAAGGAGTTATCTGAAAATCAGAATTCAATTGTCGAATGACTTCAATGGATAGCCCGAGGGACGAATGAAAATGTTTTATATTATATGGGGTTTATAATAAAAGGTTATACATTCTATAGAAAAGAACATGATGACTAAAATATGATGAAAAATAGTGTGTTATTATTGTGTTGAAAGCAATACACATATCTGGTTCCAATTATAGAAATCAAATTTATGAAAGTATGTCATATTTTGGAATTATAAAATAGATATATGAGTTGGATTATACAACATTTTAAGTGATTATTTTCCATTGTAAATGGGTTGACAATATGAGTGTAGTGAAATTTGATGAAATGGGATTTATGTAGTTGAATTTCAGTGCAGAAGGGGGAAAAGTCGAGCCATTAATAATGGCATCACAATCAATGCATGTATTTCATGTATCAGATATCGAAAACAAGAATTAGTTGATTGACTTGTTGGAAACTAAAAAAAATACCATGTTAGATGATAATTAAATCGAGTATGAGCCTTTCATTGGGAGATAACAATTAGTTCATGTCGTTCCCAATGTAGATAATGTCTTGTATATTATAGGGGACCACAAAGAGGGGATTTATATCTCTATAGAGGAACCAAATGCCTAAATCCTTTAAAAAATAGAGTTAAATGAGAAGATAAATGTTTTTTTAAGTTGTTATTTTTTCTTCATAATATTATATATTATCTATTGTAATAACATAATCTAAATTAATTTTTTTACTACTCATGAAGATAATGTATTCTCCACATGATGATATTACCAATCCCTCGTAAGAACAAAATATAATGAAGGAAACCCTTTTGAAAGATGTAAAGTTAATGTTACGATATACTTTCTCTATTTTATGAAAAAAATTATATAATGAAACATTTATTTAATTATAATTATTCTTTATAGAGTTCATTTTAGATTAGAATATTTATGTCCATATTTCATGCCTTTATACACAAAAATTTCCACATAATTCATCTACCTTAAAACCTTTTCACCCCTGCAGTTGTGCACTTATCGCTTTCCTTCAAGTTCCCTCCACTTTCATTACAGGAAGAGAAATGACGCTACCTCTTCTCAATCACAGAGGTAATCTTGATGTTTTCACAATAAAATCATTGTCCATAGAAATAATATATTTTTTAATATATGTGATTAGTTTATTTTCTTTTTTTATTATTCACATAATAATTGTTTTCTAATATAGGTGGATTAATTTTTTCAATTTGAGTTGGTTTGTCCATCCTTCATGAATTTTTACACCAAAACCTCTATAGATTTATTCTCACTAAAAAACTTTTTATCCCTAAAGTATTGTAATTTATCAATTTCCTTCATGTTCTATCTAATGCTCAATAAAAAATGTAAAATACATATTTTCAATGTAAAATCATTCTATATATAATTAATGTATTGTTTTATATTTTATTAATTTATTTATTTTTAATATTACTGACATATGAATTCATTTCATATACTGGTGGATTATTTTGTTTGAGTTGGGGTGTTTTATCCATATTTTATTCATTTCTGTACCAAAAAAAATCCACTGAATTCATCTCCCTCAAAACCTTTTCACCCCTGAAGTATTGGAATTTATCACTTTCTTTCAAGTTCCCTCCACTACTCAATCATCGAGGTAATCTTGATGCCTTCACCATAAAATTATTGTCCATATAATTTATGTATTTTTTCATATTTTTGTTTAATTTATTTATTTTTAGAATTACTGACATCAGTTTTTTCTTATACAGGTGGATTCTTTTGTTTGAGACTGCAATTGAGACAATGACAACAACGAAATGTGTCAGTAATACATACAAACATCCTTTTAATTAATATTTTCCTAATTTTATTTATTGTTTTGTAATTTAACTTCCTTATCATTTTTATATAATAATTATTTAGTTTTTTCATAGATCTTTTGGGATGTCATATTGTTTTCAATTATCTACAACAAGCCAAAAAAGTAATAAAATGTTTCTTTCTACTAATGTTACCATAATTTACATTGCCATTATTTGTTGAACATCAAATAATACATATTTATTTGATGTTCTTAGCCAAAAAACATTATTTTTATTGAAATCTAGAAGAGAAGAGGAAGCTCATGATCCCATTATGGTGAATTCTCATGATACAATGGAAATATGATCTTCCTATACTCTTATGGCTTTCAATAATGAGAATTGTTTTTGGATAAGAACATTGATTCAATATGTGGTGTTAGTAGTTCAAAAAATAAAGACAATGAAAATCATGGTAACATTTGAAGTTAGGAATTTTTTTAAGACTTTGGGATGTGTTGGAATCATCCACACCTCAATCCAACACATGGTGTGACTGGTATGACTCAAAGTTCTTTTTATTTAAAATTGAAATTAATTTTAGTAAAGAAACAACTGAAAAACTAAAAACTAATAAAAAATATTATTATTATTATTATTATAATTTAATAAAATGATACATAAGTCATTTTTGACATGTAGGAATCATTTTTACCTCAATCTGATACATGATGTGCTCGGTATGACTCAACATGTCTGTTATCAATTTAAAATAGATATTTTAGTTCTAAATGTTTCACTCACTGAAAACTGAGCAAACACACTCATATTTTCTTGATAATTTAGGACATAAGTTCATAAATAATTTGTGATGTTTAGTAATTAGTATCATGTCAAACTAATACATGATGTGGTTAGTATGAGTCAAAGTGAATGTTTCCAGTTTAAAATGGCATTTTAGTAAAATATAAATGTTCCATACAAAAAACCAAGAAAGACCTTCTTATTGTTTTTATAATTCATTCAAATGGTCCATAAGTTATTTGGGATGTGTATGAATCAGTCTCACCTCAATATGATGCATGTTGTGATTAGTTTGACTCAAAGTTCATCTTTTTGTTTAAAATTCACATCAATTTTAGTAAAAAGGACAAATGACCTACTCAAAACCAACCAAACACATTCATATTGTTTTGATACTTTAGGGAAATTATCCTTAAGTAATTTCTGACATGTAATAATCAGACAAACATCAATCTAATACATGATGTCCCAGTATAACTCAATGTGTCCGTTATGAGCTTAAAATTGACATTTTAATTCAAAAAGTGTCACTCACTGAAAACCAAAAAATTTTGACCGGATTGTCTTTATAATTTATAAAATAAATTAATCATTTATTTTTGATGTGTAGGAATTTTTTTGATGTCAAATTGATGCATGATGTGATCTATATGTGTCAAAGTATGTATTTTTAGTTTAAAGAGAAATTTTTGTAAAAAAGGAAAGTAAGATACTCAAAATTGGGAAAATAAATTTTTATTGTTTTAATAAATTATTAAAATAGTCCATAATTCATTTGAGATGTGTAGGAATGAGACACACCACAATACAATTCATGGTCTGATCAGTATGACTCCAAGTGTGTCTTCTTATTTAAAATGGACATCAAATTTAGTAAAAAGGAAAATTGGCCTACTTAAAACAAAGAAAAATCATTCATATTATTTTTTTAATTTAGGAAAAATATCCATAAGTAATTTGGGACATGTAGGAATCATCTTCACCTCAATATGATGTATGATGTGACCGGTATGACTCAAAGTGTCGGTTATCAGTTTAAAAATTACATTTTAGTTCAAAAATTGTTACTCGCTGCAAACTAAGAAAACTCACCTGGATTTTATTGATAATATTGGAAATCAATTAATAAAACATTTTTGATGTATATTAATTGTTCTCACATTAAATTGACACACGATGTGATCAATATGATTCAAAATGCATGTTTACAATTTAAAATGACATTTTAGTAAAAAAAAGTGACGTACTCAAAACTAGTCAAACACATTTGTATTATTTTGATACTTTAATAAAATGATCTATTAGTTATTTTATAATTTTAGAAAGCATCCAAACCTCAATTAGACAAATAGTGTGACCGATATGACACCAATTGTGTCTTTTTATTTAAAATTAACAATAATTTTATTTAAAAGGACAAATGACCTACTTAAAATAGAGTAAAATAATTAATATTTTTTTGATGGTTTATTTAAATGATCTATAAGTCATTGGAGACATTTATTAATCAACATCACATAAATCTGACATGTGGTATGACCATTATGACTCAAAGTGTCCATTATCATTTTAAAAATGACATTTTAGTTCAAAAAGTTTCACTCACTAAAAACAGAGAAAACACGCTCAAATTTTATTGATAATTTAGGAAATCGATTATAAATCGTTTGTGATGTGTAATAATTGGTCACACATGAAAATGATACATGATGTAATTGTTATGAGTCAAAGTGTGTGTTTCTAGTTTAAAATGGCATTTTAGTAAAAAACACAAGTGACATATCAAAACTATGAAAACTTATTCTCATTTTCTCTATAATTTAGAAAAATGATCCATAAGTCATTTAGGATGTGTATAAATCATTCAAACTCAATCTGACACACGGTGTGACTGGTATAACTCAAAGTGCGTCCTTTTATTTAAAATTGACATCAATTTTAGTAAAAAGGAAAACAAAACTACTCAAAACTTATAAAATGAATTAAAATTATTTTGATACTATAGTTAAATGATACACAATTCATTTTACACATGTAAGAGTTAGCTGCACCTCAATCTGACACATGGTGTGACTGGTATGACTCAATGTGTTTGTTATCGGTTTAAAATCGAAATTTTAGTTCAAAAAGTTTCACTCACTGAAAACCAAGAAAATAAAATTGGTTTATCTTGATAATATAGTAAATTTATTCATAAGTCATTTGTGATGTCTAAGAATCAATCTCACAACAAACTGAATCATGATGCAGTCGATATGAGTCAAAGTGCATGTTTCCAATTTAAAATGGTATTTTAGTAAAAAAGAAAAGTGGCGTACTCAAAATTGAGAAAAAAAATTCGTAATATTTTTTTAATTTAAGAAAATTATCCATAAGTCATTTGATACATGTAGAAATAATCTTCATCTCATTCTGACGCACTGTTTGACCAATATGACTCAACGTGCATCTTTTCAATATATAAGTGCATTTTAGTTTAAAATTCGCATGACATCACCAAAACTGAGAAATAGAGCCTAGATTATTTTCTCATAATTCTATATACTATTAATTAATTAATTGACATATCAATTTTATCTTATAATTATTTAGTTAATTTTCCTATAGATAATGCTTGAAGGCGAATAAGAAACAGTATGACGTGAAAGAATCAACCATGACTTAATTTGGTACACAATGTACTTGGTATGACTCAAAGTTAAATTAAAATTAAATCTTTCTGTTAATTTGTTTTTTATATTATTTATAACATAATTATTTTTTCTTATAAAGGTGCATTTTTTTCTTGAGCATGGGTTAGGATCAAAAGGCAAATGAACATTGATGTTTTTGAATGTATGTAATAATTTTTACATATGTACTTGTATAAACAAATGTTTTAAATGTCTTTAATATAGTGTTTTTTGTTTTATTTGGGATTTAAATTTCATTTCATTTAAGATTTGTTTTGGTACTTGATTTTTATGATTTCATGGCATTTTTTGGTGATGTGGTGTGCTGTTACAATATGACCCTTTATTAGTACTTTTATAAGGGCTGATAAAGGTTAATAATATCAATTATTTTAGAAGCAGTGATAAAGGTATACTTTATCAGTGCTAAATAAGAGCTCTAATAAATGTTATACATCATCAACACTTCTAAAAGAACTAATAAAGGAGCCCTTTATCAGCATTTCTTAGCACTGATAAAGGACCCCTTTTCAGTACTTTTTTAGCACTGACAAATGACCCCTTTATCTATGATTTTTTAGAATTGATAAAAGACTAGGGATTTTAATGTCACTATAGTAGTCAATGCTTATCTATCACTAAAAAAGGCCATTTTAGCACTGTTATAGGCCTATTTTATAGTAGTGAAGCCTACAAATCCCTTTCTAAAACTGAGATATGAACCTATGATATATATCATAGAAAATACGACACAATATTCCATGAATTGTTATGATATCATTAAAATATAATTTTCCATGCTCATCAACTAAATAGGCCTCCTTTATTAGAAATATGTGGGACATTTTAGTTAGATGAACCATGATTACAAAATTATATCCCTTCAATTAGGGGGCCTTAGTAAGTAAATCATGAAATCCATTGTTGCCTCATCCCACTTCTATTCAGGTAGACAAAGTGACGGGTGAGTTCATGTAAGTATTTTATGATCTTATTTTACCTACTGATGGGTAAACAATTAAGTGATTAAGTTTAAGATTACTTTCTTCATGCCCAACAACCAAAATTAGTGATGTACATCATGATTTTTTTTAATTTTCTATTTTATATCACGCCTCTAGAGAAAGTATACTCCTATATAAATTACTCATACTCACTAGAACTATGTGTTTCTCATGAACATATAAAAAGTACTAGCATATTGGAACCATATGTAAAGGATCTCCCTATCATCAATATTCTATCGAATGATGGTATGTTCAGAATTAAATAACCAGGACTCATTGATGAATTCCACAATCAATGATATTAAATAGATGTGATGTCATCATGTTCCACTATGATCTATTATAGCATCCAATTTATGTTTTTTAATGAACGACATCAATCTCACATTTTCCTTCATTTCTATAACATTTTTACAATGAATCATTATATTAAGGGAATCTATAATTACAACATCATTACAAAGTGCATACATAATATCAAAATCAAAATACCAAATATATTAAACCCAACTTCATTACATGAGATTCAGATCACTTTGAGAGAAGATATATTTAATGCCTTAATAGTTAGTGAACACCATGAATAAATCATGAAATATGTAATTCCTCTAAAATTTCAACAGATGAACCCCAACTAATAATTCCATATCATGAGTAAAAAAAATTATTCTCATGATGATGAAATTGTTAGGAATTATATTCCACTACTCATGGATATTGTATGAGTACATAGAATATAACCCCCAATTATTTATCCAATATAACTCATATCCCTCACTTGGCCAATGTATAATGTAAATGGGAGTTGATGTGAACTTCCTTTTAAAATCCAGAATAATTGATTCACAAAGATAATACCATATTAATTTTTCCCCCTTCTTTTTCAAATTCCTCATCTTAGAGGTTATTTATGAGGATCCCAAGAAAAATAAATGATGGAGACACATGATACTAAGAAAATTTTTGATCTAAAATAAATTTTATGATATATTCTTGGACATTTATGACTCCACCTTTCTAGGGTCCACAAAAATCCTTGTTTATGAGATAACATGGTCAATGAATATAACTAATTAGACCTATAAATATCATTTTGATAGATTAGAATATATATTATGCTCTTGTAAGGTCTCTATAATGATCCATAGATGTTGAACATGTTCTTAATGAGACATTAAATAGACTAGAATATCAACCATAATGGCCACAAAAAATTAGTTCATAAAAGGATGAAATATCATTTTCATTAAATCTATAAACACAGTAATAGTATTTATTATCCCAAAATTGACGAAAAAGTACTCAAAGTGTTTGTGCTGGATTTAAAAATTCATTTTAGGAATGTCTACAAGCCTGAACCAAAGTAACTGATATCTTGATAAAAGGCTAATTTTTGATAACCATCCCACCCCCATTAAATGAAAAAATAGATCATTGATTCTGTTTGTAATTGACCAACCCAGGTTATCTAATAATTTCACCCAAATTGGCCCAGCATAATGTCTGAAACACCTTCCCAATCACCATGGAATGGTGAATATCAATAGGGTGTCATGAAAAGAACATGGGAATGATTTTACCCTCAACATAAATACAATAATATTGAAATAAATAGTGTATAATAATTGATATCCATGATACAATATAATTCATAAAAATAAAACCATAAAAGGTAACATCCAATAAGTGGATAAAATAGTCTAAATGATAAAACTGATAGAATGTAAAAATTTATCATGAAGAAACCCATGGGTCCATCTCCCAATGGACACATTTCACTACTATCCCAACCCACTAGAAGAAAACCTAATCCATGAGATCCATCCTCTACATGTCACACTTCCCTTTAACTGTATCTTGTAAGACCAAGACTACAATTGGCCCAAGAAAAAAAGTAGGGTGTGAGCACTAAATATTAGTACGATACCACTAGAGAATATATATAATGTATATCCATAAGAATCCTGTAGTTTTTGTTTATAAAAAATTAATATAATATTTACAAAATGTATCATTTTTTATATAAAAATCATACTTGTATTTTCATCTAAAGACCATTCCATATTTGAAAAAAAAACAAAATGACATAACATTTATCCACAAAACATAAGCATGTTAATAAAATATATTTTGAGCACTAATTTCTTTATCATGTGAGAAAATGGTCATATAAAATTGAAAGTCATGTGATATATCCATACATAACCAAAGGAATAATCAAAACCCAAGGGTCTACACAACTCAAACAAACAAGACAACTAACCAAGATAGGTGTCTCTTAATGTCTTGGAACCATAGTTCCTTGGAAATGATGACCACTAGAAATACATGTCATCATTTTAACTTCCTCAAATGATAGATAACTACACTAGGGCGCACATATTCCTTTTTTTCTCCCATATATCAAGGTATTATTAATGTGATAATACATTTCCATTCGATTCGAGATACCAAATTAATGTTTCATAAAACATTTCCAAGGGAAAACCATTAAATTTCATTCCCAAATTTTCATAAATAATTTTATATTGTGGTAATAAAATGTATCCATTATTAAAAAACATTTCCTTTTAAAAATCATATTTGAGCTAATTTATCAAACATGACATCTGTATCAAAATAATTTCCATAAAAAACCCCATTTTTAGAAAAAAAACATATCCATTAAAAAGGAAATCACCTATCATGGATTTTAAATCATAAATACCAAAATTCAAAAAAAGTCCAAAAGAACATTATTCATGCTAATGTATAAACTATAGAATAGATTTACCTACATCAATAATAATGAAAACCACATTGAATACATAAATAGTGATGGGAAATGATTATATTTTTTCCTCACAATCCTAGATCCACAAATAAAATAATCAATTTATCATAAAATACTATAGATAGGCACATCCCATTACACTTTTATTGAAATATGCAGAAGACAGATAAAAAGGAGTTCTATATAAAAGAGGATATATTGAGGGAAAAACCAAACATACTTTTATGATATCTTCTAAAATGATCAAGGATCACCACGAATCAAAGGCAAAATCCTCAAGAGCAACATGAAGGGGATGGTTTGAGAGAATATGGATTTAGGAAGAAATGGGAGATAAAATGACAAAAAGTGTTAGGGTAATTTTCAATTTTATGAGTTTCAGATCTGGATGCATGGTTATGATACATTATTTAACAAACCATGATACAACCACGTAGTCACCAATGTCCATTGGAATCCAAATAGTGTGGTTTCCTAGGAATAGACACAAGGTTTGAAAAACCATTCTCAAGCTGTTAGTCAACCTATGGACCAATTCCCAAACACTCAAACAATTTTTATAGAGACTCACATTATTAGAGAAATAATGGTCAAACCATTAAAAATTCTATTATAATCCATAGTTCTATATCACATGGTCATCACATAGTTACTACTAATCATTCAACCAAACTATGTGTCTAGATTTGTTTCTCCATAAATATAAATTTCCAACTCCTAAATCCTAAAAACCTCTAAAATATTAAAAGAGATAGACCAAGATCAAAATTAAATATACCTGTAACCTAAAGGGTATCACAATTCCCCCCATAGTTAAAATATTTTTTCCCTAGAAATATTTAACATCAAGAACCCAAAAAGAGATAAGGCCATTACTTCATCATAAATGCATCATACCACCATGTATCATGGTTTTACCTACCAAAATTCCATCTCACATAAACTAATGGTATCATCTATTCATGTAGAACCTTATTCTATCGGTCCACAATTTGAATTGGTCTTCCAACCACTGAGGTGTTTGGTTCAATACCAATATCCTAACACTGTATCACATGGGATTGATTTGATTGATACAAAATCATTTATAAAACACGAAACACATCATGGATAACAATAAAATTATTAAGAATGTATAATCAATAAGACACATTCCTAATTTAATCCATACTCTCAAACTAGAAAATTTAACAAGGAGTTAACTTACCATAATTGCTTAAAATTCTATGTCCCAACTGATGTGAAAGTCTGAGAAAAACATGATCAACCACCTCAAACTACAAAAGATGAAAACACTGATAAGATAATAATTCTAATGAATTTAAGCTATCACCAATATATTTTTGATCAAATATATGATATCTATCATATAATAGATGATACTTGGTTAAACTAAGGATTGTTCTCTAACATCTTCCAAATAAAGAGGCGATCTACAAGGCCTCCCATATGATGACTCAAATGGAACCATCAAATTTGATGCTTGATAACTATTTTTATAGTAAAATTACACCACGTATAGACGTTTCTCCCAAGAACCAATAAATTCAAGAACACATTCCTAAAGAATTTATTCATGAATCTAGATGCCTCACACAAACCAGGTATCCATCTAGAGATGATATATCATGCTGAAATTTAACTGAGATCCCATCACTTCTAAAAATAAACTAAAAAACAAGGATGTGAAGTGAGTTACCTATTATAAATTATAATCAAAGTCACACCATGGATCCTAACAATCTATTACACATATATGATCCCAATATCATCTACATTCATCAAATTCTTGATAGGCAAGAAACACACTTATTTCAAGAGTCAATTAATAATCACCCATATCACATACTTACCACTAAGTTTCCTAGGTATCCCAATCAAAAAATCCTTTAATACCTCATCCCACTTCCAAAAATGGAATGGTTAAAGGTTTCATCAATCCATTAGGCCTCTGATGTTCCACCATGATTTTATAACACATAAGGAATAGAGACACAAAATATAAAATTGATCATCTTATAATTGGTCACTAGTAATGATGTCTCAAATCATGATATATCATGGTAGGTCTATTGTGAATAGACGAATAAGATCATTTTCCATAATCCATCAATTCCTGCCATGATGTCATCTGAACAACCATCATGCCTCAAAAACACAACACTACATCAGGAGATGGAGACCACTCACCCAAGGTCTCCCAAATATAAATATTCTTGATAAAACACTAAAACTCCATATCGTAATACTATCCAAGTTAAATATAACCATCCATAAGTGATCTAGATAAATTACAATATATAAATCTCTACTCTTCAACTCTACCTTCCTCAAAGTGAATTTTAGGAAACAAGTTTATCAAGAACCACTCTTCCCTGGATTCCTTCACTACTTAAGTCATAATATTCTTGATTAAAGTATTTATGAACACATTTCCTTTTCCAAAGGTGTAATAAATATCTAAATCAAAGGTATGAAGATAATATAGCCATTATATATATATCATATTCAATATCCTTTAAATGAATGTCTAATTTAGACTCTCATGGTCTGAATAGACCATAAACTACTCCCCAAATAGACAGTGTCACCATGTCTTAAGAGTGTGGATCACTTCTACCTACTCAATATCATGAATGGGACAGTTAATATCTTAAGGGAATAACTGATGAGATCCATAACATAATACATATATCCCCTCCATCAAAACATATCACAAACTCATACCAGAGGAATCACATAATAAACATAATAAATAACACATGGACCAGTAAGACTCAAAACTAGAGTTGAATCCAATCTCACTTTAAACTCCTCATATTATATTTGGCACTGATCGATCTAAAAAAACATCTCACCCATACATGTTAACTATATCATAGGAGACTCAATCTTAGAGATTTTTTGAACAAAGTGCCTATAATAGCCATCTAATACCAAGAAAATCTATATTTAAAACACATTTATAGGAATCTCCCAATACATAATCACTTGAATATTTTTAAGATCCATTGAGACACACTCCTAAAAAATAAAATTTCCCATCAATTTCAATTTTTTAACTTAGAAATAAAATTTGCGTAGTTTCCCTTATAGATGATAATCTATTAGGATTCCATCAAAAATATTCAAATGATCAACATTATCTTGATTTGAATTATAATAATCAAGGATATCATCCACAAAAACATCCATAAAGGAATACATGAATAGATGGAAAATATGATTAATCAAGACTATAAACACCACATTCCCATTAGTATGGAAAAAAATATAACAAGTTACTAATAATGCATATAACTACTCATGAAAATCATTTTAGGAATATCCTTCTGTTATACACTCAAATGATGGTATCAAT
Source organism: Viscum album (assembly GCA_963277665.1). Classification (NCBI taxonomy): domain Eukaryota; kingdom Viridiplantae; phylum Streptophyta; class Magnoliopsida; order Santalales; family Viscaceae; genus Viscum; species Viscum album. The sequence continues at coordinate 1,202,256,539 of OY728160.1, read as the reverse complement.
ATCTCTGATCAATTTTTGAAAACCATAAGGATCCCTTAAGTTGATCAAAAAGGTATTCAATCCTTGGAAAGGGATATTTTTCTTAACTATCACATGGTTGAGTTTCTAGTAATCAATAAAAACTCAAAGGATCCCATCCATATTATTTATAAATAGAATTGTCGATTCCCATGGTGAAATTATAGGATTAATAAATATATTAGCCTCAAGATCCTCAAGAAGAAACATTAATTAATTGAATTCTGTGGGATCCATTTGGTATGAGGGTAAAGAAATGGTCATTATCATTGAAAATTTGACTTCCCATTGGGGTGGAATCCCTGATAAGTCATCTGAGAAAATAATAGTATATACATGAACTACCACATAGAGATGGAAATTAGGACATCGATCAACGACATCAAGAAACATCTCTGAGAACTAGTATAAGATCATATTATAACTAAGAGAAACAATAACTTTTCTCCCAAACCTAGGATCCCACTAACCTTGAATAACACAAGTGACTTCATCAGAGGGAAAAAACTATACCCAATGATGATAAAAATCTATCTGGGATTTATATATAATTATCCAATCCATGTAAATGATAATATTAATGATGTCAAGAATAAGAGATATAAATTTTCATATGGTTTCATGGTCCGCAATCAATTCTTGATAGTTGGGACATTTAAAACCCAACTCCAAATTCTTTCACAAAGGAGTAGAAATAGTCAAAATAAAAGGGATAAGATCCAAGTTCAAGACCAACACATCGATAATCTTGGATTAGATAAAGGAATGAGTTACACCAGTATAAAAAAAGTCTATAACCATGGAAGATGAAATAAACATTTTACGTATCATAGTATCTGGTCCCACCATTAACTCATTTTGTTCGTAATCTATTTCATACAGATTTCCTGAATCATCCTTACCTTTCTTCACAACCTAAGAATCACACTTAGAATGAGGTTGAGATACAATACCTTTTGTTTCCTCAAATCTAAACTAAGATCCAATGGTGAAGGTTGATCTATCTCAACTACATTTATATTCCCTCTTAAATAAATTTTTATGATTAAAAGATTTACCAAATGTGCAACACACCTTGGGTGATGGCATAAAATCAGGTTTGAGGTGTCCTTTCCTATAAAACTGGTAAAAACCCACCTAACTCTATCCAAATTTCTATCTGTGCTAGTCACCCAACTTCCTCTTCTATCCAGAAAATGAACTCTGGAAATTTTCCTCTATCGTTGGTTCTCTAAAGAGTCCCATATTCCCATATATTACTTGTCCACAATCTCAGTGATAATGGGTAGGCATATAAGATTCATTATAGAATGAACATCACCCCTCAATCCCATCTCAAACCTATTTTCCTAGAGGTAGGCATTGTAAATAAGCTCTAGAGATAGGTGCACCAAATCAAAAAACTGAGTTTCATACTCTACAATCGAATGATCTCCCTACTCTAAATAAATGAACTATCATGCCTTAGACACTCTCAGTTTTTTAGGATAGAACTATTGATTGAGGTATTTCTTAAAAGTGGTCTAGGTGAGATCTTTGTGAAACATGAATTGCATAATATATTTGAACCACTTCCTTCTCGAACCCTTAATCATATAAGTGGTGAAATAAACCTTAGTGCCTTTTAGATTACTCAAAAAGTTAAAAATAGTTTCAATCCACTCAATACATTATTCATATTCCTAAGGTCCCTTTTCATAATGAAAAATTGATGGCTGTTTCTTAGTGAATTTCATAGAATGATCCATCCTCCATTTTGGTTAAACACTAGGGACTTGGACCATGGACTCGATTATTCAAACTATAGTTTCCACCAAATATGAGTTGACTAGAGGACTTTCCTATGAGGATTGGACAACAAATACTTATCTAGTATTCAAATAATTTATTATTTAAGGATCCAAAATCTATAAAACAAGAGGATGAAAACCATTTAAAAATATAACTTGATTCCTTTATCATAAACAAAATTTAGAAAACTGAATAATAAAAGGATAAAACTTCAAACCAAGGTGCTAGATAACCCTTAAATTCATATGATGAATCAAGGCATGTCATAAAAGTGAGCTAGATAGGCACACTCCCACACCAATTATCATGTTCTGATAGTCCTATCTTATATCTATCAATAACATCGGGCACAATAGGATTACAAAAAATCATGAGCATAGTATTTAATAATAATATAACCCTTCCATAATAATTTATAATAGACCAACCTGGTTCAACCAATAATATCGCCCAAATTGTCCTTCCATAATGCCCAAAGTGCGTTCTCGGTCACCACAAGCTGGTAATAAGCACCGGGGTTTTATAAAAAGAACTTGGGAAATATTTCACCCTCAATAGACATATGAAAAATTATAAATAAATAGGGTATCATAATAGATATCTAATATACAACATAATACCTAAACAACCAAACCATAAATGGTAAGATCAAAAAAGTGATAAAAAGGTACAAAATAACAAACTATTATATTAATAAAATTAAATCCAAAGAAACCCATGGGTCTATATCCGTGTCACCATACGTCACCACCATACCAACCGAATGGAAGGAAATAGGATCCAAGAGATCCATACTCTATAGGATTCTCTTCCCTTTACCTGTATCCTTATAGGCCATGGAAACAAACACCCAAAGTAAAAATTAGTAGAATACCACAGAATAATCTATATAATGTTTATCCATGTGAATCCATTATTTATTCTTTAAAAAATATTTCTTAAATATTTCTATATGAAATTATTTTCCATTTAAAAACCATCCTTTGGTTTTCTTATAAAAAACCATCCATATATGAATAAAAAAATAATATGGAATGACATTTATCCATTAGGAATAAGTAAATGACTTAAAAAGATTTTAATCAGCAATATCTATATCATGGGATAAAATAGGAATATTAACTAAAAACTTGTAATGTATCCATACAACACCAAAGGGAAAATATAAACTCAAGGGTGAACACAAATCTAATGAAAAATACCACTATAAAATATAAGTGACTCCTAATGTCTGGGAACATCAATTCCCGAGAAAGGATACCCACTATCAATCCATGGAATCATGGGAACCTCCCTAGTGATAGTTTACTCCACTATGCACAAATAAGTCTATTTTTCCACTATACCCCCAAGATATTACTAATATGCTAATACATTTACTTTATGTTCAAGATATCAACTTCATGTTTCATAAAAAAACTTATAAGGAAAATCCATTTCATTTCATGGGCACATTTTTATTAAAAAATTTATTTATTGATACCATTCCACTTCCATGATTTTAAAACATTTCATTTTCAAAATCATATATGATGCAATTTATCAAACACATAATGTATATCAAATAGTTTCCATCAAAACCTTATTTTTAGAAAATATTTCCATAACCATCGAAGATCAAATCACCTCTCATGGATTTAAAATAATTAATTTAAAAATTAAAAAAAAATGAATTCCAAAATAATATAAAGCATTCCATGGGGTATATCAATGGACAGAGAGACCTACCTTAAGATTGATGGAAACCTCATTCCCTTCTAAACTGGTGTTGTTAAATAAAGAGTTTTGGTTCCCATGAGGCTATATAAATATAATAATATCCTTAATTCATGATGATACCCTCTAGATTTATCAATAAAAACCCATTAGGGTTTAAATTGGATTAGGGGAAGAGAGTTCAAGAATATATCTTCAAAAAATAAGAGATATTGAGTGAAAATATGAATATACCCTGATGAGATCCACCTAAAAAATCATGGATCACAAATGAATCAAAGGGATAATCCTATATAGCTTCATGAAGGGTATAGTTCATGATAATGAAGATTTAGGGAGATATTAGAGTTAAAAAGAGTCAAGGGAGTCTGGGTAATTTTCCATTTTAAGTGGTTCAGATCTAGGAACACAGTTAGGCTATATAGTGTAACAAACCATGTGTTAACTAGGTGGTGGCCACTATCATTTGAAAAACAAGTCTCATAGTTTCCTAGGAATAGAAACATGGTTGGAAAAACCTTTCTAAATACATATGAAAACCTCTATAAAAAATACTATACACTCACATGATTTTTCTAAAGACTCACATGGTTAGAAAAACCATTCTCAAACATTGAATAATTCAATTGGAATCCATAGATCAATATTTTATGGTTATCACAATGTTACCACTAACCATGTGCCTAACTCATGTGCCAGACATATTTTCTCTGAAACTCTAAATTTAAAACTCCAAACTCTTGAAAGCCTATAAAACGTGAAAATATATATAATAAGAACTAAATTAAATAGACCTATTATCTATAGGAAATCACATTGGGAAATTGGAAATGGTTCTTAATAGTTATCATGTTCAATTTAAAATATTTTACACAAATGAAAAAACATTCATCTACCTTCTTATAAAAAATACTCGATAACCCAAAGAAGATGTGATAAACCTAATTAACCACTTGGATTCTATCTCCTCTAATAATATTATCATCTCCCATGATTTTATTATATCTATTCCGTATATATGGATAGAAATAGGTTCTATTCCAGGCATATGACTGATCATTAATTCCAAAAATCACTTTGATTAAAATATAGTTAATTATTAATGGTGTAAATATTGAAAAAAATTTAACACTATAGGTAAAATAAAATACTCCTTAAGATCAAATTCTATGAGTATAAGACTATCCATTACTATGGTGATAGTCATGACCTGCCCTTGGCCATGGCCCACTTATCTGGCCTAATACTCCTACCCCCAACAAAGGGTACAATATTTACCTATTAGAGACAAGAAGGATACTCATAAAGTTTAATATTAAATGTTGTATTGGAATTGATCAAGCCAGTAAATTCCCAAAATAACATCAAAAATATATATATATTCATAACGAAAAAAATTAATAAGTGATAATAAGAGGCATTGACTAAGGCATGTGAAGGACACCATTTGTTCTACTTAAATTATTTTCCCTATATTTTTATCAATGATCATATCAGAGTAAATGGATTCCACTTTATAAACAAGAAGTGTTACTAGTTCAACAGATATAAAGGAGTGTGATTCAACTATATCAAATAAAAAATAAGTTAATGTAGAGGAAATTAAAATAGAACCTCTGATAGAATATGGCCCCACTCCAGCATCATGAATAAACTATTTTGATGAATTTATCATATCTACAGCCTCAAACTATCCCTAATGCATAAAATAATTTACTAAAGATTACATCAGAACCACTTAAACCTATCTTCCACATTGGAATCATCTACCAAACCTCCCATAAAGTGGTCAACTTCCCCTAGTTGAAAAATATAATGGTTGCTCCTAAGAAACATAATTCTTCTGAGGTCACTAGCCAAAACTCTCCGATTCACCATGGTGGAATAATCATTATATATGATCATACTAACCTAATAATTCCAGTACATAGATTTAATGTTTCAATCTAGTTTTATATGGAAAAAATCCCACACTATTTTCCTTGTAAATAATACCATCAAACAAATCTGGAGGTATGTCACTTCCCTAGCTTCCATAGAGAGATCCACCCTTGCAAATATCCTCAAATAATTATTTATAACTACTAGAGTAACAATATCTTGTGTAGTTTTTATACAATGGTCCACCTACCCTTGAGCCTCCCATAGATTTATTATGATCCAAAATAGCCTTATTTACTAATTCTAAAAATTAGGCATATTTTAGAGAATATCCTGTGTCTATAATATCTCATTAAAGTTATACTGAATGAACCTTTACTTAAACTACTCACCACCTCGTACATTGGGATAAAGTGAAGCATATTTTCACACATTTTAGCATATCAAAAACTATCATCGAACCTTTCTGTAGGTTAATGAATTATTTATCCTTAACCTAGTACAAGGTAACAAGACAAAACTTCTAAAATAATATTTCTTGGTAGTTATTATATTTTAGGCCCTTATCCCTCTTATATTCCATCATCAAAAACCACCTTTAGTGGGATACTCCTTTAAATATAATTGTTTCCAACTAATCATGGTTTTGACAAGGTGTCTCAAAATCCTAAAGATTTGATGGAGGAATTTGATTAATCCTCATCCTCCTTTGGTGGAAAATCACCTTGAAAGGTAAATGGAAGGTGGAACTAGAAATCCCACATAATTTTATAAGTGGTAGGATCCTTTTATAGATCACCTTGATCTATATCTTAGAGTATCTGAATAATAAATTCTAGGTCCTAAGCATCAACTATAGATCATTCGAGTAATACATGTTCCCTCAAACCCTCCTACTCTATAGGTAGTGGTAAAAGAGGTGAAATCTTATACAATAATGTAGAGAAACACTTCAAAACATTTACCATGTGAGAGGAAATTCTCAGGCTTAAAAACTACATGTAATATATTAGTTCTACCCATGTTCTACTATCTCCCATTGTTTTTTCATTTACCAAAACTCATTTTTCTTTAAAATAGTTTTATCAAGACTTTAATATAGATGATAATTCTCTTGATATATCTTAGAGATAAGTGAATCGTGATCTAAGAATTATTAAAAGGAAATTAATACTCATGATTTATGTTTAAAATGAAATAAATGAATGATATATCATTTATATATCATTTAAAGGAGATACATAGTCAAGAAACTAATTATTAACCCATATTTTCATAATCATTATCATTAAATACCTAGGAAGATACTATTTATTTATCTTTATTATTTTAGTTAATATGAGATACACATTTCTCCCATACACATCATATTAAATAAAAATGAAAACATAAAAAATTCCATGTCATCTTGTTTGTGCATACCTACTAAAATATAGTATGATGTAAGAGATTAAAGGATTAAGGATTGACTCAAGGGTAGAAAAGAAGAAGGAATTCTAAACCACAATTAGTAACTCAATATTCCATTTTAAATGTTGTTCAATCATAATTATGGGTCACTGACCAGGTTTTTATAGTCCTACCTCTTAGATAATCTCAAATTACATACTCAAGATCCCTTAAAGTGGGATCTAATACCATTTTGTAATGACAGTGTCCCAATTTCCCAAATGGTATTGAGTTGGGTCACTATAATACTTCAGTTGCACCTCATGATCGATAGTGTATGGTCTAAATTATGTGAAACATGGTGATTAATTATGTATGGTTGTTTTTACCATATAATCTATATACACACTTAACATGGTAGCATTTAAAGTTGCATAACCAAACATGCATGGGTTTTAGGACTAGAATCACCATCACTAGAAGAAACCCACTAGAAAATTAAGTGTAAAAATAGCCTAAAAATTATATCAATGGGTCAACCATTGAATCAATGTAATACAACCAATATGAAAACCCATATCCACTACACTAATTCACCACACTCCAACACTCACAACTCCCAGAATAAGCACACAAGTGAGAAAAAAGAACTGAAGGAAACACAATAAGTGGTCGTGTGGTTTAGAATTTAGTCTTAATCAATGGGAGAACATTGATGAATTATTTATACTAATAGAAGAACATGTGATTATAATTTTATCACAAGGCTTCATATTAAAATGAATACAAAACCCCACCCCATATATTTATAATGGGTCCTATATAATTAAACTGATTCCACCACCTTATTAAGTCTTAGTGGATCCCATAATTGGTCATATCCACCTCTGATTACAAATATATTACAGTACCTTAACTATTGTTTTTCAATGAACTATGCAAGTTATTATAACATTGTATTATGATAATTCTTATATAACCTTTAAAAACACCATGAAAACCTTATGTAAGTCCCTCAGAATGATTCCAATGTAATCCAAATCTTCTAAATATCCATCATCTGAATAAGATCTCTAGCCTCATAGTTTCATAACAGAACCTTTTTAGCCATACCTACCTCCACATGAATTTTATAGACATAAGACACTCCAAATCTGATTCCCAGGTTATAGACATTAACCTTCTCTTATAAATGAATGAAAAGTTGAAATATTTATTCATACACCATATCTCCCACTTGAATTCTTCCTTCAAGGATTCAAAGGCAACCACCAACACTTCGAAAAAAACCATCAACCACCACATAAATATTTGGTATATTAATTTCCACATTCTAGTTATATATGTAACATTAGGGCATGATGTTTCCTAAAACTTTACAAGACTAACACATAAGTCAACAAGTCATCTATATTCTAACATTTAAAAATTTTCCATAGTTTCATCAACCTTTCTTCCACCAAATTTCATATGAAATCCTACTTGTACTCAATGTTCTTATGTAACATATTTATTTTTTCCTGATAAGAAATTGGAATATTTTATGGAATATTTTTAGAGCCAGGTACTGAGAAGACATGATATTTTGAGGATCGATGATCTTTGGTGTTTATATAATAAAAATATTAAATACATTATATCACACATACATATTTTTCAGAAATAATGAAATAATTCCTGAATGGGGACTTGGATCAGAAATACGAGACCTTTATTGTGTCCATGAAGTTGTTTTACCCTAGTAATGACATAAACTTTGTCAGAATTAGGCATTTAGTTAAAAGGTGGTTAGGGGAAAAATATTAAATTTATTTATTTATTTATTTTTCCATGACCTGACCCGTCTCTATTTAAAACCAATTATGGGAAAATACTTGGGTTAGCTTCATAACTCTTGGGATTCGAGAGGATATTGTGGAGGAGCATTGGAATAAATTGGGATCATGGATCGATGATCGACGTATCACAAGGATTTCTAATGCCAATAGAGTTCATGAATCTCACCAAAGATGAAAAAAAATTCTATTTTCCATTAGATATTGATCTTAAATGAAGGTGGGATGATTTTTTATGTGGGTTTATCCTCACTGTTTATCCCATAATGAATATTAATCAATTATTCTAATAGTTTTATTTGTAGATCAATCGTGTTTTGTAGTATGAATTTACTTTCCTAGAAATAATAATTTGTCATTTCCTTACTATTAATCTTAATTTACCATTAATATGATATTTTAACCAAGACTAATACAAAAAATCACGGAGGTTCATTTCAAAAATGTTTTTATTTTATGTTTTCCCTCCACATTCTACATACAATCGCTGTTGGTATTTGGTTTTACCGGTGATCCGACAAATACCTAGTGGGCGATCATTGCACAATCAATTTTTGGTGTAATGAATCATTACTGTATATTTGTATTTGAGTTTAATGAAATGATCGAGTGTGGAAATGAATATGGGTAATTGAGGTTTGAATTGAAGAACCAAGATTCATGGTTTGGAATGTGGTTGTGGAGTGGCATGATAATGTATGTTTTCCAGGTGTTAGATATGGATTGAATCCCTCCATAAGTTCTAAAAGAGGTTTATTCAACCTAGATCCGTTACTATGGGTGAGAATCATGGAAAAACTAGAATTAAAAGAGGCACAACATATGGAACAAGGGATTCCAGGAAAAATCCTGACTACTCGACATGTAGTTCAAGAACACATGCCATATAGACCCATTTCTGGGGAAGTTAGGGTTTCCATGGGGAGATAAGTATCACATGAAATGTGGTAGGAACACACATCATGTAACACTTATATAGACATCTTAACATGTACAAGGGGTACCCATCTAGGTAGTAATGTGTAGATAAACAATATGTGAGGCAGATAACATCCCATGTACAACTTGGAAGATGGATCGACATCTACAGGGTGTACATGAACAAGATCCCATGTAGACCCACACATCATGAATAGTAGGTAACATGATGTGTACTTTATAAGGTAAATGGACTTGGAAGGAATGAACATTGTGTGCTAGATGAATATCTACACATTGTGTACACCTGTGAGACACACCGTTTATTTTGGAAAATATGAATTCTTGGTGATCATGATACACGGGTAGTACCAGGCTTAGTGAGATATTCTGTATAACCCCATTACACACTGTATATTCCTTAAAGGATAGTTTTTAGCCCTTGTTCTCATCAGCTTAGCTCTAGAATGATCCTCTGTGAATTTCTTAAGCATTTTCAGTGTAGACCTGGTTCAGTTGGGTGTATTTCTTTGGTCAATACCGATGCGAGTATAACGAGGAATTACATCCTAGTAATGTAAATGGGATCCCCTATATGGGATGAGTCTCACATGGAGTTTTTGGTGTCCCTCCATGTAACGTGGGGTGTGATCCTCTATAATTCCTTTTTTTACCTTGGATTGGGTATGTGGTATCACTATGGACATCATACACAGGGTGTTGATACATTATCTAGTAGGTCAACCCAATAGGGTTCTGGTATATTCATGAACATGATCCCCTACTTAGTGGGTTAATTCATTAGGGTTTGTGGTATCGTCGTATGATTCCCTACATAGAAAGTTATTATAGTAGGATTCATGGTGTCCCCTAGTAACCCTGTGTGTAATCCATTATTTGGGTGTTGAGATATTCTAGGTTCTTATTTTTATCTTCTATGGCGAGACCTGATAAACATGACCTCTCAGGGGAGTTCCATCAGTGACAACATGATTCATGGAGTGGATTCCATCAGAAGAGCATTATCATGAAGCCTTGAGCAGAATACTATAAATGGAAATGGTTGAGATCCTTTTTGTGACTAGGAGTCAATCATGATTATATCTAGGCGTTTAATGTTCTATTCCTCTTGTTATGCCTTATATTATTATTGAAATTTATTTGAGATGATGAGCCGACTACTATTTTGATTCTTATTTTTAGTTATTTTAGGGTTTTCTGATAGGTATTGTTATACTCACCCCTATATGGTCTCTACCAACATGTGTCATGTATTGTGTAAATGAAAGTTCTTTTTATGGAGTCCTTGGAAGATCAGGAGTAGGTGGAGAATAGTTTTGAGTTAGATAGTTTTTGGTTATACACGGTGTTTCATTTGATAGTATTCTTCTCCTTATGAGTAGATTAGACTCCTTTTCACTTCTGTGTGGGCTTATATTTATCCATTTATTGCTTTCCATTACTTTTTTCATAATCTGTTTGTGGGATAGATGTTATGCATGAATTATTATCTTCATTTTTATTTACCATTCATCATTTTATTTGTATTTGGAGATGTGTGTGTGTATAAGTACTTTATGATAATACCTATCATGTATGTGATATGCCCACTCAGTGTTGGTCTCTATCCTCAAGCATATTGGTGGCATGCTGGGGGTGTCACACTCAGGTCATCACTAGCCATGCAGGCCTTGGTGGGTCGGGTCATGATAGCATCATTCATGAATGAAACACCTTATTGTTTCTAAATCATTCATGCTCTAACTATCACAAAACAACAACCCATTTTATCTAACCCTTTACAAGTTCTTCCAACAAGCACTTTATCTAGGATAACTCATTTCCTACTTCCCTAAGGGGTATATACTCTACTTTTATAGTTCAAAATTAAACTACTGACTATAATCATAATATCAATATTAGGGATGTCTCTAAAAAAGTGTACACAAACCCTATGGTACTCTATTTTACAACCATATCCCATTTAAATTTCACATTAACATATCTCTACAATGGATCATTAATTTTGAATCACAAGGTTATAGCTTCTATCTATCCAATGACTCTAATGCCTTCATTTTTTATTGATTTTTGATAATCCACCATTCAAGGGGTGAGGTGGAACCCTTACAATGCCCGTAGGCATTTGTATTACATGGACCTATAGGCCTTAGAGGAATTCATTTCTCATAGGCTTCAAACATTACATACCACCCAGACTAACTACTTGGAAGTTCTCCTCCCAACATCTTCATTGTGAAATCAGCTCTCTATCTTTGCATGGTTGTTCGTCTAGGCAATCCCATGCATGCACAGGCTTCTAAGTGGTTGATATATTAGAGAATCCATTTTAAATTTTACCAGTGATCCTTCCCTCGATTTACCATATATTGACTTAAACAACCTACTACATGAGAATCATTTAGTCTTATATAATCCATAACACACATTAAACATATTTCCTCTAATTTATACAAAACAATCACCATGTACGATGGGTCATAATATGTTTTATCTGTTTTCTCTTTAGATAACTTGATATGTCAACTAATAGGGTAGTCACAAGTTTTCATATGATTATTTTATATCATTAAATAATGTTATTAATGTACTCCTTCTGATATAGAACTATTATTCAAATATTTATTTCCATATTGTAATATATCTCAAAAATCAAAATATCTTTACAAGGATGTTTCATCACAATCATTTTAGAAACATCACCTTTTATCTCCTTAATAAAATCCATTTTTAGACCTCCCAAGATAATATCATCCATGTAAAGGTGAAAATAACATAACTTCCATCAACAAACACCTTCTTTTAATAACAATGATAATCATTTCTCTATAAAACCCCTTCTTATTCCCAAAGGAATCAAATATATGGTTACACTTCCTTGGAACTTGCTTCAAACCATATAGGCTTCTTTTCAACTTATAAAATATACCTTCATTGTATTTATCAATGAATCCCTATAGTTTAATTATGAATATCACCTTCTCTAAATCACTATAAATAAACACTATTTACCAATAACATTTCATGATGTCACCCTTCTAACGCTACCACACATATGACCATCCGAATAGCTTCATGTTTGACAATAGGAGAAAATATTTTGGGGAAACATATACATTCCATCTACTAAACCCCGATAACAACTAACTTAGTCTTATACCTATTGTTTACTTATACTTAATATTTAAATATATATACCCATTTATTCTTTATTACTTCATTTATTTGTTTTAATTTCATTAGTTTTCAGGTTTCTTTTCCATGTAATGAATCCATTTATTCTTTCACTGGTAACTCCCACTTTCTAGAATCATTGTGGATTACCACTTATTCTAGGGTCTCGGGATCTCCAATATCTATAAGAATTATGAAATTTTGATCAATTATAAAAATATAAAGCAATTATCTAATCCTATGATACCTATTTAACTCCACCTATGGATCTACTCTTTCTAGAACCACTAATTCTAAAATTTTATCTTCCAGATCTCTTCCTCGAGCTTCTATAGTTCCATATCTTTCCCATATTTCTTACTTTATTGGAACATTTTTATATTACATGATTTATAAACATTCAAGAACATCCAAAAATTATATATTTCTATTTATATCTTCTTAGACCTACTCTATTGATTATTTTTTCTTAAATAAATCTTCCACAAATTTTTGGTCATTCTATAAGACCTACTCATTAAATTGTACATTTCAATTTCTAATGAAATTATTTTTTTCATTGATGAAGTTCCAAAACCCAATGTTTTAATTACTATACCCAATATATATACATGATAAGGGATTTTATTTAATATTTTTACTATCCTTGGTACCAACTTGGATGTAGGTGAGACTTATGAAAACCATCAGATGAGATACATCAATAGTTATTTCATAGAAAAAATATTTTGGATTCATATTCCCCATGTATGAAGAAGGATATTTAATAATTATATAGAAGGAAAAATTGACGGCTTCAACCCAAAACTTGTTTTTTTATTCCTTCAATGTACATCTTTCTCTAAGAATTCTCATTCAAAATCTAGTTCAATCACTCTTTAGTACCATTTTTTCTAGCATACCAAGTACAGTCTTCTCAAACCTGATTTCATTTCTCTAAAAAAACCTTTAAAATTCCATTAT